>CAMTDV010000020.1:48875114-50300114 GCA_947069175.1 Scalesia atractyloides
AAATTGTTTGAGAATATCACCAACATACTTGGTTTGATAAATGAGAATCCCTTCCTTAGATTGATGAACCTGCAAACCTAAAAAGAAAGTCATTTATCCCATGGCGCTCATCTCGAACTTCTCTTGCATCACCTGCTTGAATTCTTTGCACATCCTGCAAACCTAAAAAGAAAGTCATTTATCCCATGGCGCTCATCTCGAACTTCTCTTGCATCACCTGCTCGAATTCTTTGCACATTTTGTCATTTGTAGACCCAAAAATAATATCAACATACACTTGTACCAACAACAAATCCTCATTCTTTTCTTTGATGAAGAGAGTACAGTCGATCAACCCACGTCGAAAACCATTCTTAACTAGATAGGAAGACAACGTTTCATACCAAGCCCGTGGAGCTTGATGAAGACCATATAACGCCTTATTGCGAAGCCACACCTTGTCAGGATATACTTCTTCTTCGACCACACCATGAAGAAATGCACTTTTCACATCCATTTGATAAACAGTAAACTTCTTGTAGGACGCACATGCCAAGAAAATTCTTATTGCCTCAAGATGTGCTACTAGTGCATAAACTTCATTATACTCAATACCTTCTACGTGATTAAAACCCTGGACAACCAATCTTGCTTTGTTTCTCACAACAACACCTCGGTCATCCTTCTTGCACTTGTAAACCCATCTAGTACCAATCTTCTTGTAGTTGTCAGGCCAGTCAACCAATTTCCACACACCCAACTTCTGAAACTGCTGAAGTTCCTCTTGCATTGCTTCAACCCATGAGTCTTCTTTCATTGCCTCCTTCCAAGATTTCGGTTCAACTTGGCAAACATAGCAGGAAAAAGACCAATCATTCTGCTCCCCGGATTCTCTAATTGCCATATACAAACCAGCATTCTGGTTGTTCCTTAGCTGATTACGTGTCTGCACTCAACTCTGGACATCTCCTATAATATTCTGCTGAGGATGAATATCATGGATTCGAGTTTCATGAACATCGGGAACTCGAGAATTTATACCCAAATTGTTGATATTCAGACCAACAGCTAAGTCGATGGATGTAATCAACGAAGATGTAGATGCATGACCTTCAGTTGTCCCTTGATTTTGCACATTTGAAGTTACAACAGAAATACCAGGAACAGGAGTAGAAGTAGCATCATTTGCATCATGGAACTCATCATCTTCTGACGAAACATTATAATCAGTAGCATCTTCAAATTCGTCATTTTGAACAATATTATTAACCGAAGTAGACACTTGAGGGCTATCAATAATTGGTGGTACTAAAGACGATTCAACTGCAGTATCACTTTCAAGTAACATTTGAGCCACTTCAAATGCATCATCAAAAGTTGGTAGATTGAAGGAGTCAAACAGTCCATCGTAGTCAAACATCAAAGGAGCACCCGGAGCTCTTATTGATTCAGTGTATCTTTGAACCTTAACTTCACCCCATTCCTCAATCTTTTTCGTTGTCAAATTCCACACTCTGAAATTTGGAGTAGCATATCCAAGAAAAAAACCTTCAATAGCCTTTAGACCGAATTTACCATGTGGATCAATAATAGTGCATGGAGCTCCAAAAGGTTCTAAGAAAGACACACCCGGTTTCCTTTTATGCAACAATTCAAAATACGTTTTCCCATAATCAGGAAGTTCTAACTCTACTAACATAGTTCTTGCAGTCTCGATAAGTGTTCTGTTTTTCTACCAGCGACACCATTTTGTTGTGGAGTATAACGAGAACTGTATTCATGTAGAATGCCCTTAGAAGAAAAAAACTCATCCATATGTTGATTCTTGAATTCAGTGCCATTGTCGCTTCTGATTCTCCTTATATTCAAATTGTACAAATTTTCAAGTAGCGTGAGGAGATTCTTGAGGATTTCAGGAACTTCACTCTTGTGTGCCATAACATTTACCCATGAAAATAGTCATAGTAACAACTAAACATATGCATCACTAAAGGTATTCTGGTGTTTCATGTGTCCAAAAAGGTCCATATGAACACTATCTAGAGGCATATTGATGGTGTTAATTTTCTTCATAGGATGAGCCTTCCTAGCTTGCTTTCCCTTTTGGCACGATACACAAACGTCTTGTAGATGAAAATTATTGACTGGTACACCCTTCACAAGATTATTTTTCACTAAATAGTTCATTTTCCTCAAGTGAATGTGTCCCATTCGTCTGTGCCAAGAGATTGACTCCTTTTCGGTGGCTTTTGAGACAAAACACGTAACTTGTGTAGACGTAGTAATAGCTTTGCTCATGTCAAGAATATATAAATCATTTATCCTTGGAGCCGACAATAGAATCCATTCTTTGGGAATCTTGAAACTAAGTTTTTGCAGATAACAACCAGCATCATCAAAATGAACCGTGAACTTCTTGTCGCGGATTTGAGAAACACTCAAAAGATTGTGATCAATTTGACGAACAGAATTGATCTTGTCGAAACTAACAACACCAATGGAAATCATTCTTTCTCCAGTGATGTAACAACCTTTATTTCTAGCAAAAGCAACATAGCCTCCCCTAATGCTTTTCTCATCATAATGGAGCATTAAGTCGCCTGTCATGTGCCGGGATGCTCCACTGTCAACAATCCAACAACTATTCACAATTCCTCTTGGAACACCCTACACATTACATTACCCGATTAGTTTGAGATGGGGACCAAGCCTTAGTGGTCTTAGGTCGACCCTTATCATCAAGAAATGTGATTTCTATTTATTGATGATTTAGAAATTTTGTCCCTCCCCCTGAAACAGTAATCGGTTTTAGGTTTCCAAGATTATTGTTGTTTACCAGATTGATTATTCTGTATAGATTTAGACATTTCTGGTTTTAGCGAATTTGATGAACTTGGTTTCTTCTGTGCAAAATCCGGTTTTAATGTCTTTTCAATAACTTTGACTTGTTTATGTGTTTGTTTTTCCTCTTGTTCCTTAACAATACGTTTGTCTTGTTTAGGTGACACACATCGACTTTGGCAATTCTTTTCAGGAGGGGCATTTTCAAAAAATTTGGGTGTTGCCGAGTTTGTACAATTTTTGATTATCTGGCCAAACTCCCCACATTTGAAACATGATCTCCTTTCAACAAATTTAGGAGATGTTGTTTGATGACTTGATGTTGAACTTGTAGGCCTAGAGGTACTTGGTCCATTATCACACCCATTCGTGTATTGAGTATAATTGTTTTGACTGTCACATTTTAAAATTTTGACTTGATTCACAAAATCTATATTTGACATATTTTCAAAAGTCTTGATTTTATAAGTACCATTAGAGGCTACAAAGTTGACATTCTTTCCCTTTTTCTTGTTGCGAGCCTTTTTAGCTTCAACCTTTAGTTGTGACACCTTAGGTTTTTCAGCTTGCTTTTCTTGTTGTCTACTTTTAGAAGCGATTAATGGTTGTAATTTGATTGATTTTTCTTTCCCAAAAATTTAGTTGTTGAATTTTTGAAAATTTGATCAATTGAAGTTGATTGACATTTTTGATCGGAAAATCCTTGTTTTAGTATATTCTCTCATCACCAATCAAAGTATACAACACATTATCACTCTTAAATGTAGAAACAAGTGTCTTGATAGATTTGATAGGATCAATCTCTTGATTTGCAACAAATTACACACCGGGAGAAGTAGGATAACATAAGATATGATTCTCAATTGGAATTTATACGCCTTTCTCTTTATCAAGACATTGATCCCTATCGGTCTTGTCTGACTCATCATCTGGTGAATCATCCTCCTCTATTATAGGTGGGCTTTGATCAACAACTGATGGTAAGTTCTCTGTCTTTCTAGATTCATCTGAGGAATTGTCCAGTTTAAACCCTAACCCTGCTGCAAACTCTTCAGGATTAAGAGGTACAGATGGTTCAAAACGTGGAATTTCCTTCTCATCAGGCAATTTGGTATAATTATGTTTCAATAGTGGTGGACACGATTTATACCCAATGCATTTTACATCTCCTTTATGTTTTTGAACGTCAATGATGTGATCAAGCGCATATCCGAAGTTTGAATAACTCTCCAATTTTAGCTTAATTGCATCATGCTCGCATTTGGCAATGGCTAACTCCTTTATTGTTTCTTCAACGATATTAATGTAGCTATTAATACCAGTTTGCTTGTTCAAAACTGTTTTTGTAAACTCAGACACGCTTTTCTTAAGAGTCTCAATTACAGATTTGAATTCTTTTTCATTTCGAGTTAAAGCCATATTTGCCTCTTTGCATTTTGACAGTTCAACTTTTAAGCTTTGATTGTGACTGTTAATTGTTTCAAATTTAGTTTTTAAGTCAGCACAATCATTGCATATCCTAGGAGAGTCGGATTTACCTGACTTGTTGAACCTGCAACATTAGCTAGAAAAGCAGTATGATGAGAAAAAGGTCCATCGTTGGCCAAGAATTTTTATACTTCCTTCGATGTAACTTCTGCTTTCTTTATCAAACCAGACTTTTGACTTTTCAGCTTCCCTGCTTCTTTCAACAACTCATCGACCTTAGTATCAATCTTTTCCCTAACATCCGAATCTGATCCATAACCACCCACACTTGAGCTTTCCTCGTCAGAACTCCCATTATACCCAGAACTATCATCATCATCAGAAGAGTCAATACTGTGAACATGTTTGATATGATTGATTATCTTAGCATAACAAGCAGTTCCTCCTTCATTCTCATTTCCCAACTGAACTGACCAATCACATCCTTTGCATGTTGTTTGAAGGCCCAACTGGTTAGAGTTGTTTGGGTTGTTAACAACTACTATACCTCGTTCATTGTTAACTTGAGTTATGTTGGATGACTGTGGTTGATTTCGGAAAGGGTTGTGATTTCCTTGCTTGCTAGGTCGAGTACATTCATGTTTGTAATGACCTTTTTCACCATAGTTGAAGCAAGTAACAACATCTTTATCAAATCCATACTTTGTGCCTTTCTTTTTTCTAAACCTGTTCTTCTAGTTCACTCATGTAGTCTGTCGCTCTTCTAACCGCACTAGCAAATGTCAACTTAATATCCATCAACTCCATTTCATCATTGTCTATTTGCTGATAGTCCTCATTAGTCAAATTGATGTTTCCAATTTGACCAGTGACTAGTCTACAGAATGCACTAACCATGGTGTTCAGAAGTTCCATGTGTTCCCGAGCAACTTCTACACTGACCTTGGAAAGATGCGAAGTATCAAGTCTGATGGTATTAGGATTTGATGGTTGAAAGTTGTTACCATAGAAAGCTTGTTGTAGAACTTGAGGTGTAACAACTTGTAGTTGTGGAAGAAAGGCTTTTGGATCAAATGCTTGACCATAGGTTTGAGCCAGCAGATTGATCTGTTTGAACTGGTTGTGGTAGAAAAGGGTTAAGATTTGACACAAATGCTATTTGGAGTTTTGAAAGTTGAGTTGTACTAACGCCTGTGTTAGTACCTCCAAAATACATTTCAGGGTTTTGTGGAACAGGTACTCTTTTTGCTTTTTGTATTTCTTCTTCATTTTTGTTCTCAAGCTTCTCAACGAACTTATAAATACTGATCATATCCAAAACACCTGAGTGCTTTAGTAAGTCAATAAATTGACTCCACTTAGGTTGTAAGGCATTAGCAAAACACATCACAATCTCTTGTGGAGATGCATTCACCTTGTATGAATATCTCTCACTAAGTAGATGATAAAAACGAGTTGTCATGTCGCTTAGTGTCTCATTCTCCATGAACAGAAAACCTTCAAATTCTTTCTTTAGAAGATCATGTCGTATCTTTCTTGTTGCAGCATTTCCTTCCCCTCTTGCTTCCAAAGTATCCCACAAATTCTTAGTTGTGGTACAGTACACAAATTGATGATAAATATCCTTATGAAGTTCTTGTGTAAGGATAGCAAATTCATTCTTCTCTAAATATAAGCCTTTTTATCAGTTTCATCTAAGTTGGCTAAAAAGGTTGGATTTGATCCGGCTTCTTCGAGAGATTCCTTGTATGGTGTAGTAAACATGTCCACAACTCTGTATTTTGACCAAGAACATATGTATGAAAACGACTTTTCGATGAAGGATAATCGTTCATATGATTCAACTTTGGTGGACGGTTATTACTTCTGTTTCACTCTCGCTAATGAAAAGAGTCTGAATGCTTTGATTTTAATTTGCCATGCACGCCCATTGATTAGCGGTAATCATGGTCGTTTGGTGAGGCATTAATGATTTAACCCATGAGGTTTTGGAGCTAGATTGTGGTGAATCTTTGTTTGTACTTGAACTACACCCCAATCCTAAGGATTCGTACCCATTTTGTTTGTTTATTTATGAAACTCAGCTTAAAAATTCAAAATTCCAAGGATTAACTTGAAATAAAAGTCTTCTATTAAAGTTCACAATTTCAAAAACCATGAAGTATCGAAAAACTGGTCATGAACAATCTAAATATCACAAAAAACTATGTTCTTCGTGCGAACCACAGATTCGTACGAACCACTGGTTCTTCATACGAGTCAATGGTTCTTCGTACGAGTCAATGGCTCTTCATTCAAACCACTGGTTCTTCGTACGAACCACAAGTTCTTCATACAACCACTGGTTCTTCGTACGAACTATTGTTTCTTTGTGGGATTGGTTATTCGCAGGTTGGTCTTTCAAATGGGGAATCTTTTGAAGAGTTGGTTGGTGAGAAGTTTCCTTTTGTATCAGGAACTTGTTTCTAAGTTTGTTTGAAAGTTGTCAGTTGTTACACATATTTGGTTAAAAAGACAAACATTCCAAAAATAGTTTTTCAGTCAAATCTTAAGATTCAGTCAACCATCAAGGAATATTCCGGTGAGTTTTCCGACAACTGCTTCACCGGAAAATATGTCCAACTAAACTTTGATAGAAAATTTCAAGAAAACCATATCCTAACATGTCTCCATGTATTTTAACAAGGTTTTCATAAAAGTTTTCTGAAAACAACAAGTTTTACCTATGTTTTAAACCACTTTTCTATTAAAAACTTAAGTCTCTTGTTTGAAGTTCAAGAACACTTCCAGGAAGCTTCACAACGTTACTCAAACACAACACTATGCTTGGTTTTAAACAAGGAAGAGAGCCAAAGCTCTGATACCACTTGTAGGTCCACCTGGAGGATCAACATAACCTATTTCCTTGTTGTTTAACACACACATGAATGCGGAATCCAAGTGTATATGCAAACCAAAGCAAAGTACAACAATCACAAGGTAACCAAAGATTCATTATCTTTTGATTAACTGAAGAGAGCTAGTACAAACACATACACACAATGTTCATACAAACTCAAGGTATTCTCTTTGTGCTCTCTTACTTGAACTGTGAAGTGCATGTCTGTATTTATAGTGCTACCACCCATTAACATCACGAAGAATACAACTGGGCCACGAAGAAGTACAAATCCCATGAAGAACAGGTTCTTCGTGGACTATTCTCACAAACAACTAGTTGCTGTGAAGAACTGTTCTTCGTGAAAGGTTACTCGTACAAACAAGCAATGGCTCGTACGAACAGGCAACTTGTACGTACGAACAAGCAATGGCTTATACGAGCAAGCAACTTGCTCGTACGAAGCACAATTTACTCGCACGAATAATTGGTTCTTCGGGGAACCCTTCTAACAGACATACTGCACAGATAGCAAGATCAGACACATAAAACTTAACAATATCCACACATGCAACTGTTTTACAACACAAACAAACTAAATGTCATACTAAATCAAGATAGTAGGATATATTGATTTGGTCGACATGACCAAAACTTTACAGACGCAACAAACAAAGACCGTACAATTACTGACGTCACTAAGAACAAGTGACAGACACAAAAGTGTATCAACAGTCTCCAAATTTTGAGAGCGAAAACAACGACACCTAACTCAATATCATGAGTTGTGTAGTTCTTTTCGTGGATTTTCAATTGTCTTGATGCATCGTGACTTTATCTCTTTGCATGAGAACACAGCCAAGGCCTAGATTCGATGCATAACAATATACGACAAAGTCGTTGCCATAGGGTAAGTATAAATAGGAGCATCACAAAGCTTTTGTTTCAAGGTCTGAAAAGCTTCTTCTTGTTTGGGTCCCCACTCAAAAGTATTCTTTTGAGTCAAAGTAGTTAGAGGAACCGCAATCTTGGAGAAGTTTGCGATAAAGCGGCGGTAATAGCCAGCTAGACCGAGAAATGAACGAACTTCGGTAGGAGTATTAGGTGTACTCCAATCCCTAATCGCACTGATTTTGGCGGGATCTACATGTATAGCTTGTTCTTGACAGTCCAAAAATTGAACTTCCTTAAGCCAAAAGTCACACATGGAGAATTTGGCATAAAGTTGTTCTTTCTTTAGGAGTTCCAATGTTAGACGAAGATGAAGTTTGTGATCGGCTCGGGATTTTGAATAAATCAAAATGTCATTGATGGAAACAATGATGAACTTGTCTAAATAAGGTTTACAAACCCTATTCCTAAAGTCCATGAGGACTGAAGGAGCATTTGTCAAACCAAAGGGCATAACGGTTACTCGTAATGGCCGTATCGAGTGCGAAAAGCAGTTTTGGGAATATCTTCATCGAGTACACGAAGCTGATGATACCCAGAACGCAGATCAACCTTTGAGGAACATGTAGCACCTTGTAGTTGATCTAAAAGATCATCAATATGAGGTAGGGGATATCGATTTTTAATCGTGAGTTTGTTGAGCTCACGATCATTGATGCAGATGCGGAAGGATCCATCCTTCTTTTTCACGAATAGGACAAGAGCGCCCCAAGGCGAAAAGCTTATACATATAAATCCTTTGTCTGGAAGTTATTGAAGTTATTTTGAAAATTCTTGCACCAGGCACAAGGTCCATACGAAACTCGACTTGACGTGCTGGGGGTAAACCAAGTAGAGTTCTTCAGGAAACACCTCAGGAAAATCTCGAACAACGGGGATGTCTTGAATACTCTTACCCTTGCTTTTCTCCTCTACGATATTTGCCAAAGAGGCTACATAATTCTTTCGTAGGTATTTTTGGGCTTGGGGTACATGTCATGTGTTTAAGGCTATGAGAGGGTTTTTCTCCACGAACTTCTAGGATTTCACCAGAAAAAAGAGGGATGTGAACAATCTTATCAAAAAAGATCACTTCAGCATGGTGTTTGGTTAACCAGTCTATGCCTACTATGACGTCAAAACTCCCAAGTTGCATTGGCGTGAGGTCAATGGAAAAAAGATGGTTATTGAGGTTCAATTGGCATTTACGAATAACAGAATCAAGTACAAGAGGTTCGCCCCTAGCTATCTCTATTGTTAAGGGTTTTCCTAGTTTGGTTCGTCGTGTTGAAAGATAAGGCTCAAAATCTAAGTTTACCCTTCCTGACTTATGAGTCAGTCAGGGTTGCAGCCAACTCGATAGCCTGTCTGAACTGGGTCAGAAAGGCCAGCAATGTATTTTTGAATAGCCTTATCAAAGGGCGTGACGATAGCAGGACATACGGTAAATGTAGGCACGATGTTCTCCACTATCCTGTTTCAGGTCGTGGAATTCGTTCTCAAGTGCTCTTTGCTCGTGGCGTGGGTAGAATTCCTTCATTATAGGAGCTCGAAGCTCTTCCCACGTCTGAGCCATTGCAACATCAGCTCCCCTATCTCTCACCACTCTGTTCCACCACGTGAGCGCCCTCTTTTGGAATGCACTCAAAGGAAATTCTAATTTGGGCTCATCTGGACATTGAACATGATCGAATGTGCCCTCAAGACTCTCAGAACCACTAAACTTGAGTGGTTTAGCCGAATTGAATTGTTTAAAGTTGCACGAAATAGGTGCATTGTTGTTGTTATTGTTGGCTTGGTTTAATTGAGTCACAAGATTTGGTAGCACAACAACTATCTGCTGAGCTATCATTGCTGCCATATTGGCATCCTGAGCAGCATTTCGACGAGGAGGCATTCTAAAAGGGAAGGAAATATGCGAGAAAACGGGTGAGATTGATATTGGATAGTCAAAAGAAAACATTAAAAATATCAATGAAACATAAGGATTATGATCATCTATTCGTTACCTAAAACAAACAAACTACACATAGTGACGAATCAAAGTAATTGGGTCTTTATAATGTATCGCGAAGACCTGCTTTAGCCTATAAGTGGACACTCACCCCAAGAGTTCCCAGGTAAGAGTGACTGGTCCGATAATGCGGATTTGTACAAACACACTAGCCTTAGATAGAAACCTCAGGGTACAGGCATCCACTCTACTAGATTGCACATTTTCACATTATTAAAACCCAAACTTTGACGAGATTTTGAAAAATTTGAAGGCAGGAAGTCTAAAAATAAATCATCTCAGGATAGATGATTGATTTTCAAAATGAATTTGTAACTTGTGAATCTGTTTTGGTAATCACCTAAGGATAGGTGATGGTATTGTTTTAAGATCTAAACACAAGATAACTTGTGTGAGGGACCTAGGAAGGTTATAGTCTAGGTCAACGTATTACTAATAACCTAATTCCCTATAACCATGAGCTCTGATACCAATCTTTTTGTAACACCCCGACCGCGTTAAACAACAAACCGCGGCGGAAACGTCGGGGAGCCATTTCACAGAACTATCGTTTCACAACACATGGTACACAAAGTTTTGTATTATTGAATTTAATTGTTTACATTGTCTTGGGGGAATGAAATAAAAAACTTAACAATTGTCTTGCAAATTTTAAAGTCACTAAGGCCCAAGTCCGCCCTATGTGAAGCATGCTCAAAGTCAAACATTAGCTCCTTAAACATATGTGAAAATAAAACGTTAGCATAAAAATGCCTATGTGTAACATAGGTTTTGTGTGGAAGATTCATGGCTTTGAAGGTTAAAAGAAAGTTTAACTATTACAAAAGTAGTCATGATCCGTTACAAAAATGTTTATTTTATGAAATCATATGAAAATCATATGAAAATCAAATGATTTAAAAGACATGATGCATGGTTAACTTAATGACCAAATAACTCGTGCCTTGTATAAAATATGTCATGTCTTGTATTTTGTTTGAAGTGGCTTAGATAATGCTATGTTATGTAATATAATGAAAGCACTTATATATAGGAAGTACAAGCAGCGTATCCACCATTCTTTTATCATATTACACACATCTCGTCATTTAAATCACTTACCATGAGCCAACTATTGAGATGTCTTGTTAAACCAATGTCATGTATACACCAATGCCATGTATAAACCAAATG
Organism: Scalesia atractyloides; assembly: GCA_947069175.1. Lineage (NCBI taxonomy): Eukaryota > Viridiplantae > Streptophyta > Magnoliopsida > Asterales > Asteraceae > Scalesia > Scalesia atractyloides. The sequence continues at coordinate 48,886,358 of CAMTDV010000020.1, forward strand.
TCTTTTATAAACAAATGTCTATGTATAAACCAACGTCTTGTATGGCAAACAAAAGTCTTGTTTAAACCATAAAATAAATGTCTTGTATAAAATAACCAAAATGTCTTGTCTCGTCAAAATGTCTTATATAAAAAGGTGTTTCGAATAAACAAAGGTCTTGTTTAGACAAAAACTCTTGTCTTATAAATCAATTGCTTTTATTGTGTAGACGCATATATATGGATTATTGGCGAATACATTCAAGCCTTGTTGACTGTCGGATAAACCCTTATAAAGACAAAAGTTTAACAAATGTTCATCGGATTCTGTCATTTTCAAAATTCACTTCCAAACAAACCTAGGAAGCGGGAACGGGATTGTCAATCTTGTGGTACCATTACATACTTTCGGTCGGCGTGATCAATGTTAATGAATGTGTCATTGTATATTCAACGCACCAATATGTCTTGAACAATGTAAGCATGTCATGAAAATGTTTTAAAATCGTGTACTTGGCATACTATGTCAATATACCAAGCAAAAATGTCTTTCAAATCATGTACTAGGTATGCTAAGTCAACATACGAAGTAAAAATGTCTTTGAAATCGTGTACGAGGTATGCTAAGTCAACATACGAAGTAAAAATGTGTTTGAAACCATGTACTAGGTATGCTAAGTCAACATACATAGCAAAAATGTCTTTGAAATCATGTACTAGGTATGATAAGTCAACATACGAAGAAAAAATGTCTTTGAAATCATGTACTAGGTTTGCTAGATAAGCGAAACATGTATAAGGTCATGAAAACAAGAAAGTAGTGATAGGCACATATGAATCACCCCCAAAACACTTGAAAATGTAAAAGAGGGGGCTATGTACTCACTTGGGATTGCGTAAATGTCTTGTTCAAATGATCAAACAAAGCTCAAGGATTGAAGAGTTCAAGTGTCTCCTAATGTATCAGAATACTATGTTAGTGTGTCAAGACTTTAATCGGAGGATTGGATAGAATGAGGTCTTATAAACCAAACAAGTGTTGGCACTCGTATGATATGGTTTATAGTACCTTACATTCTGATTTCGAAGAGTTTCTAAGTGCTTTGACCCATTACGATTTGTTAATATGGTTTACGCCACTTTAACGGGTCGCAAGCGTAAGTATAGGTTTGGATGGTTAAATAAGTCCTATGATGAGTATTATATGTCAAAACAAGTTTAATTATGTTATAATATCAGTTTAGATGTCAAAACTATGGTCTTACATGTTTAAAACCATTTTATGTGCCAAAAGGGTGTTTTCGGCATTTTAAAGTACATAAAATCGACTCATCATATAACTAACCAAACTATATGACTATAAGGTATAACCTCAAAGAGTAATTCCCTAAATTACTATGGTCATAAAAATGGGCTTGGTCGAATCCTAAGATTTGTAACCTTCACTTTTGTAACTTTCCGTATTTAGTAAGTTTGCTTCGTGTTTCTATATTTGGAAATTCCAAACCTTGTAATCGTATCTCATTTTCGAATCATTATAAATCCAAGGCTTTGATTGTAATCAAATTGATCAATTATGCGAAAATTCACAACCTTTATGCATGCTTATACTTATGAACGTACGCTTATTCGTTACTCGATTTATCAATTTAACTTAACTCGTGAATCCTCGTGGTGCATTCGTAAATCTTACACAATTCAAATCAAGCAAAGACGATTGATGATTTAAGCAAAACACTCAAGCAATTGGCACCATAAAAACTTGTCACGATTATGCTTGAACAAGTCTTCTTTTTAGGATTATATAAGACCCTTATTCATGGTTTTAATCTTCCATACAACTTACATTTGTAACCTAACTAAAGTATAACAAAAATACATAAAAGAATACAATTACATATATGAAAAAAAAGAATAGGACAGCTTGCGGCCACAAGCTGTCAAGAGTGATTAAGTCTTTGTTTCTTCCAAGTTCAACCACCAAACTCCATTAACTGCTAACCTAATTCAAACCCTAATCTTCCCTATATAAAGCCAAACCTTTCCCCAACCTTTTTTTTCACTTTTACAAGCCTCCAACACTTCACAAATCCTCTCAAAACTCCATGACTTTCTGCTGAGATAATTCAGTTTGCAAGTGAGTTTCAACTCACTTCCTTTCTTATTTAAACCTTGTTTCTTCTTCTAAAACACTTGGATAACCTCTAGAAAGGTTTTCACAAGTTTGCTTGGGCAAACTAAGGTGAAACCTCACCATTTTGAGGTCCAAAAGTGTCTTGAACTTTCTACCCACTTTTATCTTTTCAAAACTTTAAAAACTTCAAATTTTCTTAATGTTTTCTTCATGAACAATGTTTGCTAAGCCTCTTGGGATGCTACCATAGGTGTTCCATGGAAAACCAAGGTGGAACAATACCATTTTTATGGACAAATTTTCTGTTTTGGAAGTTAAACTTATGAACCTTTTCTTAAACTTGTTTTCTTTTTACAAGTCTATGCTACTTGTGCCTCTATTCAAGTTTATGGTTAGTGAGCTAGCTATAATTGTTTCATACAAAATCAAGAGGTATAACATGCCTCTAAACTTGTTGTTTTACTAAGCGTCTTAACCGACAAGTGTTGAAACCATCCAAGCTTACAAGCTTATGTTTTGGTGAAGGTGTGATTACATGCAGGCCTTGGCTATCCAACTTTCAATCCACCACCTAACCGGATGATTTCTATACACTAAGCTATGTTTCACCTTCAATTGAGTAACAAGGCTATGACACGTCCCCAAACGTTGCCATGTTCGGGATGCGCGCATCTAGCTTGCTTACTCGGTCGAAATGTAGTTTATTGAAGTACTTTATTTTTATTTCATTCATGACCATCCGGATTGTCCTAGTGGCTATTTGTGTATTGGTGAATTTTACGAAAGAGGTTAAGGACGGTTATCCTCCTACTCCATGCATGACTTCTATGACTTCCATGAAATCTATGATTTATATGATAAACTTGTTAATATTATATGCATCCTATATATGTTAAATAATAAATATAACCGTACCTTTGACAATGACCGTATGGTTACTTGTCCTAACATTAGGTTATTTTATCTAAAACTTAACCATCGTTATGATTCTATTGGGCATGACCCATAAAAACACAAACACCCTACGAGGCTTATAGTGTCATAAACAAGCGTTAACGTCTAGGTAAATACTTTCAACCATACATACTTTTGCATACTTTAAATTCCTAAATTAATGAACTCCATCATCATTCTAATACTCACACACCTACGTTTTCTTGTGCGGTGTTCGTCCCCCTAATCAACCCAAACACTCTCACAGAATTAACTTGCAGAACCGTGAGTACACCGACACCCTTTTTGCACTTTACACTTTTTGGGTTCAATATGTTAATCTATAATAACACACTAAATCACACTTTTAAGCTACGCAATCACACAAACAATCGATCATACATGCTATAGTTATGTGACACCCGATTTGTTTACTTGGAACATTCTTATGTGATTCTAATTGTCATTAACTTCGTATGAGCCTCCCCTTAACATGTATAGCGCTATTGGAGTAACGCACCACCCATATTCTTGTGGTCATGTTATGTTTAATCTATTATGCGGTGACACTTGAGGATTGACTTGTAGTTCACATGCCTTGTTTACATTAATCTCGTATACTAGCTTATCATGTTGATTTGTTTAAACGTTTTTATTACTTATGCTATGATTCAAACATGTGTACTCGCCAATACTTTGTTATTGAACTATACTTTTTAATATGTTGCAGGTTGAGAATGTTGATGTGACAGAACTTAGTAGGATTGGCATAGAAACACACTTAGAATGCTAAGTTATTTATTATGTTTCATTGCACTTATCTTTTTGATGTTACATTGTATTTGAATTATGTTGTACTTGACGATTTGATGAATGAAATGAAATGAGTTGTTTAATTAAATATTGTCGCATTTCGTGTTATGATGTCTCGAGCAATTTCGTTCGTCTCACTCCGATGTTTCCGCCATCGGTTGGGGTGTGATAGATTTGAAATGAAATGAGTTGTTTAATTAAATATTGTCACATTTAGTATTATGATGTCTCGAGTAATTTTGTTCGTCTCACTCCGATGTTTCCGCCATCGGTTGGTGTGTGACAGATTGGTATCAGAGTTATAACTATTGGGAATTAGGTAGAATTGCCATTTTCGACCTAGTCTATAGTTTAAGTGTCCAACTTGACCTTTCTTGATTCATGCTTAAAATACGAATTCTACCTATTTTCTTTTTCCTATTTCTTTTGTCTTAGTATACATGCAATGTGTCTTTCCTAAGGCACTTACACAACTTACACACTTGAAGACTTGAAGACACTCATACTATAAACGAGACGGTCTCACCAAAATAGGGGTGAAACCTGCACTTTGGTGATCACTCTCAATCCGTGTATTCAATTTTACATGAAATTGCATCATCAAGTTAGGAGTGAAATCTACATCTTGATGGGAATTTCTATTTCATACTCTAGTGGACCCTTACCAATGAGTCGGAATTCATTCCTCGTTTGGTAAGTACCAACCGTACATAGGGTACGATGTTGTCAAGTTAGGGGTGAAACCCGCACCTTGCAAACTAGTCCCATTCCTTGATTTTCAATCTTGCCAAAGTTTCAATTTTTTGATCAGTTAGAGACGTGTAGTAACTGGAAGGGTAAAGTGTTGTTAATCGCTTCTCGACGAGAGCATTTTACCTATAGGCCAAAGCACATTTCTCTAATTTGAAAGGATCTCAATTCACTTTGGAATAGTCGACGTTTCTCAACCTGAAACACTCCAATGTTGTATTAAGCCTATCTTTTATGTATCTTAATTATTATGTGTTTTAATACTTGTTACCTCGTTCATTTCTAGCCCGATGCACAACTCGCACACCTTTCGTAACCAAAAACAATAATAATAATCCTCGTGAACCAACTAAATTTATACTCCTTATGTAAATCATATGTGTTTATGCTTTTGAATGCTTATATGCCTATGCTATCTATGTGAACTCATACGTGTTACACGATACTTATATGCTTAACAACGATTTCTTTTATAAAAATGCATTATGATCAAAGCTTTAATCTCTCTCTTCTATTGTCAACCCTTTAGATGTCTTTCTTACAAAGCGTCATGGGAAAGAAGAAGTCTAAGTCAAAGTCCCGCTCCGATTCAATGTCGAAGAGGGATTGCATGAAGTTCATGGCCGAGCAGATGGCCAAGGTTATCCCGGACATCGTAAGCAAGATTCAACCTTCACCGAACGCTGATTCGCCCCATGCCTACGTCGACTCAAAGGTCGAAGCACCTAAGTCGACGTTCACCTTTAAGCAGTTATGTTCTTACAACCCATTACCATTCACCGGCGAAGAGGATGCCACAAATTACTTCAATTGTTTGATGCCATTGAGGTGACTTTCTTACAAAGTGTTGTCCCGACCACCTACGTACCATCAACGCGATGGGAGTTTTCCGATCGAGGCTCTTGATTGTGGACCTCCGAGCGTAAAGCTCGTGGAAATGATGCCACTCACGCCTTTCCATGGATTGAGCTAAAAGCTGATCGGAATGATTTCCTCCTCATGAATGCCAATGACTCAAGAACGAGTTTTGGAACCTTAAGCAGGTGGGAACGACAATGCGCCTCACGACCCGTTTCAAGAAGCTGAGCGCGATTTGCCCTTGCCAAATCGACACGGTCGAAAAGACAGTTGCCAAGTACATACACTGCCTCCCACCTCACCTCACGGACCTTGTTAACGCCACCTCACCCAAAACTCTTGAGGAAACCTTTTGCTTGTCTACCTGCCTAAACAACAACCACGTTCTTCATGAAGCCTCTAAAGCTTCATTGAGGAAAGCTCACCAAGGCACCGCTGAAACCCTCACCAAATCTACTTCACCCAGGCCCACAAAGAGCAACAACAAAGGCAAGAAGCGGAAGGCTTCAAGCGGGTAGTCACTCCGCCAAACTCTCAACCTTCTCAGTAGCTAGCCTTAGCCCCACCAGAGCCTATTAAAAAAGGATACACTGGGCCGCATCCCAAGTGTAACACCTGCCCCTTTCACCATCCTGTTAATGCCCCTTGTCGCCTATGCACTAACTGCAATAGGTATGGAAACTTTGCCCCACAATGTCGAAGTGCTCCGCAAGCCCCCGCCAACCAAGCTCGAGCCGTCACCGCACACCAAAACCCTACCGCCAACCAAACCCGACCACTTGCACCCATCGCTCGTACCTGCTTCAGATGCGGAGATCCCAACCACTTCGCCAACACCTACCCTCAGCGCAACAACAACAACCAGCAGCAACAACAGCAAGCTCACGGTCGAACCTTCGTTATCATGGCCGCTGAAGCTCAAAACACCAAAGATGTCATCACGGGTACGTTTCTGGTTAACAATGTTTACGCTGTGTGTTTATTTGATATTGGTGCGGATAAAAGTTTTGTATCCGTTGAATTCGAACCTTTGCTTAAGTGTAGACGTTCTAAGTTGCCTAAATCATTCGAAGTCGAAGTCCCTGACGGAAAATCTGTCACTGTCGATCTGTCCTTTCTAATTGTTCTTTAAATCTCAACGATCATACATTTTCCATTGACCTCATACCCATGCAAATGGGTAGCTTCGATATCATAGTATGTATGGATTTGCTTAGGCGGGTCCGGGCTGAAGTTGTTTGTTTCAAAAAGTTCTTCGTCTTCCCCTTCCCAACGACGATTCCTACACGTCCATGGTGAGAAACCCTCTAAAGGTCTCAAGCTTATGTCGTGTATCCAAGAGAACAAGTACTTGCGCAAGGAATACTTTGGCTTTCTTACCCACATTGTGGAAATGAAGGATAAGGGTCCAAGCGTGAGTGAAGCTCCCGTTGTTCGTGATTACCCTGACGTCTTCCCTGAGGATCTTCCTGGTCCTCCTCCTCGTTCTGTTGACTTTCACATCGATCTCATCCCTAACGCAACTCCTGTCGCAAAATCCCCCTATCGTCTAGCACCCTTAGAGATGCAAGAGCTGTCCAGTAAACTTCAGGAGCTTCTTGATAAAGGCCTTCATACGCCCTAGCACATCTCCTTGGGGCGCTCCCATTCTATTTGTAAAAAAGAAAGACGGATCTTCGAATGTGCATTGACGGATCTTCGAGTTCGTAGTCATGCCATTTGGTTTGACCAACGCGCCCGTCGTATTTTGGTTTGATGAATCGCGTGTGCAAGCCTTATTGAAGAAGCACTGGTTGAACTAGGGATATTCGGAGATATATAAGTTAAAACCAGGGTGTATATGCATAAATGTTGTCCTCTCACTTCACTCTTTGGGTGCAAGCTCGCTCAAGTTGATCTGCAAGACTAGCAACACCGTTAGTCTCCGTGACCACACTCCAGCGTGAGAATAAATACTTGAGGATGGTAAGCAAGTAATTGCAAGTACTGGTGTAAGCGTAAGCTTGTGTGTGTTGGAAGTGTCCTTAAACCTGGAGATCCGATACTTATTTATAGCCGAAAAAGGTTTGTTCAGGGGAAACGCTGGTGGGCCTTGGGCCCGGCCCATACAGCAAGAGACATCCTTTTTGTCCCTCTACATCAGAGATTAATTGCACCCTGTAGGAGAATTAATGTCCTATGTCAGGAGGTGTGCTTTGTCGGATGTTGAGTGGTACCACGTGTAAAGGCAGCCGTTTCTGGTGTCAGGCCTGTTGCCAGCCGAAAGTGGAGAAGGTGGAACAATCACTGGCAGAGACGTGGTTGGTGTATAGTCTGATGTCTGCCACACTGGTCATGGACACCGTCACACGCAACCTGCCGATTAACCCTTGGTCACAGTTTTACGACTTTGTACCGTGGGTATGGTCAACGCCTCTTAGTGCTTACCCCTTCTGCGAGGATGTCAAGATTTTTCCCGCCAGCGTAGGGTGTCAGGGGTATATCCTTTTATCCCAAGACTATGAGGCGCTTCTCATATGTGTCTTGTCGTAGCAAGGTTTTGGGATTCGAGCTCAGAGGAATGTTGTTCTGTGCAGGGTTACTAACCTGCGTGCGTAAGTCTAACTTACTGTTGTGGCGAGTACACAACACTCGTTGTGTGACTTGTATAGTTTAGTCTAACTTGTTGCATAGAATGCGCAAGACTCCTTGTGTGACTTGATTGTATTGGTCTAATTCACCGTTACGCTGAGTGCGCAAGGCTCATTGTGTGACTTGATTGTGTTGGTCTAATTCACCGTTACGCAGAGTGCGCAAGGCTCATTGTATTACGTATTGGTATTGTCCTGTCTTGGCGCTTAAGTGTGTATGCGCCTTTTCCCAGGACCTTATGAATAATATAAGGACCTTCCCATTTGGGTGCTAGTTTTCCCGGACGTTCGGCGTTAGATGCCTCATTGTTGCGTAGAACAAAGTCACCGGGTAAGAAGGTGCATATGCGGACTCGCGCGTTGTAATATTTTTCGAGCTTGGACTTGTATTTCGCCTCATTGATGGCAGCGTTTTCATGCCTTGGTTCTAGTAAGACCAAGTCAATCTTCGCTCGTCCTCATTATTTTGTCTTTGCACAGCTAACATGCGCGGTGATGGAAGGCCTATCTCTGCAGGAATCACTTCCTCCGTTCTATACACAAGGCTAAAAGGAGTTTCCCCTGTGCTGGTTTTAGGCATGGTTCGATGAGCCCATAGGATACTTGGTAGCTCAACTACCAAGCCTTTGCGTAGTACCCAACCTTGTCTTGATTCCTTCGACTATGCTTTTGTTAATTCTTTCCACCTGATCGTTCCCTTAGGGGTGTGCGACCAAAGTGAATACGTGTTCGATATACATTTCTTCCATCCATTGTTTAGCTCTTCGATAGCGAAATTGGGACCATTATCAGTGACTATGCGCATGGGTAACCCGAAGAGGCATATAATGTGTTCCCATATAACCTTTCGCCTACAGTTGCCATGGTGGATGCGAGTGGTTTGGCTTCTACCCATTTTCTGAAATAATCAACTGCGACGATTATGAATTTCACCCCTCCTGGTGCATTTGGGAATGGTCCCACTATATCGATTCCCACTGCTGAAAGGGCCATGCTGTTGTTACCGGGATCAGATGTTTTTTGGGGCGTAGTGTTTTTGGAGCATGGCGCTCGCATGATGTGCATTTACGTAAAGTTTCAACTGCATCAAGGTGCATGCCAGGCCAACAATATCCGGCATTCATGATCTTTGCTACGACCATGCGCGGGCCGGCGTGAATTCCGCATAACCCTTCGTGTATGTCGCAGATCAAGTACTGTGCATCTTGCGGATCAACGCAGCGGAGGAGCGGCCCAAGGTATGACTTTCGGTATAAGATACCGTCTACCATTTCATAATTGTGTGCCTTATTATGGACCTTCCTTGCTTCCACTTTGTTTTCGGGGGGCTCTCGTGTTGCAAGAACATGATGATGGGGGACATCCAAGACGGAATTCCCACTTCGATGATGTTGACTTATTGCAAATGAACATAAGGGTTTTTGAGTACCTCAATGCGCACCTCGCGCACAAGGTGCTTGAAGCTTGTAGCAGCTAACTTGCTGAGAGCGTCGGCGTGCTTGTTCTCGCTTCTATTGACATGAGTTATCTTGAAGTGTTGGAATTTTGTTATTAAGGTTTGCACTTGTTCTGGATACAAGGCCATTACCTCGCCTTTTACGTCGTACAGGCCGTTGACCTGTCCGGCGACTAGGAGTAAGTCGACGTGGGCTTCCAAATTCGGCGCACCCATTTTGATTGCTAACCGAAGGCCGCCTGGAACGCTTCATAATCAGCTTCATTATTTGTACTTTTAAAATCCAACCTGGTGGCATAGGTGAATTCTTGATTGCCGTGGCTTATTAGACGAAGGCCTGCCCCTGCGCCATCATCGTTGGACGCGCCATCGGTATGAAGTATCCATGCGCGGTCATCTATAACCGGAGTTGGATTCGGTACAGCTTCACATTCTTGCGCTTTATTCTGCGGAACTTCCGCAATGAAATTAGCTAATATCCGTTTTTGAAATGCGCAACTGTCTAGAGGCCAACAAGGTCAAGTACGCAGCCTCAACACTGGAAGATGGGGCACTGACATGGTGGAATGCACAGGTCCAGACGCGTGGACTTATTGCTGCCAATGCAATGGCCTGGGCCGAGTTCAAGGTCCTAATCAAAGAGGAGTACTGTCCACGAGACAGAGTGCAACAGTTGGAGCAAGCCTTATGGAACCACAAGATGGTGGGATCTGAAATCGAAGCTTACACCGCAAAACATCATGACTTGGTATTTCTGTGTCCCGATTTGGCCAACACTGTGGAGAAAAGACTCGAGTTCTATCTTGGGGGTCGGGTTCCGGAGATTCAGGGTATGGTAATGGCTAGTAACCCTGTAACTGAACATCAAGCAATCCGACTGGCTCCCAAACTCACCGATAAGGCGGTGGATCAAAAGAAGTTGCCAGCACGGGGTACAACTGAAGTTGCCCCTGATAACAAAAGAAAGTTTGAAGACTCGTCTGCTCGACAGTCTTCGTCATCTCATCCACAACAGGGGAGCCAGAAACGGTTCAATCATTACAACAGCCACAGGGGTCACCAAAATCAACCCGTCAACAACTAACCAGAATGCAGGCGGCTATGTAGGTCGAAAGCCGCAGTGCAGTCGCTGTAATCTTCATCATCACGGCCCTTGTGCCAGGAATTGCTGCCAACGATGTGGCAAGGTGGGACATGCGGCAAAGGATTGTCGTGGGGAAATCATGTCCCACAAAATCAAAATCAACCCCAGGGTCAGCAGCAGGGTATTAACCGGGGATGCTATCAGTGTGGTAGCACTGCTCACTTCAGAAGAGACTGCCCACAGCTGCGTAACAACAACAACAATGGTGGAAACAACCACAACAACAACAACAATGGAAATGGTGGCACAGGAGGTGCCAAAGGTCGCGCATTTACATTGGGCCGCGAGAGGCCAGAAACGACTCGAACGTGGTCACCGGTAAGTTTCCCCTTAATGAACATTTTGCTATTGTGCTTTTTGATACGGGTGCGATAGGAGCTTTATATCGAGTCTTTTAGGAAGAACCTAAATCTCACACCTAAACCATTAAAGACCCCTTATGTTATAGAATTAGCCGATGGTAATTCTGTAGACGTTACCCATATAGTATCCGGCTGTCAACTCAAACTCGTGGGTCACGCTTTTACCATTGATCTGATGACAACTACCCTGGGTAGTTTTGACGTGGTAGTCGGAATGGACTGGCTATCCGACGTCCGGGCTGAAGTTCTCTGCTTCGAAAAATATATTCGTATTCCGCTCTCTAACGACGAAATCCTGACGGTACAACGCGATAAGGCAAGCGCCGTCACCAACATCATCTCTTACATGCAAGCGCAGAAGTATCTTTGGAGGAAGAACTCCTTCGCTTTATTCCCACTGATTACCGAACAGCCTAAGGACGAGAAACGCATAGAAGACATCCCTGTCGTCCGTGAATTTTCCGATGTATTCCCAGAAGAACTACGTGGTCTTCCACCCCATCGACAATTGGAGTTTGAAATTGAATTGGCGAACAATACAACTCCTATCGCAAAGGCTCCATACCGCCTAGCTCCAGCCGAGCTGCAGGAGCTGTCTACCCAACTTCAGGAACTATTAGAAAAAGATTTATCCGACCAAGCGTTTCGCCATGGGGAGCTCCAGTCGTTTTTGTCAAGAAGAAGGACGGCACTTTCCGCATGTGCATCGACTATAGGGAACTCAACAAGGTTACTGTCAAGAACCGATACCCGTTACCTCGCATCGACGATCTCTTCGACCAACTTCAAGGGTCAAGTTACTACTCTAAGATTGATTTACGGTCCGGTTACCACCAGCTACGCGTCAGGGAGGAGGACATTGCTAAGACGGACATTTCGTACTCGGTATGGCCATTATGAGTTCTTAGTCATGCCCTTCGGTCTCACCAATGCACCAGCGGTGTTCATTGACCTCATGAACCGCGTGTGTAAACCATACCTCGACAAGTTTGTCATTGTGTTCATCGATGACATACTCATCTACTCCAAAAGTGAAGAAGAACATGCTGAACATCTACGATTACTGCTAGGATTACTCCAACAGGAAAAGCTATATGCCAAGCTTTCGAAGTGTGATTTCTGGATTCGGGAAGTTCAGTTTCTTGGGCATATCGTAAATGAAAAGGGTATCCACGTAGACCCTGCCAAGATTGAAGCCATCAAAAACTGGGAACACCCAAGACACCGACGGAGATCCACCAATTTTTGTGATTGGCTGGTTACTACAGACGTTTCATCGAGGGATTCTCAAAGATCGCACAACCGCTTACTACCCTCACCCAGAAAGGCATCAAGTATGCTTGGGGTGACAAGCAAGAAGCAGCATTTCAATTGCTGAAACAGAAACTTTGCAGTGCACCTATTCTGTCCTTGCCGGAAGGGACAGAAGACTTTGTAGTATATTGTGATGCTTCCATTCAGGGATTGGGATGCGTACTCATGCAACGCGATAAGGTCATCGCGTATGCGTCGCGACAACTGAAGGTTCACGAGAAAAACTACACGACGCATGACCTGGAATTGGGAGCAGTAGTATTTGCACTTAAGATTTGGAGACACTACCTCTATGGAACGAAGTGCACAATCTTTACGGACCACAAGAGCCTCCAACACATCTTCGATTAGAAGGAGTTGAACATGCGACAGCGTCGCTGGGTCGAACTCTTGAACGATTAGGAGTGTGCCATTCGGTATCACTCGGGTAAAGCGAACGTGGTAGCTGATGCCCTCGGTATGAAGAAACAGTTGAAACCACGTCGTGTACGAGCATTACAACTCACTATTCATTCGGGGCTACCCGAACAAATACGCGACGCCCAGTTAGAAGCAGTTAAGGAGGAAAACATCAAAGCCGAATCGGTGGGAAAAATGGAACGGGATTGGGAAGTAAAACCCAATGGAGCCCGGTATTTCATGAATCGCATATGGGTACCTCTCTACGGAAACCTCAGAGAGCTAGTCATGGACGAAGCTCACAAATCCCGATACTCTGTCCATCCGGGTTCGGATAAGATGTATCAAGACCTTAAAGCTGCGTATTGGTGGCCCAACATGAAAGCCGATATAGCCACCTACGTGAGCAAGTGTTTGACTTGTGCAAAAGTCAAGGTAGAGTATCAAAAGCAATCGGGGCTACTCCAACAACCTGAGATCCCAGTGTGGAAATGGGAACAGATCTCGATGGATTTCATCACTAAACTCCCGCGAACTTTGGGTGGTTGCGATACCATCTGGGTAATTGTGGATCGTTTAACTAAGTCCGCACACTTCCTAGCTATTAAAGAAACAGATAAGATGGAGAAGTTGACTCGCATCTACATTAAGGAAGTAGTTTCTCGGCACGGAGTGCCCACATCCATCATCTCAGACAGAGATGCTCGCTTCACGTCCAACTTCTGGCAGTCACTCCAGAAAGCGTTGGGAACACGCTTGGATATGAGCACAGCCTATCACCCTCAGACTGATGGTCAAAGCGAAAGGACCATACAGACCTTGGAAGACATGCTTAGAGCATGCGTAGTAGACTTCGGAAATAGTTGGGAAATTCACCTGCCTTTAGTGGAATTCTCATATAACAACAGTTATCATACGAGTATTTCGGCAGCACCGTTTGAGGCACTATACGGTCGTAAATGTAGATCACCGGTCTGCTGGGCAGAAGTCGGTGACAGTCAACTCACAGGCCCTGAGTTAATACTTGAGGCTACTGAAAAGATTGTACAAATCAGAAACCGCATGGCGGCGGCACGAGATCGACAGAAAAGCTACGCTGATCAACGACGCAAACCGCTCGAATTTCAAGTAGGCGACCGCGTCCTACTAAAGGTGTCACCCTAGAAGGGTGTAATCCACTTTGGAAAACGGGGCAAACTAAACCCACGGTACGTAGGCCCGTTTGTAATCTGAAACATATCGGACCCGTAGCTTATCATTAGACCTTCCTACCGAACTCAGTGGAGTTCACAACGTTTTTCACGTATCAATGAAGAAGTGTCTATCAGACGAAACTCTAGTCATTCCATTGGATGAGATCCAAGTGGATGAACAACTACACTTCGTGGAACAGCCTATCGAGATCATGGATCGTGAGATCAAGACTCGAAGGCACAGCAAGATTCCGATCGTTAAGGTTCGTTGGGACTCTAAGCGTGGACCGGAGTTCACGTGGGAAAGAGAGGACCAAATGAAAAGCAAATACCCACACCTCTTCGCATATGAGCAGCAAACTAACGATACCAGTAACTAAATTTTTCGGGACGAAAATTCTTTCAACATGGGGCTGATGTGACAACCTGGAAACTTCTCATACTTTCGTGTACTATTGTTAACTAAATTCTTGTGCGTGGCACTTGGAAATCTTTGTGTATGGCACTTGGGAACTTCTTGTAACTTCGCGTACCATCATTAACGAACTAACTCTTTGTGCGTGGCACTCTAAACATGTACGCTACATTCTAAACCGTGTTTACCCAATTTTCGGGACGAAAATTCTTTCAACATGGGGATAATGTGACATCCCGGGTTTTTCGGATAACTTAAACGTAATACTTGTCGAGTGAATTATATGCTATGTATTAAATGTGTACGAGTTAGTGAATACGTGATGTGCGATTATGTGATTGTGTTAGTTATAAAATAATCATGGCAAATATGTACACGAACCGAACCGCGACACGAACCAACCTCAAACTCCTTGTGACTCTAGGAGTTAACCAAGTTTTAAACTTTAAACCCAAGTCTCTTCGGCCATGCTTTCTATCCAAACCCAAGACCATGTCCGCGAACCAACCCAAGTCCTCGGCCACGAGAACAAGCCCAAACCGCAAATCCATTGCGAGAACAATTGTGAGAACAAAGATCAAACCCAAACCGACCCACCCAAGCCCTCGGCCGCAAGACACCAAACCGTGACCTTGTTGTCTCCTTGCGCTATATATACATACACCCATGCATTTCTTTCACAACTCCAAAACCCTAAAAGAAAAACTGCCGTCGGCAGCCTTACTCTCGTCCCTTTTGATCGCGAACAGCTTCTTTCCTTCATCATCTCGATCCGATCAGCCTTGTTCACTTTCTCGGTCGCTAACAGCTTGTTGCTTTCAGTCCCTTTCAGTCTCGGTCGCAACAGCTTTTCCTTTTCTTTTCTTCCGGTCGCAGCAGCAGCCCTCGCCATCTTCATCCTCGGTCGCAAGCAATCTTTGATCACCGGTCCCTTATCTTCTCACGGTTCGTTTACCTTGTCATTAAAAGATTAGAATTTGTCATATGCTACAAGATAATATTCGGATACATGTGTTTTGATTGTGTTGTGTCGGATTGTTAATGCTAGATTAAGAGTTGGATGTTTGTTTAAAAATCTGAAATCATAGGCTATGTTTTGTTTATAAAAACTAGAGGTATGAATTAGGGTTGCATGGATGTGATATTGGTATTGATCTATGATTAGAAATCGGTTCTTGATCGCCTAGGTTAATCATAGGAACGGTTTATGCGAGTTTATGGTAATAATATGCTGAAACAGTTTGCTGAGTAATAGTTACAGCCGACTTCATCTGGCTGTAACTCAGTCATTAGTTGTCGAAAAACGGATTTTCTGATGTCCAGAACGTAGATATTTGAATAACGAATCTAATGGTGCTGGATTCATATTTTTCTGAAGTCGTTTGATATTTTTAAAGGGCCAAATAAGTTCAGTAACTAAAGCTGTGAAAATCCTGAAATTTTGTTAGTTGTTTATCGAGTTGGATTTTATAATCAGTAGGGAGTTGAGTCATGAATTTTTATACAACAACTAGGTAGGGAAATTTCCGGGCAACACCAACTGGAATTTTGTTAATTGGACGATCAGTGATTTTTAAATAAATTCTTCCGTGGACTGCAGTTAGAAAACGACAAATCTGACTGCCGCCTAGTATATTAATATTTATGGTTAAATGGTAAAGATTTAGGACTTGGAAAATTTATATAAATTTCTACAGTATAAATGGCACCTGTGTAAAAATTTGGAATTTTTGGAATGTTGGAACTATTTTATAAAAATCCTAGAAAACAGCTGAATTATGAGTGTTAAGCTGAAATTTGATAACTTGTGATTGTGTGCACCAAATTGTGGCATGGATTGGTTTATGTTTATGATAAGTTGCTTTGATCCCTAGGTTCACATGAGGATACTTGCATGCATGTTTGAGTGTTAGATATGTTGTTTGTGTGTATCACTTTGTGCGTAAATTAATTGTAGAATTTGTATTGGTGTGTTCACACACTGACGTGAAATCAATTGGTTTGTTAGGACGCAATTAGCGGTCCCATCCTTTACAACTTCTTTGCTACACTAACCGAGCAAATAAAGGTGAGTTCACGGCCCCTAACTTTATCCGGTTTTTAAACAACAGGGGGAGAAACATGTATACACTCTTCAAACTCAATCTCTTTACGTTATACGAAATTAACGTCACATAACTATTCGGTAACTAAGTTGATGTTAATGTAATGTTATGGTCACTAAGCAGCTTTATCACTTAAGTCCTCTCAATCTCTCGGATCGTTAGTATTGGGTTTAATAGCGGGGGAATTATAAGTAGTACTACTGGGCCTGACAAGCCCCATCCGAGCTAGTCGCGCTAGCCGACCGGGTATGGTCAACGGGTGAATAATTTGGCCTAACTTCGCCATGGTCAGTGATAGGCCTGGCAACACGGAGGCACAACAGTCAGCTTCGATCGCGAACACTTACGTGACATAAATTTAGGCTAGCTACCTATATATGTTAACATTGAACTTAATTACGAAACAACTATATTATCCCGGGTGGAGGATAATGGAAACAACAGCTTATTATTCCGGGTTGGAATAATGGAAACAACAACTATATTATCCCGGGTTGAGGATAATGGAAGCAACAACTTATTATTCCGGGATTGGAATAATGGAACCAGCACGTTATCCCGGGTTAGGGATAACGGGGAAAACAAACTATAACCGAACAAAACGAATTTATAAAACCTGTGAACTCACTCATCTTTAATGTTGACACTTGTTTCTTTACATGTTTCTCAGGATGCTAGGAGCTCTAGGTGCACGCACATGCATTGAACAAGACATATTTTATCGAGTCTTATTTACAAATATTGTTTTGGGTTTTTCATTTGTTTTGGCGTTTGTGTTGGCGCCCGCTTCACTACTTATTTATGCTTCTGCTCAACTTTAAAAACTAATGCTTCCGCTAAATATTGGTAACTAATCAAGACAATATAAAATCTACGACAAATGATTTTTGAAAACGTATATCAAATCATATAGAGTCGTTCGACGTACTAGTGTTTCAGATTCTGGTTTGTTCACACGCCTCGTGGTAAAACTCCGCAAGTGGAAATTGAGGGTGTGACATACTTGGTTTCCAATTTCTGTATGTAATCCTTGTGGTAGTATTCTTCTTTGTCATGTTCTTGAATGTGTTCCAAGGAGTGGCATTAGCCACCTCCAAGCCTAGAATATGTACTTGCGCATCCACAAGGAAAGCGCAACATCTTCAAGCACTCCCGCTGTGAGTTTGAGCCTATTCTCGGCAGGGAAATTTCACATGGCGAACGCATATTCCACCTTTTCAAACCAGTGGAGCAGAGCAATAGCACCCTCGGTGTCGGTGAAATGACCAGGCTTGTAACCCATGAAGGATTTTCCGGTGGCTGAACACGCTAGACTTGTGGGCCTGAATAAGATGTTTAGCAGAAATAATGCCACATGGATAAAAGAGAACAAGAATGGAAATGGACATTTAGGGCATTCTAACAACAGATTTACCTCTAGGATGGCCCTGCTAATATGCTGCCAATGCATCAGCGACACGGTCATTTATGAGTGGAATTAATTGGGCCTAGGTCATGTTGATGCCCCCACGCCCGCTATCGCGGCCATTACTTCTACCACTCATGATTTCCTTTAATCAAACAAAAATGAGTATATAAGGCATGGTTATACACTCATTATGTAAATTCCAAGAACAAGGCAATCAATCACATCAAGTCCAAGCAACATATGAAGCACCTAAATAGAAATACACAAATAAAATAAATTGCAACTCTCTGTACAAAGTATTTCAATAAATATTAAAATTTAAAAGTAAACATAGTTTTTCAAAAACGAATGAAATAAGAAAAGATAGCTAGGTGGTGGATCAGTCATCGACTTCTCCATCGCCCATGTCAGCATCGCCGTCATTGCCATCGTCACCGTCGTCGTCATCGTCATGTTCAGCAGCAACCTCATCTAGCTCTTCCTCCTCGGGATCCTCCTTAGGGTCCTCTTAAGGATCCTCCTTGGGTTCCTCTTCGGGTTCTTCTTCTTGTTCTTCCTCTAGACCGTCTTCGGGTTCCTCTTCTTTCAGCTCTAGTTTGACTGGGGTGAAGGTGGTGCTGGTGGTACACGTTGATCCAAAAATGCACCCTCCAAGCCATCTCATTCAAGTTCACATCTATAAGTATGATATGAGAATCTCTCCTTTTGTTAGCTTCTTCCATGTTTCGGATAGCTTCCTTCAAGTTCCTTATCCTTCTAAGAGCATCTTGTAGATCCGCTTCTAAACGTTGGATCTGTATCTAGTCAAGGTTTAGGTGGACAACTACAGGAGCCTCAACTCGTGCTGCTAGAACATGTAGGGAAGAAGATTCACATGTTTGGGCAAGACATACCCTACGAGAAGCGCGGGTATCCACGTGATGCGGAGGGGAATGACCAAAGGTGCTTTCCCAAGTGCGTGGAAACGTCCAGAAGGAGAGGATGATGATGTCGACATACCTGTGATACGTTACGTTTACCTATTCTAGTTTGCACAAAGAAAATCATAATGTTGTAGATATAATGCACGTGGATGTCAAGTAATACGATTACCTTGTATGCATCTAAGTATGACAAACCATGCAATCTGGAGTGTGGTGTCATTGAGGTTTCCAATAAAGAACAGCTATAGTCTTGTTTTCAGAAAAAATATTTTATATTTTAAACCTAGTTCACTATAACCAATGGCTCTAATACCAATTTGTCACACCCTCATTTTCCACAAGCGACGTTTTTCCACGAGGTATGTGACTGACCATGATCTAGCTACTAATTATGTCGAACCAACACAATTAAAGTCATAAAAGCATTAGTATCAACATAGTTAGTGATAAGGTTTTAACTCGTTCAAAAGGAAGTTTATAATGCAGCGGAAAATAAAGTTAAAAACCAATAGAAACTTAAACCACAAGTTAAATAAATGTTTAAAAAAACATAAAGTTTTTAGTAAACCACCCACTCCAGCCGATTCTAATGCCCATCCTTAGCTCTACTGACTTGCAAAGCATGCAACTACGTGTCAACAATAAATTTAGCGAATTCACAAAATTTGAGTTTAGTAAAAGTAAAGTTCACAATGTTTTGATTTAACTATGACTAGGGTAGCTAACCCTCATCATATGACTAAACTGTGTACCGAATGCTGACGTTTCATTGTTGCCCCATTAATGCAAGAGTGAAGGTTAGAAGTTCACGCCCGACCTCTAGCATGGTGTGAGGTTTGTCAAAGCTAATAGCGTTATCAACTAATACCCCACGTATGCCCACCTGACTATTTAATCGGTAAAATATAGGGACTTTCATGATAGAGTTTTAAGTTTAGTCTAAGTGTACTATCGACCTCCAATGGATAGCATGTCTCAGTAGTTCACACAAGGAATGCGCATGTAGCCCCAAACACCGCAAAAAAAGTATTGTCCAAACTAGGATGCATGCTTTTTGGAAAATGATTGTGAACTCACCTTAGTTTGCTCGGTTGTAAACCTGAAAGATATTTAGGAAAGTCAATCTCTTCCTGATATTTTTACCATTTCAACTAGTTTAATTTATGAATTCCTACATGTAGTGTAACCCATACTCACCGAATCACGTGTCATGCAATTACACATTTAGGTAAGTTAGAGTAGGTGATCTTCTAATTTCATATAACATATTCATAGACACCCGTTAACGTTTCTAATAACACATAACACTTTGTTGCAACATGTAAGCATACTTAAAACATTTACAAACACTTTCACCTCATTGTAATTTCATGTCGTTTTTGGCAGTTTTCCAGAATTTATTTAAAATACTAAAAGAACTCATAAAATTATGATTTTTTAACAAAACGTGTCATCTAGTTCCCGAATACTTGAGTATTGTTCTCATAACCTAAATCTTTACACAAAAATCACTAAAAATCATTCTTTACACCTTGGTCTGATTTACAACTTTTTGATGAAAGTTACGCAAAAATCATTTAAAAATTCTTGTTTATTCTTTTTATGAAATTCTAGTTGAAGGTTATTGCTACCTCCTGTAAGTACTAACAGTAAAAATTTTAGATCAGAATTTAATTCTGACGAAAAACACTGCCTGGACGTTTGACATGAAATAAATCATTTAAAATACCAAACGACATCGAAAAAATGCGATTCCAGTTGTGTTTAAAGGTTTTTCCTGGAAGTTCTACTTACACTCAAGAAACATCTGTTTTTGACAAAATTTTACTTGGTTATAGCCGATTTAAGTCGGCTGTAAAGTTTTGGATAAAACTCGTTTAGTCACCCAAACCCTACAAAAGTCTAGTTTATGAACTCAATAGCATAAATTATATCATGTGGCAACTAGTTTATCACTAACCACTGGGTTAAACCCATAAACCACACCTAAGAGACATAGCCCAACCCGTGATTCACTCATAATACATCACCATGCAATTTCTACTAACTCTATGTCATATGTAGTCATTGAAACGACAATTATTACTATCATAACAGAAAACACAACCATGACACTTAGTAACGATCAAGCCAGAACATTTATAACCGTCACCAAACCCAAGATTTAACCCGTAACGAAAACCCTAATGACTTAACCGAACACACAACTATCCGAATTTAATAAACACATTATATCTATCATCTAGCACCTCATATAATCGTCAGATTATGATATATATCATATAATCGCATCCAAAATACTTATCATCATATAAAACAATTCAATTATAACATAAAATTACTGAGTTATACGATTGTGAGGAGTCGCTAAGCATTTGAAACTGACAAGATAGCGTTGTGGGGCTACTTTGCGTCCACAGAGAAAAAAGGTAAGGGATCGCAAGTTCTGAGATTGTAGTCTAGGGTTTGTTTGTTTTTTTCGGAGTTATTTGAATTATACATGAACACGTACATTATAAAAGGAATCAAAAGAGTTGGGATGGTTTGGGTGTAAAAGGGCCGCTAGTCAATAAAAAGTTTGGGCTGTGGTGAGTGAGCTGCATACATGGAAGTCAAAGATGGTAGCCATCATTTGTTATTTGTATATATACACATATTTCTATCGATTTATGTTTATATATATATATATATTTTTTTTTTTTCTAACAATAATAAACTAATTATGTTTTCATAATTATACATATATATTTTTTTAACAATAACAATCAACCAATTATAATCAAATACATTAATGTAAGATAATATATAAGTACAATACATATTTGTTCAGACGTGGTACGATATGCTACATAGAGCATAAAGTTAACGTAAATAAAATGCTCGATGGAATTGAACGCTTTATACATTGAAAATATGGGTTATCATAAACAAAGCCTTCAGGTTGTTGAACATACACTTTTTCTTCAACCTTACCATTTAAAAATGCAGATTTTATATCCATTTGATTAACTTTAACATTTGTTGATTTGCATAAGCAAGGAAAATTCTGATAGCTTCTAATCCTACAACTGATGCGAAGGTTTCAATATAATCAATTCGTTCTTGTTGACCGTATCCTTTGACCACCACTCTTGCTATTTTCCTTGTTATGATTACTTGTTCATCAAATTTGTTTCTAATACCCATTTGAACCAATAACAATTTTTTTTATTTGGTTTAGGTACTAAGTTCCACACTTGACTTTTCTCACATGATCAAGCTCTTCTTGTATTGCTTGTACCCGATCTGGATCTTGAGTGCTTCATTGACAGTTTTTGGTTCTATCATGTTTAGAAATCCAGCATAAAGACACTCACGTACTATTGTTGATCTTGTTTTAACACCTTCTTCAAGATTGCAAATCATATTCGCTAAAGATTGTCCCTTTATCCATCTAATATTGTTTGAAGGATTTATCTATTCTGAATCTTGATTTTATGAGGATCTTCCTGCTTCCCCTAGCTGATTATCTGTTCTGAGCATGAAGAACCTAAATTCTGATCCGTAAGATAATTTTCTAATGTTACATCAGAATTCTGATCAAGTGTTTCTTATGTTTCTTTTATTGGCTGCAGATTTTCTACAAGGTTAGTATGTGACTGACTCTTGTTAATTTTATTATAGTTATTCTCCCACTTATATCCAAGCAGTTCTTCGGTTCCTTGATTAGGAAGATGTTTGAGATTTTCTAGATTGTGTTTGTTAATAACCTTTAAAATATCACAAGAACTTTCTGTTTCTGATGTATCAATAAAGGATACATACAAACTTTCTCTTATAGATCTTGTGTTTATTACAAATACTCTATAAGCTTTTGACACAAGATCAATAAAAGAAAAACTCCTTTTCAGCTTTCCTGTCAAAAATTTCAAGACTATCAAATCACTCAATATAAAACACCTATATCCAAAGGTATGTAGAAATTTAATGCTGGGAACTATCCCGTTGATGATGTGATAGCGTGTTTTCTAATGTCTTTTATTGATGGTAGTTCTGTTTTGTGTGCAACATGCATTTGCGGCTGCTTCTACCCAAATATATGTAGGTAACTTGGCATAAGCAAGCATTGTCCTTGCTGCTTTTACCAAGGTTTTGTTCCTCCTTTCCTCTACTCCATTTTGTTGTGAAGTTCTAGGAGCAGAAAAATTATGAGATATTCTTTTGCTTATTAGAAATGTCTCAAGTTTTGCGTTATGTCCCATTCTCAAATCTAATCTCTCTGAGTTTTATACTTGTGGTTTTTAAGCAAATATTAAAACAAACAATTTATGAAATGAAATACAAATAAATGCGAACACATAAGCATGAAGATATTATAAACAATTGTTTTCCATTAAATCAAATGATTTCAAATTACAATATGATGATTTTACAAACTCCCCATCTTCATGATCACTCAAAAATCTGTTTGAACAAAAGAGAATGCGTGTTAAATGATCAATAGATCTCTAAGATGTGAGATATATATATATATATATATATATATATATAGGGAGGTTTTAGAGTGAACACTACTGTATTTGTGAACTGTGAACAAATCCTGGCCATTGATTTACATCATAAAATTATAAAATACACTAGTGTATTTTCATCATCAAATCCTGACCATTGATTTACACTTGTGTATTGATAATCAAGGGTTAGGATTAGTTCACATAGTTCACTAGCAAGGGGGTTGTTCACAAATGAACCTATCCCTATATATATATATATATATGTTTACTAGTACAAAAAGTCTGTTCGTGATTAGGTCGCATCACCTTAATAGTAACATCTAACATTCCTAATAGAAAAGATTACTCAATTGTTTGCAAAAATTTATGGGAATCTAACAACTGATTTAATAAACATCTGGTACGAACAAAATACTTTTACATAGATGAAACTACTGATCTTCAAATCGCTTTTGCTTTTTATTAAACATATGTTTGGTCTTCCATAACAGGTTTTTGCTTCAACAAGGCTTTGGCCTAGATCATTGTTTGGTTCTTCTTTAACAGTGGTTTCAAAGGCTTGAACAGATGTTAGCATGTCTTCAACAGATGTTCTGATTATTGTTCAAGATTCACTATCTTTAAGAGGAGAATGCTTCATCTATTGTGTATTTTTTTATCAGATAGGTCATGTTTTGGTTGTCTAATATCATATGTTCTTTTGTAGGTCCAACAATCTCCCCCTATAACAATTGATGCTAAAACAGATGTTTATTGGATCAACATTTATGTTGATACATATGTTTGTTGCCTACGTCATCAACTCGTAACGAGATTGTAATAGGAACAATGTTTGAATTCATAATGCTGTGAGTCCCCAAAAAGATTCGGATCATAGTGGTTTGATTGTTATCACCCAAACAACTATATATTAGTTGCTTGAATGTGTAAAAGTTAAGAAAAACCAAAAGATGAAGATGAAGATTCTTGTATGGATCAAACAACAAGTGTTGTATATGGAATCCCAAAAGATATAATCACTGAATGCACCTATATGTTCGGATTTAGCACAAGAACAACAATCATAACACAAAAGAAATCACCAAAACTTGTCTAAGAACCTTGGACTAGGTTTTCCATTCATCACCTTTAAATACACACTAACTACCCATCGTATTTAATAAATACGCTGGGTACTTAAATACGCTACTACAGGAAGTTTTCCTGTAGTTACACTTTCAACCCCTGAATAAACTATTACAAAACTATCCAAAACCTACTAAAACCAAGTATTAACGATCTCAAAAGATCCAACAATATCCCCCTAGATCATTGCGTACTTGTTCGTTTCTTCATTCTTGAGCTTTGGTTTCTGGATTTGAAGTAGCTTGATCTGCATTTTGTTCAGGTGTGGTTCAGTTTGACTAAGAATAGCTTCACTTGTGACATGTGGATCCTCCATCGTGGCCTCATATGTGGATGAGGCCGGAGGTTGAGATTTTGATGTAACTAGAGTGGGTGATGGAGCTTCCTGCTGAGCTGACGATTTTTGCTTCCTTTTCTTTTTCCTAGCCTCCTCTTTCTCCTTTTGTCTTTCAATTCTAGTCACGATGTCCATCAATTCGATTTTTCTTTCTCTTGCTCGTTGTACCACCCTTTGGAACAACATACCTTCTTCTTTATACTCATTCCCGGCACCAACATGAATCTTGTGACCATAAAGAATATTTAGATCGGATAAGCGGAACATAAAAACATCCATTGGGTCCGAAATACGAATGTCTTCATTAGTATCGGATCTGATCACTGCTTCTCCTGTTTTGCCGTTATAGAACCATTTCTTGAAATCGTAAGCATCACAGGTTGTTCTGGAAGGATCTTAACTCTAGTTTCAACTTTAGCAGGATCGATGATCCACCTGACTACGCCCTTACCAGTAATGGGATCCTTTGTTGTCTTTGAAACCCTTCTACGAGGCGTTGCGGCTTGAATACAGTAAACCCTCAATTGCATTCTCTTAAGATCAATCTTTCAAAGTCAGCACCAATACTACTGTTGGTAAGGTTTGTCATATCTAACCTTACAAGCTCATGGATATCCCATCAAGGAAGTCTTTTCCTATCTGCTCCTGTTTTGAAGTGTTGGATGACTCCACCCCGTCGTTTTACAATGAAGATCCCTTTCAAATTGCAGTACTTCCAGCTGATTATCTTGTCTGTGACTTCTTTATTTTCAATGATGACAACTTGATAAAAATCTAGAAGCTTTTCTCTTTCCTTTTTAAACCATTCAGGATGTATAGGAGTCACTACATCACCATCTTCAGTTTCATACAAAATTTCTTCCTCCAACTCCCATTCAACAAAACGTGCTGGCATTTCATCCCTGTCCACCTCCTCTTCCTCATTTCATCTTCTTCAGTAACATTCACTTTCTAAATGTCTCTTCTTTTTCTCAATTCTTTAGGCTTACGTTTGTCTTCCTCAACCTTAAACTTTTCATAGTCAAATATGTCTATAGTTGAGAACATTGGTTGAATTTCTGCTTTAGTACATAGTTCTCTTATCATTCTATAAATCTTCTCCATACCGTCTTGCTGGAATCTAACATATCTTGTTTGTTACTTAACATACGCATGAAGCTCTTTGTTTTTCTTTCTTTGTTCTCTCAGCTTCTCATGAATCACATTTGTGTTGCTTGCTTGATGCTTCAGAAGGCATATTTCTTGAGCTGGAAATGTCCCGATATCTTTTGACAATTTATCATAAAGTTCTTGAAATGGACGAGGTCTGAGTGGAACTTGCTGAGGTATTGACTTTGTTGGTGCACTTTTCGAAGAGCCTTCCGCTGTTTTCTTTCTTTTTTCGGGAGGTGACCTGCTAGGAGCTTTTGGATCTGCAATTAGTTGATCAACAAACTCATCTAATTGTTCCTGTTCATAAGTGCAGTCACTGGCGTCTCAGATTCTGTCATCTCACGTCTCTTTCTCTTTGCTTATCTCTTTTCTCTTTCTTCAGTTTCATGTATAGCACGTAATTCTTGAGTATGCTCCCTATGTTCTCTAGTGCCACCTGCACGAATACTACTTTCCATCATACGTTCTTGAGTTGCGGTGTCTTTCTTTTTCTTTGATGATTCTTCCACTTATTGTTTTCCTTTATTCTTTCTTATCAATTGTTTAGTCTCTTCTTCTTCATCCGCTTCCTCTTCAACGTCTGTCTATCTCTTTCTTCTAACACCTTCCCTATATTTTTTTGTATGCAGCTTTTACTAGAGGAAATCTCTCCTCTTTATACATCCACTGGTGTAGCATCACCCACTCTTGAGTTTTCAGTTCTATGATTTGTCGGCCAGTTGGTAACTAAAATTTATACGTGTCATTGTAGTGTGGAAGATATCGATGTTTATCATTTATAAGAAGCTGAACAAATCGAGGATACATGGCCCATATAGAGGTGTTGGTGTTATGGACCATACAAAAGAAGACCAGATCCGAGATGTTGAACGATTGCCTGGTGCATAAGTTGAGCATTGCAGCGGACCATTTCTAATTCAATCTATAGTAGCTTCCCTTTACGTGGGCTAAACTCATCGCAAACACATGAAGAATAAATCGCCAATCCTTTGTAAGACCTTTCAGTTTGATCTCATTCTTTCCCCTAAAATCTCAACATATCTCATTCCTCTGAATCCATCTAGAATATCATCTTTCTTTCATCTCAGTGGATCCTTGTGACTGTCTCCAAGACTAAGCACTCTTCACACATTGTCTTATACGACAGTGACTTTCTTATTCTTTACGGTTGCCGTGATCCTTTTGACTTCATTGACAGTTGTAACTTTAGCTGTTTTCCAGAATTCTTCTATGTGAATGTTGTATCTGATTGGATCTACTTGGACAACATAGCTTATCTTGCTTGTGTTTATCCATTATGCTTCTGTGTTTTATCCTAGATTATTTCTTTTGCCATTTCTGAAAACATGGAAACATGCCAAGTTAGATCTGAGTTTCGAAACACAACATTTAGTCAGTTAGGATATATACAAGACTATATAAAAGTATTAAAAAAACATTACAAATCCATAAAAGATTATATTTACACTGATATATCCGCTGTTAAATACGCTGGTAGCATAAATTATTTGCACCGGACATGAGGCGTATATACGCGAAGCAAAATGATATATACGCCGGTTGTAGCTTATTTACCTGATAATAGGTCACGTATTTTATGTCTTGTTTTGAGAAGCAGTCAGCGTAGATGCTTATCTACATTGGTTTGTCCGGCGTATTTGTCAAACACGCTGGTTGCTTGAACTCGCGTTCAAGACTTAAATGTGCAATGATTTGTGTTCATCGTAAATACGCTACATTCATTGTAAATACGCTGCATTCATCGTAAATATGCTAGCATCAAAAATTTCTTAATAAACCCCTTTTTAAAAACTTTGAAAACTTATTCAATCAAACCCATTGATTGTCTCGGTTTTGTACGCGGTTTCTGATGATTAAACATTAGACAATTAATGCACAAACAATAAAATCATACCGAAATCGGACACGAAAAAAATCGGCTATTTTGTTTAGAAGAGATTTGAATTGTGTTTTAAGAGTGGGTTTTTGAAAATTTTGAAAGAGAAGAAGTCTGAAACGAAGCATATATAGATCTAATATATATATATATATATATATATATGTATACAAAATATTTGCCAGTGTTTTTGTTAAACACGCTGGCTAGATAATTACGCCGCCTTAGTTACTTTTGAAGGTTTCTTCAATGTTAAGAAAATTAAAACAAATACGCTCGAAAAACTTAAATTTTTTGAAAAACGTGCCCCCTTTTTAGCTAATAATAGTGCAAATGCTGAAAATAAGTTTGAGAAAAACAAAAATTTGCAATTTGGACACCGAAAATTATTTTTAGAGCCACAAAGCTTCCTTTTACACATTTTCTTTTGATTCAAACCCCGTGACTCTCCTGCAAAAGATCACACTGGCAACACTTGTCAAATTTTTATATATTAAAAGATTTTGAATAATCAAGGTACAAGAAAAACTGTCAGTATGTTTGTCCCCTTAAATCCATGTACCCTTCTTTTAACTTACTTTCGGTAGACGTTTTATCATGTTGAGGTAATATTGAAAAAAATTGCAATGGCCCCCACTCAAGCTAGACAGATAGAATGTCGTACGCATGAGTCCCACGTCAGGACATACCCTCACGATCAAGGTATGCATAAAGATTCCTCATAGCGGGTGAGTATATTGACTTCATTCGTTTTGAATTTCAACGATAGAAAATTGATCATCAGGTTAGTACTTTTGTAGAATTGAGAGACCAATGTCTAACGAGGGCTAAGGCAAATAACATAGACGGTACAATTTATGCACTTGAATGACTCTCAATGAAATATCTTAAATCTGCGTAAGGTTTTGGCCACATTGGCTCTTTTGAAAGGATATCATAATTGTGTCTAGGTCAGCATATATCTGGATGCAGCAGAAGAGCAATTATGATATCCCCGAATGATAATTCAATATAAACACCCGAAATATCAGACTTTGGAAATCTATGAACACAAGATTTAAGACCATTAAGCCATATGCCGCAACGTGTTACCCGCAAGTTGCACAACATTGTGGGTTTCCAAATTCTTGTGTAAGCATTAATTTTTTTTGTCGCCTAATCGCAGTTTACTCAATGGTATTGCTGAATCTACTGACACGTCGCTGCTTGGCACCCTGATTTTCGTTGATTAACATCTTGATTTTCCATTCTTTTTATGTTTTAAGAACAAACGAAGTGTCAGCAGTTTTCTATCATTTCTTAAGCAGGTGTCAATTGGAAGCTCAAAACATTTAAAAATATGATCATTTATGGAAATCTTCCCCCCTAAAATTTGATTTTCGAGAGTCCAGTGCTTGAAAATGAAATTTTAATGTTGTAGAAAATCTTTTTTTTGGGTATAGTTTTAAGATATTTATTTATTATGAAAAGGTACCTTTTTTTAAATGGTTATGAAGACGCAAATTATTTCCGCTCAAGGAAGTTGATCATTTCCAACCAGGTTACCAACTGGTGGAAACGGGTTTTGTCAAAGGCTTTCATGAAAACATCTGCTTTCTGTTGCGTAGTATCCACAGGCACCACTTGAATGTATCTTTTCTCGTACGCATCTCTGAACACATGAATGCGAATTTCAATGTGCTTTGTTCTTGAGTGGTTGATTGAATTCTTCCCAATTCCCAGACACGTCTCGTTGTCAATGAATATCGGAGTCTACATGACGTTGATCCCGTAATCCAGCAACTGATTTTGAATTCAAAGAACTTGTGAGCAGCAACTGTATGCCACCGTATATTCGGATTGAGAAGTAGCGTGGAAACTATCGTCTGCTTCTTTCTTTTCCATGATATGAGACGATTTCCTAAGAATTGACAACCTACTGAAACTGACTTTCTGTCAAGCTTGCAACCTGCATGATCACTGTCAGAATAAGCAATTAAATCAAAATAACTATCTTTGGGATACCATAGTCCGAGCTTGGGGGTTTCTTTAAGATAGCGAAAAAATTTGTCTGACATCAGCTTCATGAGATTCTTTTGGATTTGTCTGAAATCGTGCACAGATGCAAACAACCTACATAATGTCAGGCCTACTTGCGGTTAGATACATCAACGAGCCTACCATCAAGAGATAAAAGGAATTGTTTACCGGTTTTCCTTGAAGATCATGTGTGAGTTCCATTTGAGTTGCAAATGGTGTGCTGGCGGTTTTGCAGTCGTTCATGCTGTACTTTGCGAGAATATCCCTGATGTACTTTGCTTGATCAATGAGGATACCATATTCTCTTTGCTTCACCTCCAAACCCAAGAAAAATGTAAGTTCTCCCATCATGCTCATTTCAAACTTTGCCTTCGTAACCTTCTCGAACTCCTTGCATAGAGCCTCATCGGTTGACCCAAAAATAATATCGTCTACATAAATGTGAGTTATGTTGATTTTACCTCTTGTGTATCCACATTTCAAAAGATATGTCGACAAAGTCTCATACCAGGCTCGAGGAGCTTGATAAAGACCATAGAGAGCTTTGTCAAGCTTATAGTGTCGTTTAGGAAAAGGTGGATCTTCACATCCCGGAGGCTAGCAAACATACACTTCTTCTTTCACCTTCCCACATAGAAACACACTCTTCAAATCCATTTGAAACACCTTGAAGTTATTGTACGAAGCATATGCCAAAAATATTCTAATGGCTTCCAAATGTGCTACTGGAGCAAAAACTTCCTCACAATCAATCCTTACCTCCTATGAAAAGCCTTGAACTACAAATCTTGCCTTGTTCTTGATGACTACACCATCATCATCCATTTTGTTATGGAATACCCACTTGGTGCCAATGGGATACTTTCCATCTGGCAGATCAATGAGGTCCCAAACTTTTAGCTTACGAAACTAAGGTAACTCTTCCTGCATAACTTACACACTGCTAGAATCTTGAATAGCTTCTTAAATGTCACTTGGCACAGACTGCAAAAGAAAAGTAGCATATAATCCTTTGTTGATGGTATTTGTTTGTCCACGAGTTCGAACTCCATCTTCCACAGGACCAATGACATTCTCAATGGGATGATTTTGATTTATCTTGTAACCTGCGTTGGAGTGGGTCTCAATTTGTTGATGTAGATTGGTGAAGTGTTCGTCGACATAGATAATTGGAGGCTCGTCTTCTTAGGAGGTTCATCCACATTCAGCTGTGACAAAGAAGTATCATATGCAGATGCATTCTCAGCCGAAGTGTCGCCATTAGCTTCGTCAACAGGAAGGATTGGATCGACTGAAACCGGGGTGAAGCAAGTTGTAAATGGAGTGAAGCGAATTCTGAAGGATCAAACAATGGTTCTATTGGGGTTGTTTCTGCAGGTTCGGTTACAGTGAGTGGTTCATCAATGTCGAAAGTGTTGAAAACAACATTTACATCATAAAACCAGTTTGGAGAATTTCAGTGTTAGTAGAGTTTCCTTCTTGAAAGTTGACATAGTATGATTCAAGCACCATCTTGGTTCGGTTGTTGTAGACACGATACGCCTTCCGAGTAGATGAGTAACCCATGAAGTAGCACACATCACCTACTGCTTCAAACTTGATAAGATTGTCTTCAGTGTTGCGGAGTGTACAAGAACATCCAAACGGTCTACATAAATCTATCTAAGGCTTCCTTTTGAAAAGAAGTTCATAGCCTGTTTTTCCTTGAGGTTTAACGATGAGAACTTGATTCAAAACATAGCATGCGGTGTTGACAGCTTCTGCCCAGAAGATGATAGGAAGCTTGGAGTCTACGAACATAGTCGAGCAGCTTCAATGAGTGTTCTATTCTTCTGTTCTGCTACGCCATTTTGCTGAGGAGTTCTGGCTACATTGTACTAATGGCGTATTCCTTTTTTTAGCAAAAGGAGATAAATGTCTGATTTTTTAATTCTGATCCATTGTCACTTCTGACTGATTTGACCTTCAGCTTGATCACATTTTCAATCATGGGAATGAAGTTCTTTAGAGTGGAGGCGGTCTTGCTTTTAGCTTCAAGAAAATACATCCATGAAAATCAGGAGAAATCATCTGTAATCACCAAGCAATAGGATCTTTTAGCTAGACTTTTAACACTAATAGGACCGAAAAGATCCATATGCAGTAATTGCAATGGAGCAGATATCGCATTCACTGCTTTCGATTTGTGCGGCTTTTTGTGTTACTTGCCTTGGGCACATGCGATACATTTTTCGAAAAATGGAAATTCTTTTATAGGTAAACCTCTCACTAAATTAACTTGGAAAGTTTATTCATATTTTTGAAGTTCACATGCCCCAACCACCTATGCCCAAGCAGTGATTCCGATTCTGACGCTTTTGAGATTAGACACGTCATATGCTCATTGGATTTTGCATTTTTCATATTGAAAACGTAGGTGTTGTTTTGACGAGGAGCTGCGACCATAATCATTTCGGAAGGAACGGAGTATTCGTGCTTGAGAAATTGGCATTCCACGTCGTTGATCAATCCGGATTCACTATTTCATATTCATCAATGTGGATTCGTCAATCTGGATCACTATCAATTTGGATAATCTTTCCGGGTTGACCATCATTGACTTTAGGATTTCCATTTCGGATTAGATTCGGATTCCGGGTTTGACCATCATTGACTACAGGATTGACTATTTCGGATTTAGTACTGTTCATCAAAGAAACTTAAAATAAATTAATTTTTAAATCAATTTGGTAAATATTTAATCAATTTAATTATGATGCTGGATTCATGACCGCACAAGATGTGACAAAGGCCACTCTGGCTGCCCTGCAATCGCAAACATTGGCCTTCCATCAAGAACTGGATCAAGTAATTGGCACTTCCACCAAAGTGCCACGTTTATTGTATGGGGATGAATACTACGAGTGGAAGTTCCGTTTTGAACAATACTGCAAGGCTAAAGAACCCGGTGTGTGGAGATGCATCATGAATTGTCCAAGAACCATAGTTTACAGCACAGAGCAAGATCCAGAAACGAAAATTCCTAAGCCCATGCACCTATGGACTCCAGAGGACATCAAGATCATAGAGGAAGATGAGAAGGCTTCGGAAACTCTGACCATGGCCTTAGGACCTGATATCTCTATCGCGGTTAGAAAGTGTAAGACCGAAGAGGAGGTTTGAAGTGAGTTGCAAAATCTCTACGAGGAAAATGCCGACATGAAAGCAAGCAGGGTGAATCAGCTGAAAAAACAATTTAGCTCGTTCAATCAGATCTATGGGGAAACTATGAAAACCAGATACGTTGCTATGTCAAGCTGGTTTCCCAGATGATTTCAGCTAAGATCACCCTCACCAACAGTGCGATGAACAGACAGTTATTAAATTCACTGCCCAAGAGTTGGTATGCAGATGTGGGCATGATCAAAAAGATGAACTTGAATGATGTCACTCTCACTAAGATGATAGCTACTATCAAATCATATGAGACTGACAACAAGCAGAGGGAAATTAACCATCAAAGCAGTTTGATGGCCAGGGATGACAGGGCAGAACGCGACTTTAATGTTACAGAATCTCATTTATAGTCATCTGCAAGGAAATGCACAAGCACCGGGTGGATCAAACGTGGTTTATAGTCCTATAGCCACGCCTCAGAACACTCAGTACGTGTATGGTCTTCAATCTCAGAATCCTACAATGGTTTTAACTGCACAAGTTCACACACAGTACCATGCTCAGTATCCCAACATGGTATTCAGTCCTGTAATTCCTCAAACCGTGCAACAAGGTAACACTCCTCAAGCTGCTGCACCAACGCCTGCACCTGCTCAACCGGCGTCCAACTCCACATTTCTCACTAAAGAAAACGAGGAGAAACTGGCTATTAAGGCGTCAATGATCAAAAGTTTAAGCGCCTTCCTGGCAGGTGATCTGACCCCTCCATCTATTCTTCCAACCGAAGTTGATCAGATCATGGAGGAGGACCTGGACGAGATCGATGTTTCTTGGAATCTAGCAATGGCTGCTTTTCGGGTCAACAAGTTTCAGAAGAAATATGGAAGGCAACCCTTGTCAAATTTGAAGACTGGTCTCACCAAGGACAAACTTAGATGTATTGATGTCACGAACTAGGACACTTCGCGAGGGAATGCAAGAAGCCACCGTCAGGGTATGTATCATCCAGGGTCACTAACATACAGAGCACTGACAGACAGTTGGTTCCCGTCTCTCCTTCCAAGTCTACTACGAGTCCATCAAGCAGCTCGGGCGGGAAGTCAACAGCATTGGTGGTCCAACTGCATGAAGGTTTCAACTGGGTAGATGCTGCAGCTCAAATGGAAACATTGAATCTATCCAAGAACAACATCCAATGCATGATGGCGCAGACAACTGAGACGCCCGATCTTTCGGGAACGGTAAATCGAATTCTCTGTTCTGATAGTTGTCGTTTTAAATTATCACAAATGTGCGCCACAATTCAACTCTAGTGGCTGAATATCAACAAGCTGCATCGCAGAACATCGCCCTTAAACATAAGAACAAGCTTCTTATGGAGAAGGTTGAAGATCAGATTCAGGATGTAGCTCTGCTAAAGCAAGACTTGAACCAACAACGACGTTGGGTCTAAGACTACAAGCTAAGACTAGCTGAAAATGACGTAGAACTTCAACAGCCTTAGCCAAGCTGAATTCCTTGACATGGAAGCTTCAAGAAAATGAAATAAACATTAAAAAATTCGAAACTTCCAGTATACTTGTCAAGGACTTATGTGACCTCCAACTTAATTATCAAAAGAATTTTACCAAAGGCCTTGGGTACAATAGGGCGCCTCCACCATATAATCATAACTATACTAGAATGCTGAATCTGAGGAAGAAGTAGAAAATGCAGAAAAAGTGATGTATGGTAAACCTTCAGATTATTTATCCAAACCATGGACGCCCTATTACCCAAAGTTCTCCAAACCCACTGAATTCAAGAGGGATGATGTCTTTGTGGCTTCTACACCACTTTCTCGTGAAACTAGTAATCATCCCTCTGGAAGTAAAGATGGATTGGAGAGAGAAGTGCCTGAGGCAGAAACATCCACATCCTCCACACAATCTAACGGAAACGAATCTTCTGATGCTCAAACTGAATTTGTGAATGACACTAATGTATCTAACCCATGTGCAGAAGAAATTTTAGTTGAGGATATCACAGAGGGTGATCAAGAGGAATGTCTGAATACAAATTCAGACAACTCAGCTGCTGATTATACATTTTGTAAGCCTGCTTTGACAATTTTAAATCAATTTCTTGCTGACAATTTACATGCTCAAACAGTATGTTGAGAATTTAGACAGTATTAATTCTGGTTTTTCATCAAATACTGATGTTTTGAATGATGCTAATAACTGTGATAACTTGTGTGATGAGAAAATGAATTTAGCTGCAGGTTCTACATCAACAGAGTATTCGGTTTCATCCGTTTCAGCTAAGGATACCAAAAGTTCGTCTCTAGAGGGTGCGCCTGTTGATGCATCTCCTAGGGTTGACAGTGTGAACAAGTTTCAGAAGAAATATGGAAGACATTCAGGCACATGACCAGAGACATCTCGTAGTTGACTGACATTCAGTTTTTCGATGGTGGGTTTGTTTCCTTCGAGGTGGAGAAACAGGGAAAATTACCATGGGAAGGACTGTTTGTAATTGATCCCTCGGCTTTAAGAATGTCAATTACGTACCAGAATTGAAGCACAGTCTGTTGAGTGTGTTTCAACTGTGTGACAATCATTTGGATGTTCTCTTAACCAAGAAAGGATGTTATGTGCTTAAACCCGGTTTAATTATTCCAGATGATTGGATTCTTCTTAAAGTTGCACGTAAAGGCAATGCGTATGTTATTGATATGAATCAGGCTTCTTCTGACAAGCTCACTTGCCTCTTCTCATCGACAGTCGAATATGACGCTATGCTATGGCATTGCAGACTGGGTCACACCAATATGAAGAATTTAAATCGTCTTGCAAAACGTGGTTTAGTCAGAGATCTACCAGTTCATGACTTCATGCAGATCGATAAATGTGAATCATGCGCGTGTGGGAAACAACATCGACAGCCGAACAAAACTAAAGTCGTTCCCTCCACTTCTTAAGTCTTAGAACTGCTACATATGGAACTCTTCGGTCCAACAGACATACGCAGCGTTGGTGGGAAGGCTTACTGTCTAGTTATTATTGATGACTACTCTTGATTCACCTGGGTTTTCTTTCTCACACATAAAAGTGAAACCGCTGATTAGTCAAACAATTTGTCACGCTTATGGAAAACCAGACAGATTCTATGGTGATGGCTATTCGGTGTGATAATGGGACAAAATTTTAGAATAATACCTTAAACTCTTTCTGCTCCTCCAAGGGAATCGACCAACAGTTTAGTACAGCCAGAACCCCACAACAAAATAGGGTTGCAGAACGCAGAAATCGCACACTCATTGAAGCTGCACGCACTATGCTGGTTGAATCCGAGCTACCTCTTATCTTCTGGGCAGAAGCAATCAATACTGCATGCTATATTCAGAATCACGCCCTGATCAATAAACGCCACATGAAGACTCCATACAAAGTAGTTGAAGGTCGCAAACCTTCGGTCAAGCATTTTCGCAAATTCGGATGCTCTTGTGTTCTCCTGCTCATGGACACTAAAGGCAAGTTTGAATCATGCGTGTATCCTTGCATCTTCGTTGGCTATTGTAAAAATACGTCGTATTGCGTTTATTACAAAATCATGAAGATGGTAGTTGAAACCTACAATATGGGTTGGCTGGAGGAAAATCCCAAGGACACACACATTGGTCCTGACTGGTTGTATGACTACTCCATTTTATTTAATTATTTTGATGTGTCTTCCGATGTGATGCAGGTAACAGTTCGAACTCTGCCCTTCCAACGGTGCCCATTTCTTCTGAAGACGTTGCTGGCGCTACCGTGGTACATGAGACTTTAAAGCAGCTAAGTGTGGATCCTCCTGGATTCAATGACACTGTCTCGCCTTCCTCCACCGTTTCGCATTCTCAAGAACCAACTATCCATTCGCCTGCTCAGACCGATCCTCCTGAAGTTGTGGTTTATGATCCAAAGTCTCCTACAACACATGAAGGCCTTACTCCTAATGTTTTGGGTTCTTCTCTGTTTCCTGAGCCTACTCCACTCGATTGTTCGGTCGATTCCTCAGCACATACTTCTACTGGTGCCTCTGTTGAGGGGGAGACATCTTGAGTCACTTCAGCTAGTGTCACCAACTTGCAAACAGATGTTCTCGTTCCTACTACACCAATACTGCAGCGTTTATAGTGTGATCACCCTGTTGAGAATATTATTGGCCATGTCAACCTTGCTGTTCAAACACGCAGCCAATTAGGGGATATCAATACCTGTCTCTATTCTTGCTTTATTTCCCAAATTGAACCTAAAAGTATTGATGTTGCCTTGCAGGAACCAGGCTGGGTGGATGGCATGCACGAGGAACTCAATCAATTTGAGAAGCTTGTTGTCTGGCAATTGGTGAAGCCGCCTCAAGGAAAACGTGCTCTTGGAACACGGTGGGTTTTCCGCAACAAGCAGGATGACACTGGAGTTATCGTTCGGAATAAAGCTAGACTGGTGGTTCAGGGGTTTCCACAATTGATGGATTAGATTATGATGAGGTCTATGCACCTGTTGCGCGTTTGAAGGATATACACATTTTCTTGGCATATGCGTCTTACATGGATTTTAATGTATATCAAATGGATGTCAAGACTGCGTTTCTATACGGCAAGGTGAAAGAAGAAATCTACATGGCACAACCACCAGGCTTTACCGATCCTGACAAGCTAGATTATGCTTACAAACTAGACAAAGCTTTGTATGGGTTGCATCAAGCGCCTCGCGCATGGTACGCTACTCTTACACAGCATCTGCTTGCTCATGTCTACACACGGGGAACCATTGATCAAACTCTGTTTATCAAACGCGTTCATAAGGACATTATTCTTGTCCAAATCTACGTTGATGATATTATATTTGGTTCCACCAATGATGGTATGTCCCGTGAATTCGAAGAAATCATGAAGAAGAAATTTGAGATGAGCTCATTGGGAGAGATGACCATGTTTTTAGGACTTCAAGTTCGTCAGAGCCCATAGGGTATCCTAATTCATCATGGAAAATATGTCCATGACGTTCTTGCAAATTCAAGCTTACAGATTCCAAGCCTATGGCTTCACCTATCGCCGAACGGCCTCAGCTACATGATGATGTTGAAAGAACACTTGTTAATCCTACTATGTATCGCTCAATGATTGGATCACTCATGTATCTCACTGCTAGCCGGCCAGATATCATGTTTGCTGTCTGCCAGTGTGCTCATTATCAAGCTACTCCTAAACTTTCTCATTTACATGCTGTTAAACGAATTTTTAGGTACCTCAAAGGGACTCCATCACTGGGCCTCTGGTATCCTAAAAATTCTAAATTTGAGTTGTTTGATTTCTCTGACAGTAATCTTGGGGGTACATATAGGGACATGCACTCAACTTCGGCTGGTTGCCAATTTCTGGGAGATCGCTTAATTTCGTGTCAATGCAAGAAGCAACAGACCATTTCGTGGCAATGCAAGAAGCAGAATATGTCGCAGCCTCTGCTTACTGCTCCCATGTTTTATAGATGCAACATCAGCTTGCGGATTTGGTTTGACTTATCTAAACACCACCATTTACTGTGATAATGATGCCGCAATCCAAATAGTTAAAAACCTTGTTTACCACTCCAAAACCAAGAACATAAGTATTAAAGTTCATTTTATCGTGATTGCTATGAAAAGGGTCTCATCAAGCTTGAGCAAATCCACACTGATGCAAATGTGGCGGATTTGTCCACAAAACCTGTTAGCAACGCGCGTTTTCAAGTGCTTGTGGATCTTCTCAAAATGATTCGGTTTTCTACCTAGGCATCCTCTATCTTTATGTTTTGTTTACTGTTCTTCTTTTCTTTTCATTGCTTTATAATTTTGTTCATATATATGCACAAATTTTGGGGGAGAAATATTAAAAAAAAAAACAATTTTTGCAAGGATAGGGAAATGAAGTACTTTTTCGTGATAAAATGTTTGCTAACACAGGTAAGGTGTAGAAACGGGAAAAGATTTGGATCGAAAGTGATGTGTCGGTAGGTCTAAAACTCAACTGGATGGGGAAAGTCAAATGATATAAACATAACGAACTATGTACTCAGTGGGTCACTTAGTATAGGCGTATGATTTCATTGTCTTAAATCCTGCTATGATAGATAGCCAACATCTGAGGTTTCGGGTCTTTATGCGGTTTAGTCATCCGGGGATCTTGGCTGCCTTCTGTTGCATCTAAATTATATGCAGACCTAGGCAAAGTCAGGATATCTTTGTAAAAGAGCCAAAATGGAAAGGCCAAAACCTATGAGAACAAAATTTTCTTCATAAGTTCTTACATACCACATAAGGTATTTGCCTAACCCTCGTCAGTCACTATTGGTCTCTCTGCTGTACGGAAGTACTGACCTGTTCACCAATAGCCATTATTACACAGTCTACTGTTGTGTCGATTCCTGCTGAATGATGGAGTTTGGAGGAAGCTCATCAGGTGCTGGTGGTTCGGAAGCAGGTAGTAGTGGAGTTGGTC
Organism: Scalesia atractyloides; assembly: GCA_947069175.1. NCBI lineage: Eukaryota > Viridiplantae > Streptophyta > Magnoliopsida > Asterales > Asteraceae > Scalesia > Scalesia atractyloides. The sequence continues at coordinate 48,925,854 of CAMTDV010000020.1, forward strand.
ATACTGATGATGTTGCTGAATATTATTCTAAGGATGGAACCCGTGAATATGTTGATACAGTTTTGTTTCTGTCGCTTGTTCTTAATTACAGTTGTAATTGTACGGTCTTTGCTCAAGTGTCTGTATAGGTTTGGTCGTGTCGAATAGATCGAGATATCCTTCTATCTTGATCTAGTATGACATCTTATCTTGTCTGTGTTAATAAGTTGCATGTGTGCATACTGATAAGTCTTGTGTACGTCAAGTCTACACACGTTCTCCAAGAATGAGAATTTTGTGCGAGTTATAGATTTTGTACAAAACACAGCGTTTCGTACGAAACAAAGAGTATTTCATACGAAACAAGCATTTCGTATGAAACACTGACTCGTACCAAATTCTGGAGATGTGTTTCTTGTGAAATATTGTGTTCAGTATGTCTAGATTCGTGGCTCGTACGAAACATCTAGGCGGACACTATATAAGCAGACATGCACCTCTCAGTGAGGGTTAACTAGTTGACTCGCGTGTGAGAGTTGGTCAGACCAGGGAGCTTGTTACCCTTTGAGTTGGTTATCTCTGAAGACGAAGACACAAGAACACAGCAGGTTTGTTTGAGTCATACGAGCTTTGTGTGTATATGTTTGTACTTGTTCTCAATCATTAATCAAGATAGTGAATCTTTGGTTACCACGTGTTCTTTACTTTGCTTTGGTTGCATGCACACTTGGATTCCGCACTTGTGTGTATGTCATTTGAAGGAATAGGTTTAACACCATCCTCAGGTGACCTACAAGTGTTATCAGAGCTTTGGCTCTTTCCTTGTTCAAAACCGGGCTTAGTTGTGTCTGAGCTAGTTTGAAGATTTCTAAAGTGTTCTTGAATCTCCAGCAGAAAACATAAGTTTTGGATAGTTAACTAACTTAAAACTTTGTTAAAGTCTGTTGAAGGTAGAAAATTTTTATGGTAAATTGTTTCTGAAGAACACCCTTGAAGAAGAAATCTGCAAAAATTTGAATCTGATTAGTTTGGTAGGTTTGGCATTTTCTGACTTGGATCTGGACTTGGACTGTTAAAATCTGTGTTTTAACTAAAAGTGGGTAAGACAACAGGCATTTTCGAAAAAGGAGGTCTACACAAGAAAGGAAATTTCTCACCAAACCATTTCTGAAAAGATTTCTCTGAAAAACGCTGCACAAAACATTTTGTGCGAGTGAAGAGATTCGTACGAATCATTTGATCCGCACGAAATAGCTGTCTCGTTCGCACGAAACAACTGTTTTTTCTTTTTCGTGTTTTTCAAGGCTTTGTGATTTAAGAATTTATCATATTTTCAGATCTGTGAATTTTTAAATAGTAATTATAATTTTGAAACTTTAAACCTTTAAATTTTCATAAAACAAGAAAATATAATGAGTTCTAACCCGTGGGATTGGAGTTGTTCAAATCAGGAGTCTTCGCAAAGCTCCGCAACATCATGGGTAAAATCTTTGATGCCTTAACATACAACAATGATCTCTGCAAATCAATGGGCGTGTGTTGCGAATGAAAATTAAAGCATCCAAACTCTGTTAATGAGCAAAAGTGAAACATGGAGTAACAACCGTCCGCCCATGCTAAATCATATGAATGATTATCCTTCCTGGAAAAGTCGTTTTCATACATACGTTCTTGGACATAACAAAGAATTGTGGACGTGTTTAACTACCCCCTACAATGAAGCACTTGAAGAAGCTGGATCAAATCCAACCACATTGGCCATTCTAGTGAAAGTGACCAGAAAGCTTACGATCTAGAGAAAAAGGCATTTGCTATCCTAAGACAAGCTCTGCATAAAGACATTTATCATCAGTTTGTGTATTATACTACAACAAAAAATTTGTGGGACACTTTGGAAGCAAGAGGTGAAGGTAATGCTGCTACCAGGAAGATTCGGCATGATCTGCTCAAGAAACAGTTTGAAGGTTTCATGTTCATGGAGAACGAAACCTTGAATGATATGACCACTCGGTTTCATCATCTTCTCAGTGAAATGTACTCGTATAAAGTGTTAGCAGCACCACAAGATATTGTGATACGATTTGCTGATGCTTTACCACCAAAATCGGGTCAATTTATTGATCTTTTAAAACATACAGGTGTGTTGGACTCAATTAGAATTTATGAATTTGTGAAGAAACTGGAGAACAAGAATGAAGAAGAATTTCGGAAGGCACAACGAGTCTCTTCTCCACAAAACCCTGAAATGTATTTTGGAGGTATAAATGCAGGTACAAGCTCATATCAGCAACTGAAGCTGCAGACTGCGTTTGTGTCAAACGTGAACCCCTTTCTACCCCAACCAGTTCAAACAAGTCAGTCTACAAGTTTGAGCAATCAAACCTATGGACATGCTTTTGATCCGAGAGCATTCCTTCCACAGCCAAGGGATTTTGCGCATAAAGCTCCACAGCAAGCTCCTCGACAAGCTTTCTATGAAAGCAACAGTCAATCTGCAAATCCCAACACTGTCAAACTTGACACGTCAAATCTCTCCAAAATCAACGTAGAAATTGCACAGGAACATGCAGAATTTCTAAATACCATGGTCAGTGCGTATTGTGGTTTAGTTGCAGGTCAAACAGGGAACATCAATTTGACAAACGAAGACTATGAACAAGTTGACCGAGATGAAATGGAGCTGATGGACATCAAGTGGGCATTTGTAAGTGCTATGAGAAGAGCAAAGGATTATATGAGAAGAACGGGTAGAACCAGTTTGGAAAGCAAGAAGGATACAAAATACGGCTTTGACAAAACCGCCGTTACATGCTTCAACTGTGGAGAAAGAGGTCACTTTAAGCGGGAATGCACAAGACCTAGCAAGGAAGGAAATCACAACCCCTTTCGAAATCAGTCTCAACCATCCAACACAGCACAGTACAACAATGAAAGAAGAATAGTAGTTGTTGGCAACTCTAACAACAACAATCAATCAGGACCTTCAAACACGCATAGAGCTTTGGTCGTTCAATCTGATGAAGGATGCGATTGGTCAGTACAGTTGGGAACAGAGAACAACGGAAGAACTGCATGCTATGCGAGGATCGTGGATCAAATCAAGCATGATCACCGCATCAACACTCCAAATAATGATGATACATCTGGGATGCTGGTAGTTCTGATGAAGAATGTTCAAGTTCAAATGGTTATGAATCTGATTCTTATGTAAAGAAAGGAAGTGAAGCTGAGGTTGAAAAGTTGCTAAGTGAAGCTGAGCTGTTGAATAGAGAAAAGGAGGCATGACGAGGAATGCAGAAGCTGCGGAAAAAGAGACAGAGACACTCTCTACAGATGGTGCAGCTTTTCCTCATCACACTGCCTTTATGGCAAATGTTGAAGGTTCTTCAAAACAGGTAAATTCTGAACCTCCTACTGTTTGCAATGACTGTGTTGAATTGAAAATAAAATATGAAACCGTCAACAGTCATGATCAGAATTTAGTTGTTGAACTATCAAAATGCAAAGAGGCGAATTTGGCGCTAACTAGAAATGCAAAAGAATTCAAATCTGTAATAGAAACCCTTAAGAAAAGTGTTTCTGAATTGACAAATACAGTTTTGAATAAACAGACAGGAATTAATAACTACATTAATCTCCTAGAAGAAACAAAGAAAGAGTTAGCCATCGCCAAATGCGAATATGATTCGATCAAACGTAAATTGGAAAGTTATTCTAACTCCCAATATGTGCTTGATCATATCATTGAAGTTCAAAAACTAAAGGGAGATGCTCAATGCATAGGGTATAATTCGTGTCCACCCCCAATGAAACACAACTATACCAAAATGCCTGATGAAGAGGAGATGCCTCGTTTTGAACCCTCTGTACCTTTGAATCCTGCGGAATTCACAGCAGGGTTAGGATTCAAACTAGAGAATTCCTCTCAAGAACCAAGCAAGCCAGAAAGTTCATCATCTGATGAAGAAGAGGATGATACATCAAATGATGATCAGGATTAGCCTCTTGATGAAAGGAAAAGAGTAGAATTGTCTGCTACTCCTAGTACTCAATCTGTTGAGAATCAAGAGACTGTTCCTAAGAAATCTGTGAAGACAAGTGTGTCTACACAAGAAGTAGATAATGTGTTATATACTTTGGTTGGAGATAAGAAAATCTATTCAAACAAAGATTTTACAATTAAAAACGTAAATCCAATCTCTATAGATTAAGTGTTTGAAAAGTAAAAAACCAAACCTTTAGAGAAGAAAAAGCCCACCAAAACACAACCATTATCCGCTTCAAAAGAAAAACAATGGAAGCGAGTTGAAAAGGCTACAGTTTCTCAACCGAAGGTTGAAGCAAAATGCTCTCATTACCAGAAAAAGGCCAAAACTGCTAAATTTGTGAGTTCTAAAGGTACCCATAAAGTCGAAACTTTTCAAGGAAAATCTAATTTTGATTTTGTAAAGAAAGTTAAGATTTCGAAAAGAAATAGTCAATACAATTACACCCAACACATTGATGGATGTAATGAAAATGAACCTAGTACCGCAAGATCCACAAGTTCAACATCAAGCCGAGAAACACGATCTCCTAGTTTTGTTGAAAGGAGAACATGTTTCAAATATGGAGAATTTGGCCACATTATAAAGGATTGTCAAAATCAAGCCAAATCAAGATGTATAGAGAAAACCCCTCATGAACCAACTTGCAAATGTAAATCTGTTTCTCTGATACAAGATAAATGAATTATTAAAGATCAAAAAGAGAAACAAAAACGTAAACAAGTAAAAGCAATTGAGAAAGCTTTAAAATCGGATTCTTTGAAAAAGGATCAAAGATCTTCAAAGTCAATAAAACCATACACTGTTAAAACTATAAATAATAGTAAATCTTGTAATACAAGGATCTTGGAAACAGAAGACCGGTAATGGTTCAAAAGGAGTTTCTCAGTTCGATAATCATCAAGAAATTGATATTACATTTCTCGATGATAAGGGACGACCCAAGACCACTAAGGCTTGGGTCCCCATCTCAAACTAATCTTGTTTGCGCAATGTGTAGAGTGTTCTAGGAGGAACTGTAAACAGTCATTGGATTGTTGACAGTGGAGCATCATGGCACATGACGGGCGACTTGCGGCTCTTATCTGATGTAAAAAGCATAAGGGGTGGTTATGTTGCTTTTGCTGGTGACAAAGGTGGATACATCACTGGAGAAGGAATGGTCTCCAATGGTGTTGTGAGCTTCGACAAGATCAATTATGTGCGGCAAATTGATCACAATCTTCTTAGCGTTTCTCAAATCTGCGAGAAGTTCACGGTACATTTTGATGATGCCGGATGTTATGTGCTGAAGCCAGGATTCAAGATCCCCAAGGAATGGATTCTCCTGTCGGCTCCAAGAATTAATGATTTGTATATTCTTGATATGAGCCAAGCTATTACAACATCTGCACAAGTCACATTATTTTGTCTCTAAAGCCACCGTGAAGGAATCAATCTCCTGGCACAGACGTATGAGACACATTCACCTGAGAAAAATGAACTATTTGGTGAAGAACAATCTAGTTAATGGTCCATTGAAGAACTTTCATCTTCAAGACATTTGTGTATCATGCCTGAAAGGGAAGCAAGCGAGAAAGTCCCATCCCGTGAAAAAGATCAACACTGTTAATATGCCTCTAGAACGTCTTCATATGGACCTCTTTGGACCTATGAAACACAAGACAACCTTTGGTGATTCTTATTGTCTGGTAGTTACTGATGACTATTCTAGATTCTCATTGGTAAACATGCTGGCACACAAGAGTGAAGTTCCTACTATCCTCAAGAATCTCCTGACTCTGCTGGAAAATTTGTACAATCTGAAGGTAAGGAGAATCAGAAGCGACAATGGCACGGAATTCAAGAATCAAGTTATGGACGAGTATTGTTCTTCAAAGGGTATTCTGCGTGAGTACAGTTCTCAATACACTCCACAACAAAATGGTGTCGTTGAGAGGAAGAACAGAACTCTTATTGAAACTGCAATAAACATGCTAGTAGAATCAAAACTTCCCATTCAATTTTGGGGAGAAGTTGTTGCTACTGCGTGTTATACGATGAATAGAGTTCTCCTGGTGAAGAGACATAGGAAGACATGCTTTGAGTTGTTACATAAAAGGAAACCGGATGTTTCTTTCTTAAAACCTTTTGGAGCTCCATGCACTATGATCGACCCACATGGAAAGTTTGGTCCGAAGGCTATCGAAGGTTTCTTTCTTGGATATGTTCCTCTAAATTTCCGGGTGTGGAATTTGTCTTCGAAGAAGATTGAAGAATGGGGTGAAGTCAAGGTTCAGAGATATACAGAAGCGGTTAGAGCTGCGGGTGCTCCTTGGATGTTTGACTACGATGAACTGTTTGACTCCTTTAATCTGCCAACTTTTGATGATGCAACAACTGCTGCTCAGATGTTATTGGAAAGTGATACAGTAGTGGACTCATCATTAGTACGACCAATTATTGTTAACCCTCAAGTGTCGACTTCGGTTAAAAATCTTGTTCAAAATGAGGAATTCGAAAACGATGCGGATTATAACGTTTCATCAGAAGATGATGAGTTTCATGATGCTAATGAAGCTACCTCTGGTGCGGTTCCTGGAATTTCAGATGGTACGTCAAACATTCAACATCAAGGAACGACTGCAGGTCAGGCATCTACAACGTCATCAAATCCAGCTATCGATTTAAGTGTTGATCTGAATATAAAAAATTTGGGTATAAATTCTCGAGTTCCTGTTCATAATATCCATCCTCAGTAGAATATTATTGGAGATGTCTAGAGTGGTGTGCAAACTCGTAATCAGCTTTCAAACAACCAGAATGCTGGATTGTATTCGGAAATCAGGGAATCTGGTGGTCTGAATGATTGGTCTTTCGCCTGCTATGTGTGCCAAGTTGAACCAAAATCTTGGAATGAGGCAATGAAAGAAGACTCTTAGGTTGAAGCCATGCAGGAAGAACTTCAGCAGATTCTGAAGTTAGGCGTCTGGAAATTGGTTTTCAGGCCTGGCGGCTACAAGAAGATTGGTACACGATGGGTGTACAAGTGCAAGAAGGATGACCGATGTGTTGTTATGAGAAACAAAGCGTGATTGGTTGTTCAAGGTTTTAATCAGGTTGAAGGGATCGATTACAATGAAGTTTATGCACCAGTTGCACGACTTGAGGCCATAAGAATCTTTTTGGCTTATGCGTCCTTCAAGAAGTTCACCGTTTATCAGATGGAAGTAAAAAGTGCATTTCTTCATGATGTGGTAGAAGAGGAAGTATACGTTGAGCAACTGGCAGGTTTTGAAGATCCTCTCCATCCTGACGATGTTTGGCTTCTCAACAAGGCATTATATGGTCTTCATCAAGCTCCGAGGGCTTGGTATGAAATGTTGTCTACCTATCTGTTGAAGAATGGTTTTCGACGAGGACTGATAGACTGTACTCTCTTCATCAAGGAACTGGACGAGGATTTGCTGCTAGTACAGGTTTATGTTGATGTATTATATTTGGGTCTACTAACACTCGAATGTGCAAAGAATTCGAAACATGTTATGCATGAGAAGTTCGAGATGAGCGCAATGGGAGAAGTGACTTTCTTTTTAGGTTTGTAGGTTCAGCAATCAAAGGAAGGGATTTTTATCCATCAAACCAAGTACGTCGGAGATATTCTCAAGCGATTTCAGATGGATGACTCAAAGCCTTTGGGAACTCCATTAGCTCAAAATCATGGGATGACTCCAGATGCAATGGGTGAACATGTAGAACCATCTCTCTATCGTGCAATGATCGGATCTCTATTGAATCTTACTGCTTCAAGACCTGATATAATGTACCCAACATGCCTTCTGGCACGCTATCAGTCTAGTCCGAAGGTTTCTCATTTGATGGCTGTGAAAAGGATCTTTCGTTATCTAAAGGGTCGTCCTGACACTTGTCTATGGTACCCTAAGGATGATAACTTTAATCTTACAGCATTTAGTGATTCTGATCATGGCGGCTGTAAAATCGATGCAAAATCAACAACAGCAGGATGTCAGATCTTGGGAAATCGCCTAGTCACGTGGCAATGCAAAAAGCAGACTTGTGTAGCTACATCAACATGTGAGGCTGAGTATATTTTAGCTTCTAGTTGCTGCTCTCAAGTTCTATGGATTCAACAACAAATGCGCGACTACGGTTTTGAATTTCTTACTACTCCTATTTTTGTTGATAATGAAGCTGCTTTACAGATCACTCAGAATCCTGTACAGCATTCAAAAACAAAAAACATTGAGATTAAGTATCATTTCATACGTGATTGCTATGAAAAGAGAGTTATCGATGTTGTTAAAATCCACACTGATCACCAACGTGCCGACCTTTTTACCAAAGCCTTTGATAAATCACGTTTTGATTATCTACTTTTGGTCAATGGCATCAAGGTGAAACCCGAGTAACTCAACCATGGCTAACTATTTTTGTATATACTTTTCTAAAAATCTAAAACTACAAAAAGATTTTCTGTTTTATATTTTAGGGGGAGTAAATTTCAAGAAAATACAAAAATTGTCATTTATTTACCTTCTTTGTTTAAGGGGGAGAAAATTCAGAAAAATACAAAAACATTAGAAAAATAAAAAATGAGTTTTTTGGATAAACAGAAGATGATGAAATTCACCGGTAAATCTGCCAGAAATGGTTAAAAGCATAAAAAGTAGATTGATAAGTAGTTTTTCTAATGATGTATCGGTAGGCTCACAATCAGACTAAAATGTGCAGGTTGATATAAACCTAATAGACAGAACGCCAGGTGGGAACCATTCATTGGCATATGGTCTTGGTACCAAATTTCGTTTGATAGAGTGCCGAGGTTCTGAGATATACGGTCTTTATGCTAGCTTATCATCTGGGTATCATGGTTGAATCTTTTGCCGAAAAATAATGGTGACGAAAGTCTAGAACTTCCATGATATCATACATACGTGTACATACTGCATTCGACCTTCAAATAAGTGATAAATATATCACATCCTCAAAATAAGTGATAAAATATCACAGCTTTATGCGGGAGCTAAGTTCGTCTCTTTGTCGGTACGATGGTACTAACCTATTCACGGACTTACTCCTGTGCCCTGCATGCATATGAAAATCAAGTTCCTCATCAATAAGTGATTAAATCACAAAGGGCTTGTTTTCAATCAAAAATAAGTGAGTATCTCACATCATTCATATACGTCAAAACAGATGATAAAGCAGTGTACTCACCGGTAAGATTTTCTCTCGTGCATATCTTGGTACGGGAATGTGTCGTGATGTGGTTGAACACCGGCTAGTAAGTATAATCCATACCTTAATCATATCTCCTAATCCCGATTACATCTGATAAGTCTGAGCTTACGTGGACAACAATACCAATAATCATAGTTAAGTACTTATCTGTTTAATTTTGAAAACCAAATACCGTTTTTGACAAAGATTAAAATGCTGGTATGATTCCTTTACCTTGAACTCAAAAAAAGATTAAAATGTAGTTTATCTGTATATTTTGACTTTAAGTCTAGTTTACTTAGTTGATTATGTAATTACTTTTTGAAAGTTAGCCAAAGTTAATACTCGAAAGTTTTCTACCAAGATACGCCAAAAAACCATTTGTTTGATATCGCAACTTCATAAAGTAATATCTTGCAACATGTAATCCATCAAAGAAATCCAAAATCTGAAATTCGTTTGAGTGTGTGTATCTCATACGAATGAACCTAGTCATTTGATTTGACTTGGTCACTTTTTTTTCTCAAATCTGTTGCTGGAATTCATATGAGTGTGTGTATCTCGTTCAGCGAATACAATCATATGAAGAAATTATGATAAGTTCTTCATGTGTATTCCCTGAGAAAGTTGTGTTCTAATTATATTTGTCTATTGAGTACAGATTGATACAAAAGAACATGAACAAAGACCAGCAACAAAGAAATCTGACAAGTCAGAAGAGGAAACAAGAAAGATTTGAAGTTTCTTAGAAGTTTGAAGACCTGATGCTCTAATCGTTGGATAGCAGATCTTCAGGGGGAGTTTGTTGATACTCCAAACCATTCATGTGAAGACCAACATATGAAGACCAAAGATTGAAGACCGAAGACCAAGCAACATCCAAGGGGGAGTTTGTTGATACAGTTTTGCGTCTGTTCCTTGTTCTTAATTACAGTTGTAATTGTACGGTCTTTGCTCAAGTGTATGTGTAGGTTTGGTCGTGTCGAATAGATCGAGATATCCTTCTATCTTGATCTAGTATGACATCTTAGCTTGTCTGTGTTAATCAGTTGCATGTGTGCATACTGATAAGTCTTGTGTACGTCAAGTCTACACACGTTCTCCAAGAATGAGAATTTTGTGCGAGTCATAGATTTCGTACGAAACAAAGACTATTTCGTACGAAACAAGCATTTCGTACGAAACACTATCGTACCAAATTCTGGAGATGTGTTTCTTGTGAAATATTGTGTTCAGTATGTCTAGATTCGTGGTGCGTACGAAACATCTAGGCGGACACTTTATAAGCAGACATGCACCTCTTAGTGAGGGTTAACTAGTTGACTCGCGTGTGAGAGTTGGTAAGACCAGAGAGCTTGTTACCCTTTGAGTTGGTTATCTCTGAAGACAAAGACACAAGAGCACAACAAGTTTGTTTGAGTCATACGAGCATTGTGTGTATATGTTTGTACTTGTTCTCAATCATTAATCACGGTAGTGAATCTTTGGTTACGCCGTGTTCTTTACTTTGCTTTAGTTGCATGCACACTTGGATTCCGCACTTGTGTGTATGTCATTTGAACAAGGAACAGGTTTAACACCATCCTCAGGTGGACCTACGAAATATTATTCTAAGGAGTCGCAATTCTAGACGTCGGCCAAAGTTGCTTTGATTGATCTATTGAGAGCTCCGTACACTGATGATGACACTACAGAGTGTGGACCCGGATGGAGATTCTTCAAAAAGCTTGAACGTGAGGTTAGAGTGGATTCAAGAGTATGAAGACTACTGAACCGTATTTGAGAGTGGCTAAAGGAGTTCGCAATGCACACACTTGCAAAGGTTCAAATCGGTGATGTGGCCGCCAATCGACAAAGAATTAGTTATCCCACTTGCTCCTACTTTTCCTCGGGGGATTCTGAAGAATTTTGACTTTTGGTTATACGATCCTAAAGTCAGAAGTGTTGCAACTGTGACTAAAGAGAAGGCGTTCACGGTCAACGATGTGGTAGATTTGGTTAGCTTTCACGACGAAGACTTGCAGGTTCTTGCGTCACATCAAATTAGAACTGCTTAGATGTATGAGGTTTGTGCAAAGGATTGGACAAGCTGCAGTTGCTGGTATCATCGTTGGAAGACTCGGTGTGGATGCTCAACCGAAAGACTAATGAAGTAAACCTAAGGGGAGAATGTTGGGCTTTGATTATTAAAGGTTTATTCATTAGGGATTTATTTGGGCTTTTGGGATTCTATGTGGGCTTCCTAGTGCCTAATGGGCCTAGGGTTGTAATTATGGGCTTAATGGTGCTTATAAATTGATGGACTAGGTTATTGAGTAGGGGTTAGAGAGTTGAAAGAAAAGAACTTTTATCTGACATTTTTGGTGTATGCAAGTTAGAGTTATTCAAAGTTATTCAAGTTGTTCTTCTTCTTAATCATAATTTCCGCTACTGATTAGGTTAGTGATACCTGTTTGATCCGTTTACGTGACTTACAACCTTGTAATAGATTGATTCAAAAGAAAACATCGTATTATTTATATCTTTAAGTGAAATCATTGCGTATCATTGCGTTATATTGTTCAAAACTATTTGTCCGTGTTATAAACCATTTGTCCGTGCTATAAATCAATCGTCCGTATCATAAACAAATTGTCCATGTCATAAACAAATCGTCCGTGTTTTTAATTGTGAAAACTTTTGATCGCTCTTTAATGAACACATTAAACATGTGTTGACTATACCACCAAAGGGTACCTTAATAGACCACCAAAGGGTCTCTATAACTAGAGAAACAAATCAACAAATGATTTGTTAATCAGAAACAGTTTTCGTCATTACCAAACTTCCACCAAAGCAAGTGAACAGTCCATTAATGGGATTGTCAGTCCTATGGTACCATAACATACTACTGGTCGGCTCGACCAAAGCTAATGAATGTCATTCTTGTTGTGGATAACACATCACAAGTTTTTCATATTATTGAAATCGTATTGTTTTATATATAAACCAAAAACATTATTTTTTTGAAAACTTGAAAATGATTTAGCACATATGAGTCACCTTAAAACATTTGTAAAACATAAAAGAGGGGAACTATGTACTCACTTGGGATTGCGAAAGTGTTCTTAATCAACAGAATAAACAAAGCTCAAACGTGTCATAATGTGTCAGATAAATATGTTAGCGTGTCGGGACTACAAACGGGAGATCGGATAGAATGAAGTTTTATAAACCAAGCGAGTGTTGGAACTCATGTGATATGGTTTAACAAACTTAATATTCTGATTTGGAAAAGATTCTAAGTGCTTTTGAATCATTATGACTCGTTAAGGTAATTTATGCTACTTTAACAAGTCATTAGTGTAAACGCGTGATCGGATAGTTAGACATGTCCTATGATAAGTCTTAAATGCTCAAACGTGTTTGAAAATGTTATAACATTAGTTTATATGTCAAAAAATTGGTTACATGTGTTTAAAATGGGTGCGCAAAATGGCATTTTGGTCATCATTTTTTAAGAACATATAAGTAACTTATCATAACCTCAGTAGGTTATTCCCTATACAACTATGGTCAAAAATATATGTTTGGTTGGATCCTACGATCGACCAAACGGGTCGGATTCGAAAGTCAAAGCGGTGGTCAACACCGCTCAACTTACGATCCTAAATAAGCACTAAACTAGAAGTGATGAGTTAGACATGTCAAAATATGTCTAACTAAGTTTATAAAACTGATTCGGTAAAAAAACTTTGTGTTTTGATACCCAAAAATAGTTTCGTTGTAAAATGCACATCATGCGCATTTTTGACCGAAACTTTGACTCGTCACTTCGACTAGTAAACGTGGTAATTAGAAGGTGAAATCGTCATGGATTATAACCTTCATGATTATGATCACTTTGCAAAGTTAAATTGAACTTTGACTTGACCAAATATGGTCAGAACCAAAAGTCAATCAGGAAGCCAAATTGTTCGACTTTTAGCTCAAAATAGCCAATATAATGAAAGAACTGGGAAGAGTACTTACTCGTGTTGAAGAACACTTATGTATCTCAAGATAGTAGGCTTCCAAAGGTTGGAAACAAGGTCCAAGAAGGATAGAAAGAAGAACTTCACGCTTTCCTTTGAAGTGGGGTGAAAAAATGGAAGAATCATGGGGTATTTATAGTATTTTAGTATCAAGGAGGTGATGACAAGTGTCCTCAAGTGTGGATTAGTGTCCTAACATGTCTCAACACCAAATTAAGTGTGGAAAAATGAGCGCAAGGTATCAAAAACTGGAGATAGGTGGCAAACTTGGTGAAGAAGCAAAAATCTTTATTATTTTTTTTTAACATTTTTTGCCTTGGACTTGTGTTTTCACTTGTTTGCCATTTTTAACTCCTTTAACCTAATATTTAGGTTATATAAAGGTGTTAAGACATGTGTAACTTGGGTTATGCCCGAAAATGTTGTGGTTGTCGGTTCGTTTGGTTGTACGGTTACGTGTTTTGCAGAAATGCGTAAAACGCTTTAACAAACACGAAAATGATCGAAATTATGCAACAATTCTCTTTTTGCATTCTCGTCAATAAAATACAAGATTTTATTGAATAAAAAATTATTTGGATTGATACACATGGTTTCTATCTGGAATACAGACCAACAGACTTTCGCAGTTTGATGAAAATAGTCCCTAGACTTGTATAAGCGTGTTTTTTTTCATATCTAACCCTTCAAAACTTATAACTAAGTTATGTAAAGGGTATTTAGGGTATGTGTAGCTTATGTTCTTTTTTCAGAGTGTACGTCGCGTTAAAGTGATTGCATTTCAGTTTCAGGTAACAAATTACTTCCACAAAAATTTTTGAGGGTTCGAAATCATGCAAGAAACTGAAATTGTGCAAATGTCTTTGATATTTATACAAATTTCGGAAATAAAACACTGGGTTTCATTGAATACGAAATTGTTTGTAATTGTACAATGATTGAAAAGGCACAAATGTCAATCTCCGCTACTTTCGGAAATTTCGTCTCGAAATTTAATTAGAGGACACTTTGTGAAAACAGAGTGGATATTTCGCTTTCATTTGATCCCCTCGTTCCCAAGTAAATTTTGGGCCACGTTTAGATTCCTAGCGAACTTTAACTATCGGTATACGTCTACACTTGAGTTTCTTGACTTTACAGTCCAATATCTCCACAAGTTTCTCTAGACAAAGTGCATAGTGTCATCAACGTGAATTTCGTCGAGGGGAATGTGGAGGTTTGTATCAGCTAGACACTTTTTTAAATTGGACACATGGAATGTCGGGTGAATATTCCCAAGTTCAGGAGGTAGCTCAAGTCGGTAGGCCACCTTTCCGATTCTCTCAACGATCTTGAATGGTCCAATATATCGTGGTGCAAGTTTTCTTTTCTTTCCCAATCTAATCACACCTTTCCAAGGGGATACCTTGACAAGGACGTGTTCACCAACTTGGAATTCCAAGGGCTTGCGTCGTTTGTCTGCGTAACTCTTTTGACGGCTTCTAGCTGTCAGAAGGTTATCACGAATTTTCTCGACTTTGTCTGATGTGTCATGAATGAGTTCGGGTCCAGGAAGTGAGCTTCACCGACCTCATTCCAGCAGACAGGAGAATGACATTTTCAACCGTATAGAGCTTTGAAAGGCGCCATATTGATGTTGGCGTGATAACTATTGTTGTAGGAGAATTTGACCAATGGTAGATGCGAATCTCAACTACCCCCAAATCCGATCACACATGCTCTAAACGTATCCTCCAGTGTTTGAATTGTCCTTTCAGATTGTCCATCCATTTGAGAATGAGCAGTGCTTAGATTGAGTTTGGTTCCCATGGCAGATTGCATGGTCTTCCAAAAGTGAGATCTTGGCGAGTTTGTCAGCAGATAGATCCTCACGACTTGCCAAAAAGTGTGTTGACTTTGTTAGATGATCGATGATTACCCAAAAGGCATCATGACATCTAGATATGCGCGGTAGTTTAGTGATGAGATCCATCGCAATGTTCTCCCACTTCCATACCGGTATTTCTGGCTGCTCCAGTAAACCAGATGGGCGCTGATGTTTTGCCTTAACTTTAAGACAAGTTAGGCATTAGACACATACAAAGGCAATGTCCTTCTTCGTACCCGACCACCAATACTGGGTACGGAGATCCTTATACATTTTGTCTGCAGCAGGATGGATTGAGTAACGAGACTTAAGAGCTTCGTCCATCAATAAAGTGCGGAGATTGTCTTGACTAGGAATCCACAAATGGTTCTTGTAGTAGACTAATCCGTTGTCTTTTTTTTCGAGTTGAAGTTCGAGATTTTGTTGCAGCTCATTTTTCAACAAGTTTTGGGTCACACATGAATGTTGTGCTTGAAGAATACGTGTCTAGATACCAGATTGAACTCGAACACAATGAAGTTTGACACGTTCCTTACGACTAAGCGCATCAGCCACAGCATTAGCCTTACTAGGATGGTAGCGAATCTCACAGTTGTAGCCGTTCAGAAGTTCGACCCAGCGTCGTTGTCTCATGGTTAGCTCCTTTTGATTGAATATGTGTTGAAGACTTTTGTGGTCAGTGAAAACCACACATTTCGTACCGTAAAGGTAGTGTCTCCTAACTTTGAGAGCAAAAACTACGGCTCCTAACTCAGGATCATGAGTTGTGTAGTTCTTCTCGTGGATTTTCAATTGTCTTGACACATAGGCTATGACTTTGTCTCTTTGCATGAGAACACAACCACGGCCTAGCTTTGCTGCTTCACAATAGTCAACGAAATCTTCATTGCCATCGGGTAAAGATAAAACAAGAGCAACATAGAGTTTTTGTTTCAGTGTTTGAAAGGCTTCCTCTTGTTTGGGTCCCCACTCGAAAGGTTTATTCTTCTGAGTCAAAGTGGTGAGGGGAACCGTGATCTTTGTAAAGTTCGTGATGAATCGTCGATAGTATCCAGCAAGACCAAGAAATAAACGAACTTCGGTAGGAGTAGTAGTTGTACTTTAATCCCAAATCGCACTGATTTTGGCGGGATCTACACGTATACCTTGTTCGTTAACAATGTGTCCCAAACATTGAACTTCTTTTAGCAAACTTCACACTTGGAGAATTTGGCGTAAAGTTGTTCTTTCTTCGGGAGTTCCATCGTTAAACGGAGATGTTTTTCGTGATCGGCTCGAGACGTAAAATAAATGTGGATGTCGTTGATGAAAACAATGATGAACTTGTCTAATTAAGGTTTACAAACCCTATTCATTATGTCCATGAAGACGAAAGGAGCATTCGTCAAACCAAAAGGCATGACAGTGAACTCATAATGGCCGTATTGAGTGCGAAAAGTAGTCTTAGGAACATCTTCTTCGAGTACACGAAGTTGATTATACCCAGAACGCAGATCAATCTTTGAAAAGCAGGCTACACCTTATAGCTGATCAAAGAGTTCATCAATGCAAGGTAGGAGATATCGATTTTTGATTGTGAGTTTGTTGAGCTCACGATAATCGATACACATATGGAAGGATCCATCCTTCTTTTTCACAAATAGGACAGAAGCGCCCCAAGGTGAAAAGATCGGACAAATGAATCCCTTATCTAAAGTTCTTGGAGTTGCTTTGACAACTCTTGCATTTTAGACGGTGCAAGATGGTAAGGAGATTTGGCAATTGGGTTGGCACCAGGTACAACGTCAATACGAAACGCAGCTTCACGAATTGGGGGTAAACCGGGTAGGTCTTCAGGAAGCACCTCAAGATATTCCCGAACAACGGGGATGTCCTAAACAGTTTTTCCCTTACCTTTATCCTCTATGATATGTGCTAAGAAGGTTACATAATTCTTTCGTAGGTATTTTGGACCTAGGTACAGGTCATGAGTTTTAGGCTACTAGAGGGTTTCTCTCTCTGAACTTCTAAGGTGTCGCTAGACGAAAGAGGTTTACGAACAACCTTGTAGAAACAAGTTACCTCAGCATGGTTTTTGGTTAACCAATCCATTCCTATGATGATGTCAAAACTCCCGAGCTGCATTGGTGTGAGGTCAATGGGAAAAAAGTGGTTATCCAGGTTCAATTGGCAACTACGAATGACATAATCGAGCACAAGGGGTTCATTACTAGCTATTTCCACCGTTAAAGGTTTTCCTAGTTTAGTTCTTGGCATCGAAAGCAAAGGTTCGAAGGCTAGTGATACAAAGCTTCTATCAGCACCCGAATAAAAAAGAATAGAAGCAGGATGATTGTTAACAAGGAACGTATTGTTAATGACTTCGTTATCAGCACTAGCCTCATTGGGATTGATGTTGAATGCGCGTCCATGGGTTGGATTTACGTTCGCTTTTACCAATTTTGGGCAGTTTTTCTAATGTGACCCATCTCGCCACAGTTGTAGCAAGAACCAGGTGGGAACTAGGGTCTAGCAGGGTTGGTTTGGTGTTGAACAGATATCTGAATAGCTTGTTTTGGGACCGAACGACAAACATTGGCTATGTAACCGAATCTTCCATACGAGGTGCATCGGCGACACTGTAGGTAAGCTTGATGGTGACCATTGCACCGGTTGCACAACATAGGGTTTCCTTGAAGGAGTTGTAATGGCTGGTTTTAAGTGTTCTGGTTGGGTTGTGCAACTACTGCAAAGTTCTATGAAGCCTTACCTTCCTCGACTTCTTGGAAGACTCGGCTCTGTTCTCCTGTTTCTTGTCGCCCTTGAGAAATAGTTTCCCCTTCTTGACCTGAGACTTAGTCCGGGTATCAGCTAATTCGATAGTATGTCGAACAATGGTAGAGTTGCTACCAGTAACAATGTCCTGAATGAGGTCAGGCAGGCCATCGATGCACCTCTCGATTACTTTATCCAATAGGGTGACCATGGCAGGACACAACAAGCTTAATTTTTCGGAACGGTCAGTGTAGGCATGATGCTCTCCACTATCTGTTTAAGATTGTGGAATTCATCTTCCAGTGCCCGTTGTTCATGACTTGGGTAGAATTCCCTCATCATTAGAGCTCGAAGCTCTTCCCACGTTTGTGCCATTGCCACATCGATACCGCTATCTCTCATCACACTATTCCAACATATAAGTGCTCTTTCTAGAATACACTCGATGCAAACTCGATCTTTTGCTCATTTGGGTATTGAACAGACGAAATGTGCTTTCGAGACTCTCAAACCACTTACCTCCTTCGGACCTAGTAAACTTGAGTGGTTTAGCCGATTTAAATTGTTTGTAGTTGCACAGTGCGGGTGCATTGTTGTTGTTATTGTTTCCTTGGTTTATCTGGGTCACTAGGTTTTGGAGTACAACAGCAATTTGCTGAGCAATCATAGCTGCCATTTCGGCATCTTGAGTTGCATTATGTCGAGGAGGCATTCTAGAATAAAACATGAGGGAAAATATGTGGTATCGACATTGGATAATCAAGAGAGATGTTAAAAATATCTACGAAATATAAGGATGGTGGTCATTCGTTCATTACCTAAAAACAGAAACAACCCCAAGAGTGGGCACTCACCCAAGAGTTCCCAGGTAAGAGTGACTGATCCGAAATGCGGATTTGTACGAACACTCTAGCCTTAGACAGAAAACTCAGGGTACATGCATCCACCCTTCCCGGTTGCACGTGTTCACATTAATAAAACCAAATTTGACAGGATTTTGAAAAGTTACAAGGCCTTAAGCCAAAATAAATCATCTAAGGATAGATAATTGATTTTCAAAACGAATTTGTAACTTGTGCATTTGTTTTGGTAGTCAGCTAAGGATAGGTGATGGTATTGTTTTAAGAATCTAAACACAAGATAACTCGCGTTAGGGTCCGAGGAAGGTTAAAACATTACTAATAATCTAATTCCCTATAACCATAAGCTCTTATACAAATCTTTCTATAATGCCCGACCGCGTAGAACAACGAACCGCGGCGGAAACGACAGGGAGTCATGGCACAAACTATTGTTTCACAACTCATGGAATTTAAAATTTTGTCTTATTAAGTTAAATGTTTACATTGTCTTGGATAAGCAGAAACAACCCATAAATAAATTATCTTTCGTGTTTTAAGTTACTAAGCCCCGCATCCATTCTTACGTAAAGCATGCATCATATTATCAAGCATTGACTCATGAAACATATGTGAAAAGAGATTCAGCATAAAAATGCGGGCGAGTACATAGGTTTTGTGAGTGTGTCAAATTCCTGGCTTTGTATACATATTGCAACACCTCGTCCGACTACAAGAGTCATTAAGTGAAAACCTCGTATAAAAAGTGTTTGATATTGCAATACAATTAACCAACTAAAACAAGTTGGTTAGAGTTGTGAAAACCTTATAGCCATGAATCTTGACCAAAATGTTTCTTTTGTAAAAACCTTGTAATAGATTGATTCAAAAGAAAACTTTGTATGGTTTTTATATCTTTAAGTGAAAATCATTGCGTATCATTGCGTGACATTGTTCAAAGCCATTTGTTTGTGTTATAAACCATTTGCCCGTGTTATAAACCATTTGTCCGGGTATTAAATCAATTGTCCCTATCATAAACAAATTGTCCATGTCATAAACAAATCATCCGCGTTTTTAATTGTGAAAACTATTGATCGTTCTTTAATGAACACATTCGAACCTGTGTTGACTATACCACCAAAGGGTGTCTTTAACTAGACTAACAAACCAACAAATGATTTGTTAATTAGAAACAATTTCTGTCATTACCAAACTTCCACCAAATCCAGTGAACAGTCCGATAATGGGATTGTCATTCCTATGGTACCATAACATTCTATTGGTCGGCTCGGCCAAAGCTAATGAATGTCATTCCTGTTATGGATAACGCATCGACAAGTTGTTCACATTATTGAAATCGTATTGTTTATATATAAACCATAGACATTGTTGTTTTGGAAACTTGAAAATGATTTAGCACATATGAGTCACCACAAAACATTTGCAAAACATAAAAGAGGGGAACTATGTACTCATTTGGGATTGCGAAGTGTTCTTGATCAACGGAATAAACAAAGCTCAAACGTGTCATAATGTGTCAGATAAATATGTTAGTGTGTTGGGACTACAAATGGGAGATCGGATAGAATGAAGTCATATAAACCAAACGAGTGTTAGAACTCATGTGATATGGTTTAACACACTTAACATTCTAATTTGGAAAGGATCCTAGGTGCTTTTGACCCATACTCGTTAAGGTAGTTTATGCTACTTTAACGGGTCATTATTGTAAATGCGTGATCGAATGGTTAAACATGTCCTGTGATAACTCTTAAATGCCCAAACATGTTTGAAAATATTATAACATCAGTTGATATCTAAAAAATTTGGTTACATGTGTTTTAAAATGGATTTATGCGCAAAATGACATTTTTGTGATCATTTTTTAAGAACACAGAAGTAACTTATCATAACACTAATCCAAACGACGTGACCATAAAGTATAACCTCAGTAGATTATTCCCTATACAACTATGGTCACAAATATGTGTTGGGTCGGATCCTAAGATCAACCAAACGGGTCGGATTCGAAAGTCAAAGCGGTGGTCAACACCGCTCGACTTAAGACCCTAAATAAGCACTAAACTAGAAGTGATGAGTTAGACATGTCAAAATATGTCTAACTAAATTTATAAAACTGATGTGGTATCACAACGTGGTGTTTTGATACCAAAAAATAGTTTCATCGTAAAATGCACATCATGCGCATTTTGGTCCGAAACTTTGACTGTCACTTCGACTAGTAAACGTGGTAATCTGAAGCTGAAATCGTTAGGGATTATAATCTTCGTGATTTTGATCACATGGCAAAGTTCAATTGAACTTTGACTTGACCAAATATGGTGAGAACCAAAAGTCAATCAGGAAGCCAAACTATTCGACTTTTAGCTCAAAAGCCAATATAATGAAAGAACTAGGAAGAATACTTACTCGTGTTGAAGAACACTTACAGAACTCAAGATAGTTGGCTTCCAAAGGCTGGAAACAAGCTCCAAGAAAGGTAGAAAGAAGAACTTCACACTTTCCTTTGAATTGTTTTGAAGTGGTGTGAAAAAAATGTAAGAATCATGGGGTATTTACAGTATTTTATTATCAAGGAGGTGATGACAAGTGTCCTCAAGTATGGCTAGTGTCCTAACATGTGTCAACACCAAATTAAGTGTGGCAAAATGAGTTCTAGGTATCAAAAAATGGAGATAGGTGGCAAACATGGTGAAGAAGCAAAAATCTTTATTATTTTTTTGACATTTTAGGCCCTTGGACTTGTATTTTCACTTGTTTCCATTTTAACCCCTTTAACCTAATATTTAGGTTATATAAAGGTGTTAAGACATGTGTAACTTGGATTATGCCCGAAAATGTCATGGATGTCGGTTCGTTCGGTTGATCGGTTACGCGTTTCGCAAAAATGCGTAAAACGCTTTAACGAACACGAAAATGATCGAAATTGTGCAACAATTGTCTTTTTGCATTCTCGTCAATAAAATACAAGATTTTATTGAATAAAAAAATAGTTGGATTGATACACATGGTTCGTATCTTGAATACGGACCAACAAACTTTCGCAGTTTGATGAAAATAGTCCCTGGACTTGTAAAAGCGTGTTTTGTCATATCTAACCCTTCAAAACTTATAACTAAGTTATTTAAAGGGTATTTAGGGTATGTGTAGCTTACGTCCTTGTTTCGGAGTGTACGTCACGTTAAAGTGATTGCATTTCAGTGTCAGTTAACGAATTACTTGCACAAAATTTTTTGAGTGTTTGGAATCATGCAAGAAATTGAAATTGTGCAAATGTCTTAAATAATTATACAAATTTCAAAAACAAAACACATGGTTTCATTGAATACGAAATTGTTTGTAATTGTACGATGATTGAAAAGGCACAAATGTCACAATTTGAATACGATTGCCGTACTAAAAAGTGAATTGGATAAAATGAAAATTGAAACTGAGAGGGTTAACTAATTGTTAAGCAGTTATTTCACCATTTCATATGTCATTGATCATATACGTTCGAAGATTGAAAAAGTAGAAAAGGAAGAAGATGATAAGAATGGTAAGAACAAAAGAGTAAGTTACAATCAAGTTCCACCACCCATGTGGGAAATTTATGCGAGAAAAAGCCTTCTGGGTGGAAAAGGCGTTCAATTTAACATTGAAAACTAAAAAGTATAACGAGCTGCCTGAGAACATCGATGTAACATACACTAAATCTGAAAATGAATGTGAATCTGAAGTGGAAAAAATGTGGTAGAAAAAGTGTTAGGAAGTGAAAGTGAGAGCACTTAATTTGAAAGTGTTGAGTCAAGTTGGAGAAAACTAGTTCAAATTCACCATCTGAAAATGAAGAAAGTTTTCATTTGAATTATCTAGGAAAATCGGAATCTAGTTTGGATGATGATCCTAACTTGGTTGCTTACGAAATAAAGGATCGGACAAACTATATTCTAGTCAAGAATTTCCGATTCATAATGTGAATTTCGAAAAGGTCGAACAAGTGTTTAAAATGGTTGAAATGTGCCTTTTAGAGTTTGAAAATCTAAATGCAACTTACTACTCTAAACCCAAAAGGTCTTACAATAACAATTATAAAGGTAAAAATTATTCTGAAAACAAAAGGAAAGGGTTGTGGTATGTAAAGAAGTGAAATGATAGATTTCGAAAACCTGATTTTCAAAAGAATGTAAACTTTGTTTTCGGAACAAGTTCGGAAAATGAAAAAGAGAAGTTAGCAAAAGAACAATCAAATGATGAGTTTTACACTGAGAAAAAGCATCGTGAAAAGGGTTAGAAATTCTCTGCCACTGACAGTAGGATATGCTTCAAGTGTAACGAAGTTGGACACATTGCATGACATTGTCCAAATTCTATACCTGTTTACCATGCTAAAAAGTCATCAGATGATGTGAAAAACAAATCCCCAAAGTTTGTTCTAACACAGATATTAAAAAGAAAAACGGAATCTAACCACAATGAGTAACCAATAAGTACTAATGTTTTAAACAAAGAAATTGGTGAACCATCGATTTAGAAAGATTAGAAAGATTCAAAATTTTACTCGAAAAAAGAAATTTCTAAATAACAAACTTGGGTGATAAAATCTAAACCATCTTCTGGTGTTGACAAAACACATGTTACAACCAAGCCAAAGGTAGAACAAGTGGTTGAAGTGATAGTTCCAAAGATCGCTATCCCAAACCCACCCAAGACCGAGAAGGCTTGGGTCTCTCTATTCAAATAATTATTTGATTTCATGTGAAGGGGCTCTCAAGGTCAATAATTTCTAAATGGATAATGGACAGTGGGGCTTCTCGTGACATGACAGAGATGCTAGTCTTGCTTTACAATGTCAAATCAATACGTGGACGCTATGTAGTTTTTGTGGGTACACAAGGTGGATGAATAGTCGGAGAAGGAATACTCACAAATGGTGTGGTCTCATTCTAAAAAGTGATTTATATAGCCGAATTTGAGAACAACTTGCTAAGCATTTTCAGATCTGCAATAAGAAGTTCACAACTCATTTTACAGACAAAGAGTGCCTTATTCAGAAGCCAGGATTCAAAATTCCGAAGGAGTGGATCCTTATGCGCACTCCAGGAGAAAGTGATCTATTTATCCTTGACATGAGCGTCTCATCCACTACTACGAAATCGGCACAATGTTTTATATCAAAGGGTACAGAAAAGGAATCGATCTTATGGCATCGAAAGATGGGGGGCATATCCACTTACATAAGATGAACTATCTAGTGCATAACAATCTAGTGAAGGGTGTAAATCTTAAGAGTTTCCACTTGAATGATGATTGTATCAGCTGTAAAAAGGGGAAGCACCACAAGAAATCTCATCCAAGAAAACTCCTGAACTCAATTAAACTATTTGGGCCAGTTAATATCAAGAGTATATCTGGTGATTTGTATTGCCTTGTTGTGAGTAACAACTACTCAAGATACTCATGGGTTATGTTTCTGGAAAGTAATGATGAGACATTTGATAATCCAATGATTCTATTTAGAAAGTTAGAGAACCTTTATCATTTGCCAATCAAGAGAATACGTAGTGACAATGCTACGAAGTTCAAGAATAATCAAATGCTCGAATTTTGTAATGATAAAGGTATTCTTCATGAATTCAGCGCCCCCTATACTCCACAACAAAATGGAGTTGCTGAACATAAGAATTGTACTCTCATTGAAACAGCACGCATGATGCTCGCTAATTCGAAGTTATTAGTGAGTTTCTAGATCGAAGTTGTTGCCTCTGCTTGGTACACGTTAAACAGGGTTTTAACAATCAAAGATCACAAGAAAACATGCTTCGAGCTACTTAATCAACGAAAACCGAATTTGGAGTTTTTGGAGCTGTTTAGATCGCCGTGTAAGATTATTGACCCGGATGGTAAATTTGGAGCCAAATCTCTAGAGGGATTTTCGTGGGATATGCTAGTCCTTAGAGACGAGTGTATCTACCTAACTTAAGCCGTGTTATTCTAGCTCAACATGTCGATTGTCAGAGATATACATCTCCTACCCAAAAGCCTAGTGATTCATGGTTGTTCAACTACTTGAGTTTATGGAATTCATTCGATCTGCCAAAAGAACCAACAGATAAGGAACTTTTGTTATATCAATAACAACAAGCGTCTAATCAAGAACAAGTGCCAAGAACAGTAGTGTTTTGCAATCACTTGTTGGCACAAATGATTCTGAACTAGGTACGAGCAATACTAAAAAGAACCCGTCGTCGAACCAGAAGTGAACAACACAAAGCCTACTTTTAACCTGTCTGATGATTCTGATTCTGAAACTGGGCCGACATATGATAATGATAGTAGATCCAGCTCCGAGGAAGACTCTGAGTAGATTACAAGTCTACTAAATGAATTTGTAGGTCCTATCAATCAGAATGACGTTTCAACGAGGTTGCTTAATAGAATATTACAATCTGGAGAATGAAGTGAGTGTCTTTAATGAGGTTATGCCAAGGAATCTATCCTACCACCCACGGGGAATATAATTGGAGAGTTGCAAGCTTATGTTAAATGCGCAGTCAGATCAACAAGAATCTAAGTTGTTTTTACACTAAAATTGCACCTATTCAAGATATATGCTTACATCGTTGCTTTATTTCACAGGTTGAACCAAAATCGAACAAAGAAGTGCTTGCCGATGAAAGCTGGGTAAACGCAATGTAGGAAGAGATGCAACAATTTGAAAAGCTTTGGGGTCAGGAAGCTTGTTGACCTACCGGCTAATCACAAAGCTATCACTACAAATGGGTCTTTAAGTGTAAAAGAGATGATCGAGGGGTAATTGTGCAAAACAAAGCTCGACTGGTTGTCAAAGGTTTTCATCTTTAAGAAGGCGTTGATTCACAGAGGTTTATGCTTTGGTCGCACAACTAGAAGCAATCCTCATATTCCTGGCCTTTGCGTCATGGAAAGGGTTTAAAGTGTGCTAGTTGGATATCAAATCAACTTTCCTTTACGGAAAAGTGAAAGAGAAATGTATGTCGGCCAACAACCAGGGTTTGTCAATCCAGTGCATAAAGACAAGGTTTACTTACTAGATAAATCGCTACACGGGTTGCACCTGGGCCCGAGAGCTTGGTATGAGACACTCTCTAAGCACCTGTTAAGCAATGACTTTATTAGAGGCATTATCAATAGCACAATCTTCACACGAGAAGTGAAAGGACACCAGCTGATAGTACAAATTTATGTGGATGATATCATCTTTGGGTCTACAAACGATGCGTTGTGTAAAGAATTTGAGAAAGCCATGAAAAAGAAATTGACTTGAGTTCAATGGGAGAGATGCAGTCCTTCTCGGGACTTCTGGTCGATAAGTTGCCTGAAGGCATATTCATCCATCAGACGAAGTACGTCCACAATATCTTGGTAAAATTCAAAATGTCTGGAATGTCACCATTATTTACTCCATTGGCATTCAATCATGGCATCTGCCCAGATGAACACAGTGTGAAGATAGATGAAACCTTATATAGATCGATGATTAGATCATTGATGTATCTTACAGCATCTAGACTAGATATCATGTATCCAACATGCCTTTGCGCCCGTTATCAATCTAGTCCTCGAGTATCACAATTGATGATCGTCAAGCGGATTCTCAGATATCTGAAGGGTAGCAAAAGCACCGGCTTGTGGTATCCACGAAAATGTCTAATATCGAATTTGTAAACAAAGTCAAGATTTTAAAGCGTAACAGTCAAAACAATTACACCCAACATACAAATAGGTGTGAAAAAGAACCGAGTACCTCAAGACCCACAAGTTCAACTTCAATTCATAACACATGATCTCCTAAATTTGTTTAGAGGAGACCATGTTTTAAATGTGGAGAATTTGGCCACATAATCAAGAATTGTACAAACCAGCAAAACCCAGATTTGTTGAGAAAGCCCCTCCTGAACCAACTTGCCAACATCGATCTGTTAAAGAACGTGTTATTAAAGAACAAAAAGAAAAACAAAGATGCAAACAAGTAAAAATAATTGAAAAAGCATTTAAACCGGATTCTTCAGGAAGGAAACCAAGTTATTCAAATTTAATAAAACCAAAAGTTGTTAAAAATGTAAATAATAGTCATTCTGGTAAATTTCAACAATCTTGGAAACCTAAGACCGGTTATGTTTCAGCGGGAGGTACCAAGTTTCCAAATCATCAAGAAATAGAAATCACATTTCTTGATGATAAGGGTCGACCCAAGACCACTAAGGCTTGGGTCCCCATCTCAAACTTATCGGGTACTGAAATGTGCAGGGTGTTCAGGAGGAACTGTGAATAGTCATTGGATTGTTGACAGTGGAGCATCGAGGCACATGACAGGCGACTTAAGGCTCCTTTATGATGTGAAAAGCATTCGAGGAGGCTATGTCGCTTTTGCTCGAGACAAGGTCGGATACATCACTGGAGAAGGAATGATATCCAATGGTGTTGTTAGCTTTGATAAAATCAATTATGTTCGTCAAATTGATCACAATCTTCTTAGCATTTCTCAAATCTGCAACAAGAAGTTCATGGTCATTTTGATGATGCCGGATGTTATGTGCTGAAACCTAGTTTCAAGATTCCCAAAGAATGGATTCTTCTGTCCGCTCCAAGAATTAACGACTTGTATATTCTTGACATGAGCCAAGCCATTACCACGTCTGCACACGTTACATGTTTTGTCTCAAAAGCCACCGAAAAGAAATCAATCTCTTGGCACAGACGAATGGTGAAAAACAAACTAGTGAATGGTGTACCAGTGAAGAACTTTCTTTTACAAGACGTCTGTGTTTCTTGCTAAAAAGGAAATCAAGCGAGAAAATCTCATCCTATAAAGAAGATTAACATGGTGTATGTTTCTGGAACGTTTTCATATGGACCTCTTTGGACCTATGAAACACAAGACTACCTTTGGTGATTCTATTGTTTAGTAGTTACTGATTACTCAAGATTTTCATGGGTAAATATGTTGGTACACAAGAGTGAAGTTCCTAAAATCCTCAAGAATCTCCTAACGCTGCTTGAAAATTTGTACAATTTGAAGATAAGGAGAATCAGAAGCGACAATGGCACCAAATTCAAGAATCAAGTTATGGACAAGTTCTGTTCCTCTAAAGGCATTCTGCATGAGTACAGTTCTCGATACACTCCACAACAAAATGGTGTCGCTGAGAGGAAAAATAGAACTCTGATTGAAACAGCAAGAACTATGCTAGTTGAATCAGAACTTCATGTTCAATTTTGGGGAGAAGTTGTGGCTACTGCATGTTATACAATGAATAGAGTTCTTACGGTGAAGAGACACGGGAAAACATGTTTGGAGTTGTTACATAAAAGGAAACGGATGTTTCTTTCTTAGAACCTTTTGGAGCTCCATGCACTATGATTGATCCACATGGTAAATTTTGTCCGAAGGCTATCAAAGGTTTCTTTCTTGGATATGCTACTCCTAATTTTAGAGTGGAATTTGTCAACAAAGAAGATTGAAGAATGGGGTGAAGTTAAGGTTCAAAGATACACTAAATCCGTAAGAGCTCCGGGAGCTCCTTGGATGTTTGACTACGATGGGTTGTTCGACTCCTTTAATCTGCCAACTTTTGATGATGCTTCTGCAGCTGCTCAGATGTTACTAGAAATTGATACTGCATTTGACTTGTCATTAGTACGACCAATTATTGTTAACCCTCAAGTATGTACTTCGGTTAACAATCTTGATACTGCATTTGACTCGTCATTAGTTGTTGATCTGAATATCAACAATTTGGATATAAATTCTCGAGTTCCTGATGTTCCTGAAACTCGTATTCATAGTACCCATGTAGGTCCCCTAGTCCTTATGGATCTTCATAGAATCGTCTATCTAAACTAGTGTACGGAATCCCCTAGATCAGATTTCACAGAAACAACAAGAACACAAACACGAACACGAACAATTTCCTTCAAATAGTCTTCTATTGATTATCTATCACAGAGTGTTTACAACCAATTCAAGACTCTTTCTCTAAACCAGCAACACCAATAGAACCAGCAACTAAGCAAGCTAAACCCTAATGCAAACCTCCCTTTATATAGAGATAGGTTATGCAACTGGGCTAGGGTTTCCTACATGGACTACTAATGGGTTTAAAGCCCAATTCGCCTACCATGTTCTATTTAGTGTCTAGTTTAGCCGAATTACTTCTAATTAACTATTACAAACTAAACCCGCTAACCGTTTATCATTTTACTAATTACAAGATATCCAAAGACCAAATCTAAGCTGTTGTCACAAATATGCACCAACAAACTCCCCCTTGACAATAGCTTCATAAAATAACTTAGTCTTCTATCTTCTTGCAATCTTTATTATCTTTGAAAAACGTTGGTCTTTGGATAGCTTCAGCTTTAATAGCTTTTGTCACCAGCAGACTCCCCCTAAGCTGATGTATCCATCCCAAATCTTCTAAATCGTTGGCATTTGAGTAAACTCCAGTATAGTCCTTGCATAGCAATCTTCAAACTCTTCAAATTTGTCTACAATGTAGAAAGGAGGTTCTACCATGCATCCAAGTAAACTCCTCTTCACCAAACTTCTCAGCAACACACTGCTACAATTTGTATACTATGAAACAAACATCTCGAGAAACCATAAGAATTTTTTCAACACAGGTTAAACAAATTATTATTATTCAAGAGATAATTTATACTGATATACTTGTGTGTCCCACTTCAGGACATACCCCCACGATCAAGGAATGCACAAAAATTCATCGTAGTCGGTGAGTATACCGAGATTCATCCTTTTGAATTACAACGTTAGAAAATTGATGATCAGGTCAGTACTTCCATACAACAAAGAGACCAATATCCAACGAGGGTTAGGGCAAATACCAAATTTTGGTACGAAGAATGAAATTTGCACATTTGAATGACTCTCTAGGAGAGCTTCATCATTTTTTGGGATTTGGCATTTTAGCTCTTTTAAGATATCCTGGTTATGCCTAGGTCAGCATATATCTGGATGTAGCAGAAGGACAACCTTGATACCCCAGATGAAATAACAATATAATGACCTAAAACCCCAGATTTTGGTAATCTATCAACACAAGATTTAAGATTATAAAACCATACGCCACTGATATGTTACCCACTCACACACAGTTTATTATATGTGTGTCACAAAGGTAAATTGATTATTTCATGCCATTGCCTACTGGTACATCATATGATGAAGCTGCTATCACACTTAAGCAATTCAGTTTTAAATATTAGTGTGATAGTCTAACTTGCTGATGTACTATCATTTCTCCTTTTCACACAATGAAAACTCATTTTTGATTTTCTATTTTTTATGTTTTTGATTTTTGAAAAGCAATAAATTATTTACAAACTATGTTTGTGGAAAAATGGTTATTCAGGATTCCTCATCCCGTTGAGTTCTACTAAATGTTCAAAACAAGCCCTGTCAAATGCTTTTGTGTAAAGATCCGCCAGGTTATCTAGTGTGTCGACGCGATGCAGTTCAATTAATTTCTTTTCAGCACAATCCAGTATAAAATGATGACGAATGTCAATATGTTATGCGACTGTGTTTTACGGGTTGTTGGTGATTGAAATAATGGCATTATTGTCTATCATAATAGGAGTACGATTGAAATTCAAACTGTAATCGCACATCTACTGTTGGATCCTGAGAACCTGAGAGCAACAGCTACCCGCCGCAATATATTAATCTCCACACGTAGAGGTAGACACGCAAGACTACTTCTTGCATTGCCATGACACGAGCCTCCCTCCAAAGAACTGACAACCACCTATGGTAGACTTCCTTGTAGATTTGCGTCCTCCAATGTCCGAATCAGTGAAAGCAACAAACTTCAAATCACTAGTAGCTGGATACCATAACCCAAGTTTAGGTTTCCCATTCAAGTAAAGAAGAATCCGCTTCACCGCTTTCATGTGGGACTCTTTTGGATTCGCTTGATATCTTGAACAAAGACATACTGCGAACATGATGTCGGGTCTTGAAGAAGTCAATTACATCAGAGAATCAATCATTGCCCTGTATTGAGTTGGATCAACATCCTCCGCACTCTCATGATCTGGACCAAGATTGTGATTCTCACAGATAGGTGTATTGAAAGTAGCGCAATCCTCCATTTTGAAATGAGACAAAATGTCATACACATACTTCGTCCAATGTATAAACATCCCATCCTTCTTCTGTTCAACTTGTAAACCCAAAAAGTAGGATAATTCATCCATCGCACTCATCTCAAACTTGCTCTTCATTACCTCTTCGAAGTCAAGACACATGTTCTCATCAGATGATCCAAAGATGATGTCATCTACGTATACCTGTACCAGCAGAAAGTCTTCCTTCTTCCTTTTAATGAACAGTGTGCTGTCAATCTGACCTCTTTCAAAACCATTCTTTAACAAATGTGGTAAATGTTGATACAGTTTTGTGTCTATCACTTGTTCTAATTACAATTGTAATTGTACGGTCTTTGCTCAAGTGTCTGTATAGGTTTGGTCATGTCGAATAGATCGAGATATCCTTCAATCTTGATCAAGTATGACATCTTAGCTTGTCTGTGTTAATCAGTTGCATATGTGCATACTGATGAATCTTGGAAACGTCAAGTCTACACAAGTTCTCCAAAAATGAGAATTTTGTGCGAGTCAAGCATTTCGTACGAAACAAAGAGTATTTTGTACGAAACAAGCATTTCGTACGAAACACTGACTCGTACCAAATTCTGGAGATGTGTTTCTTGTGAAATATTCTGTATAGGTTTGGTCATGTTGAATAGATCGAGATATCCTTCAATCTTGATCGAGTATGACATCTTAGCTTGGCTGTGTTAATCAGTTGCATGTGTGCATACCGATGAATCTTGGAAACGTCAAGTCTACACAAGTTCTCCAAAAATGAGAATTTTGTGCGAGTCAAGCATTTCGTACGAAACACAGGGTTTCGTACGAAACAAAGAGTATTTTGTACGAAACAAGCATTTTGTACGAAACACTGACTCGTACCAAATTCTGGAGATGTGTTTCTTATGAAATATTGTGTTTCGCATGTCTAGATTCGTGGTTTGTACGAAATATCTAGGCAGACACTATATAAGCAGACATGTAGCTCTTAGTTGGGGTTGCCTGGTTAGCTAGTTGGTAAGACCAGAGAGCTTGTTACCCTTTGAGTTGGTTATCTCTGAAGATGAAGACACAAGAACACAGCAAGTTTGTTTGAGTCATACGAGCATTGTGTGTATATGTTTGTACTTGTTCTCAATCATTAATCAAGATAGTGAATCTTTGGTTACCCTGTGTTCTTTACTTTGCTTTGGTTACATGCACACTTGGATTCCGCACTTGTGTGTATGTCATATGAACAAGGAACTGGTTTAACACCATCCATAGGTGGACCTACACTAACAGTGTCTCATACCACGCCCTAGGTACCTGATGCAATCCATACAATGCCTTATCAAGTCGATAGACTCGATATGGATAGTCTGGATTAGTAAACCCGTCTGGTTGTGAGACATACACCACTTCATGGACTTTTCCATAATGAAACACACTCTTCACGTCAAGTTGGTAAACTTTGAAGCCCTTGAATGAAGCAAAGCTAGGAACAAACGAATTGCTTCCAACCTTGCCACTGGTGCAAACACTTCATTATAATCAATCCCTCTTGCTGATTGAACCCTTTCACTATCAACCGAGCCTTATTTCTTATCACGATCCCTCGGTCATCTTTCTTGCACTTAAACACCCACTTAGTGCCAATCTCCTTCTCTCCTTCAGGCAAGTCAACTAGCTCCCAAACTTTCAACTTCTTGAACTGAGCTAGTTCCTCTTGCATAGCTTCAACCTAACAATTGTCTTTTAGAGCCATATGAACATTTTTTGGCTCCTCTTGTGCAATAAAGCAGCTATACAAAGATTCATGAATCAACCCAGTCTTCTGAATCGAAGAAAACAAACAGGAACCTTCAAGCACACCTCTTCTTGTCTGAACACCTGCAGCAGCATCACCAATGATGTTTTCAACTGAATGATCTTTGTTTACACTTGTGGTAGCAACCATGTTAACAACCAGATTATCTCACAGATTTGATCCAACCTCCACCTGAATATTAGCAAATGGATTAGTGAAGTCCTCCACCTGAATTGGTTCAGACTCACTATCACCAGAGTCCTCTGGAGCTGCACTGGAAGAAGTTTCTAGAGCATCTGTCATCGATATGCTCGATCTAGGCATAAAGTCACACTCTCCATCTTCACTGATCACAGTATGGATCACTTGAGACTCATCTGCACTGGAAAAATCAGGAATATTAAATGATTTAAAACCACTGTCATAATCATATAATATAGGAGGACCACTCGTTGATTGTTGAGGTGAATAACTAGTGATTTCTATGTTAAACACCACCTCAATTTTACTAGTTTTTAGATTAAAAACGCTTTTATTCGGTGTTCCAGGCATATAGCCTAGAAAGTAACCCTCATCAGCTACCTCAGCGAATTTTTGCTTGTCTTTGTTTCACTCAATGGTTTAGGGTAATCCAAATGGTTCAAAGCCTTTTAAGTTTGGTTTTCAGTTAAACAATTGTTCGTGACATGTTTTGTTAAACCATTTAACCGTCAAAACTATGTTCAGGACATAACAAACTGTGTTCATAGCTTCTCCCCAGAAAAGAACTGGAAGCTTTGAATCAGAAAGCATAGTCCTTGCAGCTTCAATCAACGTCCTGTTTTTCCTCTCAGCGACTCCATTCTGATGAGGTGTATAAGGTGCAGAAAATTGATGTTCAATTCCTTTGCGAAGACAATAGAGATCCAGAATCTGATTCTTGAACTCCGTGCCATTATCACTCCTTATCCTATTGATCCGTGCATCAT
Source organism: Scalesia atractyloides (assembly GCA_947069175.1). NCBI lineage: Eukaryota > Viridiplantae > Streptophyta > Magnoliopsida > Asterales > Asteraceae > Scalesia > Scalesia atractyloides. Next base: position 48,959,488 of record CAMTDV010000020.1, read on the forward strand.
GGACATTTTCCAATTTTGTAAAAGGATCTATCAGCATCTCCGTTGTCTCATCTTTTGTACCTAAAAAGAAAACCCATGAATATCGTGAGTAATCATCTGTGACAACTAAACAATAGTACTTTCCACCTATGTTCCTTAAGTTCACCAGACCGAATAGATCCATATGAAGTAATTCATATAGGGCATCTAAGGAATTTACTGTTTTAGACTTGTGAGGTTTCTTATGTTGTTTTCCCTTTTGACATGGAAGACATTTATCTTCCACGTGAAACCTCTGCACTGGCACCCTTTCACTAAACCATTTTTAATAATATAGTTCATTTTTCGGTTGTGGTGTGGGCCATGCGTCTGTGCCACAATAATGACTTAGCCTCAGATGCTTTTGATAGTAAACACGCCACCACAGTGGATTAATCTTTAGCACCCATGTCCATGACATAAGTGTCGTTTCTCCTTGGCGCTCTCATCACTATCCAATCATCCGGTATCACCAAACCAGGTTTCAACACCAAAGCTCATCAGATTGTGCTTCAGACTTAGTAAAGTGGACCGAGTGACCCTTGTCACAGACTTGAGACGCGCTCATCAGATTGTGCTTCAGCTGCTCAACATAGTTCACTTTGTCCAGTGTGATCTTCCCGTTAGTCACTTTTCCTCGACCTGTAATCTGCCCTCCTTTAGCACCTGCAAAATTCACATAACCACCATCTATATTCTCAAACTCAGTCAACAGCCTCGCATCCTCCGTCATGTGCATAGAGCAGCCACTATCAACATACCACAAGTTGATAATCCTCCTTTAGCAGCTCCTACACCACCGAACAAGATTAGTTAGATTGGGTGACCCAAGCCTTAATGGTCTTGGGTCTTCCAGATTCATCAACCACGGGAACATCCATCCAATATCCATCACTCCTAACAGGAGTCTTGGATCTTAGACCTGTTGATGGAAATGGTTTTTGATTTCCACTAGGTCTGTGGTCCTGAGGTTTACTAAATATGTTTGGACTTTGCGACCTTTGGAAATTATGATTTTGGTTCCATGAATTTTGATGATGATAATTTCTATAGCCATCGTTATAAAAATTTCGACTACCAACATTCTGGTTTCGAGTTTGATATTGACCTTGACTTCTAAAATTATTTGTTTGACCATTAAAGTTATTCATTTTTGGTGAACTACTTCTAGGCCTTTCATATCTGCCTGATGTAGATGCAGGCTGAAATCTTTGTTGATTTCTTTGAAAACGAGGAACTTGGTGAGTTCCTTTTTCATCCTTATCAACACCAATAGCAACACTCTGTTGCTTGGTAGCAGATATCTTTGGTGAGTTAACCTTCTTCTCACCATCACCACTTTTTGCTGGTGATTTTTCTATCTGTCTCTCACTTACCTGTGCTTCACTCTTTTTATTAGGACAGCAGCTAGCTACATGTCCCTTTTCGTGACATTTGAAGCACGATTTCCTAGCCGAAGACTTCATAATTGAAGCCTCTTGCTTAGATTCATCAAGCGATGAGGATGATGATGATGATGATGCCTTCGAAGGATCTTGTTTAGTTTGCTTAACTTCTGTTTTTTCTTTGTTTTTATTTTTAGGAAACTGCACATTAGACTCTTTAGTAATAATAGGGACCTCTTCTTTCATATCACTCCCTTTAACAAAATCAACTTTTTTAATAAAAACTTGCTTTTGATTTTTAGGGTGTGTATTCTTTGTTTTCAGAACTGGTTCCCTGTTATTATCCTTCTTGGCATTCTCAATCACATCAACATTTCCTGATGTGGAACTACCAGGTGTAGTTGACACAAAGTCTGTAAGCTCTTCTTCATCTGGCAAGAAAGAATAGTCATGACCAAGAGGTGGTGGAACTTCATTCAAACCTTTGAAGCCCACACATGTCTTGTCATTACTCTTCTTCAGGCCATTCATCATGTGTTTCATGACAAGAGTTGAATCTCTGAATTGATTTAATTTCTTTTCAAGCTCACAAATTTTAAGTTGTGCTTCCAACAACTATTTGAATTTTTCAGAAACCTCTTTTGTTTTCTCACTCATCTAATCATGAGCTAAGTCAATAACTTGAAGTTTTTCATTAAGCTTACAGGTTAGAATATTGATTTCTTCTTCATAACCTTTAATTTTCTTCAGGTATAATGACTCATTTCGTTTTAGAAAAAGTTTGATTCTTTTAGGTTTGAGAGCTCATTAGCCAGACAATGGTTTTGCTTTGTTATGTGTCAACTTCATTTTGCAGTTCACGACAATTAAAACAAACAGAACTACCAGAGTTAGAACATACCTCGCCTGTTGATTTGCTTAGATCAGCCATGAAAGCAGCAAAATCAGCAGCCATCTTTATATATGTAGTAGTATGTTCTCCATCAGCCTTTTCAGCTACCTTCTCTTGCTCTGCCTCAGCATCAGCTTTCACTTCTTCAACAACAATTGGAGCTATCTCAGCCATGAGCTCCTGTGAGGCGTTCTTATCACTCTCAGATGAACACTCCAATCATAGGAACCTTCTCTAGTAGTAGAGATTATGGCCTTTGATCCAGTGTTAGTCGATGCATTCCTGTTGCTTGAACCATGACAAGGAGAATCTTGAAAGAATTAACTAGAGCGAGATTCAGACTTAGGTCTTTGACACTCTCTAGCGAAATGTCCATAGTTGTGACAATTGTAACACTTCACTTTCGACTTGTCAAAGCCCACACTCTTTCCAACGAACTTCCTGCCCGTCACCCTTCTAGAGATCATGGCCATCTTCCATTGCAAATCCATCTCCTCTAAGTCATCAGGGTCGATCTAATCATAATCTTCATCAAACATAGCAGGATCAGATATTTTTCCCTGATTGTAATTCTGTAGGAAGTAACAAAAGAAGCAAGCAATGCCAGATGATCTTCAGCAATTTTGACACTTAGAGGCATATACCTATTACTTCTATTATTATTACTTTATTATTGTCTCTTAGCCCCTGTCGAGCCTCCTGAAGTAGCAACAAAACATACTTCACCCTCAGCATTTGTCACGATCTGCTCATTCTCACATGAGAGAAATGCAGTTGCAATATCACTTGAAGCATTGTTGGAAGATGAAGGTGTAAGACCTTTATATATCCCCAGATCTTGAACCTGATCATAACCCGTTTCCTTCTTCTTCATATTGAGCTCATAAGCTCTCAATTTCCCAACAACCTCTTCCAAATCTTTCTTTTCATAATCAGCTTCACCTTTGATCATCAAAGTATAGATATCCCACTTTGCAGGTAAAGCATCCAACAACTTATCGTTTATGTCATAATTATATATTTCTAACATCAGATGATAATATCTCGTGATAATATCTTCAAGGGATTCATTTCTCATTCCTTTGAACATAGCAAACTGTTTCTTCAGCAGATCAACCTTGTTCTTCTTCACATCGGTATTCCCCTCATACCTTTCTCCAGGGCATCCCACATCTCCTTCGATGTTGTATAACGCTTGAATGTATGTTTGATGCCATCAGGTAACGACATCTTTATAGCAGCTAAGGCTTTCTTCTCTGACTCATACATCCTCTTCTCAGCTTCAGACATATTCACGTAAGCAGTAACACATTGTCTGCCCTAAAAATCATGTGTTGGGTTAGCGTACCCATCTTGAATGCAGATCCACATCCGGGTGTCCTTATATTCAATAAAGGATTGAAACCTATCCTTCCAAGTAAGATAGTCATTACCTTCAGCATCTTTGGAGGTTTGTTTGTGGTACCAACCTCGTGCTCCATTCTTAGCAACTCATTTAGATTAGACATATTCGACATTTTTACCGAAACGGCTCGTTAAAAACGTTAAAACTTGTCAGAAATGAGTGGTTACCAAATTATACCGTTAGACTCGTCTCGACGATACGATTCTAATGATGTATATTGTCTGATTATGATTTTAGGATTTTTTTCCTAAAAATCACACGAGCCTAACCGTACAACCGATTTGTCAAGAATGTTTATGGATCAAATTCTATGTCCGAAAACGTTTAATTCTGGTTACATCAGCTGGTTAACTTTCCACCTTTTTGTGTATACCTCGGAGTAGTATCAAATCCAGAACAGTAACTCGGATTGTCAATCCGAGATTTAAACCCAGAACAGTAATCTGAATTGCTAATCCGAGATGGTGATTCGGAATAGTGATCCAAGATGAAATCTGGAATGCGTTGTTCTGATCCGAGATGGAATCCGGAATAGTTCTGATCCGAGATGGAATCCAGAATACACTTATGATCCGAAATTCAATCCGAAATGGAATCCGAAATAGCTTCTGATCCGAAATTCAATCCAAAATGGAATCCGAGATGGGCTTTTCTGATCCGAATTGCACTTTACTGATCCGAAATGCAAGTTTTCCAGATCCGAATTGCAAGTCTGATGATCCGAAATCCAAATTTCTAGTCCAAAATTCAAGTCTGCAATCCAAAATGCTTCACTTTGAATCCGAGATGCCTTCCTTCAATCCGAAATTGCTGCTGTTAATCCGAAATCACTACAGAAACCCTAAAACAGCCACCGAAACCCTAATTCAATTGTCACAAACATCAAAACAACCTCCAAAACATCCAAAAACCATTTTTCTACTGTTATGATTCTGAACCGAGCAAAATCAAGAGCCTAATGCTCTGATACCAATTGTAGGTCCCCTAGTCCTTATGGATCTTCACATAATCGTCTATCTAATCTAGAGTGCGGAATTCCCTAGATCAGATTTCACAAAAACAATAAGAACACAAACACGAACACGAACAATTAACCAATTCAAGACTCTTTCTCTAAACCAGCAACACCAACAGAACTAGCAGCTGAGCAAGCTAAACCCTAATGCAAACCTCCCTTTATATAGAGATAGGTTATGCAATTGAGCTAGGGTTTCCTACATGGACTGCTAATGGGTTTAAAGCCCAATTCGCCTACCATGTTCTATTTAGTGTCTAGTTCAGCCGAATTACTTCTAATTAACTATTACAAAACTAACCCGCTAACCGTTTATCATTTTACTAATTACAAGATATCTAAAGACCAAATCTAAGCTGTTGTCACAAATATGCACCAACAACCTATCCTCAGCAGAATATTATAGGAGATGTCCTAAGTGTTGTGTAGACTCGTAATCAGCTTAGGAATAATCAGAATGTTGGTCTGTATTCGGTTATTAGGGAATCTGGGGAACAAAATGATTGGTCTTTTGCCTGCTATGTTTGCCAAGTTGAGCCAAAATCTTGGAAGAAGGCGATGAAAGAAGACTCATGGATTGAAGCAATGCAAGAAGAACTTCAGCAGTTTCAGAAGTTAGGCGTGTGGAAATTGGTTGACAGGCCTGACAAATACAAGAAGATTGGTACAAGATGGGTTTACAACTGTAAGAAGGATGATCGAGACAACATTGTGAGAAAAAAGCAAGATTGGTCGTCCAGGGCTTTAATCATGTAGAAGGCATTGATTACAATGAAGTTTATGCACTAGTAGCTCGTCTTGAGGCCATAAGAATTTTCTTGGCTTATACGTCCTACAAGAAGTTTACGTTTTATCAAATGGATGTGAAAAGTGCATTTCTTCATGGTGTGGTTGAAGAAGAAGTATATGTTGAGCAACCGCTTGGTTTTGAAGATCCAATCCATCCTAACAAGGTTTGGCTTCTCAATAAGGTGTTATATGGTCTTCATCAAGCTCCAAGGGCTTGGTATGAAACGTTGTCTTCCTATCTTCTGAAGAATGGTTTTCGACGTGGATTGATCGACTGTACTCTCTTCATCAAGGAAGAAAATGGGACTTATTGCTGGTACAAGTATATGTTGATGATATTATTTTTGGGTCTACAAACGAGAGAATGTGCAAAGAATTTGACCAGGTGATGCAAGAGAAGTTCGAGATGAGCGCAATGGGAGAAATGACTTTCTTTTTAGGATTGCAGGTTCATCAATATAAGGAAGGGATTTTCATCCATCAAACCATGTACGCCGGGGATATTCTCAAACTATTTCAAATGGAAGACTCAAAGCCCTTGGGAACTCCATTAGCTCAGAATCGTGGGATTACTCCTGCTGGAATGGGTGAACATGTGGAACCATGTCTTTATCGTGCCATGATCGGATCTCTTATGTATCTTACTACTTCAAGACCCGATATAATGTACCCAACATGTCTTCTAGCTAGCTACCAGTCAAGTCCAAAGGTTTTTCATTTGATGGCTGTGAAAAGAATTTTCATTATTTGAAGGGTCGCCCGGACACTGGTATCTGGTACCCTAAGGATAATAACTTTGATTTGACAGCATTCAGTGATTCTGATCATGATGGCTGCAAGATCGATGCAAAAGCAACATCAGAATGATGTCACTTCTTGGGAAATCGCCTAGTCACGTGGCAGCGCAAAAAGCAGACTTACGTAGCTACATCAACCTGTGAGGCAGAGTATATTTCGGCTTCTAGTTGCTACTCTCAGGTTATATGGATCCAACAGCAAATGCATGACTACGGTTTTGAATTTCTAACAACTCCTATTTATGTTGATAATGAAACTGCTTTACAGATCACTCGTAAGCCTGTAAAGCACTCAAAAACCAAACACATTGACATTAAGTATCATTTCATACGAGATTTTTATGAAAAGAAACTTAACAATGTTGTTAAAATCCACACCGATCACCAACGTGCCGACTGTTTACAAAAGCTTTTGATAAATCTGGTTTTCATTATCTACTTCTGGTTAATGGCATCAAGGTGAAACCCAAGTAAATCATCCTTGGCTAATCATTTTTCGTAAATATTTTCTTAAAATCTAAAAATTACATAAGATTTTCTATTTTCTCTTAGTTTCATATTTTAGGGGGATAATATTTCAAGAAAATACAAAAACATGAGAAAATACAAAAATACAAAAATATGTCTTTTATTTATCTATTTAAGTTTTTATTACTTACCTTCTTTAATTAAAAGGGAAAAAAACTTAGAAAAATACAAAAACAATAGAAAATCCAAAAATTAAAAATGAGTTTCTTGGAAATATAAGAGAAGATGATGATACACACTGGTGATCTGTCATAAACAGTCAAAAACATAGAACGAAAATTGATAAGTAGCTTTACTAAAGATGTATCAGTAGGGTCATAATGAAATTAAAATTTGCAGGTTGATATATGTGTAACGGACTAGAAGCCAGGTGGGAACCATTCATTGGCATATGGTCTTGGTACCGAAATTTCGTTTGATAGTACGTCGAGGTTCTGAGATATGCGGTCTTTATGCTGACTTATCATCTAGGTATCATGGTTGAATCTTTTACCGAAAAATAATGGTGACGCAAGACTAGAACTTCCATGATACCATACATACGTGTAAATACTGCATACGAGCATCAATAAGTGATAAAAATATCACATCCGCCCAAAAATAAGTGATGAAATATCACAGCTTTATGCGGGAGCTAAGTTCGTCTCTTTGTCGGTACGATGGTACTAATGTGAATGGGGATCGAGCTCCCGAAATGAGCAATCGATCTAATCTCGCTCAACTAGCAGAGGCGGAATTCATTGCTAGAGATGTAGATATGACAAACAAGATAGTACTTACTGTTTAACTGCTTCTGATCTATTAATGACGTTCAAGTTACAGACGCAAGTAAACAAACTGATAGAGCTTCGTCGTATGAAATGACAAATCCGTACTTAGCTCTAATACAACACTTCCCTATTTATAGGTCTACATGACTCGTACCAAAGTGCGCGCACTAACAAACATCTATGATTCGTACGAAACTGTATTTCGTACGAGCGACTCACTCGTACGAAACATGTTTCGGTTTCGTGCGAATCACAGTGTAAAAACATATAAACTTTACATTTTCTCATTTAAACATTAACTTGTAAACTTTATAAGCATTACAGATGTATCCTAGACGTAGGCAATAGACATTATGCACTAACAAACTCCCCCTAGGATGTTGTCGCAGTCTTGATAATCTTCAAAAACTTCAATTTGATTTGACCTTAACGCCCAAAGAACCTCTTCACCAGCTTTCGACGTTCCTCATAAGCAATTGGCGTTTGATCAGTTAGAGGACGTCGCTTCAAAAACTGAAAGCTCCTTAACGATGCTATTCTTGAACGTTCAGCAATCCGAGCTTCTTTTTCTTCAGTTTTCTTTAACTCCTTCTTCTCAATCTTTCTCCAGGTTTTTTTCCAGTCCGATCGAGAATGAATATCATTCGCAAAGCACACATTTACAATCTTTTGAAATTGAAGTGCTTGCTCCTGATCCTTTTCTTCGAAACTGATCTTGCTATAAAATAAACATTCTGTGTCTTTTTTCGAACAATTTACTAGCCACATGGGGTCTAGTACTCGAATGCCTCGCCACAACTCGTATATTGTTTTGTGTGCTATGACAGCATCGGTTAATTCTTCTGAAATCTTCCACGAATCTTTATCCGGGTGTACGCATATACCAGCCTCACCTGTATTTGAATCATAATGCCACCACTTGAAGATCGTATAAAAATCTTGCTCCATTTTGATCAGCGGCATGTTTTTCATCACCCGTGGCTTCTTTACAATCAAAGTAATATCCTTCTCCTTTGTCACTGGATCCTCTTTAACAACACGACGTGGATAATGCGGTTTCCAGTGAACAAAACCATGCTTAGCCTCAAACTTGATCAATCTCCACAATTTTTGGTCATGGAACTTCATCTTAAGATTTATCATCTTGGTTTGCACAAGTTCCTTTATGTCCCAATAAGGCAGAGTTTTGATGTCACTCAGATATCGGAAGTATTGAATCCCAAATTCCCTTTTAATAGCATAAACATTCAGCTCTTCAATCCAACCCCAGCTCAAAATATCCCCTAAAGAAATATCAGTATCTCTTGTGAAAAATGCTAAGGGTCTCATAAACTTTCGCTCTGCTGAACTCTCCAGAAACCATTTCTTCTTTTGTTCAATAATCTCTGCTGTAGACATCTTTTCACGAATTGTTCCTTCTTTAACGGCTTCTGATACTTTCCTTTGTAGCATCTCAGAGCTTTCTACTGTAAATAAATTGATAAACGTTGGGAAATCCTCTGTACCCTGAATGGCATCATTAGCATCTTCATCAGAATCACTTTCCACGACAACGTTATCATATACGTTTGCATCCTCTATATCTTCAAAAAATAAGCATTTGGTTCGAAAGCATCTACCTCATTCAGTTCGTCTTCAAAATCAAAATCAAACTTCTCTCCGCTGATTCCGAGCATTTCTGCTATCTCTTCTTTTGAATAACTATGAATAAACTCCCCTTCCTCAACGTCATGCTCAAGATATAACACAAATGGCTTTTGCACGACAGGAATAGAAGATGTAACATTCTGTGTGAAAATTCCTGCCTGCTGAGCATCTACTGTCTCATCAGATTTGTTCATTCTATCCTCTTCAACTGTTTGGTTTGCAGAATCATCAAAATACTCGGAAAGAACAACTAATTCATTAACATTTGAATCTATTACACGAATACCCAATCCTCCAACATTATCATCATCGTTACCATCCGAACTACTGGAATCTTGATCATCAACATCAACATCTTCAGTATCTTCTACTTCTGTCTTCTTTTCTTTTTCTTCAACTGTTTCTTTACTTTCTTTTCCTGTCTTTTTTTTTCATCAACCAATCTCGAGACGTTGGGAAATATCCAGAAAAGCTATATCTACATCAATAGGCTTTCTAATCAGAATAAAATTCTTTGGTTGTTCATACACTACGATATCCCAACATTGTACCGGCCCAGATTCAGCTTCTGGCCCAGCTTCTTCAGTCACAGAATCCTCCACAATCTTACCCTTACCTTTCCCTAATGCATCAGATTTCTGTTTAGCCAATCGTTCTCGTTCTGCAACTCTTCCCTAGCTTCTTCACGTTCAATTTCATCCATCGCTGCAGATATACTCAAACCAAACTTTTTTCAAGAATCTTCTCAAACACATCCATTCTACGATTATTTCTCAACCGTTCTTCCTCGTATTCAGTCATCCGCAGACGTAATCTTTCATTTTCAGAAATAATACTCGCCATCATCGCTTCAAGTTACTGTTTATCAACGATTAAACCTCCAATTCTTTCAAGCATTTCAAACTTCTCAGCCGTTAACAAGTTTATATGCTCTTGTAATTCAGCTATGTGCACAACGTTCATCGTCACTTGGTTATGCAAATAATTAATTCTAGGATCATCAAACCGAAACTCATATCCTCCTGGTAGATCGTCTAAATTAATCTCGTCAAAAAATGCTTGTGTATTAAACGGTTGTGATGTAGGCCGAGATTGTTGAGCATGAGATTTTTGAGACTTTTGTTGAGCCGACTGTTGTGGCGCTGATTGCTGGACAGGCTTTGGATCAGGCATAGGTTGTTGAATAGGTTCTGATTCGAATGGTTGTGGTGTTGGTTGTTGTTGTTCTGGTTCTTGTTCAGGAACTGGTGGTTGTTGAACAGGTATCTCTGGTTCAACTTGTTGCTGATCTGGCTCTGGATACATATGATGTAGAGGAGATGGAATATTCTGCGAAGGTTCCTCCACATTTTCTTTGGTAACAGGATCAGCTCCAGCATCTGTTAGAACAACGATTGGAGATATGCGAGCTGCCGATCGTTTCATTCTTCTTTGCCTTTTCTTAACCGGAGTTCTAAACGCAGATTTAAGCTCAGGTTCAGACGGAACGTAAGTTGTGTTGTCTTCGCCTGTTGCCTTTCTCTTTCATTCTTCGGCTTTGCGTTTCAGCTCATCTCGTTTCTTTGCCAATTTCTCTGCTCTTTTCTTCTCTCCCGCTCGTCTATCCTCTGAATCAGTACTAGAAGATAGTACTTCTTCAGCTGCTGCCTTGTCAGCTTCGAAAGCCTGACGTTCTATAACTTATGCCATCTTTTCAACTGTTTCTTCAACCTCGGGTTCATCCCTCAACCCTGAACTTTCAGTAGCAGATGCAGTTTTTCTCTTTCTCCCTTTGTATGTAGCTTTTCCACCCTTTTCACTATCTTTCACGAACCACGGACTTCTCTTTGCCACAAACAATGATAAAGATTTAACTTCCTCTTCATCGTCACCGCTATCGTCCTTTTTCCATTTACCAGGTGCGGGTGAAAAATAATCTTTATTGAGAATAGCACCAAACATCGGTTTAGCAACGGGAGCAGACTTCAAATGCACGTTCATCTTTCGTAGTGATTGAACATCCATATGTTCTAGTTTAGGCACATCATCTAGAGATTTCTTCAAGTCCGGATGTAAATAGTCTAACATCATCTGTATAAACCTTGGATACTACAAGAATCTTTCCTTCTGAATGTTTTGGATCATCTGAGTAAATATAACTTTAGAAAAGTTTATATGGAAGACTCAGCACTAGCGCAGTAATCATGCACATCTGATAATCCACCAACTCATCAAAACCTCCCTTCCTGTGACCCAATCCATGAATAATAACGTGTGCAAGATATCTGAACGGCGCACTTAGATTTCCTTTCTTGAAAGGAGCAGCATTCACAACACCCGTATATCCCATCCTGTAAAAACATCCTTTAACCATATGTTCAGTAAAGCCTGTTGGATCATCCTTGTTATCCTTAAACTCCAACACTTTCCGAATCAACTCTTCAGTAATCTTCACTTGAATATCCACATCGTTAACCTTTACTGCTGATATAATGGCATTGTCATCAAAACTATATTCCGCAGCATTCTAGAAATATTCCACATGTGACAAATATGCCGTGTGTCTATCTATATCGCCTTCGTCACTCTAATCCTTGTAAGAAAATCCAAAATACTTCGATATGCTGCTATCTCTGGGATTTTAGCATCTGTAACACAGCATATGTTGTGCACTGGAGAAAATCCGGATCTCTTGACCTGTTCAAGAAAAATAACAATCAACCGTTAGAAAATATTTCAAACATTTACAAAATTTCATCACTGATTCGTACTAAATTCTCTATTTCGTACAAAAACATTATTTTGATCAAAAATTTTAAACTTTCAAAGGTTCTTTCTCTTGTTTCGTACAAAAACTTATGTCTTGCACGAAACTTTATTTGATCAAAAATTTTGAACATTTAAACTTTCTCTCTTTGTTTCGTACAAAATCCTATGTTTCATACGAAACATTCATTTAATCAATATTTAAAATTTGAGGTTCATGACTTTCATACGATTCACTTGTTTCGCACAAAAATTCTACACTCAATCAATTTGCTTTGAAATCTTATTTCGTGCGTAACAGTTCAATCGTACCTAAACAACGTCGTCCCAAAATTTGTCCAAGTGTACCCTGATCCTAAAACTTGTTGTTTTTAGCAAATTGATAGCTGATTTTCAGGTTATTAGAGCCGGTTTTAACAATTTTGTTGTCAATTTTAAGTTTTACCGGTCCAATTTCCCTAGATCTAAGTTTTAGTCCGAATCGTACGAATATTTGACATTATAACAGTGAGATCTTGACGAAATTACCTTGCCTATTGTAAGAGGTGTGCAAATCAACCTCAACAATGTGAATAACAAACACAAGAACCATGAAATGAAGTTTTACAGTCGAATCGCACAAAATTCTCTCTGAGTCGCTCAACAGTGCACAAAGAACATAAACTTCATTTCTGTGCGAGACAAAGAGTATTTATACTCACCCCGTTTCGTAAGAAATCAGTATGAATCGCACAAAAACGTTATCTCTTGTTTCGTACAAAAACAGTATGAACCGCATGAAATTTGAATTTTGTACGAATCAAAACTAAAAAACTTAAACTTTTCAATTTCGATTTTATTTTTGTATTTTTCATTTATTTTTCAGTAATATTATTTGTTTCAAAAATCTACTTGGCTAACCAAGTCCAAGTTAATGACCCTGGTTATCCAATTTGCCTTCCAAGTCCAAGTTAATGACCTTGGTTGACCATGTTTGACCAAACAGATTTATTTTAGCATGTAAAGTTTTAAATTAATGAACTTTCTTAACATTTGAGTAAACTTTGTTACTAAAAATTAGCTCCCAACCCATGATTTCAAGCTTTCCTCAGAAAGATGTTGCTATGAATCCAACTGTCAGTGTTTTTATCATGGGTAAACAAACATAAAACTATCAAGCTAAGAAAACTAAAAATCTTTTTGAGTTTTGAAGAAATTTTTAATGAATAATAACATTTTTGTGAATTTTGTGTTTTTCAGAGGATCATTTCAAGCATTCATATAAGTCATCAGTATCGTTAGTCTAGAAACACCTTTTAAGCTTTTAAACAAATTTACCTAGATTGCCAATATATTTGTCCATTTAAACCTCTTCTCGTTTCTCAACTGTTTCAAGATATGTTAAGGTATTACTTTTAAGCTTTTAAACAAATTTACCTAGATTGCCAATATATTTGTCCATTTAAACCTCTTCTCATTTCTCAACTGTTTCAAGATATGGTAAGGTATTATTATAAACATGAAATAACTGTGTTTCCCATCTCAGAATATACTCCCATATCGAGGTTCCAAGAATGTCATTTTACAGTTGAATATATCAAATTGATATTTATATATAGGGTGAATGCGAGACCTTGAGAGCTCATATTAGTACTACCGTACAGACAAAGAGAAGAAGACTCGTCTTTAGGTGGTGTTCCATTAAGGAATATTTTGTACTGCAATGTCATAAATGCTTAAGACATAATCATTTTTATGCAGCTTTCGGGGAAATAATGCGAAAGTATTATATGAGTCTAGGCCATTATTTCCGCAAAATCAGAAGAACTGGATAATACCCCAGATATCAATCAAATATAAAGACCTAGTATCGCAGAATCTGGCATTCTCTCAAACGAAATTTCGGAGTATTAAGTCCATATATCCGAGAGATGTTAACCCACAAGTTAATCAGTTTTGTGTTTTACGTTTATATCTCAAATACAATTTACTGAACGAGTGAAGTCTATTGGCATATCCATAGTAAGGCTTTCTTAATTACATTAAAATAATACGATTCTTTAGCATACTGTGACTATCATTTTGATTTACTATGATCACTCTTTTTACCAAAACTCTTTTTGGATTTTTTAAATGTTTTTGTATTTTCCTCAAATATTCTCCCCCTAAAATCAAAAACATATTTTTGGATTTTTTAAGAAAGTAGAAGAAAGAATGTACTGAAAACGTTTAACCGACGAGAAATTCACATCAAGTCGTCATCATCCTCAAACTCAACCTCAAATACATCCCCTAAGATCATATTTTTTAAACCATTTAGCTTTAACAAATTTTTAAATTTTGTTTTATCAAAAGCTTTGGTATAAAAATCTGCTTTTTGGTCATCAGTGTGGATTTTCTCAATTCGTACCAAATTTTTCTCGTAGCAATCACGGATAAAGTGGTGTCGAATCTTGATATGTTTAGTACGTGAGTGTTGACAAGAGTTTTTGGTGATATCGATCGCGGCCTGATTATCTACATATATAGGCGTATCAAGAAATTGCAAACCGAAATCTCTCATATGTTGCTGTATCCAGAGAATCTGAGCACAACAACTGGATGCCGAAATGTATTCAGCCTCACAGGTTGAGAGAGCGACCGAAGTTTGTTTCTTGCATTGCCACGTTACCAAACGAGTTCCAAAGAACTGGCAGCCGGCTGTTGAATACTTTGTATTCAATATGCAGCATCCGAAATCAGAATCCGAGTATCCTGCAAGATTAAAATCATAATGTCTAGGGTACCACAAGCCGGTGCTTGTAAAACCCTTCAGATATCTCATTATGCGTTTAACGATAAGCAGGTGTGACTCTCTTGGATTAGACTGATAACGGGAGCACAGGCACGTTGGATACATGATATCTGGTCGAGAAGCAGTGAGAACATCAAGGATCCGATCATGGAGCGATATAAAGTTTCATCAACTTTTTCGCCGGTAAGATCTGGACAATGTTGTGATTTGGAGCTAACGGGGTCAATGCTGGTTTAGCTCCCGTCATATTGAATTTCTCTAATGTGTCATGAACATATTTTGTCTGATGAATAAAAATACCATCAGGCAACTGGTCAACCTGAAGTCCTAGAAAGAACTTCATCTCCCCCATTGCGCTCATTTCAAATTTGCGCTTCATAACTTCTTCAAAGTCTTTATACAGCTTGTCATTTGTCGATCCAAAGATAATATCATCCACATATATCTGTACGATAATTAGATGCCCATCGACTTCCTTTGTGAAGAGGGCTGAATCTATTGTTCCCCTGATAAAGCCATTGTCCAAAAGACGACTCGATAATGTTTCATACCAAGCTCTCGGGGCTTGATGAAGACCATATAAGGCTTTATTCAAGAGATAGACATTATCTTTTTGCACTGGATCAACGAACCCCGGTGGTTGGCTGACGTTCACCTCCTCTTTCACTTTTCCGTAAAGGAAAGCAGATTTAACATCCAATTGGTACACCTTGAACCATTTCCACAAGGCAAAGGCCAAGAATGTCACACCCCGACCCACAGCGGAATAAGAGTCGGGGCATAATTGGGTTATCACCAAAGCTCATAATATTTACCAATATGTTTCATATTTATTTAAGTCAAAATTACATCCTCAATAATCCAAACATGTTCATACAAATACAAAGAAAAATAATCAACTAAACAATCCAAGCTCTAAACTAGTTTATTCTTCTAAGCCAATCCTATGTGTTTCTTGCTGCAGCTGGATCACCTGTATCATGTGTAAAAATGGGGGTTTTTGGGTCAACATAAGTTGGCGAGTGAACCTTGTTAGATAAACATTTATTATTGATTTCTTGTTATCTTTATCATGGAAAAATTGTGCAATAGTCATATGTGAGCAAATGTAAATAATCAAACAAAAACAATAACATACAATAACATATCAACTTGCATGAATATATAAAATGAATGAAACTGTATATGTTGGCAACGTCACGTTCACGCTCATAATGTAATGGGGAACGGACGGCCTATGATGAATGTCTGTGCGATCAAGGCTCAATCAAACGGAGCCGATCGTATGTTGGCAACGCCCGGTTCACGCTCATAATGTAATGGGGAACAGCTCAACGCTCATAATGTAATGGGGAGCGGCGGCCTATGATAATGTATGTACTGAAAATGATAAATTAAATCTAAACAATAATCACACACCAGTTGATACAAGTTGAATACACATTTGTTCATGGATATGATGTATGCACAATGATTTAAATATAATAAATGGTAAGACACATGATACACCCCAAAAACGTGATTAAAACGGGGAATTTGTAGAGATTCACTCACATTGGGTGCGTTCGGTTGAAGATGATGAAATGCACACGAGTTTGGAGGATTGATCGACGAGACTTAACTAACCTAAATAATAACGGGAAGTATGGTAAATGAATGGATTTTATTAATAATTTTAATAAGATTTTTATATATATTTTTGTGCGTTTAAGGCTATTTTCTATCTTTAG
Organism: Scalesia atractyloides; assembly: GCA_947069175.1. NCBI lineage: Eukaryota > Viridiplantae > Streptophyta > Magnoliopsida > Asterales > Asteraceae > Scalesia > Scalesia atractyloides. Next base: position 48,975,982 of record CAMTDV010000020.1, read on the forward strand.
AAACATTATTTGTATGTATTTTTAATTGATTTTTAGATTAAATAAATAAATAAAAATATAAAAAAAATTGTGACTTTTTGCGTTGACCGGACTGTTGACTGTTTGACCGGTTCGCTAAAGTGTAAATGTGCGCCGGGTGAGGCTCGAACCCGAGACCTCCCGTACGCGTGCACGCAGCTCTACCAACTGAGCTACGTGTCTAACCCGAAATAATTTTGTTTTTAATTATATTTATATACTGTTTTAGTTTATTCAAAATTCTTTTATTTTCAAAAAGGGTTTTAATCGTTGAACCGGAGTGTGCAACAGGTCTCGAACCCGGGACCTGTGGATTAGTATTGCACACAGTCCACCGCTGGACTGTGTGTCTAACCTGGTTAATATACCGATTTTTATTAACACCTTCGTGAGTTAATCCGGTTCAGTTAGAAAAATAAAACATCTTTATTACAGAGCATACGTGTGTGTCAAGGATCGAACTCGCGGCGTGTGATATATGTGCGCACACAGTCCACCGCTGGACTGTGTGTCTAACCCGAGATAATATCCAAATTATATTAAACTTATAAACAACCTAACTTCATCTTCTTCGTTACAATATCACAGACTACGATTACTCTATTGTTTCTTGTTTATTTCGATTGACAAACATTCAAATGACTAAAATGAAATTGCAGAGAAGATTTCGGAAGTAAACATAACGGAGAAACGATCTATCTCAGAATTCCGGCGAAGTCGTCGGCTTTGTTTTTACGGATTTCGTCTGAGCGGACAGATTAACAATTTTAATTAGCTAGATGCGGAATTGAAGCACTGAACAAGAATTACCAGAAGGTTTAAAAGGCTATACTGATTCACAGCGAGAATTGGAAACTTTTAGAAGTTTTCCGGCGAGAGTAAATTATCCGATATCGTCGTCTGAAACTGATTCTGATTGAAGGGTTTGAGTTAGCAAAAGCTTAACAACTGATAGACGATGAAAGAATCGAGAGACTTACTGATTTGATGGAAGACACGGTTTTCCGGCGAAAGTCCGGCGAGTTCAAAAGGCAATTCCGACGATCAGAAACGAGAGTAAACGCGAGAATAGAAGTTCTGGGAATGTAATTGAGTCGCGAAATGAAGCTTTTGTTGAAGTAATTCCAGAAATGAATGTTTTCGGTTATAAAAACCGATCACCACATGAATTCAAGTCCATTCAAGACTATATTGATTAAAATTGTCGGTTTATCGGTTATAATCAGAATTCCGTGATCACTCAAACGTCCAGTACGTTTGGAAGCCGATAACAGTTTCAGTTAGCGTAAACAGATCGATTCATGGTTGAACATAAGATTTAATTGATTCCTAGAACTAACAGAAAACATCAAGTGGCGGAGTGGTTATAAGCGTGCGTGTTATCTCTTTAGACTCACCCGGCTGACCCGGGTTCGAATCCCGGCAGCCGGTTTTCTTTTTTATTTATTTTCTTTTCACTTTTTATTAATTATAGTTTTTAAATTCTAATTTGTTAATTAATTATGCATCGTTTAAAATTAAAATAAACATAAATACGCAACGAAAAATTTATAACTTGATATTCGATTACAAACGAAGCGGGTTTGGAAAAACCCGTTTTTGACAAATGTTACAGTATCCTCTACTTTTAGGAATTTCGTCCCGAAATTTAAGTAGCAGTAGTAGGAAAAAGATGCGGGTATTTTTCGCGCATTAAGTCTTCACGTTCCCAAGTAAACTCAGGTCCCCGTTTCGACTCCCAGCGTACCCTAACAATTGGAATGCGACTTCGTCTTAGATGTTTTTCTCCGAAGTCCATGATCTCTACTGGTCTTTCATAAAATGAATAGATTCATCAATCTGAATATCTTCCAGAGGAATATGGAGGTTCTCATCAGCGAGGCACTTCTTCAACTTTGATACGTGGAACGTGGGGTGAATTCTGTTGAGTTCTTCTGGTAGATCAAGCTTGTATGCTACAGGTCCTACTCTTTCGAGTATCTTGAAAGGTCCTACGTAGCGTGGTGCTAGCTTGCCTTTTTGGCCAAAACGAACTACTCCCTTCCATGGTGATACTTTTAAAAGTACATGATCCCCAATGTTAAACTCCAAAGGCTTTTGTCGTTTATCTGCATAACTCTTTTGACGACTTTGAGCCGCTAGGAGATTGTTTCGAATTTGATGGATCTTGTCTGTTGTTTCTTGATTCAATTCTGGACCGGTGATTTGAGCTTCCCCAATTTCGTGCCAACATACTGGAGATCGCACTTACGACCATATAAAGCTTCAAAAGGTGCCATGCTGATGCTTGAATGATAGTTGTTGTTGTACGAAAATTCAACTAATGGTAGATGAGCGTCCCAATTTCCCTTGAAGTCTATGACACATGCTCGAAGCATATCTTCAAGAGTTTCAATGGTGCGTTCAGATTGTCCATCAGTTTGAGGATGATAAGCGGTACTGAGGTCTAATCGTGTACCCAAGGCGGTTTGTACGGCCTGCCATGTTCTGAAGTGAAACGACCATCACGATCCGAAATAATGCTTAACGGTACACCATGTCGGCTTACAATTTCGCTGATGTAGATACGAGCTAGCTTCTCGTTCTTGAAATCTTCGCGGATTGGAATAAAGTGAGCTGACTTTGTAAGACGATCAATAATTACCCATATAGTGTCATACCCACCAGAACTGCGAGGTAACCCGGTAATGAAGTCCATGGTTATGTTTTCCCACTTCCATACAGGTATTTCAGGTTGGACCAGAAGTCCTGAGGGTCTTTGATGTTCAGCTTTTACTTGGAACATGTAAGGCACTTGGAAACAAAAACAACAATATCCTTTTTCATTCCAGGCCACCAGTAGGTGTATCGAAGGTCTTGATACATCTTTTCGGCTCCTGGGTGTATAGAGTATCGTGTTTTGTGTGCCTCATTCATAAGGAATTCATGAAGGTTGTTGTGGTCAGGAATCCATATACGATCTAGATAGTACAGAATACCGTCAGCTTTAGTTTCAATTTTAAGTTCAGCTCCACAGGACAGCTCCTTTCGTACGTCGTCTTCTATTATTGAAACATGTTGGGCTTCTCGAATTTGATCTTTGATGTCGGTTATGATTTACGAACATAGAAGACGAATGGAGTTCGTATAACCCTTTCGATTGAGTGCATCGGCCACCACATTTGCCTTGCCAGGGTGATATCGAATTTCACAGTCGTAGTCATTAAGGAGTTCGACCCATCTTCGTTGCCTCATGTTTAACTCCTTTTGGTTGAAGATATGTTGAGACTCTTGTGGTCAGTGTATATTTCACACTTAGTACCGTAGAGATAATGTCTCCATATCTTAAGAGCGAACACAACGGCTCCAAGTTCTAGGTCGTGGGTGGTGTAGTTCTTCTCATGAGTTTTGAGTTGTCTAGAAGCATAAGTTATCACCTTTCCTCTTTGCATTAGAACACAGCCTAGTCCTTGCCCTGACGCGTCGCAATAAACCACGAAGTCATCACAACCTTCAGGAAGAGTGAGAATTGGTGCATCACAGAGTTTTTGTTTAAGGGTTTGGAAGGCTTCTTCTTGTTTGGGTCCCCATATGAAGGGTTTTCCTTTATGAGTTAAAGCCGTGAGTGGTACAGCAATGCGGGAGAAATTTGAAATGAAACGGCGATAATAACCAGCCAAACCAAGGAATGATCTTACTTCGGTTGGTGTACGTGGCGCTTGCCATTCTTGTACTGCTTTGATCTTTGAGGGGTCGACATGTATTCCCTTGTCATTGACGACATGTCCAAGGAATTGTACCTCTTTTAACCAGAATTCGCATTTGGAGAATTTGGCGTAAAGCTTTTCATTCTCTAGAGTGTAAGGATGAGTCGAAGGTGTCGTTCATGATCAGACTTTGACTTTGAGTAAATGAGGATGTCGTCGATGAAAACTATAACAAAACGATCGAGATAGGGTTTGCAGACTCTGTTCATTAGATCCATGAAGACAGCTGGGGCGTTGGTTAAACCAAATGGCATGACCATGAATTCATAATGACCATAACGAGTTCAGAAGGCGGTCTTTGGGACGTCTTCTTCATGTACTCTGAGTTGATGATTACCAGAACGAAGGTCGATTTTTGAAAAACAGCTGGCGCCTTGAAGTTGGTCAAGAAGATCATCAATGCGAGGTAATGGATAGCGATTCTTGATCGTTAACTTGTTGAGTTCTCTGTAGTCGATGCACATGCGAAACGTTCCATCTTTCTTCTTTACAAAAAGGACAGGTGCACCCCAAGGCGAGGAGCTAGGACGTATAAATCCTTTGTCAGTCAACTCTTGCAATTGACTGGCTAGCTCTTGCATTTCGGATGGGGCTAACCTATAAGGAGACTTTGCAACTGGTGTAGCACCAGGTATAAGATCGATGCGAAATTCGACTTCTCTCACGGTAGGAAGTCCTGAAATGTCGTCAGAAAAACTTGCGGAAAATCTTTTACTACTGGGATGTCTTCAAGTTTCTTCTCCATGGTTCCTTTTTGACGACATGGGTTAAAAATGAGACATAATTCTTGCGGAGATATTTTCGAGCCTGAAGACAAGACATTAATCTGAGCCCTTTCGATGAGGTTTCTCCAAAGATTCGTAGAGTCTGACCGTTTGCAAGAGGAATGCGTATAAACTTTTCGCGGCATACAACTTCAGCCTGATGTTGGCTGAGCCAGTCCATACCAATTATAATGTCAAAGCTTCCCAACTTCATAGGAATGAGGTCAACTAGAAAATTGTGATCGTTTAAAGTGAGAGTACAATTGTGTATAATAGAGCTTAATGAGACCGGTTTTCCGTCAGCAACTTCTACTGTTATGGATTCCATGAGCTTATCACGAATTTGGTTTAGGATGGGTTCAAACTCTAAGGACACAAAACTTTTATCCGCGCCAGTATCAAACAACATGGATGCATAACTACCATTGATAAGGAACGTACCGTTAACCACATTGCTGTCAGCTCTAGCCTGATTAGCGTTGATGTTGAAAGCTCTTCCTCTTGCAGGTGGAGGAGCTTGGTTAGCTTGATTCACCGGATTTGCTTGGGCTTGAGCATGTATAATGTTCACCAAACGTGGACAAGTGTTTCTAAAGTGGCTTGGGTCTCCATAATTGTAGCAAGCCCGCATAGGTTGCACCATGGGATAGTTGGGTTGGTAGTATGATTGGGCTAAATGTTGGGTAGGTGGTAGTAGTAGGGGTTGTTGGGCTTGACCCATTATTTGATGGTGGGTTTGGGTTGAGGGCTGGTGGCGGTTCGTTTGCTGAGGTATGCGACAGGTTTGAACAGTGTGACCTGCGCGACCACATCCGGTGCAATGTTGGCAGGGATGATCAGGAAGGTGATGGTATTGGCAACGGTTGCATTTTGGTAATGGGCCAGAGTATGACCTTTTATATGGTGCAGGTGAGGGGGCAACTTGGGTAATGGGTGTAGCAGGGATAGGGTAATTGGTTTGTGTGACAGCGAGGTTTCTGGTGTTACGTTTCCTCTTGTTAGCAAACTTAGAGGAGGATGTGGAATGGTTTGAAGTTTGGCCCTCAACGGGGGCTTTCTTTTTCTCCTCTTTAAATTTACCGTTGCGAATTCGATTCTCGGTCATTTCAGTAGCTAGTTCCATAGCAGCTTCAAGTGTTGCTGGCGAAGTGCTGAGAACTGAATCTTGAATTTTCGAGGGAAGACCTCGAATATAATGCTCAACTAGGCGGTAAATTGGGGTGAACAAGTTAGGGACCATCTGGTTCAACTCTAAAAACCTCTTATTGTAGGAAGTATGATCTCCCTCCTTTTGCTTCAATGAATGAAATTCGTCCTCTAACTTTTTAATGTCACTTCTAGGACAGAATCGTCTCGTCATGATTTCCCTTAACTCCTCCCACGTTAAGGCCATTGCATCTTCGATTCCCCTCTTACCCTTTTCAGTATTCCACCAGGCAAGAGCTACCCCAAATAGTCTCCCGGTTGCGTATCGTACCTTGCGATCCTCGGGACAATCGCAGTTGAGGAAGGTGTTTTCCATTTCCTCAAACCAGTGGAGGAGAGCAGTGACACCTTCGGTCCCTTCAAATTTCGGAGGATCGCAAGACTTGAAATGTTTATATGAGCACTTGTTGGTAGGAGGGTTGCCGATGTTCTGGTCATCTTGCTGGGGAGGATTGGTGGGATTTGTAGCGAGAGCTTGTTGTACTTGAACCACAATGTCAGGAAGTACCGCGGCCATTTGTTTTGCGATTTGAGTGGCCAAGCGTTCGTGTGACCTTCCTGATTTTCTACCCCCTCGTTGTTGTCTAGCCGACATCTACAGGAACATACATAAGAAGATTGTGAGTTTATGGAGTCTTTTTAGGTGTCATGTGTCTTAAAGAAAGTGAAAATAACATAAATATCAATAATGCAACTACATCCATAGGATGTCTTGGGTTTGCTCATGTTGGGCCTCAAATGTCCCCATACCTTCACCTGTATAGTCATGTGGCCCCCATGACTATTGGCTTGGTAGGATTCACATTACTATTGGCGGTTTAACACTCTCATCACCCGAATGAAAACCATGAAATATGTTTACGAGATGTATGGTCGGAATGTGTCCAGGTGTAGACACAATGACAACTCAAAGTGGGGTTAGCTCACACGACGTTTGGTATAGCATGCTTTGGCCTAATAGGTACTTCGTACTCTCATCGTTAGTCCCCAGGTAGGCAAACTGGATTTATATACGAATGCCAAGCCTAGACGGGACGTTCCGACTACCGGTACTTGTACCCTTCCAGTTACTACATGCCCGTCATGAGAACTCACTTTGATGTGATTTGAAAATACAAAAATCATTGTAAAAACAATCATGAAAATGATGTGGTGTGTGCTCTCATGGATATGGTATGTTATGAGAATATGATTCATGATAGGCATTATATAATAATATGTACTTATGAACATGCTTGCATAACATTGAATGTAACATTAAACATAAAACATATAAACATCATGAATTTTGCATGTAACACACAAAAATCTTAAAAATTTCTAATCAACTATAGTATAGGCTCTAAGGGTCTAATAACCTATCCTATATCCCTATAGTCATTGCTCTGATACCAATCTGTCACACCCCGACCCGCAGCGGAATAAGAGTCGGGGCATAATTGGGTTATCACCAAAGCTCATGATATTTACTAATATGTTTCATATTTATTTAAGTCAAAATTACATCCTCAATAATCCAAACATGTTCATACAAATACAAAGAAAAATAATCAACTAAACAATCCAAGCTCTAAACCAGTTTATTCTTCTAAGCCAATCCTATGTGTTTCTTGCTGCAGCTGGATCACCTGTATCATGTGTAAAAATGGGGTTTTTGGGTCAACATAAGTTGGCGAGTGAACCTTGTTAGATAAACATTTATTATTGATTTCTTGTTATCTTTATCATGGAAAACTTGTGCAATAGTCATATGTGAGCAAATGTAAATAATCAAACAATAACAATAACAACCACAAACAATAACATACAATAACATATCAACTTGCATGAATATATAACATGAATGAAACTGTATATGTTGGCAACGTCACGTTCACGCTCATAATGTAATGGGGAACGGACGGCCTACGATGAATGTCTGTGCGATAAAGGCTCAATCAAACGGAGCCGATCGTATGTTGGCAACGCCCGGTTCACGCTCATAATGTAATGGGGAACAGCTCAACGCTCATAATGTAATGGGGAGCGGCGGCCTATGATAATGTATGTACTGAAAATGATAAATTAAATCGAAAGAATAATCACAGAACAGTTGATACAAGTTGAATACACATTTGTTCATGGATATGATGTATGCACAATGATTTAAATATAATAAATGGTAAGACACATGATACACCCTAAAAACGTGATTAAAACGGGGAATTTGTAGAGATTCACTCACATTGGGTGCGTTCGGTTGAAGATGATGAAATGCGCACGAGTTTGGAGGATTGATCGACGAGACTTAACTAAACTAAATAATAACGGGAATTATGGTAAATGAATGGATTTTATTAATAATTTTAATAATATTTTTATATATATTTTTGTGCGTTTAAGGCTATTTTCTATCTTTAAAAACATTATTTTAAGTATTTTTAATTGGTTTTTAGATTAAATAAATAAATAAAAATATAAAAAAATGTTGACTTTTTGTGTTGACCATTGACCGTTGACCGGGACTGTTGACTGTTTGACCGGTTCGCTAAAGTGTAAATGTGCGCCGGGTGAGGCTCGAACCCGAGACCTCCCGTACGCGTGCACGCAGCTCTACCAACTGAGCTACGTGTCTAACCCGAAATAATTCTGTTTTTAATTATATTTATATACTGTTTTAGTTTATTCAAAATTCTTTTATTTTCAAAAAGGGTTTTAATCGTTGAACCGGAGTGTGCAACAGGTCTCGAACCCGGGACCTGTGGATTAGTATTGCACACAGTCCACCGCTGGACTGTGTGTCTAACCTGGTTAAAATACCGATTTTTATTATACTTAACACCTTCCGTGAGTTAATCCGGTTCAGTTAGAAAAATAAAACATCTTTATTACAGAGCATACGTGTGTGTCAAGGATCGAACTCGCGGCGTGTGATATATGTGCGCACACAGTCCAACGCTGGACTGTGTGTCTAACCCGAGATAATATCCAAATTATATTAAACTTATAAACAGCCTAACTTCATCTTCTTCGTTACAATATCACAGACTACGATTACTCTACTGTTTCTTGTTTATTTCGATTGACAAACATTCAAAGACTAAAATGAAATTGCAGAGAAGATTTCGGAAGTAAACATACCGGAGAAACGATCTATCTCAGAATTCCGGCGAAGTCGTCGGCTCTGTTTTTACGGATTTCGTCTGAGCGGACAGATTAACAATTTTAATTAGCTAGATGCGAAATTGAAGCACTAAACCCAAGAATTACCAGAAGGTTTAAAAGGCTATACCGATTCACAGCGAGAATTGGGAACTTTCAGAAGTTTTCCGGCGAGAGAAAATTATCCGATATCGTCGTCTGAAACTGATTCTGATTGAAGGGTTTGAGTTAGCAAAAGCTTAACAACTGATAGACGATGAAAGAATTGAGAGACTTACTGATTTGATGGAAGACACGGTTTTCCGGCGAAAGTCCGGCGAGTTCAAAAGGCAATTCCGACGATCAGAAACGACAGTAAACGCGAGAATAGAAGTTCTGGGAATGTAATTGAGTCGCGAAATGAAGCTTTTGTTGAAGTAATTCCAGAAATGAATGTTTTCGGTTATAAAAACCGATCACCACATGAATTCAATCCATTCAAGACTATATTGATTAAAATTGTCGGTTTATCGGTTATAATCAGAATTCCGTGATCACTCAAACGTCCAGGACGTTTGGAAGCCGATAACGGTTTCAGTTAGCGTAAATAGATCGATTCATGGTTGAACATAAGATTTAATTGATTCCTAGAACTAACAGAAAACATCAAGTGGCGGAGTGGTTATAAGCGTGCGTGTTAAGTCTTTAGACTCACCCGGCTGACCCGGGTTCGAATCCCGGCAGCCGGTTTTCTTTTTTATTTATTTTCTTTTCACTTTTTATTAATTATAGTTTTTAAATTCTAATTTGTTAATTAATTATGCATCGTTTAAAATTAAAATAAACATAAATACGCAATGAAAAATTTATAACTTGATATTCGATTACAAACGAAGCGGGTTTGGAAAAACCCGTTTTTGACAAATGTTACAAAGAATATGCGAATTGCTTCAAGACGTGCAACTGGGGCATAATTTTCAGTATAATCTATCCCTTCTTGCTGATGAAAACCTTGAACCACAAGTCGAGCTTTGTTGCGCACGACGACTCCTCTATCATCTCTTTTATACTTGAAGACCCATCTTGTTTGATCTTTTTGTGATGATCTGGCAGGTCAACAAGCGTCCAGACTCCAAGTTTCTGGAATTTGAGTAACTCTTCTTGCATTGCATCCACCCAACTTTATTCTTTTAACGCGTCTTTCCGGCTTCCCGGTTCAACCTGAGAAACAAAACAACTATGAGAAAATCGGACTCGAAGTGGAGCAATACTAGTATAGAAACAGCTTAGATCTTTATTAATCTGATTGCGAGTTCGCACTTCCGATTGTAAGCTGCCTATGATGTTCTCTGACGGATGATATGAAAGTGTCCTAGGCATCACTTCAGTTGGAACATCTACTTATGGTTGCAAATTTGTGAGAATTTCATCGACAACCGGTACAGATGAAGAAGCTTTATTCCTAGCATTAGACTGATCAACCTGTTGTTTTAGAAATCCTTCAATCTGTTCAGGTCCTTAATCTGAATGGATCCTCCATCATCGAAAGTTGGTTCCCGATCAGACTCTGCATCAACAGTTGGCTTGGTAGAAGATTCAGCAGCATTGACATTTGAAGCAGAAACCGGATTTAGAACAAAAGAGCATTGACCAACATCAGACGTGTTAACTGGTAATGAGGTAGAAATCACCAAAGGTCGAGGAACTTGTTCTTGATTAGATAACTAATGTTGTTGAAATAACATAACAAGTTCTTCTTCAGCTGGGACATCTGGAAGATCAATCGAATCCCACAATCCATCGTAGTTAAACAGCCACGGATCCCTAGGCTTCTTCGTCGGGTTGTATATCTTTGACAATCTACGTGATTCACTAGAACTACCTAGTTTAGACTCGACAAGAAAACATGCTTTTGAGGAGTAGCATAACCAACAAAGAAACCCTCCAAAGATTTGGCTCCAAATTTACCAGCCGGGTCCAAAGGTACACGGTGATCCAAAGGTTCCAAAAATGCTAAGTTAGGCTTTCGTTGATTCAGTAACTCGAAACATGTCTTTTTGTGAGGCTTAACTGTCAACACACGATTTAGGGTATAGCATGCTGATGTTGCTTCACTCCAAAAACTAATCGGTAATTTCGAATCAGCTTACATTGTTCTAGCATTTTCTATCAACGTGCGATTCTTTCGTTCAGCTACTCCATTTTGTTGTGGAGTATAGGGGCCGCTGAATTCATGAAGAATCCCCTTTTCATTGCAGAACTCTTGCATCTTCTTGTTCTTGAACTCCGTTCCATTATCATTGCGAATTCTCTTAATGGGCAAATGATATAAATTCTCGAGTTTTCTGAAGAGGATCATAAGTGTTTCAAAAGTTTCATTCTTACTCTCCAGAAAGAATACCCATGAAAATCGAGAATAATCATCTGTAACGACAAGACAGTATAGATCTCCAGAAATGCTTTTGACATTGACTGGTCCAAAGAGATCCATGTGTAGTCTTTCTAGTGGTAGCTTTATCGAATTCAACAGCTTTCTCGGGTGAGATTTCTTATACTGCTTCCCCTTTTTGCAGCTAAGACAATCGTCTGATAGATGAAACTTTTCAAATTGACACCCTCCACTAAATCGTTATGCACCAGAAAATTCGTCTTTCGAAGATGAATGTGCCCCATTTTTCTATGCCATAAAATTGACTCTTTCTCGGTAGCTTTGGAAACAAAGCATTGAACTTTCTTTGACGTGGTAGAAGCGATGCTCATGTCAAGAAGATATAAATCATTTTCTCTCGGCGCTCGCATCAGAATCCATTCTTCTGGAATCTTGAAACCGGGTTTTAGAATTAGACATTCTTTATCATTTAAATGTGTCGTGAACTTCTTGTCACAAATTTGCGAGATACTAAGTAGATTGTTCTCAAGTTCGGCGATATAGTTCACTTTATCGAACGATACAACTCCGTTCGAGAGAATCCCTTCTCCGACAATCCTACCTCCCTGCGTTCCCGCAAATCCTACATATCCTCCTCGAATAGCTCTAACATCATTGAGCAGCGCAAGCATTCCTGTCATGTGGCGAGACGCTCCACTATCCATGATCCATTTTGACAATATCGAACGTTGGAGCCCCTACACACATGATTAACAAAATTCATTTAAACAAAAAAGACCCAAGCCCGTTTGGTCTTGGGTGGGTTTGGAATATCGAACTTTGGACCCACTTTGTTCTTTTCAATCTTTTTAAGCTCAATGTTGTTTGGAACAGAAGCTTTGAGTTCAACCTTCGATGATGTGGTTTTAACACTTTTAGCAACCCATTTCTGTGTTTTTGGTTTAGCCCTTTTAACATAAAATTTTGAATCTTCTTATTGATGTTTGTGTGATGTTTCACCAATTTCAAACTTAGATTGAGGTTGAATAATTGGTTTAACATTTTGATGAGATTCAGCCTTTCTTTTAAGAATTTGTTTAGGCGTAATCATGGGTGCTTTTAGCTTTTCATCCTTAGTGAACTTTTTCGGAGAAGAAACTGGTTTTGAACTTTCTTGTGAACAATATCGTGCGATATGTCCAACTTTCTTGCATTTAAAGCATGTCCTGCTGTCCTTATGAACAGAGGTATTCAAAACCTGTTTCTGTTTTTGTTTCTCTTTTTCTTTAAGAAAAGCATTATTTGATTGAGTTCCGATGACCTCCTTTTCCTTCTCGGTTGTTGTCCCAAACACAAAAGTGATTTTCTTTTTAAATTTTGGGACCTGTTGGTTTTATGTTGCTTCTGGAAACCCAACCCTGTCCGTTTATTTTCCGGATAATCTCCATTTTTCCGGTAGTAGGGTCGGTTGTCAGTTTTTGATTTAGAATAGAAAGATGCATCATGTTTATCTAAATCATCATGACTTGCTCCATCAGCTTGAACATTTTATCTACACAACCTCCTTTCACATTCCTGATTGGAAAATCCTCATCTTAAAATAGTTATCAAACCCTTTCATTTTATAAACGATGACATTGGGATCATCATTTAAACTATTTTCTGATATATCAACAGACTTTGACTTCTCAGATTTTTCAGACTCGGCCACTTCAGATACATTTGTTAACACTTTTTCAACCACATTATTTACCACTTCAGAGTCACATTCACCATCATTTTTAGACTAAGTTACTTCGATATCCTCAGGCAGCTGTTCGGTTTTCAATTTAAGATTTAGCGCCTTTTCCACCCCAGATGGATTTTTGCATGCATAACTGTTCCACACAGGTGGAGGAACTCGATCATAACTACCACTTTTTATTTCTCCAATTTTAGATTCCTCAGTAATTTCGATTTTTGGTAAAATGTGATCTATGACATATGAGCTTGTAGAATAACTAATTAACAATTTGTTAACTCGTTCGATTTCAATTCTCATTTTCTCAAGCTCACTTTTGAGCTCAGCAATAGTGTTTAGATGAATATTAATTGCCATTTGTTTATCCATCACTGTTGCTTTAAGCATCATAAGTGTTGCGTCATTTTCTCTGAGTGCTTTATTATATTGTTTAACAGACGCACTCAATTTGTCATAAGCTTCCTTTGTGGTTTTGTAATCGCTTGAAAAATTGTTTGTTAAACTTTGCAATTCAGCAAATCTTTTGTCTTTTACAAGACACTCACCACATGGTTCATCACACTTTGAACAAGATTTTTCATTCTCAGATGACTTGTTTACCTCATTTCCATTCGCTATGCACGCTTTAATGATGTCTTCTTTTAGCAATTCCTTTTTCTCATCTACTTTGACATCTTCAACTGGTTTCTTTTGCACTTCATCTGTTGAATGTTGAGTAGGTGCGAAATATCCTGCAAAAGTTTTTAAAACATCATTAGGCAAAAGATGTTTGAATGGACCATTCAAAAGCTCCTCTTCCTCTGATGAAGTATGATAATAATAATCGTCATCCTCAGGTCCTTCATCAAAGGATGCCTCCGATTCTTCTTCCAGTTCCTTGATAATTTCAGCCACCAATGCCAAACTTTCTCCTTTCGAAATAAACTTGTTCCAATTAAACCCTTCGTCTTCTTGTGTAACAACCAACACCTTATCTGTAGTTTCAGATTGCTTTTCTTCAATCGGCACAATTCTTGTTCTTGGTTGTGGTCGGTGGTAGATCGCTCTTTTGTAATAGTCATCGGCGAAAGGATTATGATTTCCTTGAACCTCTCGGTTTGGACATTCTCTTTTAAACTGACCTTTCTCCCGATACTTGAAACAAGTAACTTTGCATTTATCAAATCCAAGTTTCCCATCCAAACCTCCCAAATTTTCTTTACAAGTGATTTCCATAAATCTCTGTGCTCGTAGAACGATCGAAGCCATGCACCATTTTATATCTATCAATTCCATTTCAACTGGATCAATTTGATCGTAGTCTTCACGTGTCATTTCAGAATTTCCAATCTTTTCATCAACAAGACTGTCATATTACTCAAGAACTGAAGCAAGTAGAGACATATGTTGTTTTGCTGTCTTTTCGTCAAAATTTTGTGCATTCTGAAAGTCAATGGTGATGTTGCATTGCAAGACTCTTTGACTTGAATTGGATGATGAAGTGGTTTGATTGTTTTGAGATTGATTCGATCCGAAAGAAGATTGTTGACTTGAAGGTGTATTCGGATCAACTGTTGGGAAAGATTAGAAACCACTTGACTGAGTTGGAGGTGTGCTTGGTGAACTATATGCACTGAACGTAGTTTGAATCTTTGGCGCTTGGATTTGAGTAGCAGAACCGTTTTTGAAATAAAGATTAACATCTTGCTGCACTTGAACCGTCTTGTTTTTAGCCATTTTTTGCATCTCTAATTCATGCCCTTCCAATCTATCAATAAAACGAGGCAACGAGAAATTGCTGTATTCAACTCCATTCTTCAAGATGGTTAAGTAAGTTGACCATTCACCTTGTGGCAGAGAATCAGCTAGCTTATCAACAAGCTCTTCATTTGTCTTCACAATTCCCATTCTCTTCATATGAACCACCAGATGACAGTATTGCTCAATCAGCTGCTTAACCGTTTCTCCTTTGATCAACGTGAATACGTCAAAACTCTTTGCTTAATAATGCCCTTTTGCTTTTGCTGAGTTGAGCACTGCCTTGAAATTTGAGTCGAAGAGCATTCCAGAAAGATTGCGCATCATCATCATGCTGTAAGGCCAAGATGTCTTCTTTAATCGATTGCTGAAGAATGTTTATCATTTTTTTTCGTTGATAAATATTTCTCGTTCAATATCAGAGAATTGAGCAAGGGTCTTTTCAAGTCCACTTTCGCCAACTGGTGCGATGTATTTTGTCTCGATTGCAAACCAGCAAGTAAAATGGTTAGCTTCAACCCAATTCATAAACCTCTCGCTCCAACTATCAAAGTCTTGGAGATTCATAAGCTTTGGAGGTTTCGTCATTGTCCCCATTTCATTCTCTAAATTGATGTTTTGAATTGCTGCAGTGGTAACAACCGATGTGGCGAACGCATTGTAAAATTCGTCAGACATTTTTTCCTGTAAAAAGTTAGAACACACTTCTCGAAAACAAATAGATCAGATTAGAAAACTTTTGGTACGGACAAAATATTTTGTACGAAACAAATATTCTGTACGATTCAAATTTTCTCACAAGAACTACGATTTCGTACGAATCAATTCATTTTTGTACGAAACAAGTGTTTTTAACTTAGTAAATTTTTGTGCGGATGAATTTTATACGTAAAAAGAATGTGGTTGATTTTTTGTACCGATCAAGTCATTTTGTACAACACAAGTTGAAATTCTGAAAGTTATAAGATTTATGAAATTTTAACTACTCCGTATGAAATTTAAGCTGATTCGTACCAAAATCAAGAACAACTTTATTTCACGCGAAACTCGTACGAAAACTGATTCAAACTTCAAACTGACCAAATTTTATCGATTTCAACATGATTTAGTTCAATTTTATATCTGAATTATGGTATGGATTGATTAGATTGAAGATTAACTTGAATTACTAAAAAATTTGTCCATTTTTTCCATGAATTCATCCGAAATTTGTCCAAAATCCAGCAAAGGTCAGAAAACTGATGAAGATGAAGATATGTCCAAGTCTAAACAGTAACTACTTGTTGTCTATCTGTAGATCAGATCTCATGGCTCTGATACCACTTGTGAACGGGGATCGAGCTCCCGAAATGAGCAATCGATCTGATCTCGCTCAAGTAGCAGAGGCGGAATTCATTGCTAGAGAGGTAGATATAACAAACAAGATAGTACTTACTGTTTAGCTGCTTCTGATCTATTAATGATGTTCAAATTACAGACGCAAGTAAACAAACTGACAGAGCTTTGCTGTATGAAATGACAAATTCGTACTTAGCTCTAACACAACACTTCCCTACTCATAGGTCGACATGGCTCGTACCAAAGTGCGTGCACTAACAAACATCTATGATTCGTACGAAACTGTATTTCGTACGAGTGACTCACTCGTATGAAACATGCTTCTGTTTCGTGCGAATCACAGTGTAAAAACATATAAACTTTACATTTTCTCATTTAAACATTAACTTGTAAACTTTATAAACATTACAGATGTATTCTAGATGTAGGCAATAGACATTGTGCACTAACTACTAACCCGTTCACGAACTTACTCATGTGCTCTGCATGCATCTTAAAATCAAGTTCCTCATCAATAGGTGATTTAGTCACACAGGGCTTGTTTTCAATCAAAATAAGTGAGTATTTCACATCATATACGTCAAAATAGATGGTAAGCAGTGTACTCACCGATAAGATTTTCTCTCATGCATATCTTGAAACGGAAATGTGTCGTGAAGTGGTTGAACACTAGCTAGTAAGTATAAATCATACATTGATCATATAACCTAATCATGATTACTTCTGATAAGCTGAGCTTACGTGGACAACAATATCGATAGTCATAGTAGAATACATATTTATTTACTTTGATGTTTTTAAACAAAACTCGTTTTTGACAAGATTAAAAGTTGGTGTGATTCTCTTATCTTGAAACTCTGAAAAAGATTATCTAGTAAATATATAGTTTACTCTTATCTGTTAGTGGTTATTTTAGATTAGTTTACTATGTTGTTAAACTATGTTCTTTTCGAATTAGCCAAAGTTGTAGTTCAAAAGTTTTCTACCAAGACACGCCCTAAAACCATTCTCTTTGATATTATACTTCATAAAAGTACTTTCTTACAACGGCTAAACTCATCTCAAAAGAACAAAATCTGTTTAACAAGCACTTTTCCTAACTTAACTTGTGATTAGTGTGGATATGTGAAAAGTTCTAAACAGGTCAGCAAAAACCTAAGGTCATCGAAGAACTGAAAGTCCAGTTGTAAAAAACCTTGACTCGTATGAATCAGATATCACTCGTACGAGCCATTGTGCCTCGTATGAATGATAACTGTGGTATTGGGCGATTGGAGTTCTTCGTATGAACTAGGGTAATTCACACGAGTGTCTTGATGTGGTATAAAAGGAAATGGAGTTCTTTGGTAGAACTTTGCTTTCACCTTACTCACGTCATCCTTTCACCTCTCCTTAAGTTGTTTTTGATTTCTTTAAGGTATACTTGACAATGTTGGCACACTTAGAAGATGAACAACTTAAACATTATCTGACCATGTGACTTTGACTGACATGAACAACAAAATTTAAGCGAAGAATGTTTTTAACGAGAAATAAGTATCTTCTCTTGAAGTCGTATGAGTGAAATATCGCTCGTACGAGTGAATCATTTGTTTAACTAAATTAGGTGCTCGTTAAAATCAGTTGTTCTTCCTACGAATAAATTGTTATTCATATAAGTCAGTAGTTCTTTGTTCAGGGAATTTATACATACGAAAAGTTTGAAATAAAACTTTTTGTGTATATTCCCTAATGAATTTATGTTCTTATCCTTGTTGCCTTATGTGTACAGAATGGAACAAAAGGAACATAAAAGAAAACCCGCGACAAAGAGGACTGACAAGTCAGAAGTGGAAATTATGTCGGAACCAAGACATAACATGGTGGCCTACTTGGATCCGGAAGACAAATTTGCTGAGTACAACGATATAATGAAGTTTTTGCGCGACTCAAAGATACATTATGCTATCACGCACAAGACTAAGTATACAAGACATTGATCAAGGAATTTTGGGATCCGGCTAAAGTTCATGAAGTGAATGGGCATGAACTTATCCATGGGAGAGTAAATGACTTGAACGTAGATGCCTCTGTTCAAATCATTAACTCAGTGTTACAGCTTGGCGATGATTCTGAAGCTCCATTCTCAGTACTGTTGAAGTGTCAACGTGGATGTTTGCTCAGAATGAAATGTGTTGGAGATTTCCTCGTGGGACAACTAAACAAAGCATGGTTGCCACTCCGATACAAGTTCTTTCTACATGTTTTAATTCAGTGTTTGATCAACAGACAAAGTGGTTATGAAATGGCAAATAACGACTTGGTTGGAATGATGATAGCTTTGACATTGAACAAACTTTTAGTGTTTCAAAGTATATTTTTTGCAAACATGAAGGAAAACCTAAGAAGAACAGGATATGGTGGAAACAAATTTTTGATGTATCCTCGTTTTCTCCAAATGATCTTGAATGTGCAACATCCGAATCTTCCGAAGAACGATAACGATGTTCTAAAAGTAGAAGTTATGATGGAACATTCATTGAAGATCTTTGGGGGTGTAGCAGCAAAACGTTACAAGGAAAGCACACCTCCTTGTAAATTGATCGGTTTTCTAGAAAGTGATCAATATGTTACACCAGAAAGCGACAAGTGGAGCCATGACGACAGTGAGTAAGATAATGAAGAACCAACTTTGAAAAAGATGACCGAAGATAAGTTTGGTCATAAAAAGGGAAACGGTAATGACGATGACAGTGATAATGTTGGTAATGATGGTGCAAGTGAACCAGTTATAGAAGTCTAGCCTACCTTTATAACAAAGGGGTCTGAACCTGCAATGATGGAACCCACTACAATTTCTGAACCACAACCTTCAAATACCATAGCAGCTGAAACACCTTCGGCTGAAGATACTCCAGTTTAATCGCAACCTACTACCTCTTCAGCTCAACAATCCCAGTCTACATCTAATCAACAAAATACAAAACAAGGTAGTCGTTTGTTCTCTGAAATGCAAAAGGGTGAGAAAGTGGATTTTCTGTTCTCTCAGTTGCAAGTTGCAGCAATCCAGATTAACAAGCATTCGGAGTTTATATCTTCAAATCGGAACACAGTTGTCAAACTATAGTTGGAGATAAATTCTTTGAAAGAGACTGTTAAAAACAGGATTCTGAAATTGCGCAGTTAAGAAAAGAAAATGAGCGACTAAAGGCTGCAGATGCTGAAAGAGCAACTCAACTACGACAGATGAGGGCAGCTGATAACTCTCGGGGATTGAGATAAATAGGCTGAAAGAATATAGTGCGGCTGTACAACGATCTGCCAAAACATTAGCTCCTAAACATAATGACTTAAGAGAATGGTATCATTCTCGTAATGCTACAATGGTTGAAGACTTTAATGGTATTAAAGACGTGTTTGAAATGAGCAGAAAGAGGGTGAACATTTTATGGAATGATAGATGCAAAGCGTAGGAGATCAAACATAAGCGTGATCAGGATAGTGAAGACCCTTGCAATCCTGATGCGTCGGCCTCATCCTCGTGACCAATCCAGTTACCTCTAGTGGAAGAGTCTAATGTACAGCAGATCGTGACCAATCCAGTTACCTCTAGTGGTACTCAAGAGGAAACAGGAAAGGTTTGATGGTTCTGGAAAGTTTTGAAGACTTGATGCTCTATCAACGCTGGATAGCAGATCTTCAGGGGGAGTTTGTTGATAACCAGGCCATTTAGAATGAAGACCAAAGACCAAGCAACAACCAAGGGGGAGTTTGTTGATACACTTTTATGTCTGTCGCTTGTTCGTAGTTACGTCTGTAATTGTACGGTCTTTATTTACTGTGTCTGTATAGTTTGGTCATGTCGACAAAATCAAGATATCCTTCTATCTTGGTTTAGTATGACGATTAGTTTGTTTGTGTAAAACAGTTGCATGTGTGCATACTGTTGAGTCTTGTGTACGTCACGTCTGTGGCACTTTCTCCGAAGAACACATCTATGTGCGAGTGGGAAATGCTTTGTACGAGCAAGATGTTGCTCGTACGAGCCACTCATCATTCCTACGAGTGACTCCTTAATCATGCGAGTGAATTCATCTCAACAAGCTGATTGCTTGATTAGTGCGAGCCAGTACTTTCGTACGAGCATCTTTGGAGAATATCCTTCGTGTATTTTGGTGTTTCGTACGTCTAGCAACATACTTCGTCCTATTGCTGGGCATGGACACTATATAAGCAGACATGCACTTCTCAGTCAGAGGCTAGACATACTAGAGATATACGAGTGATATTGGTGAGACACTCGAGAGAGAGACACAAGAACACAGAGAGTATTTCATGAGTCTGTATGAACATTGTTTGTATGTGTTTGTACTAGTTCTCTACTGTTAATCAAGATATTAAATCTTTGGTTATCTTGTGTTTCTTACTTTGCTTTGGTTTGCATACGTACGAGGATTCCACACTCGTATTTGTGTTGTATAAACAGGGAAATAGGTTAATCTTGATCCTCCAAGTGGACCTACACAATGTTTGGTTGCAAGTTCTTCGGAACAAACTTAGTAACGTGGCAATGCAAGTAGCAAACCACAGTCACTCTCTCTACCTGCGAGGCAAAATACCTTTCAGCTTCAAGTTGTTGCTCCCAAATCTTGTGGATACAACAACATATGAGAGACATTGGATTGCAGTTTCTTGATACACCCATATATGTTGATAACAAGGTTGCAACTAATAGAACTAAAAACCTGGTTCAACACTCTAAAACTAAACACATTGAAACTCGACATCACTTTATCTTTAATTGTCACGAGAAAAAGTTGATTAGAATTGAAAAGATCCACACTGATGAACTAAACCAGATTTTTATACTAAACCCTTTGATTAAAAAAGATATTAATATCTTTTGAAACTTACTGGTATGAAAAATCTAACATCAGATGGGGAACTAAAGGTTGAATACGGCTCGGATGATGAGTTCACGTGATCCTCATCGGTTTAATCATGTTCTTACTTGTTTAGAATTTCTTTCTTCATAAACAAAAATCTAAAAATATGTTTTTGAATTTAGGGGGAGAAATGTGGTAGAAAATACAAAAAAATTTAAAAATTCAAAAAATGTACAAAAACATTGAAAAAGACAAAAAGAGTTTTCGTGTGAAAATATGAAATGATAGGACATCAATGGACTATCATAGTATGCTTAAGATTTGTAGTGTCAAAATGTTTAAACTTGTCTCATTGATGATGTGCCAGTAGGCTTCGCACATTCAATAAATTGCTTCTGATATATATGAACATCAAGAAAAACTTCTTGATTAGTGGCTTAACATCTCTCAGATATATGGTCTTAGTACACCAAAATTTCGTTTGAGAGATTGTCGGATTCTGAGATACTATGTCTTTATAGATAATTGATATCTAGGGTATTCTACAAGTTCTTCTGATTTTGCATATCAGCAATGGCCTAGAACTTGTAGAATATGTTTGCTTTTAAAAACCTAAAACTTCAGCGTATTGTAAGTATCGAAAGATCCAACAATTGCAGTAAAAGATTTCAAATTGGAACACCACTTTCAAAGTCGAGCCTTCATGTTTTTTTCTATAAGGTGGTACTAACCTAAGCTCTCAAGGTCTCGCATTACCTAGATACAGATATCAGTTAGATATATTCACCAAGTAAGATGAAATCCAGCAAATCTTGATACGGGAGTATATTTTGAGGTAGGAAAAACGGTTGATATGTCTCGAGAAATGTGTAGAGGTTTAAGTGGACAAGTATACTAAAGATCTAAGTGAATCTGTTTAGAACTTAAAGTCTAATCAAGGTCAAGGATACTGATGATATGTCTCGAAAACTGATATGATCCTCTAACACAAACTCACAAAAATATGTCTGTAAATATGTTTGTATGTAAATATTGCATTTCTTTTTAGAAAAAAACACAAAAAGATTTTCAGTGTGTTTTAGCATAAACTTTGAAAAAATCAAAAATATTTTATTTCCATCTTAGTTTCGACTGCCGATAATGGAAAGCGGATCTTCAAAGTATAGAGATGTTCATTGCTGAGGAAAATCTTGTGACAACGGGTTGGGCGCTTATCTAAAATAAGAATATGTTTTGAAAAGATCAAAAGTTCATTAATTTGAAATTTAACGTTCCTTTAAAACATCATTTTGTTCATAAAGTGGTCAACCAAGGTCATTAACTTGGACTTGGTAGGTAAATCAGTTAACCAAGGTCATTAACTTGGACTTCGTTAACTGAGTGGGTCGTTATAACTGATAAAATATTCAAAAAAGTTAAAATTTGAAAAACAGTGTATCACACTTCGCACGAACTAGGTGTGACTTCGCACGAAGTAGGTCACTTCGTACGAAGTGAGCACTTCTTACGAAGTAAACTTGGGGCTATATATAGATGTCAGTTCGCATGAGGTGCTCATTTGCGACTTCGTACGAATTGGGACTGTTAGAGCAAATTGAGTGTTTTTGTGCAATCTACGTCAAACTATTGCCAAATTTTTCATTGGGAAGGTTGAGTAGCACACCTCTAACAATGGTTAAGGTATTGGACCGTGATTTTCCAGGAAAATCTAGTTGGTCAAATCTAAAATTGAACATACCATCAGGTTTACAGGTGAGTATACTATCCATTAGAATCATCAATTTGACAAAATTGTCACGTTTTAAAATTGGTATTTAAAATATGTTGGTACGAAGTTCCACTTCGTACGAAGTGAGTCACTTCCCATAAAGTGAAATTAAAAGAAAATTCAAAAACCACTTCATATGAAGTGGAAATGGTCAATATGTTTTAACTGTTTTGCCCACTTCGTACGAAGTGATAAATGTCCACTTGTCCCAATGACACTTCGCACGAAGTGTTAGAATATTTTTCAACTAGAAAATGTTTCTAAGTGTTGGAATTTCATGTATGTGCAGGAAAAGAAGTCGCTGTTTGAGCCAGCGCACAATATCTGCTGTATTCTAGAAACAAGATCCCAGAGATTGCTCCTTTTACAGACATACTCGAGTTTATGGATCTCTTATCCGTGACTAAGGCTCTAACGCACCAACATAAAGTCTATAGATCTCATATAGAGCGCTTTAGAACTCTGCTGAATATGTTGAGAAGCCTCGACCAATTCATTCTGTGGTGAAAATCGATGAAAAAAATTCGAAGTGATGATTACAGAGGAGCTGATTTGAAGAGTGCTAGATTTGAAAGATAAAGATAGTGATCCGATAGGGTATCCAGAGAGAATGGTTAAAGGTTGTTTTTATCAGATGGGCTATAAAGGTCATGTGAATCAACCAAATTTCAAGAAGGCGAATCTTGGAAGGTGGTACAAGTTCTTTGTACATTCTATTATGCATGCCTTTAGCCACAGGAAGGGCGGGTTGATGACATCTTAGATTATAAGATTGCATGGTTGCAGCGTTAACACTAAACATGTCGTATAACTTCACGAAGTTGATCATTGAGCAGATGGCAGCTAACACTACAAGAGAGAAAATTTTCAAGTATCTAAGATTTTTGCAGATGATGTTGGATGATCTATTTCCGAATCTAGAAAAGAGAGAAGATGATAAGCTGATATTAGAGCATATGGATAGAGAAATGCTTGTCAAGTTCAATCTTTACTTGAAGCAAGAGGATGAGTCAGTTGCAAAGCCAATGTTTGGTGCTATTCATTACAAGAACTACATTGCACCGCCATAGGGCAAGTGGAGGAAGGATACTAGCGAGTAACATAAAGATGAAGAAGAAAAGCTAAGTGGCTTCATTCCAAGGCGAAGCAGTTGGTTTGAAAAGAAAAAAAAAGTAAGAAAAGAAAACGGGCGATGACAAAGAAAAAGCCTACTCAAAATCGTCAGCATGCTACAATGCGAACTTTATTTGGGCGCTGAGTGGCTTATGAAGATTTTTGAACGTTAATGTTATGAAGATTTTTGAAGACTGACAAAGACTATGACAATATCCACGAGGGCGTTTGTTAGTGTAGAATGTCTATCACCTACGTCTTAGGGTGATGTCGAGTATGTAAAAGGATGTAAATGTTAGATTTTGATGGTTTGTATTTGTAAAGGGCCACTTCGCGTGAAGTGTTAATCACTTTGTACGAAGTGAATCTGATCTCTTCGTACGAATTGCGCTTCACACGAAGTGACAAGGCCAACTTGCATGAAGTAGCTAATGTCTATAAATAGGTGAGTTAGGTCTTGAGTCTGTAACAGTTTATGAAGAGTGTACGGTGAAGCCCTGCAGTTTTCTTTCAGGATTGTACACGTATTGAACATTAATGAAACAATAAACTTTGAAAGTAATCTTGATATTGTCACTTTTCATAAAATGGATTCGCACATGTTATGACTAGTTAATCATATTAGGTGTTGTGCTTATATGGATAAGACGATCCTACAAGTGTCACTTTGTATGAAGTAGCCACTCCGTACGGAGGTAAACACCATCACACGAAGGTAAACAAGCACCTTCGTAAGAAGGTAAAATATGCAGTTTGCACTGGATAACCTGTCTATATATAGCGTCGTGTGTTCATAGTTTGTTAAATTTTGGAGTTCTTAGAGGGGAAATACTGGAGAAATTTCCAATTTCCAATTTCTTGTAAAGATGTATAAACTTTCGGTATGAAGGAATCATTAGCACTATCCCGTCCAAACTTCCATCTAATCCCACTGGTTCCTAGACTATCAAGTGGTATCAGAGCTACGATACCGATTCAATTGATCTAACAGTTGATTGAATCAACGACGCTCATTAATTATGGGCTTTTGAGTGGTTTTAGACGTAAATCATCAAATAAACGGACAATCCATGGATAAAAATTAAAATTGAAACCATAGGATTTTTAAAAATGATTTTCGACCATGTATGTGAAAGAATCCTCTTTAAATTCGAAGAAATAAAGATTTTGGATTGTTGATGCACTTTGTGTCCGTCACTGTACGAATAGGCTAGATAGAGTGTGTGTTGAATATTGAACATAATAGATATGAACACACGACCCAAGTGTGAACGAGAATGGTTTTGTAGTGTCACTTCGTACGAAGTGATAGCTCACTTCACATGAAGGTAATTGTTATCTTCGTACGAAGGTAAGCTACCTTCGCACGAAGGTAATTTCCTCACTTCGCACGAGGGGAAAACGTGTCTATAAGTAGTGTCGTGTGTTCATTGTTTTGTAAGTTTTAGAGTTCCTAAAGGGGAAATGCTGACGAAATTTCTCCAGAATTTCGTCAGCTTGACAAAATGCATACTCTTTCGGTATGAATGAATGAAGCTTCCACTAACTCTGTTTCTACTCCTTTCTTAATAACATTCTACCGAATTAGTGATATTATGCCCAAACTTCCGTCTAGAACCACCGGATCCAGGACTTTCAACTGGTATCAGAGCTATGGTTTTCACCTACGCTCATGGATTATGGACTTTGGAAGGTTTTAGACGTAAAACATCAAATAAACGAATATTCTACGGACAAAAATGTAAAATTGAACTTCTAGTATTGTTAGAAAATCATTTTCGACTAGATCTATACAAGAATTGTCTTGAAATTCACTAAAACATAGATTTTTTGATGTGTTCATCATGGATTATCTTCGCACGAAGATAATAACCTTCGCACGAAGATAGATTACACTCGCTCGAAGGTAGTTACCCTCGTATGGAGGCATTTTTTGATCGTATTGACGAGAAGAGTGTCTAGACAAAATTTGGTAATTGCAAATGTTTTCGAGATTTTAACGTCTAATTCGGGTTGTTCAGGAACACCCTCTAGAGCTTCAGAGTACAAATTTGATGATACGATCAAAGATGGTTGAAGATAACGGGGTAATCACTGATACAGATGCAGAATAATCATCTTCTAGTATAGTGACTATCAATGGGCCTTAACGTTAAATCCGCCTTTTGATAAAAACTTATTTTTCCTGATTTGAGGGGAATTTCAGTGAAAATTTTGGTACGATCAGAATTTTCAAAAATGAGGGGGAATAAAAATTTCCGTATATATGAAGATTCCAGCATTTTTGAAATTCGTTACCATACAACTGTATTCGGGTGGTTACGAGTACAGATTATTTGTTGATGCAAAGTGTCTTGGATTTTTCTATACGAGATCAAAGTGTGGTCGGAATTCATTAGTGATGAGATCAAGTTGATGTCTATTTTTCATAAAAGTGGGGTTGCATAACTGTGTCTTGGAGGAGTTGTTTATCAAATTCTGTAGCCATGATCACTTTGATGCTTGAGTCTTCATACAAGTCGGTTGCACACATGACTTCTTAGTGGTACAAAGTATCCAATTTAACTCTACAAGGCAAATGAACTATTTTTCGGACTAACCGCCAGGAAATGAGGATGTTTTGTGGTTTCAGTTACACCAAGACTAATGAGGAAGGCTATATACTTGCAATTCATGACTAAAGAAGATGATCTAAGGATCTTTTGGACAAAGAAGTGTACCAGTTGCTCACGAAATAGACTATACATTTGAGATTGTTATGAAAGACGAAGATTACATTTTTGATCTTGAACGAAGAAGAGAATATTAATGTGTGTTATCAAATGATTTCATTCCGATGAAGATTTGCAAATTGAGAAGATTACCGATTTGCTAATCAATCATCCAGGAGTATGCTTAAACGTGATTATGGAAATTGGGATTTCAGATTTTTCGGATATTCATTGATTTGAAGTTTATCATTGTGGTAATTAGAAGTTTCTATCAATTGTCGGTTGGGTTTTGAAGATCAGAGGATCGACCAGGAGGAGTGCGCTAAACCGAACGTGGATGTGGTTAATGTTGAAATGGAGAAGCTGTATTGATTAATTTCGAGTTATTGATTATTCAAGAAAATTTGTCGACCAAGCAAATCAGAGGAGGTTGGAAATCGTGCAAACAAAGACCTGAACTAGAGGAATTATTTCAGGAGGAATGTATTGAAGAAATTCAAACCCGAGTCATCAATCAAGGGGGAATTTGTTGACGTGTTCTACGACATCGGCAGATACCTTGACTAAAGTTGAAGAATATTCAAACACAACTATCATATTTCAAGATCAAGATTAAGCTTCGATAGTGACGTCGAAGTTTGAAATTGTTGATGCACTTTGTGTCCGTCAATGTACGAATAGGCTAGATAGAATGTGTGTTGAATATTGTATAGAACAGATACGAACACACGACCCAAGTGCGAACGAGAACGGTGTTGTAGTGTCACTTAATACGATGTGATAACTCACTTCGCAAGAAGGTAATTGTTATCTTCATACGAAGGCAATTTCCTCACTTTGCACGATGGGTAAAAGGTGTCTATAAATAGTGTCGTGTGTTCAGGTGTTTTGTAAGTTTTGTAGTTTCCAAAGGGGAAATGCTAACGAAATTTCTCTAGAATTTCGCCAGCTTGACAAGATGTATACTCTTTCGGTATGAATGAATGAAGCCTCCGCTTATTCTATTTCTACTCCTTTCTTAATAACATTCTACCGAATTAGTGATATTTTGCCCAAACTTCTGTCTAGAACCGCCAGATCCGGGACTTTTAGGATCGAAAAATATGATCAGCATTGTTCGTACGAAGTTACTATCTACGCACGAAGGTAACCAAAATGCCTAAAAAATAAGAAAAAAATTTGGCGACGAGACGAGTGTCCATAAAAAATTTGGTGATTTAAATTTTTTTCGAGATTTTAACAACAAATACGGGTTGTTCGGGGACATCATCGAGGGCTTCAGCGAACAGATATGATGACACGATTATAGAATGGTGACGATAATGGGGTAGTCATTAATTCCTATTGACGCACTTTGTTCCGTCACTGTACGAATATGCTAGATAGAGTATGTGTTGAATATTGTATAGAATAGATACGAACACGACCCAAGTGTGAAAGAGAACAGTTTTGTAGTGTCACTTTGTATGAAGTGATAGCTCACTTCGGACGAAGTTAATAGTTATCTTTGTACGAAGGTAAGCTACCTTCGCATGAAGGTAATTTCCTCTCTTCACATGAGGGTAAAACGGTCAATAAATAGTGTCGTGTGTTCGTTGTTTTGTAAGTTTTAGAGTTCCTAGAAGGGAAACGCTGGCGAATTTTCTCAAGAATTTCACCAACTTGACAAGGTGTATACTCTTTCGGTATGAATGAATGAAGCTTCTGTTGATTTCTGTTTCTACTCCTTTCTTAATAACATTCTACCGAATTAGTGATATTATGCCCAAACTTCCGTCCAGAACCGTCGGATCCTAGACTTTCAATTGGTATCAGAGCTACGGTTTTCACCTACGCTCATGATAGATAGATTTCTCGTAGTAATCATCACCAAAAGGACTTTTATTACTCTCGGTTAGTACATTCCCGATTGAAATGTCCTTTTCTCTCTGCATCCAAAACATGTAACTTTTGATTTATCGAATCCAATTTTCCATCCAAACCTCCCAAACTATTTTTGCCGGTAATCTCCATAAATTTCAGAGCTCTTCGAACTATAGAAGGCACCATTTGATGTCAATAAGCTCTAATTATTATGAATCTGTCTGATCATAATCTTCCTTGGTCATATCTAGACTTCCTATCTTCCTAGAAACTAGGCTTTCATAAGATTCAAGAACAGATGCGAGCAACAATATGTGCTGCTTGGTAGTATGTTAATTAAATCTTATACGTTTTGGAGATTCATAGCTATGTTACACTGTAAAATCCTCTGTTTAAGTTTGATTGACCAGATTGATGACTTTGGAAACTGTTTGAGCTCTGTGACGACTAAGGTGTTTTGGGTGAATTTGGTTAAAATCTAGAAAATGATTGAAAAACCGGATTGATTAGAAGATGGATTTGCAGATCTATCAGCACTAAAGGCGGTTTGTACTCTTGGACTTTGAATACCAATAGAACTGCCTTTAAAGTAAAGGTTTACATCTTGTTGCATTTGAGGACCTTCTTATTTGGCTATCTTCTGCATTTCTAGTTCATGACCTTCAAGTTTTTCTATGAACATTGATAAGCTGTAACCACTATATTCTACACCATTTTTTAGAATTGTCAAGTATGTAGTCCATTCTCCCTCGGGTAAAGCATCTGCCAACTTGTCAGCTAACTCCTCATTTTTTTGCTGAATTCCCACCATCTTCATTTGAACAACTAGGTGACAATAACGCTCGATCAACCGCTTCATAGTTTCGCCTTTCAAGAGGTTCTAAGCAGTGCCTTTTTTCTCTTCCTCATTTGTGAACTTCCTTGAAACACCATAATGCATTCCATAATGATTGTGAGTTATCATCATGTTGCAGCAATGCTAAGATATCTTCTTTGATTGATTGTTGTAATATGCTCATCATTTTCTTCTCATTGATGAATTTTTCTTTTTCTGCCGGTGTGAACTGAGTCAACGTCTTCTCCTATTCATTTTCCCCAATTGGTGTGGTATATTTTTCTTCTAAAGCAAACCAGCAGTTAAAATGGTTCGGTTGCACCCAGTTAACAAATCGTTCATTCCAACTGTCACAACCCTCCGAATTCATCAACTTTGGGGGTTTCACCATTGTCCCCATTTCATTCTCCAAATTCAAAATCTGTTCGGCTGCAACTGATGCATTAACCGTTGACATGGCAAAGGCGTTGTAAAATTCGTTCTCCATTTTATCAGCCTGAAACAACGTTAAATATTAAAACAATTAAGATTTCAGTTCGAGTGAAGTAAAAATGTCAAAACTTGATTTATCTTCATGCGAAGATAGATTTATCTTCGTGCGAAGGTAAATAATTTTAAATCCTTTACAAAAATTTTATATTCATGCGAAGATAAAATTATCTTTGTGCGAAGGTAAAATTATGTTCGTGGGAAGATAGGTTCAGCTTCGTGTGAAGGTAGGTTCAAAAGTTGACAATTTTTTGCAATTTTCAACATGAATTCGTTTGTTTTCGCTTTGATTTTCTCAAGGGTTTATCTAAACATGTTTTTACATATTATACTTGAAAAGCACTTCATTTTGACCATGGATTCATTTTAAAAAAGTGAAGAATGAGTAGAATAAGAAGTCTTCTAAGCTGAATCTTGAATAATTGTCTTCAAATCAGGCTCCATGAGCTCTCATACTACTTGTAGAATCATTTTGTCCAATAGCAAAGGTCTTAATTTGAGTATCTAGACCACGTGTGGAATTCATATGAATTAGAGACAATTAACAAGATTTTTTCATCAATTAACTGATTTCATTCAATGTTTAACAATTACAAATGATCAGGAAATCCGACAGAGCTTCGTCGTCTCATTCGCAAAATTTCTATGCACTAACACCTCACTAGCTATATATAGACATGCTACCTTTGTGTGAAGGTAGACTCTACCTTCGTGCGAACTTAAATTGAAACATCATAAACTCTAACATTTTCGCCCTATTACAAAATACAAACATAACCCTAAGACGTAGGCAATAGACATTATGCACCAACAGTAATTCTGAAAATGATGAAGAAGGTTGTTTGTCTTAATATATTCCAAAGAGAAGTAGTTGGTATGAAAAGGAGGATAAGAAGAAGAAAAAACCAACTCCTAAAAAGCAAGCTACTCAAAGAAAAAGAGCATCCAAAAAGGCAGATGCAATGTTAGTTGACGAATATTCTGATGAAGAGGAGGTGCATGTCGAAGTTGGAAATGAATACATTGAAACTGAAGTGCCTGCTACTTCAGATCATAAGAAAGGGACGATGAGTCTAGATTTGATGAGACTCCGATTGCTATTGACGAAGATGTATCGATCAGAATAGCACCAATTGCACCAAGAATATTGGTTCCAAAAGCTACTGCTTCTCAAAGGAAGAAAAAATCAGCTTATGATGATGACGACCTGTATGTGCCACCGAAGAAGATTAAACGAGCTAAAAGCAAGCCAATAGACGTCAGCAAGAAAACAATAGGGTCTCCGGCTGCTAAGAAAGCTAAAAGAAAGTATCTAAAAACAACGACCGATGGGGCTATCTAGTGAGTCAAGAAAAAGAGATACCTGAGGTTGAAGTTGTAACTGAAAATGTTATTCAAGAGCAAACGCAGCCTACATCACCGCAATGACAACCATCACCACAACATGTTTCACCACCACAACAACCATCACCACTGAAACAACCAACACCACATCATACACCAAAGCATCCTACACAAGAAAAACAACAACCTACTCCTCGTTCTTCAACAAGACGTCAATCTACTTGACAAGCTGAACATATATTTGTTGATGATTTCAACTTTCCGGGTATGGATACAATGGGTGTTGTTGATCTTGATTTTCTAGACAATCTTCACGATCAAAAGATAAGAGATCTGGAGGCTAGAGTGAAATTTTTGGAGAATGATCATGTTCACTTGGAAGCAGTAATAACTAGTCTTGTATCAGACAACGAAAGACTATGTAAAGTGATAGAAGAGCTAGAAGCTAACAGACTAAGGAAAGACAAAAAGCTTGGGATGATTTAGAAAGTGTTGAATAAGAAGCTCGGCATATAAACTTTGAAGCAGAATTTGACTTGACTGATGTTGATGCAGTGTGTCTATCGGCTACGTCTTTGGGTCATGTCCGAGCATCTAATAGGGCCTGAAATGTTAGAAGTTTTAATATGTGTGTTCACTTCGTACGAAGTGATCACTTCGTATGAAGGTAGCTAGTCAACTTTGTACGAAGTTGATTCAATTCGTACAAAGGTAGTCCAGTTTGCACGAAGAAGACTGTCTATAAATAGACTTCATGTGTTCATTGTGTCTGTATGTTTTTGATGAGTAATAAGGCGAAGCCCTGTCAAGATTGTTTCAAGAACTGTAATTGTTGAACAATTAATGAAACATTGATACTAAAAAGTAATCTTGATCTTGTCACTATTCTTCAATGGATTCCGCACATATAAAACTATGTTAAACAATTTAGGACCTGAGCTATGGCTAAAAGCAAATCCTCACAACTAAAATTGAGGAAGCTTGAGAAAGAGCTGCCGAGAGGACACGTAAAGCTGAAGCTAAAGCTGCAGCAGCTGGAAAGGGTAAAGAAAATATTAATGATATCCCTATTATTACACCAGTGTAAGAAAAGGAAGTTGAGCTGAAATCGATATTTCTAAGTTAGTTCTATTAGTGATGTGATTGATGTTCCTTATGATTCTAAGAAGAAAGAGAAACCAATAAGATATCTAGTGGTGGTTAATTTAGAGGAAGCACAAGAAGATGATAATGAAAATGATGATGATGTTGGTGTTGATGAAAAGAAAGGTGATAACAAGAAAGATGCTGACAACAAAGGTGATGATAACGATGATACCCAAGGGGGTACTAAATTAGTGGTGATTGCAGCAAAGATTGATGATGTAATGCTTCGCATTTGTACCTTTCCATTTTTAGTATGATCGCTTCATGGTTCTATTTCCGGAAAGTCCAAACCTTGTAATCGTATTTCTATTTCCAATTCATTGTATTCGCTTTGATTGTAATCGAGATTAATCAATTATGCTAAATTGCAAACTTATTTCTTTTTAAACTTATGATCAAACGATACTTTATCTCTTCATAAATCTATCCGAAACGACTTGTAAATGTTTGTTAAATGTTATAAATCTTAATATCAAATTCAAACAAGACAACTAGAGGCTTAATACAAATTGCTCAAGCTTCCGTTATCACGAAAATCTTGTCGCATTATGTTTAAAAGATACTTGTTATTAAGTTGTTTTTTTAGGGTTTTCAAACAAGCTTTACACTTGACCAAAGACCATTACTAGACCCCTACTTGTTTTATATACCATGTACATCAATTAAAACCCTAGATGCATCAACTAATTAATTGAATAATAAAAAAAATATAAAAACAAGACAGCCCTTGCGGCCGCAAGGCTGTTAGGGTTTCCACCTTCTTTTTTTTATTCAAATCTCCCACCTAAATGCATTTGATCCAACCCTAATCCTAACCCTAATCCTTCCCCTATATAAACACAGTTCCTCCACCCATTTCTCACTTTTACAAGCCTCTACACTCCTCAAACAAGTCCCTAAACTTTAGAATTCTCTACTGCCACTCAGCAGCTTGCAAGTGAGTTTCGACTCACTTTTCTTCTTCTTTTTACCTTGTTTATCTCTCTAACACTCTTGGATAACCTCTAGGAAGATTCTCACAAGTTTGCTTGGGCAAACTAAGGTGAAACCACACCATTTTGAAGTCCAAAAGTGTATAAACTTTCTACCCAAATTTTTATCTTTCAAACTTTAAGTTTTTCAATGTTTTCACTTTGTTTTCGTCCTCAACATTTTTTGCTAAGCCCTATGGATGTTACCATAGGTTTTCCATGGAAAACCAAGGTGGAATCACACCATTTTTGGGGCCAAACTTTCTGTTTTGGAAGATAACTTATAAAACTTTTTCGAACTTATTTTTACATAACAAATCTATGCTACTTATGCCACTAACCAAGCTTATGGTTATTGTGTTAAGCTAGACTTGTTCACACACAATCAAGAGGCATAACATGTCTCTAATTTTGTGGTTTTACTAGGGTTTCAAACCCACAAGTGTTGAGCCATCCAAGCTTACAAGCTTGTGTTGGTGTAGGTGTGATTACATGAAGGCCTTGGCGATTCAACTATTAATCCACCCCTCACTTAATGATTTCCATAATTCTTGACCATCCGGACTGTCCTTGTGTCAATCTTGTGTAATGGTCAATCTTATGAAAGAGGTTTAGGATGGTTATCCTCCTACCTCCTTGCATGACTTATATGACTTACATGATATCTATGAAATACATGAACTATATGATAAACTAGTAATAATACAACTATATGTAAATAACTAATATAACCGAACCTTTGACCATGACCAAATGGTTATTTGTCCTAAAAGTATATTATTTTATCTTAGACTTAACAATCATTACGATTCTATTGGGCATGACCCATAAAAACACAAACACCCTTCGGGGCTTATTAGTGTCAAAAACGAGCGTTACTGTGTAGATAAATACTTTCGTTTATGTATACTTTCTTTGCATATTTTAAATTCCTAAACTTATTGAACTCCCCCTTCAATCTAATACTCACACAACTATGTTGCCTTGTGTAGGATAAACTTGGTGTTCCTTCCCCTAAATCAACCTAACTCTCTCACGGATATTACTCTGCAAAACCGTGAGTACACTCGACCCCTTTTTATGCTTTCCACTTTTTGGGTGCAACATGTTAATTTACTAAAACTACACTAAACCACATTTTATTCTTTACAGAAACTATCCATCAACATGGTTTAGTCTTATGCTACTTGAATTGTTACTTGGTATATTCTTATGTGATCTAAATGTCATTAACTTTGATCGAGCCTCCCTTAACATGTATAACGCTATATGAGTAACGCACAGCCCGTATTCTTTTGGTCAATGTTAAGTTTTAATCTATTTTTGCAGTACACTAGAGGATTGACTTGTAGATTCACATGCCTTGTTTACACATATCTTGTATGCTAGCTATTCATGTGGATTTGTTTAAACGGATTTTATACTTACGCTATGATATTAAACTTGTGTACTCGCCAATACTTGTTATTGAACTATACTTTTTAACATGTTGCAGGTTGATGAAGTTGTTATGATAGAACTTAGTAGGAATGGCATAGAAACACGCGTAGAACACTAAGTTAATCATTATGTTATTGTTGAATTTGTTTCGTTGTTGGTTCTTGTATTTGAATATTCAGTGTAACCTTGACAATTTTGATGCTATGAAATGAAATGGGTTGTTAATTTAAATATTGTCACAAATGGCGTTATGATGTCTCGAGCAATCTAGTTCGTCTCACTCCGATGTTTCCACCATCGGTTGGGGTGTGACAGATTGGTATCAGAGCCATAACTATAGGGAATTAGGTAGAATTGCCATGTTCGACCTAGTATATAGTTTAAGTGACCAACTTGACCATTCTTGATTCATGAATAAAATGTTAGTTCTTCCTATTTCTTTTGTCTCACATATATGCATGTGTTTTTTCTAAGACACTTACACAATTTACACACTTGAAGACTTGAAGACACTCAAACTACAAACGAGACGATCTCACCAAAATCAGGGTGAAACCAGCACTTTGGTGATCACTCTCAATCTGCGAAATTTTGTTTTTGCACGAAATTACACCATCAAGTTAGGGTGAAATCCACATCTTGATGGAAATTTCCATTTCATACTATAGTTTACCCTTACCAACGAGTCGGAATACGCTCCTCGTTTGGTAAGTACCAACCACACCTAGGGTACAATGTTGTCAAGTTAGGGGTGAAACCTGCACCTTGTCAACTAGTCCCATTCCTCGATTTTCAATGTCGCCAAAGTTTTGATTTTTCGATCGCTTAGAGATGTGTAGTAACTAGAAGGGTAAAGTATCGTTAGTCGCTTCTTGAAGAGAGCACTTTACCTATAGGGCAAAGCACGTTTCTCTAATTTGAAAGGATCTCGATTCATTTTGGAATAGTCAAACGTTTCTCAACCCGAAACACTCAAATATTTTATTGAGCCTATCTTTTATGCTATCTCAATTTCTATGTGTTTTTAGTACTTGTTATCTTGTTCATTTCGAACCCGATGCACGATGCGCATACCTTTCGTAACCAAAAACAATAATAATAATTCTCGTGAACCAACTAAATTTATACTTCTTTACGCAAATCATACGTGTTTATGCTTTTGAATGCCAACATGCTTATGCTATCTATGTGAAATTATACGTGTTACATGATGCTTATGTGCTCAAAACGGATACTTTTCTTTATAACAACACTTTACAATCAAAGCCTAAATCTGTCTCTTATTGTCAAACCCTTTAGATGTCTTTCTCTCAAAGCATTATGGGAAGAAGGAAGTCAAAGTCCAAGTCGAAGTCCCAATCCGACTCCATGTCAAAGAAGGACTGCATGAAATTCATGGCTGAGCAAATGGTTGAACACATGGCTAAGGTCATCCCCGAAATAGTCAGCAAGGTCCAGCCCCCACCTAACGACGAATCACCTCATACCTCTATTGACTCCAAAGCCGAACCACCCAAATCTACATTTACCCATAAGCAATTATGTTCTTGCAATCCCTTACCCTTCACTAGCGAAGGGGACGCCACTGAACTGCTACAATGGTTCGACGCTATTGAACTCACCCCTTCATCCAAAGTGGTTGTCCCGA
Source organism: Scalesia atractyloides (assembly GCA_947069175.1). Classification (NCBI taxonomy): domain Eukaryota; kingdom Viridiplantae; phylum Streptophyta; class Magnoliopsida; order Asterales; family Asteraceae; genus Scalesia; species Scalesia atractyloides. The sequence continues at coordinate 49,012,213 of CAMTDV010000020.1, forward strand.
CCAATTGCGTACCTTGAACGCCACGGGAGTGTTCCGATCGAGAGCCCTTGATTGGTGGACTTCCGAGCGTAGCGCTCGTGGAAACGAAGTCGCCCACTCCCTACCTTGGGTCGAGCTTAAGAAGTTAATGGAAAGTGAGTTTTGCCCCCCTCATGAAGTCCAACGACTCGAGACTGAGTTTTGGAACCTCCGGCAAGTGGGGAATGACAACGCTGGTCTCACGGCCCATCTTAAGCAACTGAGCGCGATTTGCCCAAGTCAAGTCGACACTACTGAGAAAGCGGTCGCTAAATACATACGTTGCCTTTCTCCTAACGTTGCTGACCTGGTCGATACCACCTTCCCCAGCACCCTCGAGGAAGCTTTTTGGCTGGCTTCTCGCTTGAACAACCGCCAAGTCCTTCGTGAAGCCGCCAAGGCTCCACCAAGGAAAGCCCACCAAGCAACCACTAAATCCATTACCGAACCTGCCTCACCCAAACCCCCAAGAAGCAACACCAAGGGCAAGAAGCGGAAGAATTCGAGCCCGATTTACGTGGTAGTCACTCCACCAAACCCCCACCAGCCAGCCTTGCCCGCACCTGAACCCATTAAGAAAGCGTACACCGGACCCCATCCCAAGTGTAGCACCTGTCCCTTCCATCACCCGGTTACCGCCCCGTGCCGCCTATGCATGATCTGCAATAGGTATGGGCACCTTACCCAACAGTGCCGGAATGCTCCGCAAGCCCCCACCAAACAAGCCCGAGCCATGACCACCCCGCCCCTTCAAAACCCTACCGGCAACCAAAACTGACCCCTTGCTCCTACCGCTCGTGCCTGCTTCAGATGCGGAGACCCAAATCACTTCGCCAACAACTGCCCGCAGCGTACAACAACAACAATCAGAAGTAGCAGCAAGCTCGCGGCCGCGCCTTTGTCATCACAGCTTCTCAAGCTCAAAACTCAAACGATGTCATATCGGGTACGCTCCTGTTAACATTGCGTTTATTTGATACTGGTGCGGATAAAAGTTTTGTGTCCGTTGAATTCGAACCTTTGCTTATGTGTAGTCGTTCTAAGTTGCCTAAATCATTCGAAGTTGAAGTCGCCGACGGAAAATCCGTCACGTTGATTCGGTTCTTTCTAATTTTTTTTGAACCTCAATGATCATACGTTTTCTATCGACCTTATACCCATGCCAATGGGAAGTTTCGATGTCATAGTAGGCATGGATTGGGTAGGGCGAGTCCGTGCTGAAGTTTTTGTTCGGAAAAATGCATTCGCCTTCCCCTTCCCAATAATGATTCATTGCACGTCTATGGCGAGAAATCTTCCAAAGGTCTCAAGCCTATGTCGTGTATTCAAGCGAACAAGTACTTGCGTAAGGAATACTTTGCCTTTCTTGCACACATTGTGGAAAAGAAGGAGAAGGGTCCAAGCGTGAGTGAAGTTCCCGTTGTGCGCGAATTCCCTGACGTCTTTCATGAGATGTAACTCCGGTCGCAAAATCCCCCTATCGTCTAGCACCCTCAGAGATGCAAGAGCTGTCTAGTCAACTTCAAGAGCTTCTTGATAAGGGCTTCATATGTCCTAGCACATCTCCTTGGGGCGCTCCCATTCTGTTCGTCAAATAGAAAGACGGATCTTTTCGCATGTGCATTGACTATCGCGAGCTCAACAAGCTTACAGTCAAGAACCGATACCCTCTTCCTCGTATCGATAACCTTTTCGATCAGCTTCAAGGCGCGACTTGTTTCTCTAAAATCGACCTTCGCTCTGGTTATCATCAACTTCGGGTGCTCGAAGAAGATATACCCAAAACCGCGTTTCGCACACGTTATGGGCACTACGAGTTCGTGGTCATACCATTTGATTTGACCAACGCACCCGCCGTGCTTATGAATTTGATGAATCGCGTGTGTAAGCCTTATCTTGACCGATTCGTGATCGTCTTTATTGACGATATCCTAATCTATTCCAAGACGCGAGAAGAGCATGAGCGACACTTACGTCTTATCCTTCAGCTGTTGCGAACCCAACGTCTTTACGCCAATTTTTCCAAGTGTGAATTTTGGTTAAAAGAGGTGCAATTTCTCGGTCATGTCGTCAACGAACTTGGTATTCACGTTGACCCCGCAAAAATCGAGGCAGTGAAAAATTGGATTCCCCCAAAACTCCGTCCGAAATTTGGTCGATTCTCGGCTTAGCAGGTTATTGCCGTCGCTTCATTTCGAACTTTTCAAAATTTGCCATGCCTCTCACTTCTTTGACTCAAAAGGATAAGCCTTTTGTTTGGGGTTCCGAGCAAGAGGAGTCTTTTCAAACGCTCAAGGGCATGCTTTGCAATGCTCCTATCCTAACCCTTCCTATGGTAACGACGATTTTGTCGTGTATTGCGATACCTCAAGACAAGGTCTTGGTTGCGTGCTTATGCAACGAGACAAGGTTATCGCTTACGCGTCACGACAACTTTCATGAGAAAAATTGTACTACACATGACCTTGAACTTGGTGCGGTTGGTTTTGCGTTAAAGATATGACGACACTACCTTTATGGTACAAAGTGTACGGTCTTCACCGACCATAAGAGCCTACAACACATCTTTAATCAAAAAGAACTCAACATGCGTCAGCGTCATTGGTAGAATTATTAAACGACTACGACTGTGATATCCGCTACCACCTTGGTAAAGCGAATGTCGTGGCCGACGCACTTAGTCTGAAAACTCATGTTAAGAGTGTACGTTGCTACCAAACTTTGGGAAAGCTTCAAGAGATGATTTGTGAGGCACAATACTCGACCCTTAATGAGGGTAACGTCGATAATGAGTTGAAGTGTGGTGCTGAAACCCAACTCGTGACTAACCCGATGGCATCATGTGCTATCTTAACCGTATTTGGATTCCTAATCGTAATAATCTTCGTGACCTCTTGATGAGTGAAGCTCATAAATCTCGATATTCTATTCACCTTGGCGCCGATAAGATGTATCACGACCTCCGAGCATCATATAGGTGGCCTGGAATGAAGAAAGATATCGCCTGCTACGTTTCGAAGTGCCTTACTTGCTCCAAGGTAAAGGTTGAGCATCAAAGTCCCTCTGGCTTACTCGAACAACCAGAAATTCCTGTTTGGAAGTGGGAGAGTATTGCTATGGATTTCATAACCAAACTCCCTCGTACATCGTCCGGTTACGATAGTATTTGGGAAATCATCGACCGTTTGACCAAGTCTGCTCATTTCCTTCCCATACGTGAAGACTACAGAGTTGAGAAATTGGCTCGTAGCTACACGGATGAAGTCATCTGTCATCATGGTGTCCCCGTTGACATTATCTCCGACCCTGATGGTCGCTTCACTTCTCGCCTTTGGCAAACATTTCAAAAGGCCCTTGGTACTCAACTCAATCTTAGTACTGCTTTCCACCCTCAGTCCGATGGTCAAACCGAGTGTGCGATCCAAACTCTAGAGGAAATGCTTCGTTCTTGCATAATTGATTTTGGTGGCAACTGGGACATGCACTTGCCTTTGGTGAATTCTCGAACAATCACAGTTACCACGCGAGTATTCAAATGGAACCATTCAAGGCATTATATGGACGCAAGTGCCGATCGCCTATTTGTTGGCACGAGATCGGGAAGCTCAAATCACCGGTCCCGAGCTCATACAACAGACGACGGACAAGATTTTATAGATTCGGGACAAGTTGCTGAAAGCTAGAAGCCGACAAAAGAGCTACGCAAATAAAAGACGCAAGCCCTTGGAATTCAACATTGGTGACTTTGTGCTTCTCAAGGTATCCCCTTGGAAGGGTGTGGTTCGTTTCGGGAAAAAGGGAAAGCTCGCTCCTCGCTACGTAGGTCCTTTCAAGATTCTCGAGAGGATTGGCAAGGTAGCCTACCGACTGGAACTACCACAAGAGCTCAACAACGTTCATCCTGCTTTCAACGTCTCAAACTTAAAAAGATGTCTCGCTGAAGAAGGACTCCAAGTTCCACTTGAAGATCTTCAAATCAATGAGACTTTGCACTTCGTGGAAAAACCAGTCGAAATCATGGATCGAGGTACTAAGCAAGTAAGGCGCAGTCGAATTCCTATCATGAAGGTTCTTTGGGAAGGAACACGTGGCGCTGAGTTTACTTGGGAACTTGAAAGCGACATGAAGTCTAAGCATCCGTATTTGTTTGCTGCGTCTTCCTAAATTTCGGGACGAAATTCCCTAAAGGAGGGGAGATTGTAACGCTTCGCATTGGTACCTTTCCATTTTTAGTAAGATCGCTTCGTGATTCTATTTCAGGAAAGTCCAAACCTTGTAATCGTATTTCTATTTCCAATTCATTGTATTTTAAGGATTTGATTGTAAACTTATGATCAAACAATACTTTATCTCTTCATAAATCTATCTGAAATGACTTATATATGTTTGTTACATGTTATAAATCTTAATATCAAATTCAAACAAGACAACTAGAGGCTTAATACAAATTGTTCAAGCTTCCATTATCACGAAAATCTTGTCGCATTATGTTTAAAAGATACTTGTCATTAAGTTGTTTTTTAGGGTTTTCAAACAACCTTTACACTTGACCAAAGACCATTATTAGACCCATACTTGTTTTATATATCATGTACATTAATTAAAACACTAGATGCATCAACTAATTAATTGAAAGATAAAAAAATATAAAAAAAAGACAGCCCTTGCGGCCGCAAGGCTGTTAGGGTTTCCCCTTCGTTTTTATTCAAATCTCCCACCAAAATGCATTTAGTTTAGCCCTAATCCTTCCCCTATATAAACACAAGTTCCTCCACCCATTTCTCACTTTTACAACCCTCCACACTCCTTAAATAAGTCCCTAAACTTCATAATTTTCTGCTGAAACTCAGCAGCTTGCAAGTAAGTTTCGACTCACTTTTCTTCTTCTTTTTACCCTTTTTTTCTTTCTAACACTCTTGGATAACCTCTAGGAAGGTTCTCACAAGTTTGCTTGGGCAAACTAAGGTGAAACCACACTTTGAGTTCCAAAAGTGTACAAACTTTCTACCCAAATTTTTATCTTTCAAACTTCAAGTTTTTCAATGTTTTCACTTTGTTTTCTTCCTCAACATTGTTTGCTAAGCCCTATGGATGTTACCATAGGTTATCCATGGAAAACCAAGGTGGAATCACACCATTTTTGGGGCCAAACTTTCTATTTTGGAAGATAACTTATAAAACTTTTTCGAACTTATTTTTAACATAACAAATCTATGCTGCTTATGACACTAACCAAGCTTATGGTTAGTGTGTTAAGCTAGACTTGTTCACACACAATCAAGAGGCATAACATGTCTCTAAACTTCTGGTTTTACTAGGGTTTCAAACCCACAAGTGTTGAGCCATCCAAGCTTACAAGCTTGTGTTGGTGTAGGTGTGATTACATGAAGGCCTTGGCCATTCAACTATTTAGCCCACCCCTTACTTGATGATTTCCATAATTCTTGACCATCCGGATTGTCCTTGTGTCAATCTTGTTTAATGGTGAATCTTATGAAAGAGGTTTAGGATGGTTATCCTCCTACCTCCTTGCATGACTTATATGACTTACATGATATCTATGAAATACATGAACTATATGATAAACTAGTAATAATATAACTCTACGTAAATAATTAATATAACCGAACCTTTGACAATGACCAAATGGTTATTTGTCCTAAAAGTATGTTATTTTATCTTAGACTTAACAATCGTTACGATACTATTGGGCATGACCATAAAAACACAAACACCCTTCGGGGCTTATTAGTGTCAAAAACGAGCGTTACTGTCTAGATAAATACTTTCGTTTATGTATACTTTCTTTGCATATTTTAAGTTCCTAAACTCATTGAACTCCCCGTCAATCTAATACTCACACACCTACGTTGTCTTGTGTAGGATAAACTTGGTGTTCCTTCCCCTAAATCAACCTAACTCTCTCACGGATATTACTTTGCAAAACCGTGAGTACACTCGACCCCTTTTTATGCTTTCCACTTTTTGGGCGCAACATGTGAATTTACTAAAACTACACTAAACCACACTTTATTCTTTACACAAACAATCCATCAACATGCTTTAGTCTTATGCTACTTGAATTGTTACTTGGTATATTTTTATGTGATCTAAATGTCATTAACTTTGATCGAGCCTCTCTTAACATGTATAGCGCTATATGAGTAACGCACCGCCCGTATTCTTGTGGTCAATGTTAAGTTTTAATCTATTTTTGCGGTACACTAGAGGATTGACCTGTAGATTCGCATGCCTTGTTTACACATATCTTGTATGCTAGCTATTCATGTTGATTTGTTTAAACAGATTTTATACTTATGTTATGATATTAAACTGTGTACTCACCAATACTTGTTATTTTGAACTATACTTTTTAACATGTTGCAGGTTGATGAAGTTGTTATGATGGAACTTAGTAGGAATGGCATAGAAACACGCGTAGAACACTAAGTTAATCATTATGTTATTGTTGAATTTGTTTCGTTGTTGTTTCTTGTATTTGAATATTCGGTGTAATCTTGACAATTTTGATGCTATGAAATGAAATGGGTTGTTAATTTAAATATTGTCATAATAGCGTTATGATGTCTCGAGCAATCTAGTTCGTCTCACTCCGATGTTTCCGCCATCGGTTGGGGTGTGACAGATGATTTGTTTGATTATGATGCAAATCAAGAGAATGATGCTCAGATAGAGGGGGAGATGAAAGATTTTATAACGAAGAAGAGCATATAGGAATCCTCATAGACGTTACTTCAATAACGGTTATTCCTGTAATGCAACCAAGAATGTTTTATCTGGAGCATGGTATGGAAAAGGACTATGAATTCGACTATGAAGAAGAACTGAACAACATAAGTATCGTAAAGCCATATGATTACATGTATCGATATGTTGAAGATGCTAATAATGAAAATAATGTTGTCGTAGAGATTGATTCTGACGATGAACGGTTAAATACATTGGTGATGGAATATATGACTTCCCAACATTCCAAGAAATGTATTCTGAAGAGACAAATGATTTGCTGAAAAGAAAGGTCAAAGAAACAATGAAGGATGGAAATCTTCCAAAGCGATTATCTAAAAAAGAAATTATGGAAGCAAAGAAAACATGGTTTAAAGAGTTGCCCAAAGAAAGAAAATTTCGACGACCATTAGCGTTTTTCACGAGAGATCAAGACAAGTCATTACGGGATATTCTAAGTTGGGGATGGCTACTAGAGTTAAATGTATTTGCTGTGAAAAGAGAGTTTGGAGTTTAATACTTTCGATTCTTTTGTGATATTCAAACATTGCCTTGGTAGGATGTTGAAAAGTTATGCCAGACTAAGTGCATCAGTTATTAGATGAAATGGAACGATTAGAGGTTATGGAAGTGAACCAGATTTGAAGCTGCTCATGGTTTTCTAAACTGGAAGCCACATATTTCTAAGAAAATTATCAAGATTGATCCAGTTACGAAAGATAAGGATTTTACACTGATTGTGAAATGGCCACGTACAATGAAAAATATGTCGTTATTGAAGATCGAACAAGATCTAATGGATTCTTCAAGTGGTGGCAATAAAATATTGAGACTGGTGAAGCGGTGATCATTTTAAAAAAAGATGGATTACAGAGAACTATCAAGATTTTAGATCTAATGTGGTTGGTGAAATGTTCTGAAAAAGACATTGAATGCCTATTCTACAACAATATATGTTTTGAAGCAAAAGAGAAAGCGCAAGCGATTTAGTATGAAGGTGTTATCAATGTATGATATGCACATGATATTAATTCTGGAAAATGTGGAAGTCAAAGTGGCGAGAGTTGGAAGGTAAAGAATTCAGAAAGCAAATGAGAAAAGAGGTACGAATTGATGAAAAGATAATGAAAGCTCAATTAAAAGATTTCAACTTAAGAAGTGGGCTCCGCTGACATACCAAACGCCTATTCCTAGTGAAGAGCGATTGGAGCCAAGAAAGAATTTCTTTGGAAAATAAAGATTAACGTTATGACGTTTTTGAAGACTGAAGACTGATCAAGACTACAACAGTATCCAATGGGGAGTTTGTTAATACATTGTGTCTATCGCCTACGTTTTTTAGTCATGTCCGTGTTATGAACATGGCTGAAATGTTAGATTTTGATATGTAATGGTTCACTTCATACGAAGTGATCACTTTCGTACGAAGATAGATAAGTCACTTTGTACGAAGGTGATTCACTTCGTACGAAGTTAGGATGTCAAGTTCGCACGAACTTAAGTGTCTATATATAGGTTGTATGCTCTTGAGTCTGTAACAATTTTTGGTGAACGATAAGGCGAAGCCCTGTTGGATTTGTTTCAGGCTGCAAACCTTTGAATATTCATGAAACATTGAGATTGAAAAGTAATTTTGAACTATTATCACTAATCTAAATTGAATTCCGCACATTTAAGACTATGATAAACAAATTAGGACCTTAACTTATGGACGAAAGAAGATCCTCACAAAACAACTTGTTGGTTCTCACCTTTCCTACAAGGTGGTTCATTAAATATCTGATGTAGCAGTGTGCATGGGTTCTTTCGTGTCAGTTTTGGCTGAAACCAAGCCAAAACCAAAGTTAAGGTTTTTTGGCTTTATAAAAAACCATTCGCTTTCTTGGTTACTGAAAATTGTTCGATTTTGGTTTTTAAATTTTTAGTTTTTACCTTGCCATGCGGGTTTGGTTTAATTATACTTCAGAATTCGATTTTACATTTGGTCTTAAAATGTTTGGGCATAAAAAATTCGCCAAATATTATAAATTTGTGCAAAACTTTGGCATATTTGTTTAGTTAATCCAATCCGTTAATTCAATATCAAATATTTAAACAAGTTAAGTTCGATTTGAAATGATTCAATTTTAGAGTGGGGCATAACCTAAATAGAATCTTTATTTTTTGTTTTCATTGAAAATAAAACTCGATTATAAGTTTGGATCGACTGCTTGGGTTTAGTTTTGTGAGTTGGCAAATTCGGTTTAGTTAATCGTTATTTTTTCACGGAATGGTTATAATTCCATACCATGTGACAATTTATAGCGGGAGAAAAACATAGTTGATTGAAAAGTAATAAAAACAATTGAGACATGATGTCCTCCACAAGTCGATACATTATTAATGATGAGGGATTTAATTTTGATTAACATTTCTATTGCCATAGGATGGGTTGTACAACAAGGGGCTGCTCATAATTACGAGACCAACCGATTTCGTGTCACATTGGTCTTAAAAAGTAAAAACTAGTTGAATAAAAAAAGCTGACGCCACTTAGGTTGCCTAGTTGTCAAGAGAAATTATCTTTTATAGGGAGACCAAGGTTCAATCATTGAGGGTGTAATATTTAAGGGGAAAATTAGCCGTTAAAAAAAAAGCTGACAATACATCACCTAGTAGTCACTAGGATCATTGGAAAAGTTTGCTTGTCTATCGATTGAAGTCATTGCAATTAATGATGTTATTAATGATGTTTATCTTTTATAGGGAGACCAAGGTTCAATCATTGAGGGTGTAAATATTTAAGGGGAAAATTAGCCGTTAAAAAAAAAAGCTGACAATACATCACCTAGTAGTCAGCTAGGATGATTGGAAAAGTTTGTTTGTCTATCGATTGAAGTCATTGCAATTAATGATGTTATTAAAACATGTTATAGTTTGATTTATTTGTATGGAGTTTTTATTTTATCTTTTCATTCTTCCTTCTAAAAGAGTTTATGCTAGAAAACTCGTTTACAAAAAGGATGTAGTTGAAATATATTTAGTAGGCAATATATATAATTTGGAGATTTCAAATGAAAAAAAATTTATAAGAAAAAAAATAATTTTTAAACCAATAAAAAATTTTCATTTACTTCATTCAATGTGTGTATTTAATATTATAAAAAATGACATATAGGTAAATCTAGAATATTCATTAATGAGCTAATTAATTAAACTTGTAACTCATTGTTAATATACTTTTTTAAGATAAAATAATTTATGGATATATAGGATAAATTTTAGTATGTGTATGATAAATTTTGAAATGTGTATGATATAGTGTTTTTTTGCTAATGAGAAATAACATAATTAATAAGATGAGTTATAAACTATTATGTTTACTCATGTCTTTCTTTTTTTTCTTTTTACATAAAATTTATTCTTAAATAAACCTTCGATTATATTTATATATATATAATATATATATTATATAATATATATTATATTATATATATATATATATATATATATATATGGAGTAATCACATGTGAGTTGCAAAAACTCAGTAAACCAATGAAAAGACATAATGTTGACACGAGTTACATTTTTTCGCTGCAACATTTTTACTGACACACTTTTCGTAACAGTGGAGACATAAGACAGATTATATTACATTTTTTAGTTGTTCATAATTTTTTGTAACTCATCTTTAACACATTTTTATTGTGTTTGACAACAGTTTTTTAGATTATAGAAAGTGTATGGATTTTAGAACTTATAATTTCCGTAGTTTTTATTTTGTAATGTGCGTAAAAAACACCTTATGTAAATGTCTGTATTGGCATTTTAAAAAAAATTATTGAAACAAGTGATTTTTTTTATGATTTTTGAGAAAAAAAAATTTGGAATGAGCTTTTGGATGGTCTAGTTCTCACGGTTTTCACAACTAAAGGTGGTTAGGGAACAATAAAAAAGTGGGGAACTGCGGGGAACTAACTCAAATTGCAGCGGTATTTGAATCAGCTCATCTAACTCTAACTAGGATCTCTTAATCCAAACCCTAAATATATTGGGTTTTGGCTTTTAGGGTCCTATATTAGAGTCTGTATTAGGGTTTACATTTAGGTTTAGTTTAACGATTAATAATTAATATTTATGGTTTAGCTTTTAGTGTCTATAATTTAGATTTTATGGTTTAACTTATGTTTTTAGGCTTAGGGTTCAGGGTTTAGGATTTAGAATTAGGATTTAGGGTTAAGAGAACCTAGTTAAAATTAGGGTTAGGGTTAAGAGAACCTAGTTAGGGTTTGAGAAGTCGGTTGCAACACCGCTAGAATGAGTCCAATCAGAGTTCGTTTAAATCGGTTCCTCGAGGTTCCCGACTTTCTTAGTGTTTCCCAAAGAATAGATTTCAGTTCAGTTAAGAACCACCCCAAGTTGTGACAACCATGATAACTCATACTTCACGTGTGAGTTGGGTCACAATTTGTTGCACAAACATAGATGACAATGTTATATAAACATCGCTATAATAATACAAAAAAAATTGTCGAATGGATAGTTTTGTCTGATGTAAATTTTTTTACGACTCTTGTAAATATTTGCATGTGACATTCAAAAAAGTGAGGATATGAGGAATCATACATTTAACTTGTTAGAAATATCATAAAAATTCAGTTCAATATGTAAAAAAGAAATTTACCTCGAGTCACCCTAGTTTGTAACACTATACCCGAATAAGTGTCGATTGGAGTGAAAGTGTAGAAATATCCTAAGTTTAGACATTTAGTGATTTAGGGTAATATTTTTTAGGTTGATCATTAATTGGATATTAAATGTTAAGAGGCTTAATTTTATCTTGAATATCAACTTAAGTCACATAATAATTCACAAATTTGTGCACGATTCAAAATCCCATTAATGAATTTGAGAATTCAAAACCAAGTTCGAACCTCGAATCCAATACGAATGGAATTTAGAGTTTGACGAGTCCGATTCAAATATTAAACATCCCTAAACACGAATTCCTCTTTTTATATTATCACCACCTGCTTCTTTATGTAGATTGGTTTTACATTAATAAAAACAAGTATGTATATAGAAACATGTAAAATGTATATTATCACCATCGTTTCTTTATGCAGATTGGTTTTACATTGATAAAAACAAGTATGTTATGTAGAAACATATAAAATGTATAAATATATAGCTCCTTCAAGACAAATAGTGATGACAAGAGGAGAAATAAAAAAAAGACTGATAAAGTTATTAAAATAGTCATAAGTCGGCATTTCCTTAACTCATCTTTTAAAATAAACACATCATTATCCTTTTGATTTTAATCCTTTTTGAAGGTTGAGGTAAAATCACCTTCGATGATGCTCCACATTAACTTTGGCCCCACAGTTACCCCAACATTCAATGTTCTATGTCTTGATGATTATAAACAAAATACAAATTACTTATAATGATGACATATTTAAATTATTTATAAACACCCTGAAAATGAAAATAACATATTAATCGGAATTGATTTGTATCTAGGAATATATACTAAGAAAATATGACGTGTGTAAATTAGGAATAACTAGTATTGTAATTGGATTATCGTGGGGATGAAATTTGGATCAAAACATAAATTATATCTTATTAATATTAGTTGGTAATTATTGATGGACCGTTTTACCCTCATTACTAAATAGGATGTTAGGTTAGACATTCATAACATAAAATCAATAATCTCGATCTCATCTCTCTCTCTCTCCATAATCACGAGGTCTTCACTTATACAAACTCAAAACTATCATCATGTGACAACTGTCACTTTCCCGTAATCTCCGTAGATTTGAACAGTCAATTATATTATACAATCGTGTGTTTTGAACATCTAAACTGCATGATTACATGACATACACCTAGAAAACTCACTAAGTACATTACATGATGCATATTATTCATTTTAGTGGTTACAACATAAAAACCATTCAAGACAATGCATCGGAACAACTAGTAGACTAGTTGTGTAAGCACAGCTTCAGTACTCAGTTAAATAGCAGATTTAGGACTTAGATGGGAGTCCAACATCAATTATATATTTAATCCCATGTGAGAAAACAAGGATTCATGTTAACACTTTCCGGAAACAATACATGCACTAAAAACTATCTAAAATACACACTAAGGGACAATTTAGCAAAAATTCAGTATCCACTAGCTTGTGTAATATTCAGAAATGGTGTTAAACATCATAGACTACCTAAAAGATGTTGAAAGTATCAATTTGGCACAAAAACATATCATATCATACAAGTCTTGAAAGTTAATGTTTTAACGAACCGACAACGAAACGAACACCCGGACACAACCGGACATATCACATGAACTAGTTAACAATATTTAACTTCGTACAACTAGTTAAGATTATTAAACACCTTGTCTTACATAAGAATCCCTAAAATCCCTACAAGTGCTTAAACCTCCGTTAGGGACCCGATAACGAATCTAGCACCCGTTAAGCAACCGAATACGAACTAGACATAATTTATGGACTAGTTAATATTGTTAACAATGTTAAGCTAGTATATGGCACCATACGTCATAAATTACATCAAAAATCCCTAATACACATACCCTCCAAACTAAACCCCTAAATTCTAACTAACTAACTAATTACAATTAAAACCCAACCAAGACCCCCCTTTTAAATGGTCAACATGAGGGCCCCACATACCCCTATGTGTTGGAGAAAGTTGTCTAAGGTTAGTGGGTGCAAAAGGATAATCGTATGGAAGAAGGATTTGCAAGAAATTATAATACAACCTTATCCCAACATCATCTCTTCATTCACCAACCAAAAATCAAACTTCATCTTCTTCTCCTTCCTCCTTCAACCTCACGACCACACCACCACCACTACACCTCCATTTTTTGTTCATCTAACAAGCAATCCAAGTGTATACTAAGGTGTCTCAAGGTAGATTAAGAAGGTGTCAGTCTTGGAAGCTCAAGGACCTCTTCAAGGAGCTATTAACCACCAACTTTCCATCATCTTCATCTCCTAGTCTTTCTTGCAACTTCCCTAGCCACAAGAGCTAGTAGTGAGCCTGCTAATCTTTAATTTTACATCTTGTTACTAGTATAATGTTAATGTACAAGATAAACCATCTAAAATCTTCACTTTTAAAGGATGAACACATGAACTAGTAACATAATCTAAAGAAAATAAACATATCTTGAAGTTGTAATGAATATGGAGTTGTTTATTTTTGTTATATGGATAATATCCATCTTATGTATACTTGCTATAAGTATAGATCTAACAAGTATACACATGGATCTTACAAGATCCATGATGAAAGTGTTGATGAACTTGTTATACATGATGAATGAACTTATTAACGTAATTAAAATGATATGTGATGTTCTTAAGATGATGTATGAACAAGTTGTTAAACATGATTTTCTACAAAGTTTATAAATATTTGTAAGTCCCGATTTGGATCTGTACACAGAATCACAGCCACCAATCGATTGCAGAAATAAAGATTAGATTAACAGAACAAGAACAATCTCTGATTAAACAACTTGCATACAACGAATGGTGTCTGATACAAGATTTCTGAATAACAAACTGACTAGCCCCCAAATACTAACACTAATACATGTATTTATAAATCACAAAACCTAGTAATTACAACTCTAGGCCCATAAGGCTCTAGGAAGCCCATTCTTTCAACCTTAGCCCAAAATGCAACACTACTGTGTAAACCTTTTAGCTAGGGGCCCAACAATCTCCCCTAGGTTTACAAAATTAGGCGATTAATCCTTTGGTAACGCATCAACTCCCATTCTTCCAGCTATGATCCCAGCAACTGCTGTCGTCTAATCTTTAGCACATACCTCATACAACTCTGCAGTTTGAATTTGAATCCCTGCTAGAACATACATGTCTTCATCATGAAAGCTCATTAAATCAACCACATCATTCACACGAAAAGCTTTCTCCTTCGTCACGATCGCCACACTCCCAACCTTTGGATCATACATACAAAAGTTAAAATTCTTCAAATGCCTCTGGGAAATGTTGGAGCGACTGGTATAACCAGTTCTTTATCAGTCGAAGGCCACATCACAGATTTAAACCTTCTACCAGTCCTTGCATCTCTAACATCTTTAGTTGCCCGAAGATACGGTTCAGCTGTCTTCATCGTTTTGAATCCATTCCTCACCTCCTGTTCCAGCTTCTTAAAAAATATCCACCCTGGACCACGCTCAGTCGTATCAGTATCTGTATACTGAGCCCTTAGAAGATTAGTCAATGCAACTTTCTTCCAGGTCTCAAACTGGGACTCCTTGGAGTAATATTCGCCTGTACCATCCTGTCGTACAATCAGCCACATCCTCTTAACATGATCATAAGTCCAGCTCAGCACACGTGACTTATTCCCAGCCTTACTATAATAACTCAATCCAAGCTCCATGAAAATTCTCTCAGACTGATTAGTAGGATCCTTTAACTGAAAGTTCTCGTCCAGCGGATTTACATCAACATTCTTCATCAAAACCATATGTATCTTCTTTGGAGCAGTGTCTTTTCTGACTCGTAGTAAACTTCCTCTTTGGATCGCTCAAATAATCATCTAATCCAGCCTGACGGTCAGCAGTGAGCTGTTCAGCAGCTATTCTGTCAGCTTCTCTCTTTTCAGCAGCTGCTTGATAACGATGTTCAACATTCATAGGATCATATGTTGGATCAGAAAACTCAGCCAAATTTTTTTCCAACTTCGCCTTCAGATCGAAAACCATCGTCATCAACAACGAAACATCACCTTGAAGTTGGTCTATCGTCTGATCACGCGCATCTAATCGAGTCTGTAAAGAAGCTGTATGTGCATCCTTCAGAATAACCTCCTGCTCGAGCACTACCACCCTCTTCTTTAGATTGACCACGCAAACATCTTCCTCATCACTATCTACCCCGCTGAATTCAAATGCTCTCTTTTCAGATCGCCTCAAAAACTCAATATCTTCATCCTGACCACTACCTGAACCACTACCCCCTACTACCGATCCTCTAGCAACTACAGAACTACCACTACCACCACCAAAATTCCATCCTCTCGAGTTCAGACTCAGCTGGAATGGACACGATAGTAGACTGAGTAGCAACAAAAGGAACTGTCGGTTCTTCAGCAGTAACAAGTTCAACAGTGGAAGTATCGGTCAAAGATACAGTGACCGAGGATGTAATAGTGATTGGTTCTTCAATAGTATCACAATATGAGCTTCGGTTTGTATCTGGACTTCTGTATGAATGGGTTCTTTGGTTGCTTCTGTTGGTCGCCTTTTCAATAACGGTACTTCATCTTCTTCAACATCTTCATCTGTATCAGCTTCAGCAACTGGAATATCAGAACAAGGCAACACAAGAGTAGGATTCCCTTGCTGCTCCTGAATCTCCTTCAGATGTGCAATAAGAGCTGCTAAGTTCTCAGTAGTAAGCTCTTGTAGCTCTAGAATCGGATGAACGTCAGATTCAGTAATAGATTCCAACAGAGCTTCTTCATCATCAGTATCTGCCTCAGAAACTAAATCTTCAATCCCAATCTCTTTCTCCACCACCGGTATATCATGTTCTTCAGCCAGCATAGCATTCACTGGCTTAGGTGCTGGGATTACCTGACCAATTACCTCACAAAATTTCCCAAACTTCTTCAATGGTATGCGTCCAACAAAAACTGTCTTTGACGTCGATCTGTTCTTCTTCCTCATGCTAAAAATAGTCGGACCCATAGGCTTCATATTCAGCAAGTTCGCATCAGAAGCATCTTTAGCTAAATTAGAATAACGTGCATCTAGAATCAGTTGTACAAATCGAGGATGCAACAAAAACATCATCTTCTTCGACTGCTCAAGAATCTTCTTCATATTCATGGAAATATAATCGAAAATATAACCAGAAAAGTTATATTTCCAATCCATCACAAAAGATACTATCGCTGAAGTCTACATCTGGTTAAGCTGATCCAATCCACCCTTGTTCTCCGATACACACTATATAAAACTGTGAACTAATAATCTCTAGTACGCCGAGATCATCTTCTTCAACAATGGTGGATAAGTTCCCTCATAACTCATCTCTGTCAATACCGGCATCACCTTCTCTTAAGCATATAATGTCAGATCACTTGCTACATCGGTAAACTTCAACACCTCTTGAATACACGCTTCGTTCACAACAATCTCCTTCCCCTGAATAGATTAACAAATGTAAGGTTTTTCGTCAGCACCCCTCAAATGAAATCTCGCCCGCTTCCAAAACATGTGCACTAGATCACGATAGATAACCGGATTTGCTCGGAGTGCATATGTGATCCTTCAATCATTGAGACCCACCATCATCGACTTGAACTCTTGGAAAAACTCTGCTGGTGGATCCGAAAGAAAATCCACCTGGTTGTGAAACTGCTCTTAAACCAACAAAACATTATCAAAAGCCTCTTCAACCATTTCTGTCAGAAGAACAACAGATTAAATCATACTCAGCAAAACATTTACCAATCAAACAAGATATCCAAGTTAACAAAAGTTAATTGGTTAATTTCAAACTAAGGGGTCAAAACTCATTAGCTTAAAACTGATTGGCAGGTCAGGAAAAGGTCATTAATGAATTTGACAGGTTCAAGTTTCAATTGAGAGTTCATCTTAAAGGTTTAGTTTTAAGGTTCAATACTCAATATGGAAGGTTAAAAAAACAATCCAGAAAGTTCAAACACTGAGATCCGGAATCATAAGGGTTCAAACAGGAATCCGGATGAACCCCTTATCATCTCAAATGAATGGCATCCGAAGTGGAATCCGAGTTCATCCATTCCGGCCGAATGCTCATCCGAGATGGAGTCCGGAATGCACGCTATTTGAAGATTTATCCGAGAAGCCATCCGAGATGCTTAATTACATGAAGATTTGAAGATATACCTACTTTGGATGTAATTCAGATGAATGTGAGGAAAGTTAATCCAGGATGATGATCAAAGTATTTCGAAAGAAATTTAGTGAATGATCTGAAATGTAACAACGATACACTGATATACTATTCCGGAATGGGCTTGGGCCTAAGAATTTGGGCCCAAGTCAATCCGGATCCAATCATCCGATATCCAATTCGGATACAATCCGGAATGGGCTTGGTCAAAGTTATTTGGGCCAAATCCGGAATAGTAACTGACGTGATTGTCGTAGTCTCATGTAAATTTAATCCAAATACTGCTAGTAGCTAGCGGTAAGTGGGTATCGAGCACATGGAGTTGTGGAAATTGTGCTATCTAAGACTTGTAGTACTTCAACTAATTTACCTAAATTGCAAGGAATTAAATTCAGAATTTGTGGTATTGTGATTTTAGAATTAAACTAATAGCAAATCAAAGTTGGTTGTTTAACAGATTAAAAGCGAGTGACCACCTTAAGTTTCCGGTTTCAATTAACGCATGTGTTTCAAATTCGACTAGAAAGAGTCACATAGACATGACTCGTGTTTGGTTAATTGTTTGTGATAAAAGGGAACTAAGTACTCGGATTACTACAATGCGAGGTTGTTACCCGATAATCAATTGACTAATATCCAACCCTTAAACCTCCCCGTGAAATCTCGATTGTCAATGACACCAAGAACGTACGATTAAGGCAATAATTAAAACATCAATCAACAATTTACTAGCAAGAATACAAACACCATAACAACTACAAATACAGCAAGTTATTATTCTAGAAATGAGAATTCAAAACACAATTGTTCAAACAAACCTTCCGCTCAAGATGATCAAAAGGAGTTCTAGCTACTCATGGTCTTGCATTCATCACACCTTCAATAGTTTTGTTCATAGGAATCAAAAACATCAAAGTAATGTTTAAAAATTGTTTAGAACCCACAAGATTTCTCAAAAATTGCCCCTAAGCTCTGCAAAATGTTCCCCAATGATTGGTATATGAAAAGACTCCCCAAAAACGAGTATAAATGGGTAGTTACAACTTTCGCGCAGCTCACCACCATAAGCTACGGTGCCCAACGTAGCTTACGGTGGACATAATTTTCCTTTACGGTGCTGAAGGTCTGTCTTATGGTGGGTTTTGAAGATTGGACTCCACCGTAAGCTACGATGCCCACTGTAGCTTACGGTGGTCATCAATATTTCCAGTTTTGCCCTTCATTGATCCCTTGAGTCCTCATCTTCAATAAGCCAATTACATGCACCCTCCAAAGCACGTTTAAACTCCCTTGTTAATACTCTTCGGTACCTGCAAAGCTATATACACCGTAGACATCAACTCATAAAAATTAACCCATTTAACCATGGAATATATATCATTTTAATGCACTTACGGGTTGTCCAATAGACCACCCGTCACATCCCCACACTTAAACGTTACTTGTCCCTAGCAACACATCACAAACATTTTCAAGCTTAAAAGTGATTACCATATAAACCAAACACAAACATGTCATTCAATTGTCAACTTACCATCATACCACACAACACACCCCCCCCCCCCACAATAACTCTCCTCTCGGTGACGAAAATGTACTAGCAAAATTGCGCTAGATCACTCAATGCAAGTACATGAATGGGCGACAATAAGCTTAGATAATAACCAAGTCTCCACCTACAAACTGCCTAACATGCCTACAAATCAAAAGGACTTTCGGGTTGTAATGAGGCAATGTTTAAGGGTGAGAATTGGTGGGAAATATGCATGTAGCTCATTTAATCGACCCGGTTTATTATTACAACAAACAAAAGAAATAACCAACACTATGTGTACAACTAACTTTTCATTCTTTCTTCTTCTCTTTGTCTTTTTTTCTTCCTTTTTTTAATAAATTTAGAAAGGAAGAACACATACATAACAATATTAAACTAAACTAAGCTCTTAAACCATGTCACTTCAATAGGTAGAATTTTGTAGGACATAGGATTGGTTAACAAATGAATGGTTAAAGCTCAAATTTTTGGCTACTAAAGTTCAAACCCCCATCCCTCTCACTACCAAGCTCATATATTTAACTTATGAGGTCCAACCCCCAAAACCCACACTCAACACACATCCAGACGAGGCTACCTAAATGCCCTTATCAAATTCACAAGCATGTTACACTTAGGTTTTGACAAGAATCTATTATCCAAGTTCTATTAACACAACGCACATACCGCCACTCAACCAAAAAGAATTTAATCTCTAAAACGCATCTACGTGGCTCAAAACTCACCAAGAAAGGGATAAAAATGGATAGCGATGTGTCATGCAGATTAAGGTAACATATTCAAACTTGACAACTGTTTGGTTTGCTTCACAAAATTTTTCAAAAATCCCAAAAATTTCCCCCATCCCCACACCTAGGATACATTGACCCCAATGTATGGTTTTGTGGGAAACAATCACTTAAGTTACTTCAACTTCACCTTTAGCTCAAATACCACCAACCCATAACATAACTATCAACCACAATACGCCCCCTTCACTCCCAACCAAAAACACAACACAACATAATAATATCTACAATATTGTACAAAGAAAGAACACCACCTGATCAATAATAGCGAGACTGAGGAGGTCCAAAGATGGAAGTCATCATCTCCGAAAACTCCCTGAATGCAATGCGCCACTGCCACTTCCACATTCTTGCTGATCGGTGCTTTGCTTTGCTGTTGACTATGATGAGGATCCACCATTGCGAATGATGCATCGGTGGCGTCGAATAAGAAACGCTACCATCATAGGGTGGCAGAGTCGAGTAGTCCACAGGTGGTGGGTCCACAACCACCGGTCGCGTTGCATGCTAATCAGCATCCATACGTCGGTTTTGATCATCCAGATATCAGTTATTTATTTCTTGTTCAAAAGCTTAAGCGTGGGTACGGTTCCAAGATTCTTGACGATCGAAGTTGTGTCTTAATCATACGTTCTTCGTGTCGTCGACAATTGAGATATCACGGGGAGGTTTAAGGGTTGGATATTAGTCAATTGGTTATCGGGTAACAACCTCGCATTATGGTAATCCGAGTACTTAGTTCCCTTTTATCACAAACAATTAATCAAACACGAGTCATGTCTATGTGACTCTTTCTAGTCTAATTTGAAACACATGCGTTAATGAAACCAGAAACTTAAGATGGCACTCGCTTTTAATCTGTTAACAACCAACTTTGATTTGCTATTAGTTTAATTCTAAAATCACAATACCACAAATTCTGAATTTAATTCCTTGCAATTTAGGTAAATTAGTTTAAGTACTACAAGTCTTAGATAGCATAATTTCCACAACTCCCTGTGTTCGATACCCACTTACCGCTAGCTACTAGCAGTATTTGGATTAAATTTACGTGATACTATGACAATCACGTCAAATTTTCGCTATCGTAGCTTACGGTTGACATAATTTTCCTTTATGGTGCTAAAGGTCTATCTTACGGTGGGTTTTGAAGATTGGACTCCACCGTAAGCTACGGTGCCCATAGTAGCTTACGGTGGTCAGCAATATTTCCAGTTTTGCCCTTCATTGATCCCTTGAGTCCTCATCTTCAATAAGCCAATTACAAGCACCCGCCAAAGCACGTTTAAACTCCCTTGTTTATGCTATTCGGTACCTTTAAAGCCATATATACCGTAGACATCAACTCATAACAATTAACCCATTTAACCGTGGAATACAGATCATTTTAATGAACTTACAGGTTGTCCAATAGACCACCCGTCAGTAACCAATCCGAAACAGTCAGAGGAGGAGGATCCAATTCGGTCAATGTGCCTATCCGGAATTGGTCGAGAGGCCCAATCCAGAACAGTAACATAGTGGGCCCAAGACACTTTAATTTTCAGAAATTCTATTGGATTAGCCCAATTCCAAAACACAGTAGGCTTGTCTAATACCCCTTGACATAAATCATCTAACTCAAAAATCAACAGTTTAAACTAACCGAGCAACCAAGTGGACTTTACCAAATATACAGAAATAAGCAAACCATTTAAACAAAATCAATATAGCATATACACAGTCTTGCTATGGGATCAAATCGTTTTTAGGCAGACTAAGGAACACTTTTCATTGTCGGCTTGGTCAGACTGGTCTAAGCGATTGCCAATATATTTGTCCATTTAAACCTAGAGCTCAACCTTCTACTTTTTGCTTTATGATATGCTTAAGGTAATGTTATACTATAAAACCTATGTGTCCCTCTCCATGACATACCCCCGCGATCAAGGTAGGCACAACGGTTTACGATGTTTTGATAACTTATACTAGAATCATCATATCTTTACAACGTTAGACCATTGATCACAGGTATGCACCATCGTGCAGTTAAAGTTTTTAATGTTTTGCGTCCAACGAGGGTGAGACATACACCTTTTGGTGCGAATTTTTCTTTTAGGAGCAATTAAGGTTTTTGTCCAAATTTGGATCTTTTAAGATATCCGGACTGGTGTTAGGTCTGTATATAATCTGGATGCAACAGAAGGACAGCAAGATATCCCGGATAACTCAACAGTATAAACACCTAACACCTTAAATATTGGCCAACTATCAACACAAGATTTAAGACCATAAAATCATATGTCGATGGTGTGTGACCCACAAGATATATAGTTCTTTATGTTTATATCATTTAGCTTATACTATTCGGTCGAGCTCTAAGCCTATCAACATATCACTTTTGATCCAAGTCGTTCCCGCTACAACACCTTACATGTGTTAGCCAAAACCTTTATCACGAGAAATTATTTCATTTCCCAATCATTGCTAAACCGTTTGAAACTATTTTGTCATTTTCTGAATTTTTAATGTTTTTGTGTTTTTCTATTTTTTCAAATGTTTTTGTATTTTTGTGATTTTTCTCCCCCTAAACTTGTGCATATAAATGAACAAATTTATGAGGCAAACAAAAAGAAAAGAAACTGAGAACAAACTAAAAGGAAAGGATAAAGGAAGCTCATTTAGAAAACATGATCATTTTGAGAAGATCCACAGGCACTTGAAAATGCATGTTGCTAATGGGTTTCGTGAACAAATCTACAACATCTTCATTGGTGTGGATTTGCTCAAGTTTAACAAGACCCTTTTCATTATAATCACGAATGAAATGAACTTTGATATTTATGTGCTTGTTTTGGAGTGAAAAACAGGGTTTTTGACAATTTGGATAGCGGCGTCATTATCACAATAAATTAATGTGTTTAGATAAGTCAAACCGTAATCCGCAAGCTGATGTTGCATCCATAAAACCTGGGAGCAGTAAGCTGATGCTGCGACATATTCTGCTTCCTGCAGCAGAAAGCGAGACCGTCTGCTGCTTCTTGCATTGCCAAGAGATCAATCTATCTCCCAAGAATTGGCATCCAGCTGAAGTTGGTCGCATGTCCCTGTCTGTACCTCCAAGACTACTGTCAGAGAAAGCATATAGTTCAAATTCGAATTTTTAGGATACCAGAGCCCTAGTGACGGTGCCCCTTTAAGGTACCTAAAAATTCTTTTAACAACATCTAAATGAGAGAGTTTAGGAGTAGCCTGATATCAAGCACACAAGCAAACGACAAACATGATGTCTGGTCGACTTGCCGTTAGATACATTAGTGAAGCAATCATAGATCGGTACATTGTTGGATTGACAGTTGTTCCTTCTGCATGTTCATTCATCAAGGGCCGTTCAGCGATAGGCGAAGCCATAGGCTTTGAATTTGTAAGCTTGAATTTGGCAAGAACGTCATTGACATATTTTCCTTGATGAATCAAAATGCCTTGTGAGCTCTAACGAACTTGAAGACCCAAAAACATAGTCATCTCCCCCAATGAACTCATCTCGAATTTCTTCTTCGTAACCTCTTCAAATTCGCGACATAACCCATCATTTGTAGAACCAAAAATAATATCATCTGCGTAAATTTGAACAAGAATGATGTCCTTGTCAACACTTTTGATGAACAAAGTCTAATCAATGATTCCCTGTTATATTCCTGAGCAAGCAAATGCTCTATCAGGGTTGTGTACGACGCACAAGGCGCCTGATGCAACCCATACAAAGCTTTGTCCAACTTGTATGCGTAGTCTGGCTTGTCAGGATCAGTGAAACCCGGTGGTTGCGTCACGTATATCTCCTCTTTCACCGTGCCGTAAAGAAACATAGTCTTGACGTCCATTTGATAGACTATGAAGTCCATGTATGATGCATATGCCAAGAAAATGCGAATGGCTTCCAATCTGGCCACGGGTGCATAAACTTTATCGTAATCCAACCACTCGATCCGGCGAAAACCCTGAACAACCAGTCGAGCTTTGTTCCTCACAATCACACCAGTATTATCCTGTTTGTTGCGAAATACCCAACGAGTGCCAAGAGCACTTTTTCCCTGAGGAAGCTTCACCACTTCCTTACCCCAAGTTTCTCAAACTGACTGAGTTCTTCATGCATAGCGTCAAACCAGCCTGGTTCCTGCAAGGCGACATCAATGCTTTTAGGTTCAATTTGTGAGATATAACAAGAGTAAATACATGTATTGATATCTCCTGATTGAATGTGAGTCTAAACTCAAACAGTAACAGCACCAATAACATTTTCAATCGGATGATCGCGCTGTAGACGTTGTGGTATAGGCGTAGCAGGAACATCGAGATCTGACTGCAAGTTTGTAAAGCTCTGCGATGCAACTCCAGATGACTCCCCTTCATTAGTTGCACCAGTGGAAATGTTGACTAATGAATCAACAGAACAGTCTGGTGGTGTAGGCTCAGGAAACAAAGATGAGCCTAAGATATCAGGAGTTGTAGCTCCTTCATTTACGACAGGAGTTCCTGTGTTTGGAGCCTCAACTTCAGGGGAATCCATCTGAGGAATCTGTTCAAAAACAGTCTCCTGATTCTGTGATGCTGGTGGACATGTAGACACAGCTTCATTGAATCCGGGTGGATCCATACTCAGCTACTTGAAAGATACTTGCAGTTGTTCAACATCTTCATCATCCTCATATAAGATAGGCATCGGTGGGAGTTCAGAACTTGTGCCTGTACCTGCATTCATATCAGAAGAGACATCAACAGATTTAAACAAAGAGGAATAATCATAGAGCCAGTTGGGACCAATGCGTGCGTCCTTGAGATTCTCCTCTAGCCAACTCACATTGTAGGTTTTAACTACCATTTTCTTGATCTTGTTATAGACACGATAGGAAGTGTTCTTAGAGTAGCCGACGAAGATGCATGGATCTTCGCGTGATTCAAATTTTCCCTTAGCATCCACGAGTAGAAGAACACAAGGGCATCCGAACTTGTAGAAATGCTTAACCGAAGGTTTGTGACTTTCAACCACTTCATACGGTGTTTTCATGTGCCTTTTGTTGATCAGGGCATGATTCTGAATGTAACATGCGGTATTGAGTGCTTCTACCAAGAAAATAAGAGGTAGTTCTGATTCGATCAACATAGTACGTGCAGCTTTAATGAGTGTGCGGTTTCTGTGTTCTGCAACCCCATTCTGTTGAGGAGTTCTGGCTGCACTGAACTATCGATCAATTCCCTTGGAGGAGCAGAAAGAATTCAAAATGGCGTTCTTGAACTCTGTGCTGTTATCACATCGAATAGCCTTCACTGTAGTGTCTACCTGGTTGTCCATGAGGGTGATAAACTATTTAACTAACTCAGCTGTTTCACTTTTTTGTGCTAGAAAGAATATCCAAGTGAAACGGGAGTAGTTATCAATGATAACCAGACATTATGCCTTCCCGCCAATGCTCAGAATATCGGTCGGACTAAAAAGTTCCATATGAAGCAGTTCCAAGACTTTTAACGTGGATGGTGCGGGTTTCGACTTGTGTGGCTTTCAATGTTGTTTCCAACGAGCACACGATACACACTTTTCAATCTGCATAAAATCCCGAACAGGCAGCTCTCTGACTAAACCACCTTTTGCAAGTCTGTTGAGATTCTTCATATTGATGTGTCCTAGTCGGTTGTGCCACAACATTGCATCGTGCTTAGTGGTCAACGAGAACAAACAAGTAAGCTTGTCTGTGGGGGCCTTGTTCATGTTGATGACATAAGTGTTTCCTTTGCGTTCAGCTTTGAGAAGAATCCATTCATCAGGAATAATGAGGCATCGTTTCAACACATAGCATCCTTTATTTGTAAACAGCACATCTAGATGATTATCACAGAGCTGAGATACACTAAAGAGACTGTACTTCAACTCTAGGACAAGTTCATGTTCTTGAAACTGAGAGCTCTATTGCACACCGTTCCTCTCATAGTTATCTTTCGCGTTTCACCACCTACGAAGGAGATGAATCCGCCATCAAAAAACTAAATGTCATTCAACTGCGAGATATCTCCTGTCATGTGCCTGGAACAGCCACTGTCGACATACCAAGGTCTGACGAGAGTCCTCCAAAGTTGTTCCTACACATTTCAACAGGTTTAGTTAGAAGCTGCAACCCAGGCCATTGACGATCTGGGTGTTCCATTTACATCAACATAAGTGACTTCACGAAAAATGAAATTAGTTGAGGATTAGGTTGGTGATGCTTTTGATTTGTCCGATTTTGGGATAGAGGACTGGGTCTTGGTCAAGATCTTAGGCCTCCAGGTTAGTGAGTCAGACTTCTGCACAACTTTCGGAGTGCTAGAAGGATTCAGAGAACCTGAAGGTCTTAGAGATTTTTTTATTTTGTCTCTTGGCCATGTTCCAGTCTTGATCAGAGGGTTTAACCGTAGCAAATCGAGCCTAATGTAGGCGATTAGGCATAAATCTCTGATTTCTCGAAGATAGGGCGTCGAAAGGCATAAAAGCATTTTGACAATTTCGTGCAACATGCCCGGGAAATCCGCAGTTGAAACAGGCCTGCCTCTTCTGGAAGAAAACAGTCCGTTCATCTTGAGAAATTCTAGGTAGCTTGTCTGTCAGTTTCTTGCTTGCTAGTACTGACGGCTGGTACATGGTCTTAGTCTTGGCTGTAAACTGCTCACAACCATCAGCACACTTGTAAGTTTTATGATTGAAATTTGATAGTTTGGAGTTGGTAGACTTAGGCAAAATTTTAACTAATTCCTGTTCAGCTGGTGGCTTAACAAATTCAGTTTGGGGTTGCTGAGTCAATTTCTCAGAATAAGGAACTGAATCAGCAGTAGCCTTTTCAGTAGGCTGAGGTGCCTGTTTGGTTTTCTTGTTTTTGGATCTACGTGTTCTCCGTTTCTTTTTATTAGACTTCAAATTATTTTGGTTGATGGATTCTTCAGAGAAAACATGTGATTTAGTAGGGACATCCTTTTTTGAAACGTCGGAATATGAGCTTTGATTGTTAGTAGCAAGAGGAATCTCTATATTTTGAAAAGTTCAAGATTCCGATTCAGTTTCAAAAGTTTTATCTGAATCAGCAAAGGGAGATTGCTCATTTTCTGTCATTTCAGAATCAGTTACCGATCTTCGTTCGAAGACTCTGATTCGCCCGATTCTTTTGGTACTTTGCCAGCGTCACTCATCACAGAGTCCGTTGGTTGGTTTATTTCCTCATTGGCAATCCTAGGAATAGCATCAATAGACGGTGCTTCATCAGAAGAACTTTCAGTCTCCTCAGTAGGGACTGAGGAAACCGAATCATCTGTCGATGTTGTACCTGTAGCAAAAGTTATGTTTTAATCACCAGAGTTATCACATACATTATCAGAATTCATAACATTAGCATTAGATGAAAAAACCAGAATAAAAAATGTCTAAGTTATCAACACAACCAACATTGTCCGAGAATTTAGATTGTTCAGCAAGAAAAAGATTCAAAATGTCAAAAGCCAGTTTATAAAAATCATAATCAGCAACTGAATTTTCCGAATTTGAATTCAGACATTCTTCTTTAGTAACGTTCACTATGTTAGTAATATCCTCAACTAATATTTCTTCTGCACATGAAGTAGACGCATTAGTAACGTTCACTATGTCAGTTTCAGGAGGATTTTCTTGTTTTGATTCTTTAAATGGTGTTGTTGCTTCTTCATTAGGCGTTGTTTTCTCCAAACCATATGAACTACAAGAGAGGGTGTCACTAGCGTCCTTCTTGAGTTCAGTTGGCTTGGAAATCTTTGGGTAGTAGGGCTTCCACGGTTTTGAAAAGTAATCCGAGGGTTTACCATACATCTTTCTTCATTTTCTAGTTCTGACTCAGAATCAGGCATTCATGTGCGGTTATGATTATATGGTGGAGGAGCCCTATTATACCCAAGGCCTTTTGTATAGTTTTTCTGGTATTCAAGCTGCAGTTCACACAAGTCCTTGACCAGCTTGCTGGAAGTTTCAAATTTTTAATATTTATTTCATTTTGTTGAAAAATTCCTATCAAGGAATTTAACTTGGCTAGAGATGCTTGAAGTTCTACGTCCTTTTTAGCTAATTTTAGCTTATAGTCTATACCCAACATTGTTGTTGGTTCAAGTCAAGCTTTAGCTAAGCTATGTCTTGTATCAGTGATTCAACCTTTTCCATAAGAAGCTTGTTCTTATGTTTAAAGGCGATGTTCTGCGATGCAGCTTGTTGATATTCGGCTACAAGAGTCGAATGAGTGCATTTGTGATAATTTAAAACGACAACTATCTAAATAGAGAATTCGATTTACCATTTCTGAAAGATCATGTGTCTCAGCTGTCTGAGCCATCATACAATGATTGCTGTTCTTGGAAAGATTCAGAGTCTCCATTTGAGCTGCAACATCTGCCCAGTTGAACCCTTCATGCTGCTGTGCCACCAAGGCCGTTGATTTCCTGCTAGAGCTGCTCGAGGGACTTGAAGGAGACTTTGAAGGAGAGACAGGCACAAGCTGTTTGTCATTGTTCTGAATATCTGCCACTCTGGATGAGACATATCCAGATGGCGTCTTCTTGCATTCCCGTACGAAGTGTCCTGGCTCATGACATCTATAATACCTAAGCTTATCTTTCGTTAGCCAAGTCTTCAGATTCGACAATGGTTGCCTCCCATACTTCTTATAAAATTTGTTGACACGGAAAGCAGCCATCGCAAGATTCCAGGACACATCAATCTCGTCCAAATCGTCCTTGATGATCTGATCTACTTCAGTTCAGAGGGGTCAATTCACTTGCTAAGAAAGCATTTAAACTATTAATCATTGAAGCAGCTATGGCCAATTTCTCCTCATTCTCTTTTGTGAGAAAATCAGAATTTGACAAAGCTGGAGCAGGAGCTGGTCCGGAAACAGCAAATTGAGGAACGCCACCTTGTTCAGCTGTAGCAGGAATGGCAGGACAATAAACCATATTAGGATACTGGGCATGATATTGTGTCTGAACCTGTGCCGCAGAGATCATCGTAGGAGTCTGAGATTAAAGACGATAAACACTCTGAGTCTTCTCTGCAGAGGTGAGAGGACTGTATACCAAGTTAGAGCTACTCGATGTGTGTGAGCTTCCTTGCAGAGGGCTGTAGACAAAATTCTGAGACATTAGTGCCGCCTTCTGCATTGTAATACCAGCTGCCATCAGACTGCTTTGATGATTGATGTCCCTCTTTTTATTGTCTATCTCACATGACTTGATAGTTGCAATCATTTTCGTGAGGGTAACATCGATCAGAGTTTTCGACTTCTTGATCATGCCCACATCAGCATCCCAGCTCTTGGGCAAAGACTTCAATAATTGTCGATTCATAGAACTGTTTGTGAGAGAGATTTCAGCTAAAATCATCTGAGAGACAAGCTTCACATATCTTCGAATTTGATTCTCAATGGTTTCTCCATATATGTGGTTAAATGAGCTGAACTGTTGATTCAGCTGATTAACCCGACTTGCTTTCATATCAGCATTTCCCTCATAGAGATTCTATAGTTCGCTCCACACCTCCTTAGCCGTCTTGCAAATTCGGACAGCTACGGAGATGTCATGTCCGAGTGCCATCGTTAGAACAGCCGAGGTTTCTCATCCTCTTCGATTATCTCCACGTCTTCCGGAGTCCACAAATGACTAGGTTTGGGGATCTTTGTGTCCAGATCTTCAGTAGTGCTATAAACTATGGTTCGATAACCATTCATGATACATCTCCAAACCCCCAGTTCTTTAGCCTTGTAGTATTGCTCAAACCTGAACTTCCATTCATAATATTCGCCACCATATAGCAGACGGGGCACCTTTGTAGAAGTGCCAATGCCTTGGTCTAGCTCTTGATGAAGAGCTAGCGTCTTCGATTGCAAAGCTGCCAGTGTGGCATTTGTCAAATCCTGAGCTGTCATGTAACTGTTCATCATCATTTTTTTTAAATTTACCACGTAAAATAAAATTTAATTTTTTAAATTCTGATTATGAAAAGTGCTCCGAAATAAGTCCGTAATGAGTCCGAGATGATAGTGTGAAACAGTAATCGGAATGCTATCAGAGACAAAGCAACAGTAACTCGGATGAATTCGAAATGCTTCCTTAATCCGAGATGAGAAATCAATCCGGAATGCAGATGAAATCCGAAATAGAAAATGATCCGGATTGCAGGATATCCAAGATGAATGCCAATCCGAGATAGAGAAAACAGATCCGGAATGAAAGCTTGATATGGAATGAAAGTCTTATCCGGAATGATAGTCTGATCCGAAATAACAATCCTCATCCGGAATCAACAGTATTCCAAAATTCCTGCAACAGATAAACACAAGTTAATTCAAACAGTGATCCTTATCCGGAATGCAAGAAATCCGGATAAGGTTGTTGAGAAAACCGATGAACAGTCGTCCGAAATCAATCCGAGATGGATGATCTTCTTCGTGTTCTTCGGGATCTGAAATGCTTGAATCTCCTTCGGTTTTCTCAGAACAGTAGCAGCCCGAGATGAGAAAAATAACAGCAATCTTCAATAGTGAAAATCCAAGATGACAAACAACAACAAGTCTTCGAGATCTGAATAGTTCTTCAATCCATGACACCGAGAGCCTGTATCGAACAGCATGCTATGATACAAATTATATGTCTCGATTCGGATCTGTACATAGTATCACAACAGCTAATCAATTTTGGAAATAAAGATTAGATTAATAGAACAAGAACAATCTCTGATTAAACAACTTGCATACACCGAATGGTGTCTGATACAAGATTTCTGAATAACAAACTGACTAGCCCCCAAATACTAACCCTAATACATGCATTTACTAATCATAAAACCCACTAATTACAAACCTAGGCCCATAAGGCTCTAGGAAGCCCATTTTTTCAACCTTAGCCCAAAATGCAACACTAATATGTAAACCTTTTAGCTAGGGGCCCAATAATATTAGAAACAAAACACATTTTTAAAGACGGATGAACATGTTAAACACAAGGTTAAAATACTACATGGTTTTATTAACTTTCAAGTTCATCATAACATGAAATATGCACCTATGTGCATATATTATACTTGTTGAAATTGTTGAGAATAAATTGATGAGTTTTGGAAGCTTAAACACATATTTTAAAACGTGGGAAACCTCATAAATCTAAGGGAAACTATGGCAAAATTTTATAAAATATAAACACTTAGAAAAATATATTTTACAAGGCTCTTACATGTAAACTTGTTTAAAAGTAAGAAATATAAAAATCCTCATATTTTTGTATTAAATGTAAATCAAAGAAGTTATGGTTTTTCTAAAAATAAAGGTGCATATAAATATATATTTTGGAAAATATATATTTAGCGATCATAAAAACTATGTGCTATGTGTATGTTGTTTGTATTAGTTATATATGAATTAGGAACTTGAAATAATACACACAAACAAATACAAAAAAAATTGGCAAACAAAGATTTACAAATATTATATATATATATATATATATATATATATATATATAATATATATATATATATATATTCATGCCTTGGATACAAATATGGACAAATCAGACATTTGGACTATATAAGCATTACGTACTAAAAATATATAATATATCGAAGGTTGGTAAATATTATTTTCAAAACCAAACAAGTGACAAAATATATTTTTTACAAGTATATAAAATATATCATATTTTCTCAATCCTAGAAATATATCATTTTTGATGTGTATAAAGATATATATTTCATCAACATCTTAAAAGTATATTGTTTTGGTGGAAAAAAATATACATTTTTCTAGAACTTATCTTAAAAATATATTATTTTTAAGATGCCTACACTTACCAAGCATAGGATACATATATTAATTTGGACATATCTTAAAATTATATACTTTAAGACACCAAAGTTGTGGGTAATGAATACACGAATATACGTATTTCTATACGTACAAATACATGCCAACATATGCCAGTAACACTTGGTGAATATACCGTTATACAAGTATTATACATAACCATGAGTGTTCATGCATATTTGAGTGGATGCGACTCAGTTAGGTTCATTCGGTTCGACTCAATTCGGTATTCACGCCGGAAGCTCATAGTCCTAAGCAGGCCATTAGAAATGAAGACCGAAGACCAAGCAACATCAAAGGCGGAGTTTGTTGATACACTTTTGTGTCTGTCGCTTGTTTTAGTAACGTCAGTAATTGTACGGTCTTTGTTTGTTGTGTCTATAAAGTGTTCGTCGTGTAAACCAAATCAAGGTATCCACCTATCTTGATTTAGTACGACATTTAGTTTGTTTGTGTTGAAAAACAGTTGTATGTGTGCATACTGTTAAGTTTTGTCCGAAGAACCACTACTTCATGCAAGGGAAGTTGTCCTTCGTATGAGTGAATTGTCATTCCTATGAGCTATTTGCTTGATCATACGAGTCACCATTCCAGAAGAACAAGTTACTTGTTCATACGAGTGACTATTCAAAAAAGAACCTTTTGCTTATTCGTACGAGCAAGTTGCTTGTTCGTACGAGCCATTTGCTTGTTCGTACGAGTGACCTCTCAAGAAGAATAGTGCTTCGTATGAACAAGCACTGTGACTTTCTTTGTGAATGCTATGGGTGTTAGGCCTATATAAACAGACATGCACTTCACAGTTTAGGTGTGGGAGCATAGAGAGAGCACACAAAGAGTGAATAGAGAGATAAGCAGTTTATTCAAGAGTGTATGTACTGGGTCTCTCTACAAATCAATATAGTGATTATTTGAAGATATATCTTTTGTTATATTGGTTGTGCTCTTGCTTTGGTTTGCATATACACTTGTATTCCGCACTCGTGTGTGTGTTAAACAACAAGGAAGTAGGTTATCTTGATCCTCCAAGTGGACCTACAAGTGGTATCAGAGCTTTGGCTCTCTTCCTTGTTGAAAACCAAGCATAGTGTTGTGTTTGAGCAAGTTGTGAAGCTTCCTGGAAGTATTCTTGAACTTCAAAAAGAAACTTAAGTTTTTACAAGAAAAGTGGTTTAAAACTTAGGTAAAACTTGTTGTTCTCAGAAAAATTTATAAAAGCCTTGTTAAAATACATGGAGACATGTTAGGATACGGTTTTTCTTGAATTTTTCTATTAAAGTTTAGTTGGACATATTTTCCGGTGAAGCACTTATCGGAAAACTCACGGGAATATTCCTTGAATGTTTGACTTAATCTTAAGATCTAATTGAAAAGCTGTTGTTGGAATGTTTGTCTTTTTAACCAATCTGTGTGAACAACTGTCAGGTTTCAAAAAAAACACAGAAAGAAGATTCTGATACAAAAGAAAACTTCTCACCAACCATCTTTGCTAAAAACCAACACTCAAGAAGAACTGGTTAGTCGCACAAAGAACTAGTTGTTCGTGCGAAGAACTAGTTAGTCGCATGAAGTGTGATATCCCGGGTTTTTCAGATAACTTAAACGTAATACGTGTCAATCTAATTACGTGCTATGTGTACGAACGTGTACGAATTAAATGAATACGTGTTGTGTGTTGTGTGATTGTTTTAGTGATTGAATATTTAGATTTAATACGTGCACGAACTTAACCGAACCGCGACACGTTCTAAACCTTGGTTCATTTCGACTCTAGGAGTAACAAGTTCTAAACTCTAGTTCAAGTTAAGTTCTCGGCCAAGATCAAATCCAACACACATCGAAAACCTAAACCCTAAACCAAACATGTCTCGGCCATAAGATCAAAACCAAACCGAAACCTATAGCATGCAACTTTAATCTTCGGCCAAAAGAGAACAAGAATCAAAAACCTAAACTCTAATACTCTAATCACTCGGCCGCAAAACCCAAACCAACCCAACCCAAGTCCCTCGGCCACAAACACTAACCAAAACCGCAAACTTATTGCGTTCAAACCCAAGCTAAACCAACCCAAACCCTTGGCCGCGAGAACTAGTCCAAATCGGAAACCTATCCCCTATTTCTAATCACCTTGCGCCTATATATACACACACTAATGCATGCTCTTTCACAACTCCAAAACCCTAAAAGAAACCTGCCGTCGGCAGCTCCCTTGCTCCTCCTAACCGATCGAGATCAGCTCTTGTTCATCTTTTCAGTCGCAAACAAACTGCCTTACCCTCATCATCATCTCGGTCGCAGCAAGCAACAGTTTTTCTGTTCTGTTTCTTCCGGTCGCAGCAGCAATCAGCGACATCTTTCCTCTCGACCACAAGCAGCCTTGATCACCGGATCCCCTAGCTTAATCACGGTTCGTTTACATTGTTATTAAAAGATTTGAGGTTATCTCTGATTACAAGATCATGTTCGGATTATGTATATGTTTGAATGTCTAGTTGTTTCGGATAAATAAGCATGTTTGAATGCCTAGTTGTTTCGGGTTTTTATGTGTTGGATAAGTAATAGGCTGTTTTGATCATGTGCTTGTGAATAATTGTTTGCGGAAACCCTAAGTGCTTGAATGAATTGATTGTATTGTCTTCGGATCATGTGTGCTTTCAAGTAATCGGCTGAATTGATAGTGTGGGTATACATGACTGTTTTCGGAATCGATAGCTTACAACTATGAATTGTTTATAAAGATTATAGTTATTTAGTAGGGTTTGCATGGATAAGTAGTTAGTAGTAAACTAGGATCAAAAATCGGTCTTTGCCGGATTAGGTCGATCAATAGGAACGATGTAGGTAAGTTGTAATAATAACAATGCTGAAACAGCCTGCTGAATACTAGTTACAGCCGACTTCATCTGGCTGTAACTTGGTCGTTAGTTGTCGAAAAATGGATTTTCTGATGTCT
Source organism: Scalesia atractyloides (assembly GCA_947069175.1). Taxonomy (NCBI): domain Eukaryota; kingdom Viridiplantae; phylum Streptophyta; class Magnoliopsida; order Asterales; family Asteraceae; genus Scalesia; species Scalesia atractyloides. Next base: position 49,047,096 of record CAMTDV010000020.1, read on the forward strand.
AGAATGTAGAGATTTGAATAAGGAATCTAATGGCACTGGATTCATAATTTTCTGAAATCGTTTGATATTTTTAAAGGGCTAAACAAGTTCAGTAGGTAAAGCTGTTAAAATTCTGGAATTTTGTTGGTTGTTTATCAAGCTAGATTTTAAAATCAGTAAGGAGTTGTGTCATGATTTTTGTACAGCAACTAGGTATAAAAATTTCCGGGCAACTCCAACTGGAATTTTGTTAATCGGACAATCAGTGATTTTTAAATAAATTCTTCCGTGGACTGCAGTCAGAAAGCGGTAAATCTGACTGCAGCTTAATGAATTAATATTTATGGCTAATTAGTAAAGATTTAAGACTTGGAAAAATTATATAAATTTCTATGGTATAAATGTCACCTACTGTAAAAATATGGGAATTTTTAGAATGCTGGAACTATTTTATAAAAATCCTAGAAAACAGCTGAATAATTGAGTGTTAAGCAGAAAGTTGTTAACTTGTGATTTTATGCATTAAAGTGTTGCATGGATTAGGAATGTGTTCATGATAAGTTGTTTGATTACTATGATCATATGAGAATACTTGCATGCATGTTTGAGTGTTAGATATGTTGTTTGTGTGTATCACTTTGTGAGTAAATTGCGTGTGGAATTTGTATTGGTGTGATTTCACACTGACGTGGAATTAATTGGTTTGTTAGGACGCAACTAGCGGTCCCATCTCTTATAACATCTTTGCTACACTAACCGAGCAAACAAAGGTGAGTTCACGGCCCCTAACTTTATCCGGTTTTTAAACAACAGGGGGAGAAACATGTATACACTCTCAAACTCAATCTCTTTACGTTATACGAATTTAACGTCACGCAACTATACGGTAACTAAGTTAATGTTAATTGAATGTTATGGGCACTAAGCAGCTTTATCACTTAAGTCCTCGACAATCTCCTCGGATCGTTAGTATTTGGGTTAAATAGCGGGGGAATTATAAGTAGTACTACTGGGTCTGACGAGCCCCATCCGAGCTAGTCGCGCTAGCCGACCGGGTATGGTCAACGGATGTATGATTGGCCTAACACCGCCATGGTCATGTGATAGGCCTGGCAAAACGGAGGCACACAGTCAGCTTCGATCGCGAACACTTAGTGACATGACTTTAGGCTAGCTACCTATATACATTAATATTGAACTTAATTACGGAACAACTTAATATTCCGGGTTGGAATATTGGAACATCAACTTATTATCCCGGGTTGGGGATAATGGAAACAACAACTTAATATTCCGGTTTGGGAATATTGGAAGCAACAACTTATTATTCCGGGATTGGAATAATGGAACTGATTAGTTATCCCGTGTTGGGGATAACGGAGTAACAAACTATAACCGAACAAACGATTTTATGAAAACCTGTGAACTCACTCATCTTTAATGTTGACACTTGTTTCTTTACATGTTTCTCAGGACGCTAGGAGCTCTAGGTGCACGCACACGCATTGACACAAGACATCATTATAGAGTCTCATTTATTAATATTGTTTTGGGATTTTTCATTTGTTTTGGCGTTTGTGTTGGCGCCCGCATCTTTACTCATTTATGCTTCCGCTCAAACTTTAAAAACTGATACTTATGCTAAATATTGGTAATCTAAAATTTACAACAAATGATTTTGGAAAACGTATTATCAAATCATATAGAGTCGTTCGACGTACTAGTGTCTTAGATTCTGGTTTGTTCACACGTCTCGCGGTAGAACTCCGCAAGTGGAAATTGAGGGTGTGACAGATTGGTATCAGAGCCACTAGCTATAGAGAACCAGGTTTGCATTAGAAGTAGACCTAAACTATAGCTGATATCACGACACTAGACTTAGTTTGGCACTGAATTATTATATCTTGTTATGCAATATGCTACAAACGTGTTTGGTAGGTTATACCTTCATAATAAGAAATGAAAACAACTCGTAACTAACTACACGACCTAACAGGCAATGTCATCATCCTCATCGTCATCATCGTCCGACAGACTTACGCCACCAAGAGCACCAGGAAAGGCACCAATGGTGGAACCCATACCACCTTATGGCGTGGAGACACGCTCAGCAGCGAGGAAAAGGCTCGCTCTGGGGGAGGAGTCGTCGTTGCGCCCAACTATTGCTGTACCGGTTGAACCGGTTAATCCTGTAGAAATAGGACTTGACATGCTTAGAATCCTGGTACATACACAACAAAAATAGTTTGAAAGAATGCAGGAAACCATCTTAGCACAAGGATGGATGATCCGACACCTTACAGGAAAGACCGACTCGCTCGAGGAAGAGCATCGTACGAGCAAGGTAGCTCGTAGCACCATAGCCAGAGATCTGCGTGCTGAGCAGATAAGAGCTGACTGACTGGAGGACAGAGTCCTGGAAAACAGTTGGAACATTCAGGAACTGCAAAATCAAGCACTTGAACCAGCACCGGCCCCTCCAGTGCCGGTAGAGGGGGATCCAGAGGAGGATCCTGAAGAGGATCCGGAGGAGGACCCAGCTGAGGGAGCTGGAAATGCCGCACAGGATGACGGCAACGACAGTGACTTGGGGAATGGAGACGTAGACGACTGACACGTCTCGTTTATATTATTGGTTTTCCTTCAGTTTATTATTTTCCCACTTGTATTTAAACTTGAGACTTTATAGTAAATTCGTATGTTTGATTTGCACTTTTGTAAGACGTTGAGATTTCAGTTAATCAAGTATTTCTTTTGACTATTTAACATATTGAGTTGACATAACTAAATAATATTTAAAGTACGAAGTAGGATAACTATATTGGACATATAGACTTACGGGGTGTGTTTGTGTTGTGTTTCGAAGATCTAAATGGCGACTGGAAGACGTGGAAACCTTAACTTGACGCCCGAAGAGCTAGCTGCCATGATCCAGGAGCATGTGAACGCAGCATTAGCGGGTGTGCAGAACCAGCCGGCAGGTAACCATTATTAAGTTTTCGCGTGAAAATCTAATAGTGAGGCTAGTACAATTCCTTGCTGACTTCCTGTTCTCTGTCAGCAGGAGGGGGCTTTAATCCCTATAAGATGTTCCTTGACGCAAAGCCTAGCAAGTTCTCGGGGGCGGAAGGACCCATTGGACTGGTCCGCTGGATCGAAAAGTCGGAATCCGTTTTTGAAATGTGCAACTGCTTAGAGGCCAACAAGGTCAAATACGCCGCCTCAACACTGGAAGATGGGGCACTGACATGGTGGAATGCCCAAGTCCAAACACATGGACTGTTAGCTGCAAATGCTATGGCATGGACTGAGTTCAAGGCCCTGATTAAAGAGGAGTACTGTCCACGAGACAGAGTGCAACAGTTAGAGCAAGCTTTGTGGAACCACAAGATGGTGGGATCGGAAATTGAAGCTTACACCGTAAAACATCATGATTTGGTATTTCTGTGTCCCGAATTGGCCAACACGGTGGAGAAAAGACTCGAGTTCTATCTCGGGGGTCTGGTTCCGGAAATTCAGGGTATGGTGATGTCTAGTAACCCTGTAACAGAACATCAAGCTATCCGATTGGCTCACAAACTCACCGATAAAGCGGTGGAACAGAAGAAACTACCAGCAAGGGGTACCACTGAAGTTGCCCCAGATAACAAAAGAAAGTTTGAAGACTCCACCATTCGACAGTCTTCGTCATCTCATCCGCAGCAAGGGAACCAGAAACGGTTCAATCATTACCACAGCCACCGGGGTCATCAAAATCATTCCAACAACAACAACAACAACTACAACAACAACAACCAGAATGCAGGCGGCTATGTGGGTCGAAAGCCGCAGTGCAATCGCTGCAATCTTCATCACCACGGCCCTTGTGCCGGAATTCGCTGCCAAAGATGTGGCAAGATGGGGCATGCGGCAAAGGATTGTCGTGGGGAAACCATGCCCCGACAAAATCAGAATCAGCCTCAGGGTCAGTAGCAGGGTATAAACCGGGGATGCTATCAGTGTGGTAGCACTACTCATTTCAGAAAAGACTGCCCACAGTTGCGCAACAACAACAATAATGGTGGAAACAACCACAACAACCGCAACAATAATAACAACAACAATAATGGGAACGGTGGCACAGGAGGTGCTAAGGGTCGCGCATTTACATTGGGCCGCGGAGAGGCCAGAAACGACACGAACGTGGTCACCGGTAAGTTTCCCCTTAATGAACATTTTGCTTCTGTGCTTTTTGATACGGGTGCGGATAGGAGCTTTATATCTGAGTCTTTTAGGAAGAACCTAAATCTCACGCTTAAACCATTAGAGACCCCTTATGTGATAGAATTAGCCAATGGTAAATCTGTAAATGTGACCCAAATCGTATCCGGCTGTCAACTCAAACTCGCGGGCCACGTTTTTACCATCGATCTGATGACAACTACCCTGGGTAGTTTTGACGTGGTAGTCGGAATGGACTGGCTATCCGACGTCCGGGCTGAAGTTCTCTGTTTCGAAAAGTCTATCCGTATTCCACTCCCGAACGACGAAATCCTAACGGTACAAGGCGACAAGGCGAGCGCCGTCACCAACATTATCTCCTTTATGCAAGCTTAGAAGTATCTTCGGAGAAAGAATTCCTTCGCTTTACTCGCACTAATTACCGAACAGCCTAAGGACGAGAAACGTATAGAAGACATCCCTGTCGTCCGTGATTTTTCCGATGTATTCCCAGAAGAACTACCTGGTCTTCCACCACATCGACAATTGGAGTTTGAAATCGAATTGGCAAGCAATGCAACTCCCATCGCCAAGGCTCCATACCGACTAGCTCCAGCCGAGCTGCAGGAGCTGTCTACCCAACTTCAAGAGCTGCTAGAAAAAGGATTTATCCGACCAAGCGTTTCGCCATGGGGAGCTCCAGTCCTGTTTGTCAAGAAGAAGGACGGGACTTTCCGCATGTGCATCGACTATAGGGAACTCAACAAGGTTACAGTCAAGAACCGATAACCGTTACCTCGCATCGACGATCTATTCGACCAACTTCAAGGGTCAAGTTACTACTCTAAGATTGATTTACGGTCTGGTTACCATCAGCTACGCGTCAGGGAGGAGGATATCGCCAAGACGGCATTTCGCACTCGGTATGGCCATTACGAGTTCTTGGTCATGCCATTCGGTCTCACCAACGCACCTGCGGTGTTCATGGACCTCATGAACCGCGTGTGTAAACCATACCTCGACAAATTTGTCATTGTGTTCATCGATGACATACTCATCTACTCCAAAAGTAAAGAAGAGCATGCTGAGCATCTACGATTACTGCTAGGATTACTTCAACAGGAAAAGCTATACGCCAAGCTTTCGAAGTGTGATTTCTGGATCCGAGAAGTTCAGTTTCTCGGGCACGTAGTGAATGAAAAGGGTATCCACGTAGACCCTGCCAAGATTGAAGCCATCAAAAACTGGGAAGCACCTAAGACTCCGACGGAAATCCGCCAATTTTTGGGATTGGCTGGTTACTACAGACGCTTTATCGAGGGGTTTTCAAAGATTGCACAACCGCTTACTACCCTCACCCAGAAAGGTATCAAGTATGCTTGGGGTGAAAAACAAGAAGCAGCATTTCAATTGCTGAAGCAGAAACTTTGCAGTGCACCCATTCTGTCCTTGCCAGAAGGGACAGATGACTTCGTGGTGTATTGCGATGCTTCCATTCAAGGATTGGGATGCGTACTCATGCAACGCGATAAGGTCATCGCGTATGCGTCACGACAGCTGAAAGTTCACGAGAAGAACTACACGACGCATGACCTAGAATTGGGAGCAGTAGTGTTTGCACTTAAGATTTGGAGACACTACCTTTATGGAACGAAGTGCACAATCTTCACTGACCACAAAAGCCTCCAGCACATCTTTGATCAGAAGGAGTTGAACATGCGACAGCGTCGCTGGGTCGAACTCTTGAACGATTATGAGTGTGCCATTCGGTATAACCCGGGTAAAGCTAACGTGGTAGCTGATGCCCTCAGCAGGAAGGAACACTTGAAACCTCGTCGCGTACGAGCACTACAACTCACTATTCATTCGGGGCTACCCGATCAAATACGCGACGCCCAGTTAGAAGCAGTTAAGGAGGAAAACATCAAAGCCGAATCAGTGGGAAAAATGGAACGCGATTGGGAAGTAAAACCCAATGGAGCCCGGTATTTCATGAATCGCATATGGGTACCTCTCTACGGGAACCTCAGAGAGCTAGTCATGGATGAAGCTCACAAATCTCGATACTCTGTCCATCCGGGTTCGGATAAGATGTATTAAGACCTTAAAGCTGCGTATTGGTGGCCCAACATGAAAGCCGATATAGCCACCTACGTGAGTAAATGTTTGACTTGTGCAAAAGTCAAGGTGGAGTATCAAAAGCCATCGGGGCTACTCCAACAACCTGAGATCCCAGTGTGGAAATGGGATCAGATCTCAATGGATTTCATCACTAAACTCCCGCGAACCTTGGGTGGTTGTGACACCATCTGGGTGATTGTGGATCGTTTAACTAAGTCCGCACACTTCCTAGCTATTAAAGAAACAGATAAGATGGAGAAGTTGACTCGCATTTACATCAAGGAAGTAGTTTCTCGGCACGGAGTGCCAACGTCTATCATCTCAGATAGAGATGCTCGCTTCACGTCAAACTTCTGGCAGTCACTCCAGAAAGCGTTGGGAACACGCTTGGATATGAGCACAGCTTATCACCCTCAGACTGATGGTCAAAGCGAAAGGACCATACAAACCTTGGAAGACATGGTTAGGGCATGCGTGGTGGACTTCGGAAATAATTGGGAAATTCACCTGCCTCTAGTAGAATTCTCATATAACAACAGCTATCACACGAGTATTTCGGCAGCACCATTTGAGGCATTATATGGTCGTAAATGTAGATCACCGGTCTGCTGGGCAGAAGTCGGTGACAGTCAACTCACAGGCCCTGAGTTAATACTTGAGGCTACTGAAAAGATTGTACAAATCAGAAACCGTATGGCGGCGGCACGAGATCGACAGAAAAGCTACGCTGATCAACGACGCAAACCGCTCGAATTCCAAGTAGGCGATCGCGTCCTACTAAAGGTGTCACCCTGGAAGGGTGTAATCCGTTTTGGAAAACGGGGCAAACTTAACCCACGGTACGTAGGCCCGTTTGAAATCTTGAAACGAGTTGGACCCGTAGCATACCAATTAAACCTCCCTACCGAACTCAGTGGAGTTCACAACGTATTTCACGTGTCAAATCTGAAGAAGTGTCTATCAGATGAAACTTTAGTTATTCCATTGGATGAGATCCAAGTAGATGAACAACTACACTTCGTGGAAAAGCCTATTGAGATCATGGATCGTGAGATCAAGACTCGAAGGCACAGCAAAATTCCAATCGTTAAAGTTCGTTGGGACTCTAAGCGTGGACCGGAGTTCACGTGGGAAAGAGAGGATCAAATGAAAAGCAAATACCCACACCTCTTTGCAACTGAGCAGCAAACTAACGATACCAGTAACTAAATTTTCGGGACGAAAATTCTTTCAACAAGGGGATGATGTGACAACCTGGAAATTTTCTCATACTTTCGTGTACTATTGTTGACTAAATCCTTGTGCATGGCACTTGGAAATCTTTGTGTATGACACTTGGGAACTTCTTGTAACGTTGCGTACTATCATTAACAAACTAACTCTTTGTGCATGGCACTCTGAACATGTACGTTACATGCTAAACCGCGTTTACTCAATTTTCGGGACGAAAATTCTTTCAACATGGGGATAATGTGATATCCCGGGTTTTTCAGATAACTTAAACGTAATACGTGTCAATCTAATTACGTGCTATGTGTACGAACGTGTACGAATTAAATGAATACGTGTTGTGTGTTGTGTGATTGTTTTAGTGATTGAATATTTAGATTTAATACGTGCACGAACTTAACCGAACCGCGACACGTTCTAAACCTTGGTTCATTTCGACTCTAGGAGTAACAAGTTCTAAACTCTAGTTCAAGTCAAGTTCTCGGCCAAGATCAAATCCAACACACATCGAAAACCTAAACCCTAAACCAAACATGTCTCGGCCATAAGATCAAAACCAAACCGAAACCTATAGCATGCAACTTTAATCTTCGGCCAAAAGAGAACAAGAATCAAAGATCAAACCTAAACTCTAATACTCTAATCACTCGGCCGCAAAACCCAAACCAACCCAACCCAAGTCCCTCGGCCACAAACACTAACCAAAACCGCAAACTTATTGCGTTCAAACCCAAGCTAAACCAACCCAAACCCTTGGCCGCGAGAACTAGTCCAAATCGGAAACCTATCCCCTATTTCTAATCACCTTGCGCCTATATATACACACACTAATGCATGCTCTTTCACAACTCCAAAACCCTAAAAGAAACCTGCCGTCGGCAGCTCCCTTGCTCCTCCTAACCGATCGAGATCAGCTCTTGTTCATCTTTTCAGTCGCAAACAAACTGCCTTACCCTCATCATCATCTCGGTCGCAGCAAGCAACAGTTTTTCTGTTCTGTTTCTTCCGGTCGCAGCAGCAATCAGCGACATCTTTCCTCTCGACCGCAAGCAGCCTTGATCACCGGATCCCCTAGCTTAATCACGGTTCGTTTACATTGTTATTAAAAGATTTGAGGTTATCTCTGATTACAAGATCATGTTCGGATTATGTATATGTTTGAATGTCTAGTTGTTTCGGATAAATAAGCATGTTTGAATGCCTAGTTGTTTCGGGTTTTATGTGTTGGATAAGTAATAGGCTGTTTTGATCATGTGCTTGTGAATAATTGTTTGCGGAAACCCTAAGTGCTTGAATGAATTGATTGTATTGTCTTCGGATCATGTGTGCTTTCAAGTAATCGGCTGAATTGATAGTGTGGGTATACATGACTGTTTTCGGAATCGATAGCTTACAACTATGAATTGTTTATAAAGATTATAGTTATTTAGTAGGGTTTGCATGGATAAGTAGTTAGTAGTAAACTAGGATCAAAAATCGGTCTTTGCCGGATTAGGTCGATCAATAGGAACGATGTAGGTAAGTTGTAATAATAACAATGCTGAAACAGCCTGCTGAATACTAGTTACAGCCGACTTCATCTGGCTGTAACTTGGTCGTTAGTTGTCGAAAAATGGATTTTCTGACGTCTAGAACGTAGAGATTTGAATAAGGAATCTAATGGCACTGGATTCATAATTTTCTGAAATCGTTTGATATTTTTAAAGGGCTAAACAAGTTCAGTAGGTAAAGCTGTTAAAATTCTGGAATTTTGTTGGTTGTTTATCAAGCTAGATTTTAAAATCAGTAGGGAGTTGAGTCATGATTTGTGTACAGCAACTAGGTATAAAAATTTCCGGGCAACTCCAACTGGAATTTTGTTAATCGGACAATCAGTGATTTTTAAATAAATTCTTCCGTGGACTGCAGTCAGAAAGCGGTAAATCTGACTGCAGCTTAATGAATTAATATTTATGGCTAATTAGTAAAGATTTAAGACTTGGAAAAATTATATAAATTTCTATGGTATAAATGTCACCTACTGTAAAAATATGGGAATTTTTAGAATGCTGGAACTATTTTATAGAAATCCTAGAAAACAGCTGAATAATTGAGTGTTAAGCAGAAAGTTGTTAACTTGTGATTTTATGCATTAAAGTGTTGCATGGATTAGGAATGTGTTCATGATAAGTTGTTTGATTACTATGATCATATGAGAATACTTGCATGCATGTTTGAGTGTTAGATATGTTGTTTGTGTGTATCACTTTGTGAGTAAATTGCGTGTGGAATTTGTATTGGTGTGATTTCACACTAACGTGGAATTAATTGGTTTGTTAGGACGCAACTAGCGGTCCCATCTCTTATAACATCTTTGCTACACTAACCGAGCAAACAAAGGTGAGTTCACGGCCCCTAACTTTATCCGGTTTTTAAACAACAGGGGGAGAAACATGTATACACTCTCAAACTCAATCTCTTTACGTTATACGAATTTAACGTCACGCAACTATACGGTAACTAAGTTAATGTTAATGTAATGTTATGGGCACTAAGCAGCTTTATCACTTAAGTCCTCGACAATCTCCTCGGATCGTTAGTATTTGGGTTAAATAGCGGGGGAATTATAAGTAGTACTACTGGGTCTGACGAGCCCCATCCGAGCGTAGTCGCGCTAGCCGACCGGGTATGGTCAACGGATGTATGATTGGCCTAACACCGCCATGGTCATGTGATAGGCCTGGCAAAACGGAGGCACACAGTCAGCTTCGATCGCGAACACTTAGTGACATGACTTTAGGCTAGCTACCTATATACATTAATATTGAACTTAATTACGGAACAACTTAATATTCCGGGTTGGAATATTGGAACATCAACTTATTATCCCGGGTTAGGGATAATGGAAACAACAACTTAATATTCCGGTTTGGGAATATTGGAAGCAACAACTTATTATTCCGGGATTGGAATAATGGAACTGATTAGTTATCCCGGGTTGGGGATAACGGAGTAACAAACTATAACCGAACAAACGATTTTATGAAAACCTGTGAACTCACTCATCTTTAATGTTGACACTTGTTTCTTTACATGTTTCTCAGGACGCTAGGAGCTCTAGGTGCACGCACACGCATTGACACAAGACATCATTATAGAGTCTCATTTATTAATATTGTTTTGGGATTTTTCATTTGTTTTGGCGTTTGTGTTGGCGCCCGCATCTTTACTCATTTATGCTTCCGCTCAAACTTTAAAAACTGATACTTATGCTAAATATTGGTAATCTAAAATTTACAACAAATGATTTTGGAAAACGTATTATCAAATCATATAGAGTCGTTCGACGTACTAGTGTCTTAGATTCTGGTTTGTTCACACGTCTCGCGGTAGAACTCCGCAAGTGGAAATTGAGGGTGTGACACGAAGAACCATAAGTCACACGAAGAACCAGTTGTTCATGCGAGGAACTAGTTAGTCGCACGAAGAACCAGTTGTTCGCACGAAGAACCAGTGGTTCGCACGAAGAACCAGTGGTTCGTACGAACAACCCGTGGTTCGTACGAACAAACACTCACTCGCACAAATAACCACTGATTCGTACGAACAAACATTCATTCGCACGAATAAACACTGATTCATACAAACAAACACTCATTCGCACGAATAAACATGTTCATTAACAAACACTCATTCACACGAATTCAGGTTCTTTTACCAAACATAGTTCTTCGTGGACCCTAGGTAGTCGTGGACCTGGGGTTGTTCGTGGTAGTAGTTTTTCATGACCAGTTTTCGTGAGAACTGATGCTTCGTGGTTTTTGAAATTGTGAACTTTAACAAAAGACTTTTTATTTTAGGTTAATCCTTGGAATTTAAAATTTTTAAGTTGTTTTCACAAAAAAACAAGCAAAATCGGTACAAATCATTGGTATTGGGGGTGTAGTTCAAGTACAAGCCAAGATTCACCATAATCTAGCTCCGTAACCTCATGGGTAAAATCTATAATGCCTCAACAAACGATTACCGCTAATAAATGGGCGTGTGTTACGAATCAAAATCAAAGCGTTCAAACTCTTCTCCTTAGCGAGAGTGAAACTGGAAGTAACAACCGTCCACCAAAGTTGAATCATATGAACAATTATCCTTTATGGAAAACTCGTTTTCATACGTATGTTCTTGTTCTGAATTCCAAGTTGTGGACGTGTTTTACTACTCCATACAAAGAATCTCTCGAAGAAGTTGTATCAAATTCAACATCTTTAGCCAAATTGGACGAGAATGATAAAAAGGCTTATGATCTAGAAAAGAAGGCCTTTGCCATTCTTACACAAGCACTCCACAAGGATATTTATCATCAGTTTATGTATTGTACCACTACAAAGACTTTGTATGACTCTTTGAAATCAAGAGGAGAAGGAAATGCAGCAACCAGAAAGATTCGACATGATCTTCTAAAGAAAGAGTTTGAAGGGTTTCTGTCTATGGAGAGTGAAACACTAAGTGATATGACGACTCGTTTCTATCATTTGCTCAGTGAGATGTACTCATACAAGGTTAACACATCACAACAGGAGATTGTTATGCGTTTGCTGATGCTTTACAACCAAAGTGGGGTCAATTTATTGAATTGCTAAAACGTACCGGTGGTTTGGATGTAATCAGCATTTACGAATTTGTTCAGAAACTTCAAAACAAAAATGAAGAAGAAATTCGTAAAGCAAAACGAATTCTAGTTCCGCTAAACCTAGAGATGTATTTTGGAGGCATTAACACAGGTGTAAGTACATATCAACAACTGAAGTTTCAAACAACATTTGTTTCAAATGCAAATCCCTTTCTGCCGCAAGTTCAACCAGATCAGTCTGTTGGTTCAAGTGCTCAAGTTTATGAACAAGCTTTTGATCCAAAAGCTTTTCTTCCTCAACCACAAGATGTTAGACCAACAAATGCTCAAGTCTATGAACAAGCATTTGATCCAAAAACATTTCTTCCTCAACTACAAGATGTTACACCACAAGTTCCACAAGAAGCTTTCTATGGTAAAAACTTTCAACCCTCAAACCCTAACACTTTAAGACTCGATACATCAAACCTTTAGGTGAATGTGGAAGTTGCCTGGGAACACATGGAGCTTCTAAACACTTTGGTGAGTTCTTACTACGGATTCGTAGCTGGACAAATTGGTAACATCAATCTAACTAGTGAAGACTAAGCACAAATCAATAAGGAGGAGATGGAGTTGATTGATATCAAATGGGCGTTTGCAAGTGCACTAAGAAAGGCAAAAGATTTTATGGAGAAAACAGGAAGAACTAATCTGGAGAGCAATAAGGATACTCCATACGGTTTTGACAAAAGGAAGGTTACTCGTTTCAACTATAGAGAAAGGGGCATTTTAAAATAGAATGCACGAAGCCTCCACAGTAAGGGAATCAATATCCTTTCAATAGAAATCAAGCTACTAACAATGAAAGAGCAATTGTTCCAGCAAATAATTCCAATCGAGCTTTAGTAGTTCAAGCAGATGAACGCTGTGATTGGTCTATTAAATCGGGAAACAATAGTGGAGGAGGAACAGCATACCATGCCGAAATTGCTAAAAATGATAACGATGGAGAATCATCCAGAAATGATGACAGTTCATGGGATAGCAGCAGTTCAGATGAAGCAGAATCGACTTTGAATGAAGATCGATATGAAGATGTTAATCCTTAAGTAGATGATGTGATTACTAAAACTAAACGACGGATAGCGGCGAAGCAGATTTGGAACATGAAACTGAAGGGTCATCTGAGGAGTTTTCTAAGCATCTCTCATCAATCGGATCTTCCACTTTTCGTGCAGCATTCATGGCCCGTTTAGATTGCCAATCCAGTTAGGTAAGTTTCGCTAAGCTATTATGTCTAAGTATTTTGAATGTATAGTTTTAAAAGGCAAATACTTAGCACTTGAAGGTAAATTTGACCACACAAAGAAACATCATCAGAGTTTGATTATAGATCTGACAAAGTGCACTGAGGCAAACACAACTCTTAAGAAAACGAAAAGGAATTTAAAACAACAATTGAAACCTTAAAGAAAGATGTTTCTGAATTAACGAAGAATGTTTTGAGAAAACAAACATCCATTAACAATTATATTAACATGCTTGAAGAAACAAAAAAGGAGTTAGTCTGTGCAAAGTGTGAACATGATGCAATAAAACTCAAGTTGGACAATTAATCCAACTCAAGATATGTTTTGGATCACATCATCAATGATTAAAAGAAGAAAGGCGATATGAAATGCATTGGTTATCAGGCTTGTCCCCCTCCGGTAATTACACCAAAATGCCTGATGACGAAGATATGCCATAGTTTGAACCCACCGTTCCATTGGATCTAGCTGAATTTCATCTGAGGAGTTTTCTAAGCATCTCTCATCAATCGGATCTTCCACTTTTCGTACAGCATTCATGGCCCGTTTAGATTGCCAATCCAGTTAGGTAAGTTTCGATAAAGCTATTATGTCTAAGTATTTTGAATGTATAGTTTTAAAAGGCAAATACTTAGCACTTGAAGGTAAATTTCACCACACAAAGAAACATCATCAGAGTTTGATTATAGATCTGACAAAGTGCACTGAGGCAAACACAACTCTTAAGAAAAATGAAAAGGAATTTAAAACAACAATTGAAACCTTAAAGAAAGATGTTTCTGAATTAACGAAGAATGTTTTGAGAAAACAAACATCCATTAACAATTATATTAACATGCTTGAAGAAACAAAAAAGGAGTTAGTCTGTGAAAAGTGTGAACATGATGCAATAAAACTCAAGTTGGACAATTAATCCAACTCAAGATATGTTTTGGATCCCATCATCAATGATTAAATGAAGAAAGGCGATATGAAATGCATTGGTTATCAGGCTTGTCCCCCTCCGGTAATTACACCAAAATGCCTGATGACGAAGATATGCCATAGTTTTAACCCACCGTTCCATTGGATCTAGCTGAATTTCATCTGGGGAGTTTTCTAAGCATCTCTCATCAATCTGATCTTCCACTTTTCGTGCAGCATTCATGGCCCGTTTAGATTGCCAATCCAGTTAGGTAAGTTTCGATAAAGCTATTATGTCTAAGTATTTTGAATGTATAGTTTTAAAAGGCAAATACTTAGCACTTGAAGGTAAATTTGACCACACAAAGAAACATCATCAGAGTTTGATTATAGATCTGACAAAGTGCACTAAGGCAAACAAACTCTTAAGGAAAACGAAAAGGAATTTAAAACAACAATTGAAACCTTAAAGAAAGATGTTAACGAATTAATGAAGAATGTTTTGAGAAAACAAACATCCATTAACAATTATATTAACATGCTTGAAGAAACAAAAAAGGAGTTAGTCTGTGCAAAGTGTGAACATGATGCAATCAAACTCAAGTTGGACAATTAATCCAACTCAAGATATGTATTGGATCACATCATCAATGATTAAAAGAAGAAAGGCGATATGAAATGCATTGGTTATCAGGCTTGTCCCCTCCGGTAATTACACCAAAATGCCTGATGACGAAGATATGCCATAGTTTGAACCCACCGTTCCATTGGATCTAGCTGAATTTACAACTGGTCTAGGGTTCACTAAGGGCACATCTTCAAGTCAAGGTCAATTGGATGACATCAATGACTCTTAAGTATATGAATAATCAAAATCTTCCCACTATTGAGGATTATGATAGTCCGGATGACGAGTCGAATGAGGACAGATCTACAATTTGTTTGTTTAAGGCTTGGATCAGATCCATAGGATAGGTTCAATTGAAATGTACGTGCCTGCAGCATGCCGGAAGATTATCAAAGATTCATGTCTTATATCTTCCACAAGAAGTTCAAAACTTACAAGATGATCGTGCAGTGTACATTTTTCCACGGGTGTGATTGAAGAAAATGTGTGTGGTTGAACAAACCAACCAGGTGTGCGAATACCTTGGCGTGAATTGAACAACCACACTACTTCTCAAATAGAAAGACGAAGACCTTTGCTGGTGCATAAACATGTGGACAACATCATGTATGGACCGTCCAAAGATGATGTGTACAAGCTTCTCCACATGCTTTCTTGCTCCTTACCAGTCGGATCCGGAGGTTAATGATCTTGTTGCTGTGAAGAGATTTCTCAGTTATATGAAGTAGCTGCAAATTCGACCTTGAAATCCACACCGGGTGGATATCCAGTTGGGAGAGCACACAGATTCCCGGCAATGCACGTGAATTGCAAGATTACGGTTTTAAATCCCTTATCTCTCCAGACCAAACACATTGATCTCGAATATCACCTCACATGTGATTGTTTCAATATGATACTCATCAATGTGGTTTTGGTCCACATTGATTACAAACATGCCAACTCATTTTTCCAAAATTTTGATAAATCCTTTTTTTATTAAATTAATTTTGGTGAACAGCATCAAGGTAAAACATGAGTTATTCCACATCAGGAAATCGTTTTTGTGAATATTTTTCTTGAAGACAATCCAAAAAGATGTATTTAAAGGATTAAATTTACTTTTTGCATTGTAGGGGGAGTAAATTCCAATCCGAAAATACAAAAACATTGCAAAACGTCATGAAAAGGACAAAAACATGAGAAAAGAAAAAATGAGTTTTCTAGCGAGAAAAAGAGAAAATGATAGTAAATTTGTGGTCTATCAAAATGTCACACCCTCAATTTTCCACTTGCGGAGTTTTACCGTGAGGCGTGTGATCAAACCAGAATCTGAGACACTAGTAATATCGAACGACTCTATATGATTTATTTAAACGTTTTCCTAAAACATTTGTTTAACCATTCATAGTTATTTTTAAGTTGTCTTAGTTTAGTTTCAAAGTTTAGCGGAAGCATTAGTTTCAAAGTTGGGCGGAATCATTAAAGTAAAGTAAAGTAAAGTAAAGTAACGGGCGCCAACATAAACGCCAAAACCAAAAATCCCAAACAATATTCGTAAATGAGACTCGATAAAAATATGTCTTGGTCAATGCAAGTGAGTGGCGTCCTGAGAAACATGTAAAGAAACAAGTGTCAACATTAAAGAAGAGTGAGTTCACAGGTTTTTATAAGTTCACAAGTTCGGTTAACAGTTTGTTCCCCCGTTATCCCTAACCCTGGATAACGATTTAGTTCCATTATTCCTAATCCGGAATAATAATGTTGGTTCCATTATTCCTAACCCGGAATAATAATGATGTTGGTTCGTAATTAAGTTCAATGTTAAAATGTACGTAGCGAGCCTAAAGTTACGTCACATAAGTGTTCGCGATCGAAGCTGACTGTTGTGCCTCCGTGTTGCCAGGCCTATCACTGACCATGGCGAAAGTTAGGCCAAATTAATCACCCGTTGACCATACCCGGTCGGCTAGCGCGACTAGCTCGGGTGGGGCTTGTCGGGCCCAGTAGTACTACTTATAATTTCCCCGCTATCTAACCCAACACTAACAATCTGAGAGTTTGTCGAGGACTTCCGTGATATAGCTGCTTAGTGACCATAACGTACATTAACATTAAATTAGTTACCGAGTAGTTTAATGACGTTAATTTCGCATAACGTAAAAAGATAGAGTTATAGAATGTATACATGTTTCTCCCCCTGTTGTTTAAAACCGGATAAAATAGGGGTCGTGAACTCACCTTTAATTGCTCGGTTAGTGTAACACAGAAGTAGCAAATGATGGGACCGCTAATTGCGTCCTAACATGTCAATCAATTTAAAGTTAGTGTGTGAACACACTGATACAAACCCTACGCATAACTAACACACAATGCGGCACACATAAAACAAATTCGAAAACACAATCATGCATGCAAAGTATCATCATACCAAAATAGTGATCAAACCAAGTTGTCATAAAAACAGATCAACTCATACTACACTTTGGTACACACATACGTAAGTTATCATGTTTCAGCTTGTACGCTCATAACTAGGTTGTTTTCGAGGATTTTTATAAAATAGTTCCAACGTTCTAAAAATTCAAATTTTTTTACAGGAGGTGTCAACTAAACTGTAGAATTTTATGTATACTGTTCAAGTCCTAACACTTTACCAATTATTTATAAACATTTATAAACTAGGCTGCAGTCAGATTCGTCGCTTTCTGACTGCAGTCCACGGGAAAAATTATCTAAAATTCATCGTTCATCCAATTAAAGAAATTCTAGTGGGATTTTTCCGGAAATTCCCGTCTCCAGTTATTGTACAAATTTCGTGACCCAACCCTCTACAGATTACGAGATCCGATTCGATAAACAACTAGAAAATTTTCAGAATTTACGCAGCTTCAGCTGCTGCACTTAAATGACCACCTAAAAATAGTAAACAACCTAAGAAAAATATGAATATTGCACCATTAGAAGCGTTTTTCAAAATACACGTTTTAGGCTTCAGAAAATCCACTTTTCGATAAATAATGATCAGGTTACATCCAATTGAAGTTGGCTGTAAATG
Organism: Scalesia atractyloides; assembly: GCA_947069175.1. NCBI lineage: Eukaryota > Viridiplantae > Streptophyta > Magnoliopsida > Asterales > Asteraceae > Scalesia > Scalesia atractyloides. The sequence goes on from CAMTDV010000020.1 coordinate 49,065,092, forward strand.
CCATTCAGCAACCTGTTTTCGACCTTTATCGCAATAGAACACGCTTAAACGATCAAGACGCCAAGTAATAATTATAAAGAACAGGCTTATTTGTCACATACCATCATGTACATCAATATTCATGCAAACCCTAATCATATAATATGATTTCTATCGCTAAAACGCAGCCTATGATTTTTGTATTCATCCTAAGATCACAATCGCAAAAACTCACACAATTAACCTAACTAATCATAAATCATAACACTTTTATACCAATGATCCTAACAATACATATAATCATGATCAAGATTTCACAAACCCTAATGTGATTTGTAAAACAATTAAAACCCTAACCTTGAAACGATGAAGATTAGCGAACCGGGACAAGATTGGAAATCAATCCGGGGTTAGAGGCTTGTGCGATCGAGAGAGGGGGGGATTGGCGCGTGCCACCGCAAGTGGGGGGGGGGCGGTTTGGGTCATTAGCTTGGGCCTCAAGTTTAGGTTAGTTCCTTGGGCCACAAGGAGGTGAGGTCGACACGTTTCGCGGCTCGGTTCGGTTCGGCTATTTACTTATTATTTATTTTTATTTTTATAACTAATAATCGCGAGATCAAAACGTGATATAATAATTCTACAAACGTAAATCAAAATGTGATATAATAATTCTACAAACGTCTAATAACACATAGCACGTAATTCACCCAATGAATTCAAAAAGTTAGCGTAGTTATTGCGAGCGTGTAATTTAATTCTCCGAATTAAATTAGCGTAGGAATGAATAACCGTGAAATAGCGCGTTTAAGATACCTGAAAAGCCGGGGTGTCACATTATCCCCATGTTGAAAGTATTTTCGTCCCGAAAATTGAGTAAACCCGGTTTAGAATGCAACACACAAAGATTCAGTTTGTTAGCAATAGTACAAGAAATTCCCAGGCTGTCACATCATCCCCATGTTGAATGAATTTCGTCCCGAAATTTAGTTGGTGGTAACGTTAGACTGCTGCTCAGCTGCAAATAGGTGTGGGTATTTGCTTTTCATTTGGTTCTCTCTTTCCCACGTGAACTCCGGTCCACGCTTAGAATCCCAACGAACCTTGACGATCGGTATCTTGCTGTGCCTTCGAGTCTTGATCTCACGATCCATGATCTCGATAGGTTGTTCCACAAAGTGCAGTTGTTCATCCACTTGAATCTCATCCAATGTAATGACTAGGGTCTCATCTGATAGACACTTCTTCAGATTTGACACGTGAAAAACGTTGTGAACTCCACTGAGTTCGGCAGGAAGGTCTAATTGATAAGCCACTGGCCCGATACGCTTCAAGATCACAAATGGGCTTACGTACCGTGGGTTTAGTTTGCCTCGTTTCCCAAAACGGATTACACCCTTCCAGGGTGACACCTTCAGTAGGACGTGGTCGCCTACTTGAAATTCGAGCGGTTTGCGTCGTTGATCAGCGTAGCTTTTCTGTCGATCTCGTGCCGCTGCCATGCGGTTTCTGATTTGCACAATCTTTTCAGTAGCCTCAAGTATCAACTCAGGACGTGTGAGTTGACTGTCACCGACTTCTGCCCAACAGACCGGTGATCTACATTTGCGACCGTATAATGCTTCAAACGGTGCCCCTTGAATACTCGTATGGTAACTGTTGTTATACGATAATTCCACTAAAGGCAGATGGATTTCCCAACTGTTCCCGAAGTCTACCACACATGCCCTAAGCATGTCTTCCAAGGTCTGAATGGTCCTTTCACTTTGACCATCTGTCTGAGGGTGATAAGCTGTATATCTAAGCGTGTACCCAACGCTTTCTGAAGTGACTGCCAAAAGTTGGACGTGAAACGAGCATCTCTGTCTGAGATGATGGACGTTGGCACTCCGTGCCGAGAAACTACTTCCTTAATGTAGATGCGAGTCAGCTTATCCATCTTATCTGTTTCTTTGATCGCTAGGAAGTGTGCGGACTTAGTTAAACGATCCACGATTACCCAAATGGTATCGCAACCACCCGGAGTTCGCGGGAGTTTGGTGATAAAGTCCATCGAGATCTGATCCCATTTCCACACTGGGATCTCAGGTTGTTGAGGTAGCCCTGATGGCTTCTGGTATTCCACCTTGACTTTTGCAGAAGTCAAACACTTGCTCACGTAGGTGGCTATATCCGCTTTCATGGCACCAGTACGCGGCTTTAAGGTCTTGATACATCTTGTCCGAACCGAGATGGACAGAGTATCGGGATTTGTGAGCTTCGGCCATAACTAGCCTTCTGAGGTCTCCGTAGAGAGGTACCCATATACGATTCATGAAATACTGGGCACCATTGGGTTTTACTTCCCAATCGCGTTCCATCTTTCCCACAGATTCGGCCTTGATGTTTTCTTCCTTAACTGCTTCTAGCTGCGCATCGCGTATCTGTTCGGGTAACCCCGAATGAATGGTGAACTGTAGTGCTCGTACCCGACGAGGTTTCAAGTGCTCCTTCCTACTGAGGGCATCAGCTACCACGTTAGCTTTACCCGGGTGATACCGAATGGCACATTCATAATCGTTCAGGAGTTCGACCCAGCGACGCTGTCGCATGTTCAACTCCTTCTGGTTAAAGATATGCTGGAGGCTCTTGTGATCCGTGTAGATTGTGCACTTTGTTCCATATAGATAGTGTCTCCAAATCTTAAGTGCAAACACAACTGCTCCCAATTCCAGGTCATGTGTTGTGTAGTTTTTCTCGTGAACCTTCAACTGGCGGGATGCATACGCGATAACCTTATCACGTTACATAAGTACGCATCCCAATCCCCTTTAATGGAGGCGTCACAATATACCACAAAATCATTTGTCCCTTCCGGCAAGGACAAAATGGGTGCACTGCAAAGTTTCTGCTTCAGCAATTGAAATTCTGCTTCCTGCTTGTCACCCCAAGCATACTTAGTGCCTTTCTGGGTGAGAGTGGTAAGCGGTTGTGCGATCTTTGAAAATCCCTCGATGAAACGTCTGTAGTACCCAGCCAAACCCAAAAATTGGCGGATCTCGGTCGGTGTCCTGGGTGCTTCCCAGTTCTTGATAGCATCGATCTTGGCGGGATCAACGTGTATACCCTTTTCATTCACGATATGCCCGATGAACTGAACTTCACGAATCCAGAAATCACACTTCGAAAACTTGGCATATAGTTTCTCCTGTTGAAGTAGTTCCAGCAATAATCGAAGATGCTCAGCATGTTCTTCCTCACCCTTAGAGTAGATGAGTATATCATCGATGAACACGATGACAAAGTTGTCGAGGTACGGCTTACACACGCGTTCATGAGGTCCATGAACACCGCGGGTGCGTTGGTGAGACCGAAGGGCATGACCAAGAACTCATAATGGCCATACCGAGTACGAAATGCCGTCTTGGAGATATCCTCCTCTCTGACGCGTAACTGGTGATAACCGGACCGTAGATCAATCTTGGAGTAGTAGCTTGACCCTTGAAGTTGGTCGAAAAGATCGTCGATGCAAGGTAATGGGTATCGGTTCTTGACGGTAACCTTATTGAGTTCCCTGTAGTCGATGCACGTCCTTCTTCTTGACAAAAAGGACCGAAGCTCCCCATGGCGAACTACTGGGTCGGATAAATCCTTTTTCCAAAAATTCCTGAAGTTGGGTAGACAGCTCTTGCAGCTCTGCTGGAGCTAGGCGATACGGGGCCTTGGCGATACGAGTCGCATGGTTCGCCAATTCGATTTCAAACTCCACTTGTCGATGTGGTGGAAGACCAGGTAACTCCTCTGGAAACACATCGGAAAAGTCACGGACGACGGGGATATCTTCAATCCGCTTCTCGTCCTTAGGCTGCTCGGTGACCAGTGCGAGCAATGCGAAGGAGTTCTTTCTCCGAAGATCGCCTTGCACCACAAGACTTCGTCGTTGGAGAGCGGAATACGGATAGCTTTCTCGAAACAGAGAACTTCAGCTCGGACGTCGGATAGCCAGTCCATTCCGGCTACCACGTCAAAACTACCCATGGTAGTTGTCATTAGATCAATGGTAAAGGTGTGGCCTGCGAGTTTAAGTTGACAGCCGGTTACTAAATGGGTCACATCTACAGATTCACCATCGGCTAGTTCTATGACGTAAGGGGTCTCTAGGGGTTTAGGCTTGAGATTTAGGTTCTTCCTAAAAGACTCAGATATAAAACTCCTATCCGCACCCGTATCAAAAAGTACAGTAGCAAAATGATCGTTAAGGGGAAACTTACCGGTGACCACGTTCGAGTCGTTTCTGGCCTCTCCGCGGCCTAGCGTGAACACACGACCTTTGGCACCTCCTGTGCCACCATTTCCATCGTTGTTGTTGTTGTTGTGGTTGTTGTTGTTGTTGTTCCCACCATTGTTGTTGTTGTTGCGAAGTTGCGGCCAGTCTCGCTTGAAATGGGTAGTGTTACCGCACTGATACCACCCCCGGTTAATACCTTGCTGTTGAACCTGGTGCTGATTTTGATTTTGCCGAGACACGATTTCCCCGCAACAATCCTTTGCCGCATGTCCCGTTTTGCCACATCGTTGGCAGCGATTTCCGGCACAAGGGCCGTGATGATGGAGGTTACAACGATTACATTGCGGCTTTCGACCCACATAGCCGCTTGTATTCTGGGTGTTGTTGGCGGACTGATTATTGTGACCCCGATTGTTGTTGAAATTGTTGAACCGTTTCTGGTTTCCTTGTTGTGGCTGGGCTGACGAAGACAGTAGAGCAGGTGAGTCTTCAAATTTTCTTTTGTTATCAGGGACAACTTCAGTTGCACCCCGAGATGGCAACTTCCTTTGCTCCACCACCTTATCGGTGAGTTTGTGCGCCAACCTAATCGCTTGATGTTCCGTCGCAGGGTTGCTAGACATTACCATGCCCTGGATCTCAGGGACCAGATCCCCAAGATAAAACTCAAGTCGTTTTTCAACGGTGTTTGCCAGATCGGGACATAGGAACACCAGATCATGATGTTTCGCCGTGTACGCTTCAATTTCCGACCCTACCATCTTGTGGTTCCATAACGCTTGCTCCAACTACTGAACTCTGTCCCGCGGACAGTACTCCTCTTTGATTAGGGTATTAAACTCGGCCCACGCCATTGCGTTCGCAGCAATAAGTCCACGCGTTTGGACATGTGCGTTCCACCAGGTTAATGCCCCATCTTTCAGCGTTGAGGCAGCATACTTGACCTTATTGGCTCAAGGCAATTGTACATCTCGAACACCGATTCAGACTTTTCAATCCAACGGACTAGTCCTATGGGTCCTTCTGCACCCGTGAACTTGCTCGGTTTTGCGTCAAGGAACATCTTGTAGGGGTTAAGACCCCCTCCTGAAGATCAGAGGATAGGTAGTCAGCGAGAAAGTCTACTAGCCCAACTATTAGATTTTCCCATGAAAATTTAATAATGGTTACCTGCTGGTGGGTTTTGAACAACTGCCAGAGCAGCATTCACGTGTTCTTGGATCATTGCGGCTAATTCTTCAGGTGTCATGTTGAGGTTTCCGCGACGTCCAGTTGCCATTTCAGATCTTTGCAAGTCAACACAAACACACACCGATAAGTATATATATCCAATATAGTTATCATATTTCCACACTTCAATCATCACACAAGTTATGTCAACCCAACTAATTAAACAATAAAAAGGAACATTCGATTAAATAAGTTGCAATGTCTCACAAAATACCAACCAAACATCTCAGTTTAATTATAAAGTTTCAAGTTCAAACATAAGTGGAAAATGAACAAACTAAAAAAAAACAAAGCGGGGATTGGCGAGACGAGTCAGTCTTCTACGTCTCCATCTCCCAAGTCGCTATCGTTGCCATCATCCTCTGCGGCGTTTTCAGCTTCAACAGCCGGTTCCTGTTTCCGGCTCCCTCTTCCTCGGATCCTCCTCCGGGTCTTCCTCCGGATCCTCCTCTGGGTCTTCCTCTGGATCCTCCTCTTCTTCCTCTACTATAGCTGGAGGGGCCGGTGCTGGGGCGGGTACTGGGACAGGTGCTTGATTCTGCTCCAGTTCTTGAATCCTCCAACTGGACTCAAGAACTATGTCTTCAAGCCAGTCAGCCCTCAGCTGCTTAGCACGAAGATCCTTAGCTAAAATGTTTCGATCTTTCCTATTCTCATGTTGCTCTTCCTCGAGCCTCCCAGTTTTACCAGTTAGTTGACGTATCATCCATCCCTGTGCTTTGATAGTCTCTTGCATTCTCTCTAGTTGTTCCTGTTGTTTTCTTAACATATCCCTAAGTAGGTCGTCCCCTACCTCTAACGTGTTGACCAGTTCGACCGGCATAGCGAGTGGTCAGACGGGAGGAAGACTCCTCTCCTAGAGCGAGTCTTTTCCTAGCAGCTGAGCGTGTCTTCACCCATAAGGTGGTGAGGGTTCGACCATGGGTGCCTTCCCCGGTGCCCTTGGTTGTAGAGGTTTGTCAGATGATTATGATGACATTGCCTGTTTGGTTGTGTAGTTAGTTACGAGTTGCGTGCATCACAATATACATTTATATCTTACATAAAACAATTGTAGTATAACACATAACAATATATCAAGTTTGGTGCCAACTAAGTCTAGTGTCGTGTAACAGCTATAGTTTAGGTCTACTTTTAATGCAAACCTGATTCTCTATAGCTAGAGGCTCTGATACCAATTTGTCACACCCTCAATTTTCCACTTGCAGAGTTTTACCGCGAGTCGTGTGATCAAACCAGAATCTGAGACACTAGTAATATCGAACGACTCTATATGATTTATTTAAACGTTTTCCAAAAACATTTGTTTAACCATTCATAGTTATTTTTAAGTTGTCTTAGTTTAGTTTCAAATTTTAGCGGAAGCATTAGTTTCAAAGTTGGGCGGAATCATTAAAGTAAAGTAAAGTAAAGTAACGGGCGCCAACATAAACGCCAAAACCAAAAATCCCAAACAATATTCGTAAATGAGACTCGATAAAAATATGTCTTGGTCAATGCAAGTGAGTGCACCTAGCGCTCCTAGCGTCCTGAGAAACATGTAAAAAACAAGTGTCAACATTAAAGAAGATGAGTTCACAGGTTTTTATAAGTTCACAAGTTCGGTTAAAAGTTTGTTTCCCCCGTTATCCCTAACCCGGGATAACGATTTAGTTCCATTATTCCTAACCCGGAATAATAATGTTGGTTCCATTATTCCTAACCCGGAATTAAAATGATGTTGGTTCGTAATTAAGTTCAATGTTAACATGTAGGTAGCGAGCCTAAAGTTACGTCACATAAGTGTTCGCGATCGAAGCTGACTGTTGTGCTTCCATGTTGCCAGGCCTATCACTGACCATGGCGAAAGTTAGGTCAAATTAATCACCCGTTGACCATACCCGGTGGCTAGCGCGAGTAGCTCGGGTGGGGCTTGTCGGGCCCAGTAGTACTACTTATAATTTCCCCGCTATCTAACCCAATACTAACGATCTGAGAGTTTGTCGAGGACTTCCGTGATATAGCTTCTTAGTGACCATAACGTACATTAACATTAACTTAGTTACCGAGTAGTTTAATGACGTTAATTTCGCATAACGTAAAAAGATAGAGTTATAGAATGTATACATGTTTCTCCCCCTGTTTTTGAAACCGGATAAAATAGGGGCCGTGAACTCACCTTTAATTGCTCGGTTAGTGTAACATAGAAGTAGCAAATGATGGGACCGCTAATTGCGTCCTAACATGTCAATCGATTTAAAGTTAGTGTGTGAACACACTGATACAAACCCTACGCATAACTAACACACAATGCGGCACACATAATAACAAATTCGAAAACACAATCATGCATGCAAAGTATCATCATACCAAAATAGTGATCAAACCAAGTTGTCATAAAAACAGATCAACTCATACTACACTTTGGTACACACATACGTAAGTTATCATGTTTCAGCTTGTATGCTCATAACTAGGCTGTTTTCGAGGATTTTTATAAAATAGTTCCAACGTTCTAAAAATTCCAATTTTTTTACAAAAGGTGTCAACTAAACTGTAGAATTTTATGTATACTTTTCAAGTCCTAACACTTTACCAATTATTTATAAACATTTATAACTAGGCTGAAATCAGATTCATCGCTTTCTGACTGCAGTCCGCGGGAAAAATTATTTTAAATTCATCGTTCATCCAATTAACAAAATTCCAGTGGGAATTTTCCGGAAACTCCCGTCTCCAGTTACTGTACAAATTTAGTGACTCAACCCTCTACAGATTATGAGATCCGATTCGATAAACAACTAGCAAATATTCAGAATTTATGCAGCTTCAGCTGCTGCACTTAAATGACCACTTAAAAATAGCAAACGACCTCAGAAAAATATGAATCCAGCGCCATTAGAAGAGATTTTCAAAAATACACGTTTTAGGCTTCTGAAAATCCCCTTTTTGATAAATAATGATCAGGTTATAGCCAATTGAAGTTGGCTGAATGCCATTCAGCAACCTGTTTTCGACTTTTATCACAATAGAACACGCTTAAACGATCAAGACGCTAACTAATAATTAGCAAGAACAGGTTTATTTGTCACATACCATCATGTACATCAATATTCATGCAAACCCTAATCATATAATATGATTTCTATCGCTAAAACGCAGCCTATGATTTTTGTATTCATCCTAAGATCACAATCGCAAAAACTCGCACAATTAACCGAACTAATCATAAATCAAAACACTTTTATACCAATGATCCTAACAATACATATAATCATGATCAAGATTTCACAAACCCTAATGTGATTTGTAAAACAATTAAAACCCTAACCTTGAAACGATGAAGATTAGCGAACCGGGACAAGATTGGAAATCAATCCGGGGTTGGAGGCATGTTACGATCGAGAGAGGGGGGGGGGGCTGCCGTCGGCTTTCTTGGAGCTAGGGTTCCTTGTTGTTTTTTTTTTAAAAACCTAACTCATGCATACATGTATATATATAGCACAAGGGAAAAAAAGAAGGAGAAAGGGGGTGGGGGGGGGGGTTTGGGTCATTAGCTTGGGCCTCAAGTTTAGGTTAGTTCCTTGGGCCACAAGGAGGTGAGGTCGACACGTTTCGCGGCTCAGTTCGGTTCGGCTATTTACTTATTATTTATTTATTTTTTATAACTAATAATCGCGAAATCAAAACATGATATAATAATTCTACAAACGTAAATCAAAACGTGATATAATAATTCTACAAACGTCTAATAACACATAGCACGTAATTCACCCAATGAATTCACAAAGTTAGCGTAGTTATTGCGAGCGTGTAATTTAATTCCCCGAATTAAATTAGCGTAGGAATGAATAACCGTGAAGTAGCGCGTTTAAGATACCTGAAAAGCCGGGGTGTCACACAAAACCTCTTTGAACTTAAAATGAAAAATGATAAGTAGCTCCATATTCAATGTATAGGTAGGCTCAATATCATTTTAAAGTGTGCACAAGGCAATATAAACATAATCGACTGAAGACCAGGTGGGAACCATTCATTAGCAATGGTCTTGGTACCAAAATTTCATTTGATAGTATGCTGAGGTTCTGAGATATGCGATCTTTATGCTTGTTTATCATTTGGGTATCATTGTTGAATTTTTTACCAAAAAATAACGGGGACGCAAATCTAGAACTTCCATGATACCATACATATGTGTAAATATTGCATTACGACCATCAATAAGTGTTGAGCATATCACATTCACCCAATCAATAAGTGATAATATATCACAGCTTTATGCAGGAGTTAAGCTCTTCTCTTTGTCGGTACGTTGGTGCTAACCTGTTCACGGACTTACTCCTATGCCTTGCATGCATATGAAAATCAAGTTCCTCATAAATAAGTGATTTAATCACATAGGCTTGTTTTTCATGAAAAATAAGTGAGGATCTCACATCATATACGTCAAAGCAGATGATAAACAGTATACTCACCCGGAAGATTTTCTCTCGTGCATGTCTTTATATGGGAATGTGTCGTGAGTGGATGAACACCGGTCGGTAAGTATAAATCATACATTAATTGTATCTCCTAACCGCGAGTACATCTGATAAGTTGTGCCTATGTGGACAACAATACCGACAATTGTTATAGGTTACTTATCTAAATGCTATCGAACAACAAGTGTGTTTTTGGCATGACCGTATACTAATATGTTTCTCTTACCCTCGAAATTCGCAAAAAGAATGTCAATAAATATTTATTTGTTGCTTTCCGTCTTTAGATTTTAAAATATTAAAAAAAATGTCAAAAATATTTTAGGTGACTTTTAGTATAAATTTTATAAAAGACAAAATGATTTTGCTTCTAGTTTATTTTTGATTGACCGATGTTGGAACTAGAGTCTATCCTACCTAAAATCCTGATTGAAAGCCGGAAGAGAATTGCATCTTCATAAATGGTCAAAGTTGACAAGCTTTGAAAGTTGAATGAGAGTTGGTCTCATGTGTGTCATTTGCTAATTTTGCTTAAAATCAATCCTTCATGAGATTTTCAAATGAAAATTCTCTAAGGTTGATTAAATCCCTAGCAGTTGTACTCATTAAGCGTTTAGCTTTGTTGTGTGTGCAGATATGGTATCCAAGCAAGGTAAAGACAAAGAGAACAATTTTGAAGAAAAAGTTTTGGAAGTTCCCTGAGGGGAAACGCTGGCGGATTCTCTCCAGGAATTCCGCAAACCAGACAAGATGTATACTTTTTCGCTTTGTGGTGTGTGCAGATATGGCATCCAAGCAAGCTAAAGACAAAGAGAACAAATTTGAAGAAAAAGTTATGGGAGAAAAGACACAACATGAATGCAAGCCATGGATCAAGAAGATCAATTCAGAGATGACCACTTATCAACACCACAAGATATATTCAAGGGGGAGTTTGCTGATGCACCTCCTTGCTATGACAGGTGAAGATATCTGAAGATCTGACACTGTGAAGAATGAACCATCACGAGCAGAATCAAAGGGGAGTTTGTTGATGCATATTTGTGTGGATGCGACTCGGTTCGGTTAGGTTCGACTCAGTTCGGCATTCATGTCGGATGCTCATAGTCCTAAGCAGGCCACTAGAAATGAAGATCAAAGACCAAGCAACATCCAAGGGGGAGTTTATTGATACACTTTTGTGTCTATCGCTTGTTCTTAGTTACATCAGTAATTGTACGGTCTTTGTTTGTTGTGTCTGTAAAGATTTGGTCGTGTCGACCAAATCAAGATATCCTCCTATCTTGATTTAGTATGACATTTAGTTTGTTCGTGTTGAAAAACAGTTGCATGTGTGCATACTGTAAGTTTTGTCCGAAGAACCACTTCTTCGTGCGAGTGAAGTTATCCTTCGTAAGAGTGAATTGTCATTCGTACGAGCTATTTGCTTGCTCGTACGAGTGACCATTCCAGAAGAACAAGTTTCTTGTTCGTACGCGTGACTATTAAAAAAAGAACCTTTTGCTTGTTCGTACGAGCAAGTTGCTTGTTCGTACGAGCAAGTTGCTTGTTTGAACGAGCCGTTTGCTTGCTCGTACGAGTGACCTTTCAAGAAGAATGGTGCTTCGTATGAACAAGCACTGTGACTTTCTTTGTGAAAGCTATGGGTGTTAGGCTTATATAAACAGACATGACTTCACAGTTTAGGTGTGGGAGCACCGAGAGAGCACAGAGGGAGTGAATAGTGAGATAAGCAGTTTATTCAAGAGTGTATGTACTGGGTCTCTCAACAAATCAATATAGTGAATATTTGAAGATATATATTTTGTTATATTGGTTGTGCTCTTGCTTTGGTTTGCATATACACTTGGATTCCGCACTCGTGTGTGTGTTAAACAACAAGGAAGTAGGTTATCTTGATCTTCCAATCGGACCTACAATGAGAATACGAATTTAAGTACACAAATACTCACAACACAAGTATATCCACACTTGGGAATATACACATTTATAATACGTAACAAATAAAACAAGTTAAAATATAATATTTTAACTAATACATCGAACTTGGACTTATATATAATTATGAAGATTTGTATATGGAACATATCCGATGATGATATCGTCGAGGTAAACGGGTGGAACCCAATTATGAGAAGTCATCAACACATACATCTTACTCGTGCGAGGCATGGAGACAAGAGGGCTAGGCCCGTACAGACTGTAGGTCCCCTAATCCGTATGGATCTTCACAGAATCGTCTGTCCAATCTAGAGTGCGGAATCCTATAGATCAGATTATCACAGAAAACAAGTAATATGTAGAACACGAACAATCACTTTCAATCCGTCTTCTATTGATTATCCAACACGAATGTTTATAATCAATTCAAGACTCACAAGAAATCTCTCAGCCACTCTCCCTAGATTTCTCACACCTCTCTCTACTTTTCTTAAACTTACTTAACCAAAACGCTAATGCACAACATGTATATATACTACATGTATGCATACTGGGCTTTGTTCTGGGCTAGGCCATTTTCCAAGCCCATACAACTCTAAACAAGCTAAACACAAATGTTAAGCCCAATACAAAATATCCAGACTAACTATTAAACTATTAAGCTATTGTCAAAAAATATGCACCAACAGACTCACCTTTGACAATAGCTTCATAGTGTAATTTTGTCTTCAAACATCTTGTGATCTTTTGGTCTTTGGATAGCTTTAGCTACACCTAGATTCTGACATTAACATACTCCCCCTTAGTTGATGCTTCCAATCTCCAAAACTTTCATTCGTTGTAGGTTACTGAACTAGCAATTTCTGGTTAAACACATATCTCCAAATTCCTCTATATCTCCCTTTGCAATGTAGTAGAAGGATCTTACCATGCATATGCATACATTCGGCACTCTACTCTTAAAATGTACTTTAATTGAATTCTGCACTTCATTTTGATAACTGCATCAATCTGTTTAGAAACACAAGCAAGTAACTCGAAAAACCATTAGCCCTTTTCCACATTAGAGATAAACCTATATTTTATCTTATGATGCAAAAACAAACAACTTATCAGTTCAAACTAGGAGACTTTAAAAGCAAACGTTTTTGTATTTTTATATTTTCTGAAAACAAATGACTAATAAGAAAATAAACACTCTATTTTTTGTGAGAATCACCGGTAAGAAGATCATATCAGAAACATCAACCTGTTTTCACACTATAGATAATTCTATATGTAACTTTCATGAAAAGCAGTTCAAGATGATTTCTAGTATTGTTTATTCACTTAAACAAAATATATGAACATTTCAAGTACCATTACCTAGTGATATGTTAAGGTGGTATCAGATTGATATATATTAGTGTGTCCCACTTCAAGACATACCCCCATGATCAAAGTATGCACAAAGATTCCTCGTAGTAGGTGAGTATACTGAAATTCATCCTTTTTGATTAACAACGTTGGATAATTGGTGATCATGTCAGTACTTCCGTACAGTAGAGAGATCAATATCCAATGTGGTTAAGACAAATACCACAGATTTTGGTACGATTTATGCATTTTGAACATTTGAATGACTCTCTAGGAGAGCTTCTTCAATTCCTGAGATTTGGCATTTTAGCTCTTTTAAGATATCCTGGTTGTGCATAGGTTAGCATATATCTGGTTGCAGTAGAAGGACAACCCTGATACCACGAATGAAATAATGATATAAAGATCTAAAACTTCAGATTTTGGCAATCTATTAACGCAATATTCAAGGTTATAAAACCAAATGCCACTGATATGTTACCCACATATACACAGTTCGTTATGTTTATATCACCAAGGTAAGTTGATTATTTCATGCTTTTTGACTACTGGTACATCATATCATGAAGCTGCTATCACACTTAAGCATTTTAATTTTAGTTTCAGTATAACAGTCTAACCTGCTGATGTAGTATCATTTCTTCTTATTCACACAGTGAAAACTCATTTTTGATTTTTTATTTCATGTTTTTGTATTTTTCAATTTTTTAAACTTTTTAAGTCACTCCCCCTAAACTCACGCATTAACCTAACTCTTTTTGGCTTAGGGAAATTTCTCCCCCTAATTTTTTGTTTTTATGGAGTAAGGTTCTAAAAACATAAATTTAAACACAAACAGACTCCCACTTTAACCTGACAAAAGTTTTTAAATTTTAATAACCATTATCTATCACAGAAGTAAATAATTCGTTACCATGTGTAACCTACTATTCACCTGAGATGCATTATAGGAATAACCACTGTCGAACACATCAATAGTCCTTCTTGGTCATCCTACACACACTCAACAACTTAGTTAGAGTTGAGAACCCAAACCCTACCGGTTTTGGGTTAACCATGAATGTCAACATAACTTAATTTTGTCCAATATCCGTGACACCCTACTGGTGTCTTGGATGTCCTCCAAGTTGTTCAACAAGATTTAGAATTTCCAAGAGATCTTTGATCGTGTGATTTCCAACTCTCGAATTTTCCGACCTTTGAAAATTATTATCTCGAAACCTTCTTCACCCATTATCATAATTTGAACTTTTAAAATTTTTTGGATTGTTTTGAACATTTGAGTTGCTAAAACCCCTATATTCGTTTCTTCTTTGAAAATTTCAATTACCAGAAGTCTGGTATCGATCTCGATATCCAAAATTTTTAATTTGAAAAATTTGATTGACCATTATAATGACTTGATTTAGGAGAAAAGTTTCTTCGACTATCAAATCTTCCCGATGTTGAAGGTGTAGATTGAAATCTCGGTTTTTTTATTTGACAACTTGGTTTAACATTCTTATTTGAACCAACCTGATTCCCATCCTTAACCTCAGCCTCCACTTTCTTAACCTTTTTAGAAGGACAACAACTAGCCACATGTCCTTTGTTTTGACATTTAAACAAAGATCTTTACTTAAAAACTTTCTTACTGTTAGATTTTTTTAAATTTTTTGACCGTTTTGTCTTTACTATACTCATCCAGTTTATGAGGTGTACTGCTAGACCTAACAGATACTTTCAAAGAAACTTGACTATTAGGTATGTCAACTGTTATCGGATCCACTACAGCTGGTGTATTAGGGACAAAATCTGTTAGCTCATTTTCATTAGGTAAAAAGGAGGAATCCTAATCCTCAAAAGATGAAGCTTTACAAAACCCCACTCCCATTTTATCACTACTCCTTTTCTGAATTTGAGTCCTGACTAACGAGGATTTTCCTAATTTGTCTAACTCTCCATGAAGTTCAACAATATTGGCTTGTGCACGAGCTAATTTTATGCACTTTTCTGAAACCTCGTTTATCTTATGCTTCACAGTTTCACTAGCTAAGTCAATGATCTATAACAATTCATCGACTTTGCTGGACAAACTGTTGATTTCTTGTTCATTTGATTTGAATTTATTTAAACAATTTGACTCCCTTTTACTCAAAAGAACATTTGACTCTTACAGTTTTTGTAATTCATCTAACAGAATTTTGTTTTACTCCGATAGTTTGTCAACTTTACCTTGTAGTTCAGTGCAATTATAACAAGTATGACCTACAGATTGAAATTGTTCATGTACTTCTTCTATAAGCTCATCTGTATCATCAATGCACATTGTAGCTCTTGCATCCTTGACTTTCATTTTCTCCTTCTCAGCTTCCTTCTTCTCTTCTTTCGTAGTAGTTGTTTCTTCAATCTTCACATCTCCAGTCTCAGCTAAACATGCTTGTTCGCATGTACTTTGTCTTGAAGAACACTGATAATGTTTTCCTAAAGCTTCCCACAGCTCTCTAGAAGATCCATACCTATTACAAATGTGTTTCATATCAATTGGCAATGACATTTTATCGCTGCTAAAGCTTTCTACTCAGCATCATACATATGTTTCTCAGAGTTATCCATCTTCTCATATGAAAGTACCAGATCTCCCGATAACTCGACGTGTGGGAGTGATGTACCCATCAATCATACAGTTCCACATCTTAGAATCTTCACTTTAAACAAATGCCTCAAACTTCTTCTTCCAGTCTACATATTGTTCAGCATTTATCAACTTTGGCCAGTTGTTAACACCGTCACTCATATTGTTCATTCTGACCATCTTTAACACACAGAGTATCAGTTTAAATGAATTTTTGTACACCTGTGTCAAAATACAAATCTAACCTCTCTTCTGGCCCTTCTTCGTGTTTCACCGTAACCGTACCGTTGAAAATGTTCAAAAATTTTTCCGAAAAGTGTGTTTACAAAATTCTACCATTAGACTCATCTCGACAATACGAATCCAATGTTGTATAATATCCAGACTAAACTATTAAACTATTAAGCTATTGTCACAAAATATGCACCAATAGACTCACCTTTGACAATAGCTTCATAGTGTAATTTTGTCTTCAAACAACTTGTGATCTTTTGGTCTTTGGATAGCTTTAGCTACACCTAGATTCTGACATTAACATACTCCCCATTAGCTGATGCTTCTAATCTCCAAAACTTTCATTCGTTGTAGATTACTGAACTAGCAATTTCTGGTTAAACACATATCTCCAAATTCCTCTATATCTCCCTTTGCAATGTAGTAGAAGGATCTTACCATGCATATGCATACATTCGGCACTCTACTCTTAATATGTACTTTAATTGAATTCTGCACTTCATTTTGATAACTGCATCAATCTGTTTAGAAACACAAGCAAGTAACTCGAAAAACCATTAGTCCTTTTCCACATTAGAGATAAACCTATATTTTATCTTATGATGCAAAAACAAACAACTTATCAGTTCAAACTAAGAGACTTTAAAAGCAAACGTTTTTGTATTTTTATATTTTCTGAAAACAAATGACTAACAAGAAAATAAACACTCTATTTTTTGTGAGAATCACCAGTAAGAAGATCATATCAGCAACATCAACCTGTTTTCACACTATAGATAATTCTATATGTAACTTTCATGAAAAGCAGTTCAAGATGATTTCCAGTATTGTTTATTCACTTAAACAAAATACATGAACATTTCAAGTACCATTACCTAGTGATATGTTAAGGTGGTATCAGATTGATATATTAGTGTGTCCCACTTCAAGACATACCCCCATGATCAAAGTATGCACAAAGATTCCTCGTAGTAGGTGAGTATACTGAAATTCATCCTTTTTGATTTACAACGTTGGATAATTGGTGATCAGGTCAGTACTTCCGTACAGCAGAGAGATCAATATCCAATGTGGGTTAAGACAAATACCATAGATTTTGGTACGATTTATGCATTTTGAACATTTGAATGACTCTCTAGGAGAGCTTCTTCAATTTCTGAGATTTGGCATTTAGCTCTTTTAAGATATCCTGGTTGTGCCTAGGTTAGCATATATCTGGTTGCAGTAGAAGGACAACCCTGATACCACGGATGAAATAATGATATAAAGATCTAAAACTTCAGATTTTGGCAATCTATTATTGCAATATTCAAGGTTATAAAACCATACCCCACTGATATGTTACCCACATATACACAGTTCGTTATGTTTATATCACCAAGGTAAGTTGATTATTTTATGCTTTTTGACTACTGGTACATCATATGATGAAGCTGCTATCACACTTAAGCATTTTAATTTTAGTTTCAGTATAACAGTCTAACCTGCTTATGTAGTATCATTTCTTCTTATTCACACAGTGAAAACTCATTTTTTATTTTTTATTTCATGTTTTTGTATTTTTCAATTTTTAAACTTTTAACTCACTCCCCCTAAACTCACGCATTAACCTAACTCTTTTTGGCTTAGGTAAATTTCTCCCCCTAAATTTTTGTTTTTATGGAGTAAGGTTCTAAAAACATAAATTTAAACACAAACAGACTCCCACTTTAACCTGACAAAAGTTTTTAAATTTTAATAACCATTATCTATCACAGAAGTAAATAATTCGTTTCCATGTGTAACCTACTATTCACCTGAGATGCTTTATAGGAATAACCACTGTTGAACACATCAATAGTGCTTCTTGGTCATCCTGCACACAATCAACAACTTAGTTAGTGTTGAGAACCCAAACCATACCGGTTTTGGGTTAACCATGAATGTCAACATAACTTAATTTTGTCGAATATCCGTGACACCCTACTGGTGTCTTGGATGTCCTCCAAGTTGTCAACAAGATTTAGAATTTCCAAGAGATCTTTGATCGTGTGAGTTCGAATAAACTCTCGAATTTTCCGACCTTTGAAAATTATTATCTCGAAACCTTCTTCTCCCATTATCATAATCTGAACTTTAAAAATTTTTGGATTGTTTTGAACATTTGAGTTGCTAAAACCCCTATATTCGTTTCTTCTTTGAAAATTTCAATTACTAGAAGTCTGGTATCGATTTCGATAACCAAAATTTTTACTTTGAAAAATTTGATTGACCATTATAATGACTTGATTTAGGACAAAAGTTTCTTCGACTATCAAATCTTCCCGATGTTGAAGGTGTAGATTGAAATCTCGGTTTTTTTATTTGACAACTTGGTTTAACATTCTTATTTGAACCAACCTGATTCCCATCCTTAACCTTAGCCTCCACTTTCTTAACCTTTTAGAAGGACAACAACTAGCCACATGTCCTTTGTTTTGACATTTAAACCAAGATCTTTACTTAAAAACTTTCTTTCTGTTAGATCTTTTTTAATGTTTTGACCGTTTTGTCTTTACTATACTCATCCAGTTTATGAGATGTACTGTTAGACCTAACAGATTCTTTCAAAGAAACTGGACTATTAGGTATGTCAACTGTTATCGGATCCACTACAGCTGGTGTATTAGGGACAAAATCTGTTAACTCATTTTAATTAGGTAAAAAAGAGTAATCCTGATCCTCAAAAGATGAAGCTTTACAAAACCCCACTCCCATTTTATCACTACTCCTTTTCAAGCTTTTCTGAATTTGAGTCCTGACTAACGAGGATTTTCCTAATTTGTCTAACTCTCCATTAAGTTCAACAATTTTGGCGTGTGCACGAGCTAATTTTATGCACTTTTCTGAAAGCTCGTTTATCTTATGCTTCACAGTTTCACTAGCTAACTCAATGATCTATAACAATTCATCGACTTTGCTGGTCAAACTGCTGATTTCTTGTTCATTTGATTTGAGTTTATTTAAACAATTTGACTCCCTTTTACTCAAAAGAACATTTGACTCTTACAGTTTTTGTAATTCATCTAACAGAATTTTGTTTTACACCGATAGTTTGTCAACTTTACCTTGTAGTTCAATGCAATTATAACAAGTATGACTTACAGATTGAAATTGTTCATGTACTTCTTCTATAAGCTCATCTGTATCATCCATGCACATTGTAGCTCTTGCATCCTTGACTTCCATTTTCTCCTTCTCAGCTTCCTTCTTCTCTTCTTTCGTAGTAGTTGTTTCTTCAATCTTCACAGCTCCAGTCTCAGCTAAACATGCTTGTTCGCATGTACTTTGTCTTCAAGAACTCTAATAATGTTTTCCTAAAGCTTCCACAGCTCTCTAGAAGATCCATACCTATTACAAATGTGTTTCATATCAATTGGCAATGACATCTTTATCGCTGCTAAAGCTTTCTTCTCAGCATCATACATATGTTTCTCAGAGTTATCCATCTTCTCATATGAAAGTACCAGATCTCCCGTTAACTCGACGTGTGGGAGTGATGTACCCATCAATCATACAGTTCCACATCTTAGAATCTTCACTTTGAACAAATGCCTCAAACTTCTTCTTCCAGTCTACATATTGTTCAGCATTTATCAACTTTGGCGAGTTGTTAACATCGTCACTCATATTGTTCATTCTGACCATCTTTAACACACAGAGTATCAGTTTAAATGAATTTTTACACCTGTGTCAAAATACAAATCTAACCTCTCTTCTGGCCCTTCTTCGTGTTTCACAGTAACCGTACCGTTGAAAATGTTCAAAAATTTTTCCGAAAAGTGTGTTTACAAAATTCTACCATTAGACTCATCTCGACAATACGAATCCAATGTTGTATAATATCCAGACTACACTATTAAACTATTAAGCTATTGTCACAAAATATGCACTAATAGACTCACCTTTGACAATAGCTTCATAGTGTAATTTTGTCTTCAAACATCTTGTGATCTTTTGGTCTTTGGATAGCTTTAGCTACACCTAGATTCTAACATTAACATACTCCCCCTTAGCTGATGCTTCCAATCTCCAAAACTTCATTCGTTGTAGATTACTGAACTAGCAATTTCTGGTTAAACACATATCTCCAAATTCCTCTATATCTCCCTTTGCAATGTAGTAGAAGGATCTTACCATGCATATGCATACATTCGGCACTCTACTCTACTTTAATTGAATTTTGCACTTCATTTTGATAACTGCATCAATCTGTTTAGAAACACAAGTAAGTAACTCGAAAAACCATTAGTCCTTTTCCACATTAGAGATAAACCTATATTTTATCTTATGATGCAAAAACAAACAACTTATCAGTTCAAACTAGGAGACTTTAAAAGTAAACGGTTTTGTATTTTTATATTTTCTGAAAACAAATGACTAACAAGAAAATAAACACTCTATTTTTTGTGAGAATCACCGGTAAGAAGATCATATCAGCAACATCAACCTGTTTTCACACTATAGATAATTCTATATGTAACTTTCATGAAAAGCAGTTCAAGATGATTTCTAGTATTGTTTATTCACTTAATGAAAATATATGAACATTTCAAGTACCATTACCTAGTGATATGTTAAGGTGGTATCAGATTGATATATTAGTGTGTCCCACTTCAAGACATACCCCCATGATCAAAGTATGCACGAAGATTCCTCGTAGTAGGTGAGTATACTGAAATTCATCCTTTTTGATTTACAACGTTGGATAATTGGTGATCAGGTCAGTACTTCCGTACAGCGAGAGATCAATATCCAATGTGGGTTAAGACAAATACCATAGATTTTGGTACGATTTATGCATTTTGAACATTTGAATGACTCTCTAGGAGAGCTTCTTCAATTTCTGAGATTTGGCATTTAGCTCTTTTAAGATATCCTGGTTGTGCCTAGGTTAGCATATATCTGGTTGCAGTAGAAGGACAACCCTGATACCACGGATGAAATAATGATATAAAGATCTAAAACTTCAGATTTTGGCAATCTATTATTGCAATATTCAAGGTTATAAAACCATACCCCACTGATATGTTACCACATATACACAGTTCGTTATATTTATATCACCAAGGTAAGTTGATTATTTTATGCTTTTTGACTACTGGTACATCATATGATGAAGCTGCTATCACACTTAAGCATTTTAATTTTAGTTTCAGTATAACAGTCTAACCTGCTTATGTAGTATCATTTCTTCTTATTCACACAGTGAAAACTCATTTTTTATTTTTTATTTCATGTTTTTGTATTTTTCAATTTTTAAACTTTTAACTCACTCCCCTAAACTCACGCATTAACCTAACTCTTTTTGGCTTAGGTAAATTTCCCCCCTAAATTTTGTTTTTATGGAGTAAGGTTCTAAAAACATAAATTTAAACACAAACAGACTCCCACTTTAACCTGACAAAAGTTTTTAAATTCTAATAACCATTATCTATCACAGAAGTAAATAATTCGTTACCATGTGTAACCTACTTTCACCTGAGATGCTTTATAGGAATAACCACTGTTGAACACATCAATAGTGCTTCTTGGTCATCCTGCACACACTCAACAACTTAGTTAGTTTTGAGAACCCAAACCATACCGGTTTTTGGTTAACCATGAATGTCAACATAACTTAATTTTGTCCAATATCCGTGACACCCTACTGGTGTCTTGGATGTCCTCCAAGTTGTCAACAAGATTTAGAATATCCAAGAGATCTTTGATCGTGTGAGTTCGAATAAACTCTCGAATTTTCCGACCTTTGAAAATTATTATCTCGAAACCTTCTTCTCCCATTATCATAATCTGAACTTTTAAAAATTTTTGGATTGTTTTGAACATTTGAGTTGCTAAAACCCCTATATTCGTTTCTTCTTTGAAAATTTCAATTACTAGAAGTCTGGTATCGATTTCGATAACCAAAATTTTTACTTTGAAAAATTTGATTGACCATTATAATGACTTGATTTAGGAGAAAAGTTTCTTCGACTATCAAATCTTCCCGATGTTGAAGGTGTAGATTGAAATCTCGGTTTTTTTATTTGACAACTTGGTTTAACATTCTTATTTGAACCAACCTGATTCCCATCCTTAACCTTAGCCTCCACTTTCTTAACCTTTTTAGAACGACAACAACTAGCCACATGTCCTTTGTTTTGACATTTAAACCAAGATCTTTACTTAAAAACTTTCTTTCTGTTAGATCTTTTTTAATGTTTTGACCGTTTTGTCTTTACTATACTCATCCAGTTTATGAGATGTACTGTTAGACCTAACAGATTCTTTCAAAGAAACTGGACTATTAGGTATGTCAACTGTTATCGGATCCACTACAGCTGGTGTATTAGGGACAAAATCTGTTAGCTCATTTTAATTAGGAAAAAAAGAGTAATCCTGATCCTCAAAAGATGAAGCTTTACAAAACCCCACTCCCATTTTATCACTACTCCTTTTCAAGCTTTTCTGAATTTGAGTCCTGACTAACGAGGATTTTCCTAATTTGTCTAACTCCCATTAAGTTCAACAATTTTGGCGTGTGCACGAGCTAATTTTATGCACTTTTCTGAAAGCTCGTTTATCTTATGCTTCACAGTTTCACTAGCTAACTCAATGATCTATAACAATTCATCGACTTTGCTGGTCAAACTGCGGATTTCTTGTTCATTTGATTTTAGTTTATTTAAACAATTTGACTCCCTTTTACTCAAAAGAACATTTGACTCTTACAGTTTTTGTAATTCATCTAACAGAATTTTGTCTTATACCGATAGTTTGTCAACTTTACCTTGTAGTTCAATGCAATTATAACAAGTATGACTTACAGATTGAAATTGTTCATGTACTTCTTCTATAAGCTCATCTGTATCATCCATGCACATTGTAGCTCTTGCATCCTTGACTTCCATTTTCTCCTTCTCAGCTTCCTTCTTCTCTTCTTTCGTAGTAGTTGTTTCTTCAATCTTCACAGCTCCAGTCTCAGCTAAACATGCTTGTTCGCATGTACTTTGTCTTCAAGAACTCTAATAATGTTTTCCTAAAGCTTCCCACAGCTCTCTAGAAGATCCATACCTATTACAAATGTGTTTCATATCAATTGGCAATGACATCTTTATCGCTGCTAAAGCTTTCTTCTCAGCATCATACATATGTTTCTCAGAGTTATCCATCTTCTCATATGAAAGTACCAGATCTCCCGTTAACTCGACGTGTGGGAGTGATGTACCCATCAATCATACAGTTCCACATCTTAGAATCTTCACTTTGAACAAATGCCTCAAACTTCTTCTTCCAGTCTACATATTGTTCAGCATTTATCAACTTTGGCGAGTTGTTAACATCGTCACTCATATTGTTCATTCTGACCATCTTTAACACACAGAGTATCAGTTTAAATGAATTTTTACACCTGTGTCAAAATACAAATCTAACCTCTCTTCTGGCCCTTCTTCGTGTTTCACAGTAACCGTACCGTTGAAAATGTTCAAAAATTTTTCCGAAAAGTGTGTTTACAAAATTCTACCATTAGACTCATCTCGACAATACGAATCCAATGTTGTATAATATCCAGACTACACTATTAAACTATTAAGCTATCGTCACAAAATATGCACCAATAGACTCACCTTTGACAATAGCTTCATAGTGTAATTTTGTCTTCAAACATCTTGTGATCTTTTGGTCTTTGGATAGCTTTAGCTACACCTAGATTCTAACATTAACATACTCCCCCTTAGCTGATGCTTCCAATCTCCAAAACTTTCATTCGTTGTAGATTACTGAACTAGCAATTTCTGGTTAAACACATATCTCCAAATTCCTCTATATCTCCCTTTGCAATGTAGTAGAAGGATCTTACCATGCATATGCATACATTCGGCACTCTACTCTTAAAATGTACTTTAATTGAATTCTGCACTTCATTTTGATAACTGCATCAATCTGTTTAGAAACACAAGTAAGTAACTCGAAAAACCATTAGTCCTTTTCCACATTAGAGATAAACCTATATTTTATCTTATGATGCAAAAACAAACAACTTATCAGTTCAAACTAGGAGACTTTAAAAGTAAACGGTTTTGTATTTTTATATTTTCTGAAAACAAATGACTAACAAGAAAATAAACACTCTATTTTTTGTGAGAATCACCGGTAAGAAGATCATATCAGCAACATCAACCTGTTTTCACACTATAGATAATTCTATATGTAACTTTCATGAAAAGCAGTTCAAGATGATTTCTAGTATTGTTTATTCACTTAATGAAAATATATGAACATTTCAAGTACCATTACCTAGTGATATGTTAAGGTGGTATCAGATTGATATATTAGTGTGTCCCACTTCAAGACATACCCCCATGATCAAAGTATGCACAAAGATTTCTCGTAGTAGGTGAGTATACTGAAATTCATCCTTTTTGATTAACAACGTTGGATAATTGGTAATCATGTCAGTACTTCCGTACAGTAGAGAGATCAATATCCAATGTGGTTAAGACAAATGCCACAGATTTTGGTACGATTTATGCATTTTGAACATTTGAATGACTCTCTAGGAGAGCTTCTTCAATTTCTGAGATTTAGCATTTTAGCTCTTTTAAGATATTCTGGTTGTGTCTAGGTTGGCATATATCTGGTTGTAGTAGAAGGACAACCCTGATACCACGGATGAAATAATGATATAAAGATCTAAAACTTCAGATTTTGGCAATCTATTAACACAATATTCAAGGTTATAAAACCATACGCCACTGATATGTTACCCACATATACACAGTTCGTTATGTTTATATCACCAAGGTAAGTTGATTATTTCATGCTTTTTGTCTACTGGTACATCATATGATGAAGCTGCTATCACACTTAAGCATTTTAATTTTAGTTTCAGTATAACAGTCTAACATGCTGATGTAGTATCATTTCTTCTTATTCACACAGTGAAAACTCATTTTTGATTTTTTATTGCATGTTTTTGTATTTTTCAATTTTTTAAACTTTTTAACTCACTCCCCCTAAACTCACGCATTAACCTAACTCTTTTGGTTTAGGGAAATTTCTCTACCTAAATTTTTGTTTTTATGGAGTAAGGTTCTAAAAACATAAATTTAAACACAAACAGACTCCCACTTTAACCTGATAAAAGTTTTTAAATTTTAATAACCATTATCTATCACAGAAGTAAATAATTTGTTACCATGTGTAACCTACTATTCACCTGAGATGCTTTATAGGAATAACCACTGTTGAACACATCAATAGTCTTTCTTGGTCATCCTGCACACACTCAACAACTTAGTTAGAGTTGAGAACCCAAACCCTACCAGTTTTGGGTTAACCATGAATGTCAACATAACTTAATTTTGTCCAATATCCGTGACACCCTACTGGTGTCTTGGATGTCCTCCAAGTTGTTCAACAAGATTTAGAATTTCCAAGAGATCTTTGATCGAGTGAGTTCCAATAAACTCTCGAATTTTCCGACCTTTGAAAATTATTATCTCGAAACCTTCTTCTCCCATTATCATTATCTGAACTTTAAAAATTTTTGGATTGTTTTGAACATTTGAGTTGCTAAAACCCCTATATTCATTTCTTCTTTGAAAATTTCAATTACCAGAAGTCTGGTAACGATTTCGATATCAAAAATTTTTACTTTGAAAAATTTGATTGACCATTATAATGACTTGATTTAGGAGAAAAGTTTCTTCGACTATCAAATCTTCCCGATGTTGAAGGTGTAGATTGAAATCTCGGTTTTTTTATTTGACAACTTGGTTTAACATTCTTATTTGAACCAACCTGATTCCCATCCTTAACCTCAGCCTCCACTTTCTTAACCTTTTTGAAGGACAACAACTAGCCACATGTCCTTTGTTTTGACATTTAAACCAAGATCTTTACTTAAAAACTTTCTTTCTGTTAGATCTTTTTTAAATGTTTTGACCGTTTTGCCTTTACTATACTCATCCAGTTTATGAGGTGTACTGTTAGACCTAACAGATTCTTTCAAAGAAACTGGACTTTAGGTATGTCAACTGTTATCGGATCCACTACAGCTGGTGTATTAGGGACAAAATCTGTTAGCTCATTTTCATTAGGTAAAAAGGAGTAATCCTGATCCTCAGAAGATGAAGCTTTACAAAACCCCACTCCCATTTTATCACTACTCCTTTTCAAGATTTTCTGAATTTGAGTCCTGACTAACGAGGATTTTCCTAATTTGTTTAACTCCCCATGAAGTTCAACAATTTTGGCTTGTGCACGAGCTAATTTTATGCATTTTTATGAAAGCTCGTTTATCTTATGCTTCACAGTTTCACTAGCTAACTCAATGATCTATAACAATTCATCGACTTTGCGGGTCAAACTGTTGATTTCTTGTTCATTTGATTTGAGTTTATTTAAACAATTGGTCTCCCTTTTACTCAAAAGAACATTTGACTCTTACAGTTTTTGTAATTCATCTAATAGAATTTTGTTTTACTCTGATAGTTTGTCAACTTTACCTTGTAGTTCAGTGCAATTATAACAAGTATGACTTACAGATTGAAATTGTTCATGTACTTCTTCTATAAGCTCATCTGTATCATCCATGCACATTGTAGCTCTTGCATCCTTGACTTCCATTTTCTCCTTCTAACCTTGCTTCTTCTCTTCTTTCGTAGTAGTTGTTTCTTCAATCTTCACAGCTCCAGTCTCAGCTAAACATGCTTGTTCACATTTACTTTGTCTTGAAGAACTCTGATAATGTTTTCCTAAAGCTTCCCACAGCTCTCTAGAAGATCCATACCTATTACAAATGTGTTTCATATCAATTGGAAATGACATCTTTATCGCTGCTAAAGCTTTCTTCTCAGCATCATACATATGTTTCTCAGAGTTTTCCATCTTCTCATATGAAAGTACCAGATCTCCCGTTAACTCGACGTGTGGGAGTGATGTACCCATCAATCATACAGTTCCACATCTTAGAATCTTCACTTTGAACAAATGCCTCAAACTTCTTCTTCCAGTCTACATATTGTTCAGCATTTATCAACTTTGGACAGTTGTTAACACCGTCACTCATATTGTTCATTCTGCCATCTGTAACACACAGAGTATCAGTATAAATGAATTTTTGTACACCTGTGTCAAAATACAAATCTAACCTCTCTTCTGGCCCTTCTTCGTGTTTCACCATAACCGTACCGTTGAAAATGTTCAAAAAATTTTCCGAAAAGTGTGTTTACAAAATTCTACCCTTAGACTCATCTCGACAATACGAATCCACTGTTGTATAATATCCAGACTAAACTATTAAACTATTAAGCTATTGTCACAAAATATGCACCAATAGACTCACCTTTGACAATAGCTTCATAGTGTAATTTTGTCTTCAAACATCTTGTGATCTTTTGGTCTTTGGATAGCTTTAGCTACACCTAGATTCTAACATTAACATACTCCCCCTTAGCTGATGCTTCCAATCTCCAAAACTTTCATTCGTTGTAGATTACTGAACTATCAATTTCTAGTTAAAACATATCTCCAAATTCCTCAATATCTCCCTTTGCAATGTAGTAGAAGGATCTTACCATGCATATGCATACATTCGGCACTCTACTCTTAAAATGTACTTTAATTGAATTCTGCACTTCATTTTGATAACTGCATCAATCTGTTTAGAAACACAAGCAAGTGACTCGAAAAACCATTAGTCCTTTTCCACATTAGAGATAAACCTATTTTTATCTTATGATGCAAAAACAAACAACTTATCAGTTCAAACTAGGAGACTTTAAAAGCAAACGTTTTTGTATTTTTATATTTTCTGAAAACAAATGACTAACAAGAAAATAAACACTCTATTTTTTGTGAGAATCACCGGTAAGAAGATCATATCAGCAACATCAACCTGTTTTCACACTATAGATAATTCTATATGTAACTTTCATGAAAAGCAGTTCAAGATGATTTCCTGTATTGTTTATTCACTTAAACAAAATATATGAACATTTCAAGTATATTACCTAGTGATATGTTAAGGTAGTATCAGATTGATATATTAGTGTGTCCCACTTCAAGACATACCCCCATGATCAAAGTATGCACAAAGATTCCTCGTAGTAGGTGAGTATACTGAAATTCATCCTTTTTGATTTACAACATTGGATAATTGGTGTTCAGGTCAGTACTTCCGTGCAGCAGAGAGATCAATATCCAATGTGGGTTAAGACAAATACCACTGATTTTGGTATGATTTATGCATTTTGAACATTTGAATGACTCTCTAGGAGAGCTTCTTCAATTTCTGAGATTTGGCATTTTAGCTCTTTTAAGATATTCTGGTTGTGTCTAGGTTAGCATATATCTGGTTGTAGTAGAAGGACAACCCTGATACCACGGATGAAATAATGATATAAAGATCTAAAACTTCAGATTTTGGCAATCTATTAACACAATATTCAAGGTTATAAAACCATACGCCACTGATATGTTACCCACATATACACAGTTCGTTATGTTTATATCACCAAGGTAAGTTGATTATTTCATGCTTTTTGTCTACTGGTACATCATATGATGAAGCTGCTATCACACTTAAGCATTTTAATTTTAGTTTCAGTATAACAGTCTAACCTGCTGATGTAGTAGCATTTCTTCTTATTCACACAGTGAAAACTCATTTTGATTTTTTATTTCATGTTTTTGTATTTTTCAATTTTTTAAACTTTTTAACTCACTCCCCCTAAACTCACGCATTAACCTAACTCTTTTTGGTTTAGGGAAATTTCTCCCCTAAATTTTGTTTTTATGGAGTAAGGTTCTAAAAACATAAATTTAAACACAAACAGACTCCCACTTTAACCTGACAAAAGTTTTTAAATTTTAATAACCATTATCTATCACAGAAGTAAATAATTTGTTACCATGTGTAACCTACTATTCACCTGAGATGCTTTATAGGAATAACCACTGTTGAACACATCAATAGTCTTTCTTGGTCATCCTGCACACACTCAACAACTTAGTTAGAGTTGAGAACCCAAACCCTACCAGTTTTGGGTTAACCATGAATGTCAACATAACTTAATTTTGTCCAATATCCGTGACACCCTACTGGTGTCTTGGATGTCCTCCAAGTTGTTCAACAAGATTTAGAATTTCTAAGAGATCTTTGATCGATGTGAGTTCCAATAAACTCTCGAATTTTCCGACCTTTGAAAATTATTATCTCGAAACCTTCTTCTCCCATTATCATTATCTGAACTTTTAAAAATTTTTGGATTGTTTTGGACATTTGAGTTGCTAAAACCCCTATATTCGTTTCTTCTTTGAAAATTTCAATTACTAGAAGTCTGGTACGATTTCGATAACAAAATTTTTACTTTGAAAAATTTGATTGACCATTATAATGATTGATTTAGGAGAAAAGTTTCTTCGACTATCAAATCTTCCCGATGTTGAAGGTGTAGATTGAAATATCGGTTTTTTTATTTGACAACTTGGTTTAACATTCTTATTTGAACCAACCTGATTCCCATCCTTAACCTTAGCCTCCACTTTCTTAACCTTTTTAGAAGGACAACAACTAGCCACATGTCCTTTGTTTTGACATTTAAACCAAGATCTTTACTTAAAAACTTTCTTTCTGTTAGATCTTTTTTAAATGTTTTGACCGTTTTTGCCTTTACTATACTCATCCAGTTTATGAGGTGTACTGTTAGACCTAAAGATTCTTTCAAAGAAACTGGACTTTAGGTATGTCAACTGTTATCGGATCCACTACAGCTGGTGTATTAGGGACAAAATCTGTTAGCTCATTTTCATTAGGTAAAAAGGAGTAATCCTGATCCTCAGAAGATGAAGCTTTACAAAACCCCACTCCCATTTTATCACTACTCCTTTTCAAGTTTTCTGAATTTGAGTCCTGACTAACGAGGATTTTCCTAATTTGTCTAACTCCCCATGAAGTTCAACAATTTTGGCTTGGCACGAGCTAATTTTATGCATTTTTGAAAGCTCGTTTATCTTATGCTTCACAGTTTCACTAGCTAACTCAATGACCTATAACAATTCATCGACTTTGCTGGTCAAACTGTTGATTTCTTGTTCATTTGATTTGAGTTTATTTAAACAATTTGGCTCCCTTTTACTCAAAAGAACATTTGACTCTTACAGTTTTTGTAATTCATCTAACAGAATTTTGTTTTACTCCGTAGTTTGTCAACTTTACCTTGTAGTTCAGTGCAATTATAACAAGTATGACTTACAGATTGAAATTGTTCATGTACTTCTTCTATAAGCTCATCTGTATCATCCTATGCACATTGTAGCTCTTGCATCCTTGACTTCCATTTTCTCCTTCTAACCTTCTTCTTCTCTTCTTTCGTAGTAGTTGTTTCTTCAATCTTCACAGCTCCAGTCTCAGCTAAACATGCTTGTTCACATTGTACTTTGTCTTGAAGAACTCTGATAATGTTTTCCTAAAGCTTCCCACAGCTCTCTAGAAGATCCATACCTATTACAAATGTGTTTCATATCAATTGGAAATGACATCTTTATCGCTGCTAAAGCTTTCTTCTCAGCATCATACATATGTTTCTCAGAGTTTTCCATCTTCTCGTATGAAAGTACCAGATCTCCCGTTAATCGACGTGTGGGAGTGATGTACCCATCAATCATACAGTTCCACATCTTAGAATCTTCACTTTGAACAAATGCCTCAAACTTCTTCTTCCAGTCTAATATTGTTCAGCATTTATCAACTTTGGCCAGTTGTTAACACCGTCACTCATATTGTTCATTCTGACCATCTTTAACACACAGAGTATCAGTTTATAAATGAATTTTTGTACACCTGTGTCAAAATACAAATCTAACCTCTCTTCTGGCCCTTCTTCGTGTTTCACCGTAACCGTACCGTTGAAAATGTTCAAAATTTTCGAAAAGTGTGTTTACAAAATTCTACCATTAGACTCATCTCGACAATACGAATCCATTGTTGTATAATATCCAAGACTAAACTATTAAACTATTTAGCTATTGTCACAAAATATGCCCAACAGACTCACCTTTGAAATAGCTTCATAGTGTAATTTTGTCTTCAAACATCTTGTGATCTTTTGGTCTTTGGATAGCTTTAGCTACACCTAGATTCTAACATTAACAAACTCCCCCTTAGCTGATGCTTCCAATCTCCAAAACTTTCATTCGTTGTAGATTAGTGAACAGCAATTTCTAGTTAAACACACATCTCCAAATTCCTCTATATCTCCTTTTGCAATGTAGTAGAAGGATCTTACCATGCATATGCATACATTCGGCACTCTACTCTTAAAATGTACTTTAATTGAATTATGCACTTCATTTTGATAACTCATCAATCTGTTTAGAAACACAAGCAAGTAACTCGAAAAACTATTAGTCCTTTTCCACATTAGAATAAACCTATATTTTATCTTATGATGCAAAAACAAACAACTTATTTAGTTAAAACTAGGACACTTTAAAAGCAAACGTTTTTGTATTTTATATTTTCTGAAAACAAATGACTAACAAGAAAATAAACACTCTATTTTTTGTGAGAATCACCGGTAAGAAGATCATATCAGCAACATCAACCTGTTTTCACACTATAGATAATTCTATATGTAACTTTCATGAAAAGCTGTTCAAGATGATTTCCAGTATTGTTTATTCACTTAAACAAAATAATGAACATTTCAAGTACCATTACCTAGTGATATGTTAAGGTGTATCAGATTGATATATTAGTGTGTCCCACTTCAAGACATACCCCCATGATCAAAGTATGACAAAGATTCCTCGTAGTAGGTGAGTATACTGAAATTCATCCTTTTTGATTTACAACGTTGATAATTGGTGATCAGGTCAGTACTTCCGTGCAGTAGAGAGATCAATATCCAATGTGGGTTAAGACAAATACCACGGATTTTGGTACGATTTATGCATTTTGAACATTTGAATGACTCTTAGGAGAGCTTCTTCAATTTCTGAGATTTGGCATTTTAGCTCGTTTAAGATATTCCCGGTTGTGCTAGGTAGCATATATCTGGTTGCAGTAGAAGGACAACCTGATACACGGATGAAATAATGATATAAAGATCTAAAACTTCAGATTTTGGCAATTCGTATCAACGCATGATAGATCCTTCTTGTTATATCACCAAGTATACATCTCTAACATACTTAGTTCAAAGAGTTTAGAAAGAACCCAAACCCTACCAGTGATTTTTGAGGTTTTGATCAATCTTAATTTCACAATAAATAAACCTTAATTTTTTTGTGTAACCAAAATCCCTTCCTGACACATCTACTTAGGTTGTCTCTATATAAATGGATCCCTCCAAGTTGGTATTGACACAAGAAACTTGTAATAATTCCAACCGATGATCTATTGCCACGCTGTGTAGGTTCACAATTAAATCACTCTTTGGATTTTCCGGACCTTTGAAAATTATTATCTCGAAACCTTCTTCTCCCATTATCATAATCTGAACTTTTAAAATTTTTGGATTGTTTTGACATTTGAGTTGCTAAAATCCCCTATATTCGTTTCTTCTTTGAAAATTTCAATTACAGAAGTCTTGTATCGATTTCGATACCAAAAGTTTTTACTTTGAAGAAATTTGATTAACCATTATAATGACTTGATTTAGGAGAAAAGTTTCTTTGACTATCAAATCTTCCCGATGTTGAAGGTGTAGATTGAAATCTCGGTTTTTTAGTTGAGAACTTGATTTACATTCTTATCTGAACCAACCGATTCCCATCCTTAACCTCAGCCTCCACTTTCTTACCTTTTTAGAAGGACAACAACTAGCCACATGTCCTTTGTTTTGAATTTAAACAAGATCTTTTCTTAAAATTTTCTTTCTGTTAGATCTTTTTTAAATGTTTTGCCGTTTTGCCTTTAGTAACTCATTTACTTTATGAGGTGTACTTTAGACCTAACAGATTCTTTCAAAGGAACTGACTTTAGTATGTAACTGTTATCGATCCACTACAGCTGGTGTAGTAGGGACAAAATCTGTTAGCTCATTTTCATTAGGTAAAAAGGAGTAATCCTGATCCCAGAAGATGAAGCTTTACTAAAACCCCACTCCCATTTTATCACTACTCCTTTTCAAGCTTTTCTGAATTTGAGTCTGACTAACAAGGATTTTCCAATTTCTCTTAGACTCCCATAAGTTCAACAATTTTGGCTTGTGCACGAGCCAATTTTATGCACTTTTCTTGATATTTCACAGTTCACTAGCTAATCAATGATCTATAATAATTCATCGACTTTGCTGGTCAAACTGTTGATTTCTTGTTCATTTGATTTGAGTTTATTTAACAATTTGACTCCCTTTTTCAAAAGAACATTTGACTCTTCGGTTTTTGTAATTCATCTAACAGAATTTTGTTTTAGCTCTGATAGTTTGTCAACTTTACCTTGTAGTTCAGTGTAATTATAGACAAGTATGACTTACAGATTGAAATTGTTCTGTACTTCTTCTATAAGCTCATCTGTATCATCCATGCACATTGTAGCTCTTGCATCCTTGACTTCCATTTTCTCCATTCTAACTTCCTTCTTCTCTTCTTTTGTAGCAACTGTTTCTTCAATCTTCACAGCTCCAGTCTCAGCTAAACATGCTTGTTCACATGTACTTTGTTTGAAGAACTCTGATAACGTTTTCCTAAAGCTTCCCACAGCTCTCTAGAAGATCCATACCTATTACAAATGTGTTTCATATCAATTGTCAATGACATCTTATCGCTGCTAAAGCTTTCTTCTCAGCATCATACATATGTTTCTCAGAGTTTTCCATCTCTCTATGAAAGTACCAGATCTCCCGTTAACTTGACAAGTGGGAGCAATGTGCCCATCAATCATACAGTTCCACATCTTAGAATCTTCACATTGAACAAACGCCTCAAACTTCTTTTTTTAGTCTACATATTGTTCAGGATTTATCAACTTCGGCCAGTTTTAACACCTCACTCATGTTGTTCATTCTGACCATCTTTAACAGACAGAGTATCAGTTTAAATGGTTTTTTGGTACACCTGTGTCAAAATCCAAATCTAACCTCTTTTCTAGTCCTTCTTCGTGTTTCACCAAAACCGTACCTTAAAATGTTAAAAATTTGTCGAAAAGTGTGTTTACCAAATTGTACCATTAGACTCGTCTCGACAATACGAATCTAACGACGTATACTGTCGGATACCCTTTTTAAGAATTTTCATGCCTTTTTTTTGTACCTAAAACCACACGAGTCTAACCGTGCAATCTGTTTGTCAAAATTGTTTATGGATCAAATTTTGTGTACGAAAACGTTTATCTCCGGTTACGTCAGCTGGTTAAGTTTCCATCTTTGTGAATACAACTCGCAACAGTACCCAATTTGGAACAGTAACTCGGATAATCCAAGATGGAAATTCGGAACAATGATCCGAGATACCAATCCAAGATGGTAATTCGGAATAGTGATCCATGATGGTATTCGAGATGATCCTAGATAATCCGAAATCAATGCCAACAATCGAGATGCACTCTTATGATATGAGATGCTTCCTAGTTTATCCGAGATTCTTCCCAATTTATCTTATGTACACTGTTTTGATCCTAGATGCAATCCGAGATAGACACCAATGATCCGAGATGCAATGTTCTGATCCGAAATACAAGTTTTCTGATCTGAGATGCAAATTTCTGATCTGAGATGCTTCACTTATGATCCGAGATGCACTCCTTCTATCCAAGATCCTTGATGTTTATCCGAATCAGCAGCAAAAAACCCTAGAACAGCCTTCAAACTTTGAACTAGCCGTAAAAAACGTCTGAAAGTTCAACTTTTCCAACTGTTACGATTCTGAACTGAGCAAAGCAAGAGCCGAATGCTCTGATACCAATTGAAGGTCCCCTAATCCGTATGGATCTTCACAGAATCGTCTATCAAATCTAGAGTTTGGAATCCTCTAGATCAGATTATCACATAAAAGAAGTAATATGTAGAACACGAACAATCACATTCAATCTATCTTCTATTGGTTATCCAACACGAATGTTTGCAATCTCAAGACTCCCAAGAAATCTCTCAGCCACCCTCTGTAGATTTCTCACACCTCTCTCTACTTTTGTTCAACTTACTTAACCAAAACCCTAATGCACAACATGTATATATACTACATGTATGCATACTGGGCTTTGGACTGGGCTAGGCCATTTTCCAAGCCCATACAACTCTAAACAAGCTAAACACAAATGTTAAGCCCAATACAAAATATCCAAAGACTAAACTATTACACTATTAAGCTGTTGTCACAAAATATGCACCAACAGACTCCCCCTTGACAATAGCTTCATAGTGTAATTTTGTCTTCAAACATCTTGTGATCTTTTGGTCTTTGGATAGCTTTAGCTACACATACATTCTGACATTAACAGACTCCCCCTTAGCTGATGCTTCCAATCTCCAAAACTTTCATTCATTGTAGATTAGTGAACTAGAAATTTCTGGTTAAACACATATCTCCAAATTCCTCTATATCTCCCTTTGCAATGAAGTAGAAGGATCTTACCATGATCTGCACACATTCTGCACTCCCTCTATACTACATGTCTGCATACTGGACTTTAGACTGGGCTAGGCCATTCTCCAAGCCCATAACAACTCTAAACATGTCAAACACAAATGTTAAGCCCAATACAAAATATCCAAAGATAGACAACACACTAGATGCAAGGATATGCCCAACATAGACAACACACTAGATGCAAATATATATATATATATATTTGACGAAATATATATATATATATTGACACCATACATCAAAAATACATCTCAGCTGATATCATACATCGAAAATACACCCCAGCTGGCATCATACACCGAAAATGCATCTCAGAGGACATCATACATCGAAAATACATCTCAACGGAACATAATTCTGAACAAGTCTTAACAAATATTTATGATAAGAAACTTGCATGAGTTCGTTACAAAAACCAAAGTGTCTAACAAAACCTAGCACGTTTGTATGTTTTTATACAAACCAAGGAAAAGTACCTGAGATAAACAGAGTTTACAGAACGTAAGCCAGTGCGTTCATGTCCCCTTTTTCATCTTAAATGTTTTACTGTGTTACAATTATCGGGGGGGAATACATGTTCAATGGTATGATAAGCTAGGGAATGAAACAACTTAGATCATGTGCGAATAGGAGGGGAACTTAAGCGCCATTAATCTTGTTTAAGACCACGGTACAAAGGATTAGATCTAGCGGATGTTGACGAGCCCCACTCTTGGTCATGGACCCACACGGAATAGTGCATTTGTCGTCCCAATGGAGGTTAATCGACGAAAATCATCTAGGTTTGGATGCTTCCTATGTCGTCACACATATTAATGTCCTTGCAAAACATTAATGATCAACGATTCATTGATGCTTTACATACTGGATTTTGATACAAATACATCATACATTTTATGGATTAATCTTATACAATTAAAACACATGAACTCGCCAACTTTTGTTGATTTTCAACTTATAATGTATTTCAGGAACATTAGTAGGCCAATGCCGGGAATTTCAGTCAAGGAAAGCAAGTGTCAAGTCTCCATGCCAACTTTTGAAGGGCTTGCCCATTATATGCCTCCTCCTTGCAGTGATATAAGGGCCAAAGCCTTATCATTTTAAAACTTGCATTTTGGACGTGTAACACTCTGATAACTACTTTTCATTTTATGGTTTGTAAAAAGGGTACTCAACTTATGTTGCATTTTGAAACAATATTGGCAATGGCATTTAGAGCTTGTTTTATTCATTTAGTTTGTTCACTTATATTGTATGCAATGGGAACGAATCAGATGACACCGCGTACTTCCGCCTATGAGCGGGTGTGACACGCCACTCATATACACCATAAACGACAACCAGACCAACTTGATAATCTAGTCGTCTAAGTCTATCCCTGTTGTGATTACTGCTTACCAGGTACACTTTACACATGTTTGTCATAACATACTTACAAAACTGATCAACATGTAGTATTAGAGGTATGTTACTCAATCAGTTTTGTTTTATTTCTGTTAGATCTAGAATCAAAATTGGAAACAAAACAAATTTAATTAGAAAAGATGATGAAAAACGAATTTATGATTGTTCTCGTTTTCTTGATTAAATGGTATATCATGATTAAAGAACCTATGAACTCCCTAATTTCGAGATCTTAAAATCGGAAACCTATTTAATTTTTTTAGCTTAACAGATTTAATTCCAGTAATTTAGGTGTTTTAATTGTTATAATTTTCGACGGTGTTATTCATGTTCATCATAATTATCAAAAAATTTAGTATATTTTGATTTAAATCAGGATTAAATCTTTTAATAATTATTTGGCAATATAATTTTTAAATCTTAGATAACTAAAAGATTTAGGTAAATCTCCAAATGGTTTGAATCCCATTAAATTAGGAAATAAATACAACTCTTAATTCCTAAAATATTTGATCTAAATCTTATAACTTATCATTTAAGTTTTGAATTATCAATTTACATATTATATTTTTAGGGTTTAAAGTTTACGATTTATTTTATCGTGTTCAAATATGCGAGCTCATTATTTCTAGACAACTCATCATAAACTCATAAAAAATCGAGAACTCACTTTGGGAACTCGAAAACATAAAAAACTCAAGATTTCTTAAAAATGACTCGAAATCCATAAAAGCCCAAGATCTCAAAAGATAAGTTGAGATCACAAAGGACTCGAGAACTCAAGAAAATTAGAGATATCACTTAACTCGAAAATTAATCTTATGAAGAATCTAAATGTCGAGAACCAAACTTTTCTCGAGAACTCATCTTTTCTGGAGAACTCACTTTTCCTTGAGAACTAATTTTCTTGTAAACCCTACTTTTCATGTAATCCATTTCCTCAAGAACACTTCATTTTTTCGAGAACCCTTACTTTCTCGAGAACTAATGTTCACCCGAAAACTTAAATGCTGCAAACTTTTATTGAGAACTCTTACTCATTAACTTAAATGGTTTTATAAAAACTTTATCATTCAAGTAAAATTAAATTTTTACCAAACTTAATAGATTAAATTGAATGAGCTCTTGATGTTTAGTTCTACCCAAAGGTGATGTGCTACATCTACTTTATCATTCAAGTATAATTAAAAGCTATGTTATTTATGCCTTACATACATGAATGTCTCACTTCTTCCCAAAGGTGATGTGCTTAATTAATGTCTTGCATAACTAACCCATGCCTAATTAAGATAAATGTCACACTTATCCCCAAGGTGACATGTCATATCATTTTGCACATATGCTTAAATCTTTTCACTTCTGTCCAAGGTGATTTGTCTTTGTTTAAGCAAAATTTTTGATTAACCCAGCCTATTAGTTTGATATTAATAATAGACATATCATAACTTCAAATAATGATCCTCATATTAGTAATACTTCATTAATCTTATGATCATCCTTTTATCAGTCTTATTTGAGTACCCCATAACGTCAATCACTATAACCTTCTTCATTTATTATTTCATCTGAATCATCCACTTGAATTTGAAAACCTAATATATTTTACTATACTAAAGAGTTTCTATAAGATTTGCTCTTGAACTAGATTCATAATTATCTATTAAGACACGACAATCCTACTGTTCTTTCCTCATAAAAGTACTTCACACAAAAATCATTCCAGATTCAGTTTTTCCTAAGATAATATATTTCTTATAATAATTAAGAACTCATTTAAGTAAATGCTATCACTAAAATCATTCCAGATTCAGTTTTTCCTAAGAGTATTCTTTTTCTAAGAATAATCAAAATAAGTCAAAAGATGCATGTCTTCATTTCACATTCTAAACTATAAGGTTAAATGGCATCTGCAAATACATCATAATGTACAATACCATGACCCATAAAATTAAGGGCTTACACATGGAAATATACACATTTTCTAGTGGATTACATACTAACTTTTCCACTAGTACAATTTGATGCCTTTAAATAAATTTATAACATTAGAAGTACTAAAGGAAAATGAGTGTGTTGATCAACAATATACGCACTGGAAAAGAAATCCCTAAAAACTAAAAAAATAAGATCTTATCACCTCACTACGACTAAAACCTAAAAAGATGAGAGTTCTAAGGTCTGTAGATAAAATACAAGTACTAATTTCAACTATAAGATTCTTCAATGGAGAATCTCACTGCATAATTATGTCAGTAGAGCAAGAATAAGCAAAGAGACTATCAATAATTCAAAAGAAAGTTGCCTAAATTAGGTAGTCACATATTAATGATACTAAAGTCTGCTAATACAAATATTCCAATTAACACATACATGTTGAGTCTAGTTCTATACGTTTCCTTTCCAGAAATCAACAAATAATTAACATGAGAGGTAGAGACAAAATTAAATGTTAAGGCTATAAGAACCATAATAAATTGTCTTCTAATTACGCTTTATGAAAATTTACATATTCTGGAAATTAATCGGAAATTAGTACCAATACTAAAGCTATATTTTGATAGTTGTGAGTTTTACATAGACCGTAATCTCTCATATTATTTATTATCAATATCTAGATAGTAATTTTAATAAGATAAAACTAGATTATACTATATACTTTCACAACTTTTACAATCATTCAATTGAGGATTTAGCAATCGACAAATGAGACTTATAAAATTAATCAATTCAAACCAAATTTCATGAGAAATCATGACAAGATTGACGAGGATGATTTTTCATCTAAACATTACTTGGCTTAAGGAATAAGTAAGGGTCAACTAGAAGTTATACTTCACTAACACTCGTGATGCTTATTCTAAATGAAATATTCAGTTATAAATCATTTATCATTTAAAGACTATCTACTTGTATTTAAGATATCTCCTATGGTCCATCGTCTTAAAGAGATCTATTCTATATATATATATACACTTAATATGATTTCTTCTAAATATGTCCATAAATTTCTTATGACATCTAGATGTTAAGGATATTAAAATAAAGTCTTAACATATATAT
Organism: Scalesia atractyloides; assembly: GCA_947069175.1. NCBI lineage: Eukaryota > Viridiplantae > Streptophyta > Magnoliopsida > Asterales > Asteraceae > Scalesia > Scalesia atractyloides. Next base: position 49,105,230 of record CAMTDV010000020.1, read on the forward strand.
GATAGGTTCGAAAGTTATGTGCATCACTGAAACTTCTCTTGTTGCTTTTCTAGAGATATCAAAAATCAATGGGAGCATTAAGTGTCTTACTAATAACTTGCAAGAGTTGCAAGAGGTGGGGGAGTGATAACTTCATATTGCTTAAATTTTGCACCTCTTGTACAAGATAGTGCTCCATCTCAACAGTTTTCATCAAATCTTATTTCCTTAAATCTAATGCTACTCTTACAACAGTTTCATTATTGCTTAAATGTTGGTACACTTAGATCTCTTACTAAAACCAAAAATAATCCCCAACAAGAGAAACTATAACAAGTAACATCATTATGTTATTTCTCTATTAGAATCTATTGGTCCTAAAATGTTGACCATACGTATGCTTAGACTTCTAAGGTCAGTGGGAGTAGTAAAAGTTTTTATAATGACTTGCAAGTAATACAAGAGACAGGGGGAAGAGTCTCATTAAATTTTACTAGAATTTAACTCTGATTACACCTCTTGTACACCGTATTGCACCGACTCTTAAGTACTTAGAATCTAATATATATCTGAAAATGATAGCAACCTAACCAAGAGCTAATCAATAAAAATGAAACTACTAATAAATCCAATAATCAGCTCAGAGGTCATCTAGGTCTAACAAACTACCTATCACACCCCGCATTCCACAGCCAATCAAACACCGGTGGGCCCGGGTGGGGAATATCATGACGTAAGTTGATAACATGATAGACAATTTAACACAGCACAATGGAAGTCTTGGATTTAAATTACTATTACAAACCAAATAATCGAAATACAAAATAATATACAGGCTAGTAATAGGATCCACAGGTGGATCATAAATTATACAAAAAAAAGAATGTAAAACAGCCTTTAGGTAGATCTTGGATTTGCAAGATCCTCTTAACACTACCGAGCACTTCAAGCCTATTTTCGTATTGTACCTGCAAGCTTAGTCTTTTGAAAATACGTCAGCTTTCGCTGGTAAATACACCCAACTGACTCATTTGGAAAACATTTAAAATAAAATGTTTTAAGTGCGCATTAGCACAAAATCTTTTATAACTTGAGAAAGTTGACCGTCCAACCTTTTTAACAGATTTACATGTTTGTCCATACATACAGGGCCCGGTACGGAGACCGAGACATGATTAACGTACACACCACTTTGGACTCACGAAGGAGTCAATTCTTCCCAACCTTGTGGGTAATGCATTTTGAGCATCTATTTTGACAAATGGCAAATGACCGGTAATTCCGTACCATTTAATCACTAATTTTGCTTTATAATCTCATGCTTATCATCGTAATTTAATTGCTTAACTGAGTCGTACGTCATTAGGGCAAGTAAACATGATCATAACATATACTGGTTTCCGTTACAACGTGAAACAAATCAAAACAATGCCCTAAAAGTGTTGGTAGAAAGTGTTGGGCGCACTAATTGAGGTGACACTAACTGTGTCGGTAAATCCGCTAAAACGAATCAGAACAAGGAATAACGGCATGTTAATGTCATACCTGAGTACATCTATAAATGAAAACACTTATTTGAGATCAACCATTACAATAATGCATAACTTTCCAGTACAACGCCTAAATTGCAAAATTGTCCGTTTCGACCAAAAAGGCGACAAATGTCGGTTTGTCCGCAAGACTAATTCGGAGGATTCCGGATGTAAGAATAAGAATAAAACAATGCTAATCATCCTAAAACAATTTGAGAATAGCCAAAATGCATAAAAGAAATCGTTTCCGGTCATTCGACAAATAGTGCACAATTTGACCGGAAAGTGACCGATTGTCGAAACGACGGATAGCCTCGTCCGGGCATCTAGCGAACTAGTTAAGCCTCATTTGGAACTCGGAATCCATTCAATTAACATGAGGTCACGGAAACACTACTTTAGGAAAAGTTCGACGGCAGAACATAAAAGTGCCGATATCGATCAAACGATTGAACGAAAGACATTTCGGCCATCCTAGCTCATCGTATATTCGTCTAGCGAACTAGTTATACTCATTTTTAGGTCGGAGGTGCACTAAGTAGACCCCATAACAATTGGAGTGGACGAAAACAAAAGCTTCCGGTACGAAATAAATAAGTTCGTTTATTAGCGATTGTTTCGACGATGAGCGACCTAACGGCATTTCTGTCATCCGAAACTTATATTGGAGGACTAAGTGGATTAATTACCATGTAATAACACACTAAACCCTAAACTTATGCTAAGGATGCTAGATCAAAACCCCTAATCACCATACTTAATATAATGACCAAAATATCTACATTTATAACATGTGTAAAAAAAGTTATAGTTAACCCCCCCCACTCCCTTTTGACGGTTCAAGTGGGTCCCATGACCACTTGATTTTGTTGAAAAATTAAAGATTAGAAGCATGGTCTTGGATTTGTGATGGACTTGAATGAAAGACTTGATATATATCATCATTCACAACAATTGACCATCATTTTTCTTCACAAAAAAAAGTTTCAACCATCTTCTTTTCTTCTTCATTATACACGGCCACCACCACCACATTTAAACCACCACTTAGCCACCTTAATACACCACATTTTATCCACTAAAGCCTAATCAAGATCACTCAAGAAGCTAGCAAGGATGGAGGATCATTAGGGCTTCTTTAGAGCTTCATATTTCTTCAAAAATCACTTGTGCACCCTTTGTAAGCCAAACTCATCCATAATCTAGCTTATTTTATTGCTTAGATTTATAATGTACAAGTTGATCATCTTGAAAATGAAGAAAGAATAAACCAAAAACCCTAACTCACATCATAATAATAACACTAAATATTGATTATTTTGTGTGATTATATGTTTATATGGTAGTTAGATAGCATATTGAAGTTATTTATGATAAAGTATGATATAAAAGTTGCATGATCTTGTATGATTAAGTATAAAAGTGAAGATTTAAACATGATAAGGTTTAAATCTAAACAAGATCATCAACTACATCATCCATGAAGAATACTACAACTTAAAGATAATTTTTATACACATGAATGGTTTTTATAAGAAGTAAACATTTGTATTTAAGTTGTAATCATATTTAAAATGTGTAGTAATCAAGAGGTTAAAGGTATGAACTTGATTAAATGACATGATAAAAGTAGTGATTTGAAAGTGTTAATAAATATTTAAAACCCTCTTGATTTGATAGAGTTTTTAACACTAGAAAGTCATGGATGATGATGTTTTGATGTGGCAAAATAAATATTAGATGGATTGTTGATGTTGATTATGGTCTTAAATAGGTTTTAATACGTTCTTGAAATATGGAAAATGCCATAGTTTAGGGGAAACTATGGCGAAATTTTCTAAAAATCTAATCGCGATTAAGACACAATTAATGGGGTGATTAGTGGGACTAAACATGATTATTAACTTAAATCGTCATTAAGTAGGCTCTAATGACAAAGGTTAAACCCTAAATACCGAAGTGTTCAACAAAGTTATATATATATATATTTACAAGTAAAAACAAATACTTTCTACAAAAATTATATATTTACTTGGGAAATGATACAAGTATATACATTTGTCACCAAGGAACTTATATGGATACATATGTGTATTGTATGTGTATGTATTTTGAAGCTTAGGGTATTCAAAATAAAATACCCAATCATATACAAAAATACAAACACTTGAATATAATACTAAGGGTTGGTGGCATAACAAATATATTCTTGCGATGCGTCGAAACAGTAATCGGACAAACAAAACAATGCGAACGATAGGCGAACGTTCAAGATTACACCGTCGCGTCGATGACCAACGGGTGAATTGCCGACACGAAAGGTCATTACGACAACGGCCGATTTTTTACGAAAACAAGCACTTAATAATTAATGTCAACGACAAATCCAAATATATATATATTTAGACGTGTAACATATGTATAATTCGGAAAGTTAAAAATATAAAAAGCTAAAAATATTAGAAGTATTATACTTATAAAAAATGGGCTTTTATCGATAAATTTGGGCTAGGCCAAATTGTAAAAGTCATGTGCTAGTCACAATCCCATAATATTTATGGACGAGGCCCACAACGAATAATAACCAAAAAGCATATAGAAACATAGGCTAAGCCCAAAAATATAAATTACATGGGCTAGGCCCAATGACGTAAATTACATGGGCTAGGCCCAATGACATAAAACATGGGCTAGGCCCAAAGACAAAGAATACAGGGGCTAGGCCCAATGACAAGAAAACATGGGCTAGGCCCAATGACACGCATGCAAGGCACGGGGACATGTATATATGTATATATAGATATATATATATATTTTTAGAAATATATATAACAATATTGATCGAACACACAAACTACCAACACTATGATAACATTTAAAAGTTGTTCTATCATAGCAAAGAAATACATAACAAGAATTCAAGATGAACAACGAGTACAAGGTCCATTGAGGCCTAGGTGTCTAATAAACTCAATACACATGTTGGTTACACACGTGTACGGACACCGACTGACACTAGTACGACTTACGGAAAGCAAAACTATGAGTTCATGTCCATCCTTTCAATTATTTCAAGTTTTGTTTTAAACTATCGAGGGTAAATACATGTCATATCAAACAGTATGTTAGCTATGGGTTAGTTGATAACACGATCATTTGTGAGTAAGTAGGATGATGACAAGAATAACCATTAATCACTTAGTGACCAAGGTGCAAAAGAAGTAGATCTATTGAGTTTGAGACCCGCTCCAATCCTGGTTGGTATACCCTTTGCAGTGCTTTTGTAATCCCAATGATGTCAAAGTTGTCTCGGTTTGGTTACTTACTTATGACTATATGTCAGGGTGGTCGCGACACACTGATAGATCCTTAATAACTCATTGATGCTAATGACATACTCGGATTTCAATACATGATTAGATGACATTTTGATACGAAAACATTTAAGTACATGAACTCGCCAACTTTTTTTTGACTTTTTAAAATTGCATGTATTTCAGGACGCAAGATATGAGCTGGTGATAGGATTCGGTTATGGGGAATTGCCAAGACAATGATGTACCACCTTTTGGAGGGTTTGCCTTTTATATCCCAACTTCATATGGGTATATAGGGGTCAAAGCCTCAATATGAATTTCTGATGAAAACAATGTCTTATTTTGAAACAATCTGTTTTAAATTATGTCTTATGATGACAAGCTAAAACAGATAACAATGTGATTTCACTTTTGATGGTTGTAATTATGGAATGAAACTTATGAATGGCATGGCATCGTTGTAAATTTATATTTTTTACTAGATTGGATGCAATGATTACCTAATAGTCACATACTTGCGCTTCCGCTACGACCAGGGTGTGACATCTATCGGGTGTATGCCTACACCCGCACTAAGGTCGTGGCCATTATCTATTGTAATGAGCCAAGGATATCAACGACACGGTAGTTAACCCTCGATGTTTAAGTTATCAAATAAAACTGATTAAAACAGAATATACGGATTTACTAGCCACAATCCGGCATTCGATTGATCCCATTTCCGACCAAGCGGTAATAATTTATCGTAACCCAAGCACGTATAGGGGAAATAAGTCGAGAGTATTTACCTGAGCTATTCTTCGTTTAAATGCAAGATTTATTAACTCAGCCATACACAAAAGTACTAAGTGCAGATAGCATTTACCAGCAAGTCTCTAGTCTGGATTATGGCATAAGCTAACCAATTAAATACTAACGGTCTTATTTAAGTGATAGACTTAGACCGACTAGCGTACTTGATCAAAACGTATAACGCTAGATTAAACGATGATTAGATAGAGTGTAGTTTTATCCCAACAAGTACCTTGACTTGTTTCATACGGATAAACTATAAACATTATGGATTTTGAGACTTAAATGACAAGGTTACACCCGTTTCGGTTAATTTTCGTAAACTAGTTACATATGCTTAACCGTATGCATATCAGGGACATCGGGTATCCGGATATATCATGGACAAGTTCTATATGTCATTACACATTAAATAAGTTGTAATATCAGTAGGATATCAACTTTTATGCCCGTTATGGTTTTAAAGTGAAATTATGCCTCATAAGTGTGTCTCGGTAATTTCAGAACTTGAATATAATTTAATGGTATAACTATAAGTATTCTGGAAAAATAACTTATTTATGATATAATATTAGTAGGTTATTAATTATATGTGTAATTTATCTTTTATGACCAAACTATGCACCGAAGGGGCATTTTGGTCATTTTACACGTAGTTTATAAATTATTTGGGATTCTGGGTTTGTATCATGTATTTACTGTAAAGTATTTAAAATAAGTTTTAAAATCAGTTGCTAACAAGCCTTGGTTAGTAAATATGGTTTAAAACCAAACTATGCGCCGAAATGACGCTTATGTCATTAAAGGTTAGGTTAGCATGTTTAATGAAAACTGATGTTAAAGGTTAGGTTAACATGTTTTAGATATGTTATTTAATATAACATACCAGAAGATAAACGATTTACTTTGAAATGATGTGATTAAAGCCATTTTATAAGCCACAAGGGACTTATCTTCATCTATCGATATAATACAAGGACTTGCTCATAAACTCAGTTTATAATCTGATTTGACATCCCAAATAATTAAAACCTCTTTTTGTGCAAAAATGGCATTTTAGTCAAAATGGCATAAGTATGGAACTTGTGCATAAACTCAGATTCTGATTATGATCATGTAATATAACTTCAGAGGGTTCTGCTACATTATATTACAATCATAATGCAACTTTAGATCAGTATCTAACTAATCTAAATCGGGTCAGAATCGAAAGTCAAAGCAGAAGTCAAACTTCACGACTTTCAGTTGCGAACCGAACCTCGAACTGAAATTGCGTAGCCGAACATGTTCTTACATGTTCTAATAATTATTACCAACTTGTTTCATAACATATATAAGATCAAATCATAACATTTCTGAAAAATGTCTTGTTTGACTTTTTAATATAATAACTTTGACCCGTCAATTGGTCTAGCAAACGTGATCTTCAGGAGGTGCCCTTTATAGGGACTAACACCAACTTTATTACGATTACTTAGCCATGTTCGTTGTGAACAATGGCTGAACCATAACGGTATTAACTGAAAGTCAAGGCGTTTTCCGTAAAACGCTTGACTGTTGGCTATAAGAGCCCATAAACGAAAATGCAAGAGCAAGGAACACTTACAAGAGGTTCCTAGAATGCAATAGAACTTAGTTGGATGCTCCTTTCAGTTAGGAACTTCCAGAGGAGGGAGATAGAGTTGTGAATGAGAATGGTGCAAGTTCAAATGGTGAACCTTGGCACCTATTTATAGTTGGAGAGCTTGAAGGAGGTGATGTCAGGTGTTAAGGGGTGTAAGATGAAGCTTACAAGTGTCCTAAAACATGGCATAGCAATTTGGAAGACCATGGTTTCGAATCAAATGGTTTTTGGCAATTTGTGCGGAGGCCAAGCAAATTTTCTGCAGACACAGGCCTTTCACGCCCCGTGAGAGGCACAAGCCTTGCCTCTCGCGCCCCAGAGCGTCCCATGGCCAGTTTCAAAGTTTGACACTTTTAGCCCCTCAACTTATTAAACCCTCTTAAACCTCCTAAAACACCCTTTTAGCATTTTTAGCCCTCCGTAGCCAATACTTGGCATACCGGGAGTATGCCCAGAAATTGTCGAGCTCTCGGTTCGTTTAAAGGTCACTAAGAGGTATAAATTAACATGTTGATACTTTTAACCCCTCCATTATCCAACTTTCATATATTTACAGAATTAACCTCTCTCGTCCAACAACGGGCACGCATGAGAGTTAGGACTTTGTAAAGGATCATTAAGAGGCTCATTTTATCCATGTTGACATATCAGTCACTCAAATGCCAATGTTTAAGCATGCTGACATATCTAAGAGGCTAGGCATGTTGACATATCAGTCACTCAGAGGCCAACTTTTGAGCATGTTGACACCTTTAGTCCTTATTGGTCTTTAATAGACTAAAAAGACAACACGTGTCACTATACTATTGGACACGATTTTACGAGGTGTTACATCCTCACCCCCTTAAAAGATATCTCGACCTCGAGATTTTATTCAAAAAGATGGGGGTACTTTTGTCGCATAATGGACTCAACCTCCAATGTATACTCGGGACCTCTAAAGGCGTCCCATTTAACCTTCACTATAGGTATCAATTTCCTTCGGAGCTTCTTAACCTGTCGATCCTCAATCGAAATTGGTTTCTCAACGAACCTCAGGTTTTCATCTATTTGCACATCTTTATGCGACATTGCTAGCGACTCATCGGCTAGACATTTCTTAAGGTGAATAATGTGGAATACATCATGGACTCCACTAAGCTCCTATGGCAGCTTAAGCTTATAAGCTATGGTGCTGACACATTCGACTATCTCGAATGGTCCTATATATCTTGGGCTCAACTTGCCTTTCTTTCCAAACCTCATCACGCCTTTCCAAGGTGACACTTTCAGCATGACTTTGTCCCCTACTTGGAAATAGAGAGGTTTACGCCTCTTGTCTGCATAGCTCTTCTGCCTATCACGAGCAGCTTTGAGATGATCACGGATTTGCACAATCTTATCCGTCGTCTCCAGGACAATCGCAGGTCCTGATAGTTGAGCTGCCCCAACTTCTGCCCAACACACGGGCGTTCGACAATTTCTCCCATACAAGGCCTCATAAGGAGTAGCCTTGATGCTCGTATGATAACTATTATTGTAGGAGAATTAAATTAGGGGTAAGTGGTCACCCCAACTTCCACCTAAATCAATCACACCTGTCCTAAGCATGTCTTCCAATGTCTAGATAGTATGCTCACTTTGACCATCAGTTTGTGGATGGTAAGCCGTACTAAAATTTAATCTTGTGTTTAAAGATTGTTAGAAATGTTTCCAAAAATGAGAGGTATATCTAGTATCTCTATCAGATAAATAGATACCGACACACCATGTAGGGACACAATCTTGTCCACGTACAACTTAGCCAATTTGTCTGAATTATACGTTCCCTTAATTGGCAAGAAATGCACTGAGTTAGTCAGCCTATCCACAATGACCCAAATCGTGTCATTACCACGTTTGGTCTTAGGTAACTTGGTAATCAAGTCCATAGTTACCATTTCCCATTTCCATGTAGGAATCACCAATTGTTTTAGAAGTCCTAACGGCTTCTGATGTTCGGCCTTAACTTGCGAACACGTCAGACACTTAGCTACATAAGTGGCTATGGATTTCTTCAAACCCATCCACCAATAATTCTTTTTCAGGTCTTGATACATCTTATAACCTCCTGGGTGAACTGAGTATCTCGTGTTATACGCTTCCTAGAGGATTAGATCTCTAATTTCTCCAAAGATTGGAACCCAGATCCTTCTATTAAATCTAAGGATTCCATCCTTTCCAGGCGTTAATTGGTCAACAGTTCCGCCTAATCCCTCATTAGGAATGTTAGCCTCTAATAGGGCTTGCTTTTGTGCATCTAATAGCTTCACATTCAAGCTATTTCTGAGCTCAATGCTCTTCGCATTAATCCTTATGGGCTTAATCCTTTCCTTACGACTTAAGGCATCAGCAACAACATTTGTCTTGACGGGATGGTAGCGAATTTCACAATCATAATCGTTAAGTGTTTCCATCCAACGGCGTTGTTGCATGTTCAATTCTTTCTGATTGAACAGATGCTGAATACTCTTATGGTCAGTGTATATAAATACACTTGGTGCCATATAAGTAATGTCTCCATAGCTTTAGTGCAAATACTATGGCACCCAATTCCAAATCATGGTTGGTGCAATTCCTTTCGTGCACCTTTAACTGTCGTGATGCATAAGCAATCACTTTCCTTTTTTCATTAGCACACAGCTCATGCCAGTGTGCGAAGCATCACAATAAACTACAAAATCCTCAATACCCTCAGGTAGAGATAACACGGGTGCGTTGCTCAACCTATGTTTTAGAATCTCAAAGGATTCTTGTTGTTTTGGACCCCAAACAAATTTGACATTCTTACGAGTCAAAGTAGTTAAAGGAGTGGCTATCCTTGAAAAGTTCTCAATGAACCTTCTATAGTAACCAGCCAATCCTAAGAAGCTATGAATTTCTGACGGGTTTTGGGTACTTCCCAATTCATTATGGCTTCTATTTTGGCGGGATCCACTTGGATACCACGCTCACTTACAATGTGTCCAAGAAATTGGACTTCTATAAGCCACAATTCATACTTAGAAAATTTAGCATAAAGCTTTTCCTGCCTTAGCAATTCTTGAATGCACCGAAGGTGTTTCTCGTGATCAACTTCATTACGAGAATAGATAAGTATGTCGTCTATGAAGACAAGACAAACTTATCCAAATACGGTTTGCAGACTCTATTCATGAGATCCACGAATGCTGCAGGTGCATTTGTGAGCCCAAAAGGCATCACTAGAAATTCAAAATGACCATATCGGGTCCTAAAGGCAGTTTTAGGAACATCTTTGTTCTTAACCTTCAACTGATGATATCCTGATCTCAAATCAATCATAGAAAAAAAACTAGCCCCTTGAAGTTGGTTGAATAAGTCGTCAATCCTGGGCAGAGGATATCGGTTCTTAATTGTTAACTTGTTCAAATCACGGTAATTAATGTACATCCGCGTTGAACCGTCTTTCTTCTTTACGAATAGAATAAGAGCTCCCCAAGGTGAGGAACTCAGCTAAATAAAGCCTTTCTCTAAGATTTCATCTAACTGTAATCTCAATTCCTTCACCTCTGTTGGTGCTAACCGATATAGAGCTCTGGCTACCGATGCTGATGCAGGTAGGATATCAATCCTAAACTCTACTTGCCTATCTGGAGGTAGACCTGGTAATTCCTTGGGAAAGACATCGGAATACTCTGAGATGCCCGAAGGTCTTCAATACTTGGTTTAGGCTCATTGATAGTTACTTGTGCCATATAAATGACACAACCTCTCCCCAAACACTTGGATTGTCTGGCAATCCGTAGTGCACATCTCCAGGGATGGTGTTCGTTTCACTAGATGGGGTTTTAATTTCGATGAGTTTCTTATTGTAGGCAATGTGGGCTTAGTTTTGGGATAACCAATCCATGCCTAAAACTACGTCGAACCCTGCCAATTTCATTGGCAAAAGAGTGTGGGATAGAATGATTCTTAATGGATATAGAGCATCCATCAAGAATGGAAGATGCTATCGCTAATGTTCCATCAGCGAGTTCTACCTCATAAGTTATTTCTAGAGTTCTTATGGGCAAGTTTAGTAGAGTACTAAACTTATGATCAACAAAAGATTTATCTGCACCCGAATCGAAAAGAACTCTAGCATATACATCATTGATGAGGAATGTACCTGAAACGTTATTGTGATTAACGTCCTCCTTGGAATTCATCTGGAAAGCACGACCATTTCCTTTCTTAGCCTCTCCAGGCTTTGCATTATTACTTTTGGGGTTCTTGGGGCAATTGAACGTAAGAGTCCCTTTTTCATTACAGTTGTAGCAAACTGCATCCTTAAGATCCTTGCACTCTAGGGTCTTATGCCCCTTTCTCTTACAGATACCACAGGGTTTTGTCTGTGGATTTATACTACATTGTCCCCAATGTCTATATTTACAGTTCTTGCACAGAGGTTTGTCATTAGATGCGTGCTGGTTCTTCTTGAATCCGAAATTTCCTTTCTTTTCAAACCTATGGGAGTTATAATCCTCCCGTTTCCTCTTTCCGTCAGTTTGAGTTCTAACTGACCTTTGCCTCACTAAATCTAAGGTGAAAGAGAGAGATAGGCCTACAGCTGACCTATAGGTACTTGGCTGAGCAGCCTTTACCATGCCATTTATCTCGGGCGCTAACCCAATAATAAAACGTGCAATGCATTTGGATTCAGGGGTGATTAGATATAAAACTAACCTAGACAAGGAATTGAAGTCAGAGACATACTTCCGATAGTCTAGGTTCTTCATGAAAGAGTCAGAAAGTCTGTCTCTAATTTCTCCACCTTATGAGGTGGACAGTAAGTCTCCTTGACTAGTTCTACAAACTTAGACCATCCTAAGTTGTACAGGTGTATCTTACCCGTAGATTAAACGATTGCCTTCCACCATATCAGGGCATAGCCCTTGAAGGACTGTGATACATATTTGACCATATCCTTATCAGCACAACCGCTGATATCTACAATCGTTTCCATCTCATCAAGCCATTTCAAGGCTTCTACTGCTCCTTTTTCCCCATGAGCTAAGGATTGTGCGATTGATATTGGTCTGGAGCGAGTAGCACTCGACTGCCTAAGCTTGTCTATGGCCTTTTCCATGGCTTTTCCCACAGCTACATCTATGCGAGCTTGGAAGTCATCGTTATTAACGGCTATATTTTCAGCCTTGTTAGAGCTAATCTCTCAGTGGCTACTCTGTGCCTCGTTCGGGTTTACCATTTTGAAGCTTTGGCTCTAAATATCAAACAGAAATTCTCTTAGCCATGGTATAACAATCATATTGGCTTAAACACTGGATATAACAATCCATCGCTATTGAAGCTAGTGTGAATAACATCACATCTCTTAGGCTTATCATATCTATGTTTGGCGTAGGTCTTAATAGGACCATCGAAGGCAAATTACAATCTGGGCATAGTCCATATATTATTAGACAGTGGATCGTAATTTCACAACTGTCATTTTCATTCAGACAATTATATAAGCTCATAGGCTTGTCACTAATGGACATAAAAATTGGGCACATTGGCCTGCATCATAACAGATGTAAATTATAGCACGTTGGCCTACATCATAACAGATGTAAATTATGGCGTATTGGCCTACATATAACAGGATGTAAAATATGGCACATTGGCCTACATCATAACAAATGTAAATTATGGCACATTGGCCTACATCATAACAAATGTAAATTATGGCACATTGGCCTACATTATAACAGATGTAAATTATGGCACATGGCCTCTCACATTGGACATAAAATTGGGTACATTGGTGTGTTACCTTGGACATAAAAGGCACATTAGCCTGTCACATTAGACATAAAATTCGGCACATTGGCCTGTAAACTTGGACATAAAATTGGGCACATTGGCCTGTCACATTGGACATAAAATTGGACACATTGGCCTGTCACATTGGACATAAAATTGGGCACATTGGCTTGTCACCTTGGACATAAAATTTGGCACAATGGCCTGTCACCTTGGACATAAAATTGGGCACATTGGCCTATCTTTTGTCACCGTATTGATGACACTAGCCAGGATCACATTGATCACATAGGCTATATAATATGTCTTAGGACGTAGTCCTTTTCACCTAGAAGGCTAGTGTGGTTCTCAAGTCACACTTCCAAGAGTATGAACATTCCTTAATGTTAACATAAGAGTACCTTAATGATTAATTAGTGGTCCCGGTCACCTTCGACCTTAACGACCTTGGAGGCTTGAACCTAGTTCTCCACTATCGGATATAAGGATAACTTCCCTTAACTATCCTGATAGAAGGCTCCTTGTCCTTAACTATCATTTTTGGCCAATATGTGGTCTACGCCACTTGGCATAATGAAATCCATTAAGGTCTTTTGGAATTATATAGCAGAGCATAAATTTCAAATAAAATCGAGACGCTCGCTTGAAGAGGATGAATACATATATATATAATTCCAAAAATACTTCATTAAATTCTAATACAAATTACAATACTAGAAAATAATGAAACAAATTGTCCATGCAAGGACACAAAAACAAAAATGTCCAGCAAGGACTAAAGAAATAGCAATGTCCTTGTAGGGACTAACATATATTAGAAGAGACTTTACTCGTCCTTCTTTCCCTTAACCAGCTTGGAGAGTTTCTTGAAGAACTTATTCGTCTTCTTCTCCATTTTCTCCGCTTGTTGTTGCATTTCTTTCATTCGTTCTAAGGCCTCATTAATGGCCTCTAGTGGCAGCGGAGGTTGTGGTTGTGGTTGTGGTAGTGGCATCATCAGATACTGGTACCCGTAACTTGGTATCTAGTAGGTGGATAAGCAGGTGGGAAAGGAGACGGGTAAAGTGCGTTAGGCATGACCGCTTGCATGTAAGGGTCCTGCATCAATGCTTGATAATCAATAGGTATAGTTGGGTTAAAAGGATCATATCTGAATGTATCCGGATATGTTGGGATAGGGTTATTATAACCTGATAGTGGTGGTTGAACCATTGGTGGTGGTGTTGGTTCCAACATAGGTGATGCATTAGAGGGTCCACCCATTTGTGGGTCCTCGTGAATAGTTGGGTAAGGTTTGGGCAAAGGTGGTAGCGATCCTGACCGTTGGCATGCACGTACTGACATACGTGCTCCTCTTTTCCTCCTTGGCGGTTCTGGTGGCGATTGGGGTTGTTCCACCGGTTCCATGTGCACATCTTCTTGCACGGGAGGTGGTTGGGAGTGATGGGAAGGAGTGTTAGAAAAAGTAAATTGATTCCAATATTGGTCCCACTCATTCGGACCTTGATAAGGTGATCCGGCATAAGAGTTCGAATAGCTTGAGATTTCAATGGGATGCGCATTTGTACCTGAAGGCGGCATCTTCGGGTCGGAGTCCTCGTCCATCGGGTTTGGCTGATCCAGCTGATTTTGATCAGCTGGGGGTGTGTTAAAGTATTGGTTGGGATTAAACTCATCATGATAAGAATGATGAGAATGGTGGGAGTGGTGTGAATGATGTGAATGGTACGAGTATTATGAACTTTGAGTGTGGGTAGTGGCCATGAATCCCGTGAATCTTCATAAGGGTTCGGGTGATGGGGATGTGAAGGGATGTGTCCTGAAGGTCCTCCCCTCATTGGTCCTTTTCCTCTTCCTCTTTGGCATTTTCCTGTTAAAAATCAATTCAAAAACAATACTAATAACTTAATAATGAAATGAGTAATCCTAGGTCAATGCCTAGACTCGGAAGTCTAAGGAATGTGCTTGTGTAAGTTTGAGATTAAACACAAAAGGCTAGTGCTTAATTCTCTCAAACGTTGGCTCTAATACCAACTTGTCACACCCCGGCTTTCCACAGCCAATCAAACACCAGTGGGCCCAGGGGGGGAATATCGTGACGTAAGTTGATAACATCATAGACAATTTAACACAGCACAATGGAAGTCTTGCATTTAAATTACTATTACAAGCCAAATGTTCGAAATACAAAATAATATACAGGATCGTAATAGAAGATCCATAGGCGGATCATAAATTGTACAAAGAACAATGTAAAATAGATTTTGGGCTGATCTAGGATTTGCAAGATCCTCTTAATACTACCGAGTACTTCAAGCCTATTTTCGTTCCTGTAAGCTTAGTCTTTTGAAAATACGTCAGTTTTCTCTTGTAAATATACCCAACTGACTCGTTTTGAAAACATTTAAAATAAAATGTTTTAAGTGCGTATTAGCACAAAATCTTTTATAACTTGGGAAAGTTGACCGTCCTAACCTTGTTAACATATTTACAAGTTTGTCCATACATACAGGGCCCGGTACGGAGACCGAGACATGTTTATCGTACACACCACTTTGCACTCACGAAGGAGGCAATTCTTCCTAACCTTGTGGGTAATGCATTTGAGCGTCTATAACCCGCGCTAAGGTCATGGCCATTATATATTGTAAAGAGCCGAGGATATCCAGGACATGGTAGTTAACCCCTGTTGTTTATGTTATCAAACACAACTGATTCAAACATAATATGCAGATTTACTAGCCATAATCGACATTCGATTGATCCCATTTCCGACCAAGCGGTAATAATTTATCGTAACCCAAGCCCGTATTGGGAAATAAGTGGAGAATATTTACCTGAGCTATTCTTCGTTTAAATGCAATGTCTCTTAACTCAGCCATACACAAAAGTACTAAGTGTAGATAGCATTTACCGGCAAGTCTCTAGTCCGGATTATGACATAAGCTAACGAATTAAATACTAACGGTCTTATTTAAGTTATAAACTTAGACCGACTAGCTTACTTGATCAAAACGTATAAGGCTAGATTAAACGATGATTGGATAGAATGTAGTTTAATCCCAAAAAGTATCTTGACATGTGTAATATGAATAAACTATAAACATTCTGGATTTTGAGACTTAAATGACAAGGTTAGACCCGTTTCGGTTAATTTTCGTAAACTAGTTACATATGCTTAACCGTACGCATATCAGGGACATCGGGTAACCCAATGATGTCAAAGTTGTCTCGGTTTGGTTACTTACTAATGACTATATGTCAGGGTGCTCGCGACACACTGATAGATCCTTAATAACTCAATGATGCTAATGACATACTCGGATTTCAATACACGATTTCAAAGATGACATTTCGATACGAAAACATTTAAGTACATGAACTCGCCAACTTTTTGTTGACTTTTTAAAATTGCATGTATTTCAGGACGCAAGATATGAGCTGGTGATAGGATTCGGGTATGGGGAATTGCCAAGACGATGATGTACCACCTTTTGGAGGGTTTGCCTTTTATATCCCAACTTCATATGGGTATATAGGGGTCAAAGCCTCAATATGAATTTCTGATGAAAACAATGTCTTATTTTGAAACAATCTGTTTTAAATTATGTCTTATGATGACAAGCTAAAACAGATAACAATGTGATTTCACTTTTGATGGTTGTAATTATGGAATGAAACTTATGAATGGCATGGCATCGTTGTAAATTTATATTTTTTACTAGATTGGATGCAATGATTACCTAATAGTCACATACTTGCGCTTCCGCTACGACCAGGGTGTGACATCTATCGGGTGTATGCCTACACCCGCACTAAGGTCGTGGCCATTATCTATTGTAATGAGCCAAGGATATCAAGGACACGGTAGTTAACCCTCGATGTTTAAGTTATCAAATAAAACTGATTAAAACAGAATAGGCGGATTTACTAGCCACAATCCGGCATTCGATTGATCCCATTTCCGACCAAGCGGTAATAATTTATCGTAACCCAAGCACGTATAGGGGAAATAAGTCGAGAGTATTTACCTGAGCTATTCTTCGTTTAAATGCAAGATTTATTAACTCAGCCATACACAAAAGTACTAAGTGCAGATAGCATTTACCAGCAAGTCTCAAGTCTGGTTATGGCATAAGCTAACCAATTAAATACTAACGGTCTTATTTAAGTCATAGACTTAGACCGACTAGCGTACTTGACCAAAACGTATAACGCTAGATTAAACGATGATTAGATAGATTGTAGTTTAATCCCAACAAGTACCTTGACTTGTGTCATATGGATAAACTATAAACATTATGGATTTTGAGACTTAAATGACAAGGTTACACCCGTTTTGGTTAATTTTCGTAAACTACATATCAGGGACATCGGGTAACCGGATAAGTCATGGACAAGTTCTATATGTCATTACACATTAAATAAGTTGTAATATCAGTAGGATATCAACTTTTATGCCCGTTATGGTTTTAAAGTGAAATTATGCCTCATAAGTGTGTCTCGGTAATTTCAGAACTTGAATATAATTTAATGTTATAACTATAAGTATTCTGGAAAATAACTTATTTATCATATAATATCAGTAGGATATTAGTTATATGTGTAATTTATCTTTTATGACCAAACTATGCACCGAAGGGGCATTTTGGTCATTTTACACGTAGTTTATAAATTATTTGGGATTCTGGGTTTGTATCATGTATCCACTGTAAAAGTATTTAAAATAAGTTTTAAAATCAGTTGCTAACAAGTCTTGGTTAGTAAATATGGTTTAAAACCATACTATGCGCCGAAATGGCGCTTATATCGTTAAAGGTTAGGTTAACATGTTTAATGAAAACTGATGTTAAAGGTTAGGTTAACATGTTTTAGATATGTTATTTAATATAACATACCAGTAGGTAAAATATTTACTTTGAAAAGATGTGATTATGGCCATTTTATAAGCCACAAGGGCCTTATCGTCATCTATCGACATAATACAAGGACTTGCTCATAAACTCATTTTATAATCTGATTTGACATCCCCAATAATCATACTTATAATATTACATCAGTAGGAAACTCATTTTCAAGTTCATTATCATTAATGCCTCTTTTTATGCAAAAAAGGGCATTTTAGTTAAAGTGGCATAATTACGGAACTTGTGCATAAACACAGATTCTGATTATGATCATGTAATATAACTTCAGAGGGTTATGCTACATTATATTACAATTATAATGCAACTTTAGATCATGTAACTAATCTAAATTGGGTCAGAATCGAAAGTGAAAGCAGAAGTCAAACTTCGTGACTTTCGGTTGCCAACCGACCCTAGAACTGAAATTGACGAGCTGAACATGTTCTTACATGTTCTATTAGTTATTAACAACTTGTTTAAGTGTCAAAACAGGTTTTATAACATATATAAGATCAAAATATAACATTTCCGAAAAATGGTCTGTTTGAATTTTTAATATAACAACATTGACCCGTCAATTGATCTAGCAAACGTGATCTTCAGGAGGTGCCCTTTATAGGGACTAACACCTACCTTATGATCACTTAGCCATGTTCTTTATGAACAATGGCTAGACCATAATGGTCTTAACCGAAAGTAAAGGCGTTTTCCGTAAAATGCTTGACTTTTGGCTATAAGAGCCCATAAACGAAAATGCAAAAGTAAGGAACGTCCAGATGAGGGAGATAGATTTGTTAATGAGAAAAGTGCAAGTTCAAATGGTGAACCTTGGCACCTATTTATAGTTAGAGAGCTTGAAGGAGGTGATGCCAGGTGTTAGGGGTGTAAGAGGAAGCTTACAAGTGTCCTAAAATGTCGCATAGCAGTTTGGAAGAGCATGGTTTTAAATCAAATGGTTTTTGGCAATTTGTGTGGAGGCCAAGCAAATTTTCTGCAGACACGGGCTCTCGTGCCCCGCGAGAGGCTCAACCTTGCCTCTCGCGCCCCGTTAGCGCCCCATGGCCAGTTTCAAAGTTTGACACTTTTAGCCCCTCAACTTATTAAACCCTCTTAAACCTCCTAAAGCATTTTTTAGCATTTTTAGCCCTCTGTAGCCAATACTTGGCATACCCGGGAGTATGCCCGGACATTTTTGAGCTCTCGGTTCGTTAAAAGGTCACTCAGAGGTATAAATTAACATGTTGATTCGGGGGTCGTTTCTAATCCGTTTTTCGATCCGATTTCAACTGCAAATGCTAAAATTCGAAATCTGAAGCTAAAATTATCATAATATTCCAGTTTTGAAGGTGATATACGAGTCCGATGCTTCCGTTTCGTTGTCGGTGCGTTTCTACAGTCGCGTTTTTCATTCAAGTAACCGTTATGTGACGTTCAAAAGCATGATAATTCATCAAAACCAAGTCATATGGAGAAATTGTATGTGTAAAATTCATATTTGTTGGCGTTGTCAGTATTTTGTCCGGTGTCAGTTTTATCGCTTATCGTTCAGCAGTCTTCCCGCAATAAAGCTAAAAAGATGTTCCTAGGCATTCCAAAGGCTTGACTCCTTATCTTGTGTCACCTGAGTTTAAGTGCATTAAGTGTTACATCTGGGGATTACTCCATGAAATTCGTACTATGTTTACCGCATCAAGCCCTACTACCATTACTCAAGCTGTGACATTAGCCGTTAGTCTTACTGAAGACGCTGTAAGGATGAAGAAGTTGTTTGTGAAAGGAACGGAGAAGAAAGAATCTCATGTTGAGTCTTCGAATGAGGGGAAAAGGAAGTACTCGAACTTCAAGAAGGGTACTCAAGTGAACAACTACAACCACAACAACAATCACGCCAACATTTACCACAACAACAGTGGCAATAAAAGGAGAGAGGCTAACCAGCCTATAAATGCAAGAGAATTTGTAGCTATAACCAACAACAGCCCAAGAAGTATGAAGGTCCCTATCCCAAGTGCGGCAAATGCAAGTATCACCATTTGGGTGCTTGTTGGATTTCTAAATGTGATAAGTGTGGCAAGACTGGCCATCATACTAAGGCTTGTTGGACAACTGTAGGAAGATGAGGAAATGGAAATGGGCGTGAAGTGGGATGTTATGGTTGTGGAAGCAAAAATCATTGGAAGAAAGATTGTCCCAAGGAAAATTAAGCTCACCGGAGAGCTTTTGTGATTGGAGCAAGGGATGCGCGCCGAGACCCTAATGTGGTCACTGATACGTTTCCTATCAACAATCATTTCGCATCCATGTTATTTGATACCGGTGCTGATTTTAGCTTTATTTCTATGGAATTTAAAAATATACTTGGCATATAATCAAGTAAGTTAGATGTTCCCTATTCTATAGAATTGGCAAACGGTAAATTAGTTGAGACGAGGGAAATCATTAAAGGATGTTAATTGGAACTTGGCCAGCGAAAGTTCAACATCGATCTCTTACCCGTTCAGTTAGGCAGCTTCGACGTAGTATTCGGAATGGATTGGCTATCCGATAATCGAGAAGAAGTCGTGTGCCATGAGAAGATTATTCACATACCGCTACGAATGAAGAGACCATTGTTATCCATGGAGAGAATTGCGACACACCCTTGCGGATTATTAATTTTATGAAAGCCCAAAAGTGTTTACAGAAAGGTTGCACAACCTTCCTAGCACACATAGTTGACAAGAAGGCCGAGGAGCCTAAGCTTGAAGGTATTCCGTTGTAAAGGAATTCCCTGAAGTCTTCCCTGAGCACTTGCCGAGATTACCACCAAAACGACAAGTTGAGTTTAACATCGACTTGGTGCCGAGAGTTGCACCCGTAGCCAAGTCTCCATATCGCCTAGCACCTTCGGAGATGCCAGAATTATCCACGCAACTTCAAGAGTTGTTGGATAAGGGATTCATTCGACCAAGTTTTTCGCCTTGGGGAGCTCTAGGACAGAACGTTCAGAATGTGTTAGATTATCGAGAGTTGAATAAGCTCACTATCAAGAATCGTTACCCACTACCGAGGATTGATGACTTATTCGACCAACTACAAGGTTCGAGTTTCTACTCCAAGATAGACTTAAGGTCTGGATATCACTAATTGCGGATACAAGAAGAAAGCATACCAAAGACGGCTTTTAGGACTCATTATGGTCATTACGAGTTTCTTGTTATGCCTTTTGGCTTAACAAGCACACCCGCATTTTTATGGATTTAATGAATCGAGTGTGCAAGTCGTATCTCGATAAATTCGTGATAGTATTTATTAATGATATATTAATATATTCACGGTTGAAAAACGAGCACGAGCAACATTTGAGAACCATTTTGGAGCTACTAAAGAAAGAGAAACTTTATGTGAAGTGTTCTAAGTGCGAATTTTGGATTCGCGAAGTACAATTTCTCGGGCATGTAGTGAACGAGAAAGGCATTCATGTGGACCCATCAAAGATTGAAGCAATTAAGAATAGGGAAGCACCCAGGACGCCTACTAAGGTTCGACAATTTTTGGGTTTAGCGGGCTATTATCGGAGATTTATTGAGAATTTTTCAAAAGTTGCTCAACCGTTAACCTCATTCAAGCAAAAAGTCAAGAAGTTCGATTGGGGAGAAAAACAAGGAGAAGCATTTCGACTTCTAAAGGATAAATTATGAGATGCACCGATTCTATCACTCCTGACGGTACCATGACTTCATGGTGCACTGTGATGCTTCGCATCAAGGCTTAGGTTGCATGCTTGTGCAATGGGAAATAAGTCATCGCGTACACGTCACGTCAACTAAAGGTGCATGAAAAGAACTACACCACACACGACCATAAGTTAGGCGCAGTGGTATTCGCTTTGAAGATATGGCGACTTACTTATATGGTAGTCAGTGTACTATATTCATGGATCACAAAAGTCTTCAACATATATTTAATCAGAAAGAGTTAAATATGCGTCATCGACATTGGGTTGAATTGTTGAACGACTATGATTGTCAAATCAAATACCATCCGGGCAAGGCGAACGTTTAGCAGATGCCTTGAATCCGCAAGGAGCGAGTTAAAACCTTAAGGGTTCGAGCGCTAGAGATGATAATTCAAACGAACCTTATCACAAAGATTCATGACGCGCAACTAGAAGCACTCAAGGAAGAACATATTCAAGCGGAATTTCTCCGAGGCATGGAGAAACAATTAGTGCCAAAAGAAGATGGAACTTTGTACCTTATGGGTCGAATTTGGGTTCCACTTTTTGGCGGCCTTCAGGAAGTAGTGTTGGATGAAGCACACAAGTCTAAGTACTCAATCCATTCGGGATCGGATAAAATGTACCAATACTAAAAGGAATATTATTGGTGGCCTAATCTCAAGAGCGACATCGCAACCTATGCTGAAAAGTTCTTGACTTGCGCGAAGGTTAATGTCGAGTATCAAAAACCTTCTAGATTGATACAACAACCCGAGATCCCCGTGTGAGATGGGAACAAATATCAATGGACTTTATTAAAAAGTTATCCAGGACCTCTAGAGGTCATAAAATGATTTGGGTAATAGTGGATAGATTGACAAAGTCCGCACATTTTCTTCCAATTTGCGAAAAAGACAACAAAGAGAAGTTAGCCGAACTTTATCTTAGAGAAATAGTGGCTCGTCATGGAGTGCCTATTTCTATCCTCTCAGACCGAGACGGTCGCTTTGTGTCAGAATTTGGCAATCTTTTCAGAAGGCTTTTGGATCTCGACTGGATCTAAGCACGACCTTCCATCCACAACGGACGACCAGAGCGAACGGACCATCCAAACACTTGAAGACATGCTTCGTGCATGTGTAATGGATCTAGGAGGCAATTGGGATACTCACCAACCATTGGTGGAGTTCTCCTATAACAACAGTTACCACACAAGTATACAAGCCGCACCGTTCGAAGCTCTTTATGGTCGAAAATGCCATTCTCCGGTATGTTGGGTGGAAGTTGGCGTTAAACAATTAATTAGTCTTTAATTAGCCCAAGAGACTACTGATAAAATTTTTCAAATCCAAGACCGTATCAAGGTGGCTCATGATCCGCAAAAGAGCTATGCAGACAAGAGAAGAAAACCATTATCCTTCAAGGTCGGAGACAATGTTTTGTTGGAAGTCTCGCCTTGGAAGGGCGTAGCCAGATTTGGCAAGTGCATGAAGCTTAACCCGCGGTACATCGGACCATTTGAAATTTTGGCAAAGGTTGGTACTGTTCCCTATAAGTTGAAATTACCGGATGAACTTAGTAGCGTACATGACACATTCCATGTGTCAAATCTCAAGAAGAGTCCAACACAAGAAACAGTTATCATCCATGCGGATGAGATACATATAGACGATAAGCTCCAATTTACGGAAGAACCCATTAAGGTTATGGACTGGAAGGTCCAGAAAACTAGGAGAAGTCGTATCAGATTAGTCAAAGTCCGTTGGAACTCACGACATGGACCCGAGTATAATTGGGAATGTGAAGATCAACGGCCAACTACCCTCACCTGTTTGAGAAGACTTCTCCAATGGATGACTCAGCTTGAATTTCGGGACGCATTCTTTTTAACAGGGGGACTATGTGACAACTGTGACTTTCGGGTAATCACCGTACATTTGAACAATGAATTATATTATACAATTATATGTTTTGAATGTATGAACTGCATGATTACATGACATACACCTAGAAAACTCACTGAGTACATTACATGATGCATATATTCATTTTAGTGGTTACCGTTTAAGACAAAGCATCAGAGCAACTAGTAGACTAGTTGTGTCAGCACAGCTTCAGTACTCAGTTAACCATTAGATTTAGGACTTAGATAGGAGTCCAACATCAATTATATATTAAATCCCATGTGGGAAAACAAGGATTCATGTTAACACTTTCCGGAAACAATACATGCACTAAAAACTGTCTGAAATACACACTAAGTGACAATTCAGCATAATTCAGCAAAATTCAGCATCTACTAGCTTGTGTAATATTCAGAAATGGTGTTAAACATCATAAACTACCTAAAAGATGTTGAAAGTATAAATCTGGCACAAAAACATATCATATCTTACAAGTCTTGAAAGTTAACGTTTTAACAAACTGACAACGAAACGAACACCAGGACACAACCGGACACATCACATGAACTAGTTAACAATATTTTAATATCATACAACTAGTTAAGATCATTAAACACCTTGTCTTACATAAGAATCCCTAAAATCCCTACAAGTGCTTAAACCTTCGTTAGGGACCCGATAACGAATCTAGCACCCGTTAAGCAACCGCACACGAATTAGACATAATTTGTGGACTAGTTAATATTGTTTAGCAATGTTAAGCTAGTATATGGCACCATACATCATTAATTAAATAAAAAAACCCTAATACATATAACCCCCCAACTAAACCCCTAAATCCTAACTAAACTAACTAAATACAATTAAAACCTAACCAAGACCCCCTTCAAACAGTCAACATGAGGGCCCCACATGCCCCCATGTGTTAGACAAAGTTGTCTAAGGTTAGTTGGTGCAAAAGAATAATCATATGGAAGAAGGATTTGCAAGAAGATTATAATACAACCTTATCCCAACATCATCTCTTTATTCACCAACCAAAAATCAAACTTCATTTTCTTCTCCTTCCTCCTTCAACCTCACGGCCAAACACCACCACTACACCTCCATTTTTTGTTCATCCTACATGCAATCCAAGTGCATACTAAGGTGTCTCAAGGTAGATTAAGAATGTTTCAAGTCTTGGAATCTCAAGGACCCCTTCAAAGAGCTATTAACCACCAACTTTCCACCATCTTCATCTCTAGTCTTTCTTGCAACTTCCCTAGCCACAAGAGCTAGAAGTGAGCCTCCTAATCTTTCATTTTACATCTTGTTACTAGTATAATGTTAATGTACAAGATAAACCATCTAAAACCTTCACCTTTAAAAGATGAACACATCTTACAAGATAAACCATCTTACAAGATCCATGATGAAAGTGTTGATGAACTTGTTATACATGATGAATGAACTTATTAAAGTAATTAAAATGATATGTGATGTTCTTAATATGATGTATGAACAAGTTGTTAAACATGATTTTCTACAAAGTTTGTAAATATTAGAAACAAAACACATTTTTAAAGATGGATGAACATGTTAAACACAAGGTTAAAATACTACATGGTTTTATTAACTTTCAAGTTCATCATAACATGGAAAATGCACCTATGTGCAAATATTATAGTTGTGGAAATTGTTGTGAATAAATTGATGAATTTTGGAAGCTTAAACACATGTTTTAAAACATGGGAAACCTCCTAAATCTAGGGGAAACAATGGCAAATTTTTTATAAAATATAAACACATAGAAAAATATATTTTAACAAGGCTCTTACAAGTAAACTTGTTTAAAAGTAAGAAATATAAAAATCCTCATATTTTTGTATGAAATGTAAATTAAAGAAGTTATGGTTTTTCTAAAAATAAAAATGGATATATATTTAGTGATCATAAAAATTATATACTATGTGTAGATTTTTTGAATTAGTTATATATGAATTAGGAACTTGAAATAGTACACACAAACAAATACAATAAAAATTGGTAAATAAACATTTACAAGAATATATACACACACACACACACTCATACCTTGGATACAAATATGGACAAATCGGACATTTGGACTATATAAAGATTTCAGACTAAAAATATATAATATATCGAAGCTTGGTAAATATTACTTTTAAAACCGAACAAATGACAAAATATATATTTTTACAAGTATATAAAATATATCATATTTTGTGATGTGACAATTGGTAAAATTTCGGTAATTCTGTACAACTTGAACAACTAGTACATTCTCTATTTAATGTATAATATAACTTAATTTTTTATTTTAAGCCTTAAAAGTCTAGGAATTTAACCAAATCATAGTTTGGTATGATAATCGATTCGTCATGATCACGAATTTATAAAACCATATCCTAGACGAATGACAACGAAGCGAACATGTATTAATATCAGAACTAGTTACGGTACAATCCAATATGATAGAATTAAGATATAAAATATTTCTGCACTATTATACTATAAAGAAATTTTATATAAAATACCAAATTGTCCAAGTCTGCAGCAAAATTCAGCAATTTTCCCAAAAGCCAAAAAATAAATATTTTTAGCTAAATAATAATAATGGGTGTTAGAAATAGTATAAAACCCATATATAAATCTTATTATTTAAGATAAACAGTTTTTTCAGTAAAAACTTGACAACAAAGCCGGTACCAGAACCGAACTCAAAAAGACAAAATTATTAATCTGAAGAGCTAGATTAATTAACGGGACAATAAAAATTGTACTAGAATTATTATGAACATAAAATTTTATAAGTAACACTATATGTCAGTAGTTCACCCGGTACAAGACCCGAACTAACTTTATCAACCGAACAACCAAACAACAAGACTAGTAAATTCTTTTGGCATATTGTAACACCACTTTCAAGTGTTGAGGCATTAGCTTTTTATAAAAACTTATATATAATTATTAAAGTTATAAAATTTTATAAAATTATATATATTTATAAAAAAATAAATATACCAAACATCCTCACGGCCATATGATGCCACCTACCATTCCACTAATCTCTCAATTAAATGTGTTGGCACCTTATGGTTAAATTGGTGTACTTAGAAGTGTAAGAACATAACACAAAAAACCCAATCAAAACCATTTCAATTCATCACTTTCTCACAACACCAAAACTCAACATTTCTTCTTCCACTTTTGCTCTAAAAAATCGGCCAACATCATCATCTTCATCTTCAACTTTTTAAAAACCAAACATAAAGAAATCAAGCTTGCATGAAGATCTAAAGTGTTTTCAAAGATTAAGAGCTCACTTTGAAAGCTTGGAAATCTTGATCAATCCATTTTCTTCAACTCTTAGATCATCCCTAGCCTTGTGTTAGTATTTAGATCTTAAACCTTATGTTATACTTTTTGTTTTATAAAATTTCACAAGATTATCATAAATATTATATAAAAACCCACTTGAAAAACACTAATAAATCTAAGATCACTAACATAATCATGTGATTTTCTTCATAAATTTTGATGATCTTGAACTTGTTATGAATTAGTAAACTTGAATCTTGCAAAATTATGAATAAAAAGGTGATCTAAACACATGCATGTTCAGATTATCAAGATTCATTACAAAATATGTCATGAAAATAATCTCATATTTTAATATGATTATACATGTATTAGATGATTAAATAAAAATTATGATTTAGAAATTTTGTATAAAAGTTGTAACAAAGTTTTCATATTAAGAAAGATTAAAATTATAACAAGTTAATGATATTTTGTTAATACATTTAATTAATATTTGTGATTGATGATGATTTGAGTTAGTTTAATTACTTAAAACATGGAAAACATATATTTTTACAGGAAATTATGGCAAAATTTTTATAAAAGTTAATCTTGATTAAGATATGATTAAACTAAAACTTTAATGATTAAAAGTGATTAGGAACTTTAATCTTGTTTAAATAAAGGTTTGGCGGAAAAGTTACGAATATACTTACATAAGTTTTTCTTAAACTTAAATGGAGATAAATATATATTTTTGATAAAAATATATATTTTGAAATCACCAAATATGTGTATATATATTTTTTTTGTATAAAAATATGTTTAAGTGTTCAACTTTTGACAAAATAATATATATCGGACAATTTGGACAAACTCGGACAATTCGGACAAAATATAATAAATGGTATAAACGAAACAAACGAAAAAGACCAAACAAATAAAATAGTCGACGTGAACCTAACGGTCAAAGCGAACAAATAAAACCATACACTTTATATTTACTAGAATTTTTAAATATACATAACTTATAGTTTTTATAAATAAATTTTTATAAGTTATAACAAATACTAGTAAATATTTTTGGATAAGCCCAACTAAACAATTATTAGACTAAGCTCATTTTTATAAAAACTATATTGGGCTAAAACTATTTTTATAAAAATATATGTACCAGCCCACTTTCATAAAAATAACTTTGGGCTAAGGCCCACTTGTTAAAAATCAAATTTGGACTAAGCCCACTTGTATAAAATCAAACTTTGGGCTAAGGCCCACTTTTATAAAAATAAACTTTGGGCTAAGCCCACTCTTATAAAAGTTTACATGGGCTAGACCCATTTAAATAAAAGATAACTTTGGGCCAAGCCCACTTTTATAAAAAAAATATAAATTTGGCTAATTCATTTTATAAAAACTAACTTTGGGCTAAAACCTACTTTTATAAACCAATTGGACTTAACCTACTAAATAAACAAAATTAGGTTAGGCTAGGCCCATACTTACAAAAGCTTTTGGGCTAGGCCCATATGTAATGAATTATTAGATTGAGTTACTTACAATTAAATTATGGACTAGGTCCATTTATTCAATCTAACATATTATATATTATATATATATATATACGTTATCAAATAAAGATAAACCAACAATTACAAGTATGAAATTCAAGATAAAATACTTGTACGAAAAACAAATGAAAGCCTAAGTGTCTAATAGACTAGAACACTTGTAGGTCGAAAAACAAACGAAGTATCAGGAATCGAATAGAGATTTGTACGGAACGCAAATCAGTGAGTTCATGTTTGCCCTTTTATTTTAATGTTTTTATGGTTTTAAACGTGCGGGGATGTATACATGTTACAATTAATATAGCTGGGAAAATGAAAATATGTAGATCACTGTAAATAAGGCTCAATCATTGGGGCCATTAATGAAAGACAAGTATCGGGGAACAAGGGGATAGATCTATTGGGTTTGGCGAGCCCCACTCTATTACAGCAATAATAACAGATCGTATTAGAGTGCTTTTGTGTCTAAAACGAGTGTCTCTGACACATAATAAATCGTCAAGGTTAGGTTGCCATCTTATTCGGCATACAGATTAGTGTCCTTGCAACACACTAATGATCTAACTAGTTATTTTAAGCTATATTAAACAAGTTTATTTCAAATGTTTTTGATAATTCCTTTGATACAAAATTTATAACATGAATTCACCAGCTTTTGTTGACATTGTTTTCAAAACTAACATGTATTACAGGAAACTAGTGGATGGTTTTCGGGGAAAAATCTTGTTCGTTTGTTGTGAAGTCAAGATGTTATGTTCATCCAGTCTTGTTGTTATGTTTTATAAACTTATGTTTAAATTTTAAATAATGTTGTTAAACTTGTGGTTTGTTTTAAAGACAAAAGTTTATATGAGAATTAGTTTAAATAAAAAGTATTGATGAATGTTTTATAATATAATACAATTGTGGTTTACTTGGTTGAATGCAACGATTGCCGCTCTGGCCACACCTCGTGACACGCTTCCGTTACATCGAAAATCGGGGGTGTGACAGACCTGGTATCAGAGCTTCAATTGTAGTGAACTAAGATTCTTTTTAGTCTAGTCTACAATTTCAAAATGCTATTTTATAAATTTTTGTGAGTCGTTTACAAAAATTGAAATGAGTATTTTTGGTTTGTCATCCCGGGGAGAACTGTCCACTAGTATCAAATGTTTAAAACAAAAATAATAGTGCAAGGTAATTATACAAAACTAGTCTATGAGAGATAAACACAATAACAATAGTTGAGTTAAACTTATGATTAGAAAAACTTACATTGAAACTTAGCGATTACCCGATTATTTATCTTTAAACAAAAACCATTTTTTTAACAAAAATAAGTTGTATGAATTATGTTTGCCAGGACCATGTCTTCCGATAGTAGCCTTTCAGACACCGAGTCTATGAGTTCTGACCCTGAGATAGATTATATACCACTAGACGATCTACTCCCACCACTCATTATCATTTCCGATGACGTGTCAGATCACGATGATTCTGACGATGACTGGATGGACGATGATTTCCAGCCTTTTTCCTTACCCTACCCTGTACCCGATCCCGTTCCCAGGGATATTCCCGATGATGAAGTTTTAGCTTTACCATTCTTTGACCACCAGATAGTTATCATTGGCCACCCCGAAGGTGAACACATTGTGGAGCACCATGTTATACCACATAACGTGGTAGATCCTTTTGTTGTCGACATCGATGGAGATGTCGATGTCAATCCTATTGTTCACGTAGATCACCTTGAGGATGATCTAGGTATTTGAATATGATTTTGATCTCGCGCTACTGGAGGTAGCTCCACAGGAGCCTGATGTCATTGATATTACCTCATCTGCTCCATCGTTTCCGAGATCACCCTCACCCGAGCCCTCACCTGATACTGCTCTACCACCACTTCCAGATACTTTTCCCACTGTTGATGATTCTATTACACCCACTTTTGTTGATCCCATACCATCTGATGCTATCACTACTGATCACATCTACCCATCTGGACCATCTCAGTATTTACCTGGAGACGTTTCATTTACTACTGACCGTTTAACTCTTCATCCTTTGTCTTGACCTTCACATTACTCTTTGGGAGGTACATCCTACTCATCTGAGCAGCCACCATTTCACCATGTTGATGGATCATTATATATACCGCGTATACCCATTCCAGATCCTTTTTATCACATCTGATCCTTATGCATCTTCTTACACTGCAGGACACTCCCGAGTTATGTTCCCTGAGTGTAGTCAATATGCGAGTAGACACCATCCTTATTCACGACCACCCACTATTGGAGGACCATCATACCCATCATCTCACCATATCGGTATTCACATTCGATCACCTCCACCTAGTATGAGCCTATCTGATCCCTATCACCCCAATCATTTGCTGTGACATCCCGGTTTTTAGGATAACTTAAACGCAATACTTGTAGAATAAATTATATGCTAAGTATTAAACGTGTACGAGTTAATGAATACGTGATGGTGATGTGTGATTGTTTTAGTTATAAAATAATCATGGTAAATATGTACACGAACCGAACCGAACCGCGACACGAACCAAACCTTAAACTCAAACTATTCGGCCGCAAGATCAAACACAAACCGAACTCCTTGTGACTCTAGGAAACCTTAAACTCAAACTATGCGGCCACAAGTTCAAGCCCAAACCGCAAACTCATTGTGTTCAAACCCAAACCGAACCAACCCAAGTTCCTCGGCCACGAGCTCAAGCCAAACCGTAACCCTTATCTCTATTGCGCCTATATATACAAACTCTCATGCATGCTTCCTCCACAACACAAAACCCTAATAGCAAACAGCCGTCGGCAACCCTTGTTACATCCCATTCGGTCGCGAGATCAGCCTAGTTCATCTTCTCGGTCGCGCAACAGCATTCCCTTTTCTTTCTCTCGGTCGCAGCAGCAGCCCTCGCCATCTTCATCTCTCGGCCGCGAGCAGCTTGTTCTTTTCATCTTCTCGGTCGCAACTATCTTTGATCACCGGTTCCTTATCTTACTCACGGTTCGTTTACCCTATCGTTAAAAGATTAGAATTTATCATATGTTACAAGATCATATTCGGATACATGTGTTTTGATTTTGTTGTTTACGGATTGAATGATTGAATGAAACGATTGTGTTGTTTTCGGATTGTTAAGGCTAGGTTGCAAGTAATGTTTGTTTGAAATCTGAAAAGTATAGGCTGTGTTTGTTTGTAAAAACTAGAGATGTTGGTTAGGGTTTGCATGGATATGTTAGATGTATTGATCTATGATTAGGAAACCGGTTCTTGATCGCCTAGGTTAATCATATGAACGGTTTATGCGAGTTTATGGTAACAAGATGCTGAAACAGTTTGCTGAGTAATAGTTACAGCCGACTTCATCTGGCTGTAACTCGGTCATTAGTTGTCGAAAAATGGATTTTCTGATGTCTAGAACGTAGAGATTTGAATAGCGAATCTAATGGCGCTGGATTCATAATTTTCTGAAGTCGTTTGATATTTCTAAAGGACCAAATAAGTTCAGTAACTAAAGCTGTGAAAATCCTGAAATTTTGTTAGTTGTTTATTGAGTTGGATTTTATAATCAGTAGGGAGTTGAGTCATGAATTTTGTACAACAACTAGGTATGGAAATTTCCGGGCAACTCTAACTGGAATTTTATTAATTGGGCGATCAGTGATTTTTAAATAAATTCTTCGTGGACTGCAGTCAGAAAGCGATAAATCTGACTGCAGCCTAGTATATTAATATTTATGGTTAAATGGTAAAGATTTAGGACTTGGAAAATTTATATAAATTTCTACACTATAAATGGCACCCGCTGTAAAAATATTGGAATTTTTGGAACGTTGGAACTATTTTATAAAAATCCTAGAAAAGAGCTGAATTATGAGTGTTAAGCTGAAATTTGATAACTTGTGATTGTGTGCACCAAATTGTTGCATGGATTGGATTATGTTCATGATAAGTTGTTTTGATCACTAAGTTCACATGAGGATACTTGCATGCATGTTTGAGTGTTAGATAAGTTGTTTGTGTGTATCACTTTGTGCGTAAATTAAGTGTAGAATTTGTATTGGTGTGTTCACACACTGACGTGAAATTAATTGGTTTGTTAGGACGCAATTAGCGGTCCCATCCTTTACGACTTCTTTGCTACACTAACCGAGCAACAAAAGGTGAGTTCACGGCCCCTAACTTTATCCGGTTTTTAAACAACAGGGGGAGAAACATGTATACACTCTTCAAACTCAATCTCTTTACGTTATACGAAATTAACGTCACATAACTATTCGGTAACTAAGTTGATGTTAATGTAATGTTATGGTCACTAAGCAACTTTATCACTTAAGTCCTCGTCAATCTCTCGGATCGTTAGTATTGGGTTTAATAGCGGGGGAATTATAAGTAGTACTACTGGGCCCGAAAGCCCCATCCGAGCTAGTCGCGCTAGCCGACCGGGTATGGTCAACGGGTGAATAATTCGGCCTAACTTCGCCATGGTCAGTGATAGGCCTGGCAACACAGAGGCACAACAGTCAGCTTCGATCGCGAACACTTACGTGACATAACTTTAGGCTAGCTACCTATTATGTTCACGTTGAACTTAATTACGGAGCAACTATATTATCCCTGGTTGAGGATAATGGAAACAACAACTTATTATTCCGGGTTTGGAATAATGGAAACATCAGCTTATTATTCCGGGTTTGGAATAATGGAAACATCAGCTTTTATTCAGCATATTATTATTCCGGGTTTGGAATAATGGAAACATCAGCTTATTATTCGGGTTTGGAATAATGGAACCAACATCATTATTATTCCGGGATGGGAATAATGGAACTGATTCGTTATCCCGGGTTAGGGATAACGGGGAAAAACAAACTATAACCGAACAAACGAATTTATGAAAACCTGTGAACTCACTCATCTTTAATGTTGACACTTGTTTCTTTACATGTTTCTCAGGACGCTAGGAGCTCTAGGTGCACTCACATGCATTGAACAAGACATCTTTTATCGAGTCTCAATTATAAATATTGCTTTGGGGTTTTTCATTTGTTTTGGCGTTTTTGTTGGCGCCCGCTTCACTACTTATTTATGCTTCCGCTCATCTTTAAAAACTAATGCTTCCGCTAAATATTGGTAACTAATCAAGACAATATAAAATCTACGACAGATGATTTTTGAAAACGTATTATCAAATCATATAGAGTCGTTCGACGTACTAGTGTTTCAGATTCTGGTTTGTTCGCACGCCTCGCGGTAAAACTCCACAAGTGGAAATTGAGGGTGTGACAGATTGGTATCAGAGCCACTAGCTATAGAGAACCAGGTTTGCATTAGAAGTAGACCTAAACTATAGCTGAATACACGACACTAGACGTAGTTTGGCACCGAACTGTTATATCTTGTTATGCAATATACCACAACTGTGTTATGTAGATTATGCCTTCATAATAAGGAATGAAAGCAACTCGTAACTAACTACACGACCTAACAGGCAATGTCATCATCCTCATCGTCACCATCATCCGACAAACTTACGCCACCAAGAGCGCCAGGAAAGGCACCTACGGTTGAACCCTTACCATCTTATGGCGTGGAGACACGCTCAGCTGCGAGGAAAAGGCTCGCTCTGGGGGAGGAGTCGTCATCACGCCCAACCATTGCTGTGCCGATTGAACCGGTTAACCCTGTAGAAGTAGGAATTGACCTACTTAGAATCATGATACATAAACAACAAGCACAGTTAGAAAGAATGCAGGAAACCATCCTAGCACAAGGATGGATGATCCGACAACTGACAGGTAAAACCGACTCGCTCGAGGAAGAGCACCATACGAGTAAGATAGCTCGTAACACCTTAGCCAGAGATCTGCGTGCTGAGAAGATAAGAGCCGACTGGCTCGAGGACAGAGTCCTGGAATATATTTGGAACATTCAGGAGCTACAGCAAAATCAAGCACCTGCACCAGCACCGGCCCCTCCAGTGCCGGTGGAGGAGGATCCGGAAGAGGATCCAGAGGAGGACCCTGAAGAGGATCCAGAGGAGGATCCGGAGGAGGACCCAGCTGTAGAAGCTGGAAATGCCGCGCAGGATGACGGCAACGACAGTGACTTGGGGAATGGAGACGTAGACGACTGACACATCTCGCCTATTTTATTTACTTTCCTTCAGTTTATTTATTTTCCCACTTGTGTTTAAACTTGAGACTTTATAGCGAATTCATATGTTTGATTTGCACTTTGGTAAGACGTTGAAATTTCAGTTAATCAAGTATTTCTTTTGACTATTTAATATATTGAGTTGACATAACTTGATAATTATTAAAGTACGAAGTAGGATAACTATATTGGATATATAGACTTATCGAGGTATGTTTGTGTTGTGTTTCGAAGATCTAAATGGCAACTGGACGACGTGGAAACCTTAACTTGACGCCCGAAGAGCAAGCTGCCATGATTCAAGAGCACGTGAACGCAGCTTTAGCGGGTGTTCAGAACCAACCAGCAGCAGGAGGGGGCTTTAACCCCTACAAGATGTTCCTCGACGCGAAACCAAGCAAATTCTCGGGGGCGGAAGGATCCATTGGGCTGTCCGCTGGATCGAAAAATCTGAATCGTTTTTGAAATGTGCAACTGTCTAGAGGCCAACAAGGTCAAGTACGCAGCCTCAACACTGGAAGATGGGGCACTGACATGGTGGAATGCACAGGTCCAAACGCGTGGACTTATTGCTGCCAATGCAATGGCCTGGGCCGAGTTCAAGGCCCTAATCAAAGAGGAGTACTGTCCACGAGACAGAGTGCAACAGTTGGAGCAAGCCTTATGGAACCACAAGATGGTGGGATCTGAAATTGAAGCTTACACCGCAAAACATCATGACTTGGTATTTCTGTGTCCCGATTTGGCCAACACTGTGGAGAAAAGACTCGAGTTCTATCTCGGGGGTCTGGTTCCGGAGATTCAGGGTATGGTAATGGCTAGTAACCCTGCAACTGAACATCAAGTAATCCGACTGGCTCACAAACTCACCGATAAGGCGGTGGATCAAAAGAAGTTGCCAGCACGGGGTACAACTGAAGTTGCCCCTGATAACAAAAGAAAGTTTGAAGACTCGTCTGCTCGACAGTCTTCGTCATCTCAGCCGCAACAGGGGAACCAGAAACGGTTCAATCATTACAACAGCCACCGGGGTCACCAAAATAACCCGCCAACAACAACAACAACAACCAGAATGCAGGCGGCTATTCAGGTCGAAAGCCGCAGTGCAACCGCTGTATCTTCATCATAACGGCCCTTGTGCCGGAAGTCGCTGCCAACGATGTGGCAAGATGGGACATGCGGCAAAGGATTGTCGTGGGGAAATCATGTCCCGACAGAACCAAAATCAACCCCAAGGCCCACAACAGGGTGTTAACCGGGGATGCTATCAGCGTGGTAGCACTGCCCATTTCAAAAGAGATTGCCCACAGCTGCGTAACAACAACAATGGTGGAAACAGCCACAACCACAATAACCACAACAACAACAATAACAACAACAACAATGGAAATAGTGGCACAGGAGGTGCCAAGGGTCGCGCAGTTACATTGGGCCGCGGAGAGGCCAGAAACGACTCGAACGTGGTCACCGGTAAGTTTCCCCTTAATGAACATTTTGCTACTGTGCTTTTGATACGGGTGCAGATAGGAGCTTTATATCTGAGTCTTTTAGGAAGAACCTAAAACTCACGCCTAAACCATTAGAGACCCCTTATGTTATAGAATTAGCCGATGGAAATTCTGTAGATGTGACCCATATAGTATCCGACTGTCAACTCAAACTCGCGGGCCACACCTTTACCATTGATCTGATGACAACTACCCTGGGTAGTTTTGACGTGGTAGTCGGAATGGACTGGCTATCCGACGTGCGGGCTGAAGTTCTCTGCTTCGAAAAATCTATTCGTATTCCGCTCTCTAACGACGAATTCCTGACGATACAAGGCGATAAGGCAAGCGCCGTCACCAACATCATCTCTTACATGCAAGCGCAGAAGTATCTTCGGATAAAGAACTCCTTCGCTTTACTCGCACTGATCACCGAACAGCCTAAGGACGAGAAACGTATAGAAGACATCCCTGTCGTCCGTGATTTTTCCGATGTATTCCCAGAAGAACTACCTGGTCTTCCACCCCATCGTCAATTGGAGTTTGAAATCGAATTGGCGAACAATGCAACTCCTATCGCCAAGGCTCCATACCGCCTAGCTCCAGCCGAGCTGCAGGAGCTGTCTACCCAACTTCAGGAGCTATTAGAAAAAGGATTTATCCGACCAAGCGTTTCGCCATGGGGAGCTCCAGTCCTTTTTGTCAAGAAGAAGGACGGGACGTTCCGCATGTGCATCGACTACAGGGAACTCAACAAGGTTACTGTCAAGAACCGATACCCGTTACCTCGCATCGACGATCTCTTCGACCAACTTCAAGGGTCAAGCTACTACTCCAAGATTGATTTACGTCCGGTTACCACCAGCTACGCGTCAGGGAGGATGATATCGCTAAGACGGCATTTCGCACTCGGTATGGCCATTATGAGTTCTTGGTCATGCCCTTCGGTCTCACCAACGCGCCCGCAGTGTTCATGGACCTCATGAACCGGGTGTGTAAACCATACCTCGACAAATTTGTCATTGTGTTCATCGATGACATACTCATCTACTCCAAAAGTGAAGAAGAACATGCTGAACATCTAGGATCACTGCTAGGATTACATCAACAGGAAAAGCTATATGCCAAGCTTTCGAAGTGTGATTTCTGGATTCGGGAAGTTCAGTTTCTCGGGCATATCGTGAATGAAAAGGGTATCCACGTAGACCCTGCCAAGATTGAAGCCATCAAAAACTGGGAAGCACCCAGGACACCGACGGAGATCCGCCAATTTTTGGGATTGGCTGGTTACTACAGACGTTTCATCGAGGGGTTTTCAAAGATCGCACAACCGCTTACTACCCTCACCCAGAAAGGCATCAAGTATGCTTGGGGTGACAAGCAAGAAGCAGCATTTCAATTGCTGAAACAGAAACTTTGCAGTGCACCTATTCTGTCCTTGCCGGAAGGGACAGATGACTTTGTAGTATATTGTGATGCTTCCATTCAGGGACTGGGATGCGTACTCATGCAACGCGATAAGGTCATCGCGTATGCATCGCGACAACTGAAGGTTCAAGAGAAAAACTACACGACGCATGACCTGGAATTGGGAGCAGTAGTGTTTGCACTTAAGATTTGGAGACACTACCTCTATGGAACGAAGTGCACAATCTTTACGGACCACAAGAGCCTCCAACACATCTTCGATCAGAAGGAGTTGAACATGTGACAGCGTCGCTGGGTCGAACTCTTGAACGATTATGAGTGTGCCATTCGGTATCACCCGGGTAAAGCTAACGTGGTAGCTGATGCCCTCAGTAGGAAGGAACACTTGAAACCACGTCGTGTACGAGCATTACAACTCACTATTCATTCGGGGCTACCCGAACAAATACGCGACGCCCAGTTAGAAGCAGTTAAGGAGAAAAACATCAAGGCCGAATCGGTGGGAAAAATGGAACGCGATTGGGAAGTAAAACCCAATGGAGCCCGGTATTTCATGAATCGCATATGGGTACCTCTCTATGGAAACCTCAGAGAGCTAGTCATGGATGAAGCTCACAAATCCCGATACTCTGTCCATCCGGGTTCGGATAAGATGTATCAAGACCTTAAAGTTGCGTATTGGTGGCCCAACATGAAAGCCGATATAGCCACCTACGTGAGCAAGTGTTTGACTTGTGCAAAAGTCAAGGTGGAGTATCAAAAGCCATCGGGGCTACTCCAACAACCTGAGATCCCAGTGTGGAAATGGGATCAGATCTCAATGGATTTCATCACTAAACTCCCGCGAACCTTGGGTGGTTGCGATACCATCTGGGTAATTGTGGATCGTTTAACTAAGTCCGCACACTTCCTAGCTATTAAAGAAACAGATAAGATGGAGAAGTTGATCGCATCTACATTAAGGAAGTAGTTTCTCGGCACGGAGTGCCAACATCCATCATCTCAGACAGAGATGCTCGCTTCACGTCCAACTTCTGGCGGTCACTTCAGAAAGCGTTAGGAACACGCTTAGATATGAGCACAGCCTATCACCCTCAGACTGATGGTCAAAGTGAAAGGACCATACAAACCTTGGAAGACATGCTTAGGGCATGCGTCATAGAATTCGGAAATAGTTGGGAAATCCACCTGCCTCTAGTAGAATTCTCATATAACAACAGCTATCATACGAGTATTTCGGCAGCACCGTTTGAGGCATTATACGGTCGTAAATGCAGATCACCGGTCTGCTGGGCAGAAGTCGGTGACAGTCAACTCACAGGCCCTGAGTTAATACTTGAGGCTACTGAAAAGATTGTACAAATCAGAAACCGCATGGCGGCGGCACGAGATCGACAGAAAAGCTATGCCGATCAACGACGCAAACCGCTCGAATTTCAAGTAGGCGACCGCGTCCTACTAAAGGTGTCACCCTAGAAGGGGGTAATCCGCTTTGGAAAACGGGCAAACTTAACCCACGGTACGTAGGTCCGTTTGTAATCTTGAAACGTATTGGACCCGTAGCTTATCAATTAGACCTTCCTGCCGAACTCAGTGGAGTTCACAACGTATTTCACGTGTCAAATCTGAAGAAGTGTCTATCAGATGAAACTCTAGTCATTCCATTGGATGAGATCCAAGTGGATGAACAACTGCACTTTGTGGAACAGCCTATCGAGATCATGGATCGTGAGATCAAGACTCGAAGGCACAGCAAAATTCCGATCGTTAAGGTTCGTTGGGACTCTAAGCGTGGACCGGAGTTCACGTGGGAAAGAGAGGACCAAATGAAAAGCAAATACCCACACCTCTTCGCAACTGAGCAGCAAACTAACGATACCAGTAACTAAATTTTCGGGACGAAAATTCTTTCAACATGGGGATGATGTGACAACCTGGAAACTTCTCATACTTTCGTGTACTATTGTTAACTAAATCCTTGTGCATGGCACTTGGGAATCTTTGTGCATGGCACTTGGGAACTTCTTGTAACGTTGCGTACCATCATAAACGAACTAACTCTTTGTGCGTGGCACTCTAAACATGTACGGTACATTCTAAACCACGTTTACTCAATTTTCGGGACGAAAATTCTTTCAACATGGGGATAATGTGACATCCCGGTTTTTAGGATAACTTAAACGCAATACTTGTCGAATAAATTATATGCTAAGTATTAAACGTGTACGAGTTAATGAATACGTGATGTGTGATTGTGTGATTGTTTTAGTTATAAAATAATCATGGTAAATATGTACACGAACCAAACCTTAAACTCAAACTATTCGGCCGCAAGATCAAACACAAACCGAACTCCTTGTGACTCTAAGAAACCTTAAACTCAAACTATGCGGCCACAAGTTCAAGCCCAAACCGCAAACTCATTGTGTTCAAACCCAAACCGAACCTACCCAAGTTCCTCGGCCACGAGCTCAAGCCAAACCGTAACCCGTATCTCTATTGCGCCTATATATACAAACTCTCATGCATGCTTCCTCCACACACAAAAACCCTAATAGCAAACAGCCGTCGGCAGCCCTTGTTACATCCCATTCGGTCGCGAGATCAGCCTAGTTCATCTTCTCGGTCGCGCAACAGCATTCCCTTTTCTTTCCTCTCGGTCGCAGCAGTAGCAGCCCTCGCCATCTTCATCTCTCAGCCGCGAGCAGCTTGTTCTTTTCATCTTCTCGGTCGAAACTATCTTTGATCACCGGTTCCTTATCTTACTCACGGTTCGTTTACCCTATCGTTAAAAGATTAGAATTTATCATATGTTACAAGATCATATTCGGATACATGTGTTTTGATTTTGTTGTTTACGGATTGAATGATTGAATGAAACGATTGTGTTGTTTTCGGATTGTTAAGGCTAGGTTGCAAGTAATGTTTGTTTGAAATCTGAAAAGTATAGGCTGTGTTTGTTTGTAAAACTAGATATGTTGGTTAGGGTTTGCATGGATATGTTAGATGTATTGATCTATGATTAGGAAACCGGTTCTTGATCGCCTAGGTTAATCATATGAACGGTTTATGCGAGTTTATGGTAACAAGATGCTGAAACAGTTTGCTGAGTAATAGTTACAGCCGACTTCATCTGGCTGTAACTCGGTCATTAGTTATCGAAAAATGGATTTTCTGATGTCTAGAACGTAGATATTTGAATAACGAATCTAATGGCGCTGGATTCATAATTTTCTGAAGTCGTTTGATATTTTTAAAGGACCAAATAAGTTTAGTAACTAAAGCTGTGAAAATCCTGAAATTTTGTTAGTTGTTTATCGAGTTGGATTTTATAATCAGTAGGGAGTTGAGTCATGAATTTTGCACAACAACTAGGTATGGAAATTTCCGGGCAACTCTAACTGGAATTTTATTAATTGGGTGATCAGTGATTTTTAAATAAATTCTTCCGTGGACTGCAATCAGAAAGCGATAAATCTGACTGCAGCCTAGTATATTAATATTTATGGTTAAATGGTAAAGATTTAGGACTTGGAAAATTTATATAAATTTTTACAGTATAAATGGCACTCGCTGTAAAAATATTGGAATTTTTGGAACGTTGGAACTATTTTATAAAAATCCTAGAAAAGAGCTGAATTATGAGTGTTAAGCTGAAATTTGATAACTTGTGATTGTGTGCACCAAATTGTTGCATGGATTGGATTATGTTCATGATAAGTTGTTTTGATCACTAAGTTCACATGAGGATACTTGCATGCATGTTTGAGTGTTAGATAAGTTGTTTGTGTGTATCACTTTGTGCGTAAATTAAGTGTAGAATTTGTATTGGTGTGTTCACACACTGACGTGAAATCAATTGGTTTGTTAGGACGCAATTAGCGGTCCCATCCTTTACGACTTCTTTGCTACACTAACCGAGCAACAAAAGGTGAGTTCACGGCCCCTAACTTTATCCGGTTTTTAAACAACAGGGGGAGAAACATGTATACACTCTTCAAACTCAATCTCTTTACGTTATACGAAATTAACGTCACATAACTATTCGGTAACTAAGTTGATGTTAATGTAATGTTATGGTCACTAAGCAGCTTTATCACTTAAGTCCTCGTCAATCTCTCGGATCGTTAGTATTGGGTTTAATAGCGGGGGAATTATAAGTAGTACTACTGGGCCCGACAAGCCCCATCCGAGCTAGTCGCGCTAGCCGACCGGGTATGGTCAACGGGTGAATAATTCGGCCTAACTTCGCCATGGTCAGTGATAGGCCTGGCAACACGGAGGCACAACAGTCAGCTTCGATCGCGAACACTTACGTGACATCACTTTAGGCTAGCTACCTATATATGTTAACATTGAACTTAATTACGAAGCAACTATATTATCCCGGGTTGAGGATAATGGAAACAACAACAACATTTATTATTATCCGGGTTTGGAATAATGGAAACATCAGCTTATTATTCCGGGTTTGGGATAATGGAACCAACATCATTATTATTCCGGGATGGGAATAATGGAACTGATTCGTTATCCCGGGTTAGGGATAACGGGGAAAACAAACTATAACCGAACAAACGAATTTATGAAAACCTGTGAACTCACTCA
The DNA here is from genome assembly GCA_947069175.1 of Scalesia atractyloides. NCBI lineage: Eukaryota > Viridiplantae > Streptophyta > Magnoliopsida > Asterales > Asteraceae > Scalesia > Scalesia atractyloides. The sequence continues at coordinate 49,147,343 of CAMTDV010000020.1, forward strand.
TCTTTTATGTTGACACTTGTTTCTTTACATGTTTCTCAGGACGCTAGGAGCTCTAGGTGCACTCACATGCATTGAACAAGACATCTTTTATCGAATCTCAATTATAAATATTGCTTTGGGGTTTTTCATTTGTTTTGGCGTTTGTGTTGGCGCCCGCTTCACTACTTATTTATGCTTCCGCTCAACTTTAAAAACTAATGCTTCCGCTAAATATTGGTAACTAATCAAGACAATATAAATTCTACGACAGATGATTTTTGAAAACGTATTAACAAATCATATAGAGTCGTTCGACGTACTAGTGTTTCAGATTCTGGTTTGTTCGCACACCTCGCGGTAAAACTCCGCAAGTGGAAATTAAGGGTGTGACATTTGCCATCGACCACCACCGAGTTTCGAGTCACGTCTTCTGAGATACAGATTAGTATCTTATTTCACCGTATTCGTGAGCTGGAGGCTCAGATTTCCACTTGGCGAGCATCTCAAAGTACTCCATCTTTGTCATCTCAGTTACCACCATTACTCACTTTGACACCTCCCGTGACACCATCTCTACCGACGACATCATCACCACCTTCGCCTGTTATACCACATCCACACTCTCTAGTGCAAAGTGTATTTCCATCCAACGAGGAGCGTATCCGTTCACTCGGGGAAGAAGTCGCATACCTCCGGAGGATCATCCGTTCATCTCCACCTCCACCTCCACCTCACCGTCTGACTAGTTGTATATGGTCATATCTCTACGGTAGGTACTCATACCCAATTTTGCTGAAGATAGAAGCTTTCGAAGATATATATGTCGTCAACTTGAAGATTTTGAAGAATAATGTGAAGGAAAATATCTACTTTATAATGTATTGTGTATGACTTGTCTATCGGAGTGTTATAACTCCGAGTTATTTTTGTATCTTCACAAAAATGATGTATCAAGTTAACAGTATATATATAATGGTTGATGTTTATCTTTTATTTATGCATTGTTGATTTTTCATTTTTATGTATCTATTATGGTGCTTATAATATGGATACTATACATAAAAATTGAATTATATCAATATTATATACACTTATACTATATAATACTAATCCATGAAAGACAATATTTGTTTCAAATATACGTCTAATCACTTTATATGATTCATATATGAAGATCATGGCATCTAGAGGAAGAGGTAGACCCCGAGTTAGACCATCGCCATTACCTACAACCCAAGCCGAGCTCGATGCTCTAGTGAATCAACGAATAACCAAAGCACTTGCGCATCACGAGCGCAATGCTGAGCCAAGGGTTCAAGAACCACCAAGAGTTCAGATGCCCGTAAATGGTTTGTTATTTAGAAAATTACCAAAGTATGATCATTAATATTTATTTCTAACGATATATATTATTGATGATTCTTGAAATCTAACTATTTCAGGATGTACATACAAAAAATTTTTAGATTGCAAACCCTTGAATTTTGATGGCACAGGCGGTGCAGTAGCCTTGTGCGTTGGACAGAAAAGACGGATTCCGTGATTCGTATGAGTAACTGTTCTATCAACCAGATTGTGTCATATGTATTAGGCTTATTTATGGATGAAACATTGTCATGGTGGAATTTGCAAGTACAGACGCTTGGAGAAGCAATTGTTATGCTATTACTTGGGATAGACTAAAGGATATGATGAGAGAGAAATACTGTTCTAGAGCCGAGTTACAGAAATTGGAAACCGAATTTTGGAACTTATCCATGATAGGACCCGATGTGTATGGTTATACACAGCGTTTCCATGATCTTTCGCGAGTCGTTCCATATATGGTAACCCCTAAATTCAAACGTATCGAACGATACATTTGGGGATTATCTCCAGAAATTCGAAGTATGGTTACTTCATCACATACACAACGTTTCCATGTTCTTACCAAAGAAGCGGTGAGAATGAATAAGTTTTCGAGAAAGAATGCGGAGATGCTCAAGGAAACACATGTAGAATCAACCTCACATGGGAATAAGAGAAAGTTTACACACTTCAAGAAAGGTTCTCGACCGAGTAACAAGAAGAAAGAAACCCCCACAGCAAAAAGGAACGAAGTATTCGTGGCAACAGCAAAGACAGAACCGAGAGGTTATACAGGAAATGCACCTAATGCAACATGTGCAATTATCATCATTATGGTGGATGCTGAACCACCAAATGTGATAAGTGCGGGAAGTTGGGACACCGCACCGAAAACTGCTGTAGTAATAACAAAGGAAACAGGAATGAAGGCAAGAAAGAAGGAGGTTATGGAAATGGAAACGACCGAGGAAGAAATCAAAGTTGTTATGGTTGCGGTGAATTGGGCCACTTTAGGAAGAATTGCCCAAAAGAGAACAAAGGCCACGGGCGAGCCTTTGTAATAGGAGCTCACCAGGCACGTCAGGATCCGAATGTGATAACTGGTATGTTCCTTGTCAATAATCATTTCGCATCTATTTTATTTGATACTGGCGCAGATTTTAGTTTCATATCTTTAGAGTTTAAAGATATACTCGAACTAAATTCAAATAAACTAGATATTCCATTCACTATCGAACTAGCGAATGGAAAGATAACTGAATCTGATGAAATTATTAAAGGATGTTCTTTAGAGTTAGGCGGACAAAAATTCAACACTGATTTATTACCTATCCAGTTAGGTAGTTTTGATGTTGTAATTGGTATGGATTGGTTATCCAATAATCAAGCCGAAGTCGTGTGTTGCAATAAAATTATTCGCATTCCACTTCCTAATAATGAAAAACTTCTTATACATGGCGAGAAGAGCGAAACGCCATTGCGAATTATTTCTTGTATGAAACATCAAAAGTGCTTAAGAAAAGGATGTATAGCATTCTTAGCACACATTGTTGACAAGAAATCCAAGGAGCCAAAACTTGAGGAGATCCATGTTGTTAAGGAATTTCCTGAAGTCTTCCTAGAGGACTTGCCAGGAATACCACCCCAACGACAAGTCGAATTTCACATAAACTTGATTCCAGGAGTTGCACCTGTAGCGAAATCCCCATACCGATTAGCTCCTTCAGAAATGCAAGAGTTGTCCACACAGCTTCAAGAGTTGTTGGACAAAGGATTTATTAGACCAAACTTCTCACCTTGGGGAGCTCCAGTTCTATTCGTAAAGAAGAAAGATGGAAGCTTTAGAATGTGCATAGATTATCGAGAATTGAACAAACTCACGATCAAGAATCGGTATCTGTTACCGAGGATCGATGATCTGTTTGATCAACTTCAAGGATCAAGTTTTTACTCGAAGATTGACTTAAGGTCAGCATACCATCAACTTAGAGTGCAGGAAGAAAGTATTCCAAAGACAACATTCCGAACGCGTTACGATCACTACGAGTTCCTTGTTATGCCATTTGGTCTAACAAATGCACCGGCGGTGTTCATGGACTTAATGAACCGTGTCTGCAAGCTTATCTCGATAAATTTGTGATAGTATTCATTGATGACATATTGATATATTCACGAAATAAGAAAGATCATGAACATCATCTTAGGACTATTCTTGAGTTGTTAAAGAAAGAGAAAATGTATTCAAAATTCTCTAAGTGCGAATTTTGGCTTCGTGAAGTCCAATTTCTCAGACATGTAGTCAATGAAAAAGGCATACATGTCGATCCATCAAAAATAGAAGACATTAAGAATTTGAACGCACCTAAGATACCCACCGAAGTACGCCAATTTTTAGGATTGGGGGTTATTATCAGAGATTCATTGAGAATTTTTCAAAGATCGGTCAACCACTAACCTCCCTAACTCAGAAAGATAAAAAGTTTGATTGGGGAGAGAAACAAGAAGCAACTTTCCAACTGCTAAAGGATAAACTTTGTGATGCACTGATTCTATCACTTCCGGACGGCATAGATGACTTTGTAGTTTATTTTGACGCCTCACATAAAGGTTTAGGATGCGTACTAATGCAACGAGAGAAAGTTATTGCATACGCATCACGCCAATTAAAAGTTCCCGAAAATAACTATACCACACATGACCTAGAGCTAGGTGCAGTGGTATTTTCATTAAAAATTTGGCGTCATTATCTTTACGGCACCAAGTGCACAATCTTTACCGATCACAAAAGTCTTCAACATATATTCAACCAAAAAAGAGTTAAATATGCGCCAAAGACGTTGGCTTGAATTGTTGAATGACTAATATTGTGAAATTAAATACCATCCAGGCAAGGCGAACGTTGTCGCAGATGCTCTTAGTCGAAAGGAACGAGTGAAGCCTCTTCATGTACGATCATTAAGACTTACCATTCACAATAACCTTACCTCTCTAATTCACGACGCTCAACAGGAAGCCCTGAAGAGCGGAAATTTTAAAGCATAGATGCTTAGAGGTATGGAAAAACAATTAGAACCAAATGAGAACGGAACTTTGTATTTTGCAAACAGAATTTGGGTTTCTCTTTTTGGTAATCTGCGAAACTTAATCCTAGATGAAGCTCATAAGTCCAAATATTCGATACATCCCGGAGCGGATAAAATGTATCATGATCTTAAAGAATTCTATTGGTGGCCAAATCTCAAAGAGATATTGCAGCTTATGTTGTAAAATGTTTAACATGTGCAAAATTAAGGCCGAATACCAAAAACCTTCAGGATTGTTATAACAACCTAAAATTCCCACTTGGAAATGGGAATAAATTTCTATGGATTTCATAACAAAATTACCCAGGACCTCTCGCGGTCACGACATGATTTGGGTAATTGTTGACGACTAACCAAATCAGCTCACTTCTTGCCGGTACGTGAGAAAGATAAAACCGAAAAGTTAGCCGAACTTTGTCTCAAAGAGATTGTGGCAAGACATGGAGTGCCAGTTTCCATAATCTCTGATCGAGATGGTCGTTTCATATCAAGAATATGGCAATAATTTCAAAAGGCTTATGGATCTCGCTTAGATCTAAGTACGGCCTTTCATCCCCAAACAGATGGCCAAAGTGAACGCACCATTCAAACCTTAGAAGATATGCTACGTGTTTGTGTAATTGACTTAGGCAGAAATTGGGATACTCACTTACCTTTAGTGGAGTTCTCATATAACAATAGCTATCGCACAAGTATCCAAGCTGCTCCATTTGAAGCATTATATGGACGTAAATGTCGATCTCTATTATGTTGGGCGAAAATAGGTGACAAACAAATGATATGTCCAGAATTAACTCAAGAAACTACGGATAAAATATTTAAAATCCGAGACCGTATTAAAGCCGCTCAGGATAGACAGAAAAGTTATGCGGATAAACGCCGCAAACCATTGTCCTTTGAGATTGGAGACAATGTGCTATTAAAGGTCTTGCCTTGGAGGGGCGTAGTTAGATTCGGGAAGCAAGGAAAACTTAGCCCGACGTATATAGGACCATACGAAATCATGGAGAAGATTGGAACAGTCGCATATAAGTTGAAATTGCCTGAAACACTTAATAACGTTCACGACACTTTTCATGTGTCAAATCTTAAAAAGTGTCTTTCAGACGAGTCACTTATTAACCCCACGGTGAAATTCATATAGACGACAAACTCCATTTCGTTGAAGAACCTGTCGAAATTTTAGATTCGAAAGTTCAGAAAACAAGGAGGAGTCGTATTAAACTAGTCAAAGTCCATTGGAACTCAAAGCACGGACCTGAGTTCACTTGGGAAAGTGAAGAGGAAATCAAAAGAAGGTATCCCCACTTGTTTGAGAAATCCTACGCAAAGGATGACACGACTTAAATTTCGGGACGAAATTTTCTTGAACAAGGGGAGAATGTGACAATTGGCAAAATTCCGGTAATTTTGTACAACTTGAACAACTAGTACATTGTCTATTTATCGTATAACATGACTTAATTTTTGATTTTAAGTCTTAAAAGTCTAGGAATATAACCAAATCATAGTTTGGTATGATAATCGATTCGTGATGATCACGAATTTATAAAACCATATCCTAGATGAACGACAACGAAGCGAACATGTATTAAATATCAAAACTAGTTAAGGTACAATCCTATATGATAGAATTAAGATATAAAATATTCCTCCACTTTTATACTATAAAAAATTTATATAAAATACAAATTGTCCAAGTCTGAAGCAAAATTCAGCAATTCTGCAGCAAAATTCTGCAATTGTCCGAAAAGCCAAAAATAAATATTTTTAGCTAAAGAATAATAATGGGTGTTAGAAATAGTATAAAACCCATATATAAATCTTATTATTTAAGATAAACGGTTTGCTCAGTAAAATCCTCAAAACAAAGCCGGTACCAGAACCGAACTCAAAATGACAAAATTATTAATCTAAAGAGTTAGATTAATTAACGGGACAATAAAAATTGAACTAGAATTATTATGAACATAAAATTTTATAAGTAACACTATATGTCAGTATTTTACCCGTACAAGACCCGAACTAACTTTATCAACCGAACAACCAAACAACAAGACTAGTAAATTATTTTGGCATGTTGTAACACCACTTTAAAGTGTTGAGGCATTAGATTTTTATAAGAACTTATATATATATAATTATTAAAGTTATAAAAGTTTATAAAATATATTTATAATAAAATAAAATAAATATACCAAACATCCTCACGGCCATATGATGCCACCTACCATTCCACTAATCTCTCAATTAGATGTGTTGGCACATTATGGTTAAATTGGTGTACTTAGAAGTGTAAGAACATAACACAAAAACCAAATCAAAACTATTTCACTTCATCAGTTTCTCACAACACCAAAACTCAACATTTCTTCTTCCACTTTTGCTCTCAAAAACCGGCCAACATCATCATCTTCAACTTTTTAAAAACGAAACACAAAGAAATCAAGCTTGCATGAAGATCTAAAGTGTTTGCAAAGATTAAGAGCTCACTTTGGAAGCTTGGAAACTTGATCAATCCATTTTCTTCAACTCTTAGATCATCCGTAGCCTTGTGCTAGTAGTAAGATCTTAAACCTTATGTTATACTTTTTATTTTATAAAATTTCACAAGATAATCATAAAAATTATATAAAAACCCACTTGAAAAACACTAATAAATCTAAGATCACTAACATAATCATGTGATTTTCTTGATAAATTTTGATGATCTTGAACTTGTTATGAACTAGTAAACTTGAATCTTGCAAAATTATGAATAAAAAGGTGATCTAAACACATGCATGTTTAGATTAGCAAGATTCATTAACAAAAAATGAAAATAATCTCATATTTTAAGTATGATTATACATGTATTAGATGATTAAATAAAAAATATGATTTAGAAATTTTGTATAAAAGTTGTAACAAAGTTTCCATATTAAGAAAGATTAAAATTATAACAAGCTAATGACATTTTGTTAATACATTTAATTAATATTTGTGATTATGACGATTTGAGTTAGTTTAATTACTTAAAACATGTTTATAAAAACATGGGAAACTTATATTTTTACAGGAAACTATGGAAAAATTTAAAAAAAAATCTTGATTAAGATATGATTAAAATAAAAAATTTATGATTAAAAGTGATTAGGAACTTTAACCTTGTTTAAATAAAGATTTGGTGAAAAAGTTAAGAATATAATTACATAAGTTTTTCTTACACTAAAATAGAGATAAATATACATTTTTGATAGAAATATATATTTTGAAATCACCAAATATGTGTATATATATAGTTTTTTGTATAAAAATATGTTTAAGTGTTCAACTTTTGACAAAATAATATATATCGGACAATTTGGACAAACTCGGACAATTCTGATAAAATATAATATATGGTATAAACGAAATAGACGACAAAGACGAAACAAATAAAATAGTCCATGCGAACCTAACGGTCAAAACGAACAAATAAAACCATACACTTTATATTTACTAGAATTTTTAAATATACATAACTTATAGTTTTTATAAATAAATTTTTATAAGTTATAACAAATACTAGTAAATATTTTTGGATAAGCCCAACTAAACAATTATTAGACTAAGTCCATTTTTATAAAAACAATATTGGGCTAAAACTATTTTTATAAAAGTATATGGACTAGCCCACTTTCAAAATATTAACTTTGGGCTAAGGCCCACTTGTATAAAAATTAAATTTGGGCTTAGCCCACTTGTATAAAATCAAAGTTTGGGCTAAGGCCCACTTTTATAAAAATAAACTTTGGGCTAAGGCCCACTTTTATAAAAGTAAACTTTGCGCTAAGCCCACTCTTATAAAAGTTTACATGGGCTAGACCCATTAAAATAAAAGATAACTTTGGGCCAAGCCCACTTTTATAAAAAAATATAAATTGGTCAAATCCATTTTATAAAAACTAACTTTTGGCTAAAACCCACTTTTATAAACCAATTCGACTTAACCTACTAAATAAACAAAATTAGATTGGGCTAGGCCCATACTTACAAAAGCTTTTGAGCTAGACCCATATGTAATGAATTATTTACAGTTAAATTATGGACTAGGTCCGTTTAATCAATCTAACAATATATATATATGTGTGTGTGTGTGTGTGTTATCAAATAAAGAAAAACCAACAATTACAAGTATGAAATTCAAGATAAAATACTTGTATGAAAAACAAATGAAAGCCTAAGTGTCTAATAGACTAGAACACTTGTAGGTCGAAAAACCAACGAAGTATCAGGAATCGAATAGAGACTTGTACGGAACGCAAATCAGTGAGTTCATGTTTGCCCTTTTATTTTAACGTTTTTAAGGTTTTAAACGTGCAGGGATGTATACATGTTACAATTAATATAGCTGGGAAAATGAAAATATGTAGATCACATGTAAATTAGGCTCAAGCATTGGGGCCATTAATGAAAGACAAGTACCGAGGAACAAGGGGATAAATCTATTGGGTTTGGCGATCCCCACTCTATTACGGCAATAATAACAGATCGTATTAGAGTGCTTTTGTGTCTAAAACGAGTGACTCAGACACATAATAAATCGTCAAGGTTTGGTTGCCACCTTATTCGGCATACAGATTAGTGTCCTTGCAACACACTAATGATCTTACTTGTTTTATTAAGCTATATTAAACAAGTTATTTCAAATGTTTTTGATAATTCATTTGATACAAAATTTATAACATGAATTCACCAGCTTTTGTTGACATTGTTTTCAAAACTAACATGTATTACAGGAAACTAGTGGATGGTCTTTGGGGAAATCTTGTTCGTTTGTTGTGAAGTCAAGATGTTATGTTCATCCAGTCTTGTTGTTATGTTTTATAAACTTATGTCTAAATTTTAAATAATGTTGTTAAACTTGTGGTTTGTTTTAAAGACAAAAGTTTATATGTGAATTATGGTTAAATAAAAAGTATGGATAAATGTTTTGTAATGTAATACAATTGTCGTTTACTTGGTTGAATGCAATGATTGCCGCTCTGGCCACACCTCGCGACATGTTTCCGCTACATCGAAAATCGGGGTGTGACATGTCAATCCTAGAAATAAATTATTTTTGATGTGTATAAAGATATATATTTCATCATCTTAAAAGTATATTGTTTTGGTGGAAAACAAAAATATACATTTTTCTAGAACTAATCTTAAAAATATATTATTTTAAGATGCCGACACTTACCAAGCATAGGTCACATATACTAATTTGGACATAACTTAAAATTATATACTTTAAGAACACAAAAAGTTGTGGGTAATGAATACAAGAATATATGCATTCCTATACATACAAATACATGCCAACATATACCAGTAACACTTTGTGAAAATACCGTTATACAAGTATTATACATAACCATGAGAATACGAATTGAAGTACACAAATACTCACAACACAAGTATACCCACGCTTGGGAATATACACATGTATAATACTTAACAAATAATACATTTGGTCATGTATACCATAAACACATGCACATGGATAATTATATATCAAGACATGTTAAAAATAGATCATTTTTAACAAATCTATCATAAATACAAATGATATATAAAATGGTGCATACAAATATTACAAGTTAAAATATAATAATTTAACTAATACATCGAACCTGGAATTATATAATTTTCAAGAATTATATATGGAACATGTCTGACGATTACGTCGTCGAGGCAAACGGGTGGAACCCGATTACGAACACATACTCTTACTCGTGCGAGGCACGAAGACAAGAGAGATAGGCCTGTACTTATATATATATATTTGACGAAATATATATATATAGACATAGACATCGTACATCGAAAATGCATCTCGGCTAACATCATACATATACACCTCAGCAGATATCATACACCGAAAATGCATCTCAGTGGACATCATACATCGAAAATACATCTCAACGGAACATAATTCTAAACAAGTTTAACAAATATTTAGGACAAGAAACTTGAACCAGTCGTTACAAAAACCAAAGTGTCTAACAAAATCTAGCACGTTTGTAGGTTGCTATACAAACCAAGGAAAAGTACGTGAGATAAACAGAGTTTACAAAACGCAATCTAGTGAGTTCATGTCCCCCTTTTCATCTTAAATGTTTTACAACTATCGAAGGAAATACATGTTTAATGGTATGATAAGCTAGGGAATGAAACAACTTAGATCATGTGCGAATTGGATGGAACTTAAGCGCATTACTCTTGTTTAAAACTACGGTACAAAGGTTAGATCTAGCGGGTGTTGGCGAGCCCCACTCTTGGTCATGGACCCACACGGAAGAGTGCATTTGTCGTCCAAGTCGAGGTTAATCGACGAAAATCGTCTAGGTTTAGATGTTTCCTATGTCGTCACACATATTAATATCCTTGCAAAACGTTAATGATCAATGATTTCATTGACGCTTTACATAGCAGATTTTGATAAAAATACATCATACATTTTATAGATTCATCTTATACCAATTAAAACACATGAACTCGCCAACTTTATTGATTTTCAACTTAACATGTATTTGAGGAAATTAGTGAACCAATGCGTGGAATTTCAGTTAAGGAAAGCAAGTGTCAAGTCTCAATGTCAACTTTTGAAGGATTTGGCCATTATATACCGCCTCCTTGCGATGATATAATGGCCAAAGCCTTAACATTTTAAAACTTGCATTTTGGATGTGTAACACTCTGACAACTTATTTTCAATTTATGGTTTGTAAACAATGTACTCAACTTATGTTGCATTTTGGAACAATATTGGCAATGACATTTGGAGCTTGTTTTATTCATTTAGTTTGTTCACTTATATTGTATGCAATGAGAATTAATCAGATCACACAGCGCGCTTCCGTCTATGAGCGGGTGTGACACGTCACTCATATACACCATAAACGACAACCAAACCAAGTTAACAATCTAGTCGTCGAAGTCCATCCTTGTTGCGATTGTTGGCTTACTAGGTACACTTTACACATGTTTTTCATAACATACTTACAAAACTAATCAACATGTAGTATCAGAGGTATGTTACTCAATTAGTTTTGTATTATTTCTATTAGATTTAGAATCAAAATTGGAAACAAAACATATTTAATGAGAACAGATGATGAAAAACGAATTTATGATTGTTCTCGTTTTCTTGATTAAAGGGTATATCATGATTAAAGTACCTAAGAACTCCTTAATTTCGAGATCTTAAAATTCTAAACCTTTTTATTTTTTTAAGCTTAATAGATTTAATTCTAGTAATCTAGGTGTTTTAATTGTTAAAATTTTCGACGGTATTATTCATGTTCATCATAATTAAAAAAAATTGTAGTATATTTTGATTTAAATCAGGACTAAAAATCTTTTAATAATTATTTGGGAATATAATTTTTAAATCTTAGATAACTAAAATATTTAGGTAAATCTCCAAATCTCATTAAATTAGGAAATAAATATAACTCTTAATCCCTAAAATATTTGATCTGAATCTTATAACTTATCATTTATGTTTCGAATTATCAGTTTACAGATTATATTTTATGGGTTTAAAGTTTACGATTTATTTTCTCGGGTTCAAATATGCGAGCTCATTATTTCTAGACAACTCATCATAAACTCATAAAAAAATTTGAGAACTCACTTAGGGAACTCGAAAACATAAAAAACTCAAGATTTCATAAAAATGACTCCAAATCTCATAAAAGCCCAAGATCTCAAACGATAAGTTGAGATTGCATAAGGACTCGAGAACTCAAGAAAATTAGAGACATTACTTAACTCGAAAATTAATCTTATCAAGAGTCTAAATGTCGAGAACCAAACTTTTCTTCGAGAACTCATCTTTTCTGCAGAACTCACTTTTGTTTGAGAACTAATTTTCTTGTAAACCCTACTTTTCATGTAATCCATTTCCTCAAGAACACTTCATTTTTTCGAGAACCCTTACTTTCTCGAGAACAAATGTTCATCCGAAAACTTAAACGCCGCAAACTTTTATTGAGAACTCTTACTCATTAACTTAAATGGTTTTATAAATACTTTATCATTCAAATAAAATTAAATTTTTACCAAACTTAATAGATTAAATTGAATGAGCTCTTGATGTTTAGTTCTGCCCAAAGGTGATGTGCTACATCTACTTTATCATTCAAGTATAATTAAAAGCTACATTATTTGTGCATGACATACATAAATGTCTCACTTCTTCCCAACGATGATTGTCACACTTATGCCCTAAAAGTGATCTGTCACAATCATTTTGCACATATACTTAAATGTTTTCGCTTCTTCCCAAAGGTGACATGTCTTCGTTTAAGCAAAATTTTTAATTAACCCGCAACTATCATAACTTCTTCAAATAATGATCCTCATATTAATAATACTTCATTAATCTTATGATTATTCTTTTGCCTGCCTTACTTCAGTACCCCATAACGATAATCACTATAACCTTCTTCGTTTATTATCTCATCTAAATCATCCACTAGAATTTGAAAACCTAATATGTTTTACTTTACTAAAGAGTTTTTATAAGATTTGCTCTTGAACTAGATTCATAATTATCTATTAAGGCACGACAATCCTACTGTTCTTTCCTGATAAAAGTATTTCACACAAAAAAGTAGAGCATGATAAATGGGAGAAGTCAAACATAATGTCTCTTATGATAGTTAAGAACTCATTTAAGTAAATGATATCACTAAAGTCATTCTAGATTCAGTTTTTCCTAAGAGTAATCTATTTCTTAAGAATAATCAAAATAAGTCAAAAGATGCATGCCTTCATTTCACATCCTAAACTATAAGGTTAAATGACATCTGTGAATACATCATAATGTAAAATACTATGACCCATAAAATTAAGGGCTTACACATGGAAATAAATACATTTCCTAGTGCATTACATACAAACTTTTCCACTAGTACAATTTGATGCCTTAAAATAAATTAATAACATTTAGAAGTACTAAAGGAAATTGAGTGTGTTTATCAGCAATATACCTACCAGAAACGAAATGCCTAAAAACTAAAAAAATAAGATGTTATCACCTCACTGCCACTAAAACCTAAAAAGATGAGAGTTCTAAGGTTTGTAGATAAAATACAAGTACTAATTCCAACTATAAGATTCTTCAATGGAGAATCTCACTGCATAATTATGTCAGTAGACCAAGAATATGCAATGAGACTATCCATAATTCAAAAGAAAAGTTGCCTAAATTAGGCAGTCATGTATTAGTGATACTTAAGTCTGCTAATACAAATATTCAAATTAACACATACATGTTGACTCTAGTTCTATACGTTTCCTTTTCAAAAATCAACAAATAATTAACATGAGAGTTAGTGACAAAAATTAATGTTAAGGCTATAAGAACCATAATAAGTTGTCTTCTAATTATGCTTTATGAAAAATTACATATTCTGGAAATTAATCTGAATTTAGTACCAATACTAAAGCTATATTTTGATAGTTTTGTGGTTTACATACACTGTAATCTCTCATATTATTTGTTATCGATATCTAGATAGTAATTTTTATAAGATAAAACTAGATTATACTATATACTTTCACAACTTTTTCAATCATTCAATTGAGGATTTAGACATCGACAAATGAGACTTATAAAATTGATCATATCAAACGGAATTTCATGAGAAATCATGACAAGATTGATGACGATGATTTTTCTTCTAAACATTACTTGGCTTATGGAATAAGCAAGGGTCCACTAGAAGTTATAATTCACTAACACTCGTGGTACTTATTCTAAATGAAATATTCCGATATAATTCATTTATCATTTAATGACTATTTACTTGTATCTAATATATCTGCTATGGTCCATCGTCTTAAAGAGATCTATTCATATATATATATACACACACACACACACTTGATCTGATTTCTTGTACATATGTCCATAAATTTCCTATGACATTTGGACGTTAACAATATCAAATAAAGTCTAAGATATATATGATAGGTTCAAACGTCATGTGCATCACTGAAACTTCTGTTGTAGCATTTCTAGAGATATCAAAGATCAATAGGAGAATTAAGTGTCTTACTAATAACTTGCAAGAGTTGCAAGAGGTAGGGGAGTGATAACTTCATATTGCTTAAAGTTTGCACCTCTTGTACAAGATAGTGCTCCATCTTAACACTTTTCATCAAATCTTATTTCCTTAAATCTAATGCTACTCTTACAGCAGTTTCATTATTGCTTAAATGATGGTACACTTAGATCTCTTACTAAAACCAAAAACAATCCCCAACTAACGAAACTATAACAAGTAACATCATTATGTTATTTCTCTATTAGAATCTATTCGTCCTTAAATGTTGACCCTACGCATGCTGAGTTTCCAAAGACTTCTAAGGTCAGTGGGAGCAGTAAAAGTTTTTATCATGACTTGCAAGTAATACAAGAGGTGGGGAAGAGAGTCATTAAATTTTACTTAGAATTTAACATAGATAAGACCTCTTGTGCACCGTATTGCACCTACTCTTACATACTTAGAATCTAATATATCTGAAAATGATAGCAACCTGAAACTGAAACTCCTAATAAATCCAATAATCAGCTTAGGAGGTCATCTAGGTTTAACAACCTACTAACTTTGATGATTATGTAACCTCCCTAACTAAAGTTGAAATGGATGTTGGAAAAGTTTAATGATCCCACCTCCTCTAATCTAAATAGAATAAAACTATTATTAGATTCTATTTGTTAGAATAACTTTAGGATTTGGTTGAATCACCTAACGGTGTTCGCAACTAAACTAAATCCTAATACAAATGTTAAGACACTAAGAACATGATTGATTGTCAAATGTTATACTCAAGAGGAGATAAATTATCAAAGAATCCCCTTACCTGTTACACAAAAGTTTCTTTGAGGATCATCAGCATTCAAGTAGCTTATAATAATTTATAGCTACGTTAGATGAACATTAAAACAACTTTCTCTAACAACTAACTTACATATTTACATGCACATAAAATCTTGAAAGTTGTAAATTGAAGGTCAAAGAGCATGTAGTCTATAAGTCAATAAAATCTATGTATGGGTAAATGCAAATATAAAATGTGATGAAATCTTAATGCAATTATTTTCATCAAGAATCAAGTGGATAATGCCCTACTCAAAATGAGTGGGAGCAACTAAAATAAACTTATCATTATATAGATGATATTCTTTTGACAAGTATATGTTACATAAGTTAAAGCAATGTTGACACATACTTTGGTATAATAGATCTTAGAGAAATCTCTTACGTGATAGATATCATAACATATTGAAATAGACGCAATGGGACTTTAGCTTCATTCTGTAAGTTTAACCATGAATGGGTCCTTACATGTGTAACAAACAATATTGCTCTCATTTAGAGGATAATAGGATGAATGAGATTATGTAAGTTTAAGTCTATACTTGTTTAGATATAACTCACATTGCAACACGCTAGATATGTCTAGATTAACATAAGTATCTTATAGAGTATTAAAATATCTTTAAAGGAAAAAAGAGACTATAATTAAACAAGAAGTGAGAATTCAAAGCGTACCAAGCTGACAATCAGATCTATGAGTGTTGTGGTTGCTGACTTACCAAATACACTTTACACATGTTTTCCATTACATACTTACAGAACAGATCAACGAACTTAACTATAAATGATGTGATCCTTTACATAACATTTTCTAAATCCTGTTGTGATTTGTGATCCTATAGTTTTTTTATTATAATTAAAGTCAATGGATTATCAAAATGTATAATTGCTAATTTGTGTGCCAAAAGTAATTTTAATAATCCTGATAAATCACTCTCAATTAACATCATCAACGGTCTACCATATTAGCAGGACAAAGTCTTTAAACACTTTGGTCTCACGGGAAAATCTTGGGTTCAATTCCCACGGACCACAGGGTCGTCCAGAAAAAAATATAATCAAAGGTCTAAAGTTAAGTGAATAATTCTATTATATAATTATATATATGAAGATAAATCTGTGTTATGTTATAAATGTTCACCTTCTTTTATCTCAGTGAGGGACGTAACTAAGTCTAAGCTTAATATAAATCAATACACAAGCAGGTTAAGCCAATTGGATCTGGTTATTATTTCTTTCTTCACGTTTAAACCTGTAAGGCCACCTAATGCACCTTATACAAAGAACGCGGACCGCTCGACACACACGCGATGTGCATAAACCACCGCGCGCTCTGCTCTATAGATCTCGTAATAGAAGGAGTAGAAGATGAGAGAATCAATCAATTTGCAAATACAGTGACTATTCACATATTACACAACTAACAAGCACACACAGTGAAAGCACACATAAGATAGGGTATGTTTCTCTGTCTAGAATATATCTTGCATAGAAAGTTTCCCAAAAGTGTCACTGTCATTGCATACGTTTCACAAATATATACATGACTAAATCCGGAACACAACAGTTCCGGATTAACACAAACAAACTCGGACAACAACTCCAACTATCATATCCGTATTTAACGTAAATTCGGACATTACAACACTGATAAACTAAGTTCGCAATCATCCCAAGTCCGGATTTAACAAGTAAATGCTGACTAAACATACATTACAATTTCGGACAAGATATTTAAGACTTAATGAGATTTATAAAACAGACCCTGGATATTCTTCAGTTAGTAGAATCCAACACTTATCACCAAATGTGCACTTACAGACTCCCCCTTGATAGGTGCGGGATCTGCAAATCTTGTAACAGTCCTCATCAAATCTTTAAGTATTCACTCCCCGCTCTAATTTGATGTTTCCTAGAAAATTGGACAACCCTGATAAACGATAAAACAATATCTTTATCTCCTTTGAGGTACTGACGCGAGTGTTGTTTCAATCTCTTCATGTTGATACATAGGTCTGCTGCCTGCGTCTACGAGTCATGTCAAGTTTGTAATGGGGATTATATGTTATATTATGATTTGTTTTGTAAGTAATACCTCCGTACGGATGTATACATCCGTGCGGAGGAACAAGTCCGCACAGAGGTAACTTGTCCGTACGGAGGTAGTCCCTAGTCCGCACGAGGGTAAGCTTGTTTAGCATAAATAGATCTGTAGACTTTGGGTTAGAGAGTGCTTTTCAGATGTACGATGGTGAAGCCCTGTCGAAGTGTTTTAAGGATCTTGTAAACGTTTAAACAGTTAATGAAAACAGAAAATTGAGTAATCTTTCTATTTTCGCCTAACTAAAATTGGATTCCGCACAATATGAACTAGGTCAACAGATATTACCTAAGCTATCTATGTATAAACGATTCTCACAAGTGGTATTAGAGCTTCTAGGCTAGTATCTGAATACAATTCAACAAGATTCAACAATTGAAAACTTCTCTTCTACTCATTTCTTCTCATTTTTATAATTTCTCACAAATTTAACCGTCAAAATGGACTCATTTTTTTGAGGATTACTTAAAATACGCTTTTAACAAAGCCTCTAACATTTGGACTAAAATCAATCAGAATCATAATCAAATTGACAAAAAATGAGAAAACTTAAATTTTTACATTCGGACGACTACGTCCACACGGACTTAGTACCTCTGCACGGACGTAACTATATTCTTTTGAAAATTCTATGTTCGTACGGATGTGAAGATCAAGTGTTTGATATTTTTACCTTCAGACGGACGTAATCAAACATGTTTGTTTTTGTATTAGTTCACACGAGGGTACATCTGTTGGTGCATATTATGTAAGTCCTCTACTATACGAATAGGCTAGATAGAGCGTGTGTTGACTATTGTATAGTTTAGTAACGAACACGTGATGTTGGAGAGGAAAAAGTACATTCGTACGGATGTAGTACATCCGGATGGAGGTACATGTGCGTACGGACTAAGCTAGTCCGCACGAAGGTAGTCACCCTCACACGAAGGTAACTTACCTTTGTACGAAGGTAAACATCCTCACCAAACAAGTATCTACATAGAGTGTCGTGTGTTTATTAGTTGATAAGTTTTGGAGATCCGAGAGGGGACATGCAGTAGAAAATTTTTTTCTACAACTTGTAAACAATGTAAACTCATTAGGTATGAATGGAACGCTTTCGCTTCTACTTCTTCTTAATAACTTCCTACCAAATTAGTGATATCACGTCTAAACTTCCCTCTTAACCCGTTGGATCCTAGACTTTCAATTGGTGTCAGAGCTACGGTACCGTTTCAAACGATCTAACAGTTGTTAAATCACCTATGCTCATGAATTATGGACATTTAGGGGTTTAGACGTAAATCATCAAAAAAACAGACAATCCATGGACAAAAATAAATTAAAACCATAGGCTTGCTTAGAAATGAATTTCAACCTAGTCTGTGAAAGAATCATCATGAAATTCGAATAAATAAAGATTTTGGATCGAAAAATTAAATCAGCAATGTTCGAATGGAGGTACTTCATCCGCACAAAGGAATTACATCCGCATGAAAGAACTACTTCTGCACAAATGTAGTACGTCCGCACGGAGGTACCAGTATTGATGAAAAACTGACTTTTGTTGACCAAAATGACACATTTTCTGCATAATTGAGTTTTTCAGTAATCAGAGAGGACTAACTTTGCCAAGTTTGAGGGGGAAATTCAGTGATAAGTTTTGGAGAGGTAAGAATTTGCAAAAATGAGGGGGAATAAAAATTTCATTAGAATATATTAAAATTTCGGCATTTTTGAAATTCATGACATACACCAGTAGTTTTGACTTCAGATTGTCCGGAGATACATAGGATCTAGTTTCATTAGTTGGTGATCATAGGAAGTTCAGACTCTTTAGATCATGGTCAAATTGATTTTTTAGGGTTTGAGTCCCGAGTATTCGTCAAGCCGGATAACAGGATTAGCGTCAGGAGATTCATCAGTATTGTTGTTACTTAAAAGATATATCAGAGCTGATAATTATGTGAGGGTCTACAGTGTCAGAATGTTTAATCTTCGACCACAACAATTGTTTTTCGGACGAACCATCGGGGAATGATGATGTTTGTTGATTAAGTTGTTGTGGGGTCTAACGGAGGAGACTATATATCTGTTATCGTGATTGAAGAGGAAGAATGTGATTCTGATCATGGAAGAATGTTTTTAAGATCTGAATGTGTTACTAGATGATTTGTTATCCGATGAATATTTGCTGATTGAGAAAATTACCATTCTCACTGATCAATCATTATAGAGTGTACTTAAAGGTGATTACGGAAAACGGGATTTTAGATTTTCGCTGGTATTCAATAAATTAAAGTTTACCAGTTTGGTGATTCATAGTTTCTATCAATTTCCGGTTGGGTTTAAGAAAATCAAGAGATTTAGCTAAAATGTTAAATAAAAGACGGAATGCGGGTATGATTAAAGATGAAACAGAGAAGGTACATTGACTAGTTTTGAGTTGGGGACTATTCGTGAAGATTACAATAAGCAAATCAGAGGAGGTCGAGAACCGTGCATGTCACGCCAGCTCATAGGCGGTAGCGCACGGTGTGAACTTTATCAGTTTTCATTGCATATGATGTAAGTAAACAAGCTATATGAATAAAAGTACGGTGTCCATCCATTCACCCATAAGTAAAAGTTACAAGTCATAAGTTGCTCGGTTACAAAAGACGACATAAGTTATTAATTTTTCAAAAGACTTGTTCAAAATAAAATTTTTAAACATAGAGGCTTTGCAACCTATATCTCACTCGAAGATGAGATACATGGATCAGACCCTTCAAAAGGATGGCATCGTCAACTTAATAACCAAAATCTTCGTGATGACCAAATACCCTAAGATCCACTTAATTCCCTGAAATACATGTAAATAAAACATCCACTAATGTTGGCGAGTTCATGTGTTTTGTGTTCGCATCAAATGAATCTTAAAACATTTGAAATTTAGTATGTAAAAATGTGGTATGTAAAGCATCAATGAACTTGTTGATCATTAATTTTTTGCAAGGTCATTAATATGTGTAAAGACATAGGAAGCACTCAACCCTAGATGATCTAGTACAGATCCATGATTGGCTAGGACAACCAAAGCACTACATGCGGCCACACAAGGACCCATGAGCGCGTCTCGCCCGTACCCGATAGATCTACCACTCTTGTTCCTTGGTTTATAAAAGATTAATGGAGCTTAAGATTCACCCTATTCGCACATGATCTAGTATTTCATTCCATAGCTTAACCATACCATCACAATATGTATTTCCTCTCGAGATTGTAAAACCGAAAATGTTTAAAAGAAAAGGGGGACATGAACTCATAGGATTGCATCCCATATCAAAGTGAGTGCTAGCAAGCAAGGTGTCCAAATACGTGAGTCACCTACAAGTGTTCTAACTCATTAAACACTTAGGTCTCCATTAGACCATATACGCGTTGCTTATCTTGAAAGTTATTAAGTTTACTTTTATTATTTATTTGGAACCCTTGTGTATTGTTAATATGTCGGCATTTGCTTGTATGTTCATGTGTTAGTATATATACTTCCCATATATATATAGGTATATATATATATATATATATATATTATGTATATACGTACATATATATAAATAAATATATATATATATCGTGTATGAACGGGCCTCGCCCTCATGAGTCTTCGTGGCTCGCACGAATGCAAGTGGGCCTAGCCCACGAGAGTCTTTATGCCTCGCACAAGTGGGAATGGGCCTAGCCCATTTGAGTCTCCATATCACACACGGTGTATGTGGGCCTAGTCTGTAAGAGTCTTTGTGCCTCGAACAAGTGAAAATGGGCCTAGCCCATTTGTGTCTCCGTGGTCCGCACGGTATGAGTGGGCCTAGCCCATAAGCGTCTCCATGCCACGCACGGTATAAGTTCGTTGTTATGAGTTATTTATATTCTTCCGATATATATTTTAAGTGTAGTGAACCTCGTTCACATGTCTAAGTATGTTCAGTTCGATTATATATATTTGTTTCACAAATATATATGTATATCTCTTCTAGATATAAAAGTTAAAAATGTTTATTTCTAACATTGAATTTATCAACTTGTACATGTATGGTATTTTTTGTATGAGTACACTTCAACAAGTGTATCTATGTACATTACAATTCACTTGCAGATTTAATATATTTTTTGTATCGAGAATGCCCAAGTGTCGCCCATGATATTTATTTGTTCCTTGTCGTGTCGATATGGCGATCGTTGTTGGTGGCGACATATTTAATTTATTACCACACTTGTATTGTATTTTATGTCGGTTTCGGACGTATATTATTTTGTAAAAATATATATTCATGTAACAGTTTGTCCGATGTCCGTGGTGTCCGTTGTCCGCATCGCGTTTAGAGATATAACATGAGGATGTTCGTATATGTATTTCCATAACATTTTTGTACTTGTTCATCTCCAAGTATTTGAAGATTCTCATGTGTGGTGTATTTGTATTTAGTTAGTATTTTCTGAACTTTCTAATAGTACACAAAATACACACAAGTATCTATACACATAAATTAGAGTTTTCTAAGTATATATATTTTTCATTCAAATATATATATATATATATATATATATATATATATATAATATTTCCATTTTTAACTTATGAAAAGATATACATGAGTGTTTAAGAACACTTAA
This sequence comes from Scalesia atractyloides, assembly GCA_947069175.1. Classification (NCBI taxonomy): domain Eukaryota; kingdom Viridiplantae; phylum Streptophyta; class Magnoliopsida; order Asterales; family Asteraceae; genus Scalesia; species Scalesia atractyloides. The sequence continues at coordinate 49,169,392 of CAMTDV010000020.1, forward strand.
GAGTTTAAGACTTAAACTTTACCATTAAGGCTTGTCTAATCATGATTAAGGTTGCTAATTGCGTTTAGTCATTTTAATCATATTTTCGTTACACCTTAATCACGATTAGATTTTAGAAAATTTTGCCATAGTTTCCCCTAATCTATGGCATTTTCCACGTTTTCAAAACGTATTTTAAACAATCTTTTAAATCAAAAATATCATTATCAACTCAAATGACGTTCAATAACCAACTCTGTATGTATATTATACACATATTCACCTTCACATTCTCATGAGCTTATATATATATTTTTAACAAAGCTTCAAAAAATAATGTCAAATTTATATATTTTAACAAGACCATTAAAAACTAACATTATTCTCATGATCTTTAACCTAGTTCACCCCTCTAAACCAACTTGTTTAGGCTACTTTTTAAGATCATCATAATATAAATCATGATTTAATCTCCTTGTAAAGGTTAATTTGTCAAAAGTCCTTTTCAAGTTTAGTGTTTAAACTCATAGATTATGAAGGTGATGATCTTGTTAGATCTAAACATCTTAATGTTTAGATCATCATTTTTAACCATGCTCATACAAGATCATAGCATTATACAACCTACAATAATCACCAAGCTCATACCCACTAGTTTACACTAATTAACATCATCATCAACATATAAACGCTTCATTTAGTAGACTTTTTAGGTTATCTTTAGGGTTTTAAGCTTTGTTTTTAAAGGAGTTCAAGATGATCAAGTTTTACTTTAGCATTCATAAAACAAGAAGCATTAAAATGATGAGAATGGGTCTTACTACTAGCACATGGTTAGCGGAGCACTAAAATGAAGAAGATGAGAAGGTTATGAAGACGTGAGAGCTCCAAAATGTTTCTTAGTGCACCTCCATGGCTTGAGTTTGCTTAGATCACCTTGAAATGGATTTGGAAGGCTAAAAAAGTGGTGTTTAATGGTGGTAGAAGGGTGGTTTATGGTGGTGGTGGTGGCCGAAAATGAGAGAGAGGTAAGAGGGTGTTTGTTGTTTGAAATTTGTGAATGTGTAAGAATGATATGAGGGTGGAGTGTTGATGGTTATCACATCTCACTAGTGTACAAGTCAACAACAAATCTTTCATCACCATACCATATCATCACCATCATTCTCTAGTAGTTGTAGCTTGTGGTTGTGGGTCCAATGGGGGGGGGGGGGTAAAGTGTAAGTTATTTATAAAATAACTTTTATAAAATATAACATGTGCACAAAATTCTCATATATAGATATTTATACAATAATGGAATTCTTGAATCATTAGGCCATTAATGGTAGTTTAGGGTAGTAACTGGTCTTAACTAGTTCAGTAAGTTAGAAACTTTAGTGTAGGATGATAAAGATAACACTAGTTCGTTCGTCGGTTTGAAATTGGACAATACGTGAAAACTACGTCGTAATACTGTAGACGATGTATCGAATAATTATTTGATACCATCAGGATTGTTTAGGACGTTCAACATTATTTACCAGTTTAATAGATGTTACAAATGCTGAATATTTATGATGCAGACAAATATCCTTGTTACAGTTTAGTGCGGATCGGACAATTTATAAATATAAGCATTTTTCAGAAAGTTAAAGTGTTATTCCAAGTGGTGCCCCTAATTAGGGGTTTTTGTTCATATTTCATTGGTAATAACACTTTCATATCGTTCGTGTTCAGGTGAATAGTGATTTCAGCATTTTTCGCCAACACATCAGGACGTAGTTAATCATTTTCTCGTGACACGATGAAAGTAACAATATCAATTGTCAAGTTTATACATGTCCTACCATTGCTAGACTTGTATGACCTAGTCATGTACAAATTAAGTCACTGTAGGATCTTCTTATCCAATAAGCACATGACCTAATCTGATTAAAGTTAACAAGCGACAATATCAAGATTTTCTTATCTGATTAAAAAAGTCATCAAATGTGTGGAATTCATTTTATAACAAGCGACAATATCAAGATTACTGTTTAAAGTTTATTGTATCATTAATGAAGTAAATGTGTACAATTCTGAAACAAACTAGGCAGGGCTTCATCGTACCACTCAGCAAAATGTTACAAACTCATGACCACAGGTCACCTATACATAGACTTATCCAGAATGCACAAGCTGGTCTCCACTTCGTACGAGGTATGCTCGCTTCATGCAAAGTGGTCAATACATACATCCCAGAAGTAAATCTAACATGCATAGCCCTATTACAACGACTTGACATGACCCTAAGATGTAGGTTATAGACGTTCTGCACCAAAAAACTCCCCTTGGATATTGCCATAGTCTTGGTCAGTCTTCAAAATCTTCATAGTATTAAACTTTAACGTCTAAAGAAATTCTTCTTTGGTTTCCTTCTCTCCTCTGATGGAATTGTTGTTTAATCAGTCGGAGGCGCCCATTTCATGAACTGAAATCTTCTAAGAGCAGCTTTCTGTGTAACACCATCAATTCTTTTTTTCTTTTCGTATCTTCTTCATAAACTCTTTGCGTTCCAGCTCTCTCCATTTTGACTTCCACATCTTCCCTGAATTAATACCATGTGCATAGTAAACATTAATCACACCTTGGTATTGCATAGCTTGAGTCTTTTCTCGTGCCTTGTAGCAAATCTTGTTGAAGAATAGACATTCCACATCTTTTTCTGAACAATTTACTAGCCACATCGGCTCTAGTATTCGTATCACCCTCCATAAACTTTCATTCTTCAAAACAATAACTGTTTCACCCGTTTCCACATCATATTGCAACCATTTGAAGAACTCATAGAAATCCTGATCGATTTTCTTCAAAGGTATGTTCTTCATGGCGCGCGATTGTTTGATAATCAACGTAATGTCTTTTTCTTTCGTCACTCAATCAATCTTGATTTTCTTTTTCGGTATATGTGGTTTCCAGTGGTTAAAATTGTGAATCCCAAGTCAGATTCAAATCACAGTGGTTGATTGTTATCACCCAAACAACTATAGATTAGTTGTTTGAATGTGTAAAAGTTAAGAAAAACCAAAGAATGAAGATGAAGAGTCTTGTATGGATCAAATAACAAGTGTTGTATATGGAATCCCAAATGATATAATCACTGAATGCACCTTGATATTTTGGATTAAGCACAAGAACAACAAGCATAACACAAGAGCAATCATCAAAATCTGTCCAAGAACCTTGGACTAGGGTTTTCATTATATTCATATTTATAGCCACTAACTACCCAGCGTATTTATTAAATACGCTGGAAACATAAATACGCCGCCCTGTTACAGAAATCACAAATTACACTTTTGGCCCTTCTAGATTTACTAACTATTTCAAAATCAGCTCTAAACTATTTTACTCAAGTATCAACGTTCTCAAAACGTCCTAACAATATCCCCCCTAGACCGTTGCGTACTTAGAGTCTTTAACCTTGTTCTTGAGCTTCAGGGCATGTGCCTGATTCTCAATATGTTCTATGTGATAGAGAAGCAGCTTGATCTGCTAGTTGTTCAGTTGTTGCTTTGGTAGTTGGATTGATAAAAGATTCACTTGAGGTTGGTTGGATCTCCGTAGTGGCTTCATATGTGGATGAAGCCGGAGTTTGAGACTCTGATGCAGCTTGCGATGGCGAAGGAGCTTTCTGTTGAGCCGATGACTTATGTTTCTTTTCCTTTTTCTTGCTTCCTCTTTTTCTTTCTGCTTCTCGATTCTGATCACAATGTCTATCATTTCTATCTTTTTTCTCTTGCACGCTCTACCGCCCTTTGAAACAACATTCCTTCCTCTTTGTATTCGTTTCCGGCTCAAACGTGAACCTTGTGGCCATAAAGAATGTTAAGGTTGGATAGGCAGAACATGAAGACATCCATCGGGTCTAAAATACGAATATTTTGTTAGAAACCAATCTGATCACTGATTCTCCTGTTTTCCCACCGTAGAACCATTTCTTGAAGTTTGTGAGCATAACGGGCTGTTCTGGTGGAATTTTGACTCTGGTTTCAACTTTAGCAGGATCGATGACCCATGTGACCACTCCTTTTCCAGTAATAGGATCTTTTGTAGTCTTCGATACACTTCTGCGAGGACGTTGTGGCTTGAATAAGGTAAAACCCGGATTACATTCTCTCAAGATTAGTCTTTCAAAATCAATTCCAATACTGCTGTTTGTTGGGTTTATCATGTATAATCTGCCCAGCTCCCGTATATCCCATCTTGGAAGACTTTTCATATCAGCTCCAATTTTGAAGTACTGAATAACTGCACCTCGTCTCTTCACAAATAACATCCCTTACAGATTACAGTACTTCCAACTTATTATCTTGTCGGTAACTTTAGTCTTTTCAACTGTAACCACCTGATAGAAATCTGGAAGTTTTTCTCTTTCTTTTCTGAACCACTCAGGATGCAATGGAGTCACTGAATCGCCATCTTCAGTCTCATAAAGGTTATCTTCTTGCAAACCCCATTCGACAAAACAAGCTGGCATCTCATCTCTATCCACCTCCTCTTCTTCACTTTCGTCTTCTTCAGTGACATTTACTGCAGATTCTAAACGCTTTTTCTTTTTCTCTGCATCCTCAGCCTTTTGCCTGTCTTCTTCAATCTTAAACTTTTCATAATCAATGATATCTATGGATGAGAACATTGGTTGTATGTCTGTCTTGGTGCATAGCTCTCTGATCATTTTGTACATCTTCTCCATACCATCCTGCTGAAATCGGACAAATCTTGTTTGTTCTTTGACATAAGCATGGAGCTCCTTGTTTTTCTTTCTTTGCTCCCTCTGGTTTTCACGAATTGTGTTCGTGTTGCTCACTTGATGTTTTAGAAGACAAATCTCTTGAGCTGGACCCTTTCCCAATATCTTTCGCCAGTTTATCATACAGTTCTTGAAATGGGCGTGGTCTACGGGGAACTTGTTGAGGCATCTGCCTTGATTGAGCTTCTTTTGACGGTCCTTCCCCTGTTTTCTTTCGCTTCTGAGGGGGTGATCTGCTGGGAGCCTCTGGATCTACAATCAGTTGGTCAACAAATTCATCTAACTGTTCCGGTTCGGTTGTGACCGTCACTGGCGTTTCAGATTTCGTCATCTGTAACCTCTTTCTTTTTGCTTCTCTTTTTCTCTTTCTTATGCCTCGTGAATGGCATGGAGATTTTCAATGTGTTCTCGATGTTCTCTAGTGCCTCTGGCCCGAAAGTTGCTCTCCATCAAACGATCTTCAGAAGGGGTGTCTTTTCTTTTCTTTGACGAGTCCCCTTCTTTTACCGGCGCTTTCCTTTGTTCTTTCGGATCAGCTGCTCTGCTTCTTCTTCTTCCTCATCTGCTTCTTCCTCAACATCTCCCTGTCTTTTTCTTTTAACTCCTTCTCTATATTTCTCATAAGTGGCTTTCACAAGAGGAAATCTTTCTTCCCTATACATCCATTGATGCAGCAGCACCCACTCTTTAGTTTTTAGTTATGTAATCTTGCGTCCGGTCAGCAACTGAAATTTGTACAAGTCATTATCGTGTAGGAGATTCGGATGCTGGTCATTTATGAGAAGCTGAACAAAACGTGGGTACATGGCCCATGTGGAGGAGTTTGCGTTACCATGCAGTAAAAGATAAGACTCGAGATATTGAATGGTTGTTTGGTGTAGAGGTTGAGCATAGCAGCCGACCATTCTAAGTTCAAACCATCACACCCGCCCTTTTTGTGTGCTAAGCTCATAGCAAATACGCGAAGAATGAATCTCCAGTCCTTTGTAAGAACTTTTCGTTTGATCTCGTTTTTCTCTCTAAAGTCTCCAACATACCTCATTCCTTTAAACCCGTCGAGGATGTCATCCTTCTTAACTCTGAGCGGGTCAATATGGTTGTCTTTGAGGCTGAGGACTCTACGCACATTGTCCTCTGTTGCTATGACTTTCTTGTTCCCTACTGTAGCCGTGATTCTTTTCACTTCGTTGACTGTTGACACCTTGGCTATTTTCAAAAATTCTTCAATGTGAACGTTGTATATAATTAGATCGGCTTGAATGGCATAGCTTATTCTGCTTGAATTTATCCATTCCGCCATGTCTTTAAATCGTTTGGTGGCGGGACCAACTTGCATGGCTGATTATGCTTTCTTGTTTTATCCCAAATAATTTCCTTCACCATTTCTGAAAACAAGAGAACCAAACAAGTCAGATTTTAGTCATAAGGTAATATATACATGTATATACATGAATAAAAACAGAAATGAAATTAACCTGAAAATACAAGTTGGCCACTAAATACGCTAGACAACGATGTCATTTATGCTGGACACATGACTGTATACATAAGACACAATTATAATTACGCTGAATGAAACTTATATACCCTGAAGATGTCACTGTGTATTTAAGTTTTGACTCGAGCAAAATCTAGCGAAGATGCTCATCTATGCTGACTGACCAGCGTATTTGTCAAATACGCCGATTGCTCGAACTCGTGTTCAAGACATAAATCCGCTATCATTTAATTGCTTGTTAAATACGCCACATTCAACACAACTACGCTGCATTCATAATAATTACATTGGATTCAAGAATTTCTTAATAAACCCATAAACTCCGATGAACCCAGATCAATCTATCTACATGTAACACGACTGATCTTGAATTTGATGTTTTAACACACTCAACAACAAGCAATCAACATTCGAAAGCCAAAATCATACCGAGATCGATCTTAACAAGAGCCGTTAAGATCACTAAATGAAGTTTGAATTTTGTGAATGTGGGTGTTCGGATGAAGAAGATGATGAGTTGTTTGAAAATATTTATACACAACAAATATGAAATATATATATATATATATATATATACAAAAACCTCTTCCAACGTATTTAATAAATACGCTGGAACAATAATTACGCCGTGTTGGGTATTTTTGAGATATCTTCAAGGTTAAGTAATTCAGAAACAAATACGCTCGAAAATTTTAAATTTTCTCAAAAAACGTGCCCCCTTTTGGTTAGAAATAGTGCAAAAATTTAAAATAAGGTTAAGAAAAATGGAGATTTGCAATTTGAATTCTGAAAATTAGTTTTAGGGCAAGGAAGCTTCCTTTTCACAAAACACTTATATTTACTGATTCGGATCCTGTTACTTTCCTGCAGTAGATCATACTGATAACACTTTGTTAGTTTGAGATAAAATATTAAATAAATTGAATAACTAAGGCACAACAAAAACTGTCAGTATGTTTGTGCTTTTAAATCCATGCACCTTTCTTTCAACATGCTTTCAGAGAACATTTTATCATGTTGAGGTAATATTGACAAGAAACTCGATGTTCCCCCACTCATGCTGGACTGTCAGAATGTTGTGTCCATGAGTCCCACATCAGGACATACCCCCGTGATCAAGGTATGCGCAAAGGTTCCTCATAGTAGGTGAGTATATTGACATCATTCGTTCTTGAAATTTCAACGTTAGACAATTGGTGATCAGGTCAGTACTTCCGTACAGCAAAGAGACCAAAGTCTAACGAGGGCTGTGACAGATACCTTTGACGGTACGAATTAAGCACATGGATGATTCTCGCATGAGATCTTCATTTGTTGTGGGGTTTTGGCCGCATTGACTCTTTTTGAAAAGATATCATAGTTGTGTCTAGGTCAACATATTTTTTTATGTAGCAGAAGAGCAACTATGATATCCCTGAATGATTAGTCAATATAAAGACCCAAAATCTCGGACTTTGGCAATCTATCAACGCAAGATTTAAGACCATTAAGCCATATGTCGCAACGTGTTACCCGCAAGTTGCACAACATTATGGTTATCCAGAATTCTTGTGTGATCATTAGCTTTTGATTCCTATTCGCAGTTTACTTGAAGGTATTGCTGAATCTACTGACACGTCGTTGCTTGGAGCCTCAATCTAGTTCTATTTTAAGATCAAACAAAGTGCCAACAATTTTTCTATCATTTCTCATGAAGGTTTCAAACAAAGGATTCTATTTTAAAGATATTTTCTGGAAGACTTCCCCCCTTAAAATTTTATTTCGAGAATCCACAGCTTAAAAGAAATATTAAATTTGCATAAAATCTTTTTATTGGGCACATTTTATGAGATTATTATTATTTATTTATTTATTTTATTTTATTTTTTAATCATTTCCATTTAAGGAAGTTGACCATTTCCAACCAGGTTACCAACTGGTTGAAGTGAGTTATGTCGAAGGCCTTCGTGAAAATATCAACGTTTTGTTGCATGGTATCCACCGGCACCACTTGAATGTATCCTTTTTCATACGCATCTCTGATCGCATGAATGCGAATTTAAATGTGTTTTGTTCTGGAGTGGTGGATAGGGTTCTTCACAATTCCTATACAAGCCTCATTGTCGATGAATATGGGAGTCTTCATAACGTTGATTCCGTAATCCAAACTGATTTTGTATCCAAATAAGTTGTGAACAACAACTGTAAGCTGCCGTATATTCGGCTTGAGCAGTAGATGTGGAGACTGTTGTTTACTTCTTGCTCTGCCACGATATAAGATGATTTCCTAAGAACTAACAGCCTCTTGAGACAGACTTTTTGTCAACTTTGCAACTTGCATGATCACTGTCAGAATAAGCAATTAAATCAAAATTACTATCTTTAGGGTACCAGAAACCAAGCTTGGGTGTTCCTTTCAGATAGCGAAAAATTCTTTTGATAGCAGCTTCATGAGATTCTTTTGGATCCGTCTGAAATCGTGCACAGAGACAGACAGCCCACATAATGTCATGCCTACTTACGGTCAGATACATCAATGAGCCTATCATTGATTGATAGAAAGATTTGTTCTCGGGTTTTCCTTGAAGATCAGATGTAAGTTCCGTCTGAGCTGCAAAGGGTGTGCTGGCAGATTTGCAGTCATTCATGTTGTACTTGTAGAGAATATCTCTGATGTATTTAGCCTGATGAATGAGGATGCCATCTTCTCTCTGCTTCACTTCTAATCCCAAGAAAATCGTAAGTTCTCCCATCATGCTCATCTCGAATTTTTCCTTCATAACTTTATCGAACTCCCTTCAAAGAGCTTTATCAATTGACCCAAAGAGGATATCGTCTACGTAGAGTCATATCTATTTTGCCCCTTGAGTACCCACAATCCAAAAGATATGTTGACAAAGTCTCATACCATGCTTGAGGAGCTTGATGAAGACCATAGAGCGCTTTGTCAAGCTTATAATATTTTGCAGGGAATTGAGGATCTTCAAAACCTGGAGGTTGACAAACATAGACTTCTTCTTTCACTTTCCCATATAGAAATGCACTCTTTACATCCATCTGAAACACCTTAAAGTTTTTGAACGAGGCGTAGGCTAAGAAGATTCTGATAGCTTCGAAGCGTACAACCAGTTCAAAAACTTCCTCATAGTCAATCTCCTCCTCTTGCCAAAAACCTTGAACTACCAATCTTACCTTATTCTTGATAACTACACCACGATCGTCCATTTTGTTACGAAACACCCACTTGGTACCAATGGGATACTTTCCATCTGGCAAATCAACGAGTTCCCAGACTTTAAGCTTCTGAAATTGAGCTAATTCTTCTTGCATTGCTTGTACCTAGGTAGAATCTTGAATGGCTTCTTCAATGTCTCTTGGGACAGACTGCGAGAGAAAAGCTGCATACAGACCTGTGTTGTTGGTATGTGTTTGACCGCGAGTTCGAACTCCATCTTCCACAGACCCGATGACATTTTCAATTGGATGGTTTCGATTTGTCTTGTATCCTGTGTTGGTGTGAGTTTCTACTTGTTGAGGCAGATTAGAGAAATGTTCGTCAACGTAGATAATTAGAGTTTCGTCTGCTTTAGGTGGTTCATCACGATTTGCTGTGAAGAGGAATCATCATGTGCAGTTACATTCTCAACCGATTTGACACCATCTATTTTGATAACATGAAGGGTAGGAGTGGCAGAGACTGGGGTGAAACGAGTTGTAAAAGGAGTGAAACCAATGTCTAAAGTGTCAAACAATGGCTCTGATGGGGTTGATTCTGCAGGTTTGGATTCAGTGAGTGGTTCAGCAATGTCGAAAGTGTTGAATACAATGTCTACGTCATAAAACCAGCTTGGAGCGCTTCCAGTGTTGGTGGATTCCTTCTTGAAAGTCGACGTAATATGATTCAATCACCATCTTGGTTCGTTTGTTTTAGACTCGATATGCCTTTTGAGAAGATAAGTATCCCATGAAGTAGCACACATCACCGACTACTTCAAACTTGATAAGATTATCTTCAGTGTTGAGGAGTGTACAGGAACATCCGAACGGTCTAAAGAAATCTATCAGAGGCTTCCTTTTGAAAAGGAGTTCATAATCTGTCTTTCCATGAGGTTTGGCAATGAGAACTCGATTCAAAACATAGCATGTTGTGTTGACTGCTTCAGCGCAGAAGATTATGGGAAGCTTGGAGTCTATAAGCATAGTTCGAGCAGCATCAATGAGTGTTCTGTTCTTTCGTTCCGCTACCCCATTTTGCTGAGGAGTTATGCAGCACTGTATTGAAGGCGTATTCCTTTTTCTTCACAGAAGGAGACAAACATATGATTTTTGAATTCTGTCCCGTTGTCGCTTCTTTCGGATTTCACCTTCAGCTTGATTACGTTTTCAATCATAGGGATGAAGCTTTCCAGAATGGAAGTTGCTTCACTTTTGGCTTCGAGGAAATATACCCATGAAAAACGTGAGAAATCATCTGTAATTACCAAACAATAAGATCTTTTAGCTAAACTTTTAACACTTATAGGGTCGAAAAGATCCATGTGCAGTAATTGCAATGGGGCAGATATCGTATTCACTGCTTTAGATTTATGAGGCTTTTTATGTTGCTTTTTATGTTGATGGATTTTCGTTGATCGTACGAATATCATCGCGAATTATAATTGGAACGTGTGGACCCCCCATGACATACATCCATTGAGTATAGTCGGTATACTCATAGAAGGCTTTGATTTGTTCCTCAAAGTGCTGAAATCCTCAGATCCTTTCAACTTGGGAGGTCTTGTAGCCGTTCCTTTTTCCAACTCGGCTTGGGCTATTGGGTTAAGTTGATTGAGAGACATCTTGGTTAATCAGAGATAATATACGCTGGGAAGTATAGATCAGATAATAAATACGTTGCAATAGAATTAAATACGTTGTAGATGCTTGGCGACTTTATCCTGCGAAATTAGCTAAATCCGCTGGAACATGAAAAACAAACATAAGTTTGGCTAAATACGCCGATCACCGTGATAAAATCACTGAGGATTTTTATCACTTACTTCGGAGTCGCATTTGATTAAATGCGCTGACTCTATTTCGCTTGAAATCAACAAATCCGCTGGTGTCTACCCAGTGTATTTATTAATTACGTGATATTCAAGTTAAATCCGCTATATTCAAAAGTATCTACGCTGTATTCATCAATAAATATGCCCAGCAGGGTTTAAGTACGAACAAAAACCCTCTAATCACTAAAAACGACTCAAAAACCATGTTTCTTTGAACCAAAGTGACCCAAATGTTTACCAAAACACTGATTAACAACAACCCAATGATTAAACACACCAGATCAAGCCATTTTAAGTCCAAAAATTTGAAAAACCTTGAAACTTGAAACTTTTGAAAAACCTTCAAAACTTGAAGAATCATAACAAAAACTCAAACAATCTAGAGCACAAGGGCTCTTATACCAAATTGTGAATCCCAAATCAGATTCAGGTCATAGTGGTTGATTGTTATCACCCAAACAACTATAGATTAGTTGTTTGAATGTGTAAAAGTTAAGAAAAACCAAAGAATGAAGATGAAGACTCTTGTATGGATCAAACAACAAGTGTTGTATATGGAATCCCAAATGATATAATCACTAAATGCACCTAGATATTTCGGATTAAGCACAGGAACAACAAGCACAACACAAGAGCAATCACCAAAATCTGTCCAAGAACCTTGGACTAGGGTTTTCATTGATATTCATATTTATAGCCACTTACCACCCAGCATATTTATTAAATACGCTGGAAACATAAATACACCGTCCTGTTACAGAAATAACAAATTACACTTTTGGCCCTTCTAGATTTACTAACTATTACAAAATCAGCTCTAAACTATTTTTCTCAAGTATCAACGGTGTCAAAACGTCCTAACAAAAACCGTGATCAGCTTCATACTTTATCAGCTTCCATAGTCGTTGGTCATGAAACTTCATCTCATAATTGATCATATTCGTTTGTGCCAACTCTTCCACATCCCACCTGGGTAATATTTGGATATCATAGAGAAATCTCAATATTGCACTCCAAACTCCCTCTTGATAGCATAAACATTCAACCCTTCAATCCAACCCCAACTTTAGGCAACCCTTTAAACCATGTCTACTTTGCTTCACCTATTTCTTCTTTAGATAGATGTTTATGAAAGTAACTTCTTTCACTATTTCCTCAACCCTACGTTTCAACAAATCATTAGAAGTTTCAGCACATATTTCCTGAAAGGTTGGGAAGTCATCCGTATTCTCTAGAAAATTTGACTATCTCATCGTCAGAATCATCCTCCACGATAACCTTATTGTAACAATCAGCATCAGCAACATATTTGTACACATAAACTTTTGGCTCAGATGCACTGATATTATTCAATCATCCTTGAAATCAAACTCGAATATATCCTCATTAATCCCTAACATTTCAGCAATCTCTTCCTTTGTGTATTTATGCTCAAATTCACCTCTTCGACACTGTGTTCAATGTAGAAGACTCAAGGTTTTGAAAACTCAGGAACAACCGATATAGGTGCAGCTGTGAGGATTCCTGATTGCTCTACATCGTTTACAAGGGCCTTCATGTCCCCCTACCTTTGTGATTCATCTTCTTAATTAACTGAATAGTTCAAATATTATGAGAATCAAATGATTCATTCAGTTTAGTATCCACAACTTTCAACCCTGTACAACCCTGGGTGTTATCATCATCATCACCTTTGTTATCATCTTCTTTCTTGTCAGCTCCACCGACATCTTCATCATCATCCTCATTATACCCATCAATGTCTTCGTCAATTTCTTCTTCAATCTCCTTTCTTTTCAAGTATTTTTCTTTCTTAGAAATTCAAGTGACATCAACAGGTTCTCCAACCAGCACATAATTCACTGCAGATTCAGGCTCTGTAGGAACAATAACTGGAATCTCATCTATCTTGTCTTTCCTTTACCTGTAGCTACAGTGTTAGCTTCGGCTTTCTTTGCTCGTTCTGCAGCTCTAGTCTTTGCCTCTTCAATTTCTAGCATATCGAATTCAACATCAAAGTCAATACCCAACTTCTTTGATAATACTTTCTGAAACAAATCGAACTTTCTATCTTTCCTCAATCTTTCAGCTTCATACTCTTCAATCAACCTTCTTAATCTTTCATTCTCTGATAGAAAACTTGCTAAAATAGTTTCCAGATTCTTTCTATCATCTTCAAGATATTTTATTCTGATTTCAAATTCAGCAATCTTTGTATCGTTGAAGAAATTTCCATTCAAACCTCCTTCAAAGCGTGTAAAAGAAATTTCACCAAACTCTTGTGTTGGAAAAGATTGACGTCTCTAGGTAGATTGTGGAGTAGATTGTTGTACTATAGGTGTAGGCTGCTTCTGTGGAGAAGTTTGTGGCGGTGTAACATGATGTGGTAATGGTGGATTAACATGTGGTGGTGATGTATGTCGTTGTTGTACATGAGATGGTGATGGTGGCAATGTAGATTCAACTCTTCCAGTAGTAGCTTCAACCTCAGATATCTTCCTGGCTTTCATAAACTTCCGACGAGCTTTCTTTGTTGCAGGAGACCCTGTTGTCTATTTCTGAATATTTGAAGGCTTGCTTTTGACACATCTAGCTTTCTTTGTAGGCCTTTCGGATGTTTCTTTTGGATCGTTAGGAACATAAGTAACATCATCATCTCCAACCTCCTTTCTTTTACGTTGTTGTTTTAGCAATTTCGCTCTTTCTTTCTCTGTTGCTTTCTCCAAATCAACACTATCATCTGAACTCTCTTCATTATCACTTTCAAACACTTCTTTCTCTATCTCAGCAGTTAGATTACCAACATTCACCTCACCTATTTCATTGTTAGACGTTGAAGAGAATACTTCATCGTGTGCATTCACGTTCTCATCAGCAGGCTTATTCACCGGTACTTGTTCTTTAGATTATTCGTCAACGAGCAAAGTTTGTGTAGTTGCACGCTTTCGAGCTTGAGTAGGATTTTTCTTAGGAGTTAATAATTTCTTTTTCTTCTCCTTTTTCTCAAACCAACTACTTCTTCTTGAAATAAAACCAGATAAGCATTCATCCTCATCATTCTCAGAGTTACTCGTGTCTTTCATCGACTTAGGCTTTGGTGGTGCAACATAATTTTGATCATGTATAGATCCAAAGAACTTCTTAGCTATCGGTTCAGTATCTTGCTACAAGTACTTATTTAGTCTGATCAAGGTCTGACTATCCATATGATTTAACTTCAATTCATCAGCATCATTCTTCTATAAGTTCAGAAAGAAATCATCCAACATCATCTGTATGAACCACGGATACTTAAGAAATCTTTCCTTTGTAATATTCCCACCATTTAATCAAAGATAACTTTTTGAAGTCATATGGAAGATTAAGTGTTAGCGCTACGATCATGCACATCTGATAATCAAGTATAACATCGGAGCCTCTTTTCTATGACTTAGTGCAAAAATCACAGAATGTGCGAATAATTTATAACACCTTCCTAGAAATGCTTTGTTGAAGTTCGCCTTATTAACATGCCCATTGTAGCCCATCCTTTAGAAACATCCCTTAATCATTCTCTCAAGGTAGTCCGTTGGACGCTATGTTTATCTTTAAAATCTAATACCCTCCGTATCAAAGCTTAAAATCTAATGACAACACTTAAAAAAATTAGACGAGAATAATCTAACATTTAGTGCGAAGTGGAGCTCATGTGAAGTGGACTTGATTGACTTCGTACGAAGTGATATAACATTTTGACCAAAAACAAAAATCCACTTCATGCAAAGTTGTTTTAAACTATTTGCATATTCACTTCGTATGAAGTGACTTCCACATCGTACCAAAACTGATTTTAGAAACATTCTAATTTTGATCGATTTTAATGAAATTGTTGGTTCTATTTGATGCTTACAATGCCGATTTACAAGCATATGTGTTCGTATGAAGTGACTTCCACTTCGTACCAAAAACATCCAATTACTGTCCAAATCAAGTTGTGTTACACTAACCATTGTAAGATGTGTGCTAGTTAACCTCCCCAATGTAAATTTTGGCTGTATAACGACTTAATTCTTACAAAATCTATCAGATCGCAACAAATTCTCTCAGATCGCACAAAGAGTATTCAATAGTGAAATGACTACTTTGTGCGAGCTGGACCCATTTTATAGTACTAGTGTTCCACTTTGTACGAAGTGACTCTAGTTCATGCAGAGTGTTTCACTTCGTGCGTAGTGATTCTAGTTCTGCGAAATGACATGTATTTTTAAAAAAATTCTATTTTGTCAAACATTATATCAGTTTTAACGACCCATTCAGTTTACCAAGTCCAAGTTAATGACCTTGGGTGTACATTTTTTGAACAAACTTACGTTTTTTAGATAATTTTCAGTTTCAAATTAATGAACTTTTGATATTTTCAAAAATATTTTCTCATTTCTGATAAGCTTCCAACCCGTTGTAATTTCAGATTTTCCATAGCACTCAACATCTCTGGATTTTGAAGATTCGCTTTCCATCATCGGTAGTCGAAACTAAGATAGAAATAAAATATTTTTTATTTTTCCAAAGTATATGCTAAAACACACTAAAAATCTTTTTGGGTTTTTCTGAAAACATATTTATAGACATATTTTTGTGAGTTTGTGTTAAAGTATCATATCAGTTGATGAGACAAATCACCAGTACTGTTGATCTTGAAAACTTTATGTTGTAAAAAAATTCACTTAGATTGTCAGTATACTGATCCACTTAAACCTCTAGACATTGCTCAGTTGTTTCGACATATGCTAATTCGATGTCTTAGAACTTGACTTAAAAGTGTTTCCCACCTTAGAATATACTCTCGTATCAAGATTTACTGGATTTCATCTTACATGTGAATATATCTAACTGATATCTGTATCTGGGATATGGGAGACCTTGAGAGCTCAGGTTAGTACCACCGTACAGATAAAGAGATGAAGGCTCGATTTTAAAGTGGTGTTCCAAATAGTAATCATTTGACTGCAATTGTTAGATCTATTGATACTTTCAATATGCAGCATTTTGGGTTTTTAAAGCAAAAGTATTCTACAAATTCTAGGCCATTGCTGACGTAAAATCAGAAGAACTTGTATAATACCCCATATATCAATTATCTATAAAGACCTAGTATCTCTGAATCCGGCAATCTCTGAAACAAAATTTCGGTGTACTAAAACATATATCCGAGAGATATTAGACCACTAATTAAGAAGTTTTTCTTTCTGTTTATATCTCAAAAATAATCTACTGAATGTGCGAAGCCTACTGGCACATCATCAATGAGACCTGTTTAAACATTTTGACACTACTTTTCCTTAGCATACTGTGACAGTCCATTGATTTACTATCATTTCCTCTTTTTACATAAAAACTCTTTTTGACTTTTTCATGCTTTTGTACATTTTTTAATTTTTACATTTTTTGTATTTTTCACAACATTTATACCCTTAAAATCAAAAAACATATTTTTGAATTATTTTTTTTAAAGAAAGAAATTCTAAAAACTATAAACTTGACAAACCGATGTGGATCACGTCAACTCGTCATCCGCCTCGAATTCAACCTCTTCTAGAATCCCCCCAAATGTCAGATTTTTCAACCAATTAAGTTTCAAAAGATATCTGAATGTAGTTCTATCAAAAGCTTTGATGTAAAAAGCTGACTTTTGTTCATCAGTGTGAATCTTTTCAATTCTAACCATTTTTTTCTCGTAGCAATCACGGATAAAGTGGTGTGGAATTTCAATATGTTTAGTTTTAGAGTGTTGAACCGGGTTTTTAATTATGTTAATGGCAGCCTCATTATCTACATATATAAGCGTATCAGAAACTACAATTCATAGTCTCTCATCTTTTGTTGTATCGCCAAGATCTGGGAACAGAGATTCGAAGCTGAAACGTATTCTACTTCACAAGTAGATATAGCGACCGTGGTTTGCTTCGTACATTGCCACATTACTGATCGTGTGCCAAAGAACTGGCAACCAGTAGTTGTAGATTAGGAATTTAGTGGCAGCATCCTAAATCAGAATTAGAATATCCAGCGAGGTTGAAATCATCATTTCACGGATACCACAAGCCGATGATTGGGCAACCATTCAAGTATTGAAGAATCCGCTTGACGCTCAGCATGTGAGACACTCATGGACTTGATTGATATCGGGTGCAAAGGCATGTTGGATACATGATATCCGACCTTGATGTTGTGAGGTACATTAAAGATCCAACATTGATCGATATAAGGTCTCATTAATCTTCACTCCTTTTCATCTGGTTCGATGCCATGATTTAGTGCCAATGGGGTAGATCATGGTGATGTTCCGGACATTTGGAATTTCTCCAATACATCATGCACATACTTTGTCTGTTGGAATAAGATTCCATCACGTAACTGATGGACCTTAAGTCCCAAGAAGAACTTCCTTTCTCCCATTGAACTCATTTCAAATTTCTTTTGCATGACTTTCTCGAAGTCTTTACACAGCTCATCATTGGTCGAACCATAGATTATGTCATCCACATAGATTTATACGATAATCAGATGTCCACCCGTTTCCCATGTAAAACGGGCACTATTTATTGTTCCTCTAGAGAATCCATTTTCAAGAAGATGTTGAGAAAGCGTCTCGTACCATGCTCTCGTGGCCTAGTACAAACGTATAATGCCTTATCCAGTAGGTAAACCTTTCTTTATGTATTGGATCGACAAACCCCGGCGGTTGTCCAGCATACACCTCCTCTTTCACCTTTCCGTATAGGAATGAGAACTTAACATCCAATTGGTACACCTTGAAACCTTTACATGATGCAAACGCAAGGAATATGGGGATAGCTTCTAATCATTCGACAGGAGCGTAGACCTCTGTGTAATTAATACCCTGTTGCTAATGAAAACCATGGAATACGTGTCGAGCTTTATTACATACAACAACTCCTCTGTCATCCCATTTACACTTGAAGACCATCTTGAACTTATGGACTTGTGATTATTCGCTAGATCAACAAGCTTCCAGACTCCAAGTTTTTCAAACTGTTGAAGCTCTTCCTATATTGCATTTACCCAACTTTCTTTAGTTAGCGCGTCTTTATGCGATTTTAGGCTCAACCTGTGAAATAAAACAACTATATGAGCATTCACTTTTAATAGGTGCAACTTTAGTATAAAAACAACTTAGATCCTTTTTGCTCTTATTTCTTGTTTTTACTCTAGTTTGCAACTCTCCAATAATTTTCTCTGATGGGTTGTATGACAACGTCCTCGGCGTAACCTCATTTGAGACACTCACTTCATTCTCCAGATTTGTAATATTTTGTTCAGCAACCTGCTTACTCATGGATGTGCCATTCTGGCTACTTGGACTCACAGATGGATTAAGTAAACTTGTGATCTGCTCTGACCCCTCATCGGAACTGGATCCTCTATTACCATAAGTAAGCAGACCATCAGAATAAGAATCATTTGATTAATCAAAAGTGGGTGTTGTATTGTCCACATCTGGTTCGACTACAGGTTCTTATTATGTGTTGTTCGGACCTGCTTCAGAATCATTTGTGCCAACATGTGATTGTGAAGTCACTATAGATCTAGGAACTTGTTCTTGAGTAGACGATTGTTGTTCTTAATATAAAAATACAAGTTCCTCATCAGTAGGTTCGTGCTGTAGTTCAAAAGAATCCCACAAACTCTAGTAGGTATACAACCAAGGATCACCACGTTTCTGTGTAGGTGACGTGTATCTCTGGAAGTCAACATGTTGAGCAAGGTGACGTGTATCTCTGGAAGGACTACAATATCCCACAAAAAAACCCCTCTAAGACTCAGCTCCGAATTTACCATCCAGGTCAATAACAATGCACGGAGATCTAACGATTCAAAAAAGTCCAAATTCCGTTTTCGCTGATTAAGTCACTCAAAGCATGTCTTCTTGTCAGTCTTGATTGTTCATACTCGATTAAGCGTGTAACAAGCAGAGGCAACCGCTTCGCTCCAAAAGCTGACATGTAATTTAGAATCTGCTAGCATTGTGCGTGTTGTGTCAATAAGAGTTTGGTTCTGATGTTTAGTCCATTCCGTTGTGGGTATAGGGTGCGCTAAATTCGTGAAGTATTCCTTTGTTGTTGCAAAACTCCATCATTATGTTGTTTTTGAATTCTGTACCATTGTCGCAACGAAATCTTCTGATTGGTAAACGGTACAAAATCTCCAAATTTCTTAAAAGAATCATCAAACTTTCAAACGTTTCATCTTTGCTTTCCAGAAAAAGAACCCATGAAAATTTTGAGTAGTCATCACTCACAACAAGGGAATATAGATCACTAGATATGCTTTTGATATTAACTGTCCCAAATAGATCCAAATGTAATCTCTCTAGTGGCAGCTTGATTGAGTTCAGGAGTTTTTGTTGGATGAGATTTCTTGTGTTGCTTGACCTTTTTAAATGTGATACAATCATCACTCAAGTGGAAGCTTTTAAGATTCACACCTTCCACCCGATTGTTATGCACCAGATAATTCATCTTTCGTAAATGGATATGTCCCATCTTTCGATGCCATAAGAACGATTCCTTTTCTATAGCCTTTGCTACAAAACATTGTGCCGATTTCGTAGTAGTGGATGCAAGGCTCATGTCAAGTACATAGAGATCATTTTCTCGCGGAGCGCACATGAGGATCAACTCCTCGAGAATTTTGAATCTCAGCTTAGAATGAGGCACTCTTTATCCATAACATGAGTTGTAAACCTCTTATCGCAAATCTGGGAGATACTTAACAAGATGACTTTGTTATCGCAAATAGTTGACTTTGTCGAAAGAAACCACGCTGTTCGATAGGATTCCCTCACCAGCAATCTTCCTCCTTGAGTATCCGCAAACCCTACATAGCCTCTTTGGATTGCTTTAACATCATAAAACAAGGCTAGCATCCCTGTCATGTGTTGAGAAGTTCCGTTGTCCATTATCCACTTAGAAATTATTGTCCTCGGGAGCCCCTACACATGCAATTAAGAAATTATATAAACATTGATACCCAAGCCTTCTCGGTCTTGGGTGGGTTTGGGATATCAAACCTTGGTACACTAACACTCTTAATTTCAACAATTTTTTCAACCTTTGACTCGGTTGTAACAAATGTTTTGACTATCTCAGAAGATGGTTTAGTTTTGATGACCCAAGTTTGTTGCTTACAAATTGCTTTTTTAGAGTAAAATTTTGAATCCTTTTGATATCTCTTGATTGATGATTCACCAGTTTCTTTGTTTAAAACATTAGTAGTTACTGGTTTCTCATTGTTGTTAGATTCAGTTTTTCTTTTCAAGATCTGTGTTGGAATAAACTTTGGGGATTTGTTGTTTACATCTTCTGATGACTTCTTAGCATGGTAAACAAGTTTAGAATTTGGACATGGTCTTGCAATATCCGACTTGGTTACACTTGAAGTATGTCCTGCTGTTAGGAACATATAATTTTTGAACCTGCTCACGACGCTTGTTTTAGGCATAGAACTCATCATTTGACTTTTCCTTTGCTAATTTCTCTTTCACGCTTATCAAGCTTGTTCCGAAAACAAAGTTTACATTCTTTTAAAAATTTGTTTTTCGAAATCTATCATTTTGCTCTTTACATACCCAACCCTTTCCTTTCCTTTTGTTTCAGGATAATTTTTACCTTTGTGATTGTTATAATAAGAACGTTTAGGCTTAGAGTAGTAAGTTGCGTTCAATTTTTCAAGCTAAAAAAGGCTCACTTCAATCAACTTAAGCTCTTGTTCAATCTTTTCAAGATTCACGTTCTGAATCTCTTAATCAGAATATAGTTTGTCTGATCCTTTCATTATGTACGCAACCAAATTAGGATCATCATCCGAACTAGATTTTGATTTTCCAAGTTAATTCTTATGAAAACTTTCTTCATTTTCAGAAGGTCAACTTGAACTGGTTTTCTCTAAGTTTGACTCAGAACTCTCAAATTATGCGCTATCACTCTCACTTCCTAAAACCTTTTCAACCACATTTTTTTACCACATCAGATTCATCGTCATTTTCTGATTTAGTGTATATTACATCGATGTTCTCAGGCAGCTCGTTGTTATTTTCAGTTTTCAGTTTTAAATTGAGCCCTTTTCCACCATAGATGGTTTTTTTTTCCAGAATAACTTCCACACATGGATGGTGGAACTCGATTTGCACTTGTGTTCTTACCATTCTTATCATCATCTTCCTTTCAATTTTTGGAAGAATATGATCAATGACATATGAACTGGTGGAATAACTGATTAACAATTTGATAATCCTTTAAGTTTTAATTTTCATTTTCTCAAATTCACTTTTTACTCTTGAGCAACCACTAAAGCTTTATCTTTCGAACTCGAGGGACCATCTTCAATCTGAATCATCCTTGAAGTTGTTTGAGGATGCGGTCGATGATATATAGCCTTATGATTACTATAATCATCTGCAAACAGATTCTGATTGCCATTCACTTCACGATTTGGACATTCTCTTTTAAAATGCCCTTTCTCCCGACATTTGAAGCAAGTAACCTTCGATTTATCAAAACCAAGTTTGCCATCAAGTCCTCCCAAACTACTTCTACATGTGATCTCGATAAAACGTTGAGCCCTTCGAACAATTGACGTCATGCACCACTTTATATCTATCAATTCCAATTCTTCCAAGTCGATCTGATCATAGTTTTCTTTTGTCATATATGGGTTTCTGATTTTTCCGGCCACCAGACTTCCATATGATTCTAGCACGGATGCAAGCAAGGACATGCGCTACTTAGCAGTTTGTTCATTGAAGTTTTTAGTATTCTCTAGATTCACGGCAATGTTGCATTGTAAAATTCTCTGGTTAGAATTGGCTTGACTGCTTTGGCCGCTCTAAAAACTATTTGAGCTTTGTGAAGATTGCGATTGCGTTGTTTGAGAAGAATTAGGTTCATATGATGGAAATGACTAAAAACCTCGAGAGTGATTTGAAGACAAACTTGAAGAATTACTTTCATTGAAGGCTGTCTGTATCTTTGGACTTTGAGTGTTTGCTACAGAACTACCTTTGTAATATTAGTTTACGTCTTGCCGAATATGTGATCCTTTGGTTTTCACCATTTTCTCCATCTCCAACTCATGACCTTCTAACTTTTGATGAATCTTGATAAGTTGATTGTACTGTATTCCGGGCTGTTTTTCAAGATTATGAGATAAGTAGACCATAAACCTTCGGGTAGTGCATCAGCAAGTTTGTCTACCAACTCTTCATTATCTTTATGTATGCACAACCGTTTCATTTCGACCACAAGATGACAGTACCTCTCGATTAGCTGTTTCATGCTTTCACCTTTTAGAAGATCGAATATGTCAAACTCTTTCTTAATAGCGCCTTTTTGCTCTTTATCATTTGAGTGCTTCATTGGAATTTAACTCTCAAAGCATTCCAAAGTGATTGAGCATCTCTATCGTGCTGTAGAAGAAACAAGATATCTTCTTAACAGCTTGTTGAAGAATGTTTAACATTTTCTTTTCATTTATAAACTTCTCCTTCTCTATTGCTCTAAACTATTTCAGTATCTTCTCTAATCCATTCTCACCTGTTGGTGTAGCATATTTTCCTCAACTACGTACCAACAATTTAGATAATTAACTTGTACCCAATTTACAAATCTTTCGCTCCATCCTTGGTAATCTTCTAAGCACATCAGTTTCGAGGGTTTCGTCATTGTCCCCATTTCATTTTCAAGATTCATGTTTTGTGTTGCTGCAGTTGTAACGGCGGATGTTGCAAATACGTTGAAGAATTCGTTTTCCATTTGTCGAGAAAAATGATCAAAAGTTGCTTTGTGTGAAGTGAATCTTGTGCGGAGTATGTTGCTGGTTATACGAAACACTAATTAAAGCTCACTTCGTGTGAATTGGTATGCCACCTCGCGCGAAGTATGTTGCTGGTTACACAGAACACCAAAAGACACGAAGAACATTCTCTAAAGATGCTCGTAAGAACGAACTAGCTCGTACGAATCATGAACTGCCTCATATGAATCAAGTAGGATGCTTGATTTGATTAACTCATTCATACGAACAGTAAGTGGCTCGTATGAGCAACATCTTGCGCGTACGAAGCATTCCCACTCGCACATAGAAGTCTTCTTTGGAGAATGTGCCACATACATGACGTACACAAAACTCAACGGTATGCATATATGCAACTATTTTACACAGACAAACTGATCGTCGTACTAAACCAAGATAGGAGGATATCTTGATTTGGTCAACACGACCAAACTATACAGACATTGTAACACATAGACCGTACAAATACAGACGTAACTAAGAACAAGCGACAGACACAAAAGTGTACAACAAACTCCCCCTTGGTTGTTGCTTGGTCTTCAGTCTTTGGTCTTCATATTGAATGGCCTGGAGTATCAATAAACTCCCCCTGAAGATATTTTATCCATCGTTGATAGAGCATCAGGTCTTCAAAACTTTCCAGAAACATAAATCCTTTCTTGTTTCCTCTTAAGTACCACTGGAGGTAACTGGATCGGTCACGATCTGCTGTGCATTAGACTCTACCACTGGAGTTGATGCAGAGACTTTTGGTTACGAGGATGAGGGCGACGCATCAGGATTGCCAGTGTCTTCACTAACATGATCATGCTTACGCTTGATCTCCTAAGCTTTGCATCTTTCATTCCATAAAATGTTCACCCTTCTTCAGCTCATTTCAAACACGTCTTTGATACCATTAAAGCCTTCAACAAGTGTAGCATTACGAGAATGATACCATTCTCTCAAGTCATTTTTCTTAGTAGTTAATGTTTCCATAGATCGTTGTACAGTCGCACTACGTTCTTTCAGCCTATTTATCTCAATCCCCCGAGAGTTATCAGCTGCCCTCATCTGTTGTAGCTGAGTTGCTTTTTCAGCATTTGCAGCCTTCAGTCGCTCATTTTCTTTTCTTAACTGTGCAATTTCCGAATCCTGTTTTCTAACAGGCTCTTTCAAAGAATTTATCTCCAACTGTTGTTTGACAACTTTGTTCCGATTTGAAGATATAAACTCCAAATTCTTGTTAATCTGGATTGTCGTAGCTTGCAACGGAGAGAACTGAAAATCTACTTTCTCATCCTTTTCCATTTCAGAGAACAAACGACTGGTTCGTTTTGTATTTTGTTGATGAGATGTAGACTACGATTGTTGAACTGAAGAGGTAGTAGGTTGCGTTTGAACTGGAGTATCTTCAGTCGAAGGTGTTTCAGCTGTTGTGGTATTTCAAGGTTGTGGTTCAGAAATTGTAGTGGGTTCCATTATTACAGACTCAGTCTCCTCTGTTGTAAAGGTTGGTTGGACTTCTGCAACTGGTTCACTTACCCTATCATTACCAACATTACCATCGTCATTATCATTACCCTTTCCCTTTTTATGACCAAACTTATTTTCTATCATCCTTTTCAAAGTTGGTTCTTCATTATCTAAATCACTGTCATCATGGCGCCACTTGTTGTTTTCTGGTGCAATATATTTGATCATTTTCCAGAAAACCGATCAACTTACGAGGAGGTGTACTTTCCTTGGAACGTTTTGCTGCTACACCTCTAAAGATCTTCAACGAATGTTCCATCATAACTTCAACTTTTAAAACATCGTTGTCGTTCTTCGAAAGATTCGGATGTTGCTCATTCAAGATCATTTGGAGAAAACGAACATGTTTTTCTTCATGTTTGCAAAAATATACTTTGAAACACTAAAAAGTTTGTTCAATGTCAAAGTTATCATTATTCCAACCAAGCTATCATTATTGCCATGTCATAACCACTTCTTCTGTTGCTCAAACATTGAATTAAAACATGTAGAAAGAACTTGTATCGGAGTGGCAACCATGCTTTGTTTAGTTGTCCTATGAAAAATCTCCAACACATTTCATTCTAGCCAGACATCCACGTTGACACTTCAACGGTACTAAGAATGGAGCTTCAGGATCATCACCAAGCTATAATACTGAGTTAATGATTTCAACAGAGACATCTACGTTTAAGTCATTTACTTTCCCGCAGCTAAGTTCCTGTCCATTTACTTCAACAACTTTAGCTGAATCCCAAATTTCCTTGATCAACGTATTGTATACTGTAGTCTTGTGAGTGATAGCATAATGTATCCTTGAGTCACGCAAAAACTTCATTATACCGTTGTACTAAGCAAATTTGTCTTCCGGATCCAAGTAGGCCACCATGTTATATCTAGGTTCCAACATAATTTCCACTTCTGACTTGTCAGTCCTCTTTGTCGTGGGTTTTTTATTATGTTCCTTTTGTTCCATTCTATACACATAAGACAACAAAGATAAGAACATAAATTCATTAGGGAATATACACAAAAAGTTTTATTTCAAACTTTCTGTATGTATAAATTCCCTGAACAAAGAACTACTGACTCATACGAATAACAATTTATTCGTAT
Organism: Scalesia atractyloides; assembly: GCA_947069175.1. Lineage (NCBI taxonomy): Eukaryota > Viridiplantae > Streptophyta > Magnoliopsida > Asterales > Asteraceae > Scalesia > Scalesia atractyloides. The sequence continues at coordinate 49,195,130 of CAMTDV010000020.1, forward strand.
AAATAAATGATTCACTCGTACGAGTAACTGGCTCGTACGAGCGATATGTTACTTGTGCGAGTGATGTTTCACTCGTACGAATCTAGTTCACACAAACAACTTGAAGAGAAGATATTTGTTTTTCGTTAAAGATTTTTCGCTTAAAGTTTGTTGTTCATATCAGCAAGTCACATGGTCAGATAACGGTTAAGTTGTTCATCTTCAAAGTATGCCAAACATTTTCAAGTATACCTTAAAGAAATCAAAAACAACTAAGGAGAGGTGTAAAGATGACGTAAGCAAGGTGAAAGTGAAGTTCCACCAAAGAACTTCATCTCCTTTTATACCACATCAAGACACTCGTACTAATTACCTAGCTCGTACGAAGAACTCCAATCGTACAAGACCCAGTGGTCGTTCGTACGAATCACAATAGCTCGTACGAATGATCACAAAAATGGACTTTCAGTTCTTCGAGGACCTTAGGTGTTTCGCTGACCTGTTTAGAACTTTGCACATATCCACACTAATCAAAAGTTAAGTTAGAAAAGTGCTTGTTAAACAAATTTTGTTCTTTTGAGATGACTTTACCCATTGTAAGAAAGTACTTTTAGGAAGTTATGTTATCAAAGGCGAATGGTTTTTAGGGCGTATCTTGGTAGAAAACTTTTGAGTTTCAACTTTGCCTAATTCAAAAAGAACTTAATTTAACAACAAAGTAAACTAAACTAAATAACTACTAACAGATAAGAGTAAACTATGTATTAATTAGACAATCTTTTTCAGTGTTTCAAGGTAAGAGAATCATACCAGCTTTTAATCCTGTCAAAACGAGTTTTATTTAAAAACATCAAATTAAATAAATAAGAAATTTTACAATGATTATCGGTATTGTTGTCCATGTAAGCTCAACTTATCAGATGTAGATATGATTAATGTATGATTTATACTTACTAGCTGGTTTTTTAACTACTTCACGACACATTCCCGTATCAAGACATGCATGAGAGAAAATCTTACCGGTGAGTATACTGCTTATCATTTGTTTTGATGTAGATGATGTGAGATACTCACTTATTTTGATTGAAAACAAGCCCTATGTGATTAAATCACTTATTGATGAGGAACTTGATTTTCAGATGCATGTAGGGCATAGGAGTAAGTCTATGAACAGGTTAGTACCATCGTACCGACAAAGAGACGAACTTAGCTCCCGCATAAGGTTGTGCTATTTTATCACTTATTTTTGGGTGGATGTGATATTTTTATCAGTTATTGAGGGTCATATGCAGTATTTACACGTATGTATGGTATCATGGAAGATCTAGACTTGCGTCACCGTTATTTTTCGGTAAAAGATTCAACCATGATACCCAGATGATAAGTTAGTATAAAGACCGCATATCTCAGAACCTCGGCATACTATCAAACGAAATTTCGGTACCAAGACCATATGCCAATGAATGGTTCCCACCTGGCATGCAGTCCGTTATGTTTATATCAACCTGCACATGCTAATCTGATTGTGAGCTTACCGATACATCATTAGTAAAGCTACTTATCAATTTTCGTTCTATGTTTTTAACTATTTATGACAGATCACAGGTGTGTATCATCATCTTCTCTTAGCTATCCAAGAAACTCATTTTTGATTTTTGGTTTTTCTATTGTTTTATATTTTTTCTAAATTTTTCTCCCCCTTAAGCAAAGAAGGTAAATAAATGAAAACTTAACTAAATAAAAAAATATTTTTGTATTTTCTCATGTTTTTGTATTTTCTCGAAATATTCTCTCCCTAAAATATAAAACTAAGAGAAAATAAAAAAAACTTTTTGTAATTTTTAGATTTTAAGAAAATATTTACCAAAAATAATTAGCCAAGGATGAATTACTCGGGTTTCACCTTTATGCCATTGACCAAAAGTAGATAATCAAAACGAGATTTATCAAAAGCTTTTGTAAACAGGTTGACACGTTGGTGATCGGTGTGGGTTTTAACAACATTGATAAGTTTCTTTTCATAACAATTCTTGTATGAAATGATACTTATTCTTAATGTTTTTAGTTTTGAGTGATGTACAGGATTTCGAGTGATATGTAAAGCAGCTTCGTTATCAACATAAAAAGGAGTAGTTAGAAATTCAAAACCGTAGTCGCGCATTTGTTGTTGGATCCATAGAACCTGAGAGCAGCAACTAGAAGCCGAAATATAGTCATCCTCCAGGTCGACGTAGCTACACAAGTCTGCTTTTTGCATTGCCACGTGACTAGGCGATTTCCCGCTGACATCTGCTATTGTTAATTTTGCATTAATCTTGCAGCCACCATGATCAGAATCCCTGAATGCTGTCATATCAAAGTTATCATCCTTAGGGTACCAGAGACCAGTGTCCGGGGGACCCTTCATATAACGATAGATTCTTTTCATAGCAATCAAATGAGAAACCTTCAGACTAGACTGGTAGCGAGCTAGAAGACATGTTGGGTACATTATATCGGGTCTTGAAGCAGTAAGATACATGAGAGATCCAATCATGCACGATAAAGAGATGGTTTCACATGTTCACCCATTCCATCAGGAGTAATCCCATGATTTTGAGCTAATGGAGTTCCCAAGGGCTTTGAGTCTTCCATGTGAAATCGTTTGAGAATATCCCCGACGTACTTGGTTTGATGGATGAAAATCCCTTCCTTAGATTGATGAACCTACAAACCTAAAAAGAAAGTCATTTTTCCCATTGTGCTCAACTCAAACTTCTCTTGCATCACCTGCTCAAAATCTTTACACATTTTGTCTTTGGTAGACCCAAAAATAAAATCATCAACATACACTTGTACCGGCAATAATTCCTCATTTTGTTCCTTGATGAAGAGAGTACAGTCGATCAATCCACGTCGAAAACCATTCTTCAGAAGATAGGAAGACAACGTTTCATACCAAGCCCGTGGAGCTTGATGGAGACCAAATAGCACCTTATTGAGAAGCCAAACCTTGTCCAGGATGGATTGAATCTTCAAAACCAGGCGGTTGCTCAACATATACTTCTTCGTCAACCACACCATGAAGAAATGCACTATTCACATCCATTTGATAAACAGTAAACTTCTTGTAGGACGCATAAGCCAAGAAAATTCTTATGGCCTCAAGACGAGCTACTGGTGCATAAACTTCATTGTAATCAATGCCTTCTACCTGATTAAAGTCCTGGACGACTAATCTTGCCTTGTTTCTCACAACAACACCTCGGTCTTCCTTCTTACATTTGTAAACCCATCTTGTTCCAATCTTCTTGTAGTTGTCAGGCCTGTCAACCAATTTCCACACGCCTAACTTCTGAAACTGCTGAAGTTCTTCTTGCATTGCTTCAACCCGTGAGTCTTCTTTCATTGCCTCCTTCTAAGATTTCGGTTCTTCTTGGAAAACATAGCAGGCAAAAGACCAATCATTCTATTCCCCAGATTCCCTAATAACTGAATACAAACCAGCATTCTGATTATTCCTGAGCTGACTACGAGTTTGCACACCACTCTGGACATCTCCTATAATATTCTGATGACGATGGGAATTATGGATTCGAGTTTCAGGAACATCACGAACTCGAGAATTTATACCCAAATTGTTCATATTCAGATCAACAACTAATTCTTTTGCTAGATTTGACGAAGATGTAGACGCATGACCTTCAGTCGTCCCTAGATTTTGAATATTTGATGTGGCATCTGAAATTCTAGGGACTGCACCAGAAGTAGCTTTATTTTCATCATGGAACTCATCATCTTCTGAAGAAACATTGTAATCAGCAGCATCCTCGAATTCCTCATTTTGAACATGATTGTTAACCGAAGTAGACACTTGAGGATTAACAATAATTGGTCGAACTAATGAAGAGTCAACCGTAGTATCACTTTCCATTAACATTTGAGCCGCTGCAGAAGCATCATCAAAAGTTGACAGATTAAAGGAGTTAAACAGCCCATCGTCGTCAAACATCCAAGGAGCACCCGGAACTCTTACTGATTCACTATATCTTTGAACCTTAACTTCACCCCATTCTTAAGTCTTCTTTGTTGAAAAATTCCACACTCTGAAATTAGGGTGAAGTTAAGGTTCAAACATTTCTTTCTTTGAACAGAACTCATCCATAACTTGATTCTTAGATTCGGTACCATTGTCGCTTCTGATTCTCCTTATCTTTAAAATGTATAAATTTTCAAGCAGCGTTAGGAGATTCTTGAGGATTTCAGGAACTTCACTCTTGTGTGCCAACATATTCTCCCATGAAAATCTTGAGTAGTCGTCAGTAACTACTAAACAATATGAATCACCAAAGGTAGTCTTGTGTTTCATAGGTCCAAAGAGGTCCATGTGAAGACGTTCCAGAGGCATATTCACCGTGTTAATCTTCTTCATAGGATGAGATTTTCTTGCTTGCTTTCCCTTTTGGCACGATACACAAACGTCTTGTAAATGAAAATTCTTCATTGGTACACCATTCACAAGATTGTTTTTCACCAAATAGTTCATTTTCCTCAACTGAATGTGTCCCATTCGTTTGTGCCAAGAGATTGATTCCTTTTTAGTGGCTTTTGTGACAAAACATGTAACTTGTGTAGATGTGGTAATAGCTTGGCTCATGTCAAGAATATACAAGTCTTTAATTCTTTGGGAATCATGAAACCAGTTTTCAGCACATAACATCCGGCATCATGAAAATGAACCGTGAACTTCTTGTCGCAGCTTTGAGAAACACCAAGAAGATTGTGATCAATTTAACGAACATAATTGATCTTATCAAAGCTAACCACACCATTGGATACCATTCCTTCTCTAGTGATGTATCCGCCCTTGTCTTCATCAAAAGCAACATAGCCTCCTCGAATGCTTTTTACATCATAAAGGAGCCTTAAGTCCCCTATCATGTGCCTCGATACTCAACTGTCAACAATCCAATGACTATTCACAGTTCCTCTTGGAACACCCTGCACATTTCAAAAACCTGATCTGTTTGAGATGGGGACCCAAGCCTTAGTGGTCTTGGTTCGACCCTTATTATCAAGAAATGTGATTTCTATTTCTTGATGATTTGGAAATTGTGTGCCGCCTCTTGAAACATCACCGGTCTTAGGTTTCCAAGATTTTTGAGATTTTCAAGAATGACTATTATTTACATTTTTAACAACTTCTAGTTTTATTAAATTTGAAGAACTTGGTATCCTTTCTGAAGAATCCCGTTTTAATTCTTTTTCAATTAATTTTACTTGTTTACGTCTCTGTTTTTCTTCTTGTTCTTTAACAATACGTTTGTCTTGTTTTGGAGAAACATATCGACGTTGGCAAGTCGGTTCAGGAGGGCCTTTCTCAACAAATCTAGGCTTTGCTGGGTTTGTCCAATTTTTCATTATGTGTCAAAATTCTCCACATTTAAAACAAGTTCTCCTCTCAACAAATTTAGGCGATCCTGTTTTTATGACTTAATGTTGAACTTGTGGGTCTTGAGGTACTTGGTTCATTTTCACACCCATTTGTATGTTGAGTGTAATTGTTTTCACTGTTACGCTTTAAAATCTTGACTTTGTTTACAAAATCAATATTAAACATGCCTTCAAAAGTCTCTACTTTATCAGTACTAGTAGAACTCACAAATTAACATTCTTAAACTTCTTCTTGTAGCGAGTGCCTTTTGTTTCAACCTTCGGTTGTGGTACCTTAGGTTTTTTCAACTCGCTTCTCTTGTTGTTTTTATTTTGAAATGAATAATGGTTGTGACTTGATTGGGTTTTGCTTTTCCAAAAACTTGGTTATTGAATTTTCAAAAACTTGATCAATAGAGGTTGGATTTACATATTTGATCGGAAAGTCTTTGTTAGAATAGATTTTCTTATCTCCAACCAAGGTATACAACACATTATCATTTTCATCTGTGGACACATTTGTCTTGACAGATTTCATAGGATCATTCTCTTGATTTTCAAAAATTTTCACACCGGGAGTAGCAGACATGTCTATCTATTTTTCTTCATCAAGAGATTGATCCTCATCATTTTTCTTTGACTCATCATCTGACGAATCATCCTCCTCTGTTGTAGAGGGGTTCTGATCCACGACTGATGATGAGTTCTCGGATTTTCTAGATTCAACTGAGGATGTCTAGCTTGAACCTTAATCCTGCTACAAACTCTTCTGGATTAAGAGGTACAGAGGGTTCAAAATATTGGTATTTCCTCTTCATCAGGCAATTTGGTATAATTGTGTTTCAACGGAGGTGGCACAACTTATACCCAACGCATTTAACATCTCCTTTTAGTGTTTGAACATCAATGATATGATCAAGCACATATTGGGAGTTAGAATAACTCTCCAATTTTAGCTTGATCGCATCATGTTCGCATTTGGCGATGGCTAACTCTTTCTTTGTTTCCTCAAGGAGATTAATGTAGTTATTAATTCTTGTTTCTTTTTTCAAAACTGTCTTTGTTAATTCAGAAGCGCTTTTCTTAAGGGTTTCTGTTACAGATTTGAATTCTTTTTCGTTTCGAGTTAAAGCCAAGTTAGCCTCTTTGCATTTTGATAGTTCAACAACTAGGTTTTGATTGTGACTGTTTATTGTTTTAAGTTTTCTTTTTAATTCAGAACAATCACTGCAGATTTTTGGAGAGTCGCAGTTTATCTGACTTGTCGAACCTGCAACATTCACCATGAAGGCAGTATGATAAGGGAAGGATGCACTATTTTTAAAGAATTTTTATGTTTCCTTCGATGCAGCTTCTGCTATCTTCATCAGACCCGCCTTTTGACCTTTCAACTTTTCTGCTTCTTTTAGCAACTTTCTGACCTCAGCATCACTTCCTTCTGTTGTATCTGAATCATATCCATAACCATCTGAACTTGAGCATTCTTCATCAGAACCACCATTATACCATGAACTAGCATCATCAACAGAACTATCAGTGCTGTGAACATGTTTGATTCGATTGATGACCTTGGCATAACATGCAATTCCTCCATGATTCTCATTTCCGAATTGCACTGACCAATCACATCCTTCATCTGCCTGAACTACTAAAGCTTTTTTTGTGTTGTTTGAAGGTCCTGATTGGGTGGTGTTGTTTGAGTTGTTAACTGCTACTATTCTTTGATCATTGTGAACTTGAGCTGTGTTGGATGGTTGCGATTGATTTCGGAAGGGGTTGTGATTTCCTTGATTGCTGGGTCTCGTACACTCACGCTTGAAGTGACCTCTTTCACCAAAGTTGAAGCAAGTAACAACATTTTTATCAAAACCATATTTTGTATCTTTCTTGCTTTCCAAACTTGTTCTTCATGTTCTGCTCATATAATCCTTAGCTCTTCTCACCGCACTTGCAAATGCCCATTTGATATCCATTAGCTCCATCTCATCTGTCTATTTGTTGGTAGTCTTAATTTGACCAGCCACTAATCCACAATAGGTCCTAACCATGGTGTTTAGAAGTTTCATATGTTCCAAAGCAACTTCTACTCTAACCTGGAAAGATGTGATGTGTCAAGTCTAACTGTATTGGGATTTGCAGGTTGAAAGTTGTTATGATAAAAAGCTTGTTGAGGAGCTTGCTGTGGAACTTGAGATGTAAGATCTTGTGGTTGTCGTAAAAAGGTTTTAGGATCAAACAAGTGTCCATAGGTTTGAGTACTGGAGCTTGCAGGCTGATTTGTTTGAACTGGTGGTGGTAGAAAGGGATTCATGTTTGACACAAATGCGGTTTGAAGTTTTGGTTGCTGATTTGCACTAATACCTGTATTAATACCTCCAAAGTACATCTCAGGGTTTTGTGGAATAGTAATTCTTTGTGCCTTTCGAAGTTTTCTTCATTTTTGTTCTCCAATTTCTGCATAAATTCATAAATACTGATTGAATCCAAAACACCTGTATGCTTCAATAAGTCAATAAATTGACCCCATTTGGGTGGTAATGCATCAACAAAGCGCATCACGATTTCTTGTGGAGATGCTAACACTTTGTATGAGTACATTTCGCTGAGCAGATGGTAGAAACGTGTTATCATATCATTCAGTGTTTCATTTTCCATGAACATGAAACCTTCAAACTCCTTCTTTAGCAGATCATGCCATATTTTTCTTCTTGCAGCATTACCTTCTCCTCTTGCTTCAAGGGTGTCCCACAAATTTTTGGTGGTGGTACAGTACACAAACTGATGATAAATATCTTTATGAAGTGCTTGTGTAAGGATAGCAAATGCCTTTTTCTCTAGATTGTAAGCCTTTTTATCACCTTCATCTAGGTTGGCTAAGGAGGTTGGATTTGATCCTACTTCTTCGAGAGATTCTTATAGGGTGTAGTAAAACATGTCCATAATTCTGTGTTCTGACCGATAACAAATGTGTGGAAACGACTTTTCCATGAAGGATAATCGTTCATATGGTTTAGTTTAGGTGGACGGTTATTACTCCTAGTTTCACTCTCGCTCATAAGAAGAATCTAAATGCTCTGGTTCTGATTTGCGACACACGCCCATTGATTTGCGGTAATCATGGCTGTATGTTGAGGCATTAATGACTTAACCCATGAGGTTGCGGAGCTTTGTGAAGAGTCTTGAGTTGTGCTTGAACTACTACTCAATCCCACGGATTAGTACTCATTTTCTTGATTATGAAAATTAAAAGGTTTAAAGTCTAATTTTTTTTAAAATAACAGTATCCTTTTAAAAAATCACAATGTTTGAAAATTCACAAAGTTTGAAAAACTGAATCACGAAAAACAGATTAAGTTGTTCTTCGTATGAACTAATGTTTTGTACCAGTGTTTTTCCTTCGTACAAACCAGGTGTTTCGTACGAGGGACACTCTTTCGTGGGAACGACTTAGTCTTTCGTGCAAACCATATTCTTCGTGCGGATGACTATTCTTTCGCGCGAACTGTCTAGTTCTTGGTGCGTATATGTTATTCGCAAAAATGTTTTTTGCAGAGGAATCTTTTTGCAGGGCTGTTTGGTAAAAATTTCCTTTTCTTGCACATACTGGTTTTCGAAAGCGGTCTGTTGTCAACACAATTTTGGTTAAAAAGACAAACATTCCATGTCAAGTCCAGAAAGTCAGAGATTTGGTCAACTTTACAACAATATTCCGATGAGTTTCTCCTACAAATGAGTTCAATTTGAATAGACGAAAATTTTAAGAAAAACACGATTTTAACAGGTCTCCATGTGTTCTAACAAGGTTTTAATGAAAATTTTTAGGGTACAGCAAGTTTTGACTAAGTTTTAAGTTTGTTATCTTTTAAAAACTTAAGTTTCCTAGTGAAAGTTCAAGAACACTTTAAGAAACCCTCAAAACTAGCTCAGACACAACTCTAAGCTTGGTTTTAAACAAGGAAGAGATCCAAATCTCTGATACCACTTGTAGGTCCACTTGGAGGATCAAGGTTAACCTACTTCCCTGTTTACACAACACAAGTACGAGTGCGGAATCCTCGTAAGTATGCAAACCAAAGCAAAGTAAGAACACAGGATAACCAAAGCTTCAATATCTTGATTAAAAGAAGAGAACTAGTACAAACATATACAACAATGTTCATACAGACTCATGCAACACACTATGTGCACTTGTGACTCTCTCTAGAATAGCTCTAGTATCTCTCTAGCATGTCCAACCCTAAACTGAGAAGTGCATGCCTGCTTATATAGTGTCCACACCTAGCAACAGTATGAAGTATGTTGCTGGTCATACGAAACACCAAAAGACATGAAGAACATTCTCCAAAGATGCTCGTACAAACAAACTGGCTCATACGAATCATGAACTGTCTCGTACAAATCAAGCAGGATGCTTGATTTGATGAACTCATTCGTACGAACAGTAAGTAGCTCGTACGAGCAACATCTTGCTCGTACGAAGCATTCTCACTCGCACATAGAAGTCTTCTTTGGAGAACGTGCCATAGATGACGTACACAAAACTCAACGGTATGCATATATGCAACTGTTTTACACCGACAGACTGATCGTTGTAGTAAACCAAGATAGGAGGATATCTTGACTTGGTCGACAGGACCAAACTATACATACACTGTAAACAAAGAGTGTACAATTACTGACGTAACTAAGAACAACGAGAGACACAAAAGTGTATCAACAGATAGATTCAGAAGAGTTAGAGGTGATTAATATTAAATGGTGCATGGCTTCCAAAGTCCGCGGAACTCATAGATTTATGATGATTACGGGAAGAAATAGCTTGGAAGGTTTGGATGGGAAGCTTGGATTTGATAAGTCAAAGGTTATATGTTTCAGATGTAGAGAGAAATGACATTTCAAACGGGAATGTATTAACCGAGAAGTCAACAGTAATCAAAGTCCTTTTAGTGACGATTACTACAAGAAAGCTATCAGTCATAAGCCGTCACCACCACAATCAAATTCAAGAGTGATTCAAATAGAAGACGGTCCATCTAACGCTTAAGACAAAGCTTTAATAGTGGCCCAAGAAGATGAAGGATTTAACTGGAGCAAGTACATTTCTAAAAACGAAAGTCTTGCACTTCTAGACGAGATAATTGAGGAGCCTAAACCTGAAACAGAAGATTATTCTAAAGCAGTATTCGATGAAGCTCTTGAGGAAGCTGTTCTAAATCTGATTCATGAACAACATGCTGAAGAAGAGAATATATTGCATAATGCTTTTATAAATCTGATTCCACCTAATACGTTTCCATTTTTTGAAGGATGTTTTGATTTAAGCTATCAAGTGCAAGCAGAAGAGGACTCAAAGTCTGAGTGTGTGGAATTGATAGATGTGTAAAAAGAGATGAATGCCGAGAATTTGACAGAGATTGCAAACAAAGCAATGTTGGCAAACCTTAAAGAGGTAGTTTCTGATGAAGTCAAGGAAGAGTCGGTGACTGAATTTGTCAAAGAGTCGGTAAAGGAGGTTGTCAAAGTTGTGGTTGTTGAGGTTGAAAAACATGCAAGAGATGCCAAGAACCTTGCAAGGAATGTGTCAAGAAAGATAAAAACTAGTCTGAACTGAAAAAACTTTCAGATAATTTGTCAAGTGATTATAACGAAACTAAACAAGCTTATGGCAAATTATCTAAAGCTATTAAACAATATGAAAAAGTTAATAGTGAAGATAGTGCAACTTTGTCGATGCTTAAAGCAACTATTATGGACAAACAAATGGCAATTAACATTCATCTGAACAAAATTTTTGAACTTCAAAATGTGCTTAAAGAATTAAAATGGAAACGGAAAGGGTTAACAAATTGTTAATTAGTTATTCCACCGGCTCATATGTCATTGATCATATTCTTTCGAAAATTGAAAAGGAAGAAGATGATAAGAAAGGTAAGAACAAAGGTGTTGGTTACAATCGTGTTCCACCACCCATGTCGGAAAGCTAGGCTAGAAAGGAACCATCAGGAGTGGAAAAGGCGCTTAATCTAAATTTGAAAACTGAAAAGAAAAATGAGTTGCCCAAGTACATTGATGTAACATACACAAAATTAGACAATGAATGTGAATCTGATGTGGTTAAAACATGGTTTAAAAGGTTTTGGGAAGTGAACGTGATAGCACAGAGTATGGAAGTGCTGAGTCGAAATTGGAGAAAACTAGTTCAAGTTCACCTTCTGAAAATGAGCAGAGCTTTCACAAGAATTATCTTGATAAATCAGAATCTAGTTCGGATGATGATTCTACATTGGTTGCTTATACCATGAAAGGATTGGACAAACTATATTCTGCTCAAGAATTTTGGATTTAGAATGTGAATCTTGAGAAAGTAGAATAAGTGTTTAACCTAACAGAGATCAATTTTTCTCAAGTGGAAAATTTAATTGAGTCTTACTACTCTAAACCAAAAAATTTTAGTAAAAATAATTGTAAAGTTAAAAATTATCCTGAAAACAAGCGTAAAAGGTTTGGGTATGTTAAGAAGAAAAATGTATAAGTTTCAAAAATCAAATTTTCAAAAGAAAGTAAACTTTGTGTTTGGATCAAGCACGGTAAGTGAAAAAGAAAGGTTGGGAAAGGAACAATCAAGCAATGATTTCCATGAAGAAATAAACATCGTGAGCAGAATTTGAGTTCATCTACTAATGTGACAGTAGAACATGTTGGAAATGTAACAAAGTTGGACATATTGCATGATAATATACTCAAAACAACTGAAAATCCTTTTACAATGCAAAGAAATCCAAAGAAGATGTGAAACAAAAAAACATGAATTTGTTCCAAAATAAATGTTAAAAAGAAATAACGAATCCAATAAAGTTGTGAAACCAGAAATTCCAAATGTTTCAAAGTTTGAAATTGGTGAAACTTCAACCAAAACCGAACAAAAGGATTCAAAATTTTATTCGAAGAAGGCAATTCTAAAAACATAAACTTGGGTGGTTTAAACCAAAACATCTTTTGTAAAACTCAAAACACATGTTAAATCTGAAGTTAAACAGGATGTTAATGTCAAAGTTTCAACGTTTGATATTCCCAACCCACCCAAAACCGAGAAGGCTTGGGTTTCATTGTTTAAGTAATTGCTTATTTACATGTGGACAGTGGAGCTTCTCATCACATGAAAGTAATGCTGGCATTACTCTATGATGTTAAGTATATTAGCGGAGGCTATGTAGGGTTCGGGGGAAATCAAGGTGGGAGAATTATTGGAGAAGGAAGACTTTCCAATGGTGTAGTCTCGTTCGACAAAGTGACTACATTGCTGAATTGGAGAACAATTTACTAAGCATCTCAAAGATTTGCGATAAGAAGTTTACAACTCACTTCAATGATAATGAATGCTTAATTCTGAAGCCAGGATTCAAAATTCCTGAGGAGTGGATTCTCATGCGCGCACCTCGAGAAAATGATCTTTATGTCTTAGACATGAGTGTCGCATCCACTACATCGAACTCGGCACAATGTTTTGTCACGAAAGATGGGGCATATCCATTTGAGAAAAAATGAACTATCTGGTCCACAACAATCTAGTGGAGGGTGTTAATCTCAAAAGTTTTCATCTGGGTGACGATTGTCTTAGCTGTAAAAGAGGAAAAACCATAAGAAATCACACCCGAGAAAACTTGTGAATTCTATCAAATTACCACTAGAAAGGCTTCATATGGATCATTTCGGGTCATTCTACCTCAAAAGCATATCTGGTGATCTATAGTACCTCGTTGTGACAGACGACTATTTGAGATTCTCGTGGGTTATCTTCCAGGACAGTAAAGATGAAACAATTAATATTCCTATGATTAATTGTACCATCTTCCAATAAGACGAATACAATGTGATAATTGTACCGAGTTAAAAAATAATTGAATGCTTTAATTTTGTAACGACAAAGGTATACTTCACAAATTTAGTGCCCCCTATACTCCATAACAAAATGGAGTAGCTGAACATAAGAATCAAACTCTCATTGAAACTACACGCACGATGCTCAATGATTCAAAGTTACCTGTAAGTTTCTGGAGCGAAGCCGTTGCCTTAGCATGTTACACGTTGAACATGGTTTTAACCATCATGGCACATAAGAAGACATTTTTCAAACTACTTAACCAATGAAAGCCGAACTACGACTTTTTGGAACCATTTGGATCTCCATGTAAGGTCATTGACCCGGATGGTAAATTTAGTGCTAGATCTTTGGAGGGATTTTTCGTAGGCTATGCAAGTCCGTTGAGAAGAGTATATTTGCCAAGTTTAAATCAAGTTATGCTTGCTCAACATGTTGATTGTCAGAAGTATACAATGCCTACTCAAAAGCTTGGTGAATCCTGGTTGTTCAACTACGAGAGTTTATGGAATTCTTTCGATCTACTAGAAGAACCAAATGAAGAGGAACTTGTGTTATTATATCAACAACAGCAATCGTCTAATCAACAACAAGTTCCAAGACCAATAGTGGTTACTCAACTATCTATTGGTACAAATGATTATAGAGCAGGTCCGAGCATGACTCAAACAGTACCCATCGTCGTACAAGTAGTGAATGCCACAGAGCCCACTTTTGATCAGTCTGATGACTCTGATTCTGACACTGGGCTGACACATGATCAAGATGGTGATTCTAGCTCCGATGAAGGTTCTGAGCAAATAACAAGTCTCCTAAATCAATCTGCAGGTCTTAGAAATCAGAATGAATCTTCAACAAATAATCAAGTCGTTGAACAGAACATTACGAATTTGGAGAGCGAAGTAAATGTTCCTAATGAAGTAATGCCAAAGAATTTGTCCTACCACCCATCGGAGATTATTATCAGAACACTGCATGCTGGTGTAAAAACACGCAATCAGATTAACAAGGATCATAGTAATTTTTATTTCGCAGATTGAGCCGAAATCGAATAAGGAAGCACTTGCCAATGATAGCTGGATAAATGCAATGCAAAAGGAGTTGCAACAATTTGAAAAGCTCAGTGTCTGAAAGCTTGTTGAGCTACCAGTCAATCACAAAGCAATAGCTACTTAATGGGTCTTCAAGTGCAAAAGAGATGCTAGAGGGGTAATTATGTGCAATAAAGCTCGACTGGTTGTCAAAGGTTTTCATCAGCAAGAAGGCATTGATTATAGAGAGGTTTATGCTCTGGTTGCAAGACTAGAAGCAATCCACATATTCCTAGCGTTTGCATCATGGAAAGGTTTTAATGTGTACTAATTAGATTTCAAATCAACTTTCCTTTATGGAAAAGTGAAAGAGGAAGTGTATGTTGGACAACCACCGGGGTTTGTCAATCCAGTGGATAAAGACAAGGTTTAATTACTAGATAAGGCGTTATATGGGTTGCATCAGGCCCCGAGAGCCTAGTATGAGACACTCTCTCAGCACTTGTTAAACAACGACTTTACCAAAGGCACTACTGATAGCACACTCTTCATACGGGAAGTGAAAGGACATCTGCTGATCGTACAAATCTATGTGGGTGACATCATCTTTGGCTGTACGAACGATGCACATTATAAGGAATTTGAAGAAATCATGAAAAAACAAAATTTGAAATGAGTTGAATGGGAGAGATGAGGTTCTTCTTAGGGCTTCAGATCGATCAGTTGCCTGATGGTATCTTCATCCATCAGACAAAGTATGTCCACGATATCTTGGAGAAAATCGAAATGTCAGGAACGACACCATTATCTACCCCATTGGTAATTAATCATGGCATTTGTCCAGGCGAACATGGAGTCAAGATAGATGAAACCTTATATCGATCGATGATTGGATCCCTAATGTATCTTACAACATCAAGACAAGACATCATGTATCCAACATGCCTTTGCGACTGATATCAATCGAGTCCTCGAGTGTCACACCTGACGATAGTCAAACGGATTTCAGATACTTGAAGGGTTGCCTAAGCTCCGGCTTGTGGTACCCGTGAAATGATAACTTCGACCTCACAGGATATCCGGACTCAGATTTTGGATGCTGCAAACTTAATGCTAAATCTACAATGGCTGGTTGCTAGTTCTTTGGAATACGCTTAGTAACGTGGCAATGCAAGAAGCAAACCATGGTCGCTCTCTCTACTTGCGAGGCTGAATACGTATCGGTTTCCAATTGCTACTCCCAAATCTTGTGGATACAACAACAAATGAGAGACTTTTGATTGCAATTACTAGATATGCCCATATATGTAGATAACAAGGCTACTATTGATATAACTAAAAACCCGTTTCATCACTCGAAAACTAAACACATTGAAATTCGACATCACTTTATCCGTGATTGTCACGAGAAAAAGTTTATTCGAATAGAAAAGATCCACACTGATGAACAAAAGGCAGATTTTTTTACCAAACCATTTGATCAAACAAGATTTAAATATCTTTTGAGAGTTAATGTATGTAAAATCTAACATCAGATGGGGAATTAAAGGTTGAATATGGATCGGATAATGAGTTTTCATGATCCTCATCAGCTTGTCATATTTTATACTTTTTAGAATTTTTTTTCTCTTTAAAATAAAAAATCCAAGAATATGTTTTGATTTTAGGGGGAGAAAATGTGATAGAAAATACAAAAACATCAAATAATGCAAAAAATGTACAAAAACATGAAAAAGTCAAAAAGAGTTTTCGTGTGAATATAGGAAATTATAGTACATAAGTGGGCTATCACAATATGCTAAAGAAATGTAATATCAAAAATTTTAAACAAGTCTCACTAATGATGTGCTAGTAGGCTTCGCACATTCAGTAGATTGTTTCTGAGATATAAAGATAAATGAATAACTTCTTAATTAGTGAGTTAACATCTCTCGGATATATGGTCTTAGTACACCAAAATTTCGTTTGAGAGATTGTCGGATTTTGAGATACTAGGTGTTTATAGATAATTGATATATGGGGTATTATACAAATTCTTATGGTTTGCATCAGTGATGGACTACAACTTGTAGAATACTTTTGCTTTTAAACCCAAAAACTGCAGCAAATTGTAAGTATCGAAAGATCCAACAATTGCAGTAAAAGATCCCAAATTGGAACACTACTTTTAAGACGCGCCTTCATCTCCTTGTAAGTACGGTGGTACTAACCTGAGCTCTCCAAGTCTCGCGCTACCCAGATACAGATATCAGTTAGATATATTCACCTGTAAGATGAAATCTAGGGAATCTTGATACGAGAGTATATTCTAAGTTGGGAAAAATGATTAAGTCATGTTCCCAAAATTACCTAATGTATCTCGGAACAATTGAGAAATGTGTAGAGGTTTATGTGGACAAGTATAGTGACAATCTAAGTGAATTTGTTTAGTACTTAAAGTCTTATAAAGGTCAACAGTACTAGTGATATGTGTTGGTGCATTATGTCTATTGCCTACGTCTAGGATGTGTCGATATTGTATATAGGGCTAAAACCTCATTTGTATAAATGTTATTAATTGTTTTATATGTTTTGTAATTTACTCGTACGTGTGAGTCAGGTGGATCGTACGAGTGACACTCTATCACTCGTACGAAGCAACCACTGGCACAAGTCACAACTTCTGTTTCACACACTCCAGTGCGGTCATGTCGACCTCTAGAGGAGTGTTGTGTCAGAGCTAAAGAGTGTTAGTTCAGTTGGTACGGTGAAGCCCTGCTGATTTGTTTACTTGCGTCTGTACTTACACGACATTCAATACAATTCAGAGCAGTTAAACACTATCTATCTCTTGTTCGTTTGGCATCCTCTCTAGCAATGAATTCCGCCTCTGCTAGTTCAGTTAGATCAGACCAGTTGCTCATCGGAGGAGACGATCTCCCGTTCACAAGTGGTATCAGAGCTAGAGCTACGATACCGATTCATTCAATCTAACAGTTGATGAATCACCCATGCTCATGAGTTTTGGATGTATGAGGGGTTTTAGATGTAAAACATCGAATAATCGGACAATCCACGGACATAATGTAAAATTGAAACTATAGGATTGTTAGAAACTGATTTTCGACCAGATGTGTGCAAAAATCATGTCAAAATTCAAAGAAATGAATATTCTGGATCGAAAAACGTAATTAGTTTCGTCCGTACGAGTAAGATTCTCGCTCGTAAGCATCAGTCGTACGAAGCATCACACACACGAAGCCCAGCTCGTACGAAGTGGTGACCAAAAAAAATTGGTGATTACAAATTTTTTTGAGATTTTAACGTCTAATTCGGCCTGTTTGGAGACACCGTCTAGAGCTTCAAAGTATAGATTTGATGATACGATCACAAAGGAATGAAGATTTTGGGGTAGTCACTATATCTGCGCAAAACGTTGATCATCTGGTGTAGTGACTAATAATGAGCCTCAACGTTAAGTCAGCATTTGATCAAAACTGCAATTTTAGGAAGTTTTCCGCAAAATTTGGGTACCATATGCTGCAGTCGCGCCATAATCTTGATTTCCATAAGAAATCAGGACGTCCGAATTTGCAAAAATGAGGGGGAATAAAAATGTTCACGTTTTTTTAAAAATTCTGGCATTTTTGAAATTCGTGACGCTGCAACAATATCCAGGTGGTTCAGACTACAGATTATCTAGGATAACACATAGGATCGAAGATTCATTAGGAATGAGATAACGTTTATGTCTATTCACAAAATAGAATATACATTTGGAATGTGTGATCAAAGAATGTTCAGAATTTTCAGATCATGATTCAGATTGATGCTCAAGGGCTAATCACCTGATCCCCGATGTGGAAGCGGAAGCACACACGACTGCCTATCATTAACTCTGCATTACAAATGAAATGGTTTTTGATGATCGCCAGGAAACAGGGATGTCTTGTAGTTTCAGTACCCCATTCCAGCGGAGATAGCTATACATATGTTATTGTGACTAAAAAGGAAGAATGTGATTCTGATTGTCGAAGAATGTTTCTCAGATTCGATGTGTTACCAGATAGTTTGTTTCCGATGATTTGCTGATTGAGAGGATTTTTGCGGATATTTAATGGTTTGAAGTTTTTCGGTGTGGTACTTCGAAGTTTTTGTCAATTGACGGTTGGGTTTTGAAGATCGGAGGATCGAGCATCAGGGGAGTACACTAAACCGAACGCGGATATGCTTAATGTCGAAACGGAGAAGCTGCATTGTTTAATTTCGAGTTGGTGATTATTCGAGAAAATTTTTAGATCAAGCAAGTTAGTTGTGGTCTTGAACCGTGCAAACAACGACCCGAAGATCAATTTCTGGAGAAAATTATTTCAGGGGGAATATTGCTTAACGTAGATAATGCAAAACTAGATCTTCAATCAAGGGGGAATTACAACGTCAACAGATACTCAATTGAAGTTGCAGAATATTCAAACACAGCTCTTAGATTTCAAGTTCAAGCTTCGACAATGATGTCCAAGGGGGAAATTGTTGATGCACTTTATGGCTGTCACTGTGCGAATAGGCTAGAAAGAGTGTGTATTGAATATTTATAGATTAGAAATGAACACACGACCCAAGTGCGAATGAGTACTAGCTCGTACGAGTGACATATGCCTCGTACGAATGACTTTGTGTTTCGTACGACTGACTCTTGTTACTCGTACGAGTGATAACATCTCACTCGTATGAATGACCCTTCGTACGAGTGACAACATGCTTGGTTCACAAAGCTGTCATGTCTATAAATAGGTGTTGTGTGTTCATTATTTGTTAACTTTTGGAAGTTCCCTTAGGGGAAACGCTAGCAGATTCACTCTAGGAACTCCGAGAGCGAGTCAAGATGTATACTCTTTCGGTATGAATGAATGAATTGAAAAACTTCCACTGATTCTGTGCCTACATGTCGATTTGGATCTGCCGGATCTGTTCTATCCCCAAAGCTTCCGTCTAGAACCGCCGCCGAACACGGGACCACAACAAAAGCAGAGGTGGAATTCATTGCTAGAGAGAATGACAAACGGACAAGAGAGAGATACTGTTTAACTGCTCTGAATTGTGCTGAATGGCGCGCAAGTACAGACGCGAGTAAACAAATCAGCAGGGCTTCGCCGTACCAACTGAACTAACACTCTTTAGCTATGACACAACACTCCTCTATTTATAGGTCGACATGACTCGCGCTGGAGTGTGTGAAACAGAAGCTGTGACTCACGCGAGTGGTTGCTTCGTACGTGTGACAGAGTGTCACTTGTACGAGCCAACTGAATAACTCGTACGAGTAAACTGCAAAACATATAAAACAATTAATAACATTTATACAAATAACATTTTAGCCCTATATACAATATCGACACACCTAGACGTAGGCAATAGACATAATGCACCAACAAACTCCCCCTTGGATGTTGTCGCAATTTGGATTGTCTTCAAAAAAATCTTCACAAGATTTGATGCTTAACGACCAAAAAATCTCTTCGGTCGCTTGCGACGCTCCTCAAATGCAATTGGCGTTTGATCTGTTGGAGGAGATCGGTTCAGTGTATTGCCAAACCGAAAACTCCTTAGCGATGCTATGCGAGCATGCTCAGCAATCCTAGCTTCCTTCTTTTCTTTCTTCTTCTGCTCAGTCTCCTCCGGCTTCCTCCAAGAAGTGTTCCATGTCGATCCTAAATGTATATCATTTGCGAAAGCAAACATTAACAATCTTCTGAAGGTGATTACTAGCAGAGCAGGTGTCGCACTTTACACAGAGAATGAAACTTCTGAAGGTCATCATGCCTTTATAAGCGAAAGTGCAAGTATTTCGGGAGGAACGCCAATCCAAACCAAGGAATGTACTCATCTAGTGGAAATCAGAAATCTCAAGCATCTAGCTTAAACATTCCAAAGTTGGATCCGAGTTGTTTGAAACTTATGGAAGACAATATGAGTCTTTTAGCATCTTTCATGACGGCGTATGGAAATTTTTGTCTTGGAAAGCTTGTTGAGCAATCAAGTCTCGATGAAGATTTTGACCAAATCGATCAGGATGAAATGCAAGAACTAGATCTTCAACTTAACATGGCGTTATTGGTTCGATGAGCAAAGAAGTTTCTTATGGAGAAGGGGAAGAAGTTTATTGGTGGTCAAACTAAGACTCGAATAGGCATTGATATGACAAAAGTAAAGTGTTACAATTGTAATACCTATGGGCATTATGCACGAGATTGTTGTGGTCCTGGTGGGCAGCTGTTTCAAACTGAAGCTTTGGTGATAATACAGATTCGGCAGAACGATATTGACAGTGAGTAGGAACAGAATCAGCGGAAGCTTTTCATTTCATTCATTCATACCGAAAGATTATACATCTTGACTGGCTGGCGGAGTTCCTTGAGAGAATCCGCCAGCGTTTCCCCTCAGGGAACTTCCAAAACTTACAAACAATGAACACACAACACCTATTTATAGACATGACAGCTCGTGCGAAGCAAGCATATTGTCACTCGTACGAAGGGTCATTCGTACAAGTGAGATGTTATCACTCATACGAGTAACAAAGTCACTCGTACGAGCACAAAGTCACTCGTACGAGCCAGTACTCGTTCGCACTTGGGTCGTGTGTTTGTATCTAATCTATACAATATTCAATACACACTCTTTCTAGACTATTCGCCCAGTGACTACCATAAAGTGCATCAACAGTTGTCGAAAGCCGAAGATGGAGAGATCAAACAATTACCAAAGTAGAAACAACTCAAGATCTCATTCAAATGCTTCAAATTCTATATCTAGTGCCTCAAATAATCTTATTTCTTCAGCAAACAATGCCTTGGTAGCTTAGTTTCTGCAGGAAGTACCCAAACAGTATGACTGGGATGTGCTTTGGAAAACTTATGTGGAGCTATGTTTCACAAGCCTTTATGGAAGAAATTATTGAAGACGAGGAATGTGAGGAGATTATGGAAGAAGCTAGCTTGGAGGAGCTCGCTGTTGTAGCTGATGTCATAGGTAAAGAATTGTAAGTAAGTAAAGCTGCTGAAATTGAAGAAAACATGAAAGATGAAGAACAAAAGATCTAATGGTGATGAGATTGAATGTAAGAGTAAATGTTTCGAGTTCAAGATTCCTATGGGTGAAATGCGGCAGTTTGCTGAGGCAGAAGCTCCAAAGTCGGATGAAAACTCTGTAGAATAGGAAGAATATGCATTCATGGTTAGAATTGAGGTAACTTCTAATCCCGTAGATAGACGGTGTGCTAGATGTGTTGAGTTTGTAGCTAAGGTTGATAGATATGCTTTTCATAATACAAACTTGATTTCAGATTTAGAACTATCCAAAGAACTCATTGTAGTCTTATCTAGTTCGAATAAAGAAACCGAACCAAGATTAAATCTTTGGAAAATGATATCTCTGAATTTGAGAGACTCGTGGTACAGGCAACTCTTGAAAATCAAGAGTTAAAATCTGAGCTTGCATTAAATCAAAATTATGTTTTGAAAAAGTACAAAGTTATTTTGGAAAAGCACAATCTAATTTTGGATTTGGAAAGCAAAATTGAAAAATTTGGAGATTCGACTGAGTTAATGAATCTATGCCTAAACAACCAACGTCTCAAAGATTCTGAAGAAGAAATGTTTGGCATTGGGTATAGTAATGTGCCTCCTCCAATCAATCACAACTATACATCGATGGCAAGCGTTGATCCTGGATTGGCAAATTTTGTGCCAACAACTCCTCTGACTGTTGAGCCATAGAGTGAATCTTCTGAGACTGAAGTAGTCTCAGACTCAGAAAAATCAAGGATAAGTGAAGCCACAAAGAAAAGTGAACTGAATTTTGAAAACACTGAAAACTTGATAAGTAATAAAGTTCTAGAATCTTTAGTAAATCAAAACTAAAATCATGGGAAGCATCAAAACAATGTGAAAAATGTTCCTAAAACCAAGTTTGTTAAAGGGGAAGATTTTAATTAAGAAGTAGAAAAAATTGAAAAGGATCAAACTCTACGTTTGTCACCCAAATTTTAAAACGTCCCACAAAGGCTTCACATCATCGAACAGTTAGGAGGAACATCCAAAATCTGTTATAAAAGTTCGCAAATGTTACAAGTGTCATGTGAAAGGACACTTGGCCGCAAATTGCCCTAATGACCATGGCAAATTCACATTAATACAACAATTGTTGCCAAGAAAAACAATAAAAATCAAAACGTTAAAGAGGTAAAGAAAGTAAACAAGAACCAAAAGCAGTTCTTAAATCAAATGCTAAAGCACAACAAAGTTAGGATCAATGTAAGGAACCAGTTAATATTTGCCCTAGTCGTGGATCGGAAAGTTCTTCACAAAAACATGATGCTCGTGAGAAAATTCCTCACATACACCAAAATCGTGTTACTTTCCAATCACATGAGAATGACCATCGTTCTGGAGGATCTAATAACGACCATGTAAGACCTCATGCTCAGAACTGGTTTGTCAATAACCTGAGTGCAATGCCCCCTCGATTTCATAATCAGAGACATCATTCGGTTAACCAACCAAGAACAATCTCAAGAAACAATGAAGTACCTAGTTTTGGTAGAAATTTTGAGCCTCCGAGAAGTCAAAATTGTGGATATAAAAACCATGGAAGCCGAAACTTTGAAAACTTTTGTTATAATAAACGATCATCAACCTCGTACAATCCGTGATTTGCTTGGAACCACTCCATAAACTTCTAAAATGGAATATGGGACGAAGTGGTGGTGACGGTTATTTTAAAGAGTTTTCTTTTATGGATGAAATGGGACGACATAAGACCATCAGGCTTTGGTCCCATATTCTAACTGATTTATTTGTTGGTAAGTGTAGGAGCAGCTGATGTGGGCATCTATGGTATATCGATAGTGGCTATTCAAGACACATGACAAGGAATAAAGAGTTGTTAAATAATTTAAAACAAATTCGTGGTGGATATGTAAACTTTGCTAGTAACAAAGGAGGTTATATCACTGGTGAAGGATCTGTGTCAAATGGAAAAATAACGTTGCACAAAGTGAACTATGTTAAAGAACTTAAGCATAACTTGACGTCAGTATCCCAAATCTGTGATAACAAGTATTAGATGTTGTTCTCTGATAAAGCTTGCATCGTATTGCGTCCTGGATTTGTTGTTCCAGAGGATTGGATCGTAATGAAGGCCCCAAGGGTGAATAACACATATGTTATGGATATGCACCCGTTGGTCAACTCATCTGCTCCAGTGACTTGTTTACTATCAAAAGCGACTTAAGATCAATCTTACCTGTGGCATAGACAAATGGGACATGTGCATCTGCAAAAGATGAACCACTTAGTGAAAAACGACTTAGTGTTGGAGGTTCCTTTACATAGTTTCAACATGCATATTAAATGTGAATCGTGTGAAAAGGAAAAATTAAACGAAAACCTCACAAACCGAAAACTGTTAACTCGATCCAAAAACCACTTGAATTGCTTCACATGGATCTTTTTGGCCAATTCATGTTTCTAGCATTGGTGGAATGTCATACTGCCTTGTTATCACTGACGATTTCTCACGATATTCGTGGGTATTTTTCTTAAAAACGAAGGATCAAACTTTTAGTATTTTAAGAGACTAACAACTTGAAAAAAATTATTCACTTCCCATTAAGAAAATCCGAAGTGACAACGGCACTTAATTCAAAAATCAACACATGGATAAGTTATGTCGGGAAATGGGAATAGTTCGTCAGTTCGGTGCTCCTTATGTGCCCAACAGAATGGAGTTGTAGAACGGAATAACCGCACCCTAATTGGGGCGTCTGGTACTATGCTTTCTAAATCAAAAATACCAATTTTCTTCTTGGCTGAGGCGGTAAACATGTGACAAATTGCAAATAACCGGGAATTCCGTACAATCTAATCACTATTTCTACTTTATAATCTCATGCATATTATCGTAATTTAATTGCGTAACTGAGTCGTACGTCATATCCTAAGTATTAGGGCAAATAAATCATATCATAACATATACTGGTTTCCATTATGACGCGGAACAAACCAAACAATGCCCTAAAAGTGTTGGGCGCACTGTTTGCGGTGGCACTATTTGTGTCGACAAAACCGCTAAAACGAATCTGAAGAACGAATAACGGCATGCCATTTCCATAGCTAAGTCCATATATAAATGAAAACATTGATATGAGATCACCCATTACAAAATTGTCCGTTTCGACCAAAAAGGCGACAAATTTCAGTTTGTCCGCAGTACTAATTCGGTGGATTCCGGATTTCAGAATGATAATAAAACAATGTTGAACATCCTAAAACAATATGAGAATAGCAAAAATGCATAAAATACATCATTTCCGATCATTCGACAAACAAAGCATAATTCGACTGGAAGGAGACCGTTTGTCGAAACGACGAACATTTTAGTGGCCCATAGCCCCATTCATGCATCTAGAGAACTAGTTAGGCTTCATTTGGGACTCATAATCCCTTCAACCATCTTGAGGTCACGGAAACACAACTTCCGGAAAAGTTTGACGGCAGGATATAAAAGTGCTGATATCGAGCGAACGATCAAACGAAAGGCATTTTGGCCATCCTAACTCAACATATATTCGTCTAGCGAACTAGTTATGCATATTTTTAGATTGGAAGTGCACTAAATAAATGCCAAGACAATCGTGGTGGTCAAAAACAAAAACTTCCGGTACTAAATAATAAAGTTCGTTTATTAGCGAATATTGTGTCGATGAACGAACTAACAACGTTTCCGTCATCCGAAACTTATATTAAATGATCATGTAGATTACTTATCATAGATTAACAGTCTAAATCCTAATTATATGCTAAGGATGCAAGATCAACCCCCTAATCACGACACTTAACTTAATTACTAAAATATCTAATAAATAAACATGTGATATTAAAAAATGACATTTTACCCCCCCTTCATGTTCACGACTCAAGTGGGTCCCACACCCACTTGAGTCTTGTTGAAAATGGTAGATTAGAAGCATGGTGAGAAGATATGTTGTCACTTTGAAAAGATGATGATTATATAACCATATCACCTCATGTTTATTTATCATTTCGTCACTTAAAAATTATAACAGCATTCCTATATCTCTCATTCATACCACACGGCTACCACCAACTCCACAACACCACCATTAAACCACCATAAACCACCTCATTTTACACACTTTAAGACCCTTTCAAGACCACTCAAGATGCTAGCAAATGTGGAGGACCATTAGGGCTTTCTTGGAGCTCCATTTTCTTCTTAGATCATCACTAAACTTGTGCACCCGTTGTAAGGCAAATCTCTTCATATTCTAACTTATTATCATGTCTAGTTTCATGAAGTACAAGTTGATCATCTTGAAAATGAAGAAAAGATAACCTAAAAACCCTAACTCACACCTTAATAATAACACTAAATATTGTTTATTTTGTGTTGATTGTGTGTTTATATGTTAACTAGTTAGCATGATGGTGTTGTTTATGTTAAAGTAAGGTGTAAAAGTTAGATGATCTTGTATGAACAAGTATGAAAATAAGGATTTAAACATGATAATGTTTAAATCTAAACAAGATCATCAACTACATCATCCATGAAGATTACTACAACCTAAAAGTAATTTGACTACATGTGAGTAATTTTTAAAAGAAATAAACACTACGGTTTAATATGTAACCATCTTAAAAAGTGTAGTAATCAAGAGGTTTAAAGTTATGGGCTTGATCTAATGATTTAACAAAAAAATGTTTTAAAAATGATAATAAATGTTGAAGTCTCATCATGTATTTTAATAAGATTTTGACTACCAAAATGCCATGGATGATGATACACATAAGTTGTAAACGAATGATATGAAAGCATAAATAAATTGTTGATCTTGATTATGAGCTTAAACAGGGTTTAAATACTTTTTAAAAACGTGGTAACGCCATATTTTAGGGGAAACTATGGCGAAATTTTCTAAAAATCTAATCGCAATTAAGATATATATATATATATATATATATTATAGGTAAAAATAAGTAATTCTTATAAATATATATATGGTTTCTTGTGGAAATAAAAGTATACATACATATTTTATCACCAAGAACTTTGTATAAATACATGTGTATTGTATGTGTAAGTAGTTAGAAGCTTAGGGTATTCATAATAAAAATACCCAACTATACACAAAATACTACAAACACTTGAAAATATTACCAAGTCTTGGTGACACATACAAATATATTTTTACAATACGGCAAAACAATAATCGGATAAACGAAGCAATGCAGATGATGGGCGAACGTTCACAAGTACATCGTCGGGTCGTCGACCAACGAATAAATCGCCAACACGAAGAGTTATTACGACGACGGGCGATTGTCGACAAGAAAAAGCATGTAATAAACGACGACCATGACAAGTCGAAAATATATATTTAGACACTTAACATATATATATATGTTATCGGAACCAAAATCCGGAAAGTTGAAAATATAAAAGCATAAGACATATATACTTATACACTAATACTTAGTAAAATTATAAGTATAAGGCTTATAAAATAATGGGTCATCAAAATGAATTTGGGCTAGGCCCAATTTATAAAAGGCATGGGCAAGGTCCAATAGCATAAAATATATGGGCAGGGCCCAATTGTATAAACTATATGGACAAAGCCCAAAAACATATAAATTACATGGGCTAGGCCCATTGACATAAAGACAGGGCTAGGCCCAATAACATAAACACATGGGCTAGGCCCAATGACATAAAGACATGGGCTAGGACCAATGACATAAAGACATGGGCTAGGCCCAATTACATAAAAACATGGGCTAGGCCAAATGTCCTGAAAACATGGGCTAGGCCCAATGACATAGATGACATGGGCAAGGCCCAATGACACACGTGCAAAGCACGAGGACATGTGGAGGGCAAGGCCCAGTTCACACACGATCTTAGAACAACAATATATAAATATATATATGTATATATATATATTGAGAAATATATATAACAATATTAATCAAACAAACAAACTACTAACACTATGATACCACTAAAAGTTGTTCTATCATATCAAAGAAATGCATAACAAGAATTCAAGATGAACAAATGGTACAAGGTCCGTAGAGGCCTAGGTGTCTAATAAACTCAATACACATGTAGGTTACACATGTGTACGGACATCGATTGTCAATAGTACGACGTACTGAACGCAAAGCTGTGAGTTCATGTCCATCTTTTCACTTATTTAAAAGTTTTGTTTTAAAACTATCGAGGGGAAACACATGTCATAACAAACATTATGTTAGCTTTGGGTTTAGTTGATAACACGGTCATTTTTGCGTAAGTAGGATGATGACAATAGTAACCATTAATCACGTAGTGATCAAGGTGCAAAAGATGTAGATCTACTGAGTTTGAGACGCGCTCCACTCCTGGTTGGTATGCCCCTCGGAGTGCTTTTGTGATCCCAATGATGTCCAAGTTGTCTCGGTTTGGTTACTTACTTATGGCACATACATGTCAGGGTGCTCGCGACACACTGATAGATCCTTAAAACTCCATGATGCTAATAACATACTCGGATTTCATTACAGGATTTCAAGAATGACATTATTATACGAAAACATTAACTACATGAACTCGCCAACTTTATGTTGACTTTTAAAATTACATGTATTTTAGGACGCAAGACATGAGCTGGTGATATGATTCGGGTTATGGGAAAGTGTCCAGAAAACAATGTGCCACCTTTTGGATGGTTTGCCTTTTATATCCCAATTTCGTAGGGGTATATAGGAGTCAAAACCTCATTACGCAGTAACGATGAAAACATTATCTTATTTTGAAGTAATATACGTTGAATTGTGTTTATAATGATCAGTTGAAAACAGTTAAACTATGAAATCACTTTTGAATGGTTGTAATTATGGAGTGAAACTTATTATTAGTATGCCATCGTTGTTGTATTATAATTGTTTACTAAATTGGATGCAATGATTACGTAATAGTCACACACTTGCACTTCCGCTACGACCAGGGTGTGATAAAAAATTTCAAGCTATGTACTTAACCATGTGCTTATGGTCAAAAGAGAAGATAAAACATGTTATGCATTGCTCGAAAACAAGAAACCTAATTTAGAAGGGTTTCAACCCTATGGAATCAAGTGTGTTATTAAACGCACGAAAGATACTCCTAATATGGGCGAACTTGGGGAGATAGGTGTCTTTATAGGTTACGTTAATCAAGCTCCAAACAAACGTTTTTATAACATTAAAACGGACTGTGGAAATCGTGTTTATATAACTCCTTTATGTTTCGATCCTCCACCATCTGAATTTGGTCCTAAAATGGGTATGATTATGCGAAATTATATTATTCATTTGATCTTCCTGATGTTTCAGAAGAAGATTTGGAGGTTGTCTACACACATCTTGTAGATAAAGATGAAGTGGATGCTAGCTGGAGAGTAAGTATTCCGACAAATATGACCTCGAATGCATCAGGAGGTCCAGTCACTAAGTCGTCATTAGTAAACAATGTTGTTGCTGTTCAGTTCCCAACTAAAGCTAGTACTAGTAATTCTGAGGCTAGTAGTAGTGCAAGTGCTGAGGGGAGAGTCAATAAAATTTGGGAAACAATCTCCCAGCTCCGGCTATCCCAGTTCCAAGAACGAATATCTATCATCTGGTTAATAATATTATTGGGCATCCAAATGCTGGAGTGTAAACACGAAGAAGCATTTTAGAGATGCAGTGTCTGTTTTAAGCAATTAAGAAGGAGGAGATATATCAAATTGCTCTGAGGGACAATTCGGGGTGTGAGGCGATGCAAGAAGAGTTAGCTCAGTTCGACAAGTTAAAAGTGTGGAATTTGGTCGATCTTTCAAAGGGTCAACATGCAATCAACACAAAGTGGGTCTTTAAGTGCAAAAGAGATAATAAGGGTGTTGTCGTCAAAAATAATGCACGGTTGGTTGTTCAAGGATTCAATCAATAGGGAGGGATTGATTACACAGAAGTCTATGCTCATGTGGCAAGACTCGAAGTCATTCATTTGTTTCTAGCCTTTGCTTCCCATATGCGCATTAAAGTCTATCGGTTAGACGTTAAAAGCGCCTTCCTTTACGGAAAAATTGCAGGAAACTGTGTATGTATCCCAACCTCCTGGGTTCGCGGCTCCGGAGTCTGAGAACAAATTCTCTCTACTAGACAAAGCTTCGTACGGTGTCCTTCAGGCTCCACATGCCTGGTACGAGACTCTTCAAAGCATCTCTTGGATCATGGTTTTACGCGTGGTGCGATCGATTCCACATTGTTCATTTTGAAGAAAGGGGGATATTTTCTTATTGTGCAGATTTACGTTGATGACATAATTTTTGGCTCTTCAAATGAAGAATTGTGTCGCGAGTTCGAGAATGTGATGAAGTCGAAATTTGAAATGAGTGCGATGGGAGAGTTGTCATTCTTTCTTGGTCTTCAAGTCTGTCAGGAGAAAGAAGGGACGTACATGCATCAAACAAAGTATGTCTACTAGATTCTTAAAAGATTCGGATTGGAAGATAGATTTTCTTATGACACACCATTACCGACAATAACAAGCTAATGAATGATAAAGAGAAAGATCTTGAAGTGGATCCAACTTTATGTCGAGCTATGATAATTTTGCTTATGTATCTTACGACTTCGCGTCCCGATATTATGTTTTATGTTTATCTTTGTGCCAGGTACCAGTCCACTCTGAAGGAGTCTCATATGTCTATTGTCAAGCGCATCTTCATATATTTGAAAGGGAAACCTAAGCTAGGATTGTGGTATCCAACTGAAGGTGGTTTGGATTTAATAGCGTATGCTGATGCTGTTTTTGGAGGGTGCCCAGTCAATAGAAAGTCAATAGTAATTAAAGTCCTTTTGATGAAGAATGATTCAAATAGAAGACGGTCCATCTAACGCTAAAGACAAAGCTTTAGTAGTCGCCCAAGAAGATGAAGGATTTAACTGGAGCAAGTACATTTCTAAAAACAAAAGTCTTACACTTCTCACAAAGATAATTGAAGAGTCTGAACCTGAAAGAGAAGATTATTCTAAAGCCGTATTCGATGAAGCTCTTGAGGAATCTGTTCTTGAAGGATATGTTCATGAACAACATGCTGAAGAAGAGAATATATTGCATACTACTTTTAGAAATCTGATTCCACCTAATATGTTTCCATCTTTGTAGGATATTTTGATTCAAGCCATCAAGTGCAAGCAAAAGAGGACTAAAAGCCTGAATGTGTGGAATTGATAGATGTGGAAAAAGAGTTGAATGCTGGGAATATTGACAGAGATTGCAAACAAAGCAATGATGGCAAACCTTAAAGAGGTAGTTTCTGCTGAAGTCAAGGAAGAGTCAGTGACTGAATTTGTCAAAGAGTCGGTAAAGGAGGTTGTCAAAGTTCTGGTTGTTGAGGTTGAAAAACCATGCAGGAGATGCCAAGAACCTTGCAAGGAATGTGTTGAGAAAGTTAAAAACTATTCTGAATTGAAAAAACTTTTAGATAATTTGTCAAGTGATTATAATGAAACTAAACAAGCTTATGGCAAATTATCTAAAACAATTAAACAATATGAAAAAGTTAACAGTGAAGATAGTGCAACTTTGTCGATGCTTAAAGCAACTATTATGAACAAACAAATGGTAATTAACATTCATCTGAACAAAATTGCTGAACTTAAAAATAAGCTTGAAAATGAAAATGAAAATCAAAACGGAAAGGGTTAACAAATTGTTAATCAGTTATTCCATGGCTCTTATGTCATTGATCATATTCTTCCAAAAATTGAAAAGGAAGAAGATGACAAGAAAGGTAAGAACAAAAGTGTTGGTTATAACCGTGTTCCACCACCCATGTGGGAAAGCTATGCTAGAAAGAAACAATCAGGGGTGGAAAGGTGCTTAATCTAAATTTGAAAACTGAAAAGAAAATTGAGCTGCCCGAGAACATTGATGTAACATACACTAAATTAGACAATGAATGTGAATTTAATGTGGTTAAAACATGGTTGAAAAGGTTTCGGGAAGTGAAAGTTATAGCACAGAGTATGAAAGTACTAAGTCGAATTTGGAGAAAACTAGTCAAAGTTCACCTTCTGAAAATGAGGAGAGCTTTCACAAGAATTATCTTGATAAATCAGAATCTAGTTGGTTGCTTATACCATGAAAGGATTGGACAAACTATATTCTGATCAAGAATTTCCGATTCAGAATGTGAATCTTGAGAAAGTAGAATAAGTGTTTAAGCTAACAGAGATCAATCTTTCTAAAGTGAAAAATTGAATTGAGTCTTACTACTCTAAACCCATAAAATTTTAGTCAAAATAACTGCAAAGTTAAAAATTATCCTGAAAACAAGCGTAAAAGGTTGGAGTATGTTAAGAAGAAAAATGATAAGTTTCAAAAATCAAAATTTCAAAAGAAAGTACACTTTGTGTTTGGATCAAGCATGGTAAGTGAAAAAGAAAGGTTGGGAAAGGAACAATCAAATGACGAGTTCCATGCAGAAAAGAAATGTCATGAGCGTAATTTGAGTTAATCTACTAATGTGATAGTAGAATATGTTGGAAAGGTAACAAAGTTGGACATATTGCACGACAGTCTACTCAAAGCAGCTTAAAATCTTTTTACAACGCAAAGAAATCCACAGTTCGGTGTTTGGAAGCTTAAAACGAAATAACGAATCTAAGAAAATTGTGAAACCAACAATTCCAAATGTTTCAAAGTTCGAAATTGGTGAAAGTTCAACCAAAACCGAACAAAAGGATTCAAAATTTTAGTCGAAGAAGGCAATTCTAAAAACACAAACTTGGGTGGTTTAAACCAAAACATCTTTTGTAAAAATCAAAACACCTGTTAAATCTGAAGTTAAAGAGGATGTAAATGTCAAAGTTCAATGTTTAAAATTCCGAACCCACCTATAGAAGGCTTGTATTTCACTGTTTAAGTAATTTCTTATTTACATGTGGACAGTGGAACTTCTCATCACATGACAGTAATGCTGCCCTTAGTCTATGATGTTAAGTCTATTCGCGCATGCTATGTAGGGTTCGTGGGAAATCAAGGTGGGAGAATTGTTGGAAAAGGAAGACTTTCCAATGGTGTGGTCTCGTTCGACAAAGTGACTACATTGCTGAATTAGAGAACAATTTACTAAGCATCTCATAGATTTGTGATAAGAAGTTTACAACTCACTTCAATGATAATGAATGCTTAATTCAGAAGGCAAGATTCAAAATTCCTGAGGGGAGTGGATTCTCATGCGCACACCTTGAGAAAATGATCTTTATGTCTTAGACATTAGTATCGTATCCACTACATCAAACTCAGCACAATGTTTTGTCATGAAAGCAAATAAAAAAGAATCGATCTTATGGCATCAAAAGATGGGGCATACCATTTAAGAATAATGAACTACTGGTCCACAACAATCTAGTAGAGGGTGTTAATCTCAAAAGTTTTCATCTAGATGATGATTGTCTTAGCTGCAAAAAGGGGAAAAATAAGAAATCACACCCGAGAAAACTTCTGAATTCTATCAAATTATCACTAGAGAGGCTTCATATGGATCTTTTTGGGTCAGTCAACGTCAAAAGCGTATCTGGTGATCTATACTGCTTCGTTGTGATAGACGACTATTCAAGATTCTCGTGGGTTATCTTCCAGGAGAGTAAAGATGAGACAATTGATAATTTTATGATTCTCTTTAGAAAGTTGGAGAACTTGTACCATCTTCTAATCAGACAAATACGAAGTGATAATGGTACCAAGTTAAAAAATAATCGAATGCTTGAATTCTGTAAAGACAAAGGTATTCTTCACGAATTCAGCGCCCCCAATACTCCGCAACAAAATGGAGTAGCAGAACATAAGAAACAGACTCTCATTGAAACTGCACGCACGATGCTAGCTAATTAAAAGTTACCTGTTAGTTTCTGGAGCGAAGCCATTGTCTTTGCATGTTACAAGTTGAACAGGGTTTTAACCATTAAGGCACATAAGAAGACATTTTTCGAACTAATTAACCAGTGAAAGCCGAACTTAGACTTTTTGGAACCATTTGGATCTCCATGTACGGTCATTGACCCGGGTGGTAAATTTGGTGCCAAATCGTTGGAGGGATTTTTCGTAGGCTATGCAAGTACATTGAGAAGAGTATCTTTGCCAAGTCTAAATCTAGTTATGCTTGCTCAACATGTTGATTGTCAGAAGTATACAATGCCTACTCAAAAGCTTGGTGAATCCTTGATGTTCAACTACGAGAGTTTATGGAATTCTTTTGATATACCAGAAGAACCAAATGAAGTGGACTTGTGTTATTATATCCACAACAGCAACCGTCTAATCAACAACAAGTTCCAAGACCAACAGTGGTTACTCAACTATCTATTGGTACAAATGATTCTGGAGCAGGTCCGAGCATGACTCAAACAGTACCCGTCGTCGTACAAGTAGTGAATGCCATAGAGCCCACTTTTGATCAGTCTGATGACTCTGATTTTGACACTGGGCCGACATATGATCAAGATGGTGAATCTAGCTCCATTGAAGGTTCTAAGCAAATAACAAGTCTCCTAAATTAATTTGCAGGTCCTAGAAATCAGAAAGAACCGTCAACAAATAATCAGGTCATTGAACTGAACATTACGAATTTGGAGAGCGAAGTAAATATTCCTAATGAAGTAATACCCAGGAATTTGTCCTACCTCCCATCGGAGAATATTATCGGAACATTGAATGCTGGTGTTAAAACGACAATCAGATTAACAAGGATCTTAGCTATTTTTATTTCGCAGATTGAGCCGAAATCGAATAAGGAAGCACGTGCTGATGATAGCTGGATTAATGCAATGCAAGATGAGTTGCAATAATTTGAACAGCTCGGTGTTTGGAAGCTTGTTGAGCTACCAGCCAATCACAAAGCAATAGTTACTAAATGGGTCTTCAAGTGCAAAAGAGATGATAGAGGGGTAATTGTGTGCAATAAAGCTCAACTGGTTGTCAAAGGTTTTCATCAGCAAGAAGGCATTGATTATAGAGAGGTTTATGCTCTGGTTGCAAGACTAGAAGCAATCCACATATTCCTAGCGTTTGCGTCATGGAAAGGTTTTAAAGTGTACTAATTGGATTTCAAATCAGCTTTCCTTTGTGGGAAAGTGAAAGAGGAAGTGTATGTTGGACAACCACCGGGGTTTGTCGATCTAGTGCATAAAGACAAGGTTTACTTACTAGATAAGGCGTTATACGGGTTGCATCAGGCCCCGAGAGCCTAGTATGAGACACTCTCTCAACACTTTTTAAACAACGACTTTACCAAAGGCACTGTTGATAGCACACTCTTCACCCGGGAAGTGAAAGGACATCTGCTGATCGAACAAATCTATGTGGGTGACATCATCTTTGGCTTTATGAACGATGGGCTGTGTAAAGAATTTGAAGAAATTATGAAAAAAAATTGAAATGAGTTCAATGGGAGAGATGAAGTTCTTCTTAGGGCTTCAGATCGATCAGTTGCGTGATGGTATCTTCATCCATCAGACAAAGTACGACCACGATATCTTGGAGAAAATCGAAATGTCAGGAACGTCACCATTATCTACCCCAATGGCAATTAATCATGGCATCTGTCCAGACGAGCATGGAGTCATGATAGATGAAACCTTATATCGATTGATGATTGGATCCCTAATGTATCTTACAGCATCAAGACCAGACATCATGTATCCAACATGCCTTTGCGCCTGATATCAATCGAGTCCTCGAGTGTCACACCTGACTATAGTCAAACGGATTTTAGATACTTGAAGGGTTGCCCAAGCACCGGCTTGTGGTACCCTGAAATGACAACTTCGACCTCGCAAGATATCCAGACTCAGATTTTGGATGCTGCAAACTTAATGCCAAATCTACAACGGCTGGTTGCTAGTTCTTCGG
Organism: Scalesia atractyloides; assembly: GCA_947069175.1. Taxonomy (NCBI): domain Eukaryota; kingdom Viridiplantae; phylum Streptophyta; class Magnoliopsida; order Asterales; family Asteraceae; genus Scalesia; species Scalesia atractyloides. The sequence continues at coordinate 49,230,410 of CAMTDV010000020.1, forward strand.
AATACGCTTAGTAACGTGGCAATGCAAGAACCAAACCATGGTCGCTCTTTCTACCTGCGAGGCTGAATACGTTTCGGTTTTTAGTTGCTGCTCCCAAATCTTGTGGATACAACATCAAATGAGAGACTTTGGATTGTAGTTGCTTAATACGCCCATATATGTAGATAACAAGGCTGCTATTGATATAACTAAAAACCCGGTTCATCACTCTAAAACTAAACACATTGAAATTCGACGTCACTATATCCGTGATTGTCACGAGAAAAAGTTGATTCAAATAGAAAAGATCCACATTGATGAACAAAAGGCTGATTTTTTACCAAACCATTTGATCAAACTAGATTTAAATATCTTTTGAGAATTAATGGTATGAAAAATCTAACATCTGTATGTCCACTTGGAGGATCAAGATTAACCTACTTACTTATTTATACAACACAAATACGACTGCGGAATCCTCGTAAATATGCAAACCAAAACAAAGTAAGAACACAAGATAACGAAAGATTCAATATCTTGATTAACTGAATAGAAACTGATAAACATATACAAACAATGTTCATATACTCTCATGCAACACACTCTGTGCTCTTACATCTCTCTCTCTAGTATAGCTCTAGTAGGTGACTCACTTATCTAGCTTGTCTCACGCATCTAACTTAACACTGAGAAGTGCATGTCTGCTTATATAGTGTCCATACCTAGCAACAGTACGAAGTATGTTGCTGGTCATACGAAACACAAAAAGACACGAAGAACAGTCTCCAAAGATACTCGTACGAACAAGCTGGTTCGTATGAGCATCAACTAGCTCGTACGAAACAAGCATGAGGCTTGTTTAGATGAACTCATTCGTACGAATGGTAGATGGATCGTACAAGCAATATCTTGCTCGTACGAAGTATTCCCATTCGCACATAGAAGTCTTCTTCAGAGAACATGTCATGCGTTTTGCCAGATATATTTTTTTGTAGAAAGATTCCCCATTGGTAATGAAAAAGAAAAAAAATCTAAACTAAATACTAAAGAAAGGCGCATACGTGTAGACATGACGTACACAAGACTCAATAGTATGCACACAAACTGTTTTACATAGGAGGATATCTTGATTTGGTTGACACGACCGAACTCCACAGTAAACAAAGACCATACAATTATAGACGTAACTAAGAACAAGTGACAGACACAAAAGTGTATCAACAAACTCCCCCTTGGCTGTTGCTTGGTCTTCGGTCTTTGGTCTTCATACTGAATGGCCTAGAGTATCAACAAACTCTGAAGATCTGCTATCCAACGTTTATAGAAAATCAGGTCTTCAAAACTTTCCAGAAACATCAAACCTTTCCTGTTTCCTCTTGAGTACCACTGGAGGTAACTGGATCGGTCACGATCTGCTGTGCATTAGTATCTACCACTGGAGTTGAAGCAGAAACTTTTGATTGCGAGGATGAGGACGAAGCATCCAGATTGCTAGTGTCTTCACTAACCTGATCATGTTTTCGCTTGATCTCCTATGCTTTGCATCTATCATTCCACAGAATGTTCACCCGATTTCAGCTCATTTCAAACACGTCTTTAATACCATAAAAGCCTTCAACCAGTGTAGCATTGCGAGAATGATACCATTCTCTCAAGTCGTTATGCTTAGCAGTTAATGTTTCCGCATATCATTGTACAGCCATACTACGTTCTTTCAACCAATTTATCCCAATCGCCTGAGAGTTATCAGCTGCTCTCATCTGTTATAGCCGAGTTGCTCTTTCAGCATCTGCAGTCTTCAGTCGGTCATTTTCTTTTCGTAACTGTGCAATTTCAGAATCTTGTTTTCTAATTATCTCTTTCAAAGAATTTATCTCCAATTGTTGTTTGACAACTGTGTTCCGATTTGAAGATATAAACTCCGAGTGCTTGTTAATCTGGATTGCCGCAACTTGCAACTGAGAGAACAAAAAATCCACTTTCTCATCCTTTTCCATTTTAAAGAACAAACGACTGCTTCGTTTTGCATTTTGTTGATGAGATGTAGACTGGGATTGTTGAGCTGGAGAAACAGTAGGTTGCTATCAAACTGGAGTATCTTCAGCCGAAGGTGTTTCAGCTGCTCTGGTATTTGAAGGTTATGGTTCAGAAATTGTAGAGGGTTCCGTCATTACAGGTTCAGTCTCCTCTGTATTAGTGGTAGGCTGGACTTCTGCAACTGGCTCTCTTCACCATCATTACCAACATTATCACCGTCATCATCATTACCCTTTCCCTTTTTAGACCAAACTTATCTTCGATCATCTTTTCAAGGTTGGTTCTTCATTATCTGAATCACTGTCATCATGGCGCCACTTGCCGTTTTCTGGTGCAATATATCAATTATTTTCCAGAAAACATATCAACTTGCAAGGAGGTGTTCTTTCCTTGTAACATTTTGCTGCTACACCTCTAAAGATCTTCAACGAATGTTCCATCATAACTTCAACTTTTTAAACATCGTTGTCGTTCTTCGGAAGATTCGGATGTTGCACATTCAAAATCATTTGGAGAAAACGAGGATACATCCAAAACTTTTTTCCACCATATCCGGTTCTTCTCATGGTTTCCTTCATGTTTGCAAAGATATACTTTGAAACACTAAACGGTTTGTTCAGTGCCAAAGCAATCATCATTCTAACCAAGTCGTTATTTGCCATGCCATAACCACTTCGTCTATTGCTCAAACACTGAATTAAAACATGTAGAAAGAACTTGTATCGGAGTGGCAACCATGCTTTGTTTAGTTGTCCACGAGGAAATCTCCAACACATTTCATTCTAAGCAAACATCCACGTTTACACTTCAACAACACTAAGAATGGAGCTTCAGGATCATCTGACTTAATGGTTTCAACAGTGACATCTACGTTCAAAGTCATTTACTTTCCGCGGATAAGTTCCTGCCCATTCACTTCAACAACTTTAGCTGAATCCCGAAATTCCTTAATCAACATCTTGTATGTTGTAGTCTTGTGCGTGTTGGCATAATGTATCCTTGAGTCGCGCAAAAACTTCATTATACCGTTGTACTCAGCAAATTTGTCTTCCGGATCCAAGTAGGCCACCATGTTATGTCTCGATTCCGACATAATTTCCACTTCTGACTTGTCAGTCCCCTTTGTTACTGGTTTTCTTTTATTTTCCTTTTGTTCCATTCTGTACACATACAACAACTAGGATAAGAACACAAATTCATTAGGGAATATACACAAAAAGTTTTATTCCAAACTTTATGTATGTATATATTCCGTGAACAAAGAACTATTGACTCATATGAATATCAATATATTCGTACGAAGAACAACTCATTTTAAAAACCTTTGATTACATTAAACAACTGATTCATTCGTACGAATAGCTGGTTCGTACGAGTGAAGTGTTGTTTGTGCGAATCCAGTCCGTTCAAACAACTTCATTAGAGAAGTTACTTGATTTTTGTTAAAATGATGCTTCGCTTAAATTTTGTTGTTCGAGTCAGTCAAAGTCACATGGTTAGAAAATGTTTAAGTTGTTCAACTTCAAAGTATGCCAACATAGTCAAGTATACCTTAAAGAAATCAGAAACAACTTAAGGAGAGGTGTAAAGATGACGTGAGCAAGGTGAAAGTGAAGTTCTACCAAAGAACTTCATCACCTTTTATACCACATCAAGATACTCGTGCGAAACAACTGTAGTTCGTACGAAGAGCTTCAAAACATATAAGACCCAAAGGTCCTTAGTACGAAGCACAATAGCTCGTACAAATGATATGATTTGTACGAGTCCAGGTTTTTCAAAACTGGACTTTCGGTTCTTCGAGGACCTTAGGTTTTTCGCTGACCTGTTTAGAACTTTGCACAGATCCACACTAATCACAAGTTAAGTTAGGAAAAGTGCTTGTTAAACAAATTTTGTTCTTTTGAGATGATGTTTACCTGTTGTAAGAAAGTACTTTTATGAAGTTATGAAAGCAAATGGTTTTTAGGGCGTATCTTGGTAGAAAACTTTTGAGCTTCAATTTTGGCGAATTCAAAAAGAACTTAATTAAACAACAAAGTAAAAGTTTTCTAAAATAAACAGTAACAGATAAGAGTAAACTATATGTTTACTAGATAATCTTTTAATCTTGTCAAAAACGAGTTTCGTTTAAAACATCAAATTAATAAACAAATAAGCATTCTACTATGATTATCAGTATAGTTGTCCAAGTAAGCTCAGCTTATCAGATGTAATCATGATTAGGAGATATGATTAAGGTATAAATTATACTTACTAGCCGGTGTTCAACCACTTCACGACACATTACCGTATCAAGATATGCACGAGAGAAAATCTTACTAGTGAGTATACTGCTTATCAACTGTTTTGACGTATATGATGTGAGATACTCACTTATTTTGATTGAAAACAAGCCCTATGTGATTAATCACTTACTGATGAGGAACTTGAATTTCAAATGAATGCAGGGCACAGGAGTAAGTCCGTGAACAGGTCAGTACCATTGTACCGACAAAGAGACGCACTTAGCTCCCGCATAAAGCTGTGTATTTTATCACTTATTTTTGGGTGGATGTGACATGTTTATCACTTATTGAAGGTCGTATGCAGTATTTACACGTATGTATGGTATCATGGAAGTTCTAGGCTTGCGTCACCGTTATTGTTCGGCAAAAGATTCAACCATGATACGCAGATGATAAGTAAGCATAAAGACCGCATATCTCAGATCCTCGGCATACTATCAAATGAAATTTCGGTACCAAGACCATATGCCAATGAATGGTTCTCACCTGGCTTGCAGGCCGTTATGTTTATATCAACCTACACATTTTAATCTGATTGTGAGCCTATCGATACATCATTAGTAAAGCTACTTATCAAAATTTCATTTTTTTTGACTATATATGACAGATCACTGGTGTATTTCATCATCTTCACTTATCTATCCAAGAAACTCATTTTTTGATTTTTGGGTTTTCTATTGTTTTTGTATTTTTCTAAATATTCCACCCCCTTAAATAAAGAAGGTAATAAAAACATAAACTAAATAAAAGACATATTGTTATATTTTTGCATTTTCTCATGTTTTTGTATTTTCTTGAAATATTCTCCCCTTAAAATATAAAACTAAGAGAAAATAGAAAATCTTTTTGTAATTTTATATTTTGAAGGAAATATTTACGAAAAATGATTAGCCAAGGATGAATTACTCGGGTTTCACCTTGATGCCATTGACCAAAAGTAGATAATCAAAACGAGATTTATCATAAGCTTTTGTAAACAGATCGGCACGTTGGTGACCGGTGTGGATTTTAAGAACATTGATAAGTTTCTTTTCATAACAATCTCGTATAAAATTACACTTAATCTCAATGTGTTTGGTTTTTGAGTGCTGTATAGGATTACAAGTGATCTGTAAAGAAGCTTCGTTATCAACAAAAATAGGAGTAGTTAGAAATTCAAAACCGTAGTCGCGCATTTGCTGTTTAATCCATGGAACCTGAGAGCAGCAACTAGAAGCCAAAATATACTCATCCTCACAGGTTGAAGTAGCTACATAGGTCTTCTTTTTGCACTGCCACGTGACTAGACGATTTCCCAAGAATTGACATCCTGCTGATGTTGATCTTGCATCGATCTTACAGCCACCACGATCAGAATCACTGAATGCTGTCAAATCAAAGTTATCATCCTTAGGGTACCAGAGACCAGTGTCCGGGCGACCCTTCAAATAACGAAAGATTCTCTATACAACCATCAAATGAGAAACCTTCGGACTGGACTGGTAGCGAGCTAGAAGACATGTTGGGTACATTATATCAGGTCTTGAAGGAGTAAGATACATGAGAAATCCGATCATAGCATGATAAAGAGATGGTTCCACATGTTCACCCATTCCGTCAGGAGTAATCCCATGATTTTGAGCTAATAGAATTCCCAAGGGCTTTGAGTCTTCCATTTGAAATCGTTTGAGAATATCCCCGACGTACTTAGTTTGATGGATGAAAATCCCTTCCTTAGATTGTTGAACCTGCAAACCTAAAAAGAAAGTCAATTCTCCCATAGCGCTCATCTCGAACTTCTCCTGCTTGACCTGCTCAAATTCTTTGCACATTTTCTCGTTGGTCGACCCAAAAATAATATCATCATCATACACCTGGACCAGCAATAAGTCCTCATTATGTTCCTTGATGAAGAGTGTACAGTCGATCAAACCACGTTGAAAACCATTCTTCAGAAGATAGGAAGACAACGTTTCATACCAACCTCGAGGAGCCTGATGAAGACCATACAATGCCTTATTGAGAAGCTAAACCTTGTCAGGATGGATTGGATCTTCAAAACCCAACGGTTGCTCAACATATACTTCTTCTTCAACCACACCATGAAGAAATGCACTTTTAACATCCAATTGGTAAACCGTAAACTTCTTGTAGAAAGCATAATGCAAGAAAATTCTTATAGCCTCAAGACGAGCTACCGGTGCATAAACTTCATTGTAATCAATGCCTTCTACTTGATTAAAACCCTAGACAACCAATCTTGCTTTGTATCTCACAACAACACATCGGTCATCCTTCTTACATTTGTATACCCATCTTGTACCAATCTTCTTACAGTTGTCAGGCCTGTCACCAATTTCCACACGCCTAACTTCTGAAACTGCTGAAGTTCTTCTTGCATCGCTTCAACCCATGAGTCTTCTTTCATACCCTCCTTCCAAGATTTCGGTTCAACTTGGTAGACATAGTAGGCAAAGACCAATCATTCTGTTCCCCAGATTCCCTAATAACCGAATATAAACCAGCATTCTGATTATTCCTAAGCTAATTACGTGTCTGCACACCACTTTGGACATCTCCTATGATAATTTGCTGAGGATGGGTATTATGAATTCGAGTTTCAGGATCATCAGGAACTCAAGAATTTATACCCAAGTTGTTGATATTCAGATCAACAACTAATTCGTTTGCTGGATTTGATGAAGATGTAGATGCATGACCTTCAGTAGTCCCTAGATTCTAAATACTTGACGTGACATCTGAAATTCTAGGAACCGGAGCAGAATTAGCTTCATTTGCATCATGGAACTCATCATCTTCTGACGAAATATTGTAATCAGCAGCATCTTCGAATTCCTCATTTTGAACAAGATTGTTAACCGAAGTTGACACTTGAGGATTAACAATAATTTGTCGAACTAATGATGAGTCAACTGCAGTATCACTTTCTCGTAGCATTTGAGCTGCTGCAGAAGCATCACCAAAAGTTGCCAGATTATAGGAGTTAAACAGCGCATCGTAGTCAAACATCCAAGGAGCACCTTGAGCTCTTACTGATTCAGTGTATCTTTAAACCTTGACTTCACTCCATTCTTCGAACTTCTTTGTTGACAAATTCAACACTCTGAAATTAGTGGTAGCATATCCAAGAAAGAAACATTCGATAGCTTTCGGACCAAATTTACCATGTGGATCAATCATAGTGCATGGAGCTCCAAAAGGTTCTAAGAAACAAACATCCGGTTTCCTTTTATGTAACAACTCGAAACATGTCCTCCCGTGCCTCTTCACCGTAAGAACTCTATTCCTCGTATAACATGCAGTAGCATTTGCTTCTTCCCAAAATTGAACAGGAAGTTCTGATTCTACTAGCATAGTTCTTGCTGTTTCAATTAGAGTTCTATTTTTCCTCTCAGCGACATCGTTTTGTTGTGGAGTGTATCAAGAACTATACTCATGCAGAATGCCTTTAGAAGAACAGAACTCATCCATAACTTGATTCTTGAATTCGATGTCGTTGTCACTTCTAATTCTCCTTATCTTCAAATTGTACAAATTTTCAAGCAGCGTCAGGAGATTCGAGGATTTCAGGAACTTCACTCTTGTGTGCCAACATATTTACCCATGAAAATCTTGAGTAGTCATCAGTAACTACTAATCAATATGAATCACCAAAGGTAGTCTTATGTTTCATAGGTCCAAAGAGGTCCATATGAAGACGTTCCAAAGGCATATTCACCGTGTTAATCTTCTTCACAGGATGAGATTTTCTCGCTTGCTTTCCCTTTTGGCATGATACACAGACATCTTGCTAATGAAAATTTTTCACTGGTACCACCATTCACAAGATTGTTTTTCACCAAATAGTTCATTTTCCTCAAGTGAATGTGTCTCATTCGTCTGTGCCAAGAGATTGATTCCTTTTCGGTGGCTTTTGAGACAAAACATGTGACTTGTATAGATATGGTAATAGCTTGGCTCATAATTCTTGGAGGCGACTGGAAAATCCATTCTTTGGGAATCCTGAAACCAGTTTTCAGCACATAACATCCAACATCATCAAAATGAACCGTGAACTTCTTGTCGCAGATTTGAGAAACGCTAAGAACATTGTGATCAATTTGTCGAACAAAATTGATCTTATCAAAGCTAACCACACCATTGGATACCATTCCTTCTCCAGTGATGTATCCGCGCTTGTCTCCAGCAAAAGCAACATAGCCTCCTCGAATGCTTTTCACATCATAAAGGAGCCTTAAGTCGCCTGTCATGTGCCTTGATGCTCCACTGTCAACAATCCAATGACTATTCACAGTTCCTCCTGACACCCTGCACATTTCCCAAACCCTATCAATTTGAGATGGGGCAAGCCTTAGTGGCCTTGGGTCGACCATTATCATCAAGAAATATGATTTCTATTTCTTGATGATTTGGAAATTGTGTGCCTCCTCTTGAACCGTCACCGGTCTTAGGTTTCCAAGATTTTTGAAATTTACCAGAATGATTATTTTTACATTTTTAACACCTTCTAGTTTTATTAAATTTGAAGAACTTGGTTTCCTTTCTGAAGGATCCGGTTCCAATGCTTTTTCAATTCTTTTTACTTGTTTATGTCTCCGTTTTTCTTCTTGTTCTTAAACAATATCTTTGTCTTGTTTTGGAGAAACAGATCGACGTTCGCAAGTTGGTTCAGGAGGGGCTTTCTCAACAAATCTAGGTTTTGCTGGGTCTGTACAATTCTTGATTATGTGACCAAATTCACCACATTTAAAACAAGTCTTCCTCTCAACAAACCTAGGAGATCCTGTTCTGTGACTTGATGTTGAACTTGTGGGTCTTGAGGTACTTGGTTCATTTTCACACCCATTTGTATGTTGAGTGTAATTGTTTTCGCTGTTACGCTTTAAAATCTTGACTTTGTCAACATCTATATTAGACATGCCTTCAAAAGTCTCGACTTTATCAGTACCAGTAGAACTCACAAATTTAACATTCTTAAACTTCTTTTTCTAACGAGCGCCTTTGGCTTCAACCTTCGGTTGTGATACCTTATGTTTTTCAGCTAGCTTTTCTCGTTGTTTTTCTTTTGAACTTTATAATGGTTGTGACTTGATTGGGTTTTTCTTCTCCAAAAATTTGGTTGTTGAATTTTCAAAAAACTTGACCAATAGAGGTTGGATTTACATTTTTTATCGGAAAGTCTTTGTTAAAATATATTTTCTTGTATCCAACAAAAGTAAACAACACATTATCATTTTCATCTGTAGACACATTTGTCTTGACAGATTTCATAGGATCATTCTCTTGATTTTCAACAGTTTTCATACTGGGAGTAGAAGACATTACTATCCCTTTCTTCGTCAAGAGATTGATCCTGATCATTTTTCTTGGACTCATCATCTGATGAATCATCTTCCTCTGTAGTAGAGGAATTCTGATCAACAACTGATGATGAGTTCTCGGATTTTCATGATTCAACTGAGGAATTGTCTAGTTTGGACCCTAATCCTACTTAAATTCTTCAGGATTAAGAGGTACCGAGGGTTCAAAGCGTGGCATTTCCTCTTCATCAGGCAATTTGGTATTAGTGTTTCAACGGAGGTGGACACGACTTATACCCAATGTATTTAACATCTCCTTTAGTTTTTGAACGTCAATGATATGATCAAGCACATATCGGTAGTTAGAATAACCTTCCAATTTTAGCTTGATCGTATCATGTGCGCATTTGGCGATGGCTAACTCTTTCTTTGTTTCCTCTAGGAGATTAATGTAATTATTAATTCCTGTTTGTTTGTTCAAAACTGTCTTTGTTAATTCAGATACGCTTTTCTTAAGGGTTTCTATTACAGATTTGAATTCTTTTTCGTTTCGAGTTAAAGCCAAGTTAGCCTCTTTGCATTTCGACAGTTCAACAACTAGGTTTTGATTGTGACTTTTTATTATTTCAAATTTTGTTTTTCATTCCGCATAGTCACTGCAAATGTTAGGAGAGTCAGAGTTTACCTAACTTGTCGAATCGGCAACATTCGCCATGAAGGCAGTATGATGAGGAAAGGCTGCACTATTTGTAAAGAATTTTTCTGTTTCCTTCGATGCAGCTTCTGCCTTTATCATCAAACCCGCCTTTTGAACTTTCAGCCTTTCTGCTTCTTTCAGCAACTTTCTGACCTCAGCATCACTTCCTTCCCTGATATCTGAATCAGATCCATAACCACCTGAACTTGAGCATTCTTCATCAGAACCACCATTATAACCCGAACTATCATCATCACCATTATACCTCGAACTATCATCATCTTGGCATAACATACAGTTCCTCCGTGATTCTCATTTCCCAGTTTCACTAACCAATCGCATCCTTCATCTGCTTGAACTACTAAAGCTCTGTTTGTGTTGTTTGAAGGTCCTGACTGGTGTGTGTTATTTGGGTTGTTAACAGCTACTATCCTTCGATCATTGTTAACTTGAGCCGTGTTGGATGGTTGTGATGATTTCAGAAGGGGTTGTGATGTCCTTGTTTGCTAGGTCTTGTGCACTCACGTTTGAAGTGACCTCTTTCACCACAGTTGAAATAAGTAACAACATTTTTGCTGGGTCTTCTTGCTTTCCAAACTTGTTCTTCTTTTCTGCTCATGTAATCCTTAGCTCTTCTTACCGCACTTACAAATGCCCACTTGAGATCCATCAGCTCCATCTCATCTCGGTCTATTTGTTGGTAGTCTTCATTAGTCAAATTGATGTTTCCTATTTAACCAACATCTAATGCACAATAAGCACTAACCCTTGTGTTTAGAAGTTCCATATATTCCTGAGCAACTCCTACACTGACTTTGGAAAGATGTGACGTGTCAAGTCTGAATATGTTAGGGCTTGCAGGTTAAAAGTTGTTACAAAAGAAAGCTTGTTGAGGAGCTTGCTGTGGAACTTGAGGTGCAATATCTCGTGGTTGTGGTAGAAAGGCTTTCAGATCAAAAACTTGTCCATAGGCTTGAGTACTTGAGCTTGCATACTGGTTTGATTGAACAGGTTGTGGTAGAAAGGGATTCACATTTGACACAAACACGGTTTGAAGCTTTGGTTGATGACTTGCACTAATACCTGTATTAATACCTCCAAAGTACATCTCAGGGTTTTGTGCAACAGTAATTCTTTGTGCCTTTTAAAGTTCTTCTTCATTTTTATTCTCCAATTTCTGCACAAATTCATAAATACTAATTGAATCCAAAACACCTGTATGTTTTAATAAGTCAATAAATTGACCACATTTTGGCGGTAATGTGTCAGCAAAGCGCATCACGATTTCTTGTGGAGATGCTAACACTTTGTACGAGTACATTTCGCTGAGCAAATGGTATAAACATGTTGTCATATCATTCAGTGTTTCATTTTCCATGAACATGAAACCTTCAAACTCCTTCTTTAGCAGATCATGCCTAATTTTTCTGGTTGCAGCATTACCCTCTCCTCTTGCTTCTAGGGTATCCCACAGATTTTTGGTGGTCGTACAGTACACAAACTGATGATAAGTATCTTTAAGGAGTGCCTGTGTTAGGAGAGCAAATGCCTTTTTCTCTAGATCATAAGCCTTTTTATCGCCTTCATCAAGATTGGCTAAGGAGGTTGGATTTGAACCTGCCTCTTCGAGTGATTCTTTATAGGGTGTAGTAAAAAATGTCCATAATTTTATGTTCTGTCCGAGAACATACGTGTGGAAACAACTTTTCGATGACGGATAATCGTTCATATGGTTTAGTTTAGGTGGACGGTTATTACTCTCGGTTTCACTCTCACTCATAAGAAGAGTCTGAATGCTCTGGTTCTGGTTTGCGATGCACGCCCATTGATTAGCGGTAATCATGGCTGTATGTTGAGGCATTAGTGACTTAACCCATTAGGTTGCGGAGTTCTGTGAAGAGTCTTGATTTGTGCTTGAACTACTACTCCAATCCCACCGATTAATACTCATTATATTTTTCTTGATTATGAAAATTAAAAGGTTTAATTTTTGAAAATAACAGTCTCCTTTTAAAAATCATAAAGTTTGAAAAACTTGAAAAACTGAAACACGAAAAACAAATTAAGTTGTTCTTCGTACGAACCAGGTGTTTCGTACGGGGGACACTCTTTCGTGTAGACAACTTAGTCTTTCGTGCGAACCAAATTCTTCGTGCGAATGACTGATCTTTTGCACGAATAGTCTAGTTCTTTGTGCGGTTGGGTTATTCGCATAGATGTTTTTCGCTGAGGAATCTTTTTGCAGGGCTGGTTGGTGAAAACTTTCCTTTTCTAGCACAAACTGGTTTTCGAAAGTGGTCTGTTGTCTACACAAATTTGGTTCAAAAGACAAACATTCTATACCAGCTTTTTCAATTTTAACAGTCAAGTCCAGAATGTCAGAGATTTGATCAACCCTACAACAATATTTCGGTGAGTTTCTCCTGCAAATGTGTTCAACATGAACACACGAAATTTTTAACAAAAACCAGATTTTAACATGTCTCCATGTGTTCTGAAAGGTTTTAATGAAAATTTTCTGGGTAAAACAAGTGTCAACTAAGTTTTAAGTTTGTTATCTTTCAAAAACTTAAGTTTCCTGCTGAAAGTGCAAGAACACTTCAAGAAATCCTCAAAACTAGCTCAGACACAACACTAAGCTTGGTTTTAAAACAAGGAAGAGAGCTAAAGCTCTGATACCACTTGTAGGTCCATTTGGAGGATCAAGATTAACCTACTTCCTTGTTTATACAACAGAAATACGAATGCGGAATCCTCATAAGTATGCAAACCAAAACAAAGTAAGAACACAGGATAACCAAAGATTCAATATCTTGATTAACTGGATAGAACTAATAAAAACATATACAAACAATGTTCATACACTCTCATGCAACACACTCTATGCTCTTGTGTCTCTCTATCTAGTATAGCTCTAGTATGTCACTCACTTATCTAACTTGTCTCACGCATCTAACTTAACATTGAGAAGTGCATGTCTGCTTATATAGTGTCCACACCTAGCAACAGTACGAAGTATGTTACTGGTCATACGAACACCAAAAGACACGAAGAACAGTCTCCAAAGATACTCATACGAACAAGCTGGTTCGTACGAGCATCAACTAGCTCGTACAAAACAATCATGAGGCTTGTTTAGATGAACTCATTTGTACGAATGGTAGGTGGCTCGTACAAGCAATATCTTGCTTGTACAAAATATTCCCACTCGCACATAGAAGTATTCGGAGAACGTGTCACAGACATGACGTACACAAGACTCAACAGTATGCACACATGCAACTGTTTTACACAGACAATCTAATCGTCGTACTAAATCAAGATAGGAGGATATCTTAATTTTGTCGACACGACCATACTATACAGACTCAGTAAACAAAGACCGTACAATTACAAACGTAACTAAGAACAAGCGACAGACACAACATGAGATGGGGAATTAGAGGTTGAATACGAATCGGATGACGAGTTTTCGTGATCCTCATCAATTTGTCATATTTTATAGTTTTTTTAGACTTTGTTTTTCTTTAAAATTAAAAATCCAAAAATATGAATGCAAAAATGTACAAAAACATGAAAAAGTCAAAAAGAGTTTTCGTGTGAATAGAGGAAGTTATAGTACATAAGTGGGCTATCATATTATGCTAAAGAAATGTAATATCAAAAAGTTTAAACAAGTCTCACTGATGATGTATTAGTAGGTTTCGCACAACCAGTAGATTCTTTCCGAGATATAAACATAAATGAATAACTTCTTAATTAGTGGGTTAACATCTTTAGGATATATGATCTTAGTACACAAAAATTTCGTTTGAGAGATTGTCGGATTTTGAGATACTAGGTCTTTATAGATAATTGATATATGGGGTATTATACAAATTCTTATGGTTTTGCGTCAGCGATGGACTAGAACTTGTAGAATACTGTTGCCTTTAAACCCAAAAACTGCAGCAAATTGTAAGTATCGAAAGATCCAACAATGCAGTAAAAGATTCCAAATTGGAATACTACTTTTAAGACGAGCCTTCATCCTTTGTCGGTACAGTGGTACTAACCTGAGCTCTCAATGTCTCGCATTACCCAGGTGTAGATATCAGGTAGATATATTCACTTGTAAGATGAAATCCAGAGAATCTTAATGCAGGAGTATATTCTGAGGTGGGAAAAATGGTTAAGTCAAGTTCCTAAAATTACGTAATGTATCTCGGAACAATTGAGAAATGTGTAGAGGTATGTGGACAAGTATAGTGACAATCTAAGTGAATTTGTTTAGTACTTAAAGTCTTATAAAGGTCAATAGTACTAGTTATATGTCTCAAAAACTGATATGATCCTCTAACACAAACTCAAAAAATATGTCTGTAAATATGTTTGTACATAGTTTATTACATTTCATTTCAGAAAATCCCAAAAAGATTTTCAGTGTGTTTTAGCATAAATTAAACCCAAAAAGATTTTATTTCTATCTTAGTTTTGACAACCGATGATGGAAGCGGATCTTCAAAACCTAGAGATGCTGAATGCTGAGAATACCGGAGGACAACGGGTTGGAAGCTTATCTGTATTGATAAAATGTTTTGAAAAGGTTAAAATTTCATTAACTTGAAACTTTACATTGCTTAAAACATCAGTTTGATCACAAAGTGTTCAACCAAGGTCATTAACTTGGACTTGGTAGACAAATAAGTTAATCAGGGTCATTAACTTGGACTTGGTCAACTGAGTGGGTTGTTAAAACTGGAAGTTTAAAAATGGACAAAATTTCTCGCACGAAGATAAATATCCTTGCACGAAGATAGCCTGCTAGATATATTATCTTCGTACGAAGATAATACATTATCACTGTTACATTTTCTTTGGAGGGAAGATAATTATGTAAAACAAACAACGAAATGTTGCCCAAATTTTAGCTTGTAGTGGTTGATTGGCACACCACGAATAATGCCTAAGGTAGTTTGGACCGAATTGAACTTGAATTGAACTTAAAATCATTGTTTTCAGTAAATCAAGCATAAAAAAATAGATCTAGGACAATCTAGTTGGCCAAATTGAAAATTGAACATACCAACATGTTAATCGGCACTTTCAAGTTGTTTTAGTAACATAAATTTCACGAAAATCAAGGAAAATTATCAAGTGTATAGAAGGTTACCTTCACACGAAGGTAATTTATCATCACACGAAGACGAAGTGCAAAATATTTATTTTGGTCATATACCTTTGCACGAAGGTAAAAGTCCAATTCACACCAGTTACCTTCGCAAGAAGGTAAATAGTATTTTTTTAAAATAAATTGTAAGTTTTTTCGTGTTTTTGTTTGTGTAGGAAAAGAAAACCAACTTCGACTAGAAACACAACATTTGTTGTGTACTTGATGAGATTATTATAGAAATTTCTCCTTTCAAGTCGATATTGAAGTTTATGAGCGAGTTACCAATTGTTAAAGCACTTACAGATCCTCACAAGGCCTATCGCTCACACATAGAGAGATTCTGGGAGCATGCAAAGTTTGTATCAGAGAAGAAAGCTATACGATCTTTTGTGCGGAATGATAATGAAGATAAAGAAGTGTTCATTACTAAAGCCCTAATTCGTAGAGTGTTAGATTTTAAAGATAAAGACGAAGATCAAATGATGTATACTGGACGTATATGCAAAGGATTCTTCTACAGAATGGTCTATAAGGGGCATGTCAACAATTAGTTCAATAAAGCTTCTCTCGGAAGGCCTTACAAGTTTTTTGTACATTCTGTGATATCTATATTATGCCACATGAAAGGGGGAGGTGATGCTATAGTTGATTATCAGATGTGCATAATCGCTACACTTGTGCTGAACAACCTTACAACTTCACTAAGATGATATTCGAGTAGATTGTAACATTTGTCGAAAACGGGTTTTACCAAACCCGCTCCGTTTGTAATCGAATGTTCAGTTATAAATGTTCGTTGCCTATTTTTGCTTATTTAATTTTTAATGATACATAATTAATAAACAAACTAAACCATAAAAGTTATAATTGATAAAAAGTATAAATAAAACAACTAAAAATAAAATGGGGCTGCCGGGACTCGAACCCGGGTCAGCCGGGTTGTAACTCCAAAGATTTAACACTCACACGCATAACCACTCCGCCACTTGTTTGTTTTCTGTCAACTCTAGGAAACAAATAAGTCTTATATACAAATGTAGATGAACCGGTTGCGCCAACTGAAAAACTGAAATCGGCTATTCAACCGTCTAAACGTTTGAATAATCGCGAATTCAGGTTTATAACCGATGCACCGACAATTCTAATCAATTCAGACTTGAATTGACTTCAATTCTGATGATGATGGGTTTTATAACCGAAAATATCTCATAACCTGAATTACTGCAATCAAAGATCTTCTCACGACTCAGAAACATTCCACAAACCTCCAATTACATTTCCGCACACTTTACAGTCCACCGGAGAAGTTTATTTTACTCGCCGGAAATTTCTGCAAGTTCGCCGGAAAACCGTATTCTTCCTCAAAACGGTAAGTCCTTCAATACCGTCGTAGTCTAACAATTGTTAAGCTATTTCTAACTCAAACCTTTCAATTGAAATCGAATTCAGACGCTACTATCGGATAATACCAGTTCGCCGGAAAAGTTCTGGAAATCTTTATTTTCATCTGTGAATCGGTAAGGACATTCAAACACTCTGTTAACGTTTGTTTATCACTTCAATTCCACGATTAGCTAATCAAAATGGTTAATTGTCTTGTTCAGTCGAAGTGCACAGAAACAGAGACCGAAACCTTGCCGGAATTCTGAAATAAACCGTTCATCGGTATGTTTACTTCTAATTATCGTTTCTGCCATTTCATATTAGATTGTACAATGTTTATCAATCGAACTAAACAAGATATAACGGTGTAATCCACTGCCTGTAAAATCTAACGAAGAAGATGAACTGCGCTAACAATATAAGAATAATTAAAATTGGTATTTTGAACGGGTTAGACACACAGTCCAGCGATGGACTGTGTGCGAACAAAAACACGCATACGTCCCGAGTTTGATCCCTGATACATGCACCCTCTATGTAATAAAATGCCTTTTTGTTTAAAACTGAACCGGGTTAACTCCGTTAGTTGTTAAGTATAATAAAATTTGTATATTAACCAAGTTAGACACACAGTCCAGCGGTGGACTGTGTGTAACGTTAAAACACAGGTCCCGGGTTGGAGACCTGTTAGTGGCACCGGTTCGATGAATTAAAATGTTTTTGAAAATAAAAGAATTTTGGATAAATTGAATTAATATATAAGTATAATTAAAAACAGAATTATTTCGGGATAGACACGTAGCTCAGTTGGTAGAGCTACGTGCACGCGTACGGGAGGTCTCGGGTTCGAGCCTCACCCAGCGCATTTCAGTCACACAATAAACCGGTCAAACAGTCAAAGTTAAAAAGTCAACGGTCAACCCAAAAAGTCAACATATTTTTATATTTTTATTTATTTAATTTAATTTAAAAATCAATTAAAAATACTTAAAAATAATGTTTTTAAAGATAGGAAATAGCCTTAAACTTGTAAAAATATATCTAAAAATTCTATTAAAATCCTTAATAAAATCCACTCATTTACTATATTTTCCGTTATTATTTAGGTTAGTTAATTCTCGTTGTTCCGCTCTTCCAACTCGTGCGCATCTCACCATCTCCAATCAAACGCACCCAATGTGAGTGAATCTTTACAAATTCCCCGTTTTAATCTCGTTTTGGGGTGTATCATGTGTCTTGCTATGTATTATATTTAAATCATTGTGCATACATCATATCATGAACATGTGTATTCAGCTTGTTTCAACTATTTGTGTGGTTATTGTTAGATTCAATTTATTATTTTCAGTACACTCAATTTCATAGGCCGCCGCTCCCCATTACATTATGAGCGTTGAGCAAGTTCCCCATTACATTATGAGCGTGAACCTGGCGTGCCAACATACGATCGGCTCCGTTTGATTGAGCCTTGATCGCACAGACATTTATCATTTTCAGTACATGCAATACGATCGGCTCCGTTTGATTGAGCCTTGATCGCACAGTTTCATTCATGTTATTTATCGTATGATGTTGGTATGTTAATGTATGCTATCATATGTTATTGTATGTTATAGTTGTGATTGCTATTGCTACGGCTTGATTATTTACATTTGCTCATTTATGATTATGCACAATTTTTCATTGATAAACTAACAAGTAAATCAATAATAAATGTTTATCTAACAAGGTACACTCGCCAACTTATGTTGACCCAAACACCCCCATTTTTTTACACATGATACAGGTGAACCAGCTGCAGCCAGAAACACATTGGATTGGACTAGAAGAATAAAATGATTTAGAGCTTGGATTTATTCTGTTTGGTTATTTTCTTTGTATTGTATGGACATATTTGGATATTTGGAATGAAATTTTGACTTTTATAAATATGAAACATATTAGTAAATATCATGAGCTTTGGTGATAACCCAATTATGCCCCGACTCTTATTCCGCTGCGGGTCGGGTGTGACAGATTGGTATCAGAGCCATGACTATAGCGATATAGGATAGGTTATTAGACCCTTAGAGCCTATACTATAGTTGATTAGAAATTTTTAAGGATTTTTGTGTGTTACATGCCAAATTTCATGATGTTTATATGTTTTATGTTAAATGTTACATTCAATGTTATGCAAGCATGTTCATAATTATATATATTACCATATAATGCCTATCATGAATCATATTCTCATAACACATCATATCCATGAAAGCACACACCACATCATTTTCATGATTGCTTTTACAACGATTTTTGTGTTTTCAAATCTCATCAAAGTGAGTTCGCATGACGGGCATGTAGTAACTAGAAGGGTACCAGTACCGGTAGTCAGAACGTCCTGTCTAGGCTGGCATTCGTATAAATCCAAAATAAAGGACCAGTTTGCCTACCTGGGGACTAACGATGAGAGTACGAAGTACCTATTAGGCCAAAGCATGCTATACCAAACGTTGTGTGAGCTAACCCCAATTTGAGTTGTCATTGTGTCTACACCTGGACACATTCCGACCATACATCTCGTAAACATATTTTGTGGTTTGCATTCGGGTGATGCAAGTGTTAAATCGCCAATACTAATGTGAATCCTACCAAGCCAATAGCCATGGGGGCCCACATGACTATACAGGTGAGGGTATGGGGGACATTTGAGGCCTAACATGAGCAAACCCAAGACATCCTATGGACGTAGTTGCATTATTGATATTTATGTTATTTTCATTTTCTTAAAGACACATGACACCTAAAAAGACTCCATAAACTCACAATCTTCTTATGAATGTTCCTGTAGATGTCGGCTAGACAACAACGAGGGGGTAAAAGATCAGGAAGGTCTCACGAACGCTTGGCCACACAAATCGCGAAACAAATGGCCACGATACTGCCTGACATTGTGGTCCAAGTACAACAAGCTCTCGCCACAAATCCCACTAATCCTCCCCAACAACATGACCAGAACATCGACAACCCTCCTACCAGCAAGTGCTCATACAAACATTTCAAGTCTTGTGATCCTCCTAAATTTGAAGGGACCGAAGGTGTCACTGCTCTCCTCCATTGAGGAAATGGAAAACACCTTTCTCAACTACGATTGTCCTGAGGATCGCAAGGTTCGATACGCCACCGGGAGACTATTTGGGGTCGCTCTTACCTGGTGGAATACTGAAAAGGGGAAGAGGGGAATTGATGATGCAATGGCCTTAACATGGGAGGAGTTAAGGGAAATCATGACTAGGCGTTTCTGTCCTAGGAGTGAAATTAAAAAGTTGGAGGACGAATTTCATTCTTTAAAGCAAAAGGAGGGAGATCATACCACCTACAACAAGAGGTTTTTAGAGTTGAATCAAATGGTCCCTAACTTGTTCACACCAACTTATCGCTTGATCGAGCATTATATTCGAGGTCTTCCCTCGAAAATTCAAGATTTAGTTCTCAGCACTTCACCAGCAACACTTGAAGCTGCTATGGAACTAGCCACTGAACTGACCGAAAATCGCATTCGAAACGGTAAATTCAAAGAGGAGAAAAAGAAAGCCCCCATTGAGGCTCAAACTTCAAACCATTCTGGTTCCTCCTTGAAGTTTACTGGTAAAAGGAATCGAAGCACAAGAAACTTTGCTGTCACACAAGCAAATTTCCCTATCCCTGCTCCACCCATCACTCAAGTTGCCCCTTCACCTGCACCATATAAAAAGCCATACTCCGGCCCATTACCAAAAGGCAACCGTTGCGAATATCATCATTTTCCTGACCATCCCTGCCAACATTGCACCGGCTGTTGTCGCGCAGGTCATACTGTTCAAACCTGTCGCATACCTCAGCGAACGAACCGCCACCAGCCTTTAACCCAAACCCACCAACAAATAATTGGTCAAGCCCAACAACCCTACTACTACCACCTACCCAACATCTAGCCCAATCATACTACCAACCCAACTATCCCATGGTGCAATCTATGCGGGCTTGTTACAACTGTGGAGACCCAAACCACTTTAGAAACACTTGTCCACGTTTGGTGAACATCATTCATGCCCAAGCTCAAGCAAATCCAGTGAATCAAGCTAACCAAGCTCCACCACCTGCAAGAGGAAGAGCTTATAACATCAACGCGAATACTGTTGAATATAATAATGGCCCAAACGAATCACCCAACTAGTTTTTCCTCACCAAGAATCAAGACTCAACTCCAATCGTCTAGTTTTAATGTTTTCTTTATGTTATCTCAATTTTTCCGTATCCCAGTTGTAAAATTTGGAAGTTTTGTATCCAAGAATTTTAATGCGATTTGATATTACAGTTTTGTTCTATACTCATTGATTTAACATTCATATCATCATACATCTCGACGTATCTCAATCTCATCATTTAAAGAAGTTGGGTTGTGTCACACTTTTACATAGACTGACCCCTTCATCATAACCAACGAGAGAGGTACTGTCATCATTTAGTCATGTATCATTTCAGAATTGAGACTCAAGTTTTTTTGTTGTGTTGTTATGTTTTAGAGTCACATAGAACTGATCATGATTTACTGATAAAGCCAACGAAAATTTGATAAGAATATGGTGGATACGCCGCTGGTACTTCCTATATATAAGTATTCTTGGCAAAGGATCAAAAGCATTACCAGGAGGTTATGAAAAGTTCCGTGTAGGTTTAAATATCGTCTTGGTTGAAGTTTTTGTTTTATGATACATACCTTACCATTACAAACGTATCAGTTCCCTCAAAACTATTATACATAAAATCGTAAGCGACATCAAAGATCAAAATCCGAGAAGCCCAGCATGTTTCAGTAACAGACAGGAGACGTACGCTAGGAGCCATCTTGTGGAGCTAAACTTAAAAAAAAAGAAACAAAAAAAAAAATTGAAACTAAATCCGACTGTATTCTATACTGTCTAGATCGCTTATGGATTCCTGAGCACAATAACCTTCGTGATTTTCTTATGAATGTGGCGCACAAAACACGATATTCTATACACCTAGGAGCCGACAAGAGGTATCAAGACCTTCGATACACCTACTGGTGGCCTGGAATGAAAAAGGATATTGATGATTTTGTTTCCAAGTGCCCTTCATGTTCCAAAATATAAGCTGAACATCAAAGACCCTCAGGACTTCTGGTCCAACCTGAAATACCTGTATGGAAGTCGGAAAACATAACCATGGACTTCATTACCGGGTTACCTCACACTTCTGGTGGGTATGACACTATATGAGTAATCATTGGTCGTCTTACAAAATCAGCTCACTTTATTCCGATCCGCGAAGATTTCAAAAACGAGAAGTTAGCTCGTATCTACCTCATTGAAATCGTAAGCCGTCATGGCGTACTGTTAAGCATTATTTCCGATCGTGATGATCGTTTTACTTCACGAATATGGCAAGTCCGTACAAGCCGCTTTGGGTACACGATTAAACCTCAGTACCGCCTATCACCCTCAAACTGATGGTTAATCTGAACGCACCATTCAAACTCTTGAAGATATGCTTCAAGCATGTGTCATAGACTTCAAGGGAAATTGGGACGCTCATCTACCATTAGTCGAATTTTCGTACAACAACAACTATCATTCAAGCATTGGCATGGCACCTTTTGAAGCCTTATATGGTCGTAAGTGCCGATCTCCAGTATGTTGGCACAAAATTGGGGAAGCTCAAATCACTGGTCCGGAATTGATTCAAGAAACCACAGACAAGATCCATCAAATTCGAAACAATCTTCTAGCGGCTCAGAGTCGTCAAAAGAGTTATGCAGATAAACGACGGAAGCTTTTAGAGTTTAACATTGGTGATCATGTACTTCTAAAAGTATCACCGTGGAAGGGAGTAGTTCGTTTTGGTCAAAAAGGCAAGCTAGCACCACGCTACGTAGGACCTTTCAAGATACTCGAAAGAGTAGGACCTGTAGCATACAAGCTTGATCTACCAGAAGAACTCAACAGGATTCATCCCACATTCCACGTATCAAACTTGAAGAAGTGCCTCGCCGATGAAAATCTCCACATTCCTCTGGAAGATATTCAGATTGATGAATCTATGCATTTTATTGAAAGACCAGTAGAGATCATGGACTTCGGGGAGAAACGTCTATGACGGGGTCGCATTCCAATTGTTAGGGTACGCTGGGAGTCGAAACGGGGACCTGAGTTTACATGGGAACGTGAAGACTCAATGCGTGAAAAAATACCCGCATCTTTTTCCTACTACTTCTACTACTTAAATTTCGGGACGAAATTCCTAAAAGTAGGGGAATCTGTAACATTTGTCGAAAACGGGTTTTACCAAACCAGCTCCGTTTGTAATCGAATGTTCAGTTATAAATGTTCGTTGCCTATTTATGCTTATTTTAATTTTTAATGATACATAATTAATAAACAACTAAACCATAAAAGTTATAATTGATAAAAAGTATAAATAAAACAATTAAAAATAAAATGGGGCTGCCGGGACTCAAACCCGGGTCAGCCGGGTTGTAACTCCAAAGATTTAACACTCACACGCATAACCACTCCGCCACTTGTTTGTTTTCTGTCAACTCTAGGAAACAAATAAGTCTTATATACAAACCTAGATGAACCGGTTGCGCCAACTGAAAAACTGAAATCGGCTATTCAACCGTCTAAACGTTTGAATAATCGCGAATTCAGGTTTATAACCGATGCACTGACAATTCTAATCAATTCAGACTTCAATTGACTTCAATTCTGATGATGATGGGTTTTATAACCGAAAATATCTCATAACCTGAATTACTACAATCAAAGATCTTCCCTCACGACTCAGAAACGTTCCACAAACCTCCAATTACATTTCCGCACACTTTACAGTCCACCGGAGAAGTTTATTTTACTCGCCGGAAATTTCTGCAAGTTCGCCGGAAAACTGTATTCTTCCTCAAAACGGTAAGTCCTTCAATACCGTCGTAGTCTAACAATTGTTAAGCTATTTCTAACTCAAACCTTTCACTTGAAATCGAATTCAGACGCTACTATCGGATAATACCAGTTCGCCGGAAAAGTTCTGGAAATCTTTATTTTCATCTGTGAATCGGTAAGGACATTCAAACACTCTGTTAACGTTTATTTATCACTTCAATTCCACGATTAGCTAATCAAAACGGTTAATTGTCTTGTTCAGTCGAAGTGCACAGAAACAGAGACCGACACCTTGCCGGAATTCTGAAATAAACCGTTCATCGGTATGTTTACTTCTAATTATCGTTTCTGCCATTTCATATTAGATTGTACAATGTTTATCAATCGAACTAAACAAGATATAACGGTGTAATCCACTGCCTGTAAAATCTAACGAAGAAGATGAACTGCGCTAACAATATAAGAATAATTAAAATTGGTATTTTGAACGGGTTAGACACACAGTCCAGCGGTGGACTGTGTGCGAACAAAAACACGCATACGTCCGGAGTTCGATCCCTGATACACGCACCCTCTATGTAATAAAATGCCTTTTTGTTTAAAACTGAACCGGGTTAACTCCGTTAGTTGTTAAGTATAATAAAATTTGTATATTAACCAAGTTAGACACACAGTCCAGCGGTGGACTGTGTGTAACGTTAAAGCACAGGTCCCGGGTTCGAGACCTGTTAGTGGCACCGGTTCGATGAATTAAAATGTTTTTGAAAATAAAAGAATTTTGGATAAATTGAATTAATATATAAGTATAATTAAAAAAAGAATTATTTCGGGTTAGACACGTAGCTCAGTTGGTAGAGCTGCGTGCACGCATACGGGAGGTCTCGGGTTCGAGCCTCACCCAGCGCATTTCAGTCACACAATAAACCGGTCAAACAGTAAAAGTCAAAAAGTCAACGGTAAACCCAAAAAGTCAACATATTTTTATATTTTTAATTATTTAATTTAATTTAAAAATCAATTAAAAATACTTAAAATAACGTTTTTAAAGATAGGAAATAGCCTTAAACTCGTAAAAATATATCTAAAAATTCTATTAAAATCCTAAATAAAATCCACTCATTTACTATATTTTCCGTTATTATTTAGGTTAGTTAATTCTCGTTGTTCCGCTCTTCCAACTCGTGCGCATCTCACCATCTCCAATCAAACGCACCCAATGTGAGTGAATCTTTACAAATTCCCCGTTTTAATCACGTTTTGGGGTGTATCATGTGTCTTGCTATATATTATATTTAAGTCATTGTGCATACATCATATCATGAACATGTGTATTCAGCTTGTTTCAACTGTTTGTGTGGTTATTGTTAGATTCAATTTATTATTTTCAGTACATGCAATTTCATAGGCCGCCGCTCACCATTACATTATGAGCGTTGAGCAAGTTCCCCATTACATTATGAGCGTGAACCTGGCGTGCCAACATACGATCGGCTCCGTTTGATTGAGCCTTGATCGCACAGACATTTATCATTTTCAGTCATGCAATACGATCGGCTCCGTTTGATTGAGCCTTGATCGCACAGTTTCATTCATGTTATTTATCGTATGATGTTGGTATGTTAATGTATGCTATCATATGTTATTGTATGTTATAGTTGTGATTGCTATTGCTACTGCTTGATTATTTACATTTTCTCGTTTATGATTATGCACAATTTTTCATTGATAAACTAACAAGTAAATCAATAATAAATGTTTGTCTAACAAGGTTCACTCGCCAACTTATGTTGACTCAAAACCCCCATTTTTTTTACACATGATACAGGTGAACCAGCTGCAGCCAGAAACACATAGGATTGGACTAGAAGAATAAAATGATTTAGAGCTTGGATTTATTTTGTTTGGTTATTTTCTTTCTATTGTATGGACATGTTTGGATATTTGGAATGAAATTTTGACTTTAATAAATATGAAACATATTAGTAAATATCATGAGCTTTGGTGATAACCCAATTATGCCCCGACTCTTATTCCGCTGCGGGTCGGGGTGTGACATAGATGAAGTTGAACATTGATAAAGAAAAGCTTCTGCAATACCCCAAATTCGTGCAGATGGTGTTGGATGATCAATTTCCCAACTTAGTGAAAAATCAAAAATGAAGTGCTGCCATTGGATTACATGACAGGGTTATCTTTGGTAAGATTAAATCAGTATCTAAAGAAGACTAGAGAGCCTATGGCCAGAAAGTTCTTTTGAAGATTTAAAGATAAGAGATACTAAGCACCTTCGAAGGATAAATGGAGACTGAAGGCCCTGGTTCTGATGTTGAGGCTGCTCAGATGGATGATTATGAGCCTAAGAGAGGTATGTGGTACGAGAAAGAAGGTGCTAAGAAACAGAGTACTCAAAAGCTAAAGCTCAGAAAAGAAAGAGAGTACTGTTCGTATGAATGGTCAAACTTGCTCAATCGAGAAAGAAGGTTGTTTTAGTACTTCAAGATTTTCATCAAACTTGCTTTGTATGAACGATGCTTCGTACCATCCATCAAAACTTAACAAACTTAGTTCGTATGAATGGTCCTTCGTACGAACATTGAACCGTTCCAAAAACACCAAGTTTAAACCAAACTCAAAACACGTTGATTTTAACAAATTGATAGTCGATTTATAGGCTATTGGGGCCGATATTCATGTTTTTAAGTTCAATTTTATATTTTACCTGTCCAATCTCCCTAAATCTATATTTTATGTCCGTCTGGTCCAAATTCGGGATTATAACGGCTAAATTGAGCAAAAGTACCTTTCCCATCGAAAAAGGTGTGAGTATCAACTCCCGAATGTACTAATACTCGGTAATGTCAAGACAAGTAAAGTTTAGAACGTATTCACACAAAAGTTCTCTCTGTTCGCACAGTCGCATAACATTGGTTCGTGCGAAGAAAGTGATCTTTTATACTAGTTAGGGTCGTTTGTACAAACCAAGGGTTCATGCGAATGAACACCAAACATCATTCGTACGAGTTAGTGACTCGTACGAATCAGTCTTGAAACTTAGAAAACTTTTGGAACTTTTTGATTTTTTTTTACAAAATTTTATCTGTTTAAAACCCACTTAGTTGACCAAGTCCAAGTTAATGACCCTCGTTACCTGATTTGTCTACCAAGTCCAAATTAATTACCTTGGTTGACCATTTTTGACCAAACCATATTTATTTTAAATTGTAAAGTTTAAATTAATGAACTTTGTTGACGTTTAGATAATTTTTCTTGTAAGATTAGCTCCCAACCCATGGTCTTCAGATTTCCTTCAACAAGATGTCCCCATGACTTCAACTATTCACGTTTACATCATCGGTCGACTAAAACACAACTAAAAAGCTAAGGAAATTGAAAATCTTTTTGGGTTTTAGGATTTTTCCGAATAGAAATAACAAGTAAAGATACATATTTTTGGAGTTTTGTGTTTTTAGAAGAATCATATCAAGTGTTTAACAAATCACCAGTACCGTTGATCTTGGTATACTCATTAAGCTTTTTAACCAGATTTACCTAGATTGCCAATATTCGTATCCACTTAAATTCTTCTCAACTGTTTCAAGATATGTTAGGCAATATTAAGAACATGAAATAACTGCGTGTCCCATCCTAGATTACACTCCCGTATCGAGATTCCCAGAATTTCATTTCACAGGTGAATATATCTAACTGATATCTGTAAATGGGTGAATCACAAGACCTTGAGAGCTCAGGTTAGTATTACCGTACACAAAAAGAGATGAAGGCTCGTCTTTAGGTGGTGTTCCTTAAAGGAATCTTTTGAACTGCAGATGTCACAAAGATTATGACATAATCATCTTTTTATGCAGCTTTTTAGGCAAATAATGCGTAAAGTATTATACAAGTTCTAGGCCATTGCATACGTAAAATCAGAAGAACTCGGCTAATACCCCAGATATCGATTAAATATAAAGACTTAGTATCGCAGAATCTGGCATTCTCTCAAACGAAATTTCTGAGTACTATGTCCATATATCCAAGAGATGTTAACCCACAAGTTATTCAGTTTTTCATTTAGGTTTATATCTAACAATTTACTGAACGAGTAAAGTCATCCTCAGTAAGACATGTTTAATTACTTGTTTAATCATTCCATTTCTTTAGCATACTGTGACTATCATATTGATAAAATATGATTTCCCTCTTTTGACTTTTATAATGTTTTTTTGTTTCCCAAAATTTCTCTCCCTAAAATCAAAAACATATTTTTGGATTTTTAGAGTTTTTTAAGAAAGAATGTAAAGAAAATTCGTCAAACCGAGGAGTATCACGTCAAGTTGTCGTCATTCTCAAACTCAACCTAGTGTATATCCCCTGATGTCAGTTTTCTTAAATGATTTAATTTTAAAATATTTTTAAATCTTGTACAATCAAAGGCTTGGTATAAAAATCTGATTTTTGGTCATCAGTGTGGAGTTTTTCAATTCTAACCAACTTTTTCTCGTGACAATCACGGATAAAGTGGTGTCGAATCTCAATATGTTTGGTTCAAGAGTGTTGACATGAGTTTTTAGTGATATCGATCGCAGCCTGGTTATCTACATATATAGGCGTATCAAGAAATTGCAGTCCGAAGTCTCTCATCTGCTGTTGAATCTAGAGAATCTGGGAACAACAACTGGATGCTGAAACGTATTCAGCATCACAGGTAGAGAGAGCGACTGCGGCCTGTTTCTTGCATTGCCATGTTACCAAAGGAGTTCCGAAGAACAGACAACCAGTCGTTGAGTCGAAATCAGAATCCGAATAACCCGCAAGATTGAAGTCGTCGTGTCTAGGGTACCACAAGCCGGTGCTTGGAAATCCCTTCAGATATCTCATGATACGTTTTATGGTAGCAAGTGCGAATCTCTTGGATTGGACTGATAACGGCCGCACATGCATGTTGCATACATGACATCTGGTCGAGAAGCAGTGAGATACATCAAGGATCTGATCATGGAGCACTATAAAGTTTCGTCAACTTTGACATCAGTAAGACCTGGACAAATGCCGTGATTAGGAGCTAATGGGTTGATGCTAGTTTAGCTCCTACCATATCGAATTTCTCCAATATGTCATGAACATATTTCGTCTGATGGATGAAGATACCATCAGGCAACTGATCGACCTGAATTCCTAGAAAGAACTTCATCTCCCCCATCGAGCTCATTTCAAATTTTCGCTTCATGACTTCTTCAAAGTCTTTACACATCTTGTCATTCGTTGATCCGAAGATGATAGCATCCACATATATTTGTATAATAATCAAATGCCCATCCACTTCCTTTGTAAAGAGGGTAGAATCTACGGTTCCTCTAATAAAGCCATTGTCTGTAAGATATAGTGACAGTGTTTCGTACCAAGCTCTCGGGGCTTGATGAAGACCATATAAGGCTTTGTTCAGAAGGTAGACTTTGTCTTTGTGCATTGGATCGACAAACCCCAGTGGTTGGCCGACATACACCTCCTCTTTTACTTTTCCGTACTGGAAAGCAGATTTGACATCTAACTGGTACACCTTTAACACTTTTCACGAGGCAAAGGATAAGAATATACTAATTGCTTCAAGACGGGCTACCGGGGCATAGACTTCAGTGTAATCTATCCCTTCCTGCTGATAGAAACCCTGAACCACAAGTCGAGCTTTGTTGCGCACTACAATACCTCTATCATCACGCTTGCACTTGAAGACCCATCTAGTGTTTATCTTTTTGTGATGATCTGGCAGGTCAACAAGCTTCCAGACTCCAAGTTTCTGGAATTGAAGCAACTCCTCTTGCATCATGTCCACCCAGCTTTTGTCTTTCAACGCATCTTTCTAGTTCCCCGGCTCAACCTGAGAAACAGAACAACTATTAGAAACTCAGGTTTGAAGTGGAGCAATACGAGTATAGAAACAACTTAGATCCTTGTTGATCTGATTGCGAGTTTGAACTCACGTTTGTAAGTTGCCTATAATATTCTCCGAAGGATGATATGAAAGCGTACTCGGCATCACTTCATTTGGAACATCTACTTGTGTTTGCAAATTTGTGATGACTTCATCTACAACCGATACAGATGATGAAGCTTCATGCCTGAGGTTTGACTGATCAGCTTGTGTGTTCAAGAAGCTTTCAATCTGCTCAGATCCTTCATCGGAACTGGATCCTCCATCATCGAAAGTCGGTTCCCGATCAAAGTCAACATTTGGCTGTTGCTGGGCAGATGATTTGGCAGTGTTGACAATTGGTACCGGGATAGAGTCCTTTAGAGTAGAGCTCGGACCTACATTAGACACATTAGACACAGGAAATGACGGGGAAATCACTAACGGTTTGGTAACTTGCTCTTGATTAGATATTTGATGCTGTTGAAAAAGTATAATAAGTTCTTATTCTGATGGCACATCGGGCAGGTCGAAAGAATTCCACAAACCATCATAGTTAAACAGCCACGGATCCCCAGGTTTCTGCGTTGGCGTAGTATATCTTTGACAATCAACATGCTGCGCAAGAATAACCTGGTTCAAGCTCGGCAAGAAGACACGTTTTTTAGGGTAGCATAACCCACAAAGAATCCTTCCAAGGATTTGGCACCAAATTTACCAGTCAGATCCAATACAGTACACGGTGATCCAAATGGCTCCAGAAATGCAAGATTGAGCTTTCGCTGATTCAGTAACTCGAAACACGTCTTGTTGTGATGCTTAACTGTTAACACACGATTCAAGGTGTTAGACGCTGACGCTACTGCTTCACTCTAGAAACTGATTGGCAATTTTGAATCGGCTAGCATAGTTCTGGCAGTCTCGATCAGTGTGCGATTCTTTCGTTCAGTCACTCCGTTTTGCTGTCGAGTATACAGAGCACGGAATTCATGAAGAATCCCCTTCTCATTGCAGAATTCGAGCATCCGCTTGTTTTTGAACTCTGTACCGTTGTCACTATGGATTCTCTTGATTGGCAAGTGATACAGGTTTTCGAGTTTTCTGAAGAGAATCATTAGAGTTTTAAATGTTTCATCTATGCTCCAGAAAGAAATCCCATGAGAATCTTGAATAATCATCTGTAACAACAAGGCAATATAGATCACCATATATGCTTTTAACGTTTACTGGCCCGAAAAGATCCATATGTAGCCTCTCTAGTGGTAGCTTGAAAGAATTCAACAGCTTTCGTGGGTGCGATTTCTTGTGCTGCTTCCCCTTTTTACAGCTCAAGCAATCATCGGATAATTGAAAATTCTTCAAATTAACACCCTCCACTAGGTCATTATGCACAAGATAATTCATCTTTCGCAGATGAATGTGCCCCATCTTTCTATGCCATAGTATCTACTCTTTCTCGGTAGATTTGGAAACAAAGCATTGAACTTTCTTCGATGTTGTTGATGCAACACTCATAACTAGAACATAGAGATCATTTTCTCTTAGAGCTCGCATCAGAATCCATTCCTTCGAAATCTTGAAACCCTGTTTTAAGATCAAGCATTCTTTATCATTGAAGTGCGTTGTGAATTTCTTGTCATAAATCTGCGAAATGCTGAGTACATTATTCTCAAGTTCAGCAATGTAGTTCACTTTATCAAACGATACAACTCCATTTGTGAGAATTCCTTCACCGACAATCCTTCCTCCTTGCGTTCCTGCATAACCTACATACCCTCCGCGGATAGCATTAACGTCGTGTAACAATGCAAGCATCTCTGTCATGTGCCTAGAAGCTCCACTATCCCTTATCCATTTAGACATTATCGATCGTGGGAATCCCTACACACAAGCGGAAGAAACTATTTAAACAAAGAAACCTAAGCCTGCTTGGTCTTGGGTGGGTTCGGAATGTCAAATTTTGGACCTACTTTGTTTTTAACGTTCTTTTTAGGCTCAGTTTTGTTTGGAACAGAAGGTTTTGGTTCAACCTTGGACGGTTTCACTTTGGCCACCCATTTTTGCGTTTTCATATTTGCCTTTTTTAGCATAAAATTTAGAATCCATTTGTCGATATTTAGTTGATGTTTCACCAATTTCAAATTTTGAATGACGTTAAAGAATTGGTTTAACATTTTTGTAGGATTCGTTGCTTCTTTCCAAGATTTGCTTTGGCGCAACCATAGGTGCTTTCTGTTTCTCGTCCTTGGTGAACTTTTTAGAATGAGAATTAGGTTTTGGAGATTCTTGTCAGCAATATCTTGCAATGTGCCCAACAGTTTGACATTTGTAATACGTCCTACTGTCCTTTCGAACAGAAGATTCCAAAACTTGTTTCCTATTCTCTTTCTCTTTCTTGAAATCATCATTTGATTGAGTACCGTTGATTTCTTTCTCTTTCTCTGTTGTTGTCCCAAAAACAAAGTTGATTTTCTTGGTAAAATTAAGTTTTTGAGACTTGTTGTTCATACGTTGCTTTTTGAAACCCAACCCTGCCCTCTTATTTCCAGGATAATCTATATTTTTATGATAGTAGGGTCGGTTGTCACATCTTGATTTAGAGTAGAATGATGCATTGTGTTTATCTAAATCAGCATGACTTAACTCCACAAGCTTGCATTTTATAAACTATGACATTTGGATCATTAGTCAAACTATTTTCCGATGTTTCAGCATCAGACTCAGATTTTTCAGATTCAATTTTTAAAACATTTTCTGCCACAGTTTTAACCACCCCAGAGTCACATTCACTTTCAGAAGTTGTGTAAGTTATGTCGATGTTTATAGGAAACTCATTTGAGTGTTCAGTTTTTAGTTTTAGATTGAGTGCCTTTTCCACCCCTGTTGGCTTTTTACATGCATAACTATTCAACATATGGGGTGGAACACGATCGTAACTTGCACTTTTGTTTTCAACCTTATCTGATTCTTCTTTGTTTTCAAATTTAGCTAAAATGTGATCAATGACGTAAAAGCTTGTTGAATAACTGATTAACAGTTTGTTAACCCATTCAGATTCAATTCTTACCTTCTCAAGCTCACTCTTTAGCTCAGCGATAGTGTTTAAGTGAATATTAATGGCAATTTGCTTGTCCATTACTGTCGCCTTAAGCATCAAAAGAGTTGCGTCATTTTCTCTGAGTGCTTTTGTGTATTGTTTGACAAAGTTACTCAATTTATCATATGCTTCTTTCGTTGATTTGTAATCACTTGACAAATTATATGTTAAACTTTTGAGCTCAGTATATCGTGTGCCTTTTACAACACATTCATTGCAAGGCTCACCACATTTCAGACATGGTTTTTCTACCACAGACTCACTCTTAGACTCAATTACCTCATTGACGTTTGCCATGCATGCCTTGACAGTTTCATCCACCAACTTCTCCATCTTGTCATCAACTTTCTATTCCACATCAGGCATCTTTTGATCTGAGCAAGATGATTGATGACTTGGTGCAAAATAACCTGCAAAAGTTTTCAACATATCATTAGGCAGGAGGTGTTTAAATGCACTGTTTAAAAGTTCCTCATCTTCTGATGATGTATGATAATAATGATAATCATCTTCTGGTTCCTCATCAAAAGCTGCCTCCGATTCTTCTTCAGGTTCTTCGATTTATCTCAGCATCCAAAGCCAAACTCTCATTCTTGCCCTCATCTTCTTGAGTTACCACTAGTGCTTTGTCTTTGGTCTCTGGATGTTTATTTTTGATCTGCATTATGCGAGTTCTTGGTTGGGGACGGTGGTAGATAGCCTTCTTGTAATAATCATCGGCAATTGGGTCGTGGTTCCCTTAAGCTTCTCTATTTGGGCATTCAAGCTTGAAGTGACCCTTTTCCCGACACTTAAAACAAGTAACTTTAGATTTATCAAATCCAAGTTTTTCATCCAAACCTCCCAAGTTCTCTTTTCCCGTAATTTGAATGAAGCGTTATGCACGTCAAACAGTAGATGCCATACACCACTTTATATCGACAACTCCATCTCTATTGGATCAATCTGGTCATTTCAGAATTTCCAATCCTTCCTGCTACAGGACTATCATAGGATTCGAGAATTGATGCTAATAGAGACATGTGTTGCTTCGTGGTTTTCTCATCGAAGTTTTGTGCATTCTGGAAATCCACTGCCATATTGCACTGAAGAACCCTTTGAGTAGGATTTGACTGACTGTTCTGGTTGATTTGAGGAGTACTTGATCCATGTGACGACTGTGGGCTTTGAGACGTGTGAGGATTAACTGCAGCAAATAATTGAAAGCCACTATTTTGGTTTGATGGTGAACTTGGCGTGCTGTAAGCGCTGAAGGCGGTCTGGATCTTTGGTGACTGAATTTGGGCAGCAAAACTGTTCTTGAAGTACAGATTATTATCTTTTTGAACTTGGACAGTCTTGTTCTTTTCCATATTTTACATTTCAAGTTCATGTCCCTCCTGTCTTTCGATGAAACGTGGTACTGAAAAATTACCATACTCGGTTCCATTCTTCAAGATGGTCAAATAAGTAGACCATTCGCCTTGCGGTAGAGAATCTACCAATTTATCAACAAGTTCTTCATTGTTTGGATGATTCCCATTCTCTTCATTTGCACCACCAAATGATAGTATCTTTCGATCAATTGTTTCACTGTCTCTCCTTTAATCAACGTAAAGATGTCAAACTCTTTACTTAACAACGCCCATTTACTCTTACATAGCTGAGCACTTCCCTGGAACTTCAAACGAAGAGCATTCCACAATGATTGTACATCATCATCATGTTGTAATAAAGCCAAAATATCTTCTATGATAGATTTTTTGTAGGATGTTCATCATTTTCTTTTCGTTTATGAACCTTTCCCTTTCAACATCCGAAAGTTGATCTAGAGTCTTTTCGAGGCCATTTTCACCTACAGGAGCTTGATATTTAACGTCGATAGCGAACCAACAAGTAAAGTGATTTGCTTAGACCCAATTCATGAACCGTTCGCTCCAGCTATCGAAATCTTCCAGGTTCATTAACTTCGGCGGTTTGGTCATTGTACCCATCTCGTTTTCGAGATTCATGTTTTAAGCCGGTGTTGTCATGACTGCAGATGTAGCGAATGCGTTGTAGAATTCTTCGGCCATTTTTCATGTAAAACTTTAGACACTCACTTTTCGAACAAACTAATTGGAACGGAAAAATTCTTTCGTGCGGATAACAAAAACAATTCATGCGATCAAGATCCGTTCGTACGACTAGAAATTCGTACGGATAAGGTGACTAAAACAAGTAACTCGTGCGAACAGAATGCAATTCGTACGGATGATGTTTCACTTGTACGAAAGAGATGCTCGTGCAGATGTGTAACTAGTGCGAATCACACTTATAAATTTTGAAATTTGTATGTTTTTAGAAATTTTGATTACTTGTTTGTACGAATGGTCTAAATTGTATGGAAAGTTGTTCGTGCGAGTGGTCTCCAAATGAATGAATTTTACCAATTTTAACATGATTAAGCTCGATTTTAGATCTGAAATTGTTAACGATTGTTTAGAATTAATTTTAACATGATATCCTAGAATCCTAGTCCAATTTGTCCATAATTTCGTCCAAATCCAGATCAGTTTGGGAGAAATGAAGAAGTAGAAAAGTGCAATAGTGAATCTGATCTGTAACACTTAGTAGCCTGCAAAAACTTGACGTTTGTCAGCAGATAGGCCTTAAGGCTCTGATACCACTTGTGGTCTCGTGGTCGGTGGCGGTTCTAGATGGAAGCTTTTGGATAGAATAGATCCGGCAGAACGAAATAGACATGTAGGCACAGAATCAGCGGAAGCGTTTCAATTCATTCATTCATACCAAAAGAGTATACATCTTGGCTGGCTGGCGGAGTTCCTAGAGAGAATCCGCCAGCGTTTCCCCAAAGGGAACTTCTAAAACTTAACAAACAATGAACACACAACACCTATTTATAGACATGACAGCTCGTGCGAACCAAGCATGTTGTCACTCGTACGAAGGTTCATTCGTACGAGTGAGATGTTATCACTCGTACGAGTAACAAGAGTCACTCGTACGAGGCACATGTCACTCGTACTAGCCAGTACCCTCGCACTTGGGTCATGTGTTCATTTCTAATATATACAATATTCAATACACACTCTTTCTAGCCTATTCGCACAGTGAAGGCCATAAAGTGCATCAACAATATGTCTCAAAAACTGATATGATCCTCTAACACAAACTCACAAAAATATGTCTGTAAATATGTTTGTACATAGTGTATTACGTTTCATTTCAGAAATCCCAAAAAGATTTTTAGTGTGTTTTAGCATAAATTTTGGAAAAACCAAAAAGATTTTATTTCTATCTTAGTTTTGACTACCGATGATGGAAGCGGATCTTCAAAATCCAGAGATGCTAAATGCTGAGAATACCGGAGGACAACGGGTTGGGAGCTTATCTATATTGATAAAATGTTTTGAAAAGATTAAAAGTTCATTAACTTGAAATTTTACATTGGCTAAAACATCAGTTTGATCACAAAGTGTTCAACCAAGGTCATTAACTTGACTTGGTAGACAAATAAGTTAACCAAGGTCATTAACTTTGACTTGGTCAACTGAGTGGGTTGTTAAAACTCGTTAAAATGGACAAAATGTTAAAAATTAGTTTTACCTTCGCTCAAAGAAGTTATCTTCGCACGAAGATATAGCCGTAGTGTAGATATACTATCTTCATACGAAGATAAAACATTATCATCGTTACACTTTTTCTGGAGTGAAGATAATTGTGTAAAACAAACAACGAAATGCTTCCCAAATTTTAGCTAGTAGTTGTTGATTGGCACACCACGAACAATGCCTAAGGTAGTTTGGACCGAATTAAATTCGAATTAAACTTAAAATCAATGTTTTCGATAAAGGTAGCATAAAAACGTAGATCCAGGACAATCTAGTGGGCCAAATTTAAAATTGAACATACCAGCATGTTAATCGACACTTTCAGGTTGTTTTAGTAACATCAATTTCATGAAAATCGAGGAAACATTATCAAGTGTGTATATGGTTACCTTCGCAGGAAGGTGAATTACCTTCGCACGAAGGTAATTTGCCTTCACACGTAGATAAAGTGCAAAATATGTATTTTGGTCATTTACCTTTGCACGAAGGTAAAAATCCAGTTCGCACGAAGGTAAATTGTATTTTTTGGAAAAAAATTTCTAAGTGTTTTCGTGTTTGTGTTTGTGCAGGAAAAGAAAACCAACTTCGACTAGAAACACAACATTTGTTGTGTTCTTGATGAGAGTATTCCAGAAATTCCTCCTTCAAGTCGATATTGAAGTTTATGAGTGAGTTACCAATTTTTTATGAGCGATATTGAAATTCCTCCTTCCAGAAATTCCTCCTTCAACATTTGTTGTGTTCTTGATGAGAGTATTCCAGAAACCTTCTCTCGGAAGGCCTTACAAGTTTTTCGTACATTCTGTGATATCTATATTAGGCCACATGAAAGGGGGAGGTGATGCTATAGTTGATTATCAGATGTGCATGATCGCTGCACTTGCACTGAATAAGCCTTACAACTTCACTAAGATGATATTCGATTAGATGAAGTTGAACATTGATAAAGAAAAGTTTCGTAATACCCCAAATTCGTGCAGATGGTGTTGGATGACCAATTTCCCAACTTAGTGAAACAGAAGAATAATGTGCTGCCATTGGATTACATGACAGGGTTATCTTAGGTAAGATTGAATCAGTATCTAAAGAAGACTACACAGCCTATGGCCAGAAAGTTCTTTGGAAGATTAAAGATAAGAGATACTAAGCACCTCCGAAGGATAAATGGAGACTAAAGGCACTGGTTCTGATGCTGAGGTTGCTCAAATGGATGGTATGAGCCTAAGAGAGGTATGTGGTACGAGAAAGAAGGTGCAAAGAAACAGAGTTCTTTAAAAGCTAATGCTTAGAAAAGAAAGAGAATAATAGTTGTCAGAGATGATACTATTGATGAGGAATTAGAGATTGAGCAAAATATTGAGCAACATGTGAAGTCGATGTGAATATTGAGGACGAGTTTTTTTCTACTACCTTTGATCATGAAAAAGAAACAGTGCAGATGGTGATAATGATGAAGCTTCTGATGATTCGTTTGATAAAACAATTAAAGAAATAGAGAAAGTAGAAAGACTGGCACAAGCAAAGAAAAAGAAAGTTGTTGGTGATGTTGATGAAATTTAGGTACCATCAAATCCTGAATCTGAAGATATTATCAAGAGGCCCGCAAAGAAAATATGAAGAGTCAAGAGTAAAGCTGATGTACAGAAAAAGACTACTGGGTTCCCGTAGTACAGAAAGCTAGAAGGAAATGCAGGAGGAGAAAGACAACAAAGGTTGAAAGTTTTAAACAACCACATAAGTCACTTATTCACATTTCTTCACCACAACAACCACCATCACCATCACTACCACCACAACCATCACTGCAACATATCACACCCTCACATCAAACTCCACCACAACCAATATATCCACCGCATCCAACACCTCCGAAAACTCAAACAACACCTAAATCATGATCAACACCTAAATCAACTCCGAGACAATCATTGTCCACAGATTTCCTACAGATTTTGGGGAGATTCCATTTACAAAAGGACTTGATGAAAATTTTGATGCAGACATGTTCAATGACACCAAGATAGCAGAACTGGAAAGCAAGAATAAAGCCTTGGAAGATAATAAAGAAGTATTGGAAGGCAGGGTGAAATTTCTTGAAAATGATCGAGAATATATGAAAACTGTGATTGAAAGTCTAGTGACTGATAATGACAGATTAAGATGAGTGGTCAATGATTTTGAGGATGAACGTGCTAGGAATAATCGAAGATTTGATTTATTTCAGAAAGTATTGGCTAGCAGGTTGGGGATAGACTTTGATGTTGAATTTGATCGTTTAAAAGTTGAAGAAGCAAGGCAAAAAGCAACTGAGCAGGCTAAGAAGGCAGAGGAAGATGCTAAAGCTTTAAGCAAGGAGAAAGAGAAGATTGATGAGGTTACTATTTGATATTTATACATTTTAGGCAAGGAGAAAGAGAAGATTGATGAGGTTTGTATTTATAAAATCTTGTGTTTTATTTGCAAGAATGTATATTTATCAATCATGATTCAATCCCAGACAATTTTATTCAATAAAATCTTGCATTGTATTGGTAAGAATGCAAAAATGTCAATCATTGAACAAATTCAGTCATTTCCGTGTTCGATAAAGTTGTATACTTTATTTACGAAACGTGTAACAGTACAATCGAACGAACCGACATCCAGATATTTCCGGAGAAAATGCAAGTTACACATGCCTTAACACCTTTATATAACCTAAATATTAGGTTAAGAGGGGTTAAAAATGACAAAACGCGACAATACAAGTCTAGGCGCCAAAATTGTCAAAAAAAAAGTTTGCCTCGTCACCAAATTTGGCCACCTATCTCCAATTTTTACACCTTGCACTCATTTTCACACTTAATTTGGTGGAAAACTTGTTAGGACACTAATCCACACTTGGTAACACTTGTCATCACCTCCTTGATCCTAAAACACTATAAATACCCTTTGATTAATCCATTTTTCTTTCACACCACTTCAAAACACTTCAAAGAAAAGTGTGAAGTTCTTCTTTGTATCCTTCTTGGAGCTTGTTTCCAGCCTTTGGAAGCATCCTATCCTGAGTCATGAAACTATTCTTCAACACAAGTAAGTACTCTTCCTAGTTCTTTCATTATTTTAGCTATTTTGAGCTAAAAGTCACACAATTTGGCTTCCGGTTTGACTTTCGGTTCTAAACATTTTCGTCAACTGAAAGTGCAAATTGAACTTTGCAACGTGATCGTAATCACGCAGGTATATTCCCTTGCGATTGCACTCTTTGATTACCACGTTTAGTAGGCGACATGACGAGTCAAATTTTACAACTTAAAAGTAAAAAAATGTATAAAAATGCATTTTACGACGAAAATGTTTTTGGTATTAAAAATTTAGATTTTGACACCATATAAGTTTTATAACATTGTTAGACATGTTCAAACATCTTTAACTCGTCATTTCTAGTTTAGTGCTTATTTCTTAGTCGTAAATGGAGCGGTTTTACTACCGCTTTGACTTTCGAATCTGACCTGTTTGGTCAATCTTAGGATTTGACGAAGTGCATTTTTATGACCATAGTAATTTAGGGAATAACCCTTTGAGGTTATGCCTTATAGTCATATAGTTTGGTTAGTTATATGATGAATCAATTTTATGTACTTAAAATGGTTATTCCCTTTGGCACATAAAATGGTTTTAAACATGCAAGACCATAATTTTGACATCAAAACTGATATTATAACATAATCAAACTTGTTTTGATATATAAGACTCATCATAGGACTTATTTAACCATCCTAACCCATAGTTACGCTTGTGACCCGTTAAAGTGGCGTAAACCATTTTAACAAGTCGTAACGGGTCAAAGCACTTAAAAACTCTTCCAAATCAGAATGTAAGGTATTATAAACCATATCATAGAGTCCCAACACACGTTTGGTTAGTAAGACCTCATTCTATCCAATCCTCCGTTTAAAGTCTCGACACACTAACTTAGTATTCTGATACATTAGGACA
This sequence comes from Scalesia atractyloides, assembly GCA_947069175.1. NCBI lineage: Eukaryota > Viridiplantae > Streptophyta > Magnoliopsida > Asterales > Asteraceae > Scalesia > Scalesia atractyloides. The sequence goes on from CAMTDV010000020.1 coordinate 49,270,745, forward strand.
CACTTGAACCCTTCGATCCTTGAGCTTTGTTTGATCATTTGAACAACACATTTACGCAATCCCAAGTGAGTACATAGCCCCCTCTTTTACGTTTTCAAATGTTTTGGGGTGATTCATATGTGCCTATCACTACTTTCTTGTTTTCATGACATTATACATGTTTTGCTTATCTAGTACATATAGTACATGATTTCAAAGACATTTTGCTTCATATGTTGACTTAGCATACCTAGTACATGATTTCAAAGACATTTTTGCTTCGTATGTTGACTCAGATATCTAGTACATGATTTCAAAGACATTTTTGCTTCGTATGTTGACTTAGCATAGCTAGTACATGATTTCAAAGACATTGGTTTATACATAGACATTTGTTTACAAAAAACATTTGTTTATACAAGACATTGGTTTACACATATACATTTGTTTATAAAAGACATTTTGTTTATACATGGCATTGGTTTATACATGACATTGGTTTAAACAAGACATCTCAATTGTTGGCTCATGGTAAGTGATTTAAATGACGGGATGTGTGTAATATGATAAAAGCATGGTGGATATGCCGCTGGTACTTCCTATATTTAAGTGCTTTCATTTTATTACATAATGTAGCATTATGTAAACCACATCAAACAAAATCCAAGACATGACATATTTTATACAAGGCATGAGTTATTTCGGTTATTATGTTAACCATGCATCATTTCTTTTAAATCATTTGACTTTCATATGATTTCATAAGAGAAACATTTTTGTAAAGGATCATGGCTACTTTTGTAATAGTTGAACATTTCTTTTAACTTTCAAAGCCATGAATATTCATCACAAAACCTATGTTACTCGCAGGCATTATTATGCTGACGTTTATTTTCACATATGTTTCAGGAGCTAATGTTTGACTTTGAGCATGCTTCAGATGGGTCAGACTTGGGCCTTAGTGACTTTAAAATTTGCAAGACAACTGTTATGTTTATGATTTCATTCTCCCAAGACAATGTAAACAATTAAATTCAATAATACAAAACTTTATGTACCATGTGTTGTGAAACAATAGTTCTGTGACATGACTCACCGACGTTTCTGCCGCAGTTTATTATTTTACGCGGTCGGGGTGTTACAGAAAGATTGGTATCATAGCTCATGGTTATAGGGAATTAGGTTATTAGTAATACTTTGACCTAGACTATAACCTTCCTAGGTCCCTAACACAAGTTATCTTGTGTTTAGATCTTAAAACAATACCATCACCTATCCTTAGGTAATTACCAAAAAATATTCATAAGTTACAACGTTGTTTTGAAATCAATAATCTCTCCTTAGATGATTTTTTTTAGGCTTCATGACTTCAAAGTTTTCAAAATCTCATCAAAGTTTGGGTTTTAATAATGTGAACACGTGCAATCTAGAAGGGTGGATGCCTGTACCCTGAGTTTTCTGTCTAAGGCTAGAGTGTTCATGCAAATCTGCATTATCAGACCACTCACTCTTACCTGGGAACTCTTGGGGTGAGTGTCCACTTATAGGCTAAAGCATGTCTTCGAAATACATTATAAAGACCCATTTACTTTGATTAGTCACTATGTGTCGTTTGTTTGTTTTAGTTAACGAATAGATGATCACAATCCTTGTGTTTCGCCAATATTTTTAACATTTCCTTTTGACTATCCAATTTCAATCTCACCCGTTTTCTCTCAGATTTCCTGCTCTTTAGAATACCTCTTCGTCGAAATACTGCTCAGGATGCCAATATGGCGGTAATGATAGCTCAGCTGATAGCTGCTGTGCTACTAAATCTTGTGACTGAATTAAACAAAGCCAACAATAAAAACAACAATGCACCTATTTCGTGCAACTTTAAACAATTCAATTCGGCTAAACCCTCAAGTTTGGTGGTTCTGAGGGACCTACTGGGCTCCTATAGTGGTTTGAGAGTCTTGAGAGCACATTCCGTCAGGTTCAATATCGAATGAGCGCAAAGTAGAATTTGCTTCGAGTGTATTCCAAAAGAGGGCGCTCACGTGGTGAGACATAGGGGTGCTGATGTTGCAATGGCTCAGACGTGGGAAGAGCTTCAAGCTCTTATGATGAAGGAATTATGCCCACGCCACAAGAAAAGAGCACTTGAGAACGAATTCAACGACGAACATCATGCTCACACTGACCGTTATGAGGAACTAAGTTTGTTATGTCCTGCTATGGTCACGCCTTTGGATAAGGCTATTGAAAAGTACATTGATGGCCTTCCTGACTAAGTTCAGGACATATAATACTGGTAGTGACCCGTCTACATTCAGACAGGCTATCGAGTTGGCTGCAAATGCACAAGGGAAACAAAAGGAAGCAAGGCCGAAACCTCCAAGATGTCTAGGAAGCGTAAAACTTCCAAGAATTTCACTGTTGTTACTCAACCCAACCAAGCTGCTCCCAATCAACCAGCACAACCTCCACCAAGAGACAATATACCAGTACTGCACCTCTGTGCAACAAGTGTGATAGTCATCACCAACCCCATCTACCGTGCCGTCATTGTACCAATTGTGGACGATCTGGCTATCTAGCCAACACTTGTTGTTTTGCGCCTGCCCCGAACAAGTGGTTCAAAATCTTGTTCAACCACAAGCCAATCCTACATGACCCCACTACCCACCTGGATCCTACTACAATTGTGGTGATCTTACTCACTACCGAAATAACTGCCTGAAGCAAGTTAATGTAATCCAGCATGGGGATGAGCATTTAACATAAATGCTAATGAGGCTCGTGATGACAATGACGTGGTTAACTGTACGTTCCTTATCAATAATCAGCCTGCTTCTATTCTTTTTCATTCGAGTGCCGGTAGGAGTTGTGTATCCTCAGATTTTGAGCCTTATCTTTCAACACCACGAACCAAACTAGGAAAACCCTTAACAATGGAGATAGCTAGTGGCGAACCTCTTGTACTTGATTTTGTTATTCATAACTTCCAAGTGATCTGTTTTGAAAAGATTGGTCGCATCCCTCTTTTGTCTGTTGAAATCCTAGAGGTTCATGGAGAGAAACCCTCTCATAGCCGTAAACTCATGACATGTACCTAAGCCCAAAAATACCCACAAAAAAATTATGTAGCCTTTTTGGCACATATCGTAGAGAGGAAAAGCAAGGGTAAGAGTATTAAAGACATCCCCATTGTTCGAGATTTTCCTGATAGTTTCCTGAAGAACTACATGGTTTACACCCAGCACGTCAAGTCGAGTTTCGCATGGACCTTGTATCTGGTGCTAACCCAATTGCCAACTCCCCTTACCGACTTGCATCGTCTGAAATGCAAGAGTTGTCAAAACTACTCCAAGAACATTCAGACAAAGGATTTATACGTAGAAGCTTTTCGCCTTGGGGCACTCCTGTCCTATTTTTGAAAAAGAAGGATGGATCCTTCCGCATCTCCATCAATTATCGTGAGCTCAACAAACTCACGATCAAAATTCAATATCCCCTACCTCGTATTGATGATCTTTTGATCAACTAGAAGGTGCTACATGTTTCTCCAAGGTTAATCTGCGTTCTGGGTATCTTCCGCTTCGTGTACCCGAAGAAGATATTCCCAAAACTGCTTTTCGCACTCGATACGACCATTACGAGTTCACTGTCATACCCTTTGGTTTGACAAATGCTCCTTCCGTCTTCATGGACTTAATGAATAAGGTTTGTAAACCTTATTTAGACAAGTTCATCACTGTTTTCATCGATGACATTTTGATTTATTCGAAATCCGAGCCGATTACAAACGTCATCTTCGTCTAATGATGAAACTCCTAAAGAAAGAACAACTTTATGCCAAATTCTCCAGGTGTGAATTTTTGCTGAAGGAAGTTCAATTTTTGGTTAACATTGTCAACGAACAAGGTATACATGTAGATCCCGCCAAAATCAGTGCCATTAGGGATTGGAGTACACCTACTACTCCTACTAAAGTTCGTTCATTTCTCGGTCTAGCTGGCTATTACTGCCGCTTTATCGCAAAATTCTCCAAGATTGCGGTTCCCCTCTCTACTTTGACTCAAAAGAATAAACCTTTTGAGTGGGGACCCAAACAAGAAGAAGCTTTTCAGAACTTGAAACAAAAGCTTTGTTTATCCTTACCCAATGGCAACCACGACTTTGTCGTATATTGTGATGTGTTAATGCACTTAGTGTGATAAGTGAAGTTCAGGGGTCTTTTATGTATATCTTGTATCAACTATAAGTGTCTGAGTTTAGAAGTGAAGCTTCCGAGTTTGTTCTTTTTCCGGATTAGGGTTTAGACCTAATCCTAGTTTTTTTATTCTTTCGAGTTTACTGATATGTATTCCGGACTTAGGTATGTAGTCCAAAGTTCGGGTTTTAGTCTTGTTTATAGATTTTCGGACTTAGCTTTGTGTAGCTAGTCCGAGTTTTGTTTTGTTGGGCCTTGTAGTGTCTATCCAAACATGTGTGTCCGGATATGTCTTGTTTATAAACTTTTAGTGGAATAGACAAGACAGGAATTCTTTTGTGGAAGTTTGTGCAGCAAGAAAACCCTAATCATTAGTGTGTGTTTTGTCTAGCAGCTACTTGTTTGATGTCACTCATCTCCTAAATCAAAGAATACTCTGTGTATTCTTTGATTTCTCTCATCAAAACTTGTTTCTTGATACATTATCCTATAGTGATGATTGCTACGTGGATTCCGAACACCTAGTGATTGTGTAGTGAGTGAGATCCTTGGATTTAGTGGACTTACAAGTAGTATTAGAGCAGTGTTCTCATACTGCTGTAGGTGTTCTTGTTATGAAGGTTTTGTGAGAAAAATCATCTTTTTATTGGGTTCTAGTGAATACTTATGAAATTTTGTGATTCATTCATGATTCATTGTTGATTTATAGTGAGTTGATGACGGATTTTGATTAGGTTAGAACTTTTCTTGGTTTGATCTTATCTCGGGTTTTTACAAAGGTTTATGAAGTTGGTGTTGGGTTTTTGAATGTAGGAAAAATATTCCTCATTTGATCCTTTAAAAGATTTTTCGTGTTTTGTTTTACTGTTTATGTTTCCGGACTATTGTTGATCCAGTGTGTAGTCACATTGGTGATATATCCAGAAATGGTTCTTTCATATCCGGGATAATCAGTCCGGATTACAAATCCTTTGTAATTCCAGGTTTGACCTGTGTCCGGATTTAAAAATTTTTCCCAAGTTTAACCTACTCCGATTCTCCGGGTTTAACTATAATCTTAAAACTGATCCGAGTTTAGTTCTCCTGCAAGCTTGTCCGAGTTTAACCTTTGTTATGGTAGTGTCCGAGTTTAAATGTCTAGAAGCTGTCCGAGTTTAAATTCTTTTGATCCGTTTCCGAATTTAAAACAAACATTGTTTAAGTTCCGAGTCTAAGTGTGGTTGGTGTGTCCGAGTTTGTGTTTCATATCAGGTTTTAGATCTGGGTTTTACACTCTGATAAATTTTCGGACATATCACTCTGTGAATTCTAGTTTTGAATTTCTATACTTGTACACTTTTTCAATCAAACATTGTGTTTAAACCTACTGTAACCCTCTGAGAACATTTAGTTTCTTTCGAGTCTTTTCAAAATGGCAAACAATCTTACTACAATGGTTCAAAATCTCAAACATAATGTCGAAGTGGGGAGTAACGACAAACCTCCTCTCTTGATAAACGAGTTGGATTTTCCTGAATGGAAGGAACGTTTCAAAAGATACGTGAGAGCGAAATATCAAGATATGGTTATGTATTGCAAACTATTGTGGAGCTACACCTATTAGAAGATTAACATCAACACCTATTTGGCACTTACTGAGAATCAGAAAGAGTTTTATGATTTTGAGGAAAATGCAATGTCAGTTATTACAATGGCTATTTCACAATCAATACTTCACACTTTCCGTAAAGAAGTAATTCGAAAGAGCTATGGGATAGCATGATTGAACAATATAAATGAAATGCAATGTATAAGAAGCGACGTCTGGAACGTTTAAAAAATTAATTTGTTGTGTTCAGAGCCTTAAAGAATAAATCATTTGACGACACGGTTAACAGGTTTTATCACTTGTTAAGCGAGCTAGACAGAAGTCAGGATGGCTTATACACTGAATTTGAAAAGGTCGAGAAATTTCTAAACTGTCTTCCACGAGAATGGAATATGTATACAGCGTTAATTAGAGAAGGTGTTCTCTATGAGGAACTTTCTTTGGAAGAAGTAGTACAAAAACTGAAGGGATATGCCTGGAATATGGAAGATCAAACATCTAACTTTGAGAAGATACAAGACTCTTAGTTGTATAAGGCTTCAAGACCGGGAGATAAGATGATTACTAGTGGAGCAGGTGTCGCACTTTACTTAGAGAATGAAACTTCTGAAGGTCATCATGCCTTTATAATCGAATGCTCAAGTATTTCGGGAGGAACACCAATCCAAACCAAGGAATGTACTCATCTGGTGGAAATCAGAAATCTCAAGCAACTAGCTTGAACATTCCAAAGTTGGATCCGAGTTGTTTGAAACTTATAGAAGACAATACGAGTCTTTTGGCATCTTTCATGACGGCGTATGAAATTTTTTGTCTTGGAAAGCTTGTTGAGAAATCGAGTCTCGATGAAAATTTTGACCAAATCGATCAGGATGAAATGCAAGAACTAGATCGTCAACTTAAATTGCATTATTGGTTCGAAGAGCAATGAAGTTTCTTATGGAGAAGGGGAAGAAGTTTATTGGTGTTCAAACTAAGACTCGAATAGGCATTAATATGAAAAAAGTAAAGTGTTACAATTGTAATATATGTGGGTGTTATGCATGGGATTGTCAAAAGCCGAAGATGGAGAGATCAAACAATTACCAAAGTAGAAACAACTTAAGAGCTCATTCAAATTCTTCAAATGCTTCAAATTCTATATCTAGTGCCTCAAATAATCTTACTTCTTCAACAAACAATGCCTTGGTAGCTCAGTCTCTATAGGAAGTACCCGTACAGTATGACTAGGGATGTGCTTTGAAAAACTTATCAGGAGTTGTTGTTTCACAAGCCTTTATGGCAGAAATTATTGAAAAAGAGGAATTTGAGGAGATTATCGAAGATGCTAGCTTGGAGGATCTCGCTGTTGTAGCTGAGGTCAGGGGTAAAGAATTGGAAGTAAGTAAAGCTGCTGAAATTGAAGAAAACATGAAAGATGAAGAAACCAAAAGATCTAATGGCAATGAGATTGAAGGTAAGAGTAAATGTTTCGAGTTCAAGATTTCTACGGCCGAAATGCGCAGTTTGCTGAGGCAGAAGCTCCAAAGTTGGATGAAAACTCTGTAAAAAAGGAAGAATATGCATTCATGGCTGGAATTTAGATAACTTATAATCCCGTAGATAGACGGTGTGCTAGATGTGTAGAATTTGTAGCTAAGGTTGATAGATATGCTTTTCATAATACAAACTTGATTTCAGATCTAGAAAAATCCAGAGAACTCATTGCAGTCTTATCTAGTTCAAATAAAGAAAACTGAACTAAGATTAATTCTATGAAAAATGATATCTCTGAATTTGAGAGACTCGTGGTACAGACAACTCATAAAAATCAAGAGTTAAAATCTGAGCTTGCATCAAATCAAAATTGTGTTTTGGAAAAGAACAAAGTTATTTTGGAAAAGGACAATCTAATTTTGGATTTAGAAAGCAAAATTGAAAAATTTGGAGATTCGACTGAATTAATGAATCTATGCCTAAACAGCCAACGTCTCAAAGATTCTGAAGAAGAACTGTTTGGCATTAGGTATAGTAATGTGCCTCCTCCAATCAATCACAACTATACATTGATGGCAAGCATTGATCCTGGATTGGCAAATTTTGTGCCGACAACTCCTCTGACTGTTGAGCCACAGAGTGAATCTTCTGAGAGTGAAATAGTCTTAGACTCAGAAAAATCAAGGATAAGTGAATCCACAAAGAAAAGTGAACTGAATTTTGTAGGGGAAGATTTTAATCAAGAAGTAGAAAAAATTGAAAAAGGATCAAACTCTACTTTTGTCACCTAAATTTTGAAACGTCCCACAGAGGCTTCAACATCATCGAACAGTCAGGAGGAACATCCAAAAATTGTTACAAAAATTCGCAAATGTTATAAGTGTCATGTGAAAGGACACTTGGCCGCAGATTGCCCTAATGACCATGGCAAATTAAAAATTATACAATAATTGTTGATAAGAAAAACAATAAAAATCAAAACGTTGAAATAGGTAAAGAAATTAAACAAGAACCAAACCACTTCTTAAATCAAATGCTAAAGCACAACAAAGTCAGGATCAACGTAAGGAACCAGTTGATATTTGCCCTAGTCGTGGATCGGAAAGTTGTTCACAAAAAAATGATGCTCGTGAGAAAATTCCTCACAGACATCAAAATCTTGTTCCTTTCAAATCACATGAGAATGACCATGGTTCCGGAGGATCTAATAACGACCATGTAAGACCTCATGCTTAGAACTGGTTTGTCAATAACCCGAGTGCATCACCCCCTCGATTTCATAATCAGAGACATCATTCGGTTAACCAACCAAGACCATTCTCAAGAAACATTGAAGTACCAAGTTTTGGTAGAAATTTTGAGCCACCGAGAAGTCAAAATTTTGGATATCAAAACCATGGAAGCCGAAACTTTGAAAACTTTTGTTATAATAAACGATCATCAACCTCGTACAATCCGTGATTTGCTTGGAACCACTCCATAAACTTCCGAAATGGAAATATGGGACGAAGTGGTGGCGACGGTTATTTTAAAGAGTTATCCTTTGTGGATGAAATGGGATGACCCAAGACCATCAGGCTTGGGTCCCATATTCTAACTGATTTCTTTGTTGGTGAGTGTAAAGCAGCTGAAGTGGGCTATCTATATTTGGTATATCGATAGTGGCTGTTCAAGACACATGACAAGGAATAAAGAGTTGTTAAATAATTTAAAACAAATTCGTGGTGCATATGTAAACTTTGCTGGTAAGAAAGGAGGTTATATCCTTAGTGAAGGATCGGTGTCAAATGGAAAGATAACGTTGCACAAAGTGAGCTATGTTGAACAACTGAAGCATAACTTGATGTTGGTATCCCAAGTTTGTGATAACAAGAATTCGATGGTGTTCTCTGATAAAGCTTGCATCGTATTGCATCCTTGAATTGTTGTTCCAGAGGATTGGATCGTAATGAGGGCCCCAAGGGTGAATAACACATATGTTATGGATATGCACCTATTGGTCAACTCATCTGCTCCAGTGACTTTTTACTATCAAAAGCGACTGAAGATCAATCTTACATGTGGTATAGACGAATGGGACATGTGCATCTGCAAAAGATGAACCACTTAGCGAAAAACGACTTAGTGTTGGGGGTTCCTTTACATAGTTTCAACATGCATATTAAATGTGAATTGTGTGAAAAAGGAAAAAATAAACGAAATCCTCACAAACCGAAAACTGTTAACTCGATCCAAAAACAACTTGAATTGCTTCACATGGATCTTTTTGGCCCAATTCATGTTGCTAGCATTGGTGGAATGTCATACTGCCTTGTTGTCACTGACGATTTCTCACAATATTCGTGGGTATTTTTCTTAAAAACGATGGATCAAACTTATAGTATTTTAAGAGATCTATTAAAACAACTTGAAAAAAATTGTTCACTTCCCATTAAGAAAATCCGAAGTGACAACGACACTGAATTCAAAAATCAACACATGGATTAGTTAAGTCAGGAAATAGGAATAGTTCATCAGTTCGGCGCTCCTTATGTTCCCAACAGAATGGAGTTGTAGAACGGAAGAACCGCACCCTAATTGAGGCAACTCGTACTATGCTTTCTAAATCAAAAATACCAATTTTCTTCTGGGCTGAGGCGGTAAACATTGCATGCTATATACTTAACCATGTGCTTACAGTCAAAAGAGAAAATAAAACAAGTTATGAATTGCTCGAAAACAAGAATCCTAATTTAGAAGGGTTTCAACCCTATGGAATCAAGTGTGTTATTAAACGCACGAAAGATACTCCTAAAATGGGCGAACTTGGGGAGATAGGTTTCTTTCTAGGTCACGTTAATGGAGCTCTAAACAAACGTGTTTATAACATTAAAAAACTAACTGTGGAAATCGTGTTTATCTAACTCCTTTAAGTTTCGATCCTCCATTATTTGAATTTGTTCCTTAAAATGGGTATGATTATGCGAAATTATATTATTCATTTGATCGTCCTTATGTTCCAGAAGAAGATTCGAGGTTGTCTACACACATCTTGTAGATAAAGATGAAGTGGATGCTAGCTGGAGAGTAAGTATTCCGACAAATTTGACCTTGAATGCTGCATCAGGAGGTCCAGTCACTGAGTCGTCATTAGTAAACAATGTTGTTGTTGTTCAGTTCCCAACTAAAGCTAGTCCTAATAAGTTTGAGGCTAGTAGTAGTGCTAGTGTAGAGGGGGAGATTCAATCAAATTTGGGAAACAATCTCCCAGTTCCAAGAACGAATATCTATCATCTAGTTGATAATATTATTGGGAATCCAAATGCTGGAGTGCAAACGCGAAGAAGCATTTCAGAGATGTAGTGTCTATTTTCATAAATTAAGAAGGAGGAGATATACAATCTTAGCCTACAAAAATGCTTTATCTCTTAGATTGAGACAAAGAATTACCAACTGGCTCTGAGGGACAATTCGTGGTATGAGGCGATGCAAGAAGAGTTGGCTCAGCTCGACAAGTTAAAAGTGTGGATTTTGGTCGATCTTCCGAAGGGTCAACATGCAATCAACACAAAGTGGGTCTTTAAGTGCAAAAAAGATGATAAGGGTGTTGTCGTCAGAAATAAGGCACGGTTGGTTGTTCAAGGATTCAATCAAGAGGAAGGATTGATACACAGAAGTCTATGCTCCTGTGGCAAGACTCGAAGCCATTTGTTTGTTTCTAGCCTTTGCTTCTCATACGCGTATTAAAGTCTATGGGTTAGACGTTAAAAGCGCCTTCCTTTACGGAAAAATTGCAGGAAACTGTGTATGTATCCCAACCTCCAGGTTTCGCGGCTCCGGAGTCTAAGAACAAAGTCTATCTGCTAGACAAAGCTTCATACGGTCTCCATCAGGCTCTACGTGCCTGGTACGAGACTCTATCAAAGCATATCTTAGATCATGGTTTTACACGTGGTGAGATCGATTCCACATTGTTCATTTTGAAGAAAGGGGGATATTTTCTGATTGTGCAGATTTACTTTGATGACATAATTTTCGGTTCTTCAAATGAAGAATTGTGTCGCGAGTTCGAGAAAGTGATGAAGTTGAAATTTGAAATGAATGCGATGGGAGAGTTGTCATTCTTTCTTGGTCTTTAAGTCTGTCAGGAGAAAGAAGGGACGTACATGCATCAAACAAAGTATGTCTACGAGATTCTCAAAAGATTTTGATTAGAATATAGCTTTTCTTACGACACACCATTACCGACTAATCACTAGCTAATGAACGATAAAGAGAAAGATATTGAAGTGGATACAACTTTATATCGAGCTATGATATTTCCCTTATGTATCTTACGGCTTCGCGTCCTGATACTATGTTTTCTGTTTGTCTTTTGCTAGGTACCAATCCACTCCGAAGGAGTCTCATATGTTTATTGTCAAGCGCATCTTCATATATTTGACAGGGAAACCTAAGCTAGGATTGTGGTATCTAGCTGAAGGTGGTTTGGTTTGATAGCGTATGCTGATTCTGATTTCGGAGGGTGCCCAGTCAACCGAAAGTCAACCTCTGGCGGTACACAACTTCTTGAAAATCGTCTTGTCTCCTTGCAATGTAAAAAAGCAAGTTACTTGTCCTTTATCCACGTGCGAGGTCGAATACATTGCAGTATCGAGCTGTTGTGCTCAGGTTTTGTTGATTCAATAGTAAATGAGTTACTACGATTTGAATTTTACTCGAACTCCAATTCTTGTCGACAATAACTCTACCATTTCCATAGCTAATAATCCGGTTAACCATTCATGCACTAAACACAAAGATGTTAGATATCATTTCATTCTCGACTGTGCTGAAAAGGGTTTAATCGAGGTGGTAAGTGTAGACACTTTGGATAATCTTGCCGACCTGTTTACTAAGACATTTGATCGGGCTAAATTTGAGGATCTGGTCCAAATGATTGGCATGACCAACCCTGAGTAAAATGTTGTTCGATATCGCATAGAAAATTAGTTTTACAATTTACATGTACAGTTCGTAATGCTTTTCAAAACATTAAAAACTCAAAATATTTTACTTAGTTGTAGGTTATCTTTTAAATATCTGAAAAATGGTAAAAATGAAGTTGTGTTGAGAAATAGGAGAAATGATATTACATCAGTTAGTCGTATCTATTGTAAGATTGTGGTGTTATCTAAATACTAAACGTCAATTGCAGAGTCATTATAGTTGCTTCTGTAGGTTTTATGCATAAATAAGAACCTGCTTTTGGTATATAAATATAATGTACTGTGTAGCTCGTGTGAAACATCTCTCGGATATGGTCTTAGTACCGTAATTCCGTTTCATAAATTGCCAAACTTCTGAGATACTAGGTCTTTATGTTTGTTAAATCTCTGGAGTATTATACTTGGTCTTCTGATTTTGTGTAAGCAATGGACTAGACCTCGTATAATGCTTTTTAAGTGCTTCGTATGTACGCAAACCCTCTTGGTGGATTTCTTTTCTACCCCAACAATCATCACCGAATGTACAAATCTCTGCAAAAAAAAGATACCAAAGGTTGATACACCACTTCTAAGTCGAGCCTTCATATCTTGGTCTTTGCGGTGGCACTAATGTGAGCTCTCGAAAGCAATGTTCGAAAGATAGTTGCAATCAGTAATTAATACATTTAATCGCATATCTCGAAAGCAGTGTTCGAAAGAACACTAAATCTTAAGTGGATTGCAATACCATTTAATGTCTTGAACTGTTTATATTATTCTAAGGTCTTAATCTAAATCCCATGATCTTGTATAGGATATTGACAGAAAAACCGATATGATCTCCTTTCTCCGACTTCACAAAAATATAGATAGTGTAAATATTATCTTAGTGTTAGTCTTTTTTAGCTTGTAAAAAATGAAAAACAACAAAAAAATTTTGCATTTTTGTTTCTATGAGTAGGTTTATCATCCAAAATACTTCATGGGTTGTGAATATTCTTCTAATAAGGTGTGAAACATCTGGTCAGGTAACCATAAAATAATTCTTTTTTAATGAAAATCGGTCGTGCGAGATATATCTAAGTGTAAATGTTTTCTCATCAAAAGGATGCTTGTTAAATTGCTCAAAAGTTGTGAACTATTTCCAAATTTTAAGGGTTAAAGGTGCAAGTTTTAAGAAAATTGGACTCGGGTTTGTTAACTATTCAGGACTTATAATCAAGTGTTGGGCTCTGGGATTAGGCTCACATTGTTTCTAGGTTTTATAAGGTGCTTTTGCTTCCAGGTTTATAGTAGTGTTTTAGGTCTTCTCCTAGTTTAAATCAAGGTGTGTTGGTTTCTGGGTTTGAGGTTATCTCTGGATTTAAAACAAGGTTTTTTGTTTTTCCAGGTTTTAAGTCGTTTATGCAAGTCAGAGTCTGTCCGGATTTGTGTGTATATATATTCCAACAGTTAGTTTACAGTCACGCATCTTCATCCCCTGTTTCTCTCTTTCTCAAAAACCCACTTACCAAACCCTTGTTCTTGCCTATATTTGTGTTAAGCTTGATATTCAGTTCATCTTTAGCTTCTTAGAGTCTCAAGTATGTACGTCACAATCTTCATCTTCACAAGATTCGGTAATGTGATTTTGCTTAGGGATTGTTTTACCTACTTAAAACTTAGTGTTTTTGCTTGTATGATGTTTCTATGATGAAGTTGTGATTAAGTGCGTGAAAGTTTTTTGTGTGTGTTGATTGATTTGAAGCTTTGGTGTATTTGAGTTAGGGTTTTGGGTACAAATTTAGGGTTGTGTATCATCTTCAAGAACTTGGTGTTCTTAAAAATGGTTTATTGTTTTGTAGAGTTTTGAATGATTTTGAGATGTTTTGGTTTGTTTGGATGATTATTTGCTTGTTTTTGTTGTTTTAGGAATAATTAGTTTGATTATTTGCTTGGTTGATCAAAATTTTTAGTGGGTTTCGTTGGTGTTCTTGGAGGGAGTTTTGGTTAGTATCTTAACAAGGAAGATACTCTGTTTTTGAAATTTTAACTTTTTGATCGATTGTAATTAGAGGAAATCTTGTTGTTTGATGTTTGAAACACGGAGAATCTAAGTTTCCTTTCCCAAAGTTCGGAGGGTTCTTAACTTAGGTTTGATGATGAGTTTCAAACTGGTGTCCAGATTTAAATACAGATTAAAGAACTGAACTAAGTGTTTTCTTTCTGGATTTAAAATTCTTCCGGGTTAATGCAATTTTCCAGACTCGTTTAGGACTTCTATGTCTGAGTTCAGTATTAAACATTTTTCCAGAGATGTCTGTTCCGGGTTTATAAACCCTCCCTATCTCCGGACTTACTCTATGTATTTTCCAGGTTTCTTTTAAGTAAATTGTTTTCTGCGTTTTCTTGTGAATATTATTTTCGGGTTTAGATTACTTGGTTTAATAGTTCTCCGGGCTTATTGAATCCGGATTTATCATAAGTTTCAGACTTATCTGTTTAGCAGCTATCCGAACTTATCTGGTTACTTGTTTTTATCCGGATTTGTCATGTGTTTCAGTGGTGGTTTGTATGTAGAGTTAGTTTCTCAAGTACCAGTAGCAGTTGACTATATCCTACTACATTCATTCTACTATTTAAACCATTAACAAATCTGATGCGCTTGTTTCTCTTATGCTTGTATATGTTGACAGATATGGCAGACCAACTAGTTAATCAGCTAGTTGAACAACGGGAGCTTTTCACCCATCACAGTCAGATAGCTATATTGGATGAAAACGTTCATGGTGCTGCAAACTATGCTCAGATTATGCGATTTCTTTGAAACTGAAGAATTAATTTCGTAATTTCTGAAAATGTACGTCAGGTGCAGGCATATATTCAAGACTTTTGGCGTACATGTCGAACAGTGGGAAATACAATTGAAGCCATTGTAAATGGAAATCAAATTGTGATCACAGAAGCTGTTATTCATGCGGCTTTACGTTTTGGTGACCTGGTCATCGTGAAACAAGCTATGCTGGCAATGGAGATATATCTATCATGTTTTGATGCAGTGCACGACACCTTGAAAATCAGGTATGGATGAAATGGGACATGAACTTTTATCTGCTATGATCGGTCTAACTTTCAGTCAACCTTTCAATTTCTCCCGTATGATTCTTCAGGCTTTTCAAACTCATCCAGCTCTATGGCCAAATGACAAACGGTTAATGATTCTTTATCCAAGATTTCTTACACTGATCTTCCGTCATCTCTTGCCAAATCAACCTTTTGATGTTCAGTTACCGCCTTAAGTTCAAACACCAATGCATCCGCGTATTTTTAAAGACTGTGAAAGTGAAAAAGTAACAACGCATGCAGGTGTCCTCCCAGTTCATCATCCTCTGATTGGCGCAATCATTAGGGAAAACTACAATCCCGAAATTGATCAGACTTGGATAAATATCCGTAATCACATTGCACAAATCTTTGGAGTTGGTGATCATGATGGTGATCCGGATGATCAAGCACCAGTGGTTGTTTAACCTTTGGTTGATCTTCAACAATCACCAGTCGAGGAACCTGTTCTTGAACCTGTAGCACAACGAATTATTAAAGTATCCTATTGCAGAAAATGTAGTTGTTATTGAACCAGCCATTACTTCTCCGGCTCCGAGTGTAATAGGATACTTGCAAGTGAAATGTGTTTGCATCGTATGAAAGTTCTCTTGCTTCTCAAAGTTCTTCGGGAAGTAAAAGGTCGAGTCAGTCACCAACTAGGTCGGGGGCCTCAGGCTCGAAATGTTCGTCCAAAGGTTGCGTTTGGTCCTAGTCCACCGAATCAAGCAGTAACCAAACCTCCTATTTCTCAATCGACTGATCCAAGACTCTCTGGTCCTCGACCTACTGCATCTACGTTTGTACCGAGACCTCTGGGGACATCAAGTGTTACTGCTGGACAAAACTTTCCTAAGTTTGTTCAACCTCAGTTTAAGGATGTGGCCAATATGTTGATAAAACATCATAAACAGATTCAGAGTCAGAAAAGAGACACATAATATTACAAGAAAACGGATGCAATGAAGGATGAACAGAACGAATTAGTTTCATTTGACCAAGGATCAAGGTATTCAGCTAGGTAACTTCGTTAAACGGGAAGCCTCCTCTGTTGCCCGATGTGAGACTCTTGTCAAATCTACTGATCAACTCCATTAGATTGTGACAGATCTTGTGAAGCTCCTCGCTGCTCAGGGGAGAATGCGGCTTTACAAGTGCAGGCTCAGTGTAAAATTGATGAGCTAAAGAAATTCATGACAATCTTGACAAAGACAAAGATCCTGAAGCCGCAGTGTAGGGGGAGCAGCTAAGGAGTTCACATACTTCTGAACCTGCCACCACTGCCCAGACTCAATGGGAATCTTTGGGAGCTAGTACTAGGGGAGATAAGGGCCCCACTGATGCTGAGATGGGTACTCTTTCTGATTCTGATGATTCTATTGTTGATTTGGTACTGGGTGATGGTGATGTCGAGGCTTGGTAGAAGATTGGAAGACTGACGAGAATCTTGTTGGCAAGTTTGAATTCATTGAAATGGGTAAAGGAAAAAGTATTGAGTAAGAGTCGCTAAGGTAAACATGGATGATCTCAGAAGCTATGTGTTTGGAGATGTTATGCCTGATGAAATTACAAATCCTATTTGTGTGCCTGAAGAGGTTCGCATGGCAGCTCATAAGTGGTTTATGGCTCTTCCTGATGAAACACAAAAGAAAAGATATAATCAACCAGAGGTGCGTATTCAGGCTAGGTTCGAAGTAGGGATTTTGATGAACAACATAGCTTAGTCATGATCAAACGTACCGATGGTGTTCTATGAGGGGGGCTCTACTCTCCTCCGATGTGCACCGGACCGATCTGACTCAACTAACAGAGGCGGAATTCATTGTTAGTGAGTTTGACAAACAAACAAGTGAGATATACTACTTAAATGCCTTGAATTATATTGATAAACGTGAACAAGTACAGAGCAAGTAAACATTTCAGCAGGGCTTCGCCACACCAACAGATTCCCAGTTACTGACGCAAGTGTGTAACTGAGTATGACTCGTGTGAGTGGAGCCTTGGACGAGTGACAAGACTCACTCGTACGAGTCATTCTACAAACAATTATAACATATATAAACAAATACAAACTGACGTTCTAAGCCCTATATACATAAACAACATATCCTAGACGTAGGTAATAGACATTATGCACCAACAAACTCCCCCTAGGATGTTGCCACAGTCTTGGATAGTCTTCAAAAGATCGGACCTTTATCGACCAAAGAAACGTTTCGGCTGCTTGCGGTGCTCCTCAAAAGCTATCGGCGTTTGATCTGTAAGGAGGAGGTCGGTTAACTGTATTGCCAAACCGAAAACTTCTTAGTGACGCCTCTGCGATTCTATCTTCCTTCTTATCTTTCTTCCTTTGCTCAATCTCCTCAAGTTTCCTCCACGAAGTATTCCATGCCGTTCCAGAATGTACATCGTTGGCAAAACAGACATTACTATCGTCTGAAACTAGAGTGCTTGTTCTTTATCTTTCTCTTCAAAACTGGTCTTGTTGTAGAACAAGCATTCAATATCTTTCTTTGAACAATTGACTAGCCACATCGGGTCTAGTACTCGAATGCCATGTCACAGCCCGTATGTACGTTTGTGTGCTATGACAGCTTAGGTTAGCTCCTCAGAAATCATCCAAGAATCATCATCTGGATGCACACATATAATAGCTTCACCTGTACTCGAATCGTAGTGCCACCATTTGAAGATCTTGTAGAAGTCTTGTTCCATTTTGATAAGAGGCATATTCTTCATCATTTTCGGCCTCTTTACAATTAGAGTCAAGTCTTTCTCTAGTGTTACTGGATCGACTTTAGTAATTGGCTTAGGGAAATGCGGCTTCTAGTGTGTAAAACCATGCGCAGCCTCAAGCTTTATCAGTTTCCACCGCCGCTGGTCGTGAAATCTCATCTTAAGATTTATCGTCTTTGTTTGCACAAGCTCTTTAATATCCCCGTACAGCAGGGTCTTGATATTGCTCAAGTATCAAAATTACTGAATCCATACTCCCTTTTAATAGCATAAACGTTCAACTCCTCGACCCAGCCCCAGCTAATAATGTCTCCCAAAGAAATATCCGCATCACGCGTAAAGAATGCTAAGGGACGTTTAAACTTTCGCTCAGGTGGTGCAACTTTGAACCACTGCTTCCTCATCTCAGCAATTTCTTCAGCAGATAGTTGTTGATGAACGGTCCCGTGTTTAACAGCTTTTTCAACTTTACGTTTCAAAAGATCATCACTTTTAGTTGCAAACAGATCACTAAAAGTTGGAGAATCATTTGTACCCTTATCGGCAATATCTGTATCATCGTCATCAGAATCATCCTCTACGACAACTTTATCATAGTCATGTGCATCAGCCACATGTTCGAAGACGTAATCAACTGGCTCAAAAGCACTAATATCATTGTGCTCCTCTTAGAAATCAAACTCAAAATTTTCTTCATCCACTCCTAGCATCTTTGCAATTTCTTCTTTAGAATAGCTGTGGACAAATTCCCCTTCCTCTACATCATACTCTAAATATAATATCTTCGGTTTTGGCACGACAAGAACGGTAGATATTTCGGTTACCATGAGAATTCCTGCCTGCTGAGCATCTTTAGAGCTATCAGATTTACCCTGATCTCTATCTTCTTTAACTGGATTCGCTGAGTCATCCAAGTACACAGAAAGAGCAACATCATCATTTAATCAGACTATGTTACAAGGACACCCGTTCCACCTAAATCATCATCACCACCATCACTATCGTTATCCGACTTATCAGAAAATACATCATCAAAATCATCTAAGTCTCAGCTTCTTTCTCAGGTTCTTCAACAAACTCATCAATCTCAGCCTCTATCTCTTTCTCTATCTTTCTCTTGTTCAGCCATTCTCGATGCTTTGTTCTAAGATTCGACGTGTCAAATATCAACATCTTTTAGGCTTACCCACCAATACAAACTTCTTTGAACTCGAATACACCACCACATCAGAAGTTACTGGCGCAGATTCAGCTTTTGGCTCAGTTGTAACAGTTACAGGATCCTCACCAACCTTTGTTTTGCCTTTGTCTTGAGCATCAGATAATTCTTTAGCAATCCGCTCACGCTCTGCAGCCTTTTATCCTGCTTCAGCTCTTTCAATTTCATCAATTTCAGCAGCTATGTTTATATCGAGCTTCTTTGTACGTATCTTCTCGAATAGACTCATTTTTCGCTGGTTCCTGATACGTTCTTCATCATATTCGGCAATTATTTTTCTCAAACGCTCGTTTTAGATACTATACTCGCCACAACAGCTTCTAACTGCTGTTTTTCTTCATTTAGCCATTGATCTGCTCCTGAAGTTCAGCAATTCTGATATTGTTTAACATAACTTGTTTTTCAAATTCATCAACACGTGCAACGTTAAACATGTAGCAGAGAAATCATCCCCCAGGTATATCACCGAAATCGAAATTAAAATCCAACTGGGGTTGGGATTGTGAGGGTTGTGGTGTTTTCTATTGTGCTTGAGATGGTGGTGGTTGTGGTGTTGGCTGACGTGGTGGAGAAGGTGGTATTTGTGGAGTTGGCTGGACATTCTCTTCTTCCACAGTCTTCTTTTGTACTTTTCTCTTGGATTTATCTATTGGAGAATCTGAACTTCTAACTGCTGGCCTTTTAAGTTGTCGAGAAGATTTCTTCGGAGTTTTTTCGTACAGGAGTATCACTATCTGAACTTCTAACTGCTGGCCTTTTAAGACGTTCCATCGCCCTTTCTTTTTCACCGGCGATTCTATCTTCAGTATCAGTACTAGAAGATGATGCTTCTTCAACCTCTCCTTCACGAACTCCAAATGCTTCTTTTTCGATTTCAGCAGCCAGAGTTTCAACATTCTCTTCTGGCTCTAATTCATTGACTAATCCGAGCTTTTAGACGCTCTCTATTTCTTCTGAGGGGCAGTGGAGGAAGATGTGGATGCTTGTTTTCTTTTCGTCCCCTTACCCCCCCCCCCCTTTTCTCTTCTTTCACAAACCATGCGCTTCTCTTAGCAATTAAACCATCTAGCGCTTCAAGCTCTTCATTTTCATCTCCGCTATTGGCTTTTCTCCACTTCCCTTGTGATGGAGCGACATAATCTTTATCAACAATTTCTTCAAAAACTGGCTTTGCATTCGGGAAGGTCTTCAGATGTAAGTTCATTTTCTTCAATGTTGAGACATCCATATGCTCCAATTTCAACACATCGTCTTTCTTTTTCTTCATGTTAGGATGCAAATGATCATGCAACATTTGGATAAAACATGGATACTGCAAGAACTTCTCACGCTGAGTGTATTGGACCTTTTGAGAAAAGATTACTTTAGAGAAGTTGTACGGCAGGTTCAAAACAAGTGTAGTGATTATGCACATCCGATAATCAACTAAATCATCGAATATGCCCTTTCGGTGGCTAAGAGCATGTATAATGCAGTGTGCTATGTATCTGAATGGTGCACTGAGGTTAGCCTTTTTGAATGGAGCAGCATTAACGAATCTGGCATTACCCATTTGGTAAAAACACCCCTTCACCATATATTAAGGAAAATCGGTGGGGTCTTCTTCTTGGTCGTTGTACTCTAACACTGTTCTGATCAACTCTTTGGTAATCTTAACTTGAACATCTTCGTTGTTGATCTGAACTTCTGACAAAATCGCATTCTCATCTTCGTCGAACTCAGCAGCATTCCAGAAATACTCGACGTGAGATCTATATGTTGTGTGGCGATCTGTGAGAGCTTTCGTGATAGGAAGTCTGCTCTGAAAATCCAAGACTTCTCTATAAGTAGCGATTTCTGGAATAGTATCATCCAGAAGACAGCAGATATTATGGAACGGCGAAAATGAAGATTTCTTGACCTTCAAGCATAGACATTTCAACACTTAGAAACTTTTTCTAAAATTTCAAGTTTTTAGCCATTCGTACGAATCACCATTTGTACAAATCATACACTTAGACAAATTATAAGTCTGAGTCAAAACATCACTCGTACAAGTGGATATTAGTACGAATTGCAAACCGTACCAAATAATACCTAGTTAAACTGAACTTAAAACGTGTTGATTTTAACAAATTGAAGGTTGATTAATAGGTTAACACGGCTATTTTAATATTTTTGATTTCAATTTATATTTTACCGGTCCAATTTGTAACACCCTAAACGCATTTTGACTCAAAAAGACGCAGCGGAAATACCGACTCAAAAATTCTTTTTTTATCGACTATATAACATACTTAAAGGTTCATTTATATATTATTGGTCACCTTCTTGAAAAGATTTGCTACACTCATTTTTTTTGATCGACTTGCTAAATGTAATACATAATACAAGTTATGAGACCATTCTTCCCGTACAATCCTTGCTCTTTGACTAGATCTTCGTCCATATCTCCCATGATTATAATGATGATCTAACTAATCTGCAGTCACCACATACATAACCAACACATCAGTAAAGGGTGACATCTTACATAACTAAATGGATATAAAATTAATCAATGTCCACATAGTATTCTAACTATGTATACTTCTCCATAATTATATCCTTCTAAATTTGTTCTTTACACCGGACTTTGCACTTTCGAAAGCCCAACACTTACATAGCTGCATTCTTGTTTCATTCTCATTAGCAATACAGTTAGTAAGACATAATCTCAACGTATTGTAGACCTCCAACTTCGCGTAAGCACATGCCAATGGTCTACATTCAATAAGTTACAATTCCTGTTTACACTCACACGCATCCATATACATACATACATATCACATACAAACGTCTCACACATATAGATACACATGACTGCACCCACTATAATTCTATTACCTACTACATGCATGCAAGTCATGTTTGCTTGTTTACATGCAATTACCGTACTTATATCGTATACTCACTATTCCTCAATGTTTGTACGTGTAAATACGTTGATTCTTTCATGCCTATAACACATCTACTCAATCCCAGTTTCAATCATACAATTACATAACTAGGTGTTGGCACCCACATATGAAACCAAAATCATTATACGTATATCAAGACTCGTACTTTCACTCGTACTTTACTTTTACAAGATTAACATCACTTAATAGCCTTAAAAACATCTTACGGAATACCGGGTTGGAACCAAAATTAGTCAATGCAAGAAACAAAAATAATTAGAAAGTTGGCTAAACCCGCCGTAAGCTACGGTCTTCCTACTGTAGCTTACGGTAGCCACATTCTGCCAAAATTTAAATCATCTACCGTACGCTACGGTCAGCTGCTATGGATTTGGAGCTGCAGCTTATATGACCCGTTTCGAGTCCCTTTCGTTCATGCTTATTCCGATTCATTTCAAATTAAACATGTAACATCTAAACGAGGTCCCGTGTTTCTTTACATTACCATAGTCTCACTTTAACAATAAATTCTACATGTGCAGAAGTCCAATTGTGCTTTTATTATGTCATTTAAGCGATAGCTTACTACTTGGATTTGCCCCATTCGGTTTATATCATACAACTTACAATTTAGTTGACCATTATCAACCCAATACCATCAAACTCATCTTAGTACCTCCATTGTTCTTACGTTCCCACAAGCATCTCAACAATTAAAATATAACATTTCCCTTAAAGTATTTAAAGAGTGATTCCGGAAATCACTGACCTTAGCATCCGAATTTTCATCCGTTACCTTGCCTCCCTTTTGACCCGTTAGCCTTCCATGCTTCCATCCATCTTGACATGACCCCTATACTTTCATGTCATCGCAATCACATTCTTGTTAGCGCACATGTTCATTCGTATTAATATTCATATCTTTCCATTCATACATTACTTGACCTTTTATTAACCAAATAACATATATATAATGCGTAGACTAAAAGTCACCTTGTTCCACATTCACGCAACTCACTTGTCATCATTCACGACACTCGTATTATGTCACATATACAACAACATGTCTCTTAATTATGTACACATACACATACATATATACTCCAACCCATCCACATTAGCGTTTTTCATATTTTCACAACTAACATTTTAACCCATACTAAGCTAACCCAACACCATTTCTTCTTCATCCTTTCTAATGATCTTCAAACATGGCATTATAACATTCTACAGGTTAGTTTACTACAAATTACATCATTAACATATCTCATTTATATATGTCAAGCCATTTTATACAATTTCACAACCTAACTTCATTTAGACATTTCAACATACACTTGGTGTGCATACCACTTTCTAAGCATAATGTACAACCCATTCATGCTTTGATTCCTACTTCTTGCATTCATCTTATCAACACAGCTATAATCAAACAAATTTCATACTACTCTTTAAACTAACTAACACATAAGATCACACACCGCATAAACTCATCAAATCTGTAATAGGATTAGACATGAATGATAAGCATCTTCATCATCCCAAATGGGTTTTACTTCCAAACATCGGATTTATCAAAAACATGCATAACACATGTTCTATATGACAATTTTAACACATAAGCATGCTTAATTTCATACCAATTTACGGATTTGATTATAACCCATTTTTAAAAAGATCATCAAATGAGAATCAACAACTTACCAAGTGTTTAGTAGACGTAGATAATCATAAATCAAGACTCATGCATGCACAAAATCACCAATTTCCCTTCCAATTTGATGAATTGTGCCATTGAAGCTTCAAGAGAGCATGGTTTCTCTTTCTCTCCCTCTGAACTCGTTACACACACACACACACTAGCACCTTCTCCTTTCTTCTTATTTCTTTCTTTCTTTTATTTATATAAATACATCTTTCTAGATGTGCATTTATAACCCTTATAGTTTTATTAGTTTACAAGTTTACCTCTACCACATTCTTACACTTTTAAAATTAACTTTGCGTTTAACTAGGTTAAGTTTCCCTAGTCACCCAACCATGCCAAACCATTTAAACATACACCCAATAGTCGAAATATGGATTTTGGGGCGTTACACAATTATCCTAAATCTACATTTTATGTCCATTTGGTCCAATTTTTGCATTATAACGGCTTAAAACGAGCATAAGTACCTTTCCCATTGTGAGAGGTGTGCAAATCAACCTCCCCAACCTCTAGATACAAACGATAGATCAAGAAAATGAAGTGAATAGAATTGGTTCGCACAAAGTTTGCTCTCAATCGCACAGAGTCAATAGTCTAACTCATGCGAATGAGTCATCCTTTTATACTCATTCAGTAATCACTCGTACGAGCGATGGCTCGTGCGAATGAAGACTTTTGTTACTCATACGAGTCAGTTCTAACACTTTGACTAACTTTTTGATTTTGTATGCAATTTTTTATCTGTTTTATTACCCACTCAGTTAACCAAGTCCAAGTTAATGACCCTGGTTATCTGATTTGCCTACCAAGTCCAAGTTAATGACCTTGGTTGACCATTGTTTGACCAACAGATTTATTTAAAAATGTAAATTTTCAAATTAATAAACTTTGTTGACGTTCAGGTAAACTCTTCTTTTCTTGATTTGCTCCCAATCCGTGGACTTTAGCTTTCCTCCAACAATCGTCGCTTTGACTTGAACTAACCATGTTTTCATCATCAGTAGACTAAAAACTAAGATAAATTGCTAAAAGTTGAAAATCTTTTTGGGATTTTTCTAAAAAGAAATAATAAGTAAGGATGTATACACATACATATTTTTGTGAGTTTTGTGTCTAGATGATCATATCAAGTATTTAAACAAATCACAAGTACCGTTGATATAGGTAGTAACTTTAAGTTCTTAAACAGATTTACCTAGATTGCCAATATACTTATCCACTTAAACCTCTACTCGTTTCTTAATTATTTCAAGATATGTTAGGTAATATGAAGGAACATGAAGTAACTGTGTTTCCATCTCAAAATATACTCCCGTATCGAGATTCGCAGAATGTCATTTCACAGGTGAATATATCCAATTGATATCTGTAAATGGGGTGAATTGCGAGACCTTGAGAGCTCAGGTTAGTACTTCCATACAGACAAAGAGATGAAGGCTCGACTTTAGGTGGTGTTCCATAAAGGAATCTTTTGTACTGTAGATGTCGTAAATGTTTATGACATATCATTTTTTTGTGCAGCTTTTATAGGTGAATAATGCATAAAGTATTATACAAGTTCTAGGCCATTGCGGACGCAAATCAGAAGAACTCAGATAATACCCAAGATATAGATTAAATATAAAGACCTAGTATCACGGAATCGGGCATTCTCTCAAACGAAATTTCGAAGTACTAAGTCCATATTTCCGTGAGATGTTAACCCACAAGTTACTCAGTTTTTCTTTTAGGTTTATATCTTGAAAAACAACTAAACTAAACGAGTGAAGCCTATTGGCACATCCTCAATAAGACCTATTTAATTACTTGTTTAAACATTCCATATCTTTAGCATACTGTGATTGTCATATTGATGTAATATCATCTCCTTTTTTCATAAAAACTCTTTTTGACTTTATAATGTTTTTTTGTATTTTCCCAAACTTTCTCCCCTAAAATCAAAACCATATTTTTGGATTTTTAAGAAAAATATTTACAACAACATGTCATACCGATGAGAATCACGTCAAGTCCTCGTCATCCATAAATTCAACCTCATGAATATCCCCTGATGCCATAGTTAATTTTAAAAGATTTTTAAATCTTGAACGATCAAATGCTTTGGTGTAAAAATCAGTTTTTTGGTCATCAGTGTGTATTTTTTTCAATTCTAACCAACTTTTTCTCGTAGCAGTCACGGATAAAATGGTGTCGAATCTCAATATGTTTAGTGCGTGAGTGTTGACATGAGTTTTTAGTGATATCAATAGAAGCGTGATTATGTACATTTATGAGCGTGTCAAGAAATTGGTGTTTGAAGTCTCTCATCTACTGTAGTATCTAGAGTATCTGGGAACAACAGCTGGATGCTGAAACGTATTCAGCTTCACAAGTAGAGAGAGCAACCGCGGTCTGTTTCTTGCATTGCCATGTTACCGAACGGGTTCCGAAGAACTGGCAACCAGCCGTAGTAGATTTGGAATTAAGCTAGCAGCAACCGAAATCAGGATCCGAGTAACCTGCAAGATTGAAGTCACCGTGTTGAGGATACCACAAGCCGGTGCTTGGACATCCTTTCAAATATCGCATGATACGCTTGATGGCTAGCATATTCGAATCTCTTGGACTTGACTGAAAACGGACGCATAGGCATGTAGGATACATGATACCAGGTCGGGAAGCTGTTAACACATCAAGGATCCGATCATGGAGCGATATAATGTTTCATCAACTTTGACTCCAGAACGTCTAGACAAATGCCGTGATTTGGGGCTAATGGGGTAGATGCTGGTTTAGTTCATGACATATCAAATTTCTCTAATATATCATGAACATACTTCATCTGATGGATGAGGATACCGTCAAGCAATTGATCAACCTGAAGTCCTAAAAGATCTTCATCTCCCCTATCGCACTCATTTCGAATTTCTTCTTCATAACTTCTTCGAAGTCTTTACACAGCTTATCATTTGTTGATCCAAAGATGATATCATCCACTTATATTTGCACGATAATCATATGACCATCAACTTCCTTTGTAAAGAGGGTAGAATCTATAGTTCCTCTAAGAAAGCCATTGTCAAGAAGATGTCTTGAAAGCGTTTCATACCAAGCTCTCGGGGCTTGGTGAAGACCATATAAAGCTTTGTTTAGAAGATAGACTTTATCCTTATGTATGGGATCGACAAACCCCTGTGGTTGGCGGACATACACCTCCTCTTTAACTTTGCCATAAAGGAAAGCAAATTTGACATCCAATTGGTACACCTTGAAACCTTTCCAAGACATAAAGGCCAAGAATAAGTAAATAGCTTCGAGACGAGCGACTGGGGCGTAGACTTCAGTGTAGTCTATCCCTTCTTGCTGATGAAAGCCCTATACCACGAGTCGAGCTTTGTTTCTGACCAATATTCCTCTATCATCGCGTTTGCACTTAAAGACCCATCTAGTGTTGATCATTTTGTGATGATCTGGTAGGTCAACAAGCTTCCAGACTCCTAGCTTCTTGAATTGAAGCAATTCTTCCAACATTGCCTCCACCCAGCTTTCTTCTTTTGACGCGTCTTTCCAGTTCCTAGGTTCATCATGTGAATCAAAACAACTGTAAGAAAGTCTGGTTTGTAATGGAGCAATACGGGTATAAAAACAGCTTAGATCCTTGTTGATCTGATTGTGAGTTTGCACTCCTGTTTGTAAGTTGCCGACGATATTCTCTGATGGATGGTATGATAATGTCCTTGGCATTAATTCACTTAGAACATCCACTTGAGTTTGTAAATTCGTGATTACTTCATCAACAACCGGTGGAGAAGATGTAGCTTCATTTCTAACATTTGATTGATCAGCTTGAGCATTCAAGAAGCTTTCAATATGCTCAGATCCTTCATCGGAACTAGATCCTCCATCATAAAAAGTCAGTTCATGATCCGAGTCGGCATGAGGTGGTTGTTGGGCTAATGATTCAGTAGTGTTCAAGATTGGTACAAAGACGGATTCTTGAAGAGTAGTGCTCGGACCTACATCACAAGTGTTGACAGAAGTGAAGGGGAAATCACCAACGGTCAAGTAACTTGCTCTTGATTAAAGATTTGACGCTGTTGAAAGAGCATAACAAGTTCTTCTTCAGATGGCACATCTGGTAGATAAAATGAATTCCACAAACCTTCGTATTTGAACAACCATGGATCCCCAGGTTTCTTGAGTAGGCATAGTATAAGGTTAACAATCAACATGTTGTGCAAGAATAACCTGGTTCAGACTCGGCAAGAAGACACGCTTTTGCGGAGTAGCATAACCAACGAAAAATCCTTCCAAGGATTTGGCTCCAAATTTACCATCCAGGTCCAAAACTGTACACGGTGATCCAAAAGTCTCCTGAAACGCAAGGTTAGGCTTCTGTTGGTTTAGTAGCTCAAAATAGATCTTGTTATGAGGCTTGACTGTTAACACAAGATTGAGGGTGTAACACGCTGATGCATCTGCTTCGCTCGAGAAACTAATTGGCAGTTTTGAATCAGCAAGCATAGTCCTGGCAGTCTCGATCAGTGTGCGATTCTTGCATTCAGCTACTCCATTTTTTTGTGGAGTATAGGGAGTAATGAATTCGTGAAGAATCACCTTTTCATTGCAAAATTCAAGCATCCTTTTGTTCCTGAACTCGGTACCATTGTCACTGCGGATTCTCTTGATAGGCAAGTGATAAAGGTTTTCAAGTTTCCTTAAGAGACTCATTAGACTTTCAAACGTTTCGTCTTTGCTCTCCAGAAAGAAAACCCATGAGAATCTTGAGAAATCATCTGTAACGACCAGGCAATATAGATCTCTAGAAATGCTTTTGATGTTTACTGGCCCGAAAAGATCCATATGAAGCCTCTCTAGTGGTAGCTTGATAGAATTTAGAAGATTTCTTGGGTGTGATTTCTTATGATGTTTCCCCTTCTTACAGCTCAGAAAATTATCAGATAATTGAAAATTCTTCAGATTAACACCCTCCACTAGGTCGTTTGCACTAGATAATTCATCTTTCGCAGATGAATGTGCCCCATCTTCCTATGCCATAAGATAGACTCCCTCTCGGTTGCTTTATAAACAAAACACTGAACCTACTTTGATGTTGTAGATGCGACACTCATATCAAGGACATAAAGATCATTTTCTCTTGGAGCGTGCATAAGAATCCATTCCTCAGGAATCCTGAATCCCGGCTTTAGAATTAAGCAATCTTTGTCGTTGAAGTGTGTTATGAACTTTTTGTCACAAATTTGCGAAATACCCAAAAGATTGTTCTCTAGCTCCGCAATGTACTTCACTTTGTCAAACGAAACCACTCCATTTGTAAGAATACCTTCTCTGACGATTCTTCCACCTTGTGTTCCAGCAAAACCGACGTAACCTCCTCGGATAGCTTTGACGTCGTACAACAACGCAAGCATCCCAGTCATGTGTCGTGAAGCTCCACTATCCATGATCCATTTTGACATGGTCGATCTCGGGAGCCCCTGCACACATGAGGAAGAAACCATTTAAACAAGAAACCCAAGCCTGCTTGGTCTTAGGTGGGTTCGGAATATCAAATTTTGGACCAACTTTGTTTTTGACATTCTGTTTAGGCTCTGTTTTGGTTGGAACATGTGGTTTAAATTCTACCTTACACGGTTTGACATTTGCAACCCAAGTTTGTGTTTTCGAATTGGCCCTTTTTGAATAAAAATTTGAATCCTTTTGACTTTGACGATTCTTGGTGGAAGTTTCACCAATTTCAAATTTAGAATTTAGATGAATCGTTGATTTAACATTTTTGTTAGATTCAATGTTTCTTTTCAAAATCTGTTTTGGTACAACCATGGGTGCCTTTTGTTTCACATCTTTGGTAGATCTCATGGAGTTAGAAACAAGTTTTGGATTTCTTTTAGAGCAATGTCGTGCATGCCCAATATTTTTACACTTGTGACACGTCCTGCTGTCCTTTCGAACAAAGGAATCCAAAACTTGTTTTCTACTCTCTTTTTCTTTCTTGAACTC
Organism: Scalesia atractyloides; assembly: GCA_947069175.1. NCBI lineage: Eukaryota > Viridiplantae > Streptophyta > Magnoliopsida > Asterales > Asteraceae > Scalesia > Scalesia atractyloides. The sequence goes on from CAMTDV010000020.1 coordinate 49,300,594, forward strand.
ATCATTGGATTGTGTACCAAGGATCTCTTTTTCTTTTTCTATAGTTGTTCCAAAAACAAAGTTAACTTTCTTTGTAAAGTTTAACTTTTGAAACTTGTTGTTTGTTCTTTTCTTTTGAAAACCCAACCCAACCCTCCTGTTTTTAGGATAATCTATGTTTCTCTGATGGTAGGGTTTGTTAACACATTTTGATTTAGAATAAAATGTTGCATCGTATTTTTTCTAAATCAGAATGGCTTACCACAACAAGCTTGAACAACTTTTCAACACGATCCAGATTAACATTCTGGATTGGCAAATCTTCATCAGAATATAGCTTATCAGATCCATGTATTTTGTAAATGATGACGTTTGAATCAGTTTTAAACTATTTTCCATTGATTCAACATCTGATTCAGATTTCTCAGACTCACTCTTCAAAACACTTTCAACCACGGTTTTAACCATATCAGACTCACATTCATTTTCTGGTTTGGTGTAAGTTATATCAGTGTTCGCAGGCAGCTCCTTTGATTTTTATGTTTTCAATTTTAAATTAAGCGCCTTTTCCACCCCTGATGGCTTTTTAGTAGTATAGCTATTCCACATGGGTGGTGGAACACGATCATAACTTGCACCTTTGGTTTCATCATTTTTAGTTTCTTCTGTGCTTTCGATCTTTGGAAGAATGTGATAAATGACGCATGAACTTGTAGAATAACTGATTAACAATTTGTTAACCCGTTATGTTTCTATTTTCATTTTCTCAAGTTCACTTTTTAGCTAAGTGATTGTATTTAAATGATTGTTAATGGCCATCTATTTGTCCATTACAGTCACGTTAAGCATTGAAAGTGTTCCGTCATTTTCTCTGAGCACTTTTTCATATTGTTTAATAGATTTGCTTAATTTTTCATAAGCTTCTTTTGTTGATTTATAGTCACTTTTTCATATTGTTTAACAGATTTGCTTAGCAGTTAAACATTTGAGCTCATTGTAGCGTGTGTCTTTTACAACACATCCACTACATGGCTCGTTGCATTTTAAGCACAGTTTTTCTATCACAAACTCACTTTTCGACACATTTACCTTATTCACATTTGCCATACAAGCTTTGTTAATTTTGTCAGTCGGTTTTTCCAACTCTTCATCAACTCTCTTTGCTTCAACTTCCGGCTTCTTCTTTTCTTCATAAGATTATCGATGGCTTGGTTCCAAATAACCTACAAAAGTTTTCAAAATATCATTAGGCAAGATATGTTTAAAAGCACTATTTAACAATTCTTCTTCGTCTGACGATGTGTGATAGTATTCTTTAGGAGCCTCGTCAAAAGATGCCTCTGCATATTCTTCAGGTTCTTTGATGATTTTCTGCGACCAACACAAAACTCTCATTCTTGGAGATGTACTTGTTCCAGTTAAATCCTTCATCCTCTTGAGTCACGATAAAAGCTTTGTCTTTGGAATCTGACTGTCTATCTTCGATTTGCACTATTCTTGTTTTTGGTTCAGAACGATGATAGATGGCTTTCTTGTAGTAGTCGTCGGCAAACGAGTTTTGATTGCCCTGAACTTCTCTATTCGGACATTCTCGTTTAAAATGTCCCTTCTCCCGACACTTGAAACATGTAACTTTGGACTTGTCAAAGCCAAGTTTTCCATCTAATCCACCCAAATTCTCTTTCATGGTGATTTCCATGAAGCGTTACGCTCGTCTAATGATAGATGCCATACACCATTTGATGTCAATCAACTCCATCTTGATCGGATCAATCTGATCATAATCCTCTCTTGTCATCTCTGAGTTTCTAACTTTTCCTGCGTCTATGAGTTTCTAATTTTTCCTGCGACTAAACAGTCGTTTGATTCGAGAACCGAAGCTAATAAAGACATATGCTGCTTTGCGGTCTTCTCGTCAAAGTTTTGAGCATTTTGGAAATCAACAACGATATTGCACTATAAAACCCTTTGAGTAGGATGAGATTGACTGTTCTGGTTGATCTGGGGATTGCTCGAACCATGTGATGATTGTGGGTTTGGAAACGTGTTAGGGTTGGCCGAAGCAAAGGATTGAAAACCACTGTGTTGATTTCACGGTGGGCTTGGTGTGTTGTAAGCGTTAAAGGCAGTTTGGATTTTTGGAGACTGTATCTGAGCGGCAGAACTACCCTTGTAATATAGATTAACGTCTTGTTGCATTTGGGCATCGTTGTTTTTCGCCATTTTCTGCATTTCAAGTTCGTGTCCCTCCAACCTCTCAATGAATCTTGGTAATGAGAAATTACTATATTCGGTTCCATTCTTCAGAATAGTCAAGTTGGTAGACCATTCGCCTTGTGGTAAGGAATCTGCCAGTTTATCGACTAATTCTTCTTTCATCTTTACGATTCCCGTACGCTTCATTTCCACAACCAAGTGACAGTATCTTTCATTCAGTTGTTTTACTGTCTCTCCCTTTATCAAAGTAAAGATATCAAATTCTTTACTTAACAACGCTCGCCTCCCTTTTCGCAACTGTGCGCTTCCTTGGAATTCAATCGAAGAGCATTCCATAACGATTGTGTGTCATCATCATGTGTGTCATCATCATGTTGTAAGATGTTCATCATCGTTTTTTCTCATTTATGAACTTCTCTCTTTTAAAATCCCAAAATTGAGCTAACGTTTTTTCCAGACCGTTTTCTCCAACCGGAGCTTGATATTTTGCTTTGATGGCAAACCATCAGGTAAAATGATTTGCTTGAACCCAATTCATAAAACGTTCACTCCAACTGTCAAAGTCTTCAAGGTTCATCAACTTTGGTGGCTTCGTCATCGTACCCATCTCATTCTCGAGGTTCATATTTTGAGCTGCAGTAGTTGTGACCGCTGAGGCAGCAAATGCGTTATAAACCTCTTCTTCCATTTTTCTACTAAAGTTTTAGAAACACTTTCGAAAAATTGATTAGAATAATTCGTGCGGATGACAAATATGCTCGTGTAACTGAACTGCTCGTGCGACTAAGATAATCGTGCGAGTGATATACCTATGCGAGTCAGAGATTCGTACGAATGAGATGTTCGTGCAAGTGAAAAGGTACTCGTGCGAATGACTGGTTCGTGCGAACGACTAATTCGTGCGAATGACTTGTTTTTAAACTGGTAAGTTTTTAGAAAAACTTGTTTGTTCGTTCATACAAAGGACTTAATTTGTACGGATAGTCGTTCGTACGTGTTGTCTCTCTACTTGTACACAACAACTCAGGTCACCAAATGGATGAAGTTTACCAATTTTGACATATTTAAGTTTGATTTTAGATCTGAAATTGTCAAGGATTGATTAGGATTGATTTTATGGTGATATACTAAAATCCTAGTCAATTTTGTCCATGAATTCGTCCAATTCCAAGATCTGTATGGGAAAGTGTAGAAATAAATACTCCATTGGTGAATCTGAATCTGAAACTGTTGGTAGTATGCAGAAATTTGAAGTTTGTCTTCAGATCTGGCCTCAAGGCTCTAATACCACTTGACTCGCACACCAACAGTTCAGCAGGGCTTTGCCACACCAACATATTCCCAATTACTGACACAACATTCCTCTAGTTATAGGTCAATATGACTCGCACAGGAGAGTGTGTAACTGAGTGTGACTTGTGAAAGTGGAGCCTCGTACGAGTGACAAAGTGTCACTCGTACGGGTCACAAGACTCACTCGTACGAGTCATTCTACAAACAATTATAACATATATAAACATATACAAACTGACGTTCTAAGCCCTATATACATAAACAACATATCCTAGACGTAGGCAATAGGCATCATGCACCAACATGTTCAATACTTCAGGCCAAGGATTCAATACTTACAGACCTTACCACTCGTGACTTGCATCATCTTGCCCAGCTAAACCTCAACAATGATACCAATGTCGGGAGCATTAGAGGTTTAATTCCCCATTTAGTCGCTGAGAGCCGGGAAAGCAAATGGAAGATTTTCAAACCTGCCATTGGACGAGCGGTTTAGTACATTGACAAGTTCTCAGGGAAGCAGGTCTTGAAAATGGTCTATCCTCCTGCTAGATGTCTTCGGAAGATTCCTTTGAGAAGATTTGATATCGAGAAGATTAAGGATATTGGGTTTTGGTACCTTGATGGTAAAACTGGGGAGGCAGTAATGACAGAGAAGAAAGTGTTAGAAGAGATTTTACGGATCTTGGATCCTATTTGGTTGGTCAACTTGAAGTAGGAACACTTGAAAAAGCTTTTTCGTCTTCCTATGTGATATCTTGAAGAAGATCGTTCGCTGGCGCATCAATTCATCAAAGTAGTTTCCGTTTTGTGTGAAGAACCATGTGTGGGCAGGCAGTGAGTACTCGGAGCACGAATGAAGATTTCAAGATCAACATCGAAGATCCTTTACTGAACGAGGGGGAGTTTGTTAATGCACTTAGTGTGATAAGTGAAGTCTCTCAAAAGTTCAGGGGTCTTTTATGTATATCTTATATCAACTATAAGTATCCGAGTTTAGACTTGAAGCTTCCGAGTTTGTTCTTTATCTGGATTTGGGTTTAGACCTAATCCTAGTTTTTCTATTGTTTCTAGTTTATTGATATGTATTCCGGACATGGGTATGTAGTTCCCAAGTCTGGGTTTTAGTTTTATTTGTAGATGTCTGGACTTAGCTTTGTGTAGCTAGTCCGAGTTTTGTTTTCATGGGCCTTGGGCATTGTAATGTCTATCCGGACATGTGTGTCCGGATATGTCTTGTTTATATACTTTCAGTGGAATAGACAAGACAACAATTCTTTTGTGGAAAGTTTGTGCAGCAAGAAAACCCTAATCATTGGTGTGTGTTTTGTCTGGTAGCTACTTTGTGTGTAACGTCACTCATCTCCTAAATCAAAGAATACTCTGTGTAATCTTTGATTTCTCTCGTCAAACTTGTTTCCTGATACATTATCCGACAATGGTGATTGCTAGGTAGATTCCGCACACCTAGTGATTGTGTTAGTGAGTGAGATCCTTAGATTGAGTGGACTTACATGAACAACTGACTTCCTAACCTTTGAAGAATTATTTGTAGAAGAAATGAATGATTTGTTATAGCGTAGAGTTGAGGAGATTGTAAAAGTTGGTAGTATTACGAAACGTCTATCAAAAGAAGAAATAGCTGAAGCAAAGAAGTAATGTTTCAAAGAGTTGTCTAAAGATCGTAAATTCTGATTACCATTAGCTTTCTTCACACGTGATTGGGATAAATCATTGGGTGATATTCTTAGTTCGGATTGGATTCCAGAGTTGGACGTTTATGAAGTTAAAAGAGAATTTGGTGTTCAATATTCTAGAAATTTGAGCGACATCAAGACAATGCCATGGTGGGATGTAGAAGAGTTGGTGCAAACAAAGTCGATCAATTATTTGATGAAATTTCACAATCAGAGGCTCTGGAAATTGATTAAGTATGAAGCTGCTCCCGGTTTTAATCATTAGAAACTACACATACCGAAGAAGATAATCAAGATAAATACAATTACTAAAGAAAAGGATATGACGTTGATTGTAAAGTGGCCACGAGCGATGAAGAATATGCCTTTGATGAAAATTGAACAATATTTCTACGAATTCTTCAAGTGGTGGCAATATGATGTTGAAACAGGAGAAGCGCTGATAGTTTTGAAGTGTGACAGTCTCTAGAGAGCTATACGGATACTAGACACGATGTGACTAATGAACGGTTCTAAGAAAGACGTGGAATGCCTATTCTTTAACAAGATTTGCTATGAGGCACTAGAAAAGACTCAAGCAATGCAATACCAAGGTGTGATTATTGTTTGCTATGCATATGGTATTAATTATGGAAATATGTGGAGATCTAAGTGGAGATAGTTAGAAAGAGTTGAGTTTAAGAAGCAAATTCAAAAAGAAGAAAGAATTGATGTTCTGAGTCTGGCTCTTCCACAAGACATTTGGAAATAATGTCGTTACCATGTGGCATTCTCAAAAACTACTTTACAAAATGTTATGTTTGAACTTTAGCATTTTTTAAGGGGGAGATGGAAGAACTAAAAAAAGAGCCTATCAATTGTGCCAAAGATAATATTTGCGATATTACAAACACAATATCTCAGCGATATAGCGGTATTTATCACCGATAATACTGGTATTTTAATAACAAGCGATAATTTAAACCGATATTGTTCCTTGGGTCCGATAACCGATATATCGTGATATTAACGCTTAGGGCGTACATTGAGTTTATTGATAATCATGATGTTTTAGATCTTGTTGAAAAGCTATAAGTATATTCGCTTCATAGCTACAAATGATTAGGTTCAAACTATTTAATTATCTAAAGTTTTGTATATATTACAAACTGGTGGTATCATTGCTTTACTTGACGGAGCAAGGTATAACATGCACTTTTAAGTTTTTATTTTATTTTATACATTTCATTATTTATCTCACAAAACAACGGGGATGTACTTGAACATCTTGAAAAGTTATTGTTGTAACTAGAAGTAGATTATAGTGCCAAGCAAGAGCAGCTATCGTATGGCACTATTTGTCCCATATAGTTTAAGTTGATTTAGGTTTATCCTAAAATGGTCAGTTGGTAGAAAAAAAAATTACCTAAAAGAGAAACAGGTCAAAGTTGTTAAATGGGATGAAAGTCATTCAAAATGTATTTCTAATACCAATTGTTTGTATATTTGAACTCTACCAATTGTTTTCCTTTGACATGTTTCCCTTTTAGTTTCATTTTTTTGTTATTTGACCCATTAGTGATAAAAGAGAGCTTTTATGATATTCATACGTTGACTCAACATCAGGATATCCATTATAATCTTACTCAGGTACTTTTTGTTTCTATGTTATTTTTGTTTATTTTATCCATAGGTAAACACTTCTATTAAGCTTACTATACGAACTTTTCAACAAACACAATTCTAGAAATGAAAATCGTTGATGCATATGTTTGTTGCTACGACATCAAGTCGCATCGAGTCTGTAATAGTAACATACATGTAAAGATTTCAGAATGTATGTATGTGTATTGCTACCTTCGTACGAAGGTAATCAAGATCGTACGAAGGTGACACTAGCTTCGCACGAAGTGGATAATCTATATATAGGTGTACAAGCTTAGTGTTAGGTATTTGTTTTGGTATACTGGACGGTGAAACTCTGTACAAGTGTTTTTAGGATCTTGTACATGTTGAACTATTAATGAAAACAGATAATTGAGGAAACATAATCTTGTTAAACATGTCGCCTAATCTAAAACGGATTCTTCACGTGATAGACTAGGTTAACTAGATTAGGCCTAAGCTTATCGGATCCAAGCACGGACCAACATAAAAGCATCAAAATTGTAGACATTCATTCATGTACTTCTGTACTTCTGGTATTTTTTTAATAGACCTTGAAGTTGTAGACATGTTTTGTAATTTAGTATTGGGCCTGATTTAATTGGTTAGAGAATGGGATCATGGTGAACCAACACCTCTAAGTCCTAATTACGTTGACTTTTTGTCAAATGTTTTTACTATTGAGTTGACCTGATTACTAGGAGCATAAAGATGATAAATAGGATATTGATGTATGGGACGATAATAAATTAAAGATGAAAATAATCCAGTGCCAATATTCTTGGATATATCATATTTAATGATAGATGATCATGATGTGGTATGTGCCTATAAAAGTGTTTAATTTAAAATGTATTTTAATTAAATGTGTTTTGGGATCATTAGCTTGACTTCTTTAAATGAAATGATAGGAGGAGGTCAGGAATTCAGATACGATCTAGGTAGTACAGAATACCGTCAGATTTAGTTTCAATTTTAAGTTCACTCCACAGGACATCTCCTTTCGCACATCATCTTCTGTTACTGAAACATGTTGGGCTTCTCGAATTTGATCTTTAACGTCAGTTATGATTTGCGAACATAGAAGACGAATGGAGTTCGCATACCCCTTTCGACTAAGTGCATCAGCCACCTCATTTGCTTTGCCAGGGTGGTACCGAATTTCACAGTCGTAGTCATTTAGAAGTTCAACCCATCTTTGTTGCCTCATGTTTAACTCCTTTTGATTTAAGATATGTTGAAGACTCTTGTGGTCAGTGTATATTTCACACTTAGTACCATAGAGATAATGTCTCCATATTTTAAGAGCGAACACAACGGCTCCAAGTTCTAGGTCATGGGTGGTGTAGTTCTTCTCATGCGTCTTGAGTTGTCTCGAAGCATAAGCTATAACTTTTCCTCTTTGCATCAAAATGCAGCCTAATCCTTGCCCTGACGCGTCGCAATAGACCACAAAATCATCACAACCTTCAGGAAGAGTGAGGATTGGTGCATCACAGAGTTTTTGTTTAGGGGTTTGGAAGGCTTCTTCTTGCTTGGGTCCCCATATGAAAGGTTTTCCCTTATGAGTTAAAGCCGTGAGTGGTACAGCAATGCGAGAGAAGTTTGAAATGAAACGACGATAATAACCAGCCAAACCAAGAAAAGATCTTACTTCAGTTGGTGTACGTGGCACTTGCCATTCTTGTACCGCTTTGATCTTTGAGGGGTCGACATGTATTCCCTTGTCATTGACTACATGTCCGAGGAATTGCACCTCTTTTAACCAGAATTCGCATTTGGAGAATTTGGCGTAAAGCTTTCATTCTCTAGAAGTGTAAGGATGAGTCGAAGATGACGCTCATGATCAGTTTTAGATTTCGAATAAATAAGAATGTCGTCGATGAAGACTATAACAAATCGATCAAGATAAGGTTTGTAGACTCTGTTCATTAGGTCCATGAAGACTGCTGGAGCGTTGGTTAAACCAAATGGCATGACCATGAATTCATAATGGCCATAACGAGTTCGGAATGCGGTCTTTGGGTCGTCTTCTTCATGTACTCTAAGTTGATGATAACCAGATCGAAGGTCGATTTTTGAAAAGCAGCTGGCACCTTGAAGTTGGTCAAGAAGATCATCAATGCGAGGTAAAGGATAGCGATTCTTGATTGTTAACTTGTTGAGCTCTCTGTAGTCGATGCACATATGAAACGATCCATCTTTCTTCTTTACAAAAAGGACCAGTGCACCCCAAGGCGAGGAGCTAGGACGTATGAATCCCTTGTCAGTCAACTCTTGTAATTGACTGGCTAGCTCTTGCATTTCAGAGGGGGCTAACCTATAAGGAGACTTTGCAACTGGTGTAGCACTAGGTATAAGATCAATACGGAATTCGACTTCTCTAACTGGAGGAAGTCCTGAAATGTCGTCAGGAAAAACTTGCGGGAAATCTTTTACTACTGGGATGTCTTCAAGTTTCTTCTCCATGGTTCCCTTTTTGATGATATGAGCTAAAAACGCGACATAATTCTTGTGAAGATATTTTTTAGCTTGAAGACAAGACATTAAGCTGAGTCCTTTCAACGAGGTTTCTCCAAAGATTCGAAGAGTCTGACCGTTTGAAAGAGGAATACGTATAAACTTTTCGCGACATACAACTTCTGCCTGATGTTGACTGAGCCAGTCCATACCAATTATGATATCAAAACTTCCCAGCTTCATAGGAATAAGGTCAACTGAGAAGTCGTGGTCGTTTAAGGTGAGTGTACAGTTGCGTATAATAGAGTTTAATGAGACCGGTTTCCCGTCTGCAACTTCTACCGTTATGGATTCCATGAGCTTATCACGATTTTGGTTTAGGATAGGTTCAAACTCTAAGGACACAAAACTTTTATCCGCCCCAGTATCAAACAACATGGATGCATATCTACCATTTATAAGGAATGTATCGTTAACCACATTGCCGTCAGCTCTAGCCTGATTAGCGTTGATATTGAAAGCTTTTCCTCTTGCAGGTAGAGGAGCTTGGTTCGCTTGATTCACCGGGTTGGCTTGGGCCTAAGCATGAATAATATTTACCAACCTTGGACAAGTGTTTCTGAAATGGCTTGGGTCCCGCAATTGTAGCAAGCCCGCATAGGTTGACCCATAGGATAATTGGGTTGGTAATATGTTTGGGCTAAATGTTGGGTGGGTGGTAATAGTAGGGGTTGTTGGGCTTGACCCATTATTTGTTGGTGGGTTTGGGTTGAAGGCTGGTGGCGGTTCGTTAGCTGAGGCATGCGGCAAGTTTGAACAGTATGACCTGCGCGACCACAGCCGGTGCAATGTTGGCAAGGATAATCAGGAGATTGGTGATATTGGCAACGGTTGAATTTTGGTAACGGGCCAGAGTATGGTCTTTTGTATGGTGCAGGTGAAGGGACAACTTGGGTAATGGGTGCAGCAGGAATAGGGGAGTTGGTTTGTGTAACAGCGAAGTTTTTGGTGTTGCGCTTCCTCTTGTTAGCAAACTTAGAGGAGGAGATGGAATGGTTTGAAGTTTCACCCTCAACAGGGGCTTTCTTTTTCTCTTCTTTAAACTTCCCGTTGCGAATTCGATTCTCGGTCAGTTCAGTCGCTAGCTCCATAGCAGCTTCAAGTGTTACCGGTGAAATGCTGAGAACTGAATCTTGAATTTTTGAGGGAAGTCCTCGAATATAATGCTCGATCAAACGATAAGCTGGGGTAAACAAATTAGGAACCATTTGGTTCAACTCTAAGAACCTCTTGTTATAGGTGGTATGATCTCCCTCCTTCTGCTTTAAAGAATGAAATTCGTCCTCCAACTTTTTAATTTCACTCCTAGGACAGAAACGCCTAGTCACGATTTCCCTTAATTCCTCCAAGTTAAGGCCATTGCATCCTCAATTCCCCTCTTCCCCTTTTCAGTATTCCACCAGGTGAGAGCTACCCCAAATAGTCTCCCGGTGGCGTATCGAACCTTGCGATCCTCAGGACAGTCGCAGTTGAGGAAGGTGTTTTCCATTTCCTCAAACCAATGGAGGAGAGCAGTGACACCTTCGGTCCCTTCAAATTTAGGAGGATCACAAGACTTGAAAAGTTTGTATGAGCACTTGCTGGTAGGAGGGTTGCCGATGTTCTGGTCATTCTGTTGGGGAGGATTAGTGGGATTTGTGGCGAGAGCTTGTTGTACTTGAACCACAATGTCAGGCAGTATCGTGGCCATTTGTTTCGCGATTTGTGTGGCCAAGCGTTCCGTGAGACCTTCCTGATCTTTTACCCCTCGTTGTTGTCTGGACGACATCTACAGGAATATACATAAGAAGATTGTGAGTTTATGGTGTCTTTTTAGGTGTCATGTGTCTTAAGAAAATGAAAATAACATAAATATCAATAATGCAACTACATCCATAGGATGTCTTGGGTTTGCTCATGTTGGGCCTCAAATGTCCCCCATACTTTCACCTGTATAGTCATGTGGGCCCCCATGACTATTGGCTTGGTAGGATTCACATTAGTATTGGCGATTTAACACTCGCATCACCCGAATGCAAACCACAAAATATGTTCACGAGATGTATGGTCGGAATGTGTCCAGGTGTAGACACAATGACAACTCAAAGTGGGGTTAGCTCACACGACGTTTGGTATAGCATGCTTTGGCCTAATAGGTACTTCGTACTCTCATCGTTAGTCCCCAGGTAGGCAAACTGGTCCTTTATTTTGGATTTATACGAATGCCAGCCTAGACAGGACGTTCCGACTACCGGTACTGGTACCCTTCCAGTTACTACATGCACGTCATGCGAACTCACTTTGATGAGATTTGAAAACACAAAAATCGTTGTAAAAGCAATCATGAAAATGATGTGGTGTGTGCTTTCATGGATATGATGTGTTATGAGAATATGATTCATGATAGGCATTATATGATAATATATACTTATGAACATGCTTGCATAACATTGAATGTAACATTTAACATAAAACATATAAACATCATGAAATTTGGCATGTAACACACAAAAATCCTTAAAAATTTCTAATCAACTATAGTATAGGCTCTAAGGGTCTAATAACCTATCCTATATCCCTATAGTCATGGCTCTGATACCAATCTGTCACACCCCGACCCGCAGCGGAATAAGAGTCGGGGAATAATTGGGTCATCACCAAAGCTCATGATATTTACTAATATGTTTCATAATTATTAAAGTCAAAATTACATTCCCAATAATCCAAACATGTCCATACAATACAAAGAAAATAACCAAACAAAACAATTCCAAGTTCTAAATCATTTTATTCTTCTAGTCCAATCCTATGTGTTTCTTGCTGCAGCTGGTTCACCTGTATCATGTGTAAAAATGGGGGTTTTTGGGTCAACATAAGTTGGCGAGTGAACCTTCTTAGATAAACATTTATTATTTATTTTCTTGTTAGTTTATCAATGAAAAATTGTGCATAATCATAAATGAGCAAATGTAAATAATCAAACAGCAGCAATAGCAGTCACAACTATAACATACAATAACATATGATAGCATACATTAACATACCAACATCATACAATGAATAACATGAATGAAACTGTGCGATCAAGGCTCAATCAAACGGAGCCGATCGTATTGCATGTACTGAAAATGAAAAATGTCTGTGCGATCAAGGCTCAATCAAACGGAGCCGATCGTATGTTGGCACGCCAGGTTCACGCTCATAATGTAATAGGGAACTTGCTCAACGCTCATAATGTAATGGGGAGCGGCGGCCTATGAAATTGCATGTACTGAAAATAATAAATTGAATCTAACAATAACCACACAAACAGTGGAAACAAGCTGAATACACTTTTGTTCATGACATGATGTATGCACAATGATTTAAATATAATATATAGCAAGACACATGATACACCCCAAAAACGTGATTAAAACGGGGAATTTGTAAAGATTCACTCACATTGGGTGCGTTTGATTGGAGATGGTGAGATGCGCAAGAGTTGTAAGAGCAGAACAACGAGAATTAACTAACCTAAATAATAATGGAAAATATAGTAAATGAATGGATTTTATTAAGGATTTTAATAGAATTTTTAGATATATTTTTACGAGTTTAAGGCTATTTCCTATCTTTAAAACATTATTTTTAAGTATTTTTAATTGATTTTTAAATTAAATTAAATAATTAAAAATATAAAAATATGTTGACTTTTTGGGTTGACCGTTGACTTTTTAACTTTGACTGTTTGACCGGTTTATTGTGTGACTGAAATGCGCTGGGTGAGGCTCGAACTCGTGACCGCCCGTACGCGTGCACGCAGCTCTACCAACTGAGCTACGTATCTAATCCGAAATTATTCTGTTTTTAATTATACTTATATATTAACTCAATTTATCCAAAATCCTTTTATTTTCAAAAACATTTTAATTCGTCGAACCGGTGCCACTAACAGGTCTCGAACCCGGGACCTGTGCTTTAACGTTACCACAATCCACCGCTGGACTGTGTGTCTAACTTAGTTAATATACAAATTTTATTATACTTAACAACTAACGGAGTTAACCCGGTTCAGTTTTAAACAAAAAGGCATTTTATTACATAGAGGGTGCGTGTATCAGGGATCGAACACGGGACGTATGCGTGTTTTTGTTCGCACAAAGTCCACCGCTGGACTCTGTGTCTAACCCGTTCAAAATACAAATTTTAATTATTCTTATATTGTTAGCGCAGTTCATCTTCTTCGTTGGTTTTTACAGACCGCAGATTACACCATTATATCTTGTTAATTCGATTGTTAAACATTGCACAGACTAATATGAGGTAGCAGAGATGATAACTAGAAGTAAACATACCGGTGAACGATTTATTACAGAATTCCGGCAAGGCGTCGGTCTCTGTTTTTTTGAACTTCAACTGAGCAAATAAATTAATCGTTTTGATTAGCTAATCATGGAATTGAAGTGCTAAACAAACGTTAACAGTGTGTTTGAAGGTCCTTACCGTTTCACAGACGAAAATAAAGATTTCCAGAAATTTTCCGGCGAACTGGAATTATCCGATAACGGCGTCTGAATTCGATTTCAAGTGAAAGGTTTTAGTTAGAAATAGCTTACCAATTGTTAGACTACGACGGTATTGAAGGACTTACCGTTTTGATGAAGAATACGGTTTTCCGGCGAACTTGGAGAAATTTCCGGCGAATAAAATAAACTTCTCCGGTGAACTGTAAAGTGTGCGGAAACGTAATTGGAGGTTTGTGGAATGTTTCTGAGTCGTGAAGGAGTGCAAAGATGGAAGTAAAACTGGAATTGAAGATTTTCGGTTATAAAAACCGATCCACTTCTAGAATTCAAGTTCATTCAAGGCAACTTGATTAAAAACGTCGGTATATCGGTTATATCATTGAACCGCGAGGAATTAGATCGCCTTTGCGCGTTTTGATAACCGATTTCAGTTACAATTGGCGTAACCGATTGATTTACATTCGTCTATAAGATTTATTTGTTTCCTATAGATGACAGAAAACAAACAAGTGGCGTAGTGGTTAAGCGTGTGAGTGTTAAGTCTTTGGAGTTACAACCTGGCTGACTCGGTTCGAGTCCCGGCAGCCCCATTTTATTTTTAATTGTTTTATTTATACTTTTTATCAATTATAACTTTTATGGTTTAGTTTGTTTATTAATTATGTATCATTAAAAATTAAAATAAATCATAAATAGGCAACGACACATTTATAACTTGATATTCGATTACAAATGGAGCGGGTTTGGTAAAACCCGTTTTCGACAAATGTTACAATTTTCATATACATGTTCGTTACATACATGCACGACCATTCGGTATGACTAACACTATTCTATAAACATATTTATATTTTTATATAAATATATATACATTTTAAATCTCTCAAACACTAAGTGCTTCCAAGACTTAGTGTTCACCACCGACTACAAATGGGATTAAACGAGTATAATATTATCGTTTCCACGAAGTTAACATCTTCCTATCGAATCATTGATTGACGATTTGGTAGAGCTCGGTGACATGTAATTAGCTATGCTTTTAGTCGAGACTTATAATCTTAATTCCTTGATAGGAATGTTATAGATTGCATGCTAGTGAGTGTACGTCTTAGAAATAACATTATGGATCACATTATGCTAGCTTTGCACCGATCTCGAGGTGAGTTCATAACCCCCACTTGTTACGGTTTTTACATTTTTATAAATATTTTCGGGGTGGAAAGACATGCAAGTTTTGCAAAAGTACACAATATTTCGATGAACGAAAATTCATATTTCTAAACCAAGTTGCAAACGAAATTCAATTAACTCAAATGGTTTATAAAAGGTTTATTCTAAACATACTGGTTTTACAAAACACACGCGTATTTTCGAAACATGCATGAGTTTCATGACTAGTGACGGGATTGTCCTAGTTACTACGGCACTAGTTTGTCCTTCATACGAATAAGGGGACTGTTTGGTCTTGCTTACAGACTCAATTTGGGCTAGGACCATTCTCTCTTGTGCAAAGCACAAAGCCTCTAGTGGGCTAGGCCCACATATGCTTGTGTGAGGCATGAAGTTTCAAGGACTGTATTGTCTAGTACTCAACACTAAGGGTCGTAGGGTAGCTTAAAACTGTGCAGTGAAGTCCTCGCTACATATCGAAACTATAACCGCCTGCTAGTCTACTGTCTTGAGTAAACGGTTTGGCGAGGCACTTCTAGCTTGAGGTTGGTTATAGGCTCATGGGGGCATGGTGTCTTTATCGTACGCGAACATCGACGGTTATTCAATTATTACAAAACAAGGTTTTCAACTAAAATGCCGAGAAAAATTGTTGTATTACGTTTTCTCAACAATAATTAAACCGGTTACCAAAAAGATTTATTTTAAATCTTTTCGAACAAACTATGAACTCGCCAACTTTATGTTGATTTTTCTCATGTTTCTTTCTCAGGTTACATTTTCAAACTATAGCACGGTTGGAATAGGAGAACTTATGGGGATTCGAGAACTTAGCAGGTGTTCACTTCTTAGAAGTCTTAGCACACTTTCAAACTTCCGCTGTGCAATGAAAATACCGGTTAAATCACGCCCAACTCTGATTTTAGCGGTGTGAAAGTACGAAGGTGTTACATCCTCACCTTCTTTTCATGTGTTCGTTTTTCTCACTAAACTGTACGATATTTAACACACGCTCTATCTAGCCTATTCGCATAGTGGCGAACATACAAAATATGCATCAACAATTCCCCCCTTAGGCGTCACTATTGAATCTTGATCTTGAAATATGAGAGCCGTGTTTGAATATTCTACAACTTCAATCAGGCATCTTGATATCTTCAATTGATTCCCCGTTGATTTATGATTTTGGCTTGCATTATCTTCATAATGCACAAATTCCCCCTTCAACGAATCTTCAGGTATTTGTTTGCACGGTTCCTGACCTCCTCTGATTTGCTTAACTGTAATCTTCACGAATAATCACCAACTCAAAACTAACCGACTCAGCTTCTCCGTTTCGACTTTAACCACATCCGTGTTCGGTGTTTGATTTAACACTTTAGCACGTTAGCTAAACCTCTTAATCTTTAAAAACCCAACCTGCAATTGATAGAAACTTCGAATTACCACACCGGTAAACTTCAAGTTTGTGAATACCTACGAAAATCTGTAATCCCGTTTTCTAGTTGTAAGGCCCGAAATCGGATCTAACAGGTATCACAAACCTAATCAGTAGCGGAAATAATGATTAGGAAGAAGAACAATCTCTTCAATTAAGAACAACTTGCATACACTAGAAAAGTGTCTGATACAAGTTTGCAATTACAACTCTCTAACCCCTTAACCTTGACCTAAGACATGTATTTATACTAATCACTAAGTCCAACAATTACAACCCTAGGCCCACAAGGCACTAGGAAGCCCAAAAACCCCTTTAAAGCCCAAAGGTAGCTCTAATGTGTAAACCTTTGTTAATATAAGCCCAATAATCTCCCCCTAGGTTTACAACATTAGGCCTTCTAGTCTTTCGGTTGCGCATCCACTCCTAGCCTTCCAGCAATAATACCCGCCACAGCGGCTGTCCAATCCTTTGCACACACTTCATATAACTCTGCAGTTCGGATATGATGAAAAGCAAGAACCTGCAGGTCTTCATCGTGAAAGCTTACTAAGTCAACCACATCATTCACCCTAAACGCCTTTTCCTTTGTTACAATCGCGACACTACGGACCTTGGGATCATAAGCCAGAAGTTAAAGTTCTTTAAAATCCCTCGTGGAAAAGTTGGAGCGACCGGTATAACCAATTCCTTATCTGTTGGCGGCCACATCACTGACTTGAACTTCTCCCTGTTCGCGCATCACGGACTCCCTTTGCGGCTTGCAAGTATGGTTCGGCGGTCTTCATTGTCTTGAACCCGATTTTCACTTCATGTTCCAATTTCTTGAGGAATCCCTAGCCTAGGCCACGCTCAGTTGTATCACCATCAGAATACGGAGCTTGCAATAAATCAGTAAGAGCTATTTTTGTCCATGTCTCGAACTGAGATTCCATAGAATAATACTCCCGAGTCCCATCCTGGCAACAATGATCCACATTTTCTTGACATGATCATACATCTAGCTTAACAACTTCGATTTTTTCCCGACCTGACTGTAGTAGCTAGAACCAAGCTACATCACATATCATTCAGATTGGTTTGTCGGATCTTTCAACTTGAAGTTTTCATCAAGAGATTAACGTCAATGTTCTTCATCAATACCATCTACTTCTACTTTTGAGTCGCTGGACGCTTCTGACTTGCAGTATACTTCTTTCTTGGATCGCCCAAATAGTCATCCAATCCAGCTTGGCGTTCAGAAGCCAACTATTCCGCCGCTAACCTTTCTGCCTCATTTTCCTCTACCGCTCGTTGTTGAGCAGCTCGGTGTCTGTGCTCTATGTTCATCGGATCGTCAGAGGGTCCGAAAATTCCCTCCCAAACTTGTTTTCCAATTTCGCTTTCAAATCAAACACCATAGTCATCAGCATAGTAACATCTCCTTGCAGTTGATCTATTGTTTGGTTTCTAACATCCAATCGTGTTTGCAACAAAGCGATCTGAGCATCTTTCAATATAACCTCTTGCTCTAACATAACCACTCGTTTTTTCAGATCCACAACATCAACTTCCATATGTTCATCATCACTATCCAATGCACCAAATTCAAACGCACGCTTTTCCGACCTTCGCAAGTATTCCACAGAATCATCATCAGCATGGCCTATATCACTTCCACCTACCCCAGACCCTTCAGCACCCATCGAACTTCCTCCAAAATCCATCATCTGTAATACTGAGTCTGTCGGAATCGAAACAACTGTGGAATGCTTAGCAACATGAGTTGTTGTTGGTTCAGATGAAATGGGAGCGTCAACTATTGGAGTGTCTGTAATAGATGCAGCGACTGAAGATAACACAGTTGTAGACATCACCATAGTAGACTCTTCAGCAACACCAACAACACGAGCTTCTGATTGACTTGGCTGAACACTAGGCTCTGTTCGCCTTTTCTTGATCAATGGAACTTCGTCCTCTTCATCTTCTTCATCATCCTCAACCATACCTACCGGAGCAGCAACTGATGGAATTACCAGTGGAGGATCACCCTGTTTTTTTGGATTTCCTTTAAATGAGCAATTAAGGCTTCCAAGTTCTCTGAGGATAATTCTGGCAAAACTGGAGGTAAATTGGCATTGAACTCTGTAAGATCATCTAGGAAGGCTTGTTCTACGTCAGTATCTTCATCTGTAACCAGATCTTCTACCTCGATCTCTTTCTCTTTGACAGGCACGTCATGTTCTTCTGCAACAATGGCATTTACCGGTGTAGGAGCTGGGACGTCCTGGCCAATTACCTCATCAAATTTTCCAAATCTCTTTAATGCAAAGCAACCAACAAATACAGTTTTTGACGTCGAACGATTCTTCTTCATTATGCTGAAAATAGTTGGTCCCATAGGCTTCATATTTAACAGATTCGCATCTGAAGCATCTTTTGCCAGGTCAGGATATCGAGCATCGAGAATCTGCTGTACGAAACGTGGATACAATAGAAACTTTCTCTTCTTGGATTGCTCCAAAAATTTGATCATGTTTTCGAAGATATAACCAGAGTAGTTATACTTCCAGTCCATAACGAGAGACAATAGCAGAGGTCTGGGTTTGATTCGGCTGATCTAGACCTCCTTTGTTTTCTGAAATGCACTACATAAACATATGTACTAATAATCTCCAGTATGCAGGAAACATCTTCTTAACTAACGGCAGATACGACCCTTCATAACCCATCTCCACGAGTACCGGCACCACCTTTTCTTTCGCGTATACCGTCGGGTCGCTAGTAGTATCAGCAATCTGCAGAACCTCTCTAACGCAAGCTTCATTGACTAAAATCTCCTTCCCTTGTATCTGAGAACTGATATATGGTCTCCCGTCCACGCCTCTTTGATGAAATCGAGCTCTCTTCCAGAGTTAATGCACTAGATCTCTGTATATGACTGGATTGGCTCGGAGTGCATAAGCAATCTTGCATGCGTTCAAACCCGCTATCATCAACTGGAACTCCCGATAAAACTCAGCAGGTGGATCCGAAAGATATCATGCCTGATTGTGGAACTGCTCCCCTACCAACATAACCGCGTCAAAGGCTTCTTCAACCATTTCTATCAAAACAATAACCAGGTTAAATCACAACTAATAGAAGTTAACAAAGTTTATCAGGATGAAGGTCAACACTAACTGGATGGTTCAAACAGATTTCAAAGGTTCAATTATTGAAAAGTTCTAATCAGTTTGAAAGGTTCAAGCATTTGAAAAAGTTCAAAAGAGTTCAAAGGTTCAAAACCTAGAATCCGGATTTACTAACAGGTCAACACTAATCCGGATGAACTTTTACATCATTCCGGATTAGCAAGAGGTCACCCGTATTTCGGATAAAACAGCAATCCGGATTAGCCAACAGTATCTCGGATAAATCATCAATCCGGATGAAGATTATCCGAGATGAAATTCGAGTTCATCAATTCGGTTGAATATCCATCCGGAATAGGATCCGAAATGCATGTTACTTTGAAGGTCAATTCGAGATGCTATCCGGAATGCATTAAACATGAAGATTATCATCCGGATTTTATGATTTTAAGCAAATTTACCTAATCCGGATGAGGTTCGAAATATAAGATCCGAGATGAATAGTGAAAATCAGGGAGAAAGTCAGAGAAGAGCAGGGATTTCAGAAATTTGTGAATAATCCGGAATGACATCTCTGAATCACCTAAATACTTTCTGAAATGGGCTTGGGCCTCACATTCCAAGGAATCCGGATTGGGCTTTTGTCAGGCCCAATCCGGAACAGTAAAGTCTAAGTGGGCCTGTCCGGAAATGTTTATAAGCCCAATACGAAAGAGTAATCTAAGTGGGCTTGTCCGAAAACTTGTGTAAAAGACAATCCAGAACACTAATATGTGAATTCTAAATTTTCAATTTTTAAGACTTTTAAAAATTCTATTAGATTGGCCCAAATTTGAAACTCAGTAGGCCAATCCAATATCCCTTGACAGACACCATTTAACCAAAATTCATCAAGTTGGCTAACCGTACATCCAACCACCTTTTACCAACTACAAAGATAAGACATTTTAGCACACACAGAAACATAAACACAGCTTTGCTAAGTGATCAAATCGTTTCAAAGGTGAACTAAGGAACATTTTTCAGTATGAGTTGGGTCAAACTAGTCTAAGCGATTGCCAATATAGTTGTCCATCTAAATCTAAAACTCAACCCTTCCAGTTCAAGCTTTATGATACGCTTAAGGTAGTATTGTACTATGATAACCGCGTGCCCCATACCAAGACATACCCCCGTGATCAAGGTAAGCACAACAATTCACCGTAGCAGGTGAGTATACTGAGGTCATCCTTTATATTTTACAACGTCAGGCTATTGGTGAACAGGTCAGTACTTTCGTACAGTAGAGAACCAACAGTGTTTGACGAGGGTTAGGCAAATACCTTATGTGGTGCGTATGAACTTATGGAATTTTCTCATGAAGAGACTTCTGTTCTCTTAGGTTTTGGCCTTCTATTTTGGCTCTTCTAAAAAAGATATCCCGAGTGTGCCTAGGTCTGCATATAATATGGATGCAACAGAAGGGCAACCAAGATATCCCCGGATGACTCAACAGCATAAAGACCCGAAACCTCAGACGTTGGCTATCTATCAACACAGGATTTAAGACCATGAAATCATACGCCTATAGTAAGTGACCCACTGAGTACATAGTTCATTATATTTATATCATTGGCTTACACTATCCAGTTGAGTTTTAGACCTACAGACATATCACCTTCGATCCATGCCTTTTCCCGCTTCAACACCTTACATGTGTTAGTCAGACATTTCATCACGAAAAAGTATTTCATTTCCCAATCATTGCAAAAGCTGTGTTTTGAAAACAAACATTTTTTTAAGATTTATCCCCCTAAATTTGTGCATATACATGATCAAATTTACAAAGCAAAGGAAAATAAAGGAAAGACAATAAACGAAATGAAAAGAACAGAGGATGCCTAGGTAGAAAACCGAATCATTTTGAGAAGATCCACAAGCACTTGAAAACGCGCGTTGCTAACGGGTTTCGTGAACAAATTCGCTACGTTTGCATTAGTGTGGATTTGCTCAAGCTTCACGAGACCCTTTTCGTAGCAATCACAGATAAAATGAACTTTAATATTTATGTGCTTGGTTTTGGAGTGAAAAACAAGGTTATTGACGATTTGGATAGCGTCATCATTATCACAATAAATTGTGGTGTTTAGATAAGTTAAACCGTAATCCACAAGCTGGTTTTGCATCCATAAAACCTGCGAGCAGCAAGCAGA
Source organism: Scalesia atractyloides (assembly GCA_947069175.1). Taxonomy (NCBI): domain Eukaryota; kingdom Viridiplantae; phylum Streptophyta; class Magnoliopsida; order Asterales; family Asteraceae; genus Scalesia; species Scalesia atractyloides. The sequence goes on from CAMTDV010000020.1 coordinate 49,322,344, forward strand.
GGTTGTGACATATTCTGCTTCCATAGTAGAAAGTGAACCGTCTGTTGCTTCTTGCATTGCCACGAGATTAAGCGATCTCCCAAGAATTGACAGCCAGCTGAAGTTGAGCGCATATCCCTATATGTACCTCCAAGATTACTGTCAGAGAAAGCATATAGTTCAAATTTAGAATTTTTAGGATACTAGAGGCCCAGTGATGGTGCCCCTTTTAGGTACCTAAATTTCGTTTAACAACATGTAAATGAGAGAGTTTAGGAGTAGCCTGATAACGAGCACACTGGCAGACGGCAAACATGATATCTGGCCGACTTGCAGTGAGATAAATGAGTGAACCAATCATTAAGCGATACATAGTCGGATTAACAGGCGTTCCTTCAGCATCTTCATATAGCAAAGGTCGTTCTACAATAGGTGAAGCCATGAGCTTTGAGTCTGTAAGCTTGAATTTCGCAAGAACGTCATGGACATATTTTCCTTAATGAATCAAGATTCCCGGCGGGCTCTTACGAACTTGAAGTCCTAAAAACATGGTCATCTCCCCAGTGAGCTCATCTCAAATTTCTTCTTCATAATTTCTTCAAATTCTCGACATAAACCATCAATTATAGAACCAATAATGATATCAACGTCGTAAATTTGAACAAGAATAATGTCCTTGTCAACACGTTTGATGAACAGGGTTGGATCAATGGTTCCCCGAGTATATCCATGAGCAATCAAATGCTCTGTGAGAGTTGTGTACCATGAGCGAGGGGCTTGATGCAATCCATACAAAGCTTTGTCCAATTTGTACGCATAGTCTCGCTTGTCAGGATCAGTAAAACCCGGTGGTTGTACCACATATATTTCCTCTTTCACCGTGCCATAGAGGAACGCTGTCTTGACATCCATTTGATAGACAGTGAAATCCATGTAAGATGCATATGCCAAGAAAATGCAAATAGCCTCCAAACGAGCGACCGGTGCGTAGACCTCATTGTAGTCTAATCCTTCAATCTGAAGAAAACCCTGAACCACCAGTTTTTCTTTATTCGAACAATGACTCTAGTGTCATCCTGTTTGTTACGGAAAACCCAGCGAATTCCGAGAGCACATTTTCCTTGAGGCAGCTTCACCAATTGCCAAACACCAAGCTTCTCAAATTGATTGAGTTCTTCATGCATAGCATCCACCCAACCTGGTTCCTACAAAGCAACATCGATACTTTTAGGTTCCATTTGTGAAATGAAGCAAGAGTAGAGACCCTTCATTTGTCGTAGGAGGCTCTGTGTCTAATTGGATGTTGTTTCTTGAGGTTGCGATACTAGAGAAGAATTAGATACCGTGTCATTAAATCCAGGTGGATCCACAGTCAGCTTCTTTAACGTCTCATGTAGTTGTGCAGCATCAGCATCGTCTTCGGGTGAGATGGGCATTGTTCGAAGGTCAGAAGTTTGGCTTGTACCTGCAGACACATTTGAAGGAACATCAACATGGTTAAACAATGTGGAATAATCATACAGCCAGTCAGGACCAATGCGTGTGTCCTTGGGATTTTCCTCCAGCCAACCCACATTGTAGGTTTCAACCACCATTTTCTTGATCTTGTTATAAACACGGTATGAAGTAATTTTGGAATATCTAACGAAGATGCATGGGCCCCGCGTGATTCAAATTTCCCTTTAGCGTCCATGATCAGGAGAAAACAAGGGTATCCGAACTTGCGAAACTGCTTGATCGAAGGTTTGCGACCTTCAACCACTTCTATGGAGCTTTCATGTGTCGTTTATTGATCAGGGCATTATTCTGAATATAACATACGGTATTGATTGCTTCTGCCTAGAAAATTAGAGGTAGCTCGGATTCAACCAGCATAGTACGTGCAGCTCGTAACGTTTGATTTTTGCGTTCTGCAACCCCATTCTGTTGTGGAGTTATGGCTGCACTAAACTGGCGGTCAATACCCTTGGAGGAACAGAAAGAATTTAAGGTAGCATTCTTAAATTCTGTTCCGTTATCACACCGAATAGCTTTCACAGTGGTGTCTGTCTGGTTTTCCATAAGCGTGACGAACTGTTTGACTAACTCAGCGGTTTCACTTTTATGTGTAAGAAAGAAAACCCATGTGAATCGCAAGTAGTCATCAATAATGACCAGACAGTATGCCTTCCCGCCAATGCTCAGAATGTCTATCGGACCAAAAAGATCCATGTGAAGCAATTCTAAGACTTGTGACGTGGAAGGAGCGGCTTTAGATTTGTGTGGCTTTCGATGTTGTTTCCCACGTGCACATGATTCACACTTTTCAACCTGCATAAAGTCATGAACTGGTAGATCTCTGACTAAACCACCTTTCGCAAGACAATTTAAGTTCTTCATGTTGATGTCTCCCAGTCTACTATGCCATAACATTGCATCATGTTCAGCTGTAGATGAGAATAGGGAAGTGAGCTTGTCATATGGAGCCTTGTTCATCTTGATGACATACGCATTTCCTTTTCGTGCAGCTATAAGAAGAATCCAATGATTCGGAATAATAAGACCCGGTTTCAGCACATAACACCCTTTCTTGGTAAAAGTACATCCAATTGATTGTCACTGAGCTGAGACACACTCAAAAGACTGTGCTTCAATTCTGGTACGTAGTTAACATTCTTAAAGCTTAGGGCTCCGTTGCATACTATTCCTCTCATAGTAATCTTTCCAGTCTCACCACCTGCAAAGGAGACAAACCCGCAATTGAAAAACTGAATGTCGTTCCACTGCGAGATGTCCCCAGTCATGTGCCTGGAACAGCCACAGTCAATATACTAGAGTCAGACAAGAGTTCGCCAGAGCAGTTCCTGCACATTTCAACAGGTTTTAGTTAGAGGCTGCAACCCAGGCCATTGAAGATTTGGGCATGCCATTTGCATCAATATAAGTAACCTCACAGAAAATTAAATTAGTTGAGGATGAGGTTGATGATGCTTTAGATTGCTTTGTAATAGGGGCAGAAGATTGAATCTTGGTCAATGTCTTAGGCCTCAAGGTTAACGAATCAGACTTCTGCACAATCCTTGGAGTGCTAGAAGGATTCAGGGAACCTGAAGGGCTTGAAAACATAAAAGATTGTTTCTTGGCAAAGTTCCAGTCTTGATCAGAAGACTTAGCCATAAATTGAGCCTGAGGTAGGTGATTAGGCACAGTCTTCTGATATTGTGAGTATAATGTCTTAAACGGTGTAAAGGCCTTTTGACAATTTCGCGCAATATGCCCGGGAAATCTACAATTGAAACAGGTCTGTCTCTGCTGGAAGAAAACAGTCCGTTTAGCTTGGGAAATTCTAGGCAATTTGTATGTCAGTTTCTTGCTTGTGGGTACTGACGGCTGATGCACGGTGTTGTTCTTGACTGTTGCCTGCGCACAACCATCAGCACACTTGGAGTTCTTGTTGTTCTCCAGAAGAACTTCCGGTCTCTTCAGTAGGAACTGATGAAACTGAATCATCTATCGATGCTGACCTGTAGCTAAATTCATGTTTTCATCACAAGAGTTATCATAGTTATTAGTATCATTCAAAACATCAGCATTCGATGAAAAACCATAATTAAAACTGGTTGTGTTATCAACACAACCAACACTGTCTGAGAATTTAAATTGTTCAGCAAGAAATTGATTTAAAATGTCAAAAGCGGGCTTATGAATTCATAATCAGCAGCCGAATTGTCTGAATTTGCATTCAGACATTCCTTTTGATCACCATCTGTGATATCCTCAACTAAAATTTCTTCTGCACATGAGGTAGACACGTTAGTATCGTTCACTAATTCATTTTCAGTTTCAGAAGCCTTTTCTCCTTTAGATTCTGTGGAGGATGTTGATTCCTCTGCCATAGGCATTACTTTCTCTAAATCATCTGTACTACAAGAAGGATGATCACCAAAATCATGTGAAATTGGTATGGAAGTAACGAAAGCATCATCCCTCTTGAGTTCAGTTGGTTTAGAGAACTTTGGGTAATAAGGCTTCCATGGTTTAGAAAGATAATCTAAAGGTTTACCATAAATCATTTTTTTGCATTTTCTAGATCAGCCTCAGATTCAGGCATTCTTGTATAGTTATGACTATATGGTTGAGGAGCCCTATTATACCCAAGACCTTTTGTGAAATTTTTCTGGTAATTTAGCTGAAGATCACACAAGTCCTTGACCAGTTTGCTGGAAGTTTCAAATTTTTTGATGTTTATTTCATTTTCGTGAAACTTCCGTGTCAAGGAATTTAGCTTGGCTAAGGCTGCTTGAAGTTCTACATCCTTTTCAGCTAGTTTTAGCTTATAGTCGTATCCCAACATTGTTGTTGGTTTAAGTCTAGCTTTAGCTGAGCTATATCTTGTTTTTGAGCTTCCTTTTCCAATAGAAGCTTGTTCTTATGTTTAAGGGCGATGTTATGTGACGCAACTTGCTGGTATTCAGCTACAATAGTTGAATTATGGACGCGCATTTGTGTTAATTTAAAACGACAACTATCAGAACAGAGAATTCGATTTACCTTTTCTAAAAGATCGGGCGTCTCAGTTGTCTGCGCCATCATGCAGTGGTTGCTGTTCTTGGAGAGATTCAAAGTTTCCATCTGAGCTGCAGCATATGCCTAGTTGAATCCTTCGTGCTGTTGTGCCACCAATGTTGTTGATTTCCCGCCCGAGTTGCTCGAGGAGAGACTGGCACTAGCTGTGTGTCGCTGCTTTGTATCTCTGCCACTCTGGATGATACATATCCGGATGGCGGCTTCTTGCATTCCCTAGCAAAGTGTCGTGGCTAGTGACATATGTAGCACCTTAGTTTATGCTTTGTAAGACCAGTCTTCAGATTTGACAATGGTTGCCGTCCATACTTCTTTTGAAACTTGTTAACACGAAAGGCAGCCATTGCAAGATTCCAGGACACATTGATCTCGTCTAGATCCTCCTCCATTATTTGATCTACTTCGGTTAGAAGAATGGATGTAGGAGTCAGATCACCGACTAAAAAGGCGTTCAAGCTGTTGATCATCGAAGCAACAACAGCCAATTTCTCTTCGTTTTCTTTAGTGAGAAAAGTGGATTTGGACACAGGTTAAACAGGTGCAGGCGCTAGAGCAGCAGATTGGGGAATGCCACCTTGTTGAACTGCTTGAGGAATGGTAGACTGAAAACCATGTTGGGATACTGAGCCTGGTACTGTGTCTGAACTTGAGCAGCAGAAATCATAGTGGGTGTCTGAGACTGAAGACCATAGATGTATTGGGTGTTCTGTGGCATCGCGAGAGGACTGTAAACCACATTTAAGCTACCTGGTGTTTGAGAACTTCCTTGCAGATGTCTATAAACTAGATTTTGTGACACTAATCTAGCATTTTGCCCTATTATCCCGGCGGCCATCAAACTGCTATGATGATTGATGTCTCTCTGCTTCTTAGCGATCTCACACGATTTAATAGTAGCTATCATTTCTGTGAGAGTGACATCATTCAGGTTCTTCGACTTCTTGATCAATACAACATCCGCATCCCAACTCTTCGGCAGTGAATTTAACAACTGTCAGTTCATAGCACTATTTGTGAGAGTAATCTCAGCTGTTATCATCTGGGAAATAAGCTTTACATATCTACGAATCCGGTTCTCAATGGTTTCCCCGTAAATGTGATTAAATGAGCTGAATTGTTGATTCAACTGATTTACCCTTGTTGCCTTCATATCTGCATTTCCCTCATAGAGATTTTGCAATTCACTCCATACTTCTTTAGCGGTCTTGCAATTTCTTACCGCAATAGAAATATCGGGTCCAAGCGCCATAGTCAGTACAGCCGAGGCCTTTTCATCTTCCTCAATTCTTTTAACATCTTCTGGAGTCCACAAGTGACTGGGCTTTGGAATCTTTGTGTCCGTATCTTGATCGGTACTATAAACTATCATTCGCGGACCATTCATAATACACCTCCACACACCACGCTCTTTTGCCTTGCAATATTGCTCGAATCTGAACTTCCATTCGTAATACTCATCTTCATACAATAGACGAGGCACTTTAGTTGAAGTGCCAATCACTTGATCTAATTCTTGATGGAGGGCCAGAGTCTGTGATTGCTGGGCAGCCAAAGTGGAATTGGTTAAATCTTGTGCTGTCATTTAGCCGTTCATCATGATTAAATTAATTAAAATTACCAAGCAGATTTAAATTCAGTTAATTTCAAGTTTTCTAATATGAACAGTGATTGGTCCGAAATCAATACGGAATAGTCAACTCTGAGATGGACAAATCCGAAAACAATCTGAGATGGATAAATCCGGGTTGGATGAATCCGAATTTGATGAAACCGAGTTGGATGAATCCGAGATGATTGATTCGGAATGATATTGATCTGAGATGGTTAAACCGAAACTGAAAAATCTGAATTGATGATCCAAAAACTTGTGTGTCCGAAATAAGAAATTCGAAATGAGAAATCCGAAATGATGTTGATCCGAATACAGAGAATCCGAAATAAAGAGAATCCGGAATAATGAAAATCCGGAATAAAGAGAATCCGGAATGAAATCATTCTGGAATCCAATCCTTATCTGAATGCAACAGTGATCCAAAATCTAAGCAACAGTAATCCAACTTTCAAGCAACCGATAGCCACCAACAGTATCTCGGATCCAAAAATGTAGAAATCCATATTGAACAATAGTCCGGGATCAATCCGAGATGGATGATCTCCTTCGTGTTCTTCGGAATCCGTAACAGTAGCAGATCCGAAATACGTGAATCTTCTTCGAGTACTTCGGAATCCGTAACAGTAGCAGATCCAAAATCTTCAAATTGTCTTCGAGTTCTTCGGAACAGTAGCAATTCCGAAGAAAACCAGTAATTCTTCGATTCTAAACAGTAATCCGGACGAACAATAGCAACACCACTTCCAAACAGCTCATCAATCAGCGATACCTGGAGCCTGTATTAAACAGCATGCTCTAATACCAATTGTAAGTCTCGAAATCGGATCTAACAGGTATCACAAACCTAATTAGTAGCGGAAATAATGATTAGGAAGAAGAACAATCTCTAGAATTAAGAATAACTTGCATACACTAGAAAAGTGTCTGATACAAGTTTGCAATTACAACTCTCTAACCCCTTAACCTTGACCTAAGACATGTATTTATACTACTACTAAGTCTAACAATTACAACCCTAGGCCCAAAAGGCACTAGGACGCCCAAAAACCCCTTTAAAGCCCAAATGTAGCTCTAATGTGTAAACCTTTGTTAATATAAGCCCAACACTAGTAATCACCTTTAAGCATACTCCTGAATGATTGATCAACAAAACGGTAATCTCATCAATCAGCAAACCTTCATCGGATAACAAAGCATCTTGTAACACATTCAGATCTGAGAAACATTCTTCCACATTCAGAATTACATTCTTCCTCTTCAGTCATGATAATAGATATTAGTGTTCTCCATTAGACACGGCGATAACTAAATCAACAAACATCATCATTCCCTAGCGGTTAGTCTGAAAAACAATTCCTCTGCTTGAAGATTAACCGTTTGACACTTTAGACTATCATCGGGCATTCGTGTATCTAATATTTTGAACACCCTCTGATATCTTTTAAGTATAGACAATACAGTTGCATCCTCTGACGCCAATCCTTCTAACTGGCTTGACGAAGAGCTGAAACTCACACCCTAAGACATCAATCCGATCACGATCCGAAGATTCTGAACTTCCTATGATCACGAACTAACAAATTCAGATCTTATGCGTCCCCAGACAATCTGAAGTCGGAACACCCCGTATACTGTTGCAAGTTACGAATTTCAAAAATGCCGAAATTTCAATAAATTTTATGAGATTTTTATTCCCCCTCATTTTTTTTCAAATTCTGATCTCTCTAAAACTTATGACTGAATTCCCCCTCAAAGTTGGCAAATTCAGTCGTAACTTTTCACTGAAAAACTCCACTATGCATAAAATGTGTCATTTTAGTTCACAAAAGTATGTTTTTCATCAATTAGTATTTTTCTTTAAGTCCCATTAATAGTTACTACACCAAATGATAATCACTCTGCACAGGTATCTGTGACTACCCCATTATCTTCACCTCCCTATGATCGTATCATCAAATCTATTCTCTAAAACTCCCAACAGTGTCCCCGACACTCATCTCGTCACTATGATCAAAAAATGCCTTGGTACGAGGGTATTTTGCTACCTTCATGGGAACGACCAATTTTTTTAGGCATTTTGGTTACCTTTATACAAGGGTATTTTGGGTACATTCGTATGAACGTAGTACCTTCATGAGAAGGTATTACCTTCGTGCGGAGGTATACCTTCGTACGAACGTAGTTAGTTTGTTCGAACGCTGCTAATCACATTTTTTATCCAAAATCTTTATTTTTTCGAATTTCATGATGATTCTTTCACATACATGGTCGAAATTCATTTTTAAACAATCCTATGGTTTAAATTTTAATTTTGTCCATGGATTGTCCGTTAATTTGATGATTTAAGTCTAAAACCTCTCAAATGTCCGTAATTCATGATCGTGGGTGATTCAATCAACTGTAGATCAATTGAATCGGTACCATAGCTCTGATACCACCTGATAGTCTAGGAACTAGCTGTTCTAGACGGAACTTTGGGCGGGATAGTGCTAATTCGGTAGAATGTTAGTAAGAACAGAGTAGAAGCAAAAATCGAATGATTCCATTCATACCGAAAGAGTATACATCTTTACAAGCTGGAGAAATTGGAAGCATTTCACCTCTGGGAACTCCAAAACTTAACAAACTATGAACACACGACACTATATATAGACATTGGTTTTGTGCAGACGTAAATTCGTGCGGGCTAGCTTACCTCACTACGTAGGTGGCTACCTCCGTACGAAGGTGTTACATCCTCACCTTCGCGTCATGTGTTCGTTGTTCTCCTTGCACAATGGCGGACATACAAAATATGCATCAACGTAAACACATAGTTCACATAACATATAAACCCACATAATTTATATTTACTCAATAGTCCGAGAATATTATTATGTCTACTTACCAACGTTCGGTAATGTACTCCTATGTGATTCGGTAAACCTCTGAATTACCGTTATGTGAGTGTTTGCATAATGTCCGGCAAACTTTATCACACCCCTGGTCGTAGCGGAAGCGCAAACGTGTGACTATGAGGTAATCATTGCATCCAATCATGTAAACAAGTATAAATCAACAACGATGCCACACTGATATAAATTTGCAATCCAACATTTACATGTTTCCCAAAGTAAAATCATAGTTATCAATGGTTTCGCATTGTTCTCAAAAATATAGTTTGAAATACATTAAACCATAAATACGGATTGTTTTCATCGTAAAAGCATGATGAGGCTTTGACTCCTATATACCCATACAAGGTTGGGATATAAAAGGCAAATCCTACAAAAGGTGGCACTCATTGTCATGACATTTCCCATATCCCGAAATGTTTCACCAGCTCAAGTCTTGTGTCCTGAAATACATGTAATCTTGAAAAGTCCACAAAAGTTAGCGAGTTCATGTAGTTATTGTTTTCTTATAAAATGTCATGCTTGTAATCCAGTAATGAGATCTGAGTATGTTATTAGCATTCATGGAGTTTAAAGATCTATCAATGTGTCGCGAGCACCCTGACATATATGCCACAAGTAAGCAACCAAACCGAGACAACTTTGACATCATTGGGATCACAAAAGCACTCCTAAGGGTATATCAACCAGGAGTGGAGCGCGCCTCGAACTCAATAGATCTATATCTTTTGTACATTGGTCACTAAGTTATTAATGGTTACTATTGACATCATCCTACTTACGCACATTTGATCGTGTTATCATCTAAACCATAGCTAACATAATGTTTGTTATGACATGTATTTCCCCTTGATCGTTTTAAACAAAACTTTGAAATAATTGAAAGGAGGGACATGAACTCAATGTTTTGCCTTCCGTAAGTCATAATTATCTGAATTCGGGTGTCCGTACACGTGTGTAACCTACATGTGTATTAACTTCATTAGACACCTAGGTCTCGTTGGACCTCGTACAAGTTGTTCATCTTGAATTCTTGTTGTGTATTTATTTACCACATTAGAAAAACTTTAATGTTTTTCCTTCCGTAAGTCATACTTGTTGTGTATTTATGTTATTATTGTTGTGTGTTTGTTTGTTCGATTAATATTTTTATACATATGTATATATATTACATATATATATTGTCATTCTAAAATTGTGTGTGAACGGGCCTCGCCTTTCACGTGTCCTCGTGCCTTGCACGCGTGTCATTGGGCCTATCCCGTGTCATGTATGTCATTGGGCCTAGCCCATGTAATTTATGTCATTAGGCCTAGCCCATGTCTTTATGTGATTGGGCCTAGCCCATGTAATTATGACATTGGGCCTAGCCCATGTAATTATGACATTTGGCCTAGCCCATGTCCTTATGTGATTGGGCCTAGCCCATGTAATTATGTCATTAGGCCTAGCCCATGTAATTTACAACACCCCGACCGCGAAAACAACGAACCGCGACGGAAACGTCGGGGAGTCATGTCACAGAACTATTGTTTCACAACTCATGAAATTTAAAATTTTGTTTTATTAAGTTAAGTATTTACATTGTCTTGGGATAAACAGAAACAACACATAACTAAATTGTCTTTCATGCTTTAAGTCACTAAGGCCCGCGTCCATTCCTACGTGAAGCATGCATCATATTATCAAGCATTGACTCCTGAAACATATGTGAAAAGAGAGTCAGCATAAAAACGCTGGCGAGTACATAGTTTTGTGAGTGTGTCAAATTCGTCGCTTTGTATACATATTGCAACACCTCGTCAGACAACATGAGTCGTTAAGTGAAAACCTCGTATCAAAAGTGTTTGATATTGTAATACAATTAACCAACTAAAACAAGTTAGTTAGAGTTGTTAAATCCTTATAGCCATGAATGTTGACCAAAATGTTTCTTTTGTAAAAAGTTTGTAATAGATTGATTCAAAAGAAAACTTAGTATGGTTTATATCTTTAAGTGAAAATCATTGCGTGACATTGTTCAAAACCATTTGCCTGTGTTGTCCGTGTTATAAACCATTCGTCCGTGTTATAAATCAATCATCCGCGTTTGTTTTAATTGTGGAAACTTTTGATCATTCTTTAATGAACTCATTCAAACCTTTGTTGACTATACCACCAAAGGTATCTTTAATAGACAACCAAAGGGTCTCTTTAACAAGACTAACAAATCAACAAATGATTTGTTAATCAGAAACAGTTTCTGTCATTACCCATACTTCCACCAAATCCAGTGAATAGTCTGATAATGGGATTGTCAGTCCTATGGTACCATAACAAACTACTGGTCGGCTCGGCCAAAGCTAATGAATGCCATTCGTGTTATGATAACGCATCAACAAGTTGTTCACATTATTGAAATTGTATTGTTCTATATATAAACCATCGACATTGTTTTTGAAAACTTGAAAATGATTTAGCAAATGCGAGTCACCCAAAACATTTGCAAAATGTAAAAGAGGGGAACTATGTACTCACTTTGAAAATCATTTCGTATATATAAACCATGTATGTTGTTTTGTATCTTAAAAATAATTATAGGCACATATGAATCTCCCCAAAACATTTAGAAAATGTAAAAGAGGGGAACTATGTACTCACTTGGGATTGCGAAAGTGTTCTTGATCAACGGAATAAACAAAGCTCAAATGTTTCCTAATGTGTCAGATAAATATGTTAGCGTGTCCGGACTACAAACGGGAGATCGGATAGAATAAAGTCTTATAAACCAAACAAGTGTTAGAACTAGTGCGATATGGTTTAACAAACTTAACATTCTTATTTGTCAAGGATCCTAAGTGCTTTTGACCCATTATGACTTGTTAAGGTAGTTTATGCTACTTTAACTGGTCATTTGCGTAAACGCGTGATCGGATGGTTAAACATGTCCTATGATAAGTCTTAAATGCACAAACATGTTTGAAAATGTTATAACATCAGTTGATATGTCAGAAATTTGGTTACATGTGTTTAAAATGGAATTATGCACAAAAGGGCATTTTGGTCCTCATTTTTTTAAGAACATAGAAGTAACTTATCATAACACTAACCAAACGGCGTGACCATAAGGTATAATCTCAGTAGTTTATTCCCTATACAACTATGGTCAAAAATATATGTTTGGTGGGATACTAAGATTGACCAAACGGGTCGGATTCGAAAGTCAAAGCGGTGGTCAAGACCGCTCAACTTACGACCATAAATAATCACTAAACTAGAAGTGACGAGTTAGACATGTCAAAATATGTCTAACTAAGTTTATAAAACTGATATGTTATCAAAACTTGGTGTTTTGATAACCGAAAATAGTTCAATTGAAACTTTGACTAGTCACCTTCCCTAGTAAACATGGTAATCAGAAGGTGAAATTGTTAGGGATTATAACCTTCATGATTACAATCACGTTGCAAAGTTCAATTGAACTTTGACTTGACCAAATATGGTTAGAACCAAAAGTCATTCTGGAAGCCAAACTGTTCGAATTTTAGCTCAAAATAGTTAAGTGCTTACTCGTGTTGAAGAACACTTTTGGAACTCAAGATAGAAGGCTGGAAACAAGCTCCAGGATGGATAGAAAGAAGAACTTTACACTTTGCTTTGAAGTGTTTAGAAGTGGTGTGAAAAAAATGGAAGAATCATGGGGTATTTATAGTATTTTAGGATTAAGGAGGTGATGACAAGTGTCCTCAAGTGTGGATTAGTGTCCTAACATGTGTCAACACCCAAGTAAGTGTGGCAAAATGAGTGCTAGGTGTCAAAAATTGGAGATAGGTGGCAAACTTGGTGAAGAAGCAAAAATATTTATTATTGTTTTTGACATTTTTGGCCCTTAGACTTGTATTTTCACTTGTTTGCCATTTTAACCCCTTTAACCTAATATTTAGGTTATATAAAGGTATTAAGACATGTGTAACTTGGATTATGCTTGAAAACATAGTGGATGTCAGTTTGTTCAGTTATACGGTTACGCGTTTCGCAAAAATGCGTAAAACGCTTTAACGAACACGAAAATGATCGACATTGTGCAACGATTGACATTTTTGCATTCTCATCAATAAAATACAAGATTTTATTGAATACAAAAAATATTTGGATTGATACACATGGTTCGTATGTTGAATACGGACCAACAGACTTTCGCAGTTTGACAAAAATAGTCCCTGGACTTGTATAAGCGTGTTTTTGTCATATCTAACCCTTCAAAACTTATATCTAAGTTATTTAAATGGTATTTAGGGTATGTATAGCTTATGTCCTTTTTTTCAGAGTGTTAAACTAGCTGCGCTTGAGTGTCAGTTAACGTATTACTTCCACACAAAAATTTTGAGGGTTGGAAATCGTGCAAGAAATTGAAATTGTGCAAATGTCTACATAATTATAAAAATTTCAAAAATAAAACACAGAGTTTCATTGAATATGAAATTGTTTGTAATTGTACAATGATTGAAAGGGCACAAATGTCACAGTCTCCCCTACTTTTGGAAATTTCATCCCAAATTTAATTAGATGAAACTTTGTGAAAACAGATGTGGATATTTCGCTTTCATCTGATCCTCTCGTTCCCAAGTACATTCTGGGCCACTTTTGGATTCCAGCGAACTTTAACTATCGGTATACGTCTATGCTTGAGTTTCTAGACTTCATGGTCCAATATCTCCACAGGTTTCTCGACAAAGTGCATAGTGTCATCAACTTTTTCGTCGAGGGGAATGTGGAGGTTTGTATCGGCTAAAAACTTTTTCAAATTGGTCACGTGGAATGTTGGGTGAATATTCCCATGTTCAGGAGGTAGCTCAAGTCGGTAGGCCACCTTTCCGATTATCTCAACGATCTTGAATGGTCCAATATATCGTGGTGCAAGTTTTCCTTTCTTTCCAAATCTAATCTCACCTTTCCAAGGGGATACCTTGACAAGGATGTGATCACCAACTTGGAATTCCAATGGCTTGTGTCGTTTGTCCGCATAACTCTTTTGACGGCTTCTAGCTGTCAGAAGATTATCGCTAATTTTCTTGACTTTGTCTGTTGTGTCATTAATGAGTTCAGGTCCAGTGAGCTGAGCTTCACCGACCTCATTCCAACAGACATGTGAACAACATTTTCGACCGTATAGAGCTTCGAAAGGCGCCATATTGATGCTGGCGTGATAACTATTGTTGTAGGAAAATTCGACCAATGGTAGATGCGAATCCCAACTACCAACAAAGTCGATCACACATGCTCTAAGCATATCCTTTAGTGTTTGAATTGTCCTTTCAGATTGTCCATCCGTTTAAGGATGATAAGCAGTGCTCAGATTGAGTTTGGTTCCTATGGAAAATTGCATGATCTTCCAAAAGTGAGATGAGAATCGAGCATCCCGATCGGATATGATGTTCAAAGGAACACCATGACGAGATACAATCTCATCAATGTAGATCTTGGCAAGCTTTTCAGCAGATAGATCCTCAAGAATTGCCAAAAAGTATGCTGACTTTGTTAGATGATCGATGTTTACCCAAATGGCATGATGACCTCTAGGTCTGCGCGATAGTTTAGTGATGAGATCCATCGCAATGTTCTCCCACTTCCATACTGGTATTTCTGGTTACTCAAGCAAACTAGATGGGCGTTAATGTTCTGCCTTAACTTTAAGACAAGTTAGGCATTTAGACACATACAAGGCAATGTCCTTGTTCATACCCGACCACCAATACTGGGTACGGAGATCCTTATATATTTTGTCGGCACCAGGATGGATTGAATAACGAGACTTATGAGTATCTTCATCAATAAGGTGCGGAGATTGTCTTGACTAGGAATCCACAAACGGTTCTTGTAGTAAAGTAATCCGTTGTCTTTTGTTTCGAGTTGAAGTTCGAGATTTTATGGCAGCTCATTTTTCAACAAGCTTTGGGTCACACATGAATGTGTGCTTGAAGGATACGTGTCTGGATATCAGATTGAACACGAACATAATGAAGTTTGACACGTTCCTTACGACTAAGCGCATCAGCCACAACACTCGCCTTACTAGGATGGTAGCGAATCTCGCAATAGTAGTCGTTCAGAAGTTCGACCCAGCATCGTTGTCTCATGTTTAGCTCCTTTTGATTGAATATGTGTTGGTGACTTTTGCGGTCAGTGAAAACCACACATTTCGTACCGTAAAGGCAGTGTCTCCAAATTTTGAAAGCAAAAATTACGGCTCCTAACTCAAGATCATGAGTTATGTAGTTCTTCTCGTGGATTTTCAATTATCTTGACGCATAGGCTATGACTTTGTCTCTTTGCATGAGAACACAACCAAGGCCTAGGTTTGATGCGTCACAATAGACAACGAAATCGTCATTGCCGTCGGGTAAAGATATAACAGGAGCATTACAGTGTTTTTGTTTTAGTGTTTGAAAGCCTTCCTCTTATTTGGGTCCCCACTCGAAAGGTTTATTCTTCTGAGTCAAGGTGGTGAGGGGAACCGCGATCTTTGAAAAGTTCGCGATGAATCGTCGATAGTATACAACAAGACCAAGAAATGAACGAACATCGGTTGGAGTAGTAAGTGTACTCCAATCCCTAATCACACTGATTTTGGCGAGATCTACATGTATACCTTGTTCGTTAATAATGTTTCCTAAAAACTGAACTTCTTTTAGCCAAATTCACACTTGGAAAATTTGGTGTAAAGTTGTTCTTTCATCAGGAGTTCCATCGTTAGACGGAGATGTTGTTCGTGATCGGCTCGAGACTTAGAATAAATGAGGATGTCGTCGGTGAAACCAATGATAAACTTGTCTAAATAAGGTTTACAAACCTATAACATTATGTCCATGAAGACGGCAGGTGCATTCGTCAAACCAAAAGGCATGACAATGAACTCGTAATGGTCGTATCGAGTGCAAAAAGCAGTCTTGGGAATATCTTCTTTGAGTACACGAAGTTGATGATACGCAGAACGCAGATCAATCTTTGAAAAGTAGGTCGCACCTTGTAGCTAATCAAAGAGATCATTAATGCGAGGTAGGGGATATCGATTTTTTGTTGTGAGTTTGTTGAGCTCACGATAATCGATACACATACAGAAAGATCCATCCTTTTTTTCACGAATAGGACAGGAGCGCCCCAAGGTGAAAAGCTCGGATGAATGAATCCCTTGTCTGAATGTTCTTGGAGTTGCTTTGACAACTCTTGCATTTCAGACGGTGCAAGACGGTAAGGAGATTTGGCAATTGGGTTGGCACCAGGTACAAGGTCAATACGATACTCAACTTGATGAATTGGCAGTAAACCAGGTAAAACCAGGTAGTTCTTCAAGAAACACCTCAGGATATTCTCGAACAATGGGGATGTCCTGAACAGTTTCGCCCTTGCCTTTTTCCTCTATGATATGTGCCAAGAAGGCTACATAATTCTTTCGTAGGTATTTTTGGGCCTGGGTACAGGTCATGAGTTTTAGGCTACTAGAGCGTTTCTCTCTGTGAACTTTTAAGGTTCCGCCAGACGAAAGAGGTATACGAACAACCTTGTCGAAACAGATCACCTCAATATGGTGTTTGGTTAACCAATCCATTCCTATTATGATGTCAAAACTCCCGAGTTGCATTGGTGTGAGGTCAATTGGAAAAAGGTGGTTATCCAAGTTCAATTGGCAACTACAAATGACATAGTTGAGCACAAGGGGTTCACCACTAGCTATTTCCACCGTTAAGGGTTTTCCTAGTTTAAATCTAGGCATCGAAAGCAAAGGTTCATAGGCTAGTGATACAAAGCTTCTATCGGCACCTGAATCGAAAGGAATAGAAGCAAGATGATTGTTAACAAGGAACATACAATTACTGACTTTGTTATCAGAATTTATTTTTTATAATGCAATAATATGTTCTTCTACAAGAATGTGAGTCCCAAAACAAATTCAGATCACAGTGGTTGATTGTTTTCACCCAAACAACTATGGATTAGTTGTTTGAATGTGCAAATACTAAGAAAGACCAAGCAAAGAAGATAAAGAATCTTGTTTGGATCAAACAACTAGTGTTGCATATGAAATCCCAATAACAGCACCTGGATATTCGGATGAGAGCACAATAGCAAAAATCACAACACAAGAAGATCACCAAAATATGTCCAAGAAACTTGGACATAACTTCATTGAACATGATATTTATACGGACTGATCACCCAGCGTATTTATTAAATACGCTGGTCAATTAATTACGCCGCGTACATAGATGTTTCACAAAATGACACTTTTGACCTTTTGTTTTTCTATCTATTATAGAATCAGCTCAAACTATGGTTTATCGAGTACCTACGGTCTCCAAAAGTTCCAACAATATCCCCCCTTGACTGTTGCGTGCTTGATTTTCTTCAATCTTGTTTCCAAGCATCAGGGTCTGCGGCTAATCTTCGGCTTGCTATTCGGTTGCTGCATCAGTTGATTGTTGAATAAAAGCTTCACTAATGGTTGGTTGGGCCTCCATTGTGACTTCATATGTGGATGAAGTCGGAGGTTGTTGAATGATCTGGACGTCTGAATCTGGAGATGGATCTTTGGTTGGAGGAGAGGATGATTCTTGTTCAGCTGCTTTCTTCTTGGTTGACGCTTCTTTTTCCTTTTTCGCTTCCATTCTGAGCAAGATTTCCATTATTTCAATCTTTCGAGCTCTAGCACGTTCGACTGCCCTCTGAAAGAGCATTCCCTCCTCAAGATATTCATTTCCGGTCCCAATGATTATCTTATGTCCAAACAAGATGTTCAGGTCGGAAAGACAGAACATAAAAACATCCACAGGGTCCAGAAGGTGAATGTCTTCATTTGAATCAGACCTTATGAATGCCTCACCTAGTTTGCCGTCATAGAACCACTTCTTGAAATTGGTGAGCGTCACAGGTTGCTCTGGAGGAAGCTTCACCCTGGTAACCACCTTTGCTGGATTTATAACCCACATTATCTTTCCTTTACCGGTGAACGGATCCTTGGTGGTTTTAGACACACGTTTCCTGGGGCACTGAGGCTTGAACACTGAAAATCCTCGCAAGCATTCTCTTTGTATTAATCTTTCTAAATCTCCACCTATGATGCTATTGTCGGATTAATCAGCTCATGCTTGCTAAGCTCACGTATGTCCCATGTGGGCAAGCTCTGTATATCTTGAGCGCTTCGAAAATATTGAATCACTCCACCTCTTCGTTTTACAACGAACCACCCGGTCAGATTGCAGTACTTCCAACTAATGATTTTATTAATAATCTCAATTTTCTCAACTGTGATTACCTGATAAAAGTCAGGCATTTTCGCTCGTTCCTTTTTGAACCATTGTTGATGTTGTGGTTCAAATTCATCTCCCCCATCCGTTTCATACACCACATATTCTTCCAACCCCCATTCCAAGAACTTTGCAGGCATTTCTGCTTTGTCAACTTCCTCTTCGTCGCTGTCGTCATCAAGGCCAACATCAACCGCTGATTCAAGACGCTTTCCTTCTTTTTAGCTTTGTATGCTTTCTTTTTCTGCTCTCTTTCTTTAAATAAGTCAAAGTTAAAGATGTCTTCATTTGAGTACTTTGGCTTTCTGTTTGCAGCACCATATTGCTCTTGAACTATTTCATGTAACTTATCCATCCCTTCCTGCTGAAATCTAATGAATTCTGTTTGCTTAGCAACGTATGCATGCAGTTCTTTGTTCTACAACCTTTGCTCTTTCAACTTTCTCTTGAGAACATTGGTATCATTGACTTTGTTCTTCAACAGACATAATTCCTTAGCAGAGAAACACCCGATTTCCTTAGATATACGGTTGTAGAGCTCTTGTAAAGGTCTGGGTCGAGAAAGAATTGCTGACGAGGGGGTTGTGCTGATACTGGAGGTTTGGGTGGAACGCTTGCAAATGATCCTTCTCCTGGTTTTCTCTTCTTTGGCACTGCAGCTTTGCTTGGATAAGGCTCCAGTGGATCAGCAAAAAGTCTCTCCACGAATCTATCTAACTGTTCTTGCTCTGATGTAACAACTCCGGGGTTTCAGATTCAGTCATTTCCCTTCTTTTCATTCTCCTCTCCCGTTTCTCAGCCTCTGCCACTGCATGGATGGCTTGCATCCTTTCAATCTCTTCCATGGTCGATCCAACGCGAATGCTGTCAGACATGATTCGCTCTGGGGTTGGCGTATCTTTCTTGCTCTTCTTCCTCGAAGGTTCCTCTTCTACTACTTTCTTTCCCTTTTTCCGCTTACGTACCAGAGGAATTTCTTCTTCTTCTTCTTCAGAGACATCAACTGGACGACTTCCACCTTACCTACTTTTTCTTGTCTTTTCTCCATATTTGTTGTAAGCAGCAAGAACAACTGGAAGTCTTTCCTCACGATACATCCAGTGGTGCAGCATCACCCATTCTTTGGTTTTTAGCTCAGTAATCTGCCTTCCTTTTGGTGGCTGAAACTGATACGTGTTTCCATCATGTGGCAAGTTTCGATGCTGATCGTCAATGAGAAATTGCACGAATCTAGGATACATCGCCCATGCACCTTTATTGATGTTGTCAATCATGTAGTAAAAAATCAATCCAGAAATATTGAACGACTGATTTGTACACAGATTCAGCATAGCCATGGACCATTCTAGATTCAAGCCATCATAACCGCCCTTTTGATGACAGATGCTCATACAAAACGTGTGCAAAATGAATCTCCAGTCTTTCGTCATCCCTGACTTTTTGATTTCGTTTTTGTGACGAAAATCTCCAACGTAGTTCATTCCACGAAATCCCTCTAGAATTTCCTCCTTCTTTAGCTTCAACATTTGCATTATCTCCTAGGCTCAGAACTTTCCGAATTTGTTCCTCTGTCACTCTAATTTCTTTGTTTCTAACAGTCGCTGTGATATGTTTGACGTTGTTCAGCATTCTTGCTCTTGCCGTTCTCCAAAATTCTTCTATGTGAATGGAGTAGATAGTAGGATTAGCTTGGATTGCATAGCTAATTTTACTACGTGACAACCAATCCATCACGTCTTCAAAGTCTGGCTCCGGAGGAACTAGAGTGATTGGTTGATTATGCTTTCTCGTACCGTCCCGTACCAACTGCTGAGCCTTGTCTGAAATGTGGAAACTAGTCAAGTTAGGTTTTTTATACAGCGATGCAAGTTTAGAATATTATATACACACAAAACAATTAAAATCACTGATATATACGCTGAGCTAGAAGACAAATACGCGAAAACATCTAATTAGCGAAATTAAGTGATATTCGACGAAAAAGCTTTATTACACTGGCTTGACCGGCGGCGTATTACTCTAATACGGTGGTTTACTTAAATCCGCTATAAGATGTCTTATACAAATACGCCACTCAGACATACTTACGCTGATTATAACTTAGCATATTTAAGTGCCAGCGTAGATGACTATCTACGCTTAGCTTAGCTGGCGTATTTGTCTAATACGCCGGTTGCTTGAACTCGCGTTCAAGACTTAAATTCGCCAATCCTTGACAAGCGTAATTACGCTATCTTCATATTAAATACGCCATATTCAAAAATTTCTTGATAAACGCTTTTTAAAATAGAACTGAACCGATCAAAAACACTATTAGACAGAACAGAAAACAGAAATCGATGATTGAAATACATTCAAACAATGACCGATGTATATTAGAATATAAAAAACATACCGATACCAATTCTGATATAGATATACTGATTTCGGATTGAACAGAAAACAGAGAGTATGGGTGTTTGATGAGTGAAGAAGAAGATGATGATTTAGATAACTTTTGAAAATATTTACAAACGGTGAAAAAAAATTAAGTATTTATACTATTTTACAAATAATTGCGCCGCCTTGATATTTTTCAAGGTTTCTTCAAGACTAAGAATTCGAAATCAATTACGCTCGAAAACTTCAAATTTTCTCAAAAAATGTGCCTTTTTGGTTAAAATATTGCAAGAAATTAAAAATAAACTTAATGAAAATAGAAAGTTGCAATTTTGGATCCTGAAAGTTGTTTTTAGGTCCGAAAGCCTCATTTTTCACACCAGATTTATGCTAGCTTACTTGAATCCTATGACTTTCCTGCAAAAGATCATACTGGTAACCCTTCGTTCATTTAAGCTAAAATGTTAGATATATAAAATAATTAAGGCACAAGAAAAACTGTCAGTATGTTTGTCCTTTTAAATCCATGCACCTATCTTTCAACATGCGATCAGAGAGCCTTTTTATCATGTTGCGGTAATATTGACAAGAACTTAAATGTTCCCTACTCATGCTGAAACAGTCAGAATGTTGTGCCCGTGAGTCCCACATCAGGACATACCCCCGCGATCAAGGTATGCGCAAAGATTCCTCATAACAGGTGAATATACTGACTTCATTCATTTTTGAGATTTCAACGTTAGACAGGTCAGTACTTCCGTACAGCAGAGAGACCAAGGTCTAACGAGGGCTTTGGAAGATACCAAATGCGGTACGATTTAAGCACTTGAATGATTCTCAATGAGAGATTCATTTGTGTAGGGTTTTGGCCGTATAGGCTCTTTTAGAAAAGATATCATAGCTGTGTCTAGGTCATCATATATCTAGATGCAACAGAAGAGCAACTATGATATCCCCGAATGATTAGCCAATATAAAGACCCAAATCTCAGACTTTGGCAATCTATCAACGCAAGGTTTAAGAACATTAAGCCATACACCGCAACGTGTTACCCGCAAGTTGCACAACATTGTGAGTATTCAGAATTCTTGTGTGATCATTAGAGTTTGTCTCCTTTCGCAGTTTACTTCAAGGTATTGCTGAATCTACCGACACGTCGTTGCTTGAGGCCTTAATCTTTTTCTATTTTAAGATCAGAACAAAAGTGTTAGCAGTTTTTCTATCACTTCTCGTGCAGGTACCAAAGAAAAAATTCAGTCTCAACAATATTTTCTGGAAAAACTTCCCCCCTTAAAATTTTATTTTTGAGAATCCATTGCTTGAAAAGAAATTTTAACTTTGCAGAAAATCTTTTTGCTGGGCACATTTTATGAGATTGTTATTTATTATGAAACCTTTTTTTTTTACCAAAAGTCAGTTCCACTCAAGGAAGTTCACCATTTCCAACCACGTTACCAACTGGTTGAATCGAGCTTTATCGAAGGCTTTCGTAAATATATCAGCTTTTTGTTGCACTGAATCCACTGGCACCACTTGGATGTATCCTTTCTCGTGCGCATCTCTAATCGCATGAATGTGAATTTCGATGTGTTTCGTTCTTGAGTGGTGGATGGGATTCTTCACAATCCCCAGACACGCTTCATTGTCGATGAATATGGGAGTCTTCATGATGTTGATCCCACAATCCAACAACTGATTCTGTATCCAAAGGACTTGTGAACAGCAACTGTAAGCCGCCGTGTATTCAGCGTGAGCGGTAGATGTAGAGACTGTTGTCTGCTTTTTGCTCTGCCACGAAATAAGACGATTTCCCAAGAATTGGCAGCCTCCAGAGACAGATTTTATGTCTACTTTGCAACCTGCATGATCACTGTCAGAGTAAGCTATTAGGTCAAAATTACTATCTTTAGGATACCACAAACCAAGCTTTGGAGTTCCTTTGAGATAGCGAAAGATTCTCTTGATGGCATCATCATGCGATTCTTTGGGATTTGTCTGAAAGCAGGCACAGAGACAGACAGCCCACATTATGTCAGGCCTACTAGCGGTCAGATGCATTAACGACCCAATCATTGAGCGATAGAGAGATTTGTTCACTAGCTTTCCTTGAAGATCTGAAGTGAGTTCCGTCTGAGCAGCAAAAGGAGTGCTGGCGGATTTGCAGTCATTCATGTTGTATTTGGAAAAAATATCTCTGATATACTTAGCCTGATGAATGAGAATACCATCCTTCCGTTGCTTCACTTCTAGTCCTAAGAAAAAACGTGAGTTCTCGCATCATACTCATCTTGAACTTCGCTTTCATCACCTTCTCGAATTCTCTGCAAAGGGCTTCATCTGTCGACCCAAAAATGATGTCGTCTACGTAGATTTGAACCAACATCACATCTTCCCCAATCCTTTTTGTGAAGAGAGTTATGTCAATTTTGCCTCTTGAGTATCCACACTCCAGAAGATATGTTGACAAAGTCTCGTACCATGCTCTAGGAGCTTGATGAAGACCATAGAGAGCTTTGTCAAGCTTGTAGTATTTCGTGGGAGAATGAGGATCTTCAATACCTGGAGGTTGGCAAACATAAACTTCTTCTTTCACTTCCCCATACAGAAAAGCACTCTTTACATCCATTTGAAACACCTTAAAGTTTTTAAACGAAGCATAGGCTAAGAAGATTCTAATGCTTCTAATTGTGCAACAGGTGCAAAAACTCCTCGTAGTCAATCCCCTCTTCTTGTAGAAACCCTTGAACCACTAATCTAGCCTTATTCTTGATAACTACACCATGATCATCCATCTTATTATGAAACACCCACTTCGTACCAATTGTTTCCGTTTGGTAGGTCAACGAGTTCCCAGACTTTAAGTTTCCAAAATTGTGCCAATTCTTCCTTCATAGCTTGTACCCAACTTGAATCTTGAATAGCTTCTTCGATATCCCTTGGGACAGACTGCGAAAGAAAGGCTGCATACAGTCCTGTGTTGATGGTATATGTTTGACCACGTGTTCAAACTCCATCTTCAACAGAACCAATGACATTTTTAATTGGTTAGTTTCGATTGGTCTTGTACCCTGCATTGGTGTGAGTTTCAATTTGATGAGGCAGATTAGAAAAATGGTCATCGACGTAGATAATTGGAGTTTCGTCTTCTTTGGGTGGTTCATCCACAGCCTGCTGTGAAGAAGAATCATCATGTGCGGATACATTCTCAGCAGATGTGTCACCAATTTCTTCGAACACCGGAAGAGTAGGAGAGGCAGAGGCAGGGGTGAAACGGGTTGTAAAAGGAGTAAAACCAATGTCTGAGGCATCAAACAAAGGTTCCAAAGGAGTGGATTCTGCAGGTTTGGATTCAGTGATGGGTCCATCGATGGTGAAAGTATTGAATATAATATCCATATCATAAAACCAGTTCAGAGCGCTTCCAATGTTAGTGGAGTTTCCTTCTTGAAAATCGATGTAGTATGATTCAATCACCATCTTAGTCCTTTTATTGTAGACTCGATATGCCTTTCGAGAAGATGAATAGCCCATGAAGTAGCACACGTCACCGATTGCTTCAAACTTGATGAGATTGTCTTCAGTGTTGAGAAGTGTGCATGAACACCCGAACGGTTTGAAGAAATCTATCAGAGGCTTCCTTTTGAAAAGTAGTTCATAGGCTGTCTTTCCGTGAGGTTTGACGTTAAGAACACGATTCAAAATATAGCATTCTGTGTTGACTGCTTCAGCCCAGAAGATTATGGGAAGCTTAGAGTAGATAAGCATAATACTTGCAGCTTCGATGAGAGTTCTGTTTTTGCGTTCTGCTACTCCGTTTTACTGAGGAGTCCTGGCAGCGCTGTATTGGAGGCGAATTCCCTTATCTTCACAGAAGGAGACAAACGTATGATTTTTAAATTAGTTCCGTTGTCGCTTCTGATGGAGTTGACTTTCAGTTTGATCACGTTTTCAATCATGGGAATGAAGCTCTTCAGAATGGATGTCGTTTCGCTTTTGGCTTCAAGAAAGAATACCCATGATAACCGTGAGAAATCATCTGTAATCACCAAACAATAAGATCTTTTAGCTAACTTTTAACGCTAATTGGGCCGTAAAGATCCATGTGAAGTAATTGCAGAGGGGCATAAATCGTATTCACTGCTTTTGACTTATGAGGCTTTTTATGTTGCTTTCCTTGGGCGCATGCGATACACTCTTCAGAAAAAGGAATATCTTTCATAGGTAAACCTCTTACTAGATTTAATTTTGAAAGTTTATTTATGTTCTTAAAATTCACATGCCCCAAACGCCTGTGCCACAGCAGTGATTCCGATTCAGATGCTTTTGACATAAGACATGTCATTGGCTCATTTGATTTAGCATTCTTCATATTTAGCACGTAGGTGTTATTTTGACGGGGAGCTCTAAGCATGATCATTTCTTTTGGGATGGAATAACCGGGTTTGAGGAATAAGCACTCCATGTCATTGAACAGCACCGCGATTCCTTTGTCACAGACTTGTGAAACACTCATAAGATTGTAACACAATTCTGGAACATAGTTCACATTCTCCAAAGTGAGTGCTTCTGACACGACGTCACCCATTCGACGATTTTTCCTCCCTTTTCGTCTCCGGCAAAGGATACAAAGTCACCATCAATAACTCGAAAGTTGGTAAGCAGATCCATTAGCCCGGTCATGTGCCTGGAGCCGCCGCTTTCAACATGCCAGATATATTCCATGAGCATCCGAAGCCATTCTTAATTTTATTATGTTATACAACAACAACAACAAAATATGTACAAAATTAGCTAGCTTTTGGAACCCATACTTGCTTTACAATAGTTCTATCATGATTTTGAGCAAGAGAGTTTTCTTTTCTTTTCCAAAAAACAGGTTGAATTAACTATGCATTTTACTGATTTCTTTAAATTGTCAAATTGATCAGTAAAACTTTTAACGAGATCATGACTAGGTTTAGAAATTTTCTTGCTTTTGCAATGTTTCGCCGTATGTCCTAAATGACCCCAGCGAAAACCTTGTTTTTGACTCGATCTTTTCTTCCTGGGTGCTGAGTGTGAAGATGATGTATGTGATGAGAGTCTGAGCATCTTGAGGAGTTTGATGATGTAACATGGCTTGAATCTTTAGCTTTCTTCAGATTCTCTTCAGGATGATGTTTATCTTCATGTCGACTTCACTGTGCTCGCTGTTTGATGAGGAAATTGATTCTTGACTTTCATCTGACCTTTCTTCATCGCTTTCGGAAGTTGTTGTGCTTGAATCTTCAGTGAAATCTTAATCAGTCTCTGATGTACCTGCAACTGATGGAACAAATTCTGGAATTTCCTCTATAAGGAATTTTCCAAAACTAGTTTTCTTTTACTCTGGCACAAATACAGGAGATTAAGCATAACATTTTCATCATTGAGAGCAAAGTTTAGGTCATGACCCTCAACCTTGGCAAACCCTTGGTTGTGAGCCTTGAGTGTAGGCACATTGCCATTACAGTCATCCTGAATTATCAATTTAGGCATACAGCCATTACAATCATCCATCCTAGATAAACTATTACAGTTATCTCGAATAGAAATATTGTTCGTCTTATCACAATTCCAGGCGAACCAGTTAACAGTTGAATAAGTGTCGCCTGAATAGCCTATTCCTATTTTCATCCCTCCACAATCATCTTCCCCATCGCACACATCTTCCTTACTCTCGCACAGATATGCATTACTTTCAGAAAGGTTAGTGTTGTTTTCGGATTTATAAAAAATACTTTGATCCAAAAGATCATTTTTATTGATTAAGTCGTTCTTAGGATGAGGAGATGGCATAAGAACATAATTTTTGCTGTGCGGAGGAGGAAATAATTTCCTTTCCTTTCCGAATTTACCTTTATATCCAATTCCATCCTTTATGAATGTCGGTCGTTGGCAGTTTACAATGTCAACCAGTGCTTTTTGGCTAATTTTCTATTTATCAATAATGATTTTAACTTATTATTTTCGTTTTGAGATTTTTCTAGCTTTTCGGTCAAATCATTTATGATAAAAATATTTCTGAAAACAAATTCCTTTATAGTCTGCATTTCAGCTATGGTTGAATTCAACTTTCGCTCATATGCAGCCTCATTTTATTTTAGTTCTTGATTTATTTTCAAAACTTTTTCTTTTTCTTTAATTATATCACGGTTGAGTGATTTGTGGTGTGCCATGACGTTCAAACATGGTTTTGAGCACAGCTTTGCTTTAAATTCATATGGAATGCTGTTTACCAAATCCTTATCCTCGGCTTTTGATTTCATGGCGGTAGAGGATGTTCCAACCGCTTCATTCTTGCTGGTACTGATGACTTCTTGAACAGCAGGCTTCGACTCATTCATTTCAGCTTTCTGTTGTCTCTTCTCTGAGGCAGGAGAGATGATGCTTTTCAAACCAGTGTCATCTTTTGGAATCTTGGAGGTTTGTTTTTCAACACCATTTGAAGCAGACGTGGCAGAGACAGTGGTAATGTTTGCCATGAGGGCCTTGTTTACTTCACCTTTTGCCACAGCTATCTCCTCCGACCAATCATAATCTTCCACCACTAAAGCCTTATGATTATTTTCAGCAGCATTATTATTTCCTTCAATGGCAATCAGCCTCCTTGTCTGGTTGATTTCGGTATTCTCGTTCTTCAGCAATGAACACTCTCTTTTGAAGTGGCCCAAGTCTTTGCAGTTATAACATCTAATCTTGGATTTGTCAAATCCATCTTTTCCAAGAGCCAACCTCTTTCCCGTGTTATATTAGAATTTGTTCAACCGTAGAGTAATCATTGGCATCTGCCACTTCATATCCATCTCCTCCATGTCGTCTGGATCTACTTGATACATGTCCTCTGCTGTGAGGAGTTCTCTCTTCAACTCTCCGAACATAAGCGCCTCATAGCTACTTAAGAAAGTATTAAAAGAGCTACGTGTTCTATGGAAATTTTAAGTGCTTGAGTGTCGCTGGCCACGGTGGTCTTCTCGGAAGATGACGAGGCCTTCACAGAGTTTGCGGAAGCATTTGAATAGGATTCGACAGCACTTTGGGGATTTGATCCACATGAGGTGACAGGAGCAAGATATGCCATATTCTTGGGGACCGAGGTTGCAGCAGCTTGCTGAGACGTCTTCTGAGAATATCTAGTTTGATTCATCTCTTGTTTCACGATGTCCATTTCAAAGGCTTTTAAAGTGTTAATCAATTCTGAGAGAGTAACTAGAGTTGTGCTGGTGAGGAAAGTTCTCTTAATCATCATGCACTGAAGACTCCATTCTTTTGGTAGAGAATCTAGCAGCTTCTTGATCGACGCATAATTTGCAACTGGGTTTCCCACCTTCTTCATCGTGGTCAATACCTCCAGAAATCTGCTTATGTGGTCGGACAAGCTTTCGCCATGAATACTTCCAAACATGTCATATTCTTTCTACACCATGTCTCGTTTGTTCTCCCTGAGTTCTTCATTGCCTTCATAATGGTCGATTAGAGCCAACCACAGTTCATGTGCCGAGGTGTATTCTTCAAACAGATTGTTATCGTCCTTTGACAGAGCCATAGTAAGAGCAGCGTGAGCCCTCCGGTCACGTTGTATGAGTGTCCTATCTTCATCTGTGAACGTTGAAGGATCTTCATTGATAGTACGGATGTCGTCACGTATTATCATGGGAACATGCGAGCCCACAGTGACTGACATCCATTGAGTATAATTGGTATACTCAAAAAAGGACTTGATCCTGTTTTTCCAGCTGCTGAAATCTTCCGAACCTTTCAACTTTTGTGCCTTGTAGCAGTTCAAGTTTCTAGTTCGGCTTGAGCAGTCGGATTGAGTTGATTGAGAGGATGATTGATGATTAAATACTCTGGGCTTTGGTATTAGAGAATAATTACGCTTGCTAGGAGGTAAGTACGCTGGACCAGAAATCAAATACGCTACACTGGGAGACAATTACGCTGGACTATAGATCAAATACGCTGCACTTTCTCCTGCAAAATGCTAAATCCGCTGGATATTCGAAAACAAGCAAAGGTTTAGTTAATTTCGCTTAACACCATGATAAAATCGCTCAGGATTAGTATCACTTATTTCGAAGTCGCCTTCGATTAAATTCGCTGGGGCAATTGCGCTGACAATAATATAAATCCGCTGGTTTAAGAACCAGCGTATTTGTTAACTACATGAGATTCAAGTTAAATACGCCAGCTTCAAAGACAATTACGCTATCTTCAAGAATATCTACGCTGGCTTTAAGAATAATTATGCCCAGAAGGGATTTAATACGAACGAAAACCCTCTAATCACCCAAAAACAACCTAAAATTCATGTATCTTTGCAGCTAAATGACCAAAATGTTTACCAAACTACTGATTAACAATAACTCAAGGATTAAACGCACGAGATCAAGCCATTTTAATCCAAAAAATTTGAAAAACCATGAAACTTTGAAAACTTTTATAAAACCTTCAAAACTTGACAAATCTTAACAAAAACTCAAACAATCAAGAGCGCAAAGGCTCTGATACAAAATTGTGAGTCCCAAAACAGATTCGGATCACAGTGGTTAATTGTTTTCACCCAAACAACTATGGATTAGTTGTTTGAATGTGCAAATAATAAGAAAGACCATGCAAAGAAGATGAAGAATCTTGTTTGGATCAAACAATTAGTGTTGTATATGAAATCCCAATAACATGTAATCAATAGCAACACCCGGATATTCGGATGAGAGCACAATAACAAAAATCACAACACAAGAAGATCACCAAAATCTATCCAAGAAACTTGGACATCACTTCATTGAACATGGTATTTATACAGACTGATCCCCAGCATATTAAATACGCTGGGCAATTAATTACGCCGCGTACATAGATGTTTCACAAAATGACACTTTTGACCCTTTTGTTTTTCTAACTATTACAGAATCAGCTCAAACTATGGTTTATCAAGTACCAACGGTCTCCAAAAGTTCCAACAAAGAAAACATGAGGTAAAATATGTGAGATTGACATTGGATAATCAAGAGAGGTGTTAAAAATACGACCAAATGTAAAGATGGTGGTCATTTGTTCGTTACTTAAAAACAAACAAACAACACACGGTGAGTAGTCAAAGTAAATGGGTCTTTATAATGTATCGCGAAGACATGCTTTAGCCTATAAGTGGACACTCCCCCAAAAAGTTCCCAGGTAAGAGTGACTTGTCCGACAATGCGGATCTGTACGAACACTCTAGCCTTAGAAAGAAAACTCAGGGTACATGCATCGACCCTTCCAGATTGTACGTGTTTACATTAATAAAACCCAAACTTTGACGGGATTTTGAAAACTTACAAGCCTTTAAGCCAAAACAAATCATCTAAGGATAGATGATTGATTTTCAAAAGGAATTTGTAACTTGTGTATTTGTTTTGGTAGTCACCTAAGGATAGGTGATGGTATTGTTTTAAGAATCTAAACGCAAGATAACTCGCGTTAGGGTCCTAGGAAGGTTACAGTCTAGGTCAAAGCATTACTAACAACATAATTCCCAATAACCATAAGTTTTGATACCAATGTTTCTGTAACACCTCGACCGCGTAAAACAACGAACCGCAGCGGAAACCATGTCACAGAACTATTGTTTCACAACTCATGAAATTTAAAATTTTGTTTTATTAAGTTAAATGTTTACATTGTCTTGGGATAAACAGAAACAACACATAACTAAATTGTCTTTCATGTTTTAAGTCACTGAGGCCTGCGTCCATTCCTATGGAAAGCATGCATCATATTATCAAGCATTGACTCCTGAAACATATGTCAAAAGAGAGTCAGCATAAAAATGCTGGCAAGTACATAGGTTTTGTGAGTGTGTCAAATTCCTGGCTTTGTATACATATTGCAACACCTCGTCAAACTATATGAGTCGTTAAGTGAAAACCTCGTATCAAAAGTGTTTGATATTGCAAAACAATTAACCAATTAAAACAAGTTGGTTAGAGTTGTGAAAACCTTATAGCCATGAATCTTGACCAAAATGTTTCTTTTGTAAAAACTTTGTAATAGATTGATTCAAAAGAAAACTTGTATGGTTTATATCTTTAAATGAAAATCATTGCGTGACATTGTTCAAAACCATTTGCCTGTGTTATAAACCATTTGTCCGTGTTATAAACCATTCATCCATGTTATAAATCAATCATCCACGTCATAAACCAATTGTCCATGTCATAAACAAATCGTTCGTGTTTGTTTTAATTGTGAAAACTTTTGATCGTTCTTTAATGAACACATTCAAACCTGTGTTGACTATACCACCAAAGGGTATCTTTAATAGACCACCAAAGGGTCTCTTTAACTAGACTAACAAATCAACAAATGATTTGTTAATCAGAAACAATTTATGTCATTACCCAGACTTCCACAAATCCAGTGAACAGTCCGATAATGGGATTGTCAGTCCTATGGTACCACAACATACTACTGGTCGGCTCGGCCAAAGCTAATGAATGTCATTCGTGTTATGGATAACGAATCAACAAGTCGTTCACATTATTGAAATTGTATTGTTTTATATATAAACCATAGACATTGTTTTTGAAAACTTGAAAATGATTTAGCACATGTGAGTCACCCCATAACATTTGCAAAACGTAAAAGAGGGGAACTATGTACTCACTTTGAAAATCATTTTGTATATAAACCATGTATATTGTTTTGTAATCTTAAAAATAATTATAGGCACATATGAATCACCCCAAAACATTTAGAAAATGTAAAAGAGGGGAACTATGTACTCACTTGCGATTGCGAAAGTGTTCTTGATCAACGGAATAAACAAAGCTCAAATGTGTCCTAATGTGTCAGATTAATATGTTAGCGTGTCGGGACTACAAATGGGAGATTGGATAGAATGAAGTCTTATAAACCAAACATGTGTTGGAACTCGTGCGATATGGTTTAACAAACTTAACATTCTGATTTGGAAAGTATCCTAAGTGCTTTTGACCCATAGTGACTCGTTAAGGTAGTTTATGCTACTTTAACTGGTCATTAGCGTAAACGCATGATCGGATGGTTAAACATGTCCTATAATAAGTCTTAAATGCCCAAACATGTTTGAAAATTTTATAACATCAGTTTATATGTCAATAATTTGGTTACATGTGTTTAAAATGGATTTATGCGCAAAAGGGCATTTGGTCATCATTCTTTTAAGAACATAGAAGTAACTTATCATAACACTAACCAAACAACGTGACCATATGGTATAACCTCAGTAGGTTATTTCCTATAAAACTATGGTCAAAAATATGTGTTTGGTCGGATCCTAAGATCGACCAAACAGGTCGGATTCGAAAGTCAAAGCAGTGGTAAAGACCGCTCGACTTACGACCCTAAATAAGCACTAAACTAGAAGTGAAGAGTTATACATGTAAAAAGATGTTTAACTAAGTTTATAAAACTGATTTGGTATCAAAACTTGGTGTTTTGATTTCCAAAAATAGTTTCGTCATAAAATGCACATCATGCGCATTTTTGACCAAAACTTTGACTAGTCACTTCGACGAGTAAACGTGGTAATCAGAAAGTGAAATCGTTAGGGATTATAACCTTCATGATTACGATCACATTGGAAAGTTCAATTGATCTTTGACTTGACCAAATGTGGTCAGAACCAAAAGTCATTCACGAAGGCAAACTATTCGACTTTTAGCTCAAAATAGCTAAAATAATGAAAGAAATAGGAGGAGTGCTTACTGTGTTGAAAACCACTTTTGGAACTCAAGAGAGGAGGCTTCCAAAGTTGGAAACAAGCTCCAAGAAGGATAGAAAGAAGAACTTCACACTTTGCTTTGAAGTGGTGTGAAAAAAATGGAAGAATCATGGGGAATTTATAGTATTTTAGGATTAAGGAGGTGATGACAAGTGTCCTCAAGTGTGGATTAGTGTCCTAACATGTGTCATACCATATTAAGTGTGGCAAAGTGAGTGCTAGGTGTCAAAAATTGGAGATAGTTGGCAAACTTGGTGAAGAAGCAAAAATATTTATTATTTTTTGACATTTTTGGCCGTTATACTTGTATTTTCAGTTGTTTGCCATTTTAACCCATTTAACCTAATATTTAGGTTATATAAAAGTATTAAGACATGTGTAACTATGATTATGCCCGAAAACGTCGTGGATGTCAGTTCGTTCGGTTGTAGGGTTATGTGTTTCACAAAAAGCGTAAAACGCTTTTACGAACACGAAAATGATTGACATTGTGCAACGATTAACATTTTTGCATTCTCATCAATAAAATACAAGATTTTATTGAATAAAAAAATATTTGGATTGATACACATGGTTCGTATGTTGAATACGAACAAACAAAACTTTCGCAGTTTGACAAAAATAGTCCCTGGACTTGTATAAGCGCGTTTTTGTCATATCTAACCCTTCAAATCTTATATATAAGTTATGTAAAGGGTATTTAGGGTATGTGTAGCTTATGTCCTTTTTCAGAGTGTACGTCGCGTTAAACTGGCTGTGTTTGAGTGTCAATTAACGAATTACTTGCATAAAAAACTTTTGAGGGTTCGAAATCGTGCAAGAAATTGAAATTGTAAAAATTTCTTAGATAATTATACAAATTTCGGAAATAAACACAAGGATTCATTAAATACAAAATTGTTTGTAATTGTACAATGATTGAAAGGGCACAAATGTCACATAACTTATGTGTTTGGGCCTAGCTCAGGAATTTATGTGATTGGGCCTAGCCCATGAAATTATATGCTTGGGCCTAGCCCATGAAATTATGTGATTGGGCCTAGCCCATGAAATTATATGTGTGGGCCTAGCCCATGTATTTTATGTCTTTGAGCTTAGCCCATGTTATTATATGTTTTTGTGTATTTGGGCCTTTTCCATGTCTTTTATATAATGGGTCTAGCCCAACATAATTTATATGAGTCCATAACTTTTATAGTCTTGCACTTGGTAATTTTTACTAAGTATAGACTTTTAAGTTTGTTTATATATACTTTTATAAAATCACTTAGTAACTTTTATACATCCTAACTTTCAGGATTTTGTCATCGTTAATCTACATATTCGCTAAGAGTCTAAAATATATTATTTTTAGACATGTCGTCGTTGTCGTCTAATATATATTTCCGCGTTAAAAATCGCCCAAGTGTCGTAGTAGCTCTTCATGTTGGCAATATGTTCGTTGACCGACGGCGAGACGGTGTGTTGTATAAATTCGACCATTGTCCGCATAGTCCGCTTGTCCGATTATTGTTTCAAGAATTGTGTAAAGGTGTATGTGTTCATGTTATTATACTTGGTAACCTTCAAGTATTTGATGTGTTGTATTAGTTGGGTATTTTGTGTTGTATACCCTAAGCTTTCTAGATACATACATGTATTTTTACACATTAATTATGGTGACAAAGTATATGTATATATTTTTATTCCGAAAAATATATATATGTAATAAATACTCATTTTGAACTTGTAAATTACATGTAAGTATTTGTTAAATCCTTGGAGGGTTAGGGTTTAACCCTTGTCATTAAAACTTCCTTAATGACGGTTTAGGTCACTAATCGCGTTAGTCCTGTTAATTACACTCTAATTGCGATTAGATTTTTAGAAAATTTCGCCATCGTTTCCCCAAAACTATGGCGTTTTCCACGTTTCAAAAACGTATTTAAATCATGTTTAAACCCACAATCACAATCAATCATCAACACAAGTTTAATATAAAATTTTTGTATGCATGATTTATACACTTTTCATCCTCATTTCGATGGTCTTTTATAAATATATATTTTAACAACTTTACTTGAAAATAATGATATTTTCACATATTTATTAGGACATTAAAAAGCATCATTTTTATTATATTTTCTAATCAAGATTTCCGCTTTAAACCACTTTGTTTACTATACTTTTTAAGATGACCATAACATAAACCATGGTGTTTATTCCTTATAAAAGTCACATATATGTAATAAATCATTTTTAAATTGTAATACAGTTCATGGATCATGAGGTTGATGATCTTTTTTAGATCTAAACATCACAGTGTTTAAATCATCATTTACAATATTAATCATACAAGACCACACACTTTAAACAACTTACTTTAGCATAATCAACATAATCGTGCTAACTAGTTAACACCAATACACATAATCGACACATAATAACTATATTTAGTAGATTATTAAGGTGAGGTTAGGGTTTTTAAGTTGGATTTTTCTTTAATTTCAAGATGATCAACAAGTACTTTCATAAACCATATATCATAAGGAGCTTAAAAATGGTGAAAGATTAGCTTACAAGCTTGCACAAGATTAAGTAAAGATTAAGAAGAGAAATAAGCTCTAAGGAAAGCTCTAATGCTCCTCCATGCTTGCAAACTCCATAGATGATCTTGTGAGGTCTTAAAAGTGAGTAAAATGTGGTGTTTAATGGTGGAAAAGATGGTGGTTTATGACGGTGGTGGTAGCCGTGAGTGAGGGAGAGACCAAGAAGGTTTCTTGTTTTTTTTGTGAAATGAAGTAATGAAGTATGATGATGATATTATAAACTTTCAAATCAAACCACATCTTCTTAGCATGCCTAAATCTCTTAATTTTCAACACAAATCAATTGGGTGGGGGCCACTTGAATCACGCATATGTAGGGGGTGAAGTGTAAGTTTATTTTATAACATGTGTTGAAATGTAAGATATTTAGGTATTTAGGTTAAGTATGGCAATTAGGGGTTGGTGTTGCATCATTAGTGTGTAATTAGGGTTTAAGGTGTTAATTAATATTAGTTAGTCCCCTTGACTACTTGGTATTAGTTTTGGATGGTAAAAACACCACTAGTTTGCTCAGTGGTGTGATACCGATTGATATATGAAAGTTATTGTTTCGTACCGGAAGCTTTGGTTTTCGTTTACCATAAGTGCCATGGCGTTTATATAGGGCACTTTCGACATAGAAATATGGTTAACTACTTCACTAGTCGAGTAGCTGTTGAGTTTGGGTGGCTGAAACGCTTTCCGTTTCATTATTCGCTCAAAAGTTACACTTGTATATATTACCGCCGAATATTTCCGGGAGTTGTATTTCCGTAACCTTAAGATGGTTGAAGGGATTTCGGATCCCAAATGAAGCTTAACTAGCTCTCTGGATTAATGTATGGGGCTATCGGCTATTGAAATCTTTGTGGGTTCGACAATCCGTCGCTTTCCGGTCAAGTTGTGAACTGCTGGTCGTACGACCAGAAACGATGTCTTTTATGTATTTTTTATATCCTCATATTGTTTTAAGGTGTTTGTCATTATTCTGTTATAATTTAGGCGTCATACCGGAAAGTTACGTATTATTTCAAGATGTGTTCCCACATTAGTATTTCATGTATATATGGACTCAGTTATGTCATTAGTAAACCGTAATTCATTGTTCTGTTTCGTTTCAGTGGTTTTGCTGACATGAATAGTGTAATCGTGAATAGTGCTTCCAACACTTTTTACCAATACTTTTCTGCCATAGTTTGATTTGTTTCATGTCGTAACGGAAACCAATATATGTTATGTCATGATTCACTTGTCCTAACACTTGTGATATGACGTACGACTCAGTTATGTAACCAAATTACGATTAAATGCATGAGATTAAGTACTAAAAATAGTGATTAGTTTGTATGTAATAACAGGTTATTTGCCATTTGTCACATACCCCCCTTGTTAAAAAGAATTTTGTCCCAAAATTCACTTTGAGGCATCCTCTGATGGAGTCTTCTTGAACAGGTGGGGGTACTTTGTCTTGATTTGATCTTAACATTCCCACGTATACTTGGGTCCATGACGGGAGTTCTAGTGGACTTTGACTAGTTTGATTCGACTTTTCCTTGTCTTTTGAACTTTACAATCCATAACCTCAACGAGTTCATCGGTAAACTGGAGTTTGTCGTCAATATGAATTTCATCCGTTGGGATGATAACCGTGTCTTTAGTCGGGCTTTTCTTTAGGTTAGACACATGAAATGTGTCATGTATATTGTTGAGTTCTTCTGGCAGTATTAGCTTGTAAGCTACTGTTCCAACCTTTGCCAGAATTTTAAAGGCCCAATGTATCTCGGGTTTAGCTTTTCGCACTTCCAAAATCTTGCTACGCCCTTCCAAAACGAGACTTTTGGTAACACTTTGTCTCCAACCTGGAAGGATAATGGTTTGCGTCTTAGATCTGTGTAGCTTTTTGTCTATCCCAGGTCGCTTTGATACGTTCAAGGATTTTGAATATTTTGTATGCGGTCTCTTGGACTAGTTCGAGACCAATAAGCTGCTTATCACCGACTTCCTCCCAGCATAGCGGAGATCGACACATTCTTTCGTAAAGTGCTTCGAATGGCCCGGCCTTGAACTTGTGTGATATCTGTTATTATAGGAAAACTCTACCAATGGTAAATGAGTATCCTAGTTTCCGCCCAAATCCAGCACATAGGCACGAAGCATGTCTTCCAATGTTTGGATGGTTCGCTCGCTTTGTCCATCGGTCTGTGGATGAAAATTCGTGCTTAAAACTAAGTGAGAACCAAACGAAGCTTGAAATGATTGCCAAATCCATGACACAAAGCGACCATCTCTATCTTAGATTATTGAGAGTGGCACTTCATGGCGTGCCATGATTTCCTTAAGATACAGTTCAACTAACTTCTCAGTACTGTCTTTCTCATTGATTGGTAAGAAGTGAGCTAACTTGGTTAACTGATCAATGATAACCCATATCATGTCATGACCTCGAGAGGTCCATGGTAGTTTTGTAATAAAATCCATTGAAATTTGTTTCCAATTCCAAACATCGATCTCAGGCTGTTGTAATAGAACCTATGGTTTTTGGTATTCGACCTTGACCTTTGCACAAGTTAGGCATTTCCCAACATAGGTCACAATATCTCCCTTGAGATTAGGCCACCGATAATACTCCTTTAAATCTTGATACTTTTATCAGATCCTGGATGTATCTTGTATTTGGACTTGTGTTCTTAGTCCAGCACCAAGTCTCGCATATTGCCAAAATAGGGAATCTAGATCCTTCCCATGAAATATAAAGTTCCATTTGTTTTTCCATTCCCCAAAATGATTCTGCTTGAATGTTTTCCGATTTTAGAGCTTCTTGTTGTGCATCGTGCACTCGAGTCGTATGTCATCTCTAAAGCTCGTACTCGTAAAGTTTTGACTCGTTCCTTCCGGTTGAAGGCATCTGCCACTACAGTTGCCTTTCCCGGGTGATACTTGATCTCACAATCATAATCTATTATAGGTCTGTACTATCCGATTTCAGTCTCGGTTCGGTATAAAATATGAGACGGGTGATTTTCGAGCCATGAACAAAGATAAACAAACACTAAAAAGATAGATGAACATATGATTTGACAAGAGAAACCTTCATTGATTATGATAAGAACAAATACAAGATAATGGTCTACCCCGGGTGAGCTCCCCCGGGGTAGCGACTCACAAAAATGCACACCCCGTAACTGATGACTAATATTCTATTTATAGCCCATGAGCCTTGTCTTCCAAGCAAGCCGCCTCTTGCTTGGAAAACCTACTAAACTCACTAAAACATAAAATTATAATAACCTCACTAATTAAAGATGCCCTAATTGATAACATCATTCTCCAATTTGACCTAACAATATTCCCCGAGAATGATGCTATCAATTCTTCAAATGATCTACAAAAATAAATCTGACGTCGTCTTTGAATCTTCGCAACTCGGCTAAATACCGAAATCTTCATTGTCATTTTCCCCTGCAAATGTAGACCCTCCTATATCTTGTCAATCAAAGCACCGTATCTTATTAAAGATAATATTGTAATAGGCATATGATAGGGTTCAAACTCAAATGATTAAAATTAGATAATCAGCTTCATTTCAAAAATCTTTAACTCGATCAAAATTTTAAAGCCCCATCATGTACTCCTGACCCACAACTTTAATTCTCTAAAAGCACTTGTAACCGGTTCGAAAATGTGAACACTCAAAATACAAGTGTCACCTGCATTATCTATTTATGTGGGCCCAATCAATTTAGACAAGAAAATATGCAAAACCTGCGATTTGTGCGGTAAAGTACTTCAAAAAAAAAACTAAAGTTAAATTAATTCCCATCACACACCAGGTGGGCCTAGCTGATGATTATCCAAATCAGAAATTTGTGTGCCAGTCATGGGCCACACCCCCAGCCCATGCAAACAACAAACCCTAGCTGCATCACCCAAATCCAGCCGCCACTTCCCACCTGCATCACCCATGCCGATTCTCTCTCTCTTCTTTTCTCTCCCCATTCTTGGAATAAATTCGTTCATCTCTCTATATAATCAACAAAAACCCACATTTTTCTGTCAGAAATTCTTCATCATTTTCAACCAGGGAACATTAGAGGCATGATGTGGGCGGTTCTGAGGCAGAAAGCTGCTTCTGCGGGATCGTCGAATCTCGTGAGTTATGGCAAAATGAAATCTTTGGGGAAAGCTCGGCCAGCATTTGCAGGATCTATGTCACAAAATTATGCTGATAAAATCTTTACACACGGTGGCTGGAGATTGTGAGCGGCAAAGGGAACCAAATCTACGCCACCGGGGGTGGCGGCAGATCGCCGGAGTATGCGCCGAGGGTGTCGACTTCGTCGGCGAGGCCATGGGGTGGGTTCAGTGATCCAGAGAGTAAACGAAAAAAGAGAGATGCGAAGTCAGAATGAAACCACTTGATCAGAAACACAACATGACTTTCAATACTCAACAAATAGAACAGACTCTTTGGTTTCTCTTTCAGTACGTGAAGAACAAAAACGCTAGATTCAACTATGCCAGATCTGAAACATCTCAAAACACATGAATCTACAGCACGTTTACGTCTCCGGCGGGTTTTCAGATGAAGAACCGACAAAACCGAAACTGAAACGAGCCACCGAGGCTCTGATACCATATTATAGGTCCGTACGATCCGATTTCAGTATAAAATATGAAACGGGTGATTTTCGAGCCATGAACAAAGATAAACAAACACTAAAAAGATAGATGAACATATGATTTGACAAGAGAAACCTTCATTGATTTTGATAAGAACAAATACAAGATAATGGTCCACCCCGCGTGAGCTCCCCGGGGTGGCGGCTCCCAAAAATGTACACCCCGTAAGTGATGACTAATATTCTATTTATATCCCATGAGCCTTGTCATCCAAGAAAGCCTGTAAGTCCCCTAATCCGGTCTAACACTGATATCACACAATCATCAAGGATGGGCGGAATCCAAACTTGATGATCTTAAGAAAACCTGAAATGATGAAGAACAATATGAATTCACTTTAACACTTTGCACACGATTCTATTACTTGAACAAGCAAAACTGTCTGGTACAAGATGAAGGTTCTCTAGAGAGAACCTAAAAGTCTCCAAAAGTCTAACCCTAGGAATCACATAACATTCTATTATACCTAGGGTAAGGCATAACCCTAATGGGCTTGCCTGGCCCACATGGCCTATGGCATACCAAAATGACCTACAAAGGTTCAAAACTAATACAAACTAACCTAGTTAAACCTAGTTAACTACCATATATCGTTACATATATTTGATGCTTCAGTCTCACACTTCTAGGACCTAACAATCTCCCCCTAGACTGATGCATCAAATTGTCTTCATAATGCAAATTCAGCAACGTCTTCAACAAAATCCATGGTTGTCATTGTGCCGTATCAGTTGTGGTAGTTAGTCTCATACTTTTAGGACCTAACTCTTCAACGAACTCTCAGCACTGGGTATTTTTCTTTAGCTCTTGTGGTTAGCTTCATATCAGGATCTCGATCAGCTTTGCTTGAAACATCTTTGTCAAAAAGAATGCGAGAGGAGGAATCTCAGCAGCTCTTTTCTTCTTCAATCGTTCTCTTTCGAGCAAGCAGATTCACAGGTACTTCTTCAAATGTACTATCACCGTCAGATGAAGACTTGAATCTGATTCTTCTGACTCAGGTACACTTTGCTATTGTGATGCTTCATGCTTTGTCGGCAACTAACAACATCTCAATTTCAGCAACCCCTGTTTCTTGATCTAAATCAAGATCTGCACAATTCTCATGAAATTTATAAGCAAACATTCTTATGCAACAGGGAGAGTACCACATGAACACTTACATGTGTCAGTCACGCCCTTTATCACGAATATTCATTTCATTTCCCATGACTTTTTATTT
Organism: Scalesia atractyloides; assembly: GCA_947069175.1. Taxonomy (NCBI): domain Eukaryota; kingdom Viridiplantae; phylum Streptophyta; class Magnoliopsida; order Asterales; family Asteraceae; genus Scalesia; species Scalesia atractyloides. Next base: position 49,363,285 of record CAMTDV010000020.1, read on the forward strand.
TTGTATTTTTCTGTTTTTCAAATAATGTTTTTGTATTTTTCTAATTTTCTCCCCCTCAAACAATACATATATACATATATCGCCCTCTTCCCCCTAAATTTGTGTATCATACTTTATGCACAAATTTACCTAATAAAGAAAACATATGCACAAAGTTTTAAACAAAAGGAAAAGGAAAATATTTTTGTTATTTTTGCTTAACCGTTCCGTCCTTAGATTAAAAACTAATTAATTTCAAAATTAAAGCACGAAATTCAAATTTGTTCCTTTTCGCTGATCTTTTCTTACCTCATCTCCTCCAAGGAAAATCACAATCGTAAAAATTTGAACATTTTTGCAACAGTGAGATGTTATCCTTCATGTCCCTGGAACAACCACTATTAACACACTAGAGATTGTCAACAGCTCCTCCTTGGTTGTTCCTGAAAAAAGAAAGAGATTAGTAAGACAGTGGGACCCAGGCCATCGTGGTCCTGGGTTTCCCTGAAGCATCAAAATAAGACACTTCTTTAAGACACAAGTCCCCTTTTGTTTCGAGGATTGGTGATGTTGCTGCTGATTTAGATTTGGGTTTGGGTTTGGGTTTCCAAATCTGTTTCATTTTAACAAACGTGGTTGTTGCCTTTGATTGAGCAACTTTGGCTGTTTCAGGTATAGTCATTTTAGAAAAGGATTTTTGTTTCTGAATAGCCTTACGTTTGTTTTTGGCAACATTCCAATCCCCACAGATGGTTTAACCTTGGAATTCATATTCTTCATTGCCTTAGGTGATGATACCTACATCGGCTTGGAATGATTGTTATTCTTTGGTGTAACCTTCTGATTTTTAGCATGACACAGAAGATGGGGACCACGTGTACAGTTTCAAGCAATAGTGACCAGGAATGCCGCAATTGAAGCACGTTTGTCTCTTCACATATAAAACATTCTGATCAGCTTGATTTGCTCTTGCAGGCCTTGAAGGATGAACTGATCCCTTCTGTGCTCGCCTTCCTTGCACATGTCTTGCAGAAGAAAAAGAATTTGGATGTTTTTACTTGTCGTTTGCAAGGGCCTTCTTCTGTTGTGGAGATTTCTTTGGAGTCTTCTTCTTTTGTTTAGACTGCAAGTCTTGTTTAGAAATCTCCCCAACCTTTCCAAAAACTTTCCTAGCATGGTCAAAAGCATATTTTTCACATTTTCCATTAAAGACCGGCTTAACAAATACATTTTTTTAACATTAGCCTTTTGAGGGCTATTGCTTCCTACTAATGATTTTGGAGAACGTGACTGTCCTTGACGTTTGGACTTCTGTTTTCTTCGTCTCTGATTTGCTCGTTTCTGCTCTTTAGCTTACTCTGAACCTTTTTGTCGGAAGCATAAGGTTCAGATTGTTCAGTTTGCGCACTCGGAGCCTTGCTCACGTCAGCTCTCACTTCATCAGCTGAATCATTTGACGAGTTAACAGCACCAGATGGTTCACATGAATCTGGTGTATAATCACTAGGTTTGCCGTACACCATATGTTGTGCTTTCTCAATATCTTCGTCGGTTTCAGGAATTGTTGTGTAGTTGTGATTATACTGTGGGGTAACCTGATTGAATCCCAAGCCCTTCCCTTTGTTCCCCTTATATGCGAGCTGAACATTGCACACGTCTTGAAAAAGCTTGCTGGATGTATCAAACTTCTTTATATTCACTTCGTTTTGTTGATATTTTCTAGTAAGAAGTCCCAGCTCAACTCTTACCAAGTCGCATTCCATGGTTTTTTATTCTAATATGGTTTTGTAATCATAGACCCAACATTTCTGTTGATTTACGTCCAGGTGGAGCTGAGTTATATCTTTCTTTTGTGCTTCAACCTTTTCTTTGAGTAACTTGTTGCTTTCTTGAAGGCTGATGCACTAAGCCATTGCATTGTTGTATTCATCGGTTATGTTGGAATTAAGAGCCCAAAGATGAGCAACCTTATTCCTGCAAGGTTCAGTGCACAAAAGATAGTTCACTGTGTCAATGGACGAGCTTGATTTGTCAGCGTTAGTTTGAGCTTGAGGTCGAGTTTGGGTTGCTGAGTTGCTAATTGCTACTTGCTGTGGTTGAGGTTTCTGCTCAGACACTTCTTCAGGATTAGACTCAGTTGATTTTGCATATCGATCTTGGAGATCTTGGTTTGAGTGTAAATGATCCCACAACCAAGAAACAAAGGAGTCTTTATAATCTCCTAGAATGCTATCCAACGCATCTCTTACTTCTTCTTTTCGCCTCCCATGTTCAAGCAAACACATAACATAGTTAGCAACCAGATCAACATTGTAGCCTCTGATAAGCTCATTGAGCTTTTCCTTCACTTCATCCCGTAGGCTCGAGTATTGAGTTTGGGCTGCAAACATCTTCGGATAATCGAAACCGGACAAGTAAACACGATAAAAAATGTTCGAAAACTGTTTTTACCATAATGACGCTAGATTTTTAATGCAAATACCATTGTGCCTAGTTCTAGGTCATGAGTGGTATAATTCTTTTCGTTAACTTTAAACGTGATGCATACGCGATGACCTTTTCACGTTGCTTAACACGCAACCCAAGCCTTGATGCGATGCATCACAATACACCACAAAGTCATCGGTGCGATCGGGAAGCGATAATATCAACGCCTTACAAAATTTTTCCTTTAATAGTTGAAATGCTGATTCTTGTTTTTCTCCCCAATCAAACTTCTTATCCTTTTGTGTAAGCGAGGTTAGCGGCTGAGCAAATTTTGAGAATTTCTCAATAAATCTTCTGTAATATACCGCTAAACCTAGAAATTGTCATATTTCTGTGGGGGTTCTTGGTGCGGTCCAATTCTTTATAGCCTCGATCTTTGAGGGGTCAACGCGTATCCCGTTCTCGTTCACCACGTGACTGAGAAACTGTACTCGCGAATCCAAAATTCGCATTTCGAGAACTTGGCATATAATTGTTCCTTCTTTAGCAACTCTTGTATAGTTCTCAAGTGTTGTTCGTGTTCTCCCTCGGTTCGCGAGTATATTAATATGTCATCAATAAATACGATCACGAACTTGTAGAGGTATGGCTTGCATACTAGGTTCATCAAATCCATAAATATTGTAGGGACATTCGTTAAACAAAAAGGCATAACAAGGAACTCGTAATGACTATAGTGAGTCCTAAACGCCGTCTTAGGAATACTTTCCTCTTGGATTCTTAGTTGATGATACCCGGATCTTAAATCAATCTTTGAGTAAAAGCTCGACCCTTGTAATTGATTGAATAGATCATCAATCCTCGGTAATGGGTACCGGTTCTTGATGGTTAACTTGTTTAGTTCCCGGTAGTCGATGCACATTCGGAAGGTTTCGTCCTTCTTTTTCACAAATAGCACCGGAGCTCCCCAAGGCGAGAAACTTGGTCTTATGAATCCTTTGTCAAGCAACTCCTGAAGCTGAGTAGCTAATTCCTACATCTCCGAGGGCGCTAGTCAATATGGGGCTTTCACCACAGATGCCGCTCCTGACACTAGGTCAATACGGAACTCGACCTGTCTTGTGGAGGTAGCCTTGGCAAGTCTTCCGGAAAGACCTCAGGGTATTCCTTTACTACCGGTATGTCCTCCACCTTGCGCTCCTTGGCCTTTTTGTCAACCACGTGGGAAAGAAAGGCCATGCATCCTTTCCTCAAACATTTTTGAGCCTTCATGCAATTGATTATTCATAGTGGCGTGTCATGTTTCTCACCGTGAACCATCAAATGTTCTCCGTCGGGTAGGGGAATGCGAATGACTTTCTCGTGACATAGACTTCGGCTCGATTATCGGATAGCTAATCTATACCAATAACGACATTGAAACTACCTAGTTGAACTGGTAATAGATCTATATCGGACATTCATTCGCCTAGTTCTAAGGTACACTTCTTTATAATTTCCCCCGACTCTACTAATTTCCCGTTAGCTAGTTCAATCGAGTATGGAACATATAATTTTCTCAATTCTACCCAAAGTATATTTCTAAATTCTTCAGAAATAAAACTAAAATTTGCCCGTTATCAAAAAGAATAGATGCGAAGTGATCGTTGATAGGAAACGTACTGGTGACTATATTCGGGTCTTGGCGAGCGTCCTTAGCTCCAATCACGAAAGCTCTTCCTCGAACTTGGTTTCTTGTGACATTTGTGTCTTTTCAATCATTCCACAATTACAAAAAAATTCGTATTCAATGAAACCCTATGTTTTATTTCCAAATATTTTTTTATTCAATAAAATCTTTTATTTTATTGATGAGAATGCAAAAATGTCAATCGTAGCACAATTTCGATCATTTTCGTGTACGTTAAAGCGTTTTACGCATTTTTGCACAACCGAATGAACCGACATCCACGACATTTTCGGGCATAATCCAAGTTACACATGTCTTAACACCTTTATATAACCTAAATATTAGGTTAAAGGGGTTAAAAATGGCAAACAAGTGAAAATACAAGTCCAAGGGCCAAAAATGTCAAAACAAATAATAAATATTTTTGCTTCTTCACCAAGTTTGCCACCTATCTCCAATTTTTGATACCTAGCACTCACTTTGCCACACTTAATATTGTGTTGACACATGTTAGGACACTAATCCACACTTGAGGACACTTATCATCACCTCCTTAATCCTAAAATACTATAAATACCCCATGATTCTTCCATTTTTTTCCACACTACTTCAAAACACTTCAAAGCAAAGTGTGAAGTTCTTCTTTCTATCCTTCTTGGAGCTTGTTTCCAGCCTTTGGAAGCCTACTATCTTGAGTTCCGAAAGTGTTCTTCAACACGAGTAAGTACTCTTCCTAGTTCTTTCATTTTATTTTAGCTATTTTGAGCTAAAAGCCGAACAGTTTGGCTTCCTGATTGACTTTTGGTTCTGACCATATTTGGTCAAGTCAAAGTTCAATGAACTTTGCAACATGATCGTAATCAGGCTCGTTATAATCCCTAACGATTTCACCTTCTGATTACCATGTTTACTAGTCGAAGTGACGAGTAAAAGTTTCGGTCAAAAATGCGCATGATCTGCATTTTTTGATGAAACTATTTTCGGTTATCAAAATACCAAGTTTTGATAACATATCAATTTTATAAACTTAGTTATACATATTTTGACATGTCTAACCTGTCACTTCTAGTTTAGTGCTTATTTAGGGTCGTAAGTCGAGCGGTCTTGACCACCGCTTTGACTTTCGAATCCGACCCGTTTGGTCAATCTTAGGATCCGACCAAACATATATTTTTGACCATAGTTGTAGGGAATAAACTACTGAGATTGTACCTTATGGTCACGTCGTTTGGTTAGTGTTATGATAAGTTACTTCTATGTTCTTAAAAAAATGATGACCAAAATGCCCTTTTGCGCATAAATCCATTTTAAACACATGTAACCAAATTTTTGACATATAAACTGATGTTATAAAATTTTCAAACATGTTTGAGTATTTAAGACTTATCATAGGACGATCACGCATTTACGCTAATGACCCGTTAAAGTAGCATAAACTACCTTAACAAGTCATAATGGGTCAAAAGCACTTAGGATCATTTCCAAATCAGAATGTTAAGTTTGTTAAACCATATTACATGAGTTCCAACACTCGTTTGGTTTATAAGACTTCATTCTATCCGATCTCCCGTTTGTAGTCCCGACACGCTAACATATTTACCTGACACATTAGGACACGTTTGAGCTTTGTTTATTCCGTTGATCAAGAACACTTTCGCAATCCCAAGTGAGTACATAGCCCCCTCTTTTACGCTTTCAAATGTTTTAGGGTGATTCATATGTGCTAAACTATCTCTTCAAATCTACATATTTACTACGCAAGGCTTATGTGAGTACATGGCCCCTGTTTTACGTTTTCAAATGTTTTGGGGTGATTCATATGTGCTAAACAATCTTTTCAAATCTACATATTTACTACGCAAGGCTATTGTGAGTACATAGCCCCCCTCTTTTACATTTTTAAATGTTTTGGGGTGATTCATATGTGCCTATAATTATTTTCAAAAATTCAAAACAATATACATGGTTTATGTATACAAAAAAAAATGATTTTCAAATTGAGTACATAGTTCCCCTCTTTTACGTTTTGCAAACATTTTGGGGTGACTCGTATGTGCTAAATCATTTTCTAGTTTTCAAAAACAACGTCTATGGTTTATATATAAAACAATACGATTTCAATAATGTGAACAACTTGTTGGTGTGTTATCCAAAACATGAATGACATTCATTACCTTTAGCCGAAGCGACCAGTAGTATGTTATGGTACCATAGGACTAACAATCCTATTATCGGACTGTTCACTGGATTTGGTGAATGTTTGGGTAATGACAGAAATTGTATTTAATTAACAAATCATTTGTTGATTTGTTGGTCTAGTTAAAGAGACCCTTTGGTGGTCTATTAAAGATACCCTTTGGTGGTATAGTCAACACAGGTTTGAATTTGTTCATTAAAGAAGGATCAAAAGTTTTCACAATTAAAAACACGGACGATTTGTTATGAAATGGACAATTGGTTTATGACATAGACGATTGATTTATAACACCGACGATTGATTTATAACACAGAGGAATGGATTTTAACAATGTCAAGCAATGATTTTCACTTAAAGATATAAACCATATGAAGTTTTATTTTGAATCAATCTGTTACAAGGTTTTTACAAAAGAAATGTTTTTGTCAAGATTCAGGCTACAAGGTTTTCACAACTCTAACCAACTTGTTTTAGTTGGTTAATTGTATTGCAATATGTATACAAAACCACGAATTTGACACACTCACAAAACCTATGTACTTGCTGGCATTTTTATGCTGAATCTCTTTTCACATGTGTTTCAGGAGTCAATGCTTGATAATATGATGTATGCTTCACGTAGAATGGACACAGGCCTTAGTGACTTAATACATGAAAGACAATTTATTTATTTGGTGTTTCTGTTTATCCCAAGATAATGTAAACATTTAAATGAATAAAACAAAATTTTAAATTCCATGAGTTGTGAAACAATAGTTTTGTGACATGACTCCCCGACGTTTCCATCGTGGTTTCGTTGTTTTACGCGGTCGGGGTGTTACATTGCTTTCAGGCAATCTTTCTTGAAATGCCCTTTGTCACCACATCCAAAGCAACCTTGATCTTTAGCATTTGTTCCCCGGCACGCATCGGCGCGATGCCCAAACCTACCACATTTGCCACACTTAGGACCTCGGCATTCCCCATAGTGGTGGAAGGGGCATTTGGGGCATTTTGGCGAGTCCCCAGTATAAGACTTCTTGGTGGTATTGTTCGTAGGGGTGATGACGCATGCCTTCGCTTTTTTGACTTCCCTCGTGGCTTGCTTTTTTCTATTATTGTTGTTATTACCACTTCGTGAGCCTTTCTTGAAATGAGCGAATTTTCTTTTGTTGGAGTCCGTAGTCTCCATAGTAGTTTCCTTTTCGTTCGCTCCACACTTAGGCAATTTTCCTTGACGCACAACCTTCTCAGTAAGGCTGACAGCTAGATCGATCGCTTCTCGAATTTTAGTGGGTTTAGAAGAGGTAACAAGACTTAAAATTTTGGGGGCCAGTCCCCAGATATACCTCTTGATCCTTTTGAACCAAGTTCCACCAAGTATGGCACCACTCGAGACAAATCATGAAATTGCTGCGTGTATTCCGGATATCTGAACCAATCATCTTTAAATTCCAGAATTCTGTTTCCAACTTCTGAATTTCTGACCTTGAATAATACTTTTTCCTCATCAGTTCCTTAAGTTCCTCCCATGCTAGGGCGTATGCAGCATCGTCTCCCTTAGTTTGGACCTGGAGGTTCCACCAAGATAATGCTCCATCTATGAAGAGCCCAGTGACATAAGTGACTCTTTGTTCGGCAGGGCACTTGCTCATCCGAATGATCGAGTCAGTCTTATCGGTCCAACGTACGAAAGCAGGCACCTCCGGTACCGTCATAATTCAAAGGTTTGCAGTCTAGGAACTGCTTGTAAGTGCAACCCGAAACCATTGTAGGCACCATTTTAAGTGTGAGTATTTCAAAAGTACGAATGGAATGAATGAGAGTATCATGTGGTTTTATGAATAACCGAGTATTACCAGTTGGAATGTTGCCTCCAGTTGAACCTCCGGTGCCACCACTATGTTCAGAACAGTTGGCTTCGTACTAGGGGATTGCCTGAGAAATGTGTTCGTTTAACTCTTCTTGAGTCGTCGATAACAGTTAGTGTTAGAACTCCTTCGGTGGGGCGGCATCGTTCTTCTAGTAATAAAATGTCGCTCACAATTAGCCGAATATTTAATAATAAAATTATTTTTTTGTCAAACATATATATATAACGTAAACAATATATGTATATGACGTAAACACGCCAATCATCACCAAAATCAGATAACTCAACATGTAGGACATCACCACATCATAAGACATCAATCATATGCTCACCACATCATAACTATATCAACCATGGTATCACCACGTCATAATAATAACAACCACAACATTAAAGAGATACAATTTGAAATAAAGAAAACACACTTTTATATATAATGACAACTTGTTACATTTTGTTCATGAAGATCAAAAGGACTTAGGGATACTAGTCTGTACAAGTTTTACAATACAAAAGTAAGATATTCTTCTACATTGTTTCTTCATGTCCTCAAGTTGTCTTCAAAAGTCAGGATCTTCAAAGCTGGGTCTTCAAGAGCTAGATTGTCAAAAGTGGGTCTGATCCCCAAAAGATAATAATAAACATACTACTTTGGTGGTGGGGGTGGTGGGGATGGTGATCGGTGGAGTAAACCGTGATGATAAGCCACCTCCTACTCTAGGCAAAAAATGTGCCTAGTGGCGACATTCTGGAAGTGCTCCAACTCACGCACTCGCGCCTCAGATGGGTAGGACGTGTGGTGAAATGGACAGTAGAATGGTGGGGTCAGTGGTGGTGATAGTGGTAGTGGTGGTGGTGATGGTGGTGGGTATGATGGTAGGGTTGGTAGTGGTGATGATGGTGGTGGGGGTGTGGCTCTTGCAGCGGTACGAGCAGCATGTTGGGTCTCCAACTCCCAGATCCTCAGATAAATCACGGAGATCTGTAGGTCGTGAAACGTCACCCTCTCCTCCATAGTAATCGGAGGGAAGTGAGAGGGATGGTAGGGGTCAGACGGGCTCATGCCTGGTGGGGGTGTAGGGGTATGCATGCTAGCAGCAGGTGGTGTGGGACGGGTGGTATACATGGGAGGTGGTCCAACTAAGGATGAGGGTCCAGCCGCATATGGATCGTATATACGATGATAAGTGGATCTGCCAGTCAAAAGCGGGGGTAGCTGCGGGTACCGCTCAAAGAGGAGTGTCGTGCGGGTCCAATATATGGAGCTGGTCCATGAGTAGGGGTACCAGTAGAAAAGGGGCTGATACGAACAGGTGAGGCTGCAGGGGGTGAGTGCATCGGCATAGTGAAGGTGAGGTAGCGGAAGAGGTATTGTAACATCCGTCAAAAACCGGATTTACCAAACCCGCTCCGTTTATTAACCGAACAATCAGTTAAAAATTTCGTTGCGTATTTAATGCCCAAATTAATTTTAAACGATACATAATTAATAAGTATATTGGAATATATAATTTATATTTGAAAAAAGTATTAAAAATTGTGGTTTAAAAATAAAAGGTTGCTGCCGGGTTTCGAACCCGGGTCAGTCAACCGGTTTCAGCAATGACTTAACACACACATGCTCAACCACTGCGCCACTTGTATTTCTTGTTCAATATTGAAGAAAATTAATTCATAGCATGAATATCGAATTCAAAATCGACGCGCCCAATCGCAGTCGTCGGAAATCCTGACGATTTCGCCGAGATTGGACGGTTTCTTCAGTTTTAACCGAAGCCTTAACTACTACATCGGTTATAACCGACGTCTGAACCCGCGACGCAAGTCATAACCGCCAGAAAACGTAATGACCGACGAATCAAGACGGAAAACGGACTAAATACGTCAATGTTCTGCCCTATAAATACCCCCTCTAACCTCTGTTAGCTTTTTCGCTCACAATCACACATTTCCCCGACGTAATTCCACTCACCGGACATTTCCACAACTCACCGGAAAACCGACCCTTTCACCTCTGTGCCTTACTGAACCCCCAAGCTCATACCGAAGCCACCCACATTCATCTCAAGCTCGCTGAAGACCCTCTGCCGCAAGACACACGTCGCCGGAATAGCTTGCTGTCACCGGAGTTTCGCCGGCGAAACAGAGGAGTCCAGTTCGGTATACCTTACACTTAATCTCTCGTTCTTTTTATTTAATCTCACATGCAATTAACCACCAGACACTAACGAACTTGATTAAATCTTCGAACCAGTCGGACCTCCGTTTCTGGTTGAGTCCAACGAAGAAGACGAAGTTTTAGTATCGTATAAGTATAATTAAAATCAAGATATATCTCGGGTTAGACACACAGTCCAGCGGTGGACTGTGTGCAAATAAAACACGCTTACGTCTCGAGTTCGATTCTTGTCCCACGCACACTCGCCTTAATAAAAATGTTCTTTTTTTTACCGAACCGGATTCACTGCTTATATATGTTAAGTTTAATAAAAACCGGAATAATAACCAAAATAGACACACAGTCCAGTGGTGGACTGTGTGAACGTTTAATCACACGTCACGAGTTCGAGTCCGGACTACCGCACCGGTCCGGACAATTATCTCACTTTTTATTTAAAACAGAAACGAAATTATTTAGTTTGTATATAAGTATAATAAAAATCAGATTATTTAACAAGTTAGACACACAGTCCAGCGGTGGACTGTGTGTTAACTCAACCCACAGGTCCCGGGTTCGAGACCTGTGGAGCGCACCGAGTCGTTAGATTAAAATCGTTTTTAAAAATAAATGATTTTCGGTTTAATTAAATTAGTATATAAATATAATTAAAAACAGAAATATTTCGGGTTAGACCCGTAGCTCAGTTGGTAGAGCTGCGTGCATGCGTACGGGAGGTCTCGGGTTCGAGTCCTGCCCGGCGCATATATACACACAATAAAACCGGTCAACAAGTCAACGGTCAACGGTCAAAAAGTCAACAATTTTTATTAATTTTTATTTATTTATTTTATTTAAAAATCAATTAAAAATACTTAAACATAACGTTTTTAAGGTTAGAAAATAGCCTTAAACTCACAAAAATATATCCAATCATCCTACTAAAATTGATTAATAAAATCCGCTTATTTACCAAACCATTATGTTATTATCTAGGTTAGTTTCACTCGTGGTTAAATCCAACTTCGTGCGTATTCAACATCATCAACCGAACGCACCCAATGTGAGTGAATCTTACAACTCCCCCTTTTTAATTACACGTTTTGGGGTGTGTCATGTGTCACCAAAATTAACTCGTTTATTTAAACTTGTGCCATACCATATTGTGATCTAAACTTAGATTGTATACATTGTTTGTAGTTATGTATTTCATATTGTCAATTTATATGCAATTCATTCATTAGGCCCATCAGTTCCTCGTGTGAGACGAGTTGAGCAACGCGTGCCTCAAAACAAATCCATTATTGTTCGTGTGTGTATTATTGAGTTTATATTGTTTGTAGTTATGTATTTCATATTGTCAAGTTTATGCAAATCATTCATTAGGCCCATCAATTCATCGTGAGAGACGAGTTGAGCAACGCGTGCCTCAAAACGATCCATTATTGTTCATCTGTGCATTATTTAATATTAATTGATTGGTGAATAAGTTTACATCTATTTTTACTCATGTGTGGTTGTGCACTTTATTTTATAATCAATTAAATAAACTTGTTCAAATGTTTTTCATAGGATTCACTCGCCAACTTTTTTTGTTGATCCAAAAACCATTTTTACACACGATACAGGTGAACAGGATGAAGCAAGGAAAACATAGGAAATGCCATAGAAGAAAACAATGAAGCCTAGATTGATGTTTAGGACATGATGTAATTATGATTGTATATTTCCCATTAAAATGTATTAATGAATATGAAACGTTATAATAAATGTCATGAGCTTTGATGATAACCCAATCATGCCCCGATCACCTTTTTTCCGCTGCGGGTCGGGGTGTGACAGATTGGTATCAGAGCCATGACTATAGGGATATAGGATAGGTTATTAGACCCTTAGAGCCTATACTATAGTTTGCCTAAATTTTAATTGTTTAGGTGGTTACATACAAACTTATGATGTTTATTTGTTTCATATTTGTTTATACTTACAGTCAAACATACATACTTACATACACATTCATCATACATATTTCAATGTTCATATATTCAATTCATCTTCATACTTTTGTTATTCAAAGATTTTGTTGCAATTTTCAAATATCATCAAAGTAAGTTCTGCGACGGGCATGTAGTAACTGGAAAGGTACAAGTACCGGTAGTCGGAACGTCCTGTCTAGGTTGGCATTCGTATAAATCCAATATAAGGGACCAGTTTGCCTACCTGGGGACTAACGATGAGAGTACGAAGGACCTATTAGGCCAAAGCATGCCACACCAAACGTCGTTCGAACTAACCCCACTTTGAGGTGTCACCATGTCTACACTTGGACACATTCCGAATATCATATGTTATATACATATTTCTCGATTTTCTCCGGGTTTTAGTGTACGTAACCAGGCTAACACATGCGAACCATATGAAAAACCCGGTATTCATGGGGGCCCACATGATTACGAAGGTGAAGTATGGCGGCATGCAAGGCCTAATGACGAGCAAAGCCCAAGACATCCTATGGATGTAGTAGATTTATTTTTCTATATTTATTTTATGAATGTTCATTCCTAAGTACGACCCATGATCCCAAAAACATCCAACTCATACTCATGATACGTATTCCTTGTACATGTCTTCTAGCCTCGCCCGTAGGAAGATGAGAGCAGGAAAAGCTCGCGAGCGCATGGCTGCCCTAATCGCTCAACAAATGGCTACCGTAATACCCAACATTGTAATCCAAGTCCAACAAGCACTTACCGCTAATCCTGTCAATCAAGAAGATCAACACGTTATCAACCCTCCCCCAAATACCACTAAATGCACCTACAAGCATTTCAAATCCTGCGACCCTCCAAAATACGAAGGGACTGAAGCTGTCACCGCTCTCCTCCATTGGTTTGAAGAAATGGAGAACACTTTTCTAAATTGCGATTGCCCCGATGATCGCAAAGTGCGATATGCTACCGGTCATTTATATGGAATAGCACTTACTTGGTGGAATACAGAGAAGGCCAAACGAGGCGTTGACGATGCTATGACTTTGACTTAGGAAGAGTTGAAGGAAATCATGACAAGAAGGTTTTGCCCAAGGAGCGAAATCAAGAAATTAGAAGATGAGTTCTATTCGTTGAAGCAAAAGGAAGCCGACCACACCACCTACAACAAAAGATTCCTCGAGTTAAATCAAATGGTTCCCAACTTGTTCACTCCCCTCTACCGTTTGATCGAGCACTACATTCGAGGTCTTCCGTCAAAGATTCAAGACTCTGTAATAAGTACCACGCCTGCAACTTTGGAAGCAGCAATGGAGCTAGCTACAGAGCTCACCGAGAACCGAATCCGGAACAAAGACTTCAAGGAGGAGAAGAAGAAGGACAAGGCATCGACTGAAACTTCAAACTCCACCCAAACCGAATCCCCTTCTCAACCCACTTTTAAGAGAAAAAGAGATGGGCAACTTTTCGCTACTACACAACGTAATCAACCAATTTCACACGCCATACCAATCCAAGCTATCCCAATCACGCAGATAGCACCCAACTCAACTTACCCAAATAAGAAACCATACCTTGGACCTCACCCTCGATGTAACACCTGTTTTTATCACCATCCCCTTACCTCACCTTGTCGACTATGTGCAAATTGTGGACGCTATGGTCATTTGAGCAAGGTTTGCCGCACCCCTCAAAACCAAACCACACCCCTACTCAAAATATGATCCAAACATATCAACAACCTCAATACCCCATGTTACCTTATGTTCGAGCTTGTTTCAATTGTGGCGACCCTACCCACTATAGAAACACGTGCCCTCGATTGGTTAACATCATAAACGCTCAAGCTCAATCAAACCCAGTTAACCAAGTAAATCAAGAAAACCCAATCACTAGGCCACCAGCAAGAGGAAGAGTTTTCAACATCAACGCCAATCCTGTTGAAGATGATGACAGCCCAAACGAAACCACCCAACTAGTCCTCTTCAGCGAAAATCAAGATTCAACTCCAATCGTTTAGTTTTATGTTTTTCTTTATGTTTTAGAATCACATAGAACCAATCATAACTTTAGGATAAAGCCAATGAGAATTTGACAAGAATATGGTGGATACGCCGCTGGTACTTCCTATATATAAGTATTCTTGTCAAAGGATCGGAGGCATTATCTGGCGGTTATGAGAGGTTCCATGTATAAACTGTTTGAGTGATTATTGGTTATTATTTTCAGTACATGCAATACGATCGGCTCCGTTTGATTGAGCCTTGATCGCACAGACATTTTTCATTTTCGGTACATGCAATACGATCGGCTCCATTTGATTGAGCCTTGATCGCACAGACATTTTTCATTTTCAGTACATGCAATACGATCTTGTGGTTGTTGTGTTTGTTGTAGAGTCACATAGAACTAATCATAACTTGTGGATAAAGTCAATGAAAATTTGACAAGAATATGGTGGATACGCCGCTGGTACTTCCTATATATAAGTATTCTTGTCAAAGGATCAGAGGCATTATCAGGCGGTTATGAGAGGTTCCATGTATAAACTGTTTATGTGATTATTGTTTAGATTAAATTTATTATTTTCAGTACATGCAATAAGATCGGCTCCGTTTGATTAAGCCTTGATCGCACAGACATTTTTCATTTTCAGTACATGCAATACGATCGGCTCCATTTGATTTAGCCTTGATCGCACAGACATTTTTCATTTTCAGTACATGCAATACGATCTTTTGGTTGTTGTGTTTGTTGTAGAGTCACATAGAAATAATCATAACTTGTGGATAAAGTCAATGAAAATTTGACAAGAATATGGTGGCCGCTGGTACTTCCTATATATAAGTATTCTTGTCAAAGGATCAGAGGCATTATCAGGCGGTTATGAGAGGTTCCATGTAGGATTTAGTATGTTTTGGTCAAAGTTTGTTCATCATACATTTCAGCGTATTTCAATTTCATCATTTAAAGAAGTTGAGCTATGTCTCACTTCCACAATGACTAACCTCTCCATCACAACAAACGAGAGAGGTACTGTCACCATTCAAACATGTATGCTATCATAATGTGGACTCAAATATTGGTTGTTGTATTTATTTATGTTCTAGAGTTACATCATAGAACCAATCATAACTCACTGATAAAACCATTGAAAATCTGACAAGAATATGGTGGATACGCCGTGGTACTTCCTATATATAAGTATTCTTGTCAAAGGATCAGAGGCATTGTCAGGCGGTTATGAGAAGTTCTATGTAGGATTTAGTAATTTCTTGGTAACTAATCATAACTTGCGGATAAAACCAACGAAAATTTGACAAGAAATGGTGGATACGCCGCTGGTACTTCCTATATATAAGTATTCTTGCCAAAGGATCAGAGGCATTATCAGGCGGTTATGAGAAGTTCCATGTAGGATTTAGTATTGTCTTGGTTGAAATTTGTGTTACATTTATATCATCTCGCCATTTAAAGAAATTGGATTGTGTTCTATTTCTACATGAACTAACCTCTCCATCATAACAAACGAGAGAGGAACTGTCACCATTCAAACATGTATGCTATCAGAATGTGGACTCAAATATTGGTTGTTGTGTTTATTTATGTTCTAGAGTGACATCATAGAACCAATCATAACTCACTGATAAAACCAATGAAAATTTGACAAGAATATGGTGGATACGCCGCTGGTACTTCCTATATATAAGTATTCTTGTCAAAGGATCAGAGGCATTGTCAGGCGGTTATGAGAAGTTCTATGTAGGATTTAGTAATTTCTTGGTACATTGGTTGTGGCGTTTATTTATGTTTAGAGTCACATCATAGAACCAATCATAACTAACTGATAAAACCAATGAAAATTTGACAAGAATATGGTGGATACGCCGCTGGTACTTCCTATATATAAGTATTCTTGTCAAAGGATCAGAGGCATTATTAGACGGTTATGGGAAGTTCCATGTAGGTTGTAGTATTAGAAATTTTGTTTTAGGATATAACCCTATCCTTCCAAACATATCAAAACTCTTACGCATGATATCATATTTAGTGAATCAACTCTGCTTATCAATATTTTTACCGTAGGCAACAAAAAGCGATTCCTGTAGCAGGGTACTTAACCCTTACAAGGAACGTTACCGCCTCAAACAAAAATTTAAACTCTTACTCTTTTTCTAAGTATGTAACTGTCAAACTAAACACCATCATTTTTAGTCAAATATATCACTACTTAAAATTTCGGGACGAAATTTCTAAAAAGCAGGGGATACTGTAACATCCGTCAAAAAACGGATTTACCAAACCCGCTCCGTTTATTAACCGAACAATCAGTTAAAAATTTCGTTGCGTATTTAATGCCCAAATAATTTTAAACGATACATAATTAATAAGTATATTGGAATATATAATTTATATTTGAAAAAGTATTAAAAATTGTGGTTTAAAAATAAAAGGTTGCTGTCGGGTTTCGAACCCGGGTGAGTCAACCGGTTTCAGCAATGACTTAACACACACATGCTCAACCACTGCGCCACTTGTATTTCTTGTTCAATATTGAAGACAATTAATTCATAGCATGAATATCGAATTCAAAATCGACGCGCCCAATCGCAGTCGTCGGAAATCCCGACGATTTCGCCGAGATTGGACGGTTTCTTCAGTTTTAACCGAAGCCTTAACTACTACATCGGTTATAACCGACCTCTGAACCCGTGATGCAAGTTATAACCGTTGAAAACGTAATGACCGATGAATCAAGACGGAAAACGGACTAAATACGTCAATGTTCCGCCCTATAAATACCCCCTCTAACCTCTGTTAGCTTTTTCGCTCACAATCACACATTTTCCCGACGTAATTCCACTCGCCGGAAATTTCCACAACTCGCCGGAAAACCGAACCTTTCACCTCTGTGCCTTACTGAACCCCCAGAGCTCATACCGAAGCCATCCACATTCATCTCAAGCTCGCTGAAGACCCTCTGCCGCAAGACACACGTCGCCGGAATAGCTTGCTGTCACCGGAGTTTCGCCGGCGAAACAGAGGAGTCCAGTTCGGTATACCTTACACTTAATCTCTCGTTCTTTTTATTTAATCTCACATGCAATTAACCACCAGACACTAACGAACTTGATTAAATCTTCGAACCTGTCGGACCTCCGTTTCTGGTTGAGTCCAACGAAGAAGACGAAGTTTTAGTATCGTATAAGTATAATTAAAATCAAGATATATCTCGGGTTAGACACACAATCCAGCGATGGACTGTGTGCAAATAAAACACGCTTACGTCTCGAGTTCGATTATTGTCCCACGCACACTCGCCTTAATAAAAATGTTCTTTTTTTACCGAACCGGAATTCACTGCTTATATATGTTAAGTTTAATAAAAACCGGAATAATAACCAAAATAGACACACAGTCCAGTGGTGGACTGTGTGAACGTTTAATCACGTCACGAGTTCGAGTCCGGACTACCGCACCGGTCCGGACAATTATCTCACTTTTTATTTAAAACAGAAACGAAATTATGTAGTTTGTATATAAGTATAATAAAAATCAGATTATTTAACAAGTTAGACACACAGTCCAGCGGTGGACTGTGTGTTAACTCAACCCACAGGTCCCGGGTTCGAGACCTTAGAGTGCACCGAGTCGTTAAATTAAAATCGTTTTTAAAAATAAATGATTTTCGGTTTAATTAAATTAGTATATAAATATAATTAAAAACAGAAATATTTCGGGTTAGACACGTAGCTCAGTTGGTAGAGCTGCGTGCATGCGTACGGGAGGTCTCGGGTTCGAGTCATGCCCGGCGTATACATACACACAATAAAACCGGTCAACAGGTCAAAAAGTCAACAATTTTTATTATTTTTTATTTATTTATTTTATTTAAAAATCAATTAAAAATACTTAAACATAACGTTTTTAAGGTTAGAAAATAGTCTTAAACTCACAAAAATATATCCAATCATCCTACTAAAATTGATTAATAAAATCCACTTATTTACCAAACCATTATGTTATTATCTAGGTTAGTTTCACTCGTGGTTAAATCCAACTTCGTGCGTATTCAACATCATCAACCGAACGCACCCAATGTGAGTGAATCTTACAACTCCCCCTTTTTAATTACACGTTTTGGGGTGTGTCATGTGTCACCAAAATTAACTCTTTATTTAAACTTGTGCCATACCATATTGTGATCTAAACTTAGATTGTATACATTGTTTGCAGTTATGTATTTCGTATTGTCAATTTATATGCAATTCATTCATTAGGCCCATCAGTTCCTCGTGTGAGACGAGTTGAGCAACGCGTGCCTCAAAAATTATTGTTCGTGTGTGTATTATTGAGTTTATATTGTTTGTAGTTATGTATTTCATATTGTCAAGTTTATGCAAATCATTCATTAGGCCCATCAGTTCCTCGTGAGAGACGAGTTAAGCAACGCGTGCCTCAAAACGATCCATTATTGTTCATGTGTGCATTATTTAATATTAATTGATTGGTGAATAAGTTTACATCTATTTTTACTCATGTGTGGTTGTGCACTTTATTTTATAATCAATTAAATAAACTTGTTCAAATGTTTTTCATAGGATTCACTCGCCAACTTTTTTTGTTGATCCAAAAACCATTTTTACACATGATACAGGTGAACAGGATGAAGCAAGGAAAACATAGGAAATGCCTTAGAAGAAAACAATGAAGCCTAGATTGATGTTTAGGACATGATGTAATTATGATTGTATATTTCCCATTAAAATGTATTAATGAATATGAAACGTTATAATAAATGTCATGAGCTTTGATGATAACCCGATCATGCCCCGATCACCTTTTTCCGTTGCGGGTCGGGGTGTGACAGGTATCATCTGCTACATGCTCGCTCTCGGTAGCGGCTGAGGATGATGAGATATCGACAACTGATATGACACGGGATGGTATATCAAGGATGGTTATGTTGTCGAATACCTCGCTGTCTCCAAGCTCGTCCTCCATATGGTCGACGTGGAATACGGGGATGTCATCGTCGTCATCATCTAGGTCAATAACGGGAGGGACCATGGCTAGAGGTATGGCTAGGAGTACTATCACGTCCTCTCCCTCCGGGTGACCATAAACAATCACATCATGTTGAGGCTGCGGGATGGCCAACACATCCTCTCCCTATGGAGCGTCGTCCACCACAGGGTCGGGAAGGACAAGAGGTAGAAAATCGTTAAGGTCCTCGTCGTCAGGGACCTCGTGGTCGGCTCCGTCCTTATGGGGTATGGCCTCAGTGTCGGAGTCGTATCCGTTGTCGGACACGTCCTCTATCGGATCCTCCTCGTAGCTCGACAAAGAAGACATGGTCCTAGCAAATAATCCGTACAATGAATAGACACATGTTAGTAATTTATTGTTACTTATGATATATTTTATATTAATCACCACTTCTCATGCAAAAATTGTTCTTTGGTTTCACTTGTAATCTTAATGTTTCGTGTCTATCCATTATAGACTAATCATGTATTGATCCTTGTTCGTTACTTATGGTATAGATCATGTGATAGATCCTCATGTTATCGTGACACAATGAAAACCCTTTGTCATATTTTCCGAAGATGTTATAAACTTTGTTTTCATGTGAGCCCTTAGTGATTGTAGACCAAACTTTAATAAAAGTTTTCCCGGTTTACTACAATCAGAGCTCTGATACCAATCTATCATACCTTGGTCATAGCTGAAGCGCAAACGTGTGACGATGAGGTAATCATTGCATCCAATCATGTAAACAAGTATAAATCAACATCAATGCCATACTGATATAAATTGCAAGCCAACGTTTACATTTTCCAAAAGTAAAATCATAGTTTTCAATGGTTTCACATTATCATCCAAAATATAGTTTAAAAGACATTACACCATAAAAGCATGATGAGGTTTTGACTCCTATATACCCATACAAGGTTGGGATATAAGAGGCAAATCATCCAAAAGGTGGCATTCATTGTCATGACATTTCCCATATCCCGAAATGTTTCACCAGCTCAAGTCTTGCATCCTGAAATACATGTAATTTTAAAAAGTCAACAAAAGTTTGCGAGTTCATGTAGTTCTTGTTTTCTTATAAAATGTCATGCTTGTAATCCGGTAATGAGATCTGAGTATGTTATTAGCATTCATGGAGTTTAAGGATCTATCAGTGTGTCGCGAGCACCCTGACATTTGTGCCATAAGTAAGCAACCAAACCGAGACAACTTTGACATCATTGGGGTCATAAAAGCACTACTAAGGGTATATCAACCATGAATGGAGCGCGCCGCAAACTCAATAGATCTATATCTTTTGCATCTTGGTCACTAAGTGATTAATGGTTGCTATTGTCATCATCCTACTTACGCACATTTGATCGTGTTATCATCTAAACCTATAGCTAACATACTGTTTGTTATGGCATGTGTTTCCCCTCGATGGTTTTAACCAAAACTTTGAAATAATTGAAAGGAGGGACATGAACTCACTATTTTGCGTTCCATAAGTCGTACTTATCTGAATTCAGGTGTCCGTACAAGTGTGTAACCAACATGTGTATTAACTTCATTATACATCTAGGTCTCGTTGGACCTCGTACAAGTTGTTCTACTTGAATTCTTGTTGTGTATTTATTTACCATATTAGAACACCTTTAATGTTATTATAGTGCTGGTAGTTCGTTTGTTCGATTATAATTTTTTATACATATATTTCACAAATATATATATATATATATTATATATATATATACACATATATATATTGTCATTCTTAAATTGTGTGTGAACGGGCCTCGCCCTTCACATGTCCTCGTGCCCTGCACCCGTGTCATCGGGCCTAGCCCATGTCATGTATGTCATTGGGCCTAGCCCATGTAATTATGTCATTGGGCCTAGCCCATGTCTTTAAGTGATTAGGCCTAGCCCATAAATTTATGTCATTGGGCTAGCGCATGAAATTATATGCTTGGGCCTAGCCCATGAAATTGTGTGATTGGGCCTAGCCCATGAAATTATATGTTTGGGCCTAGCCCATGTATATTATGTCTTTGGGCTTAGCCCATGTTATGTTTTTGTGTATTTGGGCCTTGTCCATGTCTTCTATATAATTGCTCTAGCCCAACATAATTTTTATGAGAACATTAGTCTAGCACTTGGTAATTTTTACTAAGTATAGACTTTTAAGTATGTTTATATATACTTTTATAAAATCATTATTAACTTTTATACATCCTAACTTTCGAGATTTTGTCATCGTTAATATATAAATTCGCTAAGAGTCTAAAATATATTATTTTTAGACATGTCGTCGTTGTTGTCTAATATATATATTTCTGCGTCGAAAATCGCGCAAGTGTCGTAGTAGCTCTTCATGTTGGCGATATGTTCGTTGACCGACGGCGAGACGGTGTATTGTATAAATTTGACCATTGTCTGCATAGTCCACTCGTCCGATTATTGTTTCAAGAATTGTGTAAAGGTGTATGCGTTCATGTTATTATACTTGGTAACCTTTAAGTATTTGATGTGTTGTATTAGTTGGGTATTTTGGTTGTATACCCATAAACTTTCTAGATACATACACATACATACACATGTATTTTCACACATTAATTATGGTGACAAAGGATATATATATATATAAATTTTTATTCCCAAATATATATATATATATGTATATATATATATATGTATATATATATATATATATATATATATGTAATAAATACTCATTTTTAACTTGTATAAATATATGTAAGTATTTGTTTAATCCTTGGAGGGTTAGGGTTTAACCCTTGTCATTAAAACTTCCTTAATGACGGTTTAGGTCACTAATCGCGTTTAGTCCCGTTAATCACCCGGTTCATTACACTCTAATCCGATTAGATTTTTAGAAAATTTCGCCATAGTTTCCCCTAAACTATGGCGTTTTCCACGTTTTAAAAACGTATTTAAATCATGTTTAAACCCACAATCACAATCAATCATCAACACAAGTTTAATATACAATTTTTGTATGCATGATTTATACACTTTTCATCCTCATTTCCATGGTCTTTTATAAATATATATTTTAACGGCTTTACTTAAAAATATTGATATTTTCACATATTTATTATGACATTAAAAGACATCATTTTTATTATATTTTCTAATCAAGATATCCGCTTGAAACCACTTTGTTTACTAAACTTTTTAAGATGATCATAACATAAATCATGGTGTTTATTCCTTATAAAAGTCACATATATGTAATAAATCATTTTTAAGTTGTAGTAAAGTTCATGGATCATGAGGTTGATAGTCTTGTTTAGATTTAAACATCACAGTGTTTAAATCATCATTTATAATCTTAATCATAGAAGATCACACACTTTAAACTACTTACTTTAACATAATCATGCTAACTAGTTAATACTAATACACATAATCAACATATAGTAACTATATTTAGTAGATTATTAAGGTGAGGTTAGGGTTTTTAGGTTGGATTTTTCTTTATTTTCAAGATGATGATCAAGTACTTTCATAAACCATATATCACAAGGAGCTTACATATGGTGAAAGATTAGCTTACAAGTTTGCACAAGATTAAGTGAAGATTAAGAAGACAAATAAGCTCCAAGGAAAGCTCTAATTCTCCTCCATGCTTGCAAACTCCATAGATGATCTTTTGAGGGATTGAAAGTGAGTAAAATATGGTATTTAATGGTGGAAAAGATGGTGGTTTATGGTGGTGGTGGTAGTCGTGAGTGAGGGAGAGCCCAAGGAGGTTTCATTTTTTTTTGAAATGAAGTCATGAAGTATAATGATGATTTTATAAACTTTCAAATCAAACCACATCTTCTTACCATGCCTAAGTCTCTAAATTTTCAACACAAATCAAGTGGGTGGGGGCCCACTTGAAATCGCCCATATGTAGGTGTATCAAGATTAACCACTTCCCAGTGTATATAACACACATACGAGTGCGGAATCCTCGTAAGTATGCAAACCAAAGCAAAGTAAGAAACACAAGATAACCAAAGATTCAATATCTTGATTAACAGAAGAGAACTAGTACAAACACATACAAACAATGTTCATACAGACTCAGGAAATACTCTGTGTTCCTGTGCTTCAGTCTCTCTCTAGTGTACACTTGCCAACAATTCATTGAGAAGTGCATGTCTGTTTATATAATGTCCACACCTAGCAAAAGTATGAAGAATGTTGCTGGTCATACGAAACACCATATGTCACGAAGAACATTCTCAAAAAGATGACTCGTACGAACGTGAACTGGCTCGTATGAATTATGGACTGGCTCGTACGAATCAAGCAAGATACTTGTTGAGATGAGCCACTCGTACGACTGATATGTGGCTCGTACGAGCAACATCTTTCTTGTACGAAGCATCTCTCACTCGTACTTGAAAGTGTTCTTCATAGAACGTGTCAACAGACATGACATACACAAGACTCAACAGTATGCATACATACAACTGTTTTACAACACAGACTAACTAATAGTCGTACTAAATCAAGATAGGAGGATATCTTAATTTGGTCGACACGACCAACTATACATACACAATAAACAATGACTGTTTAATTACAAATGTAACTAAGAACAAGCGACAAACTAAAAAGTGTATCAACAAAATCCCCCTTGGCTGTTGCTTGGTCTTTGATCTTCATTCCAAATTGCCTATTGTATGAACAAACTCCCTGAAATCTTCAATCTAACGTTGATTGATGATCAGGTCTTCTATACTTTCCAGAAACATCAAACCTTTCCTGTTTCCTCTTGAGTGTCACTAGAGGCAACTGAATCGGTCACGAGACTCTACCACTGGAGTTGAAGCAGAAACTTTTGGTTGCAAGGAGGAGGCTGAAGCATCATGATTGCCAGGGTCTTCACTAACTTGATCACGTTTACGTTTTATCTGTGACATCCCGGTTTTTCAGGTATCTTAAACGCGCTACTTTACGGTTATTCATTCCTACGCTGATTTAATTCGGAGAATTAAATTACACGCTCGCAATAACTACGCTAACTTTATGAATCTATTGGGTGAATTACGTGCTATGTGTTATTAGACGTTTGTAGATTTTTTAGATTATTGTATCACGCCTTGATTTCGCGATTATTAGTTATAAAAAAATAATAAATAAATATCGAACCGAACCGAGCCGCGAAACGTGTCGACCTCACCTCCTTGCGGCCCAAGAAAATAACCTAAACTTGAGGCCCAAGCCACTTAACCCAAACCCCCCTATTTGCGGTCACGCCCCTCCCCTTTTTCTTGTTATATATAAATGTATGATTGCATGAGATGTTGTTAAAAAAAAACAAAACCCTAGTCTGTAAGAGAAGGCCGACGGCAGCACCCCCCCTCACGGTCGCACAAGCTCCAACTTCCGGATTGATTCCAATCTTGTCCCGGTTCGCTAATCATCATCGTTTCAAGGTTAGGGTTTAATTATTTTGCGATTCACATTAGGGTTTGTGTAATCTTGATCATGATTATGTCTAATGGTAGGATTATTGGTATGAAAAGCGTTGTGATTTATGATTAGTTCGGATGATTGTGCGAATCTTTGCGATTGTGATGTTATGTTGAATACTAAAATCATAGGTTGCGTTTTAGCGATAAAGATCATGTTATATAATTATGGTTTGCATGAATATTGATATACATGATGATATTTGACAAATAAACCTGTTGTTAATCATTATTACTAAGCGTCATGATCGTTTAAGCATGTTCTAATGCGATAAAAGTCGAAAACAGTTTGCTGAATGACATTTATAGCCAACTTCAATTGGCTGTAACCTGATCATTATCTGTTGAAAAGTGTATAATCTGAAGCCTAAAACGTGTATTTTTGAAAAACCCTTCTAATGGCGCCAGATTCATATTTTTCTGAGGTCGTTTGCTATTTTTAAGTGGTCATTTAGTGCAGCAGCTGAAGCTGCGTAAATTCTGCAGAATTTGCTGGTTGTTTATCGAGGCGGATCTCATAGTCTGTAGGTGGTTGGGTCAAGAAATTTGTACAGTAACTGCAGACGGGAATTTCTGGAAATCTCCCACTGGAAGTTTGTTAATTGGATGAACGATGATTTTTAAATAATTTTTCCCGTGGACTGCAGTCAAAAAGCGACGAATCTGACTGCAGCCTAGTATATAAATGTTTATAAATAATTGGTAAAGCGTTAGGACTTGAAAATCTTACATACAATTCTATAGTTTAGTTGACACCTCTTGTAAAAAATTAGAATTTTTGGAACGTTGGAACTATTTTATAAAAATCCTCGAAAACAGCCCAGTTATGTGCGTACAAGCTGAAACATGATAACTTGCGTTTGTGTGTACCTAAGTGTTGTATGAGTTAACCTGTGTTTATGACAAGTTGGTTTGATCATTATTTTGTATGTTGATATTTTGCATGCATGATTTTGGTTTCGAATTGGCTGTTGCGTGCACCGTACTGTGTGTTAGTTATGCTTAGGATTTTGTGTCAGTGTGTTCACACACTAACTTTAAATTGGTTGTCATGTTAGGACGCGATTAGCGGTTCCATCACTTGCTTCTTTTGTGTTATTCTAACCGAATAATTTAAGGTGAGTTCACGGCCCCTATTTTATCCGGTTTTGAACAACAGGGGGAGAAACATGTATACGCTCTAAAACTCTATCTTTTACGTTATTGGAAATTAACGTCGTTAAACTATTCGGTAACTAAGTTAATGTTAATGTACGTTATGATCACTAAGTAGCTATATGACGGAAGTCCTCAACCAACTCTCGGATCGTTAGTATTGGGTTAGATAGCGGGGAAATTATAAGTAGTACTACTGGGCCTGACAAGCCCCACCCGAGCTAGTTGCGCTAGCCGACCGAGTATGGTCAACAGGTGATTAATTTGGCCTAACTTTCGCCATGGTCAGTGATAGACCTGGCAACACTGAGGCAACAACAGTCAGCTTCGATCGCAAACTCTTATGTGACGTAACTTTAGGCTCGCTACCTACATGTTAACATTGAACTTAATTACGAACCAACATTATTATTCCGGGTTAGGAATAATGGAACTATATCGTTATCCCGGGTTAGGGATAACGGGGAAAACAAACTTTTAAACCGAACTTGTGAACTTATAAAAACCTGTGAACTCACTCTTCTTTAATGTTGACACTTGTTTCTTTACATGTTTCTCAGGACGCTAGGAGCGCTAGGTGCACTCACTTGCATTTGATCAAGACATTTTTATCGAGTCTTATTTACGAATAATGTTTGGGATTTTTGGTTTTGGCGTTTATATTGGCGCCCGTTACTTTACTGTACTCTAATGCTTTCACTAAACTTTGAAACTAATGCTTTCGCTAAACTTTGAGACTAAGATATTTTGAAAATGACTATGAATGGTTAAACAAATGTTTTCGGAAAACGTTTAAATAAATCATATAGAGTCGTTCGATATTACTAGTGTCTGAGATTCTGGTTTGATCACACGCCTCGCGGTAAAACTCCGCAAGTGGAAATTGAGGGTGTGACAGATTAGTATCAGAGCCTCTAGCTATAGAGAACCAGGTTTGCATTAAAAGTAGACCTAAACTATAGCTGTTACACGACACTAGACTTAGTTGGCACCGAACTGTGATATCTTGTTATGTGTTATACTACAATTGCTTTATGTGAGATATATATGTTTATTGTGATGCACGCAACTCGTAACTAACTACACCAACCCAGCATGCAATGTCATCATCATCATCCGACAAATCTCGACAATCAAGGGCGTCGGGGAAGGCACCCATGGTCGAACCCTCACCACCTCATGGCGTGGAGACACGCTCAGCTGCTAGGAAAAGACTCGCTCTAGGAGGGGAGTCGTCCTCCCGTCGGACCACCGCTATACCGGTTGAACTGGTCAACTCATTAGGAGTAGGGGACGATCTACTTAGGGATATGTTAAGGAAACAACAGGAACAGCTAGAGAGAATGCAGGAGAATATCGAAGCACAAGGATGGATGATACGTCAACTAACTGGTAAAACTGGAAAGCTCGAGGAAGAGCAATATGAGAATAAGAGAGTTCGAAACATTTTAGCTAAGCATCTTCGTGCTGAGCAGCTGAGGGCTGACTGGCTCGAAGACAGAGTTCTTGAGTCCAGTTGGAGGATTCAAGAATTGGAGCAGAATCAAGCATCTGTCCTAGTACCGGCACCAGCACCGGCCCCCTAGCGCCGGTAGAGGAAGAAGAGGAGGATCCAGAGGAAGACCCAGAGGAGGATCCAGAGGAAGACCCGGAGGAGGATCTGGAGGAAGAAGAGCCGGAACAGGACCCGACTGTTGAAGCTGAAAATGCCGCAGAGGATGACGGCAATGATAGCGACTTGGGAGATGGAGACGTAGAAGACTAACTCGTCTCGCCAATCCCCATTTTGTTTCCTTTAGTTTGTTTGTTTCCACTTATGTTTGAACTTGAAATTTTATAATTAAACTGAGATGTTTGGTTGGTATTTTGTGAGACATTGCAATTTATTTAATCGAATGTTCCTTTTGATTGTTTAATTTGTTGGGTTGACATAACTTGTGTGATTATTGAAGTGTGGAATATGATAACTATATTGGATATATATACTTATCGGTGTGTGTTTGTGTTGTCTTGCGAAGATCTGAAATGGCAACTGGACGTCGCGGAAATATCAACATGTCAACTGAAGAATTGGCCGCATTAATCCAAGAACACGTGAATGCTGCTCTGGCAGGTGTTCAAAACCCACCAGCAGGTAACCAGTATTAAATTTTGATGGGAAAATCTAATAGTTTGGCTAGTAGACTTTCTCGCTGACTACCTATCCTCTACCCTCAGGAGGGGGTCTTAACCCCTACAAGATGTTCCTCGATGCAAAACCGAGCAAGTTCACGGGTGTTGAAGGACCCATAGGACTGGTCCGTTGGATTGAAAAGTCTAAATCAGTGTTTGAGATGTGCAATTGCCTTGAAGCCAATAAGGTCAAGTATGCTGCCTCAATGTTGGAAGATGGGGCATTAACCTGGTGGAACGCACAAGTCCAAACGCGTGGACTTGTTACGGCGAACGCAATGGCCTGGACCGAGTTTAAGGCCCTAATCAAGGAGGAATACTGTCCGCGGGACAGAGTTCAGCAGTTGGAGCAAGCGTTATGGAACCACAAGATGGTAGGGTCTGAAATTGAAGCGTACACGGCAAAACATCATGATCTGGTGTTCCTATGTCCCGATCTGGCTAACACCATCGAAAAACGACTTGAGTTTTATCTTGGGGGTCTGGTCCGTGAGATCCAGGGCATGGTAATGTCTAGCAACCCTACGACGGAGCATCAAGCGATTAGGCTAGCGCATAAACTCACCGATAAGGCGGTGGAGCAAAGGAAGTTGCCACCTCGGGGTGCAACTGAAGTTGTCCCTGATAACAAAAGAAAATTTGAAGACTCACCTGCTCTATAGTCTTCGTCAGCCCAGCCACAACAAGGAAACCAGAAGCGGTCCAACAATTTCAACAACAATCGGGGTCACAATAATCAGTCTACAAACAACACCCAGAACTCGAGAGGCTATGCGGGTCGAAAGCCGCAATGTAACCATTGTACCGTCCATCATCACGGCCCTTGCGCCGGAAATCGCTGCCAAAGATGTGGCAAAGCGGGACACGCGACAAGGGATTGTCACGGGGAAATCATGTCTCGACAAAATCAGAATCAGCACCAGGGTCAACAGCAAGGTAATAACCGGGATGCTATCAGTACGGTAGCACTGCCCATTTCAAGCGGGACTGCCCGCAGCTTCGCAATAACAACAATGGTGGGAACAACAACAACAACCACAACAATAACAACAACAATAACAACAATGGCAACAATGGAAATGGTGGCGCAGGAGGTGCCAAAGGTCGTGCATTCACGCTGGGCCGTGGAGAGGCCAGAAACGACTCGAACGTGGTCACCGTAAGTTTCCCCTTAACGATCATTTTGCTATTGTACTTTTTGATACGGGTGCGGATAAGAGTTTTATATCTAAGTCTTTTAGGAAGAACCTAAATCTCATGCCTAAACCCCTAGAGACCCCGTACGTCATAGAACTAGCCGATGGTAAATCTGTAGATGTGACCCATTTAGTAACCGGCTGTCAACTTAAACTCACGGGTCACACGTTTACCATTGATCTGATGACAACTACCCTGGGTAGTTTTGATGTGGTAGCCGTAATGGACTGGCTATCCGACGTTCAGCTGAAGTTCTCTGTTTCGAGAAAGCTATCTGTATTCCGCTCTCTAACGACGAAGTCTTGATGGTGCAAGGCGAGAAGGAAGACGCCATCACAAACATCATCTCTTACATGCAAGCTCAGAAATATCTTCGGAGAAAGAACTCCTTTGCTTTGCTCGCACTGGTCACCGAGCAGCCTAAGGACGAGAAGCGGATTGAAGATATCCCGTCATCCGTGACTTTCCCGATGTGTTTCCAGAGGAGTTACCTGGTCTTCCACCACATCGACAAGTGGAGTTTGAAATCGAATTGGCGAACCATGCGACTCCTATCGCCAAGGCCCCGTACCGACTAGCTCCAGCAGAGCTGCAAGAGCTGTCTACCTAACTTTAGGAATTGTTGGAAAAAGGATTTATCCGACCCAGTACTTCGCCATAGGGAGCTCTGGTCCTTTTTGTCAAGAAGAAGGACGGGACCTTCCGCATGTGCATCGACTACAGGGAACTCAATAAGGTTACTGTCAAGAACCGATACCCATTACCTCGCATCGACGATCTTTTCGACCAGCTTCAAGGGTCAAGCTACTACTCCAAGATTGGTCTACGTTCCGGTTATCACCAGTTACGCTCAGGGAGAAGGATATCTCTAAGACGGCATTTCGCACTCGGTATGGCCATTATGAATTCTTGGCCATGCCCTTCGGTCTCACCAACGCACCCGCGGTGTTCATGGACCTCATGAACTGCATGTGTAAGCCGTATCTCGACAAGTTTGTCATCGTGTTCATCGATGATATACTCGTCTACTCTAAGGGTGAAGAAGAACATGCTGAGCATCTACGATTATTGCTGGAACTACTTCAACAGGAGAAACTATATGCCAAGTTTTCGAAGTGTGATTTCTGGATTTTGGGAAGTTCAGTTCCTCGGGCATATCGTGAATGAAAATGGTATACACGTTGATCCCGCCAAGATCGATGCTATCAAGAACTGGGAAGCACCCAGGACACCGACAGAGATCCGCCAATTTTTGGGTTTGGCTGGTTACTACAGACGTTTCATCGAGGGATTTTCAAAGATCGCATAACCGCTTACCACTCTCACTCAGAAGGGCACTAAGTATGCTTGGGGTGACAAACATGAAGCAACATTTCAATTACTGAAGTAGAAACTTTGCAGTGCACCCATTTTGTCCTTGCCAGAAGGGAAAGATGATTTTGTGGTATAATATGACGCTTCCATTCAGGGATTGGGATGTGTACTCATGCAACGTGATAAGGTCATCGTGTATGCATCCCGACAGTTGAAGGTTCACGAGAAGAACTACACGACACATGACCTGGAATTGGGAGCAGTTGTGTTTGCACTTAAGATTTGGAGACATTATTTATATGGAACAAGGTGCACAATTTACACGGATCACAAGAGCCTCCAACATATTTTCGACCAGAAGGAGTTGAACATGCGACAGCGTCGCTGGGTCGAACTCCTGAACGATTATGAATGCACCATTCGGTATCACCCGGGTAAAGCTAACGTGGTAGCTGATCCCCTCAGTAGGAAGGAGCACCTGTAACCTCGTCGGGTACGAGCAATACAGTTCACAATTCATTCTGGGTTACCCGAACAGATACGCGACGCGCAGCTAGAAGCAGTTAAGGAAGAAAACATCAAGGCCGAATTTATGGGAAAGATGGAACGCGATTGGGAGGTGAAACCCAATGGTGCCCGGTATTTCATGAATCGTATATAGGTACCTCTCTACGGAGACCTCAGGAAGCTAGTTATGGATGAAGCTCACAAATCCCGATACTCTGTCCATCCTGGTTCAGATAAGATGTATCAAGACCTTAAAGCCGCGTACTGGTGGCCCAACATGAAAGCGGATATAGCCACCTACGTGAGAAAGTGTTTGACTTGTGCGAAAGTCAAGGTGGAATACCAGAAGCCATCAGGGTTACTTCAATAACCTGAGATCCCAGTGTGGAAATGGGATCAGATCTCGATGAACTTTATCACCAAACTCCCGCGAACTCCGGGTGGCTGCGATACCATCTGGGTAATCGTGGATCGTCTAACTAAGTCTGCACACTTCCTAGCGATCAAAGAAACAGATAAGATGGATAAGTTGACTCGCATCTACATTAAGGAAGTAGTTTCTCGGCACGGGGTGCCAACGTCCATCATCTCAGACAGAGATGCTCGTTTCACATCCAACTTTTGGTAGTCACTTCAGAAAGCGTTGGGTACACACTTAGATATGAGCACAACTTACCACCCTCAGACGGATGGTCAAAGTGAAAGGACCATTCAGACCCTGGAGGACACGCTTAGGGCATGCGTGGTAGACTTCGGGAACAGTTGGGAAATCCATCTGCCTTTAGTGGAGTTCTCGTATAACAACAGATACCATACGAGTATTCAGGCAGCACCGTTTGAAGCATTGTACGGTCGCAAATGTAGATCACCGGTCTGTTGGGCAGAAGTCGGTGACAGTCAACTCACAGGTCCTGAGTTGATACTTGAGGCTACTGAAAAGATTGTGCAAATCAGAAACCGCATGGTAGCGGCACGAGACCGACAGAAAAGCTACGCTGATCAACGACGCAAACCGCTCGAATTTCAAGTAGGTGACCGCGTCCTACTGAAAGTGTCACCCTGGAAGGGCGTAATTCATTTCGGAAAACGAGGCAAACTAAACCCACGGTACGTAGGCCCATTTGTGATTTCGAAGCGTATCGGGCCTGTAGCTTATCAGTTAGACCATCCTACCGAACTCAGTGGAGTTCACAACGTTTTCCACGTGTCCAATCTGAAGAAGTGCCTATCAGATGAGACCCTAGTCATTCCATTGGATGAGATTCAAGTGGATGAGCAACTGCATTTTGTGGAACAACCTATCGAGATCATGGATCGTGAGATTAAGACTCGAAGGCATACCAAGATACCAATTGTCAAGGTTCGTTGGGACTCTAAGCGTGGACCGGAGTTCACGTGGGAAGAGAGGACCAACTGAAAAGCAAATACCCACACCTTTTTGCAGCTGAGCAGCAATCTGACGTTACCACCAACTAAATTTCGAGACGAAATTCTTTCAACATGGAGATGATGTGACAGCCTGGAATTACTTGTACCATTACTAACAAACTGAATCTTTGTGTGTTGCATTCTAAACCGCGTTTACTCAATTTTCGGGACGAAAATTCTTTCAACGTGGGGATAATGTGACATCCCGGCTTTTCAGGTATCTTAAATGTGCTACTTTACGGTTATTCATTCCTACGCTGATTTAATTCGGAGAATTAAATTACACACTCGCAATAACTACGCTAACTTTTTGAATCTATTGGGTGAATTACGTGCTATGTGTTATTAGACGTTTGTAGATTTTGTAGATTATTGTATCACGCCTTGATTTCGCGATTATTAGTTATAAAAAAATAATAAATAAATAGCCAAACTGAACCGAGCTGCAAAACGTGTCGACCTCACATCCTTGCGGCCCAAGGAAATAACCTAAACTTGAGGCCCAAGCCACTTAACCGAAACCGCCCCCCCCCCCCTACTTGCGGTCGCGCCCCCCTCCCTTTTCCCTTGTCATATATAAATGTATGTATGCATGAGATGTTGTTAAAAAAACAACAAAACCCTAGTCTCTAAGAGAAGGCCGACGGCAACACCCCCCCCCCCTCACGGTCGCACAAGCTCCAACTTTCGGATTGATTCCAATCTTGTCCCGGTTCGCTAATCATCATGGTTTCAAGGTTAGGGTTTAATTGTTTTGCGATTCATATTAGGGTTTGTGTAATCTTTATCATGATTATGTGTAATGGTAGGATTATTAGTATGAAAAGTGTTGTGATTTATGATTAGTTCGGATGATTGTGCGAATCTTTGCGATTGTGATGTCATGTTATGTTGAATACTAAAATCATAGGCTGCGTTTTAGCGATAAAGATCATGTTATATAATTAGGGTTTGCATGAATATTGATATACATGATGATATTTGACAAATAAACCTGTTGTTAATCATTATTACAAAGTGTCATGATCATTTAAGCATGTTCTAATGTGCTAAAAGTCGAAAACAGTTTGCTGAATGACATTTACAGCCAACTTCAATTGGCTGTAACCTGATTATTATCTGTCGAAAAGTGTATTTTCTGAAGCCTAAAATGTGTATTTTTGAAAAACACTTCTAATGGCGCCGGATTCATATTTTTCTGAGGTCGTTTGCTATTTTTAAGTGGTCATTTAGTGTAGCAGCTGAAGCTGCGTAAATTCTGTAGAATTTGCTAGTTGTTTATCGAGTCGGATCTCATAGTCTGTAGGTGGTTGGGTCAAGAAATTTGTACAGTAACTGGAGACGGGAATTTCGGAAATCTCCCACTGGAATTTTGTTAATTGGATGAACGATGATTTTTAAATAATTTTCCCGTGGACTGCAGTCAGAAAACGACGAATCTGACTGCAGCCTAGTATAAATGTTTATAAATAATTGGTAATGAGTTAGGACTTGAAAATTTTACATAAAATTCTAGAGTTTAGTTACACCTCCTGTAAAACAATTGTAATTTTTGGAACGTTGGAACTATTTTATAAAAATCCTCGAAAACAGCCAAGTTATGAGCGTACAAGCTGAAACATGATAAATTGCGTTTGTGTGTACCTAAGTGTTGTATGAGTTAACCTGTGTTTATGAGAAGTTAGTTTGATCATTATTTTGTATGTTGATATTTTGCATGCATGATTTTGGTTTCGAATTGGTTGTTGCGTGTGCCGTACTGTGTGTTAGTTATGCTTAGGATTTTGTGTCAGTGTGTTCACACACTAACTTTAAATCGGTTGTCATGTTAGGACGCGATTAGCGGTTCCATCATTTGCTTCTTTTGTGTTATTCTAACCGAGCAATTTAAGGTGAGTTCATGGCCCCTATTTTATCCGGTTTTGAACAACAGGGGGAGAAACATGGATACGCTCTAAAACCCTATCTTTTACGTTATGCGAAATTAAAGTCGTTAAACTATTCGATAACTAAGTTAATGTCAATGTACGTTATGGTCACTAAGTAGCTATATCACGGAAGTCTTCAATCAACTCTCGGATCGTTAGTATTGGGTTAGACAGTGGGTAAATTATAAGTAGTACTACTGGGCCCGACAAGCCCCACCCGAGCTAGTCGCGCTAGCCGACCGGTGGTCAACGGGTGATTAATTTGGCCTAACTTTTGCCATGGTCAGTGATAGACCTGGCAACACTGAGGCAACAACAGTCAGCTTCGATCGCGGACTCTTATGTGATGTAACTTTAGGCTCGCTACCTACATGTTAACATTGAACTTAATTACGAACTAACATTATTATCCCGGTTAGGAATAATGGAACTATATCGTTATCCCGGGTTAGGGATAACGGGGAAAACAAACTTTTAAACCGAACTTGTGAACTTATAAAAACCTGTGAACTCACTCTTCTTTAATATTGACACTTGTTTCTTTACATGTTTCTCAGGACGCTAGGAGCGCTAGGTGAACTCACTTGCATTTGATCAAGACATTTTTATCGAGTCTTATTTACGAATAATGTTTGGGATTTTTGATTTTGGTGTTTATGTTGGCGCCCATTACTTTACTGTACTCTAATGCTTCCACTAAACTTTGAAACTAATGCTACCACTAAACTTTGAAACTAAGATATTTTGAAAATGACTATGAATGGTTAAACAATTTTTTTCGGAAAACGTTTAAATAAATCATATAAAGTCGTTCGATATTACTAGTGTCTGAGATTCTGGTTTGATCACACATCTCGCGGTAAAAGTCCGCAAGTGGAAATTGAGGGTGTGACATTATCTCCTGTGCTATGCATCTTTCATTCCACAGAGTGTTTACTCGCTTTTTGCTCATTTCAAACACGTCTTTAATACCATTAAAGCCTTCAACCAGTGTAGCATTACGAGAATGATACCATTCTCTTAAGTCGTTATGCTTAGCAGTTAATGTTACGGCAGATCATTGAACAACCGCACTACGTTCTTTCAGCCTATTCAACTCAATTCCTCGAGAGTTATCAGCTGCTCTCATATGTTGTAGCTGAGTTGCCTTTTCAGCATCTGCAGCCTTCAGTTGCTCATTTCTTTTCTTAACTACGCAATTTCATAATCTTGTTTTCTAACAGTCTCTTTCAAAGAATTTATCTCCAACTGTTGTTTGAAAACTGTGTTCCGATTTGAAGATATAAACTCCGAATGCTTGTTAATCCGGATTGCCGTGGCTTGCAGTTGAGAGAACAGAAAATCCATTTTCTCATCCTGTTCCATTTCAGAGAATAGACGACTGCTTTGTTTTGTATTTTGTTGATGAGTTGTGGACTAGGATTGTTGGACTGATGAAGTAATAGGTTGTGATTGAACTGGAGTATCTTTAGCCGAAGGTGTTTCAGCTGCAGTGATATTAGAAGGTTGTAGTTCAGAGATTGTAATGGGTTCCGTCATTACAGGTTCAGTCTCCTCCGTTGTAAAGGTAGACTGGACTTCTGCAACTTGTTCCAGTACAATTTCTTGATGTGAGGTTGTAGGTTGTGTGATTTCAGGTTGTGTTGCCGATGTTTCCATAGTCTTTCTGCTTTGTTTGTTTCGTTCCTTATCACCACCTGTATCACCTACATCACTTGCAACACATTACCATCATTATCACCGTCATCATCATCACCTTTTCTCTTTTGACGACCAAATTTATCCTCGATCATCTTTTTCAAAATTGGTTCTTCATTATCTGACTCACTGTCAACATGGCGCCACTTATCATTTTCTGGTGCAACATATTTATCATTTTCCTGAAAACCGATCAATTTACGAGGATGTGTTCTTTCCTTGTAACGTTTTGCTGCTACACCTCTAAAGATATTCAACGAATGTTCTATCATAACCTCAACTTTTAAAACATCGTTGTCATTCTCCGGAAGATTTGGATGTTGCACATTTAAGATCATTTGGAGAAAACGAGGATACATCCAAAACTTGTTTCCACCATATCTGGTTCTTCTCAGGTTTTTCTTCATGTTTGCAAAAATATACTTTGAAACACTAAACAGTTTGGTCAATGTCAAAGCTATCATGATTCCAACCAAGTCGTTATTCGCCATGTCATAACCACTTCGTCTGTTGCTCAAACACTAAATTAGAACATGTAGAAAGAACTTGTATCGGAGTGGTAACCATGCTTTGTTTAGTTGCCCTACGAGAAAATCTCCAACACATTTCATTCGTAGCAAACATCCACGTTGACATTTCAATGGAACTGAGAATGGAGCTTCAGGATCATCACCAAGCTGTAATACTGAGTTAATGATTTCAACATAGACATCTATCTTCAAGTCATTTACTCTCCCGCGGATAAGTTTCTGCCCATTTACTTCAATAACTTTAGCTGAATCCCAAAATTCTTTGATCAACGTCTTGTATACTGTAGTCTCGTGTGTAATAGCATAATGTATCCTTGAGTCGCACAAAAACTTCATTATACTGTTGTACTCAGCAAATTTGTCTTCCGAATCTAAGTAGGCCACCATGTTATGTCTTGGTTCTGACATAATTTCCACTTCTGACTTGTCATTTCTCTTCGTTGCGGGTTTTCTTTTAGTTCCTTTTGTTCCATTCTGTACACATAAGACAACAAGGATAAGAACATAAATTCTTAGGGAATATACACAAAAAGTTTTATTTCAAACTTTCTGTATGTATGTATTCCCTGGACGAAGAACTACTAACTCATACAAATAACAATTTATTCGTACGAAGAACAACTGACTTGGTTAAACACGTGATTTACTCGTACGAGTAACTGGCTCATACGAGTGACATGTTACTCGTGCGAGTGGTATTTCACTCGTACGGATATTGTTCGCACAAACAACTTAAAGAGAAGATTATTCATGAGGAACTTGTTTTTCATTAAAGATTCTTCACTTAAAGTTTGTTGTTCATGTCAGTCAAAATCACATAGTCAAATAATGTTCAAGTTGTTCATCTTAAAAGTATGCCAACATTGTCAAATATACCTTAAAGATATCACAGACAACTTAAGGAGAGGTGAAAGATGACGTGAGCAAGGTGAAAGTAAAGTTCAGAACTTCATCACCTTTATACCACATCAAGACACTTGTGCGAACTACCTTAGCTCGTGCGAAGAACTCCATTCATACAAGACCCCAGTTGTCATTCGTACGAGGCACAATGGCTTATACGAGTGATCTCTGATTTGTACGAGTCCAAGTTTTTCAAAAATTGGACTTTTAAGTTCTTCGAGGACCTTAGGTTTTTTGCTGACCTGTTTAGAACTTTGCACATATCCACACTAATCACAAATTAAGTTAGGAAAAGTGTTCGTTAAACAGATTTTGCTCTTTGAAATGAGTTTACCCGTTGAAAGAAAGTACTTTATGAAGTTATGATAGCAAGACAAATGCTTTTTAGGGCGAATCTTGGTAGAAAACTTTTGAGTTTCCATCTTTGGCTAAATCAGAAATACTTTAATTTATCAACAGAGTAAACTAAAATAAAATAACTACTAAAAGATAAAAATAAACTGTATATTTACTAGACAATTTTTTTTCAGAGTTTCAAGGTAAGAGAATCATACCTGCTTTTAATCTTGCCAAAAACGAGTTTTGTTTAAAACATCAAATTAAATTAATAAGTATTCTACTATGATTATCGGTATTGTTGTTCACGTAAGCTCAGCTTATCAGATGTAATCATGATTAGGAGATATGATTAATGTATGATGTATGCTACTAGCCGGTGTTCAACCACTACACGACACATTCCTGTATCAAGACGTGCACGAGAGAAAATCTTACCGGTGAGTATACTGCTTATCATCTGTTTTGACGTATATGATGTGAGATACTCACTTATTATAATTGAAAATAAGCCCTATGTGATTAAATCACTTATGATGAGGAACTTGAATTTCAAATGCATGCAGGGCACAGGAGTAGGTCCGTGAACAGGTTAGTACCATCGTACCGACAAAGAGACGAAGTTAGCTCCCACATAAAGCTGTGATATATTATCACTTATTTTTGGGTCAATGTGATATTTTTATCACTTATTGATGGTCGTATGCAGTATTTCCACGTATGTATGGTATCACGGAAGTTCTAGACTTGCATCACTGTTATTTTTTGGTAAAAGATTCAACCATGATACCCAGAAGATAAGCAAGCATAAAGACAGCATATCTCAGAACATCGGCGTACTATCAAATGAAATTTCGGTACCAAGACCATATGCCAATGAATGGTTCCCACCTGGCTTTCAGTCCGTTATGTTTATATCAACCTGCACATTTTAATCTGATTGTGAGCCTACCGATACATCATCAGTAAAGCTACTTATCAATTTTTGTTTTATGTTTTGACCGTTTCTGACAGATCGCCGGTGTGTATCATCATCTTCTCTTATCTTTCCAAGAAACTCATTTTTAATTTTTGATTTTCTATTGTTTTTGTATTTTTCTAAATTTTTCCCCCTTAAATACAAAGGGTAAATAAATGAAAACTTTACTATATAAAGGATATATTTTTGTATTTTCTTATGTTTTCTTATTTCTTAAAATTTTCTCCCCTAAAATATAAAAACATAAAAATAATAGAAAATATTTTTGTATTTTAGATTTTTAAGAAACTATTTATGAAAAATGATTAGCCAATGATG
Organism: Scalesia atractyloides; assembly: GCA_947069175.1. NCBI lineage: Eukaryota > Viridiplantae > Streptophyta > Magnoliopsida > Asterales > Asteraceae > Scalesia > Scalesia atractyloides. The sequence goes on from CAMTDV010000020.1 coordinate 49,402,532, forward strand.
ATTTATTCGGGTTTCACCTTGATGCCATTGACCAAAAGTAGAAAATCAAAACAAGATTTATCAAAAGCTTTTGTAAACAGGTCGGCACGTTGGTGATCGGTGTGGATTTTAACAACATTGATAAATTTCTTTTCATAAACATCTCGTATGAAATGGTACCTAATCTCAATGTGTTTGGTTTTTGAGTGTTGTACAGGATTACGAGTGATCTGTAAAGCAGCTTAGTTATCAATAAAAATAGAAGTAGTTAGAAATTCAAAACCGTAGTCGCGCATTTGCTGTTGGATCCATAGAACCTGAGAGTAGCAACTAGAAGCTGAAATATACTCAGCCTCACAGGTTGACGTAGCTACACAACTCTGGTTTTTGCACTGCCACGTGACTAGGCGATTTTCCAAGAACTGACATCCTGCTGATGTTGATTTTGCATCGATCTTGCAGCCACCATGATCAGAGACATTGAATGCTGTCAAATCAAACTTATCATCCTTAGGGTACCAGAGACAAGTGTCCAGGCGACCTTTCAAATAACGAAAGATTCTTTTCACAGCCATCAAATGAGAAACCTTTGGACTTGACTGGTAGCGAGCTAGAAGACATGTTGGGTACATTATATCGGGTCTTGAAGCAGTAAGATACATAAGAGATACGATCATAGCACGATAAAGAGATGGTTCCACATGTTCCCGCATTCCATCAGGTGTAATCCCATGATTTTGAGCTAATGGAGTTCCTAAAGGATTTGACTCTTCCATCTGAAATCGTTTGAGAATATCCCCAACGTACTTGGTTTGATGGATGAAAATCCCTTCCTTAGATTGATGAACCTGCAAACCTAAAAACAAAGTCATTTCTCCTATTGCGCTCATCTCGAACTTTTCTTGCATCACCTGCTCGAATTCTTTGCACATTCTCTCGTTTGTAGACCCAAAAATAATATCATCAACATACACTTGTACCAGCAATAAGTCCTCATTTTCTTCCTTGATGAAGAGAGTACAGTCGATCAATCCACGTCAAAAACCATTCTTCAGAAGATAGGAAGACAACGTTTCATACAAGCCCGAGGAGCCTGATGAAGACCATATAACGCCTTATTAGGAAGCCAAACCTTGTCAGGATGGATTAGATCTTCAAAACCAGACTGTTGTTCAACATATACTTCTTCTTTAACCACACCATGAAGAAATGCACTCTTCACATCCATTTGATAAACGGTAAACTTCATGTAGGGCGCATAATCCAAGAAGATTCTTGGCCTTAAGACGTGCTACCGGTGCATAAACTTCATTGTAATCAATGCCTTCTACCTGATTAAAGCCCTGGACAACCAATCTTGCTTTGTTTCTCACAAAAACACCTCGGTCATCCTTCTTACACTTGTAAACCCATCTTGTACCAATCTTCTTGTAGCTGTCAGGCCTGTTAACCAATTTCCACACACCGAACTTCTGAAACTGCTGAAGTTCTTCTTGCATTGCCTCAACCCATGAGTCTTCTTTCATTGCCTCCTTCCAAGATTTCGGTTCTACTTGGCAGACATAGCACGCAAAAGACCAGTCATTTTGTTCCCTAGATTCCCTAATAGCCGAATAAAAACCAGCACTGTGGTTGTTCCTTAGTTGATTACGTGTCTGCACACCACTGTGGGCATCTCCTATAATATTCTTTTGAGGATGGGTATTATGGATTCGAGTTTCAGGAACATCAGGAACTCGAGAATTTATACCCAAATTGTTGATATTCAGATCAACAGCTAATTCGTTTGCTGGATTTTACGAAGATGTAGATGCATTACTTCAATCGTCCCTAGATTTTGCACATTTGACGTGACATCTGAAATTCCAGGAACCGGACCAGAAGAAGCTTCATTTACATCATGGAACTCATCATCTTTTGACGAAACATTGTAATCAGCAGCATCTTCGAATTCCTCATTTTGAACAAGATTGTTAACCGAAGTAGACACTTGAGGGTTAACAACAATTGGTTGTACTAATGACGAGTTAACTTCAGTATCACTTTCCAGTAGCATTTGAGCAGCTGCAAATGCATCATCAAAAGTTGGCATATTAAAGGAGTTAAACAGCCCATCGTAGTCAAACATCCAAGGAGCACCTGGAGCTCTTACTGATTCAGTGTATCTTTGAACCTTAACTTCACCCTATTCTTCAATCTTTTTCGATGACAAATTCCACACTCTGAAATTAGGAGTAGCATATCCAAGAAAGAAACCTTCAATAGCCTTAGGACTGAACTTTCCATGTGGATCAATCATAGTGCATGGAGCTCCAAAAGGTTCTAAGAAAGACGCATCCGGTTTCCTTTTATGTAACAACTCGAAACATGTTTTCCCATGCCTCTTCACCGTAATAACTCTATTCATCTTATAACATGCAGTAGCCACAACCTCCCCCCCAGAATTGAACAAGAAGTTCTGATTCTACTAACATAGTTCTTGCAGTTTCAATCAGAGTTCGATTTTTCCTCTCAACGACACCATTTTGTTGTGGAGTGTAATGAGAACTGTACTCATGCAAAATGCCTTTAGAGGAACAGAACTCATCCATAACATGATTCTTGAATTCGGTGCCATTGTCGCTTCTGATTCTCCTTATCTTCAAATTGTACAAATTTTCGAGTAGCGTTAGGAGATTCTTGAGGATTTCAGGAACTTCACTCTTGTGTGCCAGCATATTTACCCATGAAAATCTTGAGTAGTCCATCAGTAACTACTAAGCAATAAGAATAACCAAAGGTAGTCTTGTGTTTCATAGGTCCAAAGAGGTCCATAAGAAGACGTTCCAGAGACATATTCACCATGTTAATCTTCTTCACAGGATGAGATTTTCGACCTTGCTTTCCCTTTTGGCACGATACACAGACGTCTTGTAAATGAAAGTTCTTCACTGGTACACCACTCACAAGATTGTTTTTCACTAAATAGTTCATTTTCCTCAAGTGAATGTGTCCCATCCGTCTGTGCCAAGAGATTGATTCTTTTTGGTGGCTTTTGAGACAAAACATGTGACTTGTGCAGACGTGGTAATAGCTTGCCTCATGTCAAGAATATACAAGTTATTAATTCTTTGAGCCAACAGGAGAATCCTTTCTTTGGGAATCTTGAAACCAGGTTTCAGCACATACATCCGACATCATCAAAATGAACCATGAACTTCTTGTCGCAGATTTGAGAAACACTTAGAAAATTGTGATCAATTTGATGAACATAATTGATCTTATCAAAACTAACGACACCGTTGGATACCATTCCTTCTCTAGTGATGTATCCGCCCTTATCTCCAGCAAAGGCAACATAACCTCCACTAATGCTTTTCACATCATAAAGAAGCCTTAAGTAGCCTGTCATGTGCCTTGATACTCCCATGTCAACAATCCAATAACTATTCACAGTTCCTCTTGGAACACCCTGCACATTTCAATACCCAATCAGTTTGAGATGGGGACCCAAGCCTTAGTGGTCTTGGGTCGACCCTTATCATCAAGAAACATGATTTCTATATCTTGATGATTTGGAAACTTTGTGCCTCCCCTTGAAACATTACTGGTCTTAGGTTTCCAAGATTGTTGAAATTTACCAGAATGACTATTATTTACATTTTTAACTACTTCTGGTTTTATCAAACTTGAAGAAGTTCGCTTCCTTTCTGAAAAATCCGGTTTTAATGCCTTTTCAATTATTTTTACTTGTTTATGTCCCTGTTTTTCTTCTTGTTCTTTAACAATACGTTTGTCTTGTTTTGGTGATACAGATCAACGTTGGCAAGTTAGTTCCGGAGGGGCTTTTTCAACAAACTTTGGTTTTGCTGGATTGGTACAGTTTTTGATAATGTGGCCAAACTCTCTACACTTCAAACATGTTCTCCTTTCAACAAATTTAGGAGATCATGTTTTATGACTTGATATTGAACTTGTGGTCTGGAGGTACTTGGTTTATCTTCACACCCATTTGTATGCTGAGTGTAATTGTTTTGACTGTTACGCTTCAAAATCTTGACTTTATTTACAAAATCAATATTAGACATGCTTTCAAAAGTCTCGATTTTATCAGTACCAGTTGATCCCACAAATTTAACATTCTTCAATTTCTTCTTGTAGCGAGCTCCTATGGTTTCAACTTTTGGTTGTGATACCTTAGGTTTTTCAGCTTACTTTTCTTGTTGTTTTTCTTTTGAAATGAATAATGGTTGTGACTTGATTGGATTCTTCTTTTCCAAAAATTTGGTTGTTGAGTTTTCAAAAATTTGATCAATAGAGGTTGGATTTACATTTTTTATCGGAAAGTCTTTGTTCAAGTAAATTTTCTTATCCCCAATCAAAGTATACAACACATTATCATTTTCGATTGTAGACTCACTTGTCTTGAAAGATTTCATAGGATCATTCTCTTGATTTGCAACAGATTTCACGTCAGGAGCAACAAAAATTTCTACCCCTTTTTCTTCGTCAAGAGATTGATCCTGATCGGTTTTCTCTGACTCTTCATCTGAAGAATCATCCTCCTCTATTGTAGAAGTATTCTGATCAACAAGTGATGATGAGTTCTCTGATTTTCTTGATTCAACTGAGGAATTGTCCAGCTTAAACCCTAATCCAGCTGCCAACTCTTCACGATTAAGAGGTACAGATGGTTCAAAGCGTGGCATTTCCTCTTCATCAGGCAATTTGGTATAATTGTGTTTCAACGGAGGTGGACACATTTTATACCCAATGCATTTGACATCTCCCTTAAGCTTTTGAACGTCAATGATGTGATCAAGCACATATCGGGGGTTAGAACAACTTTCCAATTTTAGCTTAATTGCATCATGTGCACATTTGGCAATGGCTAACTCCTTTTTTCGTTTCTTCAAGGATATTAATGTAGTTATTAATTCTTGTTTGCTTGTTCAAAACTGTTTTAGTTAATTCAGAAATGCTTTTCTTAAGAATTTCAATTACAGATTTGAATACTTTTTCGTTTCGAGTTAAAGCCAAATTTGCCTCTTTACATTTTGACAGTTCAACTACTAGGCTTTGATTATGACTGTTTATTGTTTCATATGTCATTTTTAATTCAGCACAGTCATTGCATATCTTAGGAGAGTCGGATTTTACCTGACTTGTTGAACCTGCAACATTAGCCATGAAAGCAGTATGATAAGAAAAGGACGCATTGTTGGCAAAGATTTTCTCCATTTCCTTTGATGCAACTTCTGCTTTCCTTATCAAACCAGCCTTTTGACTTTTTAACTTTTCTTCTCCTTCCAGCAACTCATTGACCTTAATATCAATCATTTCCCTGACATCTGGATTAGATCCATAACCACCTGCACTTGAGCATTCTTCATCAGAACTCCCATGATACCCAAAACTATCATCATCATCAGAATTGTCAATGCTATGAACGTGTTTGATTCGATTGATAATCTTGGTATAACATGCAGTTCCCATTGATTCTTGTTTCCCAATTGTATTGACCAATCGCATCCTTCATCTGCTTGAACTACTAGAGCTCTGTTTGTGTTGTTTGAAGGTCCAGTCTGGTTAGGTTTATTTGGGTTGTTAACAGCAACTATTCTTCATTCATTGTTAACTTGAGTTGAGTGGGATGGTTGTGATTGATTTTGGAAAGGGTTGTGATTTCCTTGTTTGTTGGGTCGAGTACATTCACGCTTGAAGTGACCTTTTCACCACAATTGAAGCAAGTAACAACATCTTTATCAAAACTATATTTCATATCTTTCTTGCTTTCCAAACTCGTTCTCCCAGTTCTGCTCATGTAATCCTTAGCTCTTCTGATCGCACTTGCAAACACCCATTTAATATCCATCAACTCCATCTCATCTCTGTCTATTTGTTGATAGTCTTCATTAGTCAAATTGATGTTTCCAATTTGACCAGCGACTAGTCCACTGTAAGCACTAACCATAGTGTTCAGAAGTTCCATATGTTCCCGAGCAACTTCTACACTGACCTTGGAAAGATGTGATGCATCAAGTCTGACGGTATTAGGATTTGCAGGTTGAAAGTTGTTACCATAGAAAGCTTGTTGAGAGGCTTATTGTGGAACTTGAGGTGTAACAACTTGAGGTTGTGGTAGCAAGGCTTTAGGATCAAATACTTGACCATAGGTTTATACTTGAGTCGGCAGATTGATCTGTTTGAACTGGTGGTGGTAGAAAGGGGTTAACATTTGATACAAACGCGGTTTGTAGTTTTGGTTGCTGAGTTGTGCTCACACCTGTGTTTATACCTCCAAAGTACATCTCAGGGTTTTGTGGAACAGAAACCCTTTTTGCTTTCCGAATTTCTTCTTCATTTTTGTTCTGCAGTTTCTGAACAAATTCATAGATACTAATTATATCCAAAACACCTGTATGCCTTAGTAAATCAATAAATTGACTCCATTTTGGCGGTAAAGCGTTAGCAAAACGCATCACGATTTCTTGTGGAGATGCTAACACTTTGTATGAGTACATTTCACTAAGCAAATGGTAGAAACGTGTTGTCATATCATTCAGTGTTTCACTCTCCATGAACATGAAACCTTCAAACTCTTTCTTTAGCATATCTTGTCGTATTTTTCTGGTTGCAACATTTCCTTCTCCTCTTGCTTCCAAAGTATCCCACAAATTTTTGATGGTAGTACAGTACACAAACTGATGATAGATATCCTTATGAAGTGCTTGTGTAAGGATAGCAAACGCCTTCTTCTCTAGATCATAGGCCTTTTTATCGTTTTCATCAAAATTGGCTAAGGAGGTTGGATTTGATCCTGCTTTTCAAGAGATTCCTTGTATGGTGTAGTAAAACATGTCCGTAATTCTGTATTTTGACCGAGAACATATGTATGGAAAATGACTTTTCAGATCGGTTGGAGATGTAGAAGCTTAACCACTTTGCTTTAGGTAAACAGAGACGAGACGCTACGAGGACTTACTATATTAGGAAATGTTGGGTTAGTTTGTGCAACAGTCCAATGAAACTCTATGTGCTCATTCCGTGGGTTATGCAAATTTGAAATGCATTTTCCTGATATGTATCTAATGAGTTTTCATGCATAAGATGGTGTTTGTTCGATTTATGTGTGCTGATAATCATTGTCGGAAAGTGACATACACTTGAAGTTAGTTAGCTAGCGTCAGAGCCACCCATGTCATAAGCAAACACGAGTACTCGCTAATGATAAAGACCATGGAAGACATTGGAGAAATGACGAAAGGGGATGCAAATGCAAGTCGTCGAATAATGATGTTGCCCGCAAAATGTAGAAAGAAATAGGGTGTGGAGGAGAATTGTTTATATATATATATATATATATATATATATATATAGGGGATGAATCATGAGAAAACTAGTTTAAATAAGAAAACCAAAAAAACTAACTAAAAAGCCTAAAAAACATATCAATTTTTTTTATTTTTTAATTAAAATCGCTATATATATATATATATAAATAAATTTCAAAAAAGATAAAATTGTACTGCACATGTGTATTAATATGAAAAAGCTAAACCACCTAACTCACCCTCCACCGACACCCCCAAAAATCTAAACCCTCCCCCCACCCCCCAAAAACCAAATCTACCCTCCCATCAAAAGTCTAAACCCCCCACCCAACTCCTCCAAAAAAAACGTAAAACTAAACCCTAAGCGTAACCCCCCCAACCTAAACCCCCACCCATGCCCCTCAAAAAACCTAAACACACCCCTCACCCACACCCCCCAAAAACCAAAACCCCCTCCCTCTACACCCAAAAATTAATCCTAATCTTAAACACCAAAAGAACCTAACCCTAAAAACTAAACTTAAAAGCTAAATTTATGCAAGTAATGCATATATGCAGAACATACATATAATTCACATGTGCAGTACATATATAATGCATATGTGCGGTACAAGTTTTTTTTTTTTTTTTGAAAAAAACTTTATACTTAAAAAGTAGTGATAATTTTAAAAAAATTATAAAAAAAAATTGGTATGTTTTTTTAGGCTTTTTAATTAGTTTTTTAATTTTCTTATGATTCTTCCCATATATATATATAGATATAGGTTACACAATTTTATTTTCATATCTTATGTTGTTATTTAAAGATGTGAATGTTTTATTGATTAAAAAAAATTAACAGAACACTTGAGTCTGTAAGCGTCAAGTACCATGTGTTACTTTTAAGTGAATAGCAGAGCCATATATGTAATTTTCAATACTTAAAAACCAAATAAGCAACATTAACATATACATGGACTATCAGCATAATCGTTTCTAATAATAATAATAATAGCTTAAGAAAATACAAGTATAAGAAATAATAAAAAAATAGAATTTAGATTTTACGAAAAAACAATGTGGATATTAGCAAAGGTTGACATCTGTTCCTACTTGAAGGAGTTCACTGAATCTACTGACAATTGTTGAAATGACTAGAGGCACGTATGTTAATTAATTACATGGCTTTTACCAAAAAGAATATATAGTCCATTTATTCCAAATATAATTATTGTTATTTGTCATTGTGTGGTGTATATAGGCACTCCATGGAGAGGGATCAAGGATTCGAATTAGTGCCTTAACCCCGGTGCCACTTCTACTTCATTGTGTGGTGTATATAGGCACTCCATGGATAGGGATCAAGGATTCGAATTAGTGCCTTAACCCCGTTGCCACTTCTACAGTTATAAGCAAGGTAGGTTGGTTAAGCTAGTTGTTTTATAAGGTAGCGTTTGGTATGCAGGAATGGTAAGTGAAATGGAATAGACTATTGTGAGCAAATAAAGAAAGAAGTGTTTGGTTGGTCGATCAAATGGAATTGTCTATTCCAAAATGCATTTCATTCCCTCAAAATCATTACATCTGCCTCTTCCCCCCCAATTTTTTTTCCATTTCATTCCCTCTTCATCATTCATTAACAACATCACAACCACCACAACCGCTGTCACCCATCGCCGTCACGCACTTCCACCACCACCATCGTCGTCACCGATACCGCTACACTGTCGCCGCCAGCTCCGAACACAACCACGGCCGCACACCGTTGCTACCTACGACACCACCACTACTCCTATTGCCACCGAGCCATCGCTACTACCACCTCCGCCACCGCCATCACCACCGCCACCCCCATTGCTACCCCCCACCACGCGCTACCATCGTCGCTTCCAGCCACCTCCGTCACCGACACCACCACCTGCCACCGTCACCACCCACCATCGTCGCCATCGCTACAATTGTCATTTATCACCACCCACCACCATCCGACTTTATTCTTTCATCTTTTCATGCCTAACAAACAACAAAAATAATGATTTATTCCATCCTTATATGTAACCAAACAATACTTAGAATGACAATTATAATTCAATTATCTCATCCATTCCATTACCTTGTTCATTCCTATCCACCGTCCATTTCATTATCCTATACCAAACAGTCTTTAAGGGTTGAGTTTGTTTGAGAAGGTCGGACCTTGGGATTGATGGGTGGGTATTGATTAGTTGGGGGCATTTACCTTTTCTCAAATTAAAAGTAAAAAATAAAATAGTTTATGGCATGAGTAAATACAGTCAGTGTTTGGTAGCTAAATAGGTATTTTGAGTCAAATTTGACATGGCAAGTGTTAGTTGGTCAGAAAGAAAGTTAATACTCTTAACTGTCCCTTCCTCCCTTATCATAGTTTGAGTAAACTATCAAAATGGTCCCTGAAATTTGTTCACTTTTACCACTTTAATCCAAAACTCAAACCTTTTGAATTTAGATCCTTTTGGTTTCAATTTTGTTCCAATTTTCATACAAAAGCGAAATCTGGTCAAAATTTTCAGTTAACATCCAGTTTTTCTCTCTTTTTACTCACTTTTAGTGAAGGGCAAAATGGTTAGATTCTTTTAAAATTTTTATAATAAACGTTAAAAGACCATTTTGCCATTTATTAAAAGAGAGGAAAAATACAAAAAAAACTGGATGTTAACTAGAAAATCTGACTAGATTTTGGATGAAAATGGCAAAAAAAAAAATTGAAACCGTAGGGACCAGATTCAAAAAGTTTGAGTTTTGAACTAAACTGATAAAAATGACCAGATCTCAGAAACCATTTTAATAATTTACTCTCACAGTTTTGAAGCATTAAACTATATATTTAAAAGTTATATAAAAGATAGATGTAAATTATCTGTGTAAACCCTTCCTGTCCCTTCACTTATTTGAGGTGCTTTTAATGAAGGTTAGGATATTAAGGGAACATAATCACATGCATCTCATAAGTGCTAGTTAAATCACCAATAATCTTGTTTATCTTTTGTCTTGTCACACAATTTAATGATGATGTTAAAGATAAAATTCATATCATAAGGGTTGTATACTACTTACCCTGGTATTCTATAAATCTGAATGTTGATCCATATAAATTTTATTTACTTTAGTTTATATAAATGTCATGACATGATATACTCTTATAGTGTCATTGCTTAAATTCGTTAATAAAGTTTGATCAAGTAGTTAACTATCTAAACTCGTTTATCTTTGTTAATATGAATATTTACGTGTTTAAAACTTTCTTCCATTACATCTTTTCTCTTTTATCAATCCCAACTCACTCTTTTTCGTAGTGTTTTTATCAATATTCACTCTCACATTCATCTATATCACTGTTTTTCAATAGTCGTTGATGAAGGATCATCACACAATTCTCTCTATTTATCTCTCTCTTTTCCACGTTAACGCGGATTATACTCTCTGTAGAAAAAATCATCTAACCTCGTCTTGTCTCCAATTATGTCAAATGTCACAAAAATTAATGATGATGCTAAAGATAAGACAGCCTATTCATATCATAAGGGTTGTATACTTCTTACCCTGGCATCTTCTAAATATCTGTATGTTGATCCATATAAATTTTACTTAATTTTGGTTTATATAAATGTCATGACATGATATACTCTTATAGTGTCATTGCTTAAATTCGTTAATAAAGTTTGATCAAGTAGTTAACTATCTAAACCTCGTTTATCTTTGTTAATAATGAATATTTACGTGTTTAAAACTTTCTTCCATTACATCTTTTCTCTTTTATCAATCCCAACTCACTGTCTTTCATAGTGTTTTTATCAATATTCACTCATATTCATCTATATCACTGTTTTTCAAAAGTCGTTGATGAAGGATCATCACACAATTCTCTCTATCTATCTCTCTTTTCCACTTTAACGAAAAATATCACGTATTGTACTCTCTGTAGAAAGTATCATCTAACCTCGTCTTGTCTCCGATTATGTCAAATGTCACAAAAATTAAAGATGATGCTAAAGATAAAACAACATGTTCATATCATAAGAGTTGTATACTACTTATCCTGGTATTTTCTATATATCTGTATGTTGATACATATAAATTTTACTTAACTTTGGTTTATATAAATGTCATGACATGATATACTCTTATAGTGTCATTGCTTAAATTCGTTAATAAAGTTTGATCAAGTAGTTAACTATCTAAACCTCGTTTATCTTTGTTAATAATGAATAAACTTTCCTCCATTGCATCTTTTCTCTTTTATCAATCCCAACTCACTCTCTTTCGTAGTGTTTTTATCAATATTCACTCACATTCATCTATATCACTGTTTTTCAACAGTCGTTGATGAAGGATCATCACACAATTCTCTCTATCTATCTCTCTTTTTTCCACATTAACCAAAAATATCACGGATTATACTCTCTGTAGAAAGTATCATCTAACCTCGTCTTGTCTCCGATTATGTCAAATGTCACAAAAATTAATGATGATGCTAAAGATAAAATAGCATGTTCATATCAAAAGGGTTGTATACTACTTACCCTGGTATTTTCTATATATCTGTATGTTGATCCATATAAATTTTACTTAACTTTGGTTATATAAATGTCATGACATGATATACTCTTATAGTGTCATTGCTTAAATTCATTAATAAAGTTTGATCAAGTAGTTAACTATCTAAACCTCGTTTATCTTTGTTAATAATGAATATTTTCGTATTTAAAACTTTCCTCCATTACATCTTTTCTCTTTTATCAATCCCAACTCACTTTCTTTCGTAGTGTTTTTATCAATATTCACTCACATTCATCTATATCACTGTTTTTTAAAAGTCGTTGATGAAGGATCATCACACAATTCTCTCTATCTATCTCTCTTTTCCATGTTAACGAAAAATATACGGATTGTACTCTCTGTAGAAATTATCATCTAACCTCGTCTTGTCTCCGATTATGTCAAATGTCACAAAAATTAAAGATGATGCTAAAGATAAAACAGCCTGTTCATATCATAAGAGTTGTATACTACTTACCCTGGTATTTTCTATATATCTGTATGTTGATACATATAAATTTTACTTAACTTTGGTTTATATAAATGTCAAGACATGATATACTCTTATAGTGTCATTGCTTAAATTCGTTAATAAACTTTGATCAAGTAGTTAACTATCTAAACCTCATTTATCTTTGTTAATGAATATTTATGTGTTTAAAACTTTCTTCCATTACATCTTTTCTCTTTTATCAATCCCAACTCACTCTCTTTCGTAGTGTTTTTATCAATATTCACTCACATTCATCTATATCACTGTTTTTCAACAGTCGTTGATGAAGGATCATCACACAATTCTCTCTATCTATCTTTCTCTTTTCCACGTTAACGAAAGTATCACAGATTATACTCTCTGTAGAAAGTATCATCTAACCTCATCTTGTCTCCGATTATGTCAAATGTCACAAAAATTAATGATGATGCTAAAGATAAAACAGCCTGTTCATATCATAAGGATTGTATATAACTACTTACCCTGGTATTTTCTATATATCTGCATGTTGATCCATATAAATTTTACTTAACTTTGGTTTATATAAATGTCATGACATGATATACTCTTATAGTGTCAATGCTTAAATTCGTTAATAAAGTTTGACAAGTAGTTAACTATCTAAACCTCGTTTATCTTTGTTAATAATGAATATTTACGTGTTTACAATTTTCATCCAATACATCTTTCTCTTTTATCAATCCCAACTCACTCTCTTTCGTAGTGTTTTTCTCAATATTCACTCACATTCATCTATCTCACTGTTTTTAGTCATTGATGAAGGATCATCACACAATTCTCTCTCTTTTCCACGTTAACAAAAAATATCACGGATTATACTCTTTCTAGAAAGTATCATCTAACCTCGTCTTGTATCCGATTATGTCAAATGCACCAAGCATTCATGATACTTTCTCTTTGCAATTTTCTAACGCATGGCCAGCCAACTTTTAAAAAAATCAATATATATCATGGTAGTGTGCTTTTTACACTATGGGGTTTAGTGCCTCCAATTTTTTGTGGCCTCCATTTAAAAAAAATCAATATACATCATGCAGCGTACGTAGTGTGCTTTTTACACTATGGGGTGTGGCGTAGCTTGGATTGAAGGTATTGCTCGACAAGTGGTAGATATGGGCTCAACAAGTCCGCATCCAAAAAAATGGAGTGTGAAAGGGGTGTGGTCAGGCCGGCGTTGAGGTGCCATATGTCATTCATTTTATTTTATTTTTTTAAAGTTGACAAATTATAGAAAAAAAATACAATTTATATCAAGAGTATATTACATTAATTTAAAAAAATTACATAAAAGACAACCCGAAAAGATTAAAAAGCCTTCTTATTAAATACTAAAAAAAACTACTTACTAAATCCTTTAAAATTAAAAAACTACTTATTAAATCCTAAAAAGTAAAAAGCTACAGAGTACGATAAATATTAAAATGGGCAACTCACTTAAAATCCGTATTCGCATCGTGCTTATACTCGATCTTCGCGATTTCGAGTCAATCGTCGTGGGTCAAGTCGCTCGCAGGGACACGGTCAAAGCAAGTTTTAAAGCGATCCAACTTCGGTATGAGCTCACGCCATTTTTGTTGACACGCGTTTAAGTTGTGACGCATGTTGCCGATGTGTTGATGGTATTGTTGAAACGCTCGACCCCCATACGCGGTTTGACCGCGTTGTAGAGTATATTAGGCATCGACAGTCGATATAACAAGTGTGATTTCTTCCTCTTCAGTCCAATGCACCATGTTTACCTTCGGTTTTTTTTTCTTTTTTTTTGTGTGGGTGTGGGTAAACAAGATTGGGAGAATATGCTTTGGGGTGGGTATTTATAGCTATAAATGTAATTTTTGTAAAAAAAAAAACTTGGTTTGGTATAGCAGCTACCCAAACCGTTCAAAATTTTTAAAAAAATCCCGTTTGGCCTGGCCACCCCAACGGTCCAATTTCTTTAGCCATCTAGAGCCCGCCACGTCACCCAGTCCCCCCTTCTTTAGCCATAATAGCCACGCCAAGACCAACGCCTAGCTGTGATAGTGTAGCCGTCGTTAAACCCCCTTCCAAATCTCATCCAACGTCTCACACCCCATAATCTTATACATAATATAATTAATATTAATAGAAAGTACAATGTGTTTGTAGTTTAGAGGAAGGCTTCTCACTTCGCTGCTTTGCAAACTCAGCATCGAATCCCACTTGAATCGCGTTTTTAATTATTTTTTTATTTTTTATTATTTTTTTACTTTTTTAGTTTTTTTATTTTTGTTTTGTTGTTTCTATGGGCCAAGAAAAGCCCATGTAATGTTTCGATCATTGTTTTGTCATATAACTTTTAAACATATTAATTTCTTTTAAAAATATTAAAACATATTAATTTCTTTTAAACATATTAATAATAATGTTTGGGTTATTTTGTGTTTATTTTATACTAAACAATTTCCTTGTAATGTTACAGTTTACACCGGACATTTTGTGGCAATGACTCAATGGAAACATGAGGTTAGTTATTTATCCAGATCCACAACAATCATCTAAAGATGACTGTTAAATAATAGAAGGTGTCATTATTTTTAAAGATCTCTCATTTATGTTTCTATTGTACATTATAACTTATTTTAGATGCATTGTATAAGATACATAAGGTAATTTTTTTTTTGAACTTATTGCTCTGTTTATCTGTTTGAAGATTGTCCACTAAGGAAAATAACTAGTCTTAAGAGTTCATTTATGTGTTAGAAAGAATTTGAACAATTGGGATAAAGTCTGTGCTTTTCCGTCAAGTTATTCTCTTTTCGTTTTGTTTTCTACTTTATATGTAAGTTTTCGATGATGTGTATTTTCTTCATTTCTAACAAGTATAGGTAGCTGACCACTATAGAAAATTAGAGGAATAGAGGTGATCACAAAGCTTTTTTTTTTACAATTTAGTATCTAAAGCAACATAATATTTGTGTTTGGCAAGGGCCCCAACTTTGCTTTGGCCGATCTTGTTCCAATGGCAAAGCTATAAACATGCATCAAAAGCTATCAACAAATCTCAAATCTTTAAGCTTAGGGATGTGATCTTAATGAAGTACTAAACTAAATAGTGATTGTAACACAAAACCTCTTTAGTGTTGGCGTGTTATTGTTGCGTAATTTAGAATTTAAAGTGATACGATGTTTCAAAGTTTCATAATTTAATATGAACTAAACAAAAAATAAAAGGTCTTAAAGTTAGTCCAACATATTGTTTAAATAACCACTAGAAGCCCCCATTTTAATTCTCTTGACGATCTCACATGCACAATGAAAAACAGAAATGCTTCATACATATAATATAACAAGATGAAATGAAACATATCGATCATTATAGTAAAGTAAAACTTATATGAAGTGAAATTCGTAACTGAAAACATGTGTGCTAGAGAGAAGTGTCACGGAAAAAATATGCCATTTGCAAGAGAACAAGAATGGCTTTTCGATTGTGAACACTAGTAAACTAATTCTAGCCCTTAATTATCAATACATAAGTGTAAATCAATAGCCATGATTTAATGATTAAAATACACTAGTATATTTTATAATTAATGATGTCAATCAATTGACAGGATTTGTTCACTCAGTTCATAAATACACTAATGTTCACTCTGGAACCTCACCCTATACACATACACACACCATGTTATAATGCATGAGTGATGGACATTTTAAAATACCTAAAAAATAAGAAGCGTTTCTCTCCTAATTTATAAATACAACCCTACAATGAGGGTAAATTGGTCTTTAAACAATTATTATATTTTAGACTTTCATGTTATTACACTTAAATCCCTAATTTTTAACATAATTATGGGTAATTAATTACACTTTTCTCCCTACACAACAAACTTATAATTCTTTTACTTATTCTTGCAATATCTTATAGACTATAATGTTTTTTAAAAAATCCAAAAGTATGGTGACTACCTACTAATTTTTATCGACCATTCTATAGTTGTCTTGGATCTCGGACTTGTTGATGGAAATAGTGTTTGATTTCCACTAGGTCTCTAGTTATGAGGCCTCCTATACAAGTTTGGACCTTGTGACCTTTGAAAATTCTGATTCTGAAAACCCCTATTTTGATTTATATACCTGAGTTTTGTTGAACTATCAATTGATTTCCAAAATTTTGATTGCTAAAATTTCTAGAGTCATTTTGATGAAAATTTCGACCACCGTTATGTTGGTATCTATTCCGTTGTGAGCCGTGAAGTACTATTAAAGTTGTTTACTCTCGTTGAATTACTTTTAGGTCTGTCAAATATGCCCGATGTTGATGAAGGCTGAAACCTTAGTTGATTTCTTTGAAAACAAGGAAATTATTGATTTCCTGTCTCAATCTTATCTTCACAAACAGATTTTTTTGGTGAATTGGATTTTTTTTAACTCACTCTTTTCTGGTGATTTTTCTCTCTTGATTTCTTTCACCGGTGCTTCACCCTTCTTGTAAGGATAAAAAAATGACTACATGACCTTTTGTGTGATAGTTGAAGCACGATCTTTTCGCTAAAGCTTTCTTTTGGGAAAGATGAGTTTCTTAAATTGATCTATTTTTCTTTCAAGTTAAACAATCTTAACTTGTGCATCAGATAACTCCTTACACTTGTCAGAAAGTTCTTTTGTTTTATCACTCATCGTCTCATGTGCCAAATCTATCACCCTGAAGTTTTTGTTTTAGTTTAGTAGTTAAAGTACTATTCTTAGCTTCACATGAGTTTATTTTCTTTACATATTGACTTCTTTGTTTTTATCAAAAAGTTTGAATCTTTTAGGTTATTCAATTAATCTAACAGACTTTGGTTTGAGTGGACAACCTGTTGATTGTACCTTGTAATTCACTACAACTTAATCAAATAGAGCTAAAGGATTTAGAACTTACCTCTTTTGTGGCGGTGTTTAAGTCTGCCATGAAAGTAGCGAAATCTACAGCAGTCTTCTTTTCCTCTTCAGATCTCTTCTCATCCTCTGCATAATTCTTCTCATGCTCATCCTCTTTAATTTCTTCAGGTTTTGTCTGATCGACTACTTCCTCATCCTCTGCAGTTTCTACCTTTATCTCCTGCCCATCTTCCATATTCTCTACAATATCATCTTCAAAAGAAATTTCTGCCATGAAAGCTTGTGAGATAGTTCCTGGGTCCTCCAAATGAGCAGTCTAGTCATAGGAACCATCTTGAGTAGTAGAGATCAAAGCTCTTGAGCCACTATTGATTGATGCAATTCTGTTGCTTGAACCTTAACAAGGAGAATCTTGACATGATGAGGTAGAACCAGACTCTACTTTAGGTCTTTGAATTTCCCTAGTAAAATTTCCAAAATTCTAACAATTGTAACATTTGACTTTGGATTTGTCAAATCCAACCTTCTATCCAATGTACTTTCTTCCTACGCAGTTCATAAATCTCTTAACTCGTCTAATTATCATGGCCATCTGCCATTGTAAATCCATCTCCTCTAGTTCATCGGAATCTATTAGATCATAATCTTCATCAAATGTTGCTTGATCAAATATTTTATCCTGAATGTAATTCTCAAAAGAAGCAATGTAAGCAAACCCAAATGTTCTTCAGCAGTTGTTACAATAAAGGGTATAGACTTATAACTCCTACTATGATCACTAATTTGTTGTGCCTTTCCTACAGTTGGTCCACCCGATGAGGCAACAAAGCACAGTTCACTATTAGCATCAGTAACTACATGCCCATTTTCACTTGTGAGAAATACAGTTGCCGAATCACTAGAAGCATTATGAGAAGATGAAGACGGAAGGCCTTGATACACCCCTGGATCTTGAACACGATCACAACCTTTTTCATTCCTCTTCATGTTAAGCTCATAAGCTCTCAGCTTCCCAACAACCTCTTCCAGTTATTTGGTACTGTAGTCTTGTTCAGCTTTAATGCATAATAGGTGTATATATATTACACAATCTCTAAAATAACTTTCTGTAATGTCTAACTAAATTTCTAACTAAACCCTAATGCATAACATGTGTTTATATATAACACATGCATGTATACTGGGCCAAGCCCAAATACATTTAACATAAACACGGAACTACTCGAAAGATATAGCCCGTAACAAACACAAACACTGTGAGGATCTCCTCATCCAATAGATCAGGTCCTAATATGTTTATCTAGTTCAATATGCGCGGAATTCATGTTAAACTAGTGACAAGTTCAATATTTACTGTTTTATCTATATATTTCATTAATTCAGATCGATGTTTACAATCCTGAGAGAAATCTGACAGGACTTTGCCGTATCAGCCAACAAAACAGCTACCAATGCAAGAACCTATCACACCTATATATAGACAGGTCACTTCTGCAAGGTGAGAGTCTACCTTCGTACGAAGTTAGTTCATCTTCGTACGAAGAGAACTATGCTACCTTCGTACGGAGTGAACTTCACTTCGTATGAAGTGAACATTATACGTACAAGATCAAATCTAAAATTTTGCCCTATAACATACACGACATGACCCAAAGACGTAGACGATAGACATTTTTCATCAACAAACTCCCCCTTGGATATCGCCGCAGTCTTGGTCAGTCTCCAAAATCTTCAAAAATCTTCATAACGTTAATCTTTATCTCCCAAAGAAATTCTTCCTTGGTTTTCGTCATTCTTCGCTTGGTATTGGCGTTTGATTAGTCGCTAGAGCCCACTTCAAGAATTGAAATCTTTTGATAGATGCTTTCTTTGTTGCTTCATCAATCCTTTCTTCTTTTCGCATCTGCTTCATAAATTCAACTCTTTCCAATTCACGCCATTTCGATCTCCACATCTTCCCTGAGTTAATATCGTGTGCATAGCGAACATTAATCACACCTTGGTATTGCATAGCTTGAACTTTCTCCTTAGCCTCGTAACTAATCTTGTTGTAGAACAAACACTCAACGTCTTTTCTGTGCAGTTCACTAGCTACATCTGGTCTATTATCCTGATAGCCCTCCAAATACCTTCAGACTTCAGTACTATCATTGCTTCACCTGTTTCAATGTCGTATTGCCACCATTTGAAAAACTCGTGAAAATCTTGTTGTATCTTCATCAGCGACATATTCTTCATTACACGTGGCCGCTTCACTATTAGCGTAACATTTTTCTCTTTGGTAACAGTGTCTATCTTGATTTCTTCTTAGGAATATGCGGGACCCAATTGTGAAAACCATGAACACTACATATTTTTATCAACTTCCATAACCTTTGATTGTTAAACTTTATCAAATTAGTTGATACTCTTCGTTTGGCACAATCCTTCAACGTCCCACCATGGCAACGTCTTAATATCACTAAAGTACCTAAAGTACTGTACTCCAAACTCTCTCTTTACCTCATAAACATTCAGTTCAGGAATCCAACCCCAGCTTAATCTGTCTCCCAAATATTATCTTGATCACGAGTAAAGAATGCTAGTTGTCGTCTAACTTTTCTTTCTTTTGGAAGCTCTTTGAACCACTTATTTTTCGCTTCAAGTATTTCTTACTTAGATAACCTTCTCGGCTCATTACCATCTTTCACAGTTTCTTCAACTCTTCATTTCAACAGATCATTAGTTTATTCAGCAAACATTTCCTGAAAGGTTAGGAAGCCAAATGTACCTTCTCTAGTATATTTCAATGTTTCGTCATTAGAATCATCATCCATGATGACCCTATCAAGCTATCAGCATCTGTCACATACTTATATACATAATCATCTGGTTTAAAAGCACTGATGTTGTTCAACTCCTCCTAAAGACCAAACTTAAAGGTTCTTTCATCAACCCCTAACATCTTAGAAATCTCCCCCTTGGTGTAGTTGTGGACGAACTCCCCCTCTTCCACACCATGTTCTAAATAGAAAACTCTGAGTTGTGGCAACTCAGGAACAATCGTTATAGGATTAACAACTGTGAGGATTCCTGATTGCTCTGCATCGTGAATAATGTCTTTCATCTCCCCCTATTGTTGAGTATCATCTTCTTTATTGACTTCATCATTTAAGAATGCACCGTAATCGAAAGAATCATTGATCTTCGCTTCATGAACTACCAAACCAGTACCTCCCTGGGTGTTATCGTCGTCGTCACCCTTATCATCATCATCTTTCTTATCACCTCCACCAACATCTTCATCATCATCCTCCTCGTATTCCTTTATCTCTTTATCAATCTCTTCTTCCTTTTCTTTTTCTCTAAATACTTTTACTTCTATGAATTCCAGTTACATCAACAACTTCTCCAACAAGCACAAAGTTAACCAACAAGTCTGGTTCTGATTCTACTACTGGCTCAGTGGGTGTAACAATAGGAATATCATCTATCTTTTGATTTCCTTTGCCTACAGCCTTAGCCTTAACTTTTCTTGCTCGTTCAGCAGCCTTGGCCTTGGCCTTTGCCTCATCGATTTCAGTCGCATCATATTCAGCATAGAAGTTTATATTAAATCTTTTTCAAGTACTTCATACAAAATGTCAAACTTCTTTGCATTCACTGAATTTTCAACTTCAAGATCATGAAACTTTATGTGAAGTCTCTCGTTTTCAGAAGTAACATTTGTGAGCATTGAAACCAATTGCACATTCTCTGCTTCAAGTTGTTAGACTGTGTTATCCAAATCGTTAACTTTTCGATCATTGAAGAAATCTCCCTTAAAGCCTGCAAATAACAAATCATCGTCTTTATTCATAGGGCATGTAGGATGAGATCGTCATCTCGTTGTTGACTGAGGTGTTGATTGTTGACGTCTCATAGATGATTGCGGTGTTGATTGTTGTTGTGTAGGAGGTGTTGGTTGTTTTGTGTCACACCCGTTCATAGCAGAAGCGCGCGGTATGAACTTGATTAGTTTTCATCGCATACGACATAAGTAAACAACTATATGAAATAAAAGCATGCACGATGTTCATCCATTCACCATAAATGACATTACAAGCCACAAGTTGTTTGGAAATAAAAGATGTCATAAGTGATTTACAGTTTACAAAAAGGCTTGTTCAAAATAACTTTTAAACATTAAGGCTTAGCATCCTATATTCCGTTTGAAGACAGAATATATAGACCAAACCCTTCAAAATATGGATGACATCGACTACTTGTTAACATTGAAAACTTCGTAACTATCTTCACCAAGATCCACTTCAATTTCCTGAAATACATGTAAGTTTGAAAATATCAACACAAGTTGGCGAGTTCATGCATTTTGTGTGCGCACCAAATGAATCTTAAAAACATTTAATGGTTCGTATATGAAATTATGTGGTATGTAAAGCGTCAATAAACTTGATGATCATTAATATTTTGCAAAGGCATTAATATGTGTGACGAGAAAGGAAGTACTCAACCATAGACAATTTCTTCCGATCCACCCGGCTGGGAAAACAAAAGCACTACATTCGGCCACACAACGACCCATGAGTGAGCTCGCTACACCCAATAGATCTACCACTCTTGTTCCTCGGTCTTATAAAAGATTAATGGCACTAAAGAGACACCCTATTCGCACATGATCTAACATTTCATTCCATAGCTAAACCATACCATCGAAACATGTATTTCCCCCCGAGAGTTATGAACCGTAAACATTTAAGAGAAAAGGGGGGTAGGCATGAACTCACTGGTTTGCGTCCGTATATATATACTAGCAATTCGGGTATCCCAAAAGCGCGTAACAATCTACAAGTGCTCTAACTCATTAGCCACCTGATTTAACGTTAAATTTATACACGTTGTTCATCTTGAACGTTATTGTATAAGTTAAATATTTGGATTCCTTACGTATTTTAAATATGTTGGCATTTGTTTCGTATTTTTATTTAATATATATATACTCTTCTTTATATATATTATATATATATCATATCTGTCAAGTGTACGAACGTGCCTTGCCCTTCGTGTGTCTTCGTGCCTCACATGAGTATAAGTGGGTCTAGCCCATAAGAGTCTTTGTGCCTCGCACAAGTGAGAATGGGCCTAGCCTATTTGAGTCTCCATGATCCACATGGTATGCGTGGGCCTAGCCCATGAGGGTCTCTGTGCCACGCACGGCTTACGTTTGTTAGGTGATATATATATATATATATATATATATATATATTCTCAAAATAAATACATCTTGAGTCTAGTGAACCTCGTTCACTCGTAACAACATGTTCGGTTTAAGTATGAGTATTTGTTCTTTATGTTGTATGTCTTTTATAATTATAAGTGTTAAAAATATTTATTTTTAACATCGTATATACGTTGATGTATTTGTACGATATTCTTTGCGTGAGTACACTTCAGCAAGTGTATATGAGTACATCACTATGTACTTACGTATTTTTGTACGTGTATGTATACCGTATTCATACTTGTATTTGTATACCGTTCTATTTGGTATTTATATCGTATTTATACATATTTTGTACACTGTATAATTTGGTATTTTTATTGTATTTATACGTATTTTATACTTTACTATTTGGTATTTATACAGTATTTAAAGGTATTTGTATACTGTATTATTTGGTGTTTTTGTATAAATGGGCCAAGCTCAAATAAATTATGTATGAATGGGCCATCCCAATTAAGTTATATAAGTGGGCCTCGCCCAATGTATTATATGATGTTGGGCCTAGTCCATTCGATGTGTTAATGGGCCTAGCCAATTGTTATATTATAAAATGGTCCTAGCCCATTTGATATGTTAATAGGCCTAGCCCAACTTACTATTATATATATATATATATATATATATATATATATGTTAATTATATATTAATGGGCTTTAATTGCCCACTATAAATCCAAGTATTCTTGCATTACCACAAGTGTATTTCGAGTGTATTTTATATGTATTTGTATATGTATATACTTTTACATGGGTACAATTAGTGACTCTTTGTCTTACACTTTCCGGAAATTTAAGCGTTGAAATATATATAAATTTTTAACAAAAATATATTATTTTAGAGTTCGTCGTAGGACTAGTTACTATATATTTTCTTGTCGGAACACACAAGCGTTGTCCGTGATAGGTATTCATCCCGTATCGTGATGATATGGCGACTGTTGCTGATGGCGACGCATTTATTCTGTTAGGTCGTTTATTTGATATTTCGTGTCGGTTTTTTGTTATATGTATATATATTTTTGCCCATAATATAAGGTTATATAACGAATTTGCCCGATGTCCGGTTGATCATCGTCCGCGTTTCGTGTCAAAGTGTATTATAACTTTGTTCATGTATGTAGTTCCATATGTATTTTTATACTCGTTCGTCGTCGTGTATTTGGAGATTGTTTGTGTAGTATATTTGTATTTTAATTAGTATTCTTCCTAACTTCTAATACATACACATAATTGTACACAAGCATTTATACACATAAATTGGTGTATTCTAATTATGTATATATTTTTCATTCAAAAATATATTTGTCCTTATAAAATTTCCATTACACTTTTTATAACTCATTATAACTTATAGTTATATATATAAGTGTCTATAGAAGTTCTTTTAAGATTAGGGCTTAACCCTTTTAAACTCCCTTAAATGCCGATTAAGGTCACTAATCGCGTTTAGCCCTGTTAATCACCCTGTTAATCATACTTTAATCACGATTAGATTTTAGAAAAATTTCGCCATAGTTTCCCCTAAACTATAGCGTTTTCCACGTTTTAAAATGTATTTTAAGCATGTTAAAATCCTTAATCACAATCAACCCTAATCAAGTTTCAATCTATCAACTTTGCATGAATACACTTGCACATAAATATCCTCATACTCCATTAACTTTATATATTTTCTAGTTACACTTTTAAAATATATGATGACACTTTTATATTAGTTAGCAAGATCATTAAAACCAACTTATTTTTTATGAACTTCCATCTTATTCATCCATTTAAACAACTTGTTTAAACCACTTTTTAGGATGCTCTTAGTGAAAATCATGGTTTTAATTTCTTTAAAAGTCACATATAAGTTGTAACTCATTGTTAAGTCGTATTAAAGTTCATGGATCATGAGATTGGGTGATCTTGTCTAGATTTAAACATCAAAATGTTTAAATCATCATTGTTGTTCTTAATCATGCACGGTCATATACTTAAACAACCTACTTTAACAAGATTAACATACGTATAAGCATCATCTAGCACATAATAACATAATCAATACATTATACATTATTTTTAGCGTACTTTTAAGGTGGAGTTAGGGGTTTTAAGCTTTGATTATTGTTTTGTTCAAGATGATTTAACATGTACTTTATATTTCAACATGTTATAATAAGCTTAAAAATAATAAGGGATGATCTCACAAATTTGCACAAGCTAAATAGGAAGGTTAAGAAGATAATAAAGCTTCAAAATGTTCCTTAATGGCCCTCCATGCTTGCAAATCTCTTG
Organism: Scalesia atractyloides; assembly: GCA_947069175.1. Lineage (NCBI taxonomy): Eukaryota > Viridiplantae > Streptophyta > Magnoliopsida > Asterales > Asteraceae > Scalesia > Scalesia atractyloides. Next base: position 49,427,280 of record CAMTDV010000020.1, read on the forward strand.
GATGATCTTGTAATGGTATTTTATAAGTTAAAATGGGGTGTTAAATGGATGAAAATAGGGGAATTTTGGGTGCTTGGGGCTGCCGAATGTAGAGGGAAAAAGAGAAGGGTTTTGGGTGTTGAAAAGTTATGAGAAAATATGATGGAAATGATAGTGGTGTTTTGTCCATAAAAATGGCACAATCATATTTAGTCAATAAAAGATCTATACAAACATACTCAACATCATGCACCTAGGCTTCTAGGGAGGAGTATGGCCGATCACATGGGCATGATATGGTTATTTATTTATTTATTATTAGTTTTAAAAAAACATGTGATATATATGTTAAATTAGGAGATACTTCGGTAATTAATTTAGTTAAGGTAATTAGGGTGATAATGATAGTTTAGGGTTTTAAATAAAGTCCAACTAGTTTATTAGTTTAGTGGGTATTAATTTTGGATGGTAAAAATGCCACTAGTTCGCTCGTCGGTTCGATGTCGGGTGTTATATAAAGTATGCAATATAATACCGGGAGCTATGGTTTTATTTTACCATCTATGTTATGGTGTTTATTTAAGGTGTTTACGACGTCAAAATATCGCTAACTAGTTTGCTAGATTTTTAGTTTAGGCAAATGGATGGTAGAAATATAACTTATTCGCCTAGCAGCTCAAAATTTGGGTAATGTGTAAAAGTTACAGCGTAGCATCGGAAGTTTATGTTTAGGATATTCTGTTGATATCCCCAAGCTTATTTAGGGTGTATAACATTATATACAAATCCCATGGCCCTTAAAATGTTGAGTTTTGCCCCTTTGGACAATTTACTTTGTTATATTTTAGCGCGATTCAGATGAATTTTAACGACACGTGTTTTTCGGAAAGTTATAGTGTTTTTTTATTTAGTGTCCCTAATTAGGAAATTTTTATTCGTATTTCATCCATAAAATGCTTTCATGCCAGTCCTTGCTCGTTCAGACATTTTTCAGAACTTGCTGGCATGAATAGTGTGTTCCGTTGAATAGTGTTTTCAGCAATTTGCCAACATATTTGGACATAGTTTCTTGTTTTCTCGCGACACGACGAATGTGACGATATTATTTGACATATTTAACCATGTCCTATGATTGCTAGACTTTACGCGACCTAATCATGCATTAATTAAGTCGTAACGAACACAATTAACCGTATAATCAAGTTGTTTAGTTGTACGGAAATTACCATTATTTTGCCTGTTGTCACATTCTCCCCTGTTAAAAGAATTCCGTCCCGATATTCAAACTGGGTTACTGTTTGTAGGGGAGCCTTGGAATAACTGTGGGTACTTGGACTTGATTTGATCTTCACGTTCCACGTATACTCGGGGCCGTGATGTGAGTTCCAACGAACTTTAATCATTTTAATATGACTTCTCCGTGTCTTGTGGACCTTCCGGCCGTAACCTCAACGGGTTCTTCAGTAAAATTGAGTTCGTCATCGATGTGAATCTCATCCGCTAGAATGATAACTGTTTCTTGTGTAGGACTGTTCTTGAGATTAGACACATGAAATGTGTCGTGTACGCTACTGAGCTCGTCTGGTAACTTCAACTTATATGCTACGGTTCCAATCTTTCCAAGATTTCTAAGGGTCCAATGTAGCTTGGGTTCAACTTTCCACGTTTACCAGATCTTGCTACACCTTTCCAAGGTGAGACTTTCAATAATACTTTGTCTCTGACTTCAAAAGATAGTGGTTTCGTCGCTTGTAGGCATAACTCTTTTGTCAATCACGAGCCGCCTTGATACGGTCTCGTATCTGACAGATTTTGTCCGTAGTCTCCTGAACTAATTCTGGACCAATGAGTTGCTTGTCTCCGGTCTCCGCCCACATAGCGGCGACCTACATTTTCGTCCATATAAGGCTTCAAATGGGGCGGCCTGTATGCTAGTGTGTTAGCTGTTATTATACGAGAACTCCACTAAGGGCAAGTGGGTATCCCAATTTTCACCCAAATCCATCACACAAGCATGTAACATGTCTTCCAAAGTTAGTATCGTTCGCTCGCTTTGACCGTCCATTTGAGGGTGAAAGGTCGTACTAAGGTCCAATCGTGATCTAAAGGCCTTTTGGAATGATTTCCAAATCCTTGAGATGAATCAACCGTCTCGGTCTGATATGATAGAAATAGGCACTCCATGTCGTGCCACAATTTCTTGGAGGTATGATTCAGCTAGTTTTTCAGTGCTATCCTTCTCACGGATTGGTAGGAAATGTGCGGACTTCGTAGGTCGATCAACGATAACCCAAATCATGTTGTGACCTCTCGAGGTCTTGGGTAACTTAGTAATAAGGTCCATTGAAATTTGTTCCCATTTCCATACGGGAAGTTCAGGTTGTTGAAGTAGTCCCGAGGGCTTTTGATATTCTGCCTCAACCTTAGCGCAAGTAAGGCATTTCCTGACATAATTAGCAATGTCACCCTTAAGGTTAGGCCACGAGTAGAATTCCTTTAAGTCCTGATAAATCTTATATGATCAAGGATGTATAGAGTACTTCGACTTGTGTGCTTCATCTAAAATAATTACCCGAAGATCGCCAAAGAATGGAACAACCCAAATTCGTCCCATAAAATATAATGTTCCATCCTCCTTTGGAGCCAATTGCTTTTCCATTCCGCGTAGTGATTCGGCTGGTATGCTCTCAGGTATGAGTGCTTCTTGCTGCGCATCGCGAATCTGAGAAGTAAGGTTATTTTGTATGGTCATTTCTAAGGCTCGAACACTTAAAGGTGTCACTCGTTCTTTGCGACTCAAGGCGTCCGCCACTACGTTCGCCTTGCCCGGATTATATTTAATTTCGCAATCGTAATCATTCAATAACTCAACCCTTCGTCTTTCTCGCATATTTAATTCCTTCTGATTAAATATGTGTTGAAGGCTCTTGTGATCCGTAAAGATTGTACAACGAGTACCATATAAGTAATGACGCCAGATTTTTAATGCGAATACCACCACACCCAATTCGAGGTGTGCGTGGTATAGTTTTTCTTGTGCACCTTAAGTTGTCGAGACGCGTACGCGATGACTTTGTCTCGTTGCATCAACACTCAATTGAGACCTTGATGTGACACATCGCAATATACAACAAAGTCGTCCGTACCGTTCGGTAGAGATATGATTGATGCGTCACACAGTTTATCCTTTAACAGTTGGAATGCAGCTTCTTGTTTGTCGCCCCAGTCAAAATTTTTTATCGTTTTGAGTCAGGGACATTAGCGGTTGGGTAATCTTTGAAAAATTCTCCATAAATCGTCTGTAATAACCCGCTAACCACAAAATTTGTCGCACTTCCGTCGGCGTCTTAGGCGCTTCCCAATTCTTTGTTGCCTCAATCTTGGAAGGATCAACATGAATTCCTTTCTCGTTCACCACATGTCCGAGAAACTGTACCTCACGAATCCAAAATTCACATTTGGAAATGTTGATACACTTTATGGTCGTCACTGTGCAAATAGACTAGATAGAGTGTGTATTGAATATTGTATTAGATTAGATTCGAACTCACAACCCAAGTGCGAACAAGTACTGTTTCGTACGAATCATGTATCTCGTACGAATTATTCGTACGAGTGACTCACTCGTACGAAATATTCGTACGAGTGACTCAGGCTTGATTCGCACGAAATGTCATGTCTATATATAGGCGTTGTGTGTTCATTGTTTGTAAGTTCTGGAAGTTCCCTGAGGGGAAACGTTGGCGGGTTCTCTCCAGGAACTCCGCCAGCCAGACCAGATGTAAGCTCTTTCGGTATGAATGAATGAATGAAAAGCTTCCGCTGATTCTCTTGTGCTTCACGTCTATGTTCGTTCTGCCGGAACTGCTCTATCCCCAAAACCTCCGTCTAGGACCGCTGCCGACCACGGGACCACAACTGGTATAAGAGCTACGGTACCGATTCATTCAGCTTAACAGTTGATGAATCACCTACGCTCATGATTATGGACGTATGAGGGGTTTTGGACGTAAAACATCGAATAAACGGACAATCCACGGACATAATGTTAAATTGATACCATAGGATTGTTAGAAACTGATTTTCGACCAAATCTGTGCAAAAATCATGTCAAAATTCGAAGAAATAAAGATTCTGGTTCGAAAGACGTTATCAGTTTCGTACGAAACATGATTCGTACGAAACACCTGCTTCGCACGAAAAAAGGCATTTTTTGATCGTATTGATGAGACGAGTGTCCATAAAAAATTTGGTGATTACAAATTTTTTCGAGATTTTAACGTCAAATTCGGGTTGTTCGGGGACACCGTCTAGAGCTTCAACGTACAAATTTGATTTATACGATCGTAATGGGATGAAGATTTTGGGATAGTCACTGATACCTGCGCAAAACGTTGATCATATGGTGTAGTGATTATTATTGTGCCTAAGGTTTAGTCAGCATTTGGTCAAAGCTGCAAAATTTGGGAAATTTTCGGCAAAATTTGTGATATCATATGCTGCAGTTCCACCATAATCCGCATTCTCATAAGAACTCGACGTCAGAATTTGAAAAATGAGGGGGAATAAAAATTTCATAAAAATTCCGACATTTTTGAAATTCGGGACGCTGCAACAGTATCCGGGTGGTTTGGACCGCAAATTATTTGGGAAACACAGAGGATTGAAGATTCATTAGAGATGAAATAACGTTCATGTCTATTGACGAATAGACTACACATTCAGTATGGATGATAGAAGAATGTTCAGAATTTTTAGATCATGTTTCAGATTGATGCTCAAGGGCTAACCACCTGATCCCCGATGTGGAAGTGGAAGCACACACGATGGCGTGGATGTGAACACGTCATTCTATCATTAACTCTGCATTGCAAATGAACTGTTTTTCGGACTAACCACCAGAAAACACGGATGTCTTGTAGTTTCAGTGCCCCATTCCAGCGGAGATAGCTATACATCTATTATTGTGACTAAAGAGGATGAATGTGCTTCTGATTGCCGAAGAATGTTTCTCAGATTCGATGTGTTACCAGTTATTTTGTTTCTGATGATTTGGTGATTGAAAAGATTTTTTGCGGATACTCACCAGTTTGAAGTTTTTCCGTGTGGTTCTTCGAAGTTTCTTTCAATTGCCGGTTGGGTTTTGAAGATCAGAGGATCGAGCATCAAGGGGGTGCGTTAAACCGAACGTGGATATCCTTAAACGTCGAAATGGAGAAAGCTACATTGTTTAATGACAAGTTGGTGATTGTTCGAGAAAATTTGAAGATCAAGCAAATCAGAGGAGGTTTCTGAACCATGCAACCAACAGCCTGAAGATTAATTTCTGGAGAAATTTATTTCAGGGGGAATGGTGTTGAAACGTAAATAATGCAAACCCGGATCTTCAATCAAGGGGGAATTACAATGTCAACAGATACCCGATTGATGTTGCAGAATATTCAAACACAGCTCTCAACATTTCAAGTTCAAGATTTGACAGTGACGTCCAAGGGGGATATTGCTGATACACTTTATGGCCGTCGCTATGCGAAAAGACTAGATAGAGTGTGTATTGAATATTGTATTAGATTAGATTCGAGCACACAACCCAAGTGCGAACAAGTACTGTTTCATACGAATCATGTATAGTGTTTACGAATCACTTACTCGTACGAAATATTGGTACGAAATATTCAAAAACTTACAAACAATGAACACACAACACCTATATATAGACATGGCATTTCGTGCGAATCAAGCCTGAGTCACTCGTATGAATATTTCATACGAGTGAGTGATTCGTACGAATCATACATGATTCGTACGAAACAGTACTTGTTTGCACTTGGGTTGTGTGTTCAAATCTAATCTAATACAATATTAAATACACACTCTATCTAGTCTATTCGCACAGTGACGGCCATAAAGTGTATCAACAGGAAAACTTTGCATAAAGTTGTTCCTTCTTTAGAAGTTCCAAGATAGTTCGTAAATGTCACTCATGTTCGTCATTTGATCGCGAATATATTAATATGTCATCAATATATACGATCACGAACTTATCCAAATACGGCTTGCACACGCAGTTCATGAAGTCCATGAACACCACCGGTGCATTTGTTAAGCCGAACAACATCACAAGGAACTCGTAGTGACCGTAACGAGTTCGAAAAGCCGTTTTGGGTATGCTTTCTTCTTGAATCCTCAACTGATGGTAGCCCGATCGCAGATCGATCTTTGAATAGAAGCTTGAGCCTTATAGCTGATCTAAGAAGTCGTCAATTCTAGGTAAGGGGTATTGGTTCTTGATAGTGAGTTTGTTCAACTCTCGATAGTCTATGCACATACGTAAGCTCCCGTCCTTCTTTTTAACAAATAATACCAGAGCTCCCAAGGTGAGAAACTCGGCCTAATGATACCTTTATCCAATAACTCCTGAAGTTGAGTGGATAGCTCCTGAATCTCGAACGGAGCTAATCGGTAAGGAGACTTCGCCATAGTGCCGCTCCTAGCACCAAATCGATGCGAAACACCACTTGGCGTTGTGGAGGCAGTCCCAGCAAGTCTTCTGGAAGGACTTCTGGAAACTCCTTCACGACTAGAATGTCTTCTAACTTCGGCTACTTGGTTTCTTTGTCTACTACGTGAGTGAGAAAGGCTATACAACTTTTTCGTAGTTACTTTTGCGCCTTCATGCAATTAATAATCCGTAAGTACGTCTCACGCTTTTCTCCATGTACAACGAGGGTTTCTCCATCCGATAAGGGAATGCGGATGGTCTTCTCATGGCAAACCAGTTGTCGGACAACCAATCCATTTCGACAACCACGTCAAAACTACCCAAGTTGACGGGTAAAAGATCGATAGAGAATTTTCGCGCGCCAAGTTCGAGTGTGCAACCTCTAATAATTTCTCCCGTTATCGACTAATTTTCCGTTCGCTAATTCTAGAGAATATGGGACGTCTAGTTTAATTGACTCTAGGCCAAGTATATTTTTAAACTCTATAGATATAAAGTGAAAGTCGGCATCAGTGTCAAGCAGAACGGATGCAAAGTGTTGGTTTATAGGAAACGTACCCGTAACCACGTTCGGGTCTTAGCGTGCAGCCTTAGCTCCTATCACAAAAGCTCTTCCTTGAGCTTGGTTTTCCTTCGGGCAATCCTTCCAATAATGCCCCTTATGTCACACCCGTAGCATCCTTGACCTTTGCCATTCCCGTTTCCGCCTTGATTGTTATTACTGTTACCACCTTGGTTTCCAATACCGCCTTGATTTCTATTTCCACGTCCAGCACCCATCCAACAAGTTTCTTTGCTGTGCCTGGTCTTACCGCATTTTTCACACTTGGTATTTTTGCAAGGGCCCAAGTGGTGATACTTACACTTGTCACATTTCGGTAAGAAGCCCGTGTAACCTCTACCACCATTTATGTTAGTTACTACAAAGGACTTAACTTCTTTTGGTGCATTCACTTCTCTTCGCTTGTTCAAATTGTTGTTGTTCACTCGGGTGCCCTTCTTAAAGTTTAGAAATTTCCGTTTTCCATCACTCATAGACTCCACATGAGTTTCCTTTTTGTTAGAACCAGTCCTTGACAACTTTCCTAAATGAACAGCTTCCTTAGTGAGACTAACAACCAAATCAATTGCCTCGCTGAATTAGCAGGCTTAGAAGAAGTAACCATGCTCAATATCTCAGGAGCAAGTCCCCGAATGTATCCTTCGATCCTCTTGAACTCTGGTTCCACCAAATATGGAACAACCCTTGATAAGTCATGGAAACATTGCGTATACCCAGCAACATCAGCCCCGATCACCTTCAAATTCAAAAAATCGGTATCAAGTTTTTGAATTTCAGCCCTTGAACAATATTTCTTTCTCTTCAACTCCTTGAGTTCTTCCCACGTCATAGCATAAGCAGCTTCTTCCCCTTTGGTTTGAACTTAGAAGTTCCACCATGACAATGCTCCGTCTACAAATAACCCAGTAACATTTGTTGACCCTTAGGTCAGGAGGACACTTGCTCATTCTTATGACCGAATTAGTCTTTTCGGTCCAACGAACAAATACCACGGTAGCTCCAGTGCCATCAAAATTCAGTGGTTTGCAGCCTAAAAACTCCTTGTACGAGCAACCTGAAACATTTGCATAGACAAATCAGGAATGAGCAATGTTAAAAGCACGAATAGAATAAACGAGAGTAGTGAATGGTGTCGTAGACAGCCAATATTACCGGTATTGGGGTTGCCCCCAGATGAACCTCCAGTTCCACCATTGTGCTCAGTGCGGTTAGTCTCATATTGCGCTATCGCTCAGGAGATGCGCTCATTCAGTTATGCCTCAGTCGTTGGCAGTGTGTTCGTGTGGGTCCTATGTCTCGGTGGCATCGTCTTCTGGTAATAGGTATCGAAGGGTGTTAGACAAATATTTAATAATAAATATTGTCGGCTAAAATATATATAATATATAAATAATCATCATGTCAACCAAACATCATTCACAGTAACAAGACATGCATAAGATAAATCACAATATGCAATAAAGAAAAGCTTAATGCTAAACTTTCATATATATTCGACAACTTGTTACATTGTTTTCGGTAAAGAAAACAAAAGGACACGAGAATATATAGCCCCGGTCATACAAGTTTATAATACATAAAAGTGGTAGAATCTTTTCTTCCCCATCGGTCTTCAAAAGTCTTCAAGTGTCGATAGCTTGCACCTAGTCTTCATACATACATCAAAAGAGGGTCTTCTAATCCTGTAACAAGTACCTGCAATAAAATAAAACTACGGTGCGGGAGGCGAAAGGGGTGGGGTAAGAACGACCAAACTATGGAGATGATCCATCTCATCCTCCACACGACTAACAAGAGTGTCAGAGAGGTTGGCTCGTTGCTCCAAATTTAGCACGCGAGCCTCAAGCCAATAGGTAGATGTGAGTGTGGTGGAGACTGGGTGGTGGTGATGATGGTGGTGGTGGAGTAGGTGGTGGTAGGTAGGCAGGTGGTGGTCGTGGTAGCGTATCACGGAAACGCTCCAACTCCTAGACCTTACGGGACAGGAGCTGGATCTGCAACTGTAGGGACTGAACGAGATTGTCCCTAGTGTAGGTAGGGTGGTGACTGGGTGGTAAGGGTCTGATGTGGACAAATGGGGAGGTGACTGAAATGGCTGGCGTGAAGATCCCTCTGCAGGACGTGGTGCTAGAATCTCGTGAGTGAAAATGACAGATGTACTGGTATGAGGGAGGGGTCTCAATGAACAAAGGCTGCTAGGCCATGGGGTGTCGACAGGAGGAGCAGGGTATGTCGGCAAGTGTGTTAGTGGTATGAGGAGGGACTGGGATATCAAAAGTGTGTCATGAGGTAGGAGTAGTTGGTCGAGCAGAGGTGTGGGTGGGGATCATTGTAGGCATAGGTGTGGCAATGGGAATGGTATGAAAACTGCTATCGGTGGCATCCGCCTGTAGCTCAGCGTGACGAATGGCTGATGAAGAAGCGCGATCACTCGCATCTGATGAAGATGAAGGTATGTCCATGACCGACATAATAGGGTGTTGATACACTTTTGTGTCTGTCGTTTGTTCTTATTTACGTCAGTAACCATACGATCTTTGTTTATTGCATCTGTAAACTTTTGGTTGTGTCGACCAAATCAAGATATCCTACTATAATGATTTAGTACGTTGTTTACTTTGTCTCTGTTGTAAAACAGTTGCATGTGTGCGTACTGTTAAGTTTTATGTTTCTGATCTTGCTGTCTATACAGTATGTCAGTTAGCAGGGTTCTCTGAAGAACCACTTATTCGTGCAAGTGAACTGTGCTTCGTACGAACAAGTTGTTGTTCGTACGAGCCATTGCTTGTTCCTACAAGTGGCCATTCAAGAACCATTGCTTGTTCATATGAGCAAGATGCCTATTCATACGAGCCATCAGATTGTTCATACGAGTAACCTTTCACGAATAACAGTTCTTCACAGTAGCTGGTTTTTTGTGAGAATACTCCACGAAGAACCTGTTCTTCGTGAGCTTTGTAGTTCTCGTGCGACCAATAACATTCTTTGTGATGTTGCTGGGTGTTAGGCCTATATATACAGACATGCACTTCACAGTTCACGTAAGAGAGCACAGAGAGAATAGCTTGAGTCTATATGAATATTGTTTGTGTGTGTTTGTACTAGCTCCTTTCAGTTAATCAAAAGATAGTGAATCTCTGATTTCTTTGTGTTTGTTATACTTTTCTTTGGTTTGCATATACACTTGGATCAGGTAGCTCTTCGTTCGTTCGGCAGAGGCGTAGAGCTATCTACTTGGTCGCGACTGGCTCTGCTACGCTAGGTTCTCCCTATGGCTCCGCACTTGTGTGTGTGTTAAACAACAAGGAAGTAGGTTATCTTGGTCCTCCAAGTGGACCTACAAGTGGTATCAGAGCTTTGGCTCTCTTCCTTATTTAAAACCAAGCATAGTGTTGTGTTTGAACAAGTTGTGAAGCTTTCTGGAAGTGTTCTTGAACTTCATACAAGAAACTTAAGTTTTTACAGGAAAAATGGTTTAAAACTTTGGTAAAACTTGTTTTTAGAATTTTTTTATAAAAACCTTGTTAAAATACATGGAGACATGTTACGATACGGTTTTTCTTGAAATTTTCTATCAAAGTGTAGTTGGACATATTTTCTAGTGAAGCATTTGTCGGAAAACTCACCAGAATATTCCTTGAGGGTTGACTAAATCTTAAGATTGGACTGAAAAGTTGTTTTTGGAATGTTTGTCTTTTTAACCAAATCCGTGTAGACAACTGACATCTTTCAAACAAACTCAGAAACAAGTTTCTGATACAAAAGGAAACTTCTCGCCAACCAACCCTGCAAAAGATTCCTCACTGCGAAAAACCCAACACCTGCGAAAACCGCCCTACGAATAACCCACCCCATGAACCAGTTGTTCGTGCGAAGAACCAGTTGTTCGCATGAAGAACCAGTTGTTCGTGTGAAGAACCAGCTGTTCGCACAAAGAACTGGTGGTTCGCACGAAAAACCAGTGGTTCGTACGAAGAACTAGTAGTTCGTACGAATCTGTGGCTCGCACGAAGAACCAAGTTTTTCATGATTTTTTAGGTTGTTCGTGACCGGTTTTTTGATACTTCGTGGTTTATGAAATTGTGAACTTTAATATAAGACTTTTATTCCAAGTTAATCCTTGGAATTTTTGAATTTTTTTAAGCTGATTTTCATAAACAAATGGGTACAAATCCTTGGGATTGGGGGTGTAGTTCAAGTACAAACCAAGATTCACCACAATCTAGCTCCGCAACCTCATGGGTTAAATCATTAATGCCTCAGCAGACAACCATGATTACCGCTAATCAATGGCCGTGTGTGGCAAATCAAAATTAAAGCATTCTGACTCTTCTCATTAGGGAGAGTGAAACAGGAAGTAACAACTGTCCACCAAAGTCGAATCATATGAATGATTATCCCTCATGGAAAAGTCGTTTTCATACATATGTTCTTGGTCAAAATATTGTGGACTTGTTTTACTACACCATACAAGGAATCTCTCGAAGAAGCATGATCAAATCCAACCTCTTTAGCCAACTTAGATGAAAATGATAAAAAGGCTTATGATTTAGAGAAAAAGGCATTTGCTATCCTTACACAAGCACTTCATTTATCATCAATTTGTGTACTGTACCACAACCAAGAATTTGTGGGATACTTTGGAAGCAAGAGGGGAAGGAAATGCTGCAACAAGAAAGATACGACATGATCTTCTGAAAAAGAGTTTGAAGGTTTTCTGTTCATGGAGAATGAGACACTAAGCGACATGACAACTCGTTTTTATCATCTGCTTAGTGAAATGTATTCATACAAGTTGCACGCATCTCCACAAGAGATTGTGATGCGTTTTGTTGATGCCTTACCACCTAAGTGGATTAATATATTGACTTGCTAAAACACAAGGGTGTTTTGGATATGATCAGTATTTATGAGTTCGTTCAGAAGCTTGAGAGCAAAAATGAAGAAGAAATACAAAAAGCGAAAAGACTACCTGTTCCACAAAACCCTGAAATGTATTTTGGAGGAATTTACACAGGCATTAGTATAACTCAGCAACCGAAACTCCAAACAGCGTTTGTGTCAAATATTAACCCTTTTCTACCACAACTAGTTCAAATAGATCAATATGCTGGCTCAAGTTCTCAAACCTATGGTCAAGCATTTGATCCTAAAGCCTTTCTTCCACAACCACAAGTTGTTACACCTCAAGTTCCACAACAAGCTTCTCTACAAGCTTTCTATGGTAACAACTTTCAACCTTCAAATCCTAATACCATCAGACTTGATACTTCACATCTTTCCAAGGTCAGTGTAGAAGTTACTCGGGAACACATGGAACTTCTGAACACTATGGTTAGTGCATATTGTGGACTAGTCGCCGGTCAAATTGGAAACATCAATTTGACTAATGAGGACTATCAACAAATAGATAGTGATGAAATGGAGTTGATGTATATTAAGTGGGAATTTGTTGGTGCGGTTAAAAGAACGAAAGACTACATGAGTAGAACTGGAAGAACAAGTTTAGAAAGCAAGAAAGACACAAAGTATGGATTTGATAAAGATGTTGTTACTTGCTTCAACTGTGGTGAAAAAGGTCATTTCAAACGTGAATGTACTCGACCTAGCAAGCAAGGAAATCACAACCTTTTCCAAAATCAACCATACTCATCCAACACAACTCAAGTTAACAATGAACGAGGTATAGTAGCTGTTAACAACCCAAACAACTCTAACCAGTCTGGACCTTCAAACAACACAAGTAGAGAATAGTAATTCAAGCAGATGAATGATGTGATTGGTCAGTTCAGTTGGGAAATGAGAATCAAGGGGGAACTGCTTGTTATGCTAAGATAATGAAACAGATCAAACATGTTCACAGTATTGACTCTTGATGATGATAGTTCTGGGTATAATGGGAGTTCTGACGATGAAAGCTCAAGTGTGGGTGGTTATGGATCAGATTTGATGTCATGGAAAAGATTGATACTAAGGTTGATGAGTTGCTGAAAGAAGCAGAGAAGCTAAAAAGTCAAGTCTGGGTTGATAAAGAAATCAGAAGTTGCATCGAAGGAAATAGAAAAATTCTTTGCCAACGATGGACCTTTTTCTCATCATACTGCTTTTATGGCTAATATTGCAGGTTCAACAAGTCAAGTAAAATTTGACTCTCCTAGGATATGCAATGATTGTGCTGACTTAAAAACTAAATTTGAAATAATTAACAGTCACAATCAAAGCTTAGTAGTTGAACTGTCAAAATGCAAAGAGGCAAATATGGCTTAACTCGAAATGAAAAAGAATTCAAATCTATAATTAAGACTCTTAAGAAAAGCGTGTCTGAGTTAACAAAAACAGTTTTGAACAAGCAAACTGGAATTAATAACTACATTAATATCCTTGAAGAAACAAAAAAGGAGTTAGCCATTGCCAATTGCAAACATGATGTAATTAAACTAAAATTGGAGAGTTATTCTTACTCCCGATATGTACTTGATCACATCACTACGTTCAAAAACTTAAGGGAGATGTGAAATGCATTGGGTATAAATCGTGTCCACCACCATTGAAACACAATTATACCAAATTGCCTGACAAGGAGGAAATGCCACGTTTTGAACCATCTGTACCTCTTAATCCCAAAGCATTTGCAATAGGGTTAGGGTTTAAACTGGACAATTCCTCAGATGAATCTAGACAGATAGAGAACTCATTATCTGTTGTTGATCAAAGTCCACCTATAACAAAGGAGGATGATTTATCAGATAAGGAGTTAGATGAAACCAATCAGGACCAATCTCTTGATAAAGAGAAAGGGGTAGAACTTCCAATTGAGAATCATATCTTATGTGATCCTACTACTCCCGTTGTGCAATCTAATACAAAGCAAGAGATTGATCCTATCAAATCTGTCAAGATGATTGCTTCTACATTTAAAAATGATAATGTGTTGTATACTTTGATTGGTGATGAGAATATTTACTCAAACAAGGATTTTCCGGTAAAAAATGTCAATCCAACTTCAATTGATCAAGTTTTCAAATTCTAGATCCGATAGAGCTTCGCCGTCTTTGTGCCAAAATTGCAGAATTTACAAATGAAATCATCAAGGCACCTATTTATCGATGTACAAGTTCACTGGTAGGTGATCAAGTTAGGGCGAACTTTGGGAAAGAAAAATCCAATCAAATCACAACCATTAATCGCTTCTAAAAGTAGACAACAAGAAAAGCGAGCTGAAAAACCTAAGGTGTCACAACCAAAGGTTGAAGCTAAAGGAGCTCACAACAATAAAAAGGGGATGAATGTTAACTTTGTAGCCTCAAATGGTACTGATAAAATCGAGACTTTTGAAAATATGTCAAATATTGATTTTGTAAATCAAGTCAAGATTTTAAAATGTAACAGTCAAAACAATTATACTCAACACACAAATGGGTGTGAAGATGAACCAAGTACCTCTAGGCCTACAAGTTCAAAATCAAGTCATCAAACGACATCTCCTAAATCTGTTGAAAGGAGATCATGTTTTAAGTGTGGGGAGTTTAGCCACATAGTAATTTAGAAGGAAATAAAACCGGATATTGTAGAGAAGAAACCAAGTTCATGAAGTTCGTTAAACCAGAAGTGTCTAAACTTATAAATAATAGTCAATCTGGTAAACGTCAACAATCTTGGAAACCTAAAACCGGTAATGTTTCAGGGGAGGCACAAAGTTTCTAAATCATCAAGAAATAGAAATCACATTTCTTGATGATAAGGGTGGACCCAAGACCACTAAGGCTTAGGTCTCCATCTCAAACTAATCGGGTAATATAATGTGCAGGGTGTTCCAGGAGGAACTGTGAATAGTCATTGGATTGTTGACAGTGGAGCATCACGGCATATGACAGGCGACTTAAGGCTCCTTTATGATGTGAAAAGCATTTAGGGGAGGCTATGTTGCTTTTGCTGGAGATAAAGGCGGTACATCACTGGAAAAGGAATGATTTCCAATGGTGTTGTTAGTTTTGACAAGATCAATTATGTTCGTCAAATTGATCACAATCTTTTGAGTGTTTCTCAAATCTATGACAAGAAGTTCACGGTTCATTTCGATGATGCTGGTTGTTATGTGGTAAAGCCTGGTTTCAAGATTCCCAAAGAATGGATTCTATTGTCGGCTCCAAGAATAAATGATTTACATATTCTTGACATGAGCCAAGCTATTACTACGTTTGCACAAGTTACATGTTTTGTCTCAAAAGCCACTGAAACGGAGTCAATCTCTTGGCATAGACGAATGGGACACATTCACTTGAGGAAAATGAACTATTTGGTGAAAAATAAACTTGTGAATGGTGTATCAGTAAAGAATTTTCATTTACAAGACGTTTGTATATCATGCCAAAAGTGAAAACAAGCAAAGAAGTCTCATCCTGTGAAGAAAATTAACACTGTCAATATGCCTCTGGAACGTCTTCATATGGACCTTTTTGGACCTATGAAATACAAGACTACCTTTGGCGATGCATATTGTTTAGTTGTTACGGATGACTATTCAAGATTTACATGAGTAAATGTTATGGCACACAAGAGTGAAGTTCCTTAAATCCTCAAAAATCTCCTCACGCTACTTGAAAACTTGTACAATTTGAAGATAAGGAGAATCAAAGCGACAATGGTACTAAATTCAAGAATAATGTTATGGATGCGTTCTGTTCTTCTAAGGGCATTCTACATCGTTATACTCCATAACAAAATGTTGTCGCTGAGAGGACAAATAGAACGCTTATCAAGACTGCAAGAACTATGTTAGTAGAGTCAGAATTTCCTGTTCAGTTTTGGGGGGAGGTTGTGGCTACTGCGTGCTATACAATGAATAGAGTTCTTACGGTGAAAAGGCATAGGAAAACATGTTATGAATTGTTGCATAAATGAAAACGGATGTGTCTTTCTTAGAACCTTTTGGAGCTCCATGCACCATAATTGATCCACATGGTAAATTTGGTCCAAAGGCTATCAAAGGGTTCTTTCTTGAATATGCTACTCCAAATTTCAGAGTGTGGAATTTGACAACGAAAAAGATTGAGGAATGTGGTGAAGTTAAGGTTCAAAGATACACTGAATCAGTAAGAGCTCCGGGTGCTCCTTGGATGTTTGACTACGATGGACTGTTTGACTCCTTCAATCTGCCAACTTTTGACGATGCATCTGCAGTGGCTCAAATGTTACTTGAAAGTGATACTGCAGTTCATTCGTCTTTAGTTTGACCAATTATTGTTAACCCTAAAATGTCTACTTTGGTTAATAATATTGTTCAAAATTAGGAATTTGAAGATGCTGCTGATTATAATGTTTC
This sequence comes from Scalesia atractyloides, assembly GCA_947069175.1. NCBI lineage: Eukaryota > Viridiplantae > Streptophyta > Magnoliopsida > Asterales > Asteraceae > Scalesia > Scalesia atractyloides. The sequence continues at coordinate 49,443,645 of CAMTDV010000020.1, forward strand.
GTTAGAAGGTGATGAGTTACATGATGCAAATGAAGCTACTTCTACTCCTGATCCTGGTATTTCTGATGTAACTTCAAATGTGCAAAATCAAGGGACGAATGAAGGTCATGCATCTACATCTTCGTCGATTCCAGCCATCGACTTAGCTGTTGATCCGAATATCAACAATTTGGGTATAAATTCTCGAGTTCCCAATATTCCTGAAACTCGATTCCATGATACTCATCCTCATTAGAATATTATAGGAGATGTGCAGAGTGGAGTGCAGACACGTAATCAGCTAAGGAACAACCAAAATGCTGGTTTATATACGGAAATTAGAGAATCTAGGGAATAGAATGATTAGTGTTTTGCTTGCTATGGTTGCCAAGTTGAACCGAATCTTGGAAGGAGGCAAAGAAAGAAGACTCATGGGTTGAAGCAATGCAAGACGAACTTCAGCAGTTTCAGAAGTTGGGCGTGTGGAAATTGGTTAACAGGCCCGACAACTACAAGAAGATTGGTACTAGATGGGATTACAAGTACAAAAAGGATGAACGAGGTGTTGTTGTAAGAAACAAAGCAAGATTCGTTGTCAAGAGCTTTAATCAGGTAGAAGGCATTGATTATAATGGAGTTTATGCACCAGTAGCACGTCTTGAGGCTATAAGAATTTTCTTAGCTGATGCATCCTACAAGAAGTTTACAGTTTATCAAATGGATATGAAAAGTGCATTTCTTCATGGTGTGGTCGAAGAAGAAGTATGTGTTGAGCAACCGCCTGGTTTTGAAGATCCTGTTCATCCTGACAAGGTGTGGCTTCTTAATAAGGCATTATATGGTCTTCATCAAGCTCCACGGGCTTGGTATGAAACATTGTCTACCTATCTGCTCAAGAATGGCTTTTGACGTGGGTTGATCGATTGTACTCTCTTCATCAAAGAAAAGAATGAGGATTTATTGTTGGTACAAGTATATGTTGATGATATTATTTTTGGGTCTGCAAATGACAAAATGTGCAAAGAATTCGAGCAGGTGATGCAAGAGAAGTTCGAGATGAGCGCCATGGGGGAAATGACTTTCTTTTTAGGTTTGCAGGTTCATCAATCTAAGGAAGGGATTTTCATTCATCAAACCAAGTATGTTGGGGATATTCTCAAACAATTTCAAATGGAAGACTCAAAGCCTTTGGGAACTCCGTTAGCTTAAAATCACGGGATTACTCCTGATGGAATGGGTGAACATATGGAACCATCTCTTTATCGTGCTATGATCGGATCTCTTATGTATCTTACTTCTTCAAAACCCGATATAATGTATCTAAAATGTCTTCTAGCTCGCTACCAGTCAAGTCCAAAAGTTTCTCATTTGATGGCTGTAAAAAGAATCTTTTGTTATTTGAAGGATCGCCTGGACACTAGTCTCTGGTACCCAAGGATGATAGGTTTGATTTGACAGCATTCAGTGATTCTGATCATGGTGGCTGCAAGATTGATGCAAAGTCAACATCAGCAGGATGCCAGTTCTTGGGAAATCACCTAGTCACGTAGCAGTGCAAAAAAGCAGACTTGTGTAGCTACTTCAACATGTGAGGCTGATATATTTCGGCTTCTAGTTGCTGCTCTCAGGTTTTATGGATCCAACAGCAAATGCGCGACTACGGTTTTGAATTTCTAACTACTCCTATTTATGTTGATAATGAAGCTTCTTATAGATCACTTGTAATCCTGTACAGCACTTAAAAACCAAACGCAGTGAGATTAAGTATCATTTCATATGAGATTGTTATAAAAACAAACTTATCAATGTTGTTAAAATCCACACTAATCACCAACGTGCCGACCTGTTAACAAAAGCTTTTAATAAATCACGTTTTGATTATCTTCTTTTGGTCAATGGCATCAAGGTGAAACCAGAGTAAATCATCATTGGCTAATCGTTTTTGTAAATATTTTCTTCAAAACTAACAATACAAAAAGATTTTCCATTTTTTTACTTTATACATTTTAGGGGGAGAAAATGAAAAAAAAATACAAAAATATGTCGTTTATTTATTTATGTCTTTATTTATTTACTTTTTGCATTTAAGGGGGAGAAAATTTTAGAAAAATACAAAAACAATAGAAAACCCAAACATTAAAAATGAGTTTCTTGGAAAGATAAGAGAAGAAGATGATACATCGGTGATCTGTCAAATATGGTCAAAAACATAAAACGAAAAATGAAAAGTAGCTCTACTAATGATGCGTTAGTAGGCTCACAATCAGATTAAATGTGCAGGTTGATATAAACATAACGGACTGAAAGCCAGGTGGGAACCATTCATTGGCATATGGTCTTGGTACCGAAACTTCGTTTGATGGTATGCCGAGGTTCTGAGATATGCGGTCTTTATGCTTGCTTATCATCTGGGTATCATGGATAAATCTTTTATCGAAAAATAACAGGGACGCAAGTCTAGAACTTCCATGATACCATACAAACGTGTAAATACTGCGTACGACCATCAATAACTGATAAACATATCACCCACCCAATAAATAAGTGATAACATATCACAGCTTTTTGCGGGAGTTAAATTCGTCTCTTTGTTGGTACGATGTACTAACCTGTTCACGACTTACTCCTGTGCCCTACATGCATCTGAAAATCAAGTTCCTCATTAATAAGTGATTTGATCACATGGGGCTTGTTTTCATGAAAAATAAGTGATATTCTCCCAATCTATACGTCAAAATAGATGATAAGAAGTATACTCACCGGTAAGATTTTCTCTCGTGCATGTCTTGATACGGGAATGTGTCGTGAAGTGGTTGAATACCGGCTAGTAAGTATAATTCATGCATTAATCATATCTCTAATCATGACTACATCTGATAAGCTGAGCTTATGTGGATAACAATACTGATAATTATGGTAGAATATTTATTTAATTTTATGTTTTAAACAAAAAACTTTTTTGGCAAGATTAAAAGCTGTTATGATTCTCTTACCTTGAAACTCAGAAAAAGTTTGCTAATTAATGTACAGTTTGTTCTTATCTGTTAAGTACTTGTTTTAGTTTACTCTGTTTTTAAATTATTTTTGATTAGCCAAAGTTGAAGCTCGAATATTTTCTACCAAGATATGCCATAAAAATCAATTGTTTTGCTATCATAACTTCATAAAGTACCTTTTTGCAACAGGGTAAACTCATAACAAAGAGCAAAATATGTTTAATGTGAAAATTTTATAACTTGTGATCTGTAAGGATATGTGCGAAGATCTAAACATGTCAACGAAAAACCTAAGGTCTATGAAGAAACGATGTTTCATTCAAGAAGTACCTGAATTCGTACGAATCAGTTGTTGCCCGTACGATCAGAGGCTCCTCGTGTGAATGATAGTTCTTCGTGCGGACTAGGGTTCTTCATGCGAGGATAGGTATGTGGTATAAAAGGTGAAGTAGTTCTTTTGTGTAACTTTACTTTCACCTTTTCAATTCATCCTTTCACTATTCATCATCTTCCTCACTAAGAAGAAACAACATCTGTCCAACCTTCTCTTCTTTTAGTTGATCTATTTGTGATATCTTTAAGGTATGTTTGACAATGTTGGTATATCTTGAAGATGAACAGATTGAACATTAACTGACTGTTTGGCACTATCTAACACGAACAACAAACATTGGGTGAAGAACCTAGGCAAGATGAAGAACTGTTCTTCGTTGATTTCCAACAGGCGAAGAACCTGTGTTGATGAAAAACAAGTTCTTCATGAAAATCTACACTTGAAGTTCTTTGTGCGAACAAGCCGACTCTTCTTCGTACAAGTGAATTATCCCTCGTACGAGTAACTTGTTGTTTGTACGAGCCAGTTACTCATACGAGCAATTTGCTTGTTTGTGTGAGTCAGTTGTTGTCGTAAGAGTCAGTTGTTATTCGTGCGAGTCAGTTGCTCTTCGTATGAGTCAATTGTTATTTGTATGAGTCGGTAGTTCTTCGTGTAGGGGCTACATACTTACAGAAAGTTCACAGTGAACACTTTTGAGTATGCTCCCTAGTGTATTTATGTTTCTTCTTATTCTAGTTATTTTTTGTGTACAGGATGGCCCCAAAAGAAAGAAAAGAAAGCCCGCAACAAAGAAAACTGACAAGTCAGAAGTGGAAATTAAGTCAGAGCCGAGACACAACATAGTTGCCTACTTAGATCCGATAGATAAATTTATTGAGTACAATGGTATAATGAAGTTTCTACGCGATTCAAGGATACATTATGCAATCACACATAAAACTACAGTATACAAGACGTTGATCAAGGAATTTTGGGATTCAGCTAAAGTTGTTGAAGTGAATGGACAGGAACTTATCCACGGAAGAGTAAATGGCTTAGACGTAGATATTTCCATTGAAGTAATAAACTCAGCATTACAACTTGGCGATGATCCTGAAGCTCCATAATCAGTTCTGTTGAAGTGTCAACGTGGATGTTTGCTTTGAATGAGATGCGTCGGAGACTTTTTTGTAGGACAACTAAACAAAGCATGGTTGCCGCTCTGATACAAGTTCTTTCTACATGTTTTAGTTCTGTGTTTAAGCAACATTTGAAGTGGTTATGACATGGCGAATAACGACTTAGTTGGGATGATGGTAGCTTTGACATTGAATAAACCGTTCAGTGTTTCAAAGTATTTTTGATAACATGAAGGAAAACCTGAAAAGAACTGGATTAGGTTGAAACAAGTTTTGGATGCATCCTCATTTTCTCCAGATGATCATGAATACAACATCTGAATCTTCCAAAGAACGACAACGATGTTCTAAAAGTTGATGATATGATGGAACATTCATTGAAGATATTTAGAGGTGTGGCAGCAAAATGTTACAAGGAAAGCACACCTCCTCGTAAGTTGTTTGGTTTTCTGGCTAATGATGAATATGTTGCACCAGAAAACGATAAGTGGCGCCATGATGATAGTCAGTCAGCTAATGAAGAACCAACTTTGAAAAAGATGATCGAAGATAAGTTTGGTCATCAAAAGGGAAAGGATAAAGGTGATGATGATGACAGTGATGATGAAAGTGATAATGACGGTGATAGTGGAGATGGAGGTATGAGTGGTGTAGGTTACTATAGGTGGTGATAAGGGTAAACAACATGATGAAGAATCGGATTCTAATGACAATCCGCTTGAACTTGGGTATGAACGCTATGTTGATGAGCGTGGGGTTAGGTAGATTAGAAGGATTCCAACAGATCCAGATGTTGATTATGTTCCATCCGATGCTGAGCCTGAACGAGCTCACAAAAAGAAAATTGCGGTTCATAGATAGAAAAAGAGAAAAAAGTCTATGGGAACCTCATCAGCTCAACCTGAAATCACACAACCTACAACCAACAACAAGAAACCGTACTAGAACCAAGTGCAGAAGCTCAGTTTCCCTTCATAGCGAAGGAGGCTGAAGCTTTAATGTCGGACCCCACTACAATCACTGAACCACAACCTACAGCTACCACAACAGCTGAAACACCTTCAGTTGCGACTACTCCAGTTCAACCACAACCCGCTACTTCTTTAGCTCAATAATCCCAGTCCGCAACTCATCAACAAAGTACAGAACAACGCAGTCGTTTATTCTCTGAAATGGACAAGGATGAGAAAGTGGATTTTCTATTCTCTCAGCTGCAAGTTGCGGCAACTCAGATTAACAGGCACTCGGAGTTTATGTCTTCAAATCGGAATACAGTTATTAAGCAACAGTTGGAGATAAATTCTTTAAAGGAAACTCTTGGAAAGCAGGCTACCGAGATTACACAGTTAAGAGAGGAGAATGAGCGGTTGAGGGCTGCGGATGCTGAAAGGGCAGCCCGGCTACAATAGATGCGAGCGGCTGATAACGCTCGTGGGATTGAAATGAATAAGCTGAAAGAATTTAGTGCGGCTGTACAACGATCTGCCGAAACACTAGCCGCTAAACATGACGACATGAGAGAATGGTGTCATTCTCGTAATACTACACTAGTTGAAGGCTTTAATAGTATTAAAGACAGATTTGAAATGAGCAGAAAGCGGGTGAACATTCTGTGGAATGAAAGATGCAAAGCACAGGAGATCCAGCGTAAGCGTGATCATGATAGTGAAGACCCTGGTAATCCTGATGCTCTAGCTTAATCTGCGCAACCAGAGGGTTCTGTTGCAACTCCAGTGGTAGTGTTAAGTGAATGTGGGTGGAGCAATCCATTAGAAATGAAGACCGAAGACCGAAGACCAAGCAACAGTCAAGGGAGTTTGTTGATACACTTTTGTGTATGTCGCTTGTTCATAGTTACATCAGTAATTGTACGGTCTTTGTTTATTGCGTCTGTAAGGTTTTGGTTGTGTCGACCAAATCAAGATATGCTCCTATTTTGATTTAGTACATTGTTTAGTTTGTCTGTGTTGTAAAACAGTTGCATGTGTGCATATTGTTAAGTTTTGTGCTTCTGATCTTGCTGGTCTGTGCAGTATGTCTATTAGCAGGGTTCTCCGAAGAACCACTTATTCGTACAAGTGAACTGTGCTTCGTACGAACAAGAGTTGTTCGTACGAGCCATTGCTTGTTTGTACGAGTGACCATTCAAGAACCATTGCTTGTTCGTACGAGCAAGATGCATGTTCGTACGAGCCATCAGATTGTTCGTATGAGTAACCTTTCACGAATAACAGTTCTTCGCAGCAGCTAGTTGTTCATAAGAAAAGTTCACGAAGAACCTGTTCTTCGTGGGCTTTGTGGTTCTTCATCTGACCAGTAACATTCTTCGTGATGTTGCTGGGTGTTGGGCCTATATATACATACATGCACTTCACAGTTCACGTAAGAGAGCACAAAGAGAATACATTGAGTCTGTATGAACATTATTTAATGTATTTGTACTAGCTCTCTTCAGTTAATCAAAAGGTAGTGAATTGTTGGTTACTTTGTGTTTGTAATACTTTTCTTTGGTTTGAATATACACTTGGATTCCGCACTTGTGTGTGTGTTAAGCAACAAGGAAGTAGGTTATCTTGATCCTCCAAGTGGACCTACATAGGGGATGACACCTCCAAGATGGCGATGTCACTATCCTCGCCATCACCTAGATCGTCATCTAGGTGATCCACATGGAAGACGGGGACCTCGTCCTCATTGTCGGACAGCTCTATAATGGGTGGGACAACAACAAGAGGGATCACATCAATGGGTATGATCTCCACGAGATGCTCACCTTTGGGGTGGCCAAGAATAATGATATCGTGGAGCGGGAGTGGTGCAGCTAAAACATCGTCCTCCATGGGAACGTCATCCATGATAGGGCCGAGCACCGCGAGTGGCTAAAAATCCTCTAAGTCCTCATCGTCAGACTCAATTTATGGGGATGTCATCCATGTTGGTGGCATCCACCCGTAGCCCAGCCGACGGTTGGCTGATGATGAAGAGCGATCACTCGTGTCTGATGAGATGAAGATATGTCTGGCTCCAAATCATCATCGGAGGAAATGATCTCAATCACGTGCGGATACTCATCGTCGGATACAACCTCCATCGGGTCATCATCATCGTATATGCCACTTCTGGCATAGGAAGCCATCGTACCCTGGCAAAATAATTCGTACAACATGTATATATATATACATACCAATAAATAATATCATTACTTATTATATATTTATAAGCATGCAATCATGTAAAGTCTAACCACATTGGTTTTTGCGAGTCAATCTAGTTTTGCAAGTCTATCCCATAGAGATTATGCCCCAAATAATATCCTTGCATTATTTATTTAAAAAGAGTTTTGTTAGTGGATCTTGCGTTTTTGTATATGCAATAAAAACATTTTTTTGTGTAAGGTTTTCATGAGTGGATCATGGTGATTGTAGACTAGACTCGAGAAGGAATCCTGGTTCACTACAATCGAAGCACTTATACCAATCTTTCACACCCATTCATAGGGAAGCGCACGGTGTGAACTTGATTAGTTTTCATTGCATATGACATAAGTAAACAATTATATGAAATAAAAGCATGCACGCTATTCATCAATTCACCATAAGTAACATTACAAGCCACAAGTTGTTTGGAAATAAAAGACGCCACTAGTGATTTATACTTTACAATAAGGCTTGTTCAAAATAGCTTTTAAAAATTAAGGCTTTGCATCCTATATTCCATTCGACGATAGAATATATAGACCAAACCCTTCAAAATACGGATGACATCGACTAATTGTTAACCTTGAAAACTTTGTAACTATCTGCACCAAGATCCACTTCAATTTCCTGAAATAAATGTAAGTTTGAAAACATCAACAAAAGTTAGCGAGTTCATGCGTTTTGTATGCGCACCAAATGAATCTTAAAAACATTTGAGAGTTCGTATACGTAATTATGTGGTATGTAAAGTGTCAATGAACTTGATGATCATTAATGTTTTGCAAGGACATTAATATGTGTGACGACATAGGAAGTACTCAACCCTAGACGATTTCTTCCGGTCCACCCGGCTAGGACAACAAAAGCATTACATGCGGCCACACAAGGACCCATGAGTGGAGCTCGCTACACCCGATAGATCTACCACTCTTGTTCCTCGGTCTTACAAAATATTAATGGCACTTAAGAGACACCCTATTCGCACATGATCTAATATTTCATTCCATAGCTAAACCATACATCAAAACATGTATTCCCCCCGAGTGTTATAAACCGTAAACATTCAAGAGAAAAGGGGGACATGAACTCACTGGTGTGCGTCCGTATATATACGCTAGCAATTCGGGTATCCCAAAAGCGCGTAACAATCTACAAGTGCTCTAACTCATTAGACACTTGAGTTAACGTTAAATGTGTACACATTGTTCATCTTGAGCGTTATTGTATAAGTTAAATATTTGGATCCCTTATGTAGTTTAAATATGTTGGCATTTGTTTCGTATTTTTATTTAATATATATATATTTCATATCCATCAAGTGTACAAACGGGCCTTGACCTTCGTGAGTCTTCGTGCCTCGCACGAGTATAAGTGGGTCTAGCCCATAGGAGTCTTTGTGCCTCGCACAAGTGAGAATGGGCCTAGCCCATTTAAGTCTCCGTGATCCACATGGTATGAGTGGGCCTAGCCCATGAGAGTCTCTGTGGCACGCACGGCTTACGTTCGTTATGTGTCATATATATATATATATATAAAATATATATATTCTCAAAATATATACATCTTGAGTCTAGTGAACCTCGTTCACTCGTAACAACATGTTCGGTTTAATTATGCTAATTTTTTTATCTTCATGTTGTATGCCTTTTATTATTAAAATGTTAAAAATATTTATTTTTAGCATCGTATATACGTTGATGTATTTGTACGCTATTCTTCGCATGAGTACACTTCAACAAGTGTATATGAGTACATCACTATGTACTTACGTATTTTTGTACCTGTATGTATAGTATTCGTACTTGTATTTGTATACCGTTCTATTTGGTATTTATACCGTATTTATACGTATTTTGTATATTGTATAATTTGGTATTTATATTGTATTTATAATGTACTATTGGATATTTATACTGTATTTATACGTATTTTTATACTATACTATTGGGTATTTATACAATATTTATAGGTATTTGTATAATGTTATTGTTAGAACTTTTGAGACCGTTGGTGCTTGGATTATCCATAGTTTGAGCCAGTTCGTAATAGTTTGATATTGTTAAAGGGTCAAAAGTGTAATAGTATTAAACTTGTTGTTGCCGGCGTAATTACTAACCCAGCGTATTTATTAAATACGCTGGGTATTCATTTTGTATAGATATGATGATCAATGCATGTATGTCATGTTTCTTGGACAGATTTTGGTGATCTTCTTGTGTTGTGATTTTTGCTATTATGCTATCATCCGAATATCCAGGTGCTGTTATTGATTACATGTTATTGGGATTTCATATACAACAGTAGTTGTTTGATCCAAACAAGATTCTTCATCTTCTTTGCTTGGTTTTTCTTATTATTTGCAAATTCAAAAAACTAATCCATAGTTGTTTGGGTGAAAACAATCAACCACTGTGATCCGAATCTGTTTTGGGACTCACAATTTGGTATCAGAGCCTTTGTGCTCTTGATTGTTTGAGTTTTTGTTAAGATTTGTCAATTTTTGAAGGTTTTAAAAAGTTTTCAATTTTTATGGTTTTCAATTTTTTGGGATTAAAATGGCTTGATCTGGTGCGTTTAATCTTTGGGTAGTTGTTAATCAATAGTTTGGTAAACATTTTTGTCATTTAGCTGCAAAGAAACATGAATATTTTGTCGTTTTTGGGTGATTAGAGGGTTTATGTTGGTACTAAAACCCTTCTGGGCGTAATTATTCTTAAAGCCAGCGTAGATATTCTTGAAGATAGCGTAATTATCTTTGAAGCTGGCGTATTTAACTTGAATCTCGCGTAGTTAGCAAATACGCTGGTTCTTAAACCAGCGGATTTATATCATTGTCAGCGTAATTGCCCCAGCGAATTTAATCGAAGGCGACTTCGAAATCAGTGATACTAATCCTCAGCGATTTTATCATGGTATTCAGCGAAATTAACTAAACCTTTGCTCTTTTTCATATATCCAGCGGATTTAGCATTTTGCAGGACAGTGCAGCGTATTTGATCTCTGGTCCACGTAATTGTCTCCCAGTGCAGCGTACTTGATTTCTGGTCCAGCGTATTTACCTCCTAGCAAGCGTAATTATTCTCTGATTCACCAAAGCCCAGCGTATTTAATCATCAATCATCCATTATGTCTCTCAATCAACTCAATCCGATTTCTCAAGCCGAACTAGAAACTGGAACTGCTACAAGGCCACCAAAGTTGAAAGGTTCGGAAGATTTCAGCAACTGGAAAAACAGGATCAAGTCCTTTTTTTAGTATACCGATTATACTCAATGGATGTCAGTCACTGTGGGCCCGCTTGTTCCCATGATAATACGTGACGACATCCGTACTATCAATGAAGATCCTTCAACGTTCACAGATGAAGATAGGACACTCATTCAACGTGACCGGAGGGCTCACGTTGCTCTTACTATGGCCCTGTCAAAGGACGATAATAATCTGTTTGAAGAATACACATCGGCACATGAACTGTGGTTGGCTCCAATCGACCATATGAAGGTAATGAGGAACTCAGGGAGAACAAACGAGACATGGTGCAGAAAGAATGTGATATGTTTGGAAGTATTCATGGCAAAAGCTTGTTAGACCACATAAGCAGATTTCTGGAGGTATTGACCAAGATAAAGAAGGTGGGAAACCCAGTTGCAAATTATGCATCGAACAAGAAGCTGGTAGATTCTCTACCAAAAGAATGGGTCTTCAATGCATGATGATTAAGAGAACTTTCCTCACCAGCACAACTCTAGTTACTCTCTCAGAATTGATTAACACTTTAAAAGCCTTTGAAATGGACATCGTGAAACGAGAGATGAATTGTCACCCCCTGACCCGCAGCGGAAATGGTAGTCGGGGCATGATTGGGTTTTCATCAAAGCTCATGACATTTACTATAAAGTTTCATATTTATTATTTCTCTTTAAAGAAGAAGTTACAATAAACATACAAGCACAACATGTTCAAATACATTTTTTCATGACTTCTTTATTTTTCTTCTAAGGCAATTTCCTATGTGTTCCTTGCTTCAACTTGTCCACCTGTATCATGTGTAAAAATAGGGTTTGGGTCAACAAAAGTTTGCGAGTGAATCTTATGAAAACATTTGAACGAATTTATTATACTGGTTATAAAAAGGTGCATAACCACATATGAGTAAACGTAAATGTAAATTTAATCACAATACACATAATATCAATTAATGCACACGCACACACTAAATGATGAACAATGAGATCAAGGCTCAATCAAACGGAGCCGATCTAATGAGGCACGCGATGTTCAACTCGTCTCCAACAAGGAACTGATGGGCCTAATGAATGATTTGCACGCAACTTGACAAAATGTAAACACATCACAACAAACAATATTTACATCACATGTTTAGATCATATAATGGTAATAGCACAAGTTTGAATAAACGAAAATAAATAAAGCGACACATGATACACCCCAAAACATGAATAAAAAGGGGAATTTGTAAGAATTCACTCACAGTGGGTGCGTTCCTTGATAATGATGAATGCGCACGAATTTATGATTCAACCGACGAGTGAAAACTAACCTAAATAATAACGTAATAATTCGATAAATAAATAAATTTCATTTGAAATTAATATTTTTAATTAGTGCACTTAATGAGATTTTTAGATTTATTTTTGTGAATTTAATGCAAATTTTTAGGCTTTAAAACCTTATTTTGAGGGATTTTTAACTAATTTTCAAAGAAAATAAAAAGGATTTTTAATTAAAAAAATTACCCTTTTTCCTAGGGTTGACTGGTCAACGGCCGGTTCAACCGGTTTAATTGTAGGCAGCGTGTGAGGTTCGAACTCGTGACCTCCCGTACGCGTGCACGCAACTCTACCAATTGAGCTACGTGTCTAACCCGAAATAAACTCTATTTTAATTATATATATACTAACTAGCTTATTTCATAAATTTATTTATTTAAAAAGGCTTTGAAATTATTGAACCGCTGCACATATCCTGGATCGAACCCGCAACCTTTACGTTGATTGCACCCAGCCCTACCAACTGGGCTGGGTGTCTAACCCGTTATATTCTTAAATTATATTATATTTATCCACTAGCTGACAGGTGATGTAAATAAGTTTTAAAAAAATGATTTTTATTTCAGAAATTCTGATGCGTATAAGACTCGAACCCGGATACCCTCGCTTGTAATGAACACAGTCCACCACTGGACTGTGTGTCTAACCCGGTTATACCTTTAGTTTTAATTATATTTATGTGCGAGAACAACTTCATCTTTTTCATATTTGAAATCACAGAATATCAGAACCCGGTTCATTTGTGTTTTAACAATCTTATCTATATTTTACTACAGACGAGTTTTAAGATTAATCATTGAAATGGAAAAGAGAATAAGATTTACCAATCAAAGGGTGGTTTTTCCTGATTTCCGACGAAGTTTTCCGGCGACAAGCACTTCTCCGGCGAGTTTTAATTTCAAGCGGAGAACTTTTTGATCGATTAGAGAGTTTGTTTGAGAAAGTGAGCGAGTTCTAACATTTTGAAGCATTACTATTTATATCGAAAGTGGTCAATCATGAACTTTCGGTTTCAAAGAAAAAAATCCTCAAATCATGGGTTCGATATCTACTGAATGATTGAAACAATTCGTGATTGAATGAAACGGTTAGGAAATTATGATTTGCGTTTTATGATACCAGTCAACCCAAGACAAAAACTATCTTCATTGATTCAGCGGTTACAGAGGATGATGGTTTGAAGATGCGGTTTCAACGGTTTGTTCAGCTATAAATGTTATTTATTTCTAATCTGAAACATACGGTGTGTGTGTACCAGTGGTGTTTGGTGTGCGAAAACATATGGGAGACCCGGGCTCGAACCCCGGTTTCTCCTATTAAGTTTTGTGTTATAATTAACAAATTAAATTATACAACTAAATAAATATGCGACGAACTTCGAATAAATATTAAATTTTTAAACGGAGCGGGTTTCGAAACCCGTTTTAGACGAATGTTACAGTATCCCCTACTGTTAGAAATTTCTTCCCGAAATTTAAGTAGTAGTGGTATGTTTGACTCGAAGGGAGGGTGTTTTAATTTGACAATTACATAATTTGAAGATGGTGAGAGTTTAAATTTTTATTTGAGGCGGTAACGTTCCTAGTAAGGGTTGAATTCCCTGCTACAGGAATCGCTTTTTGATGCCTAAAGTATAAAAATGCGGAACATGGATAAACAGAGTGATTGACTAGGTACGATTTCATGCATAAGAGTTTTGGGGGAATTTATACGTTTGAAAAGATAAGGTTATATCATAAAACAAGACTTCAACTATGACGATATTAAAACCTACACGGAACTTCTCATAACCGCCTGACAATGCTTTTGACCCTTTGACAAGAATACTTATATATAGGAAGTACCAGCGGCGTATCCACCATATTCTTGTCAAATTTTCATTGGCTTTGTCAGTAAGTTATAATTAGTTCCATGTGACTCTAAAATCTACAAACAACCACAACAGCCAAAACTTGAGTCTCGAAGGATACATGACTGAATGATGACAGTACCTCTCTTGTTTGTTATGATGAAGGGGCCAGTCTATGTAAAAGTGAGACACAACCCAACTTCTTTAAATGACGAGATCGAGATACGTCGAGGTGTATGATGATATGAAAGTTAAATCAATGAGTAAAGATATAAAACAAAACTGAGATATCAATTCGCATTAAAATTCTTAGATACATAAATTCCCAATTTATAACAGGGATACGTAAAGATTGAGAAAACATAAAGAAAACATAAGAACTAGACGGTTGGAGTTGAGCCTTGATTCTTGGTGAGGGAAGGCTAGTTGGGTGGTTCGTTTGGGCCGTTATTATCTTCAACAGGATTGGCGTTGATGTTGTAAGCTCTTCCTCTTGCTGGTGGCCTAGTGGTTATGTTTTCTTAATTTGCTTGGTTAACTAGGTTTGCTTGAGCTTGGGCGTTTATGATGTTAACCAATCGCGGGCACGTGTTTCTAAAATGGGTAGGGTCGCCACAATTAAAACAAGCTCGAACATATGGAACTATGGGGTATTGAGGTTGTTGATATGATTGGATCATGTTTTGGGTAGGGGTGAAGCTTGGTTTTGAGGGGCGTGACAAGTCTTGCTCAAATGACCATAACGCCCACAATTAGCACACAGTCAACAAGGTATGGTAGATGGATGGTGATAAAAACAGGTGTTGCATTGAGGGTGAGGTCCAATGTAAGGTTTCTTATTTGGGTAAGTAGAGTTGGGTGCTACTTGAGTGATTGGGGTAGCTTGGAGGGGTACGGCTTGTGGAGCTGGTTGATTGCCTTGGGTGACAGCGAAATTTGGCCCATCTCGTTTTCTCTTAGGAGTGGGTTGAGAAGAGGATTCGGTCTAGGTTGAGTTTGAGGTTTTGGTTGATGCTTTATCCTTCTTCTTCTCCTCCTTGAAGTCTTTATTCCGTATACGGTTTTCGGTGAGCTCTGTAGCTAACTCCATTGCTGCTTCCAAAGTTGCAGGTGTGGTACTTATTACAGGGTCTTGAATTTGAAGGAAGACTCGAATGTAGTGCTCGATCAAACGGTAGAGGGGTGTGAACAAGTTGGGGACCATCTGAGTCAACTCAAGGAATCTCTTGTTGTATGTGGTGTGGTCGCCCTCCTTTTGTTTCAAAGAGTAGAACTCATCTTCTCATTTCTTGATTTCGCTTCTTGGACAGAAACGTCTTGTCATGATCTCTCTCAACTCTTCCCAAGTCAAAGTCATAGCATCCTCAGCACCTCGCTTGGCCTTCTCTGTATTCCACCATGTAAGTGCTACTCCAAACAAACGACCGGTAGCATATCGCACCTTGCGATCATCGGGGCAGTCGCAATTGAGAAAAGTGTTTTCCATCTCCTCAAACCAATGGAGGAGAGCGGTGACACCTTCAGTCCCTTCGTATTTTGGAGGATCGCAGGATTTGAAATGCTTGAAGGTGCATTTAGTGGTATTTGGGGAGGGCTGAAAACGTTCTGATCTTCTTGGTTGATTGGGTTGACGGGATTAGCGGTAAGGGCTTGTTGAACTTGAACTACGATGTTGGGTATTACGGCGGCCATTTGTTGGGCGATTTGGGCAGCCATGCGCTCGCGGGATTTTCCTGCTCTCATACCTCTACGAGAGAGACTAGAAGACATCTATAGGGAATACGTATCGAGAGTATGAGTTTGATGTTTTAGGTGTCATGTGTCGTATTTAGAAATGAACATTCACAAAACAAATGAAGAAAATAAATTTTCTACATCCATAGGATGTCTTGGGCTTTGCTCATGTTTGGGCTCCCATATGTCCCCTTACTTGGCCTTGGTAGTCATGTGGGCCCCCATGACTACTGGGCTCTGGTAGGGTTCATATTGGTGTTGGTCTGTTAACACTTGCGCCACCCGAATGAAAATCGTAAAAACATGACAACAAAGTATAAGGTCGGAGGGTGTCCTGGTATGGACACAATGACAACTCAAAGTAGGGTTAGTTCGAATGACCTTTGGTGTGGCATGCTTTGGCCTAATAGGTCCTTCGTACTCTCATCGTTAGTCCCCAGGTAGGCAAACTGGTCCGTTATATTGGATTTATACGAATTCCAACCTAGACAGAACGTTTCGACTACCGGTACTTGTACCCTTCCAGTTACTACATGCCCGTCGTAGAACTCACTTTGATGAGACTGAAAAACGAAAAATGCCACAAAATCTTGAATAAAGGAAATATGAAGATGATTTGAATATGTTAACATTGAATTATGCGTGATGAATGTATATGTAAGCATGTTATGTTGGACAACAAGTATAACTTATTAAGTATCACACAAAATGATAGTGGAAGTGTTTGCATGCAGTTGTGTGTGTAATAAATACGAAACAAATAAAATCATGAGTTTGCATGTAACCACATAAACAATTAAAATCTAATCAACTATAGTATAGGCTCTAAGGGTCTAATAACCTATCCTATATCCCTATAGTCAAAAGCTCTGATACCAATCTGTCACACCGTGACCCGCAGCAGAAATGGTAGTGGGGGCATGATTGGGTTTTCATCAAAGCTCATGACATTTACTATAAAGTTTCATATTTATTATTTCTCTTAAAGAAGAAGTTACAATAAACATACAAGCACAACATGTTTAAATACATTTTTTCATGACTTCTTTATTTTTCTTCTAAGGCAATTTCCTATGTGTTCCTTGCTTCAACCTGTCCACCTGTATCATGTGTAAAAATAGGGTTTAGGTCAACAAAAGTTGGCGAGTGAATCTTATGAAAACATTTGAACGAATTTATTATATTGGTTATAAAAAGGTGCATAACCACATATGAGTAACCGTAAATGAAAATTTAATCACAATACACATAATATCAATTAATGCACACGCACACACCAAATGATGAACAATGAGATCAAGGCTCAATCAAACGGAGCCGATCTAATGAGGCACGCGATGTTCAACTCGTCTCCCACGAGGAACTGATGGGCCTAATGAATGATTTGCACGCAACTTGACAAAATGTAAACACATCACAACAAACAATATTTACATCACATGTTTAGATCATATAATGGTAATAGCACAAGTTTGAATAAACGAAAATAAATAAAGCGACACATGATACACCCAAAAACATGAATAAAAAGGGGAATTTGTAAGAATCCACTCACAGTGGGTGCGTTCCTTGATGATGAATGCGCACGAATTTATGATTCAACCGACGAGGGAAACTAACCTAAATAACAACTTAATAATTCGATAAATAAATAAATTTCATTTGAAATTAATATTTTTAATTAGTGCTCTTAATGAGATTTTTAGATTTATTTTTGTGAATTTAATGCAAATTTTTAGGCTTTAAAACCTTATTTTGAGGGATTTTTAACTAATTTTCAAAGAAAATAAAAAGGATTTTTAATTAAAAAAATTACCCTTTTTCCTAGGGTTGACTGGTCAACGGCCGGTTCAACCGGTTTAATTGCAGGCAGCGTGTGAGGTTCGAACTCGTGACCTCCCGTACGCGTGCACGCAACTCTACCAACTGAGCTACGTGTCTAACCCGAAATAAACTCTATTTTAATTATATATATACTAACTAGCTTATTTCATAAATTTATTTATTTAATAAGGCTTAGAAATTATTGAACCGCTGCACATATCCTTGATCGAACCCGCGACCTTTACGTTGATTGCACCCAGCCCTACTGGGCTGGGTGTCTAACCCGTTATATTATGAAATTATACTATATTTATCCACTAGCTGACAGGTGATTTAAATAAGTTTTAAAAAAATATTTTTATTTCAGAAATTCAGATGCGTATAAGACTCGAACCCGGGTACCCTCGCTTGTAATGCACACAGTCCACCACTAGACTGTGTGTCTAACCCGGTTATATCTTTAATTTTAATTATTTTTATGTGCGAGAACAACTTCATCTTTTTCATATTTGAAATCACAGAATATCAGAATCCGGTTCATTTGTGTTTTAACAATCTTATCTATATTTTACTACAGACGAGTTTTATTAATCATTGAAATGGAAAAGAGTATAAGATTTACCAATCAAAGGGTGGTTTTTCCTGATTGCCGACGAAGTTTTCCGGCGACAAGCACTTCTCCGGCGAGTTTTAATTTCAAGCGGAGAACTTTCTGATCGATTAGAGAGTTTGTTTGAGAAAGTGACCGAGTTCTAACATTGTGAACCATTACTATTTATATTGAAAGTGGTCAATCATGAACTTTCGGTTTCAAAGAAAAAAATCCTCAAATCATGGGTTCGATATCTACTGAATGATTGAAACAGTTCGTGATTGAATGAAACGGTTAGGAAATTATGATTTGCGTTTTATGATACCAGTCAACCCAAGACAAAAACGTATCTTCATTGATTCAGCGTTACAGAGGATGATGGTTTGAAGATGCGGTTTCAACGGTTTGTTCAGCTATAAATGTTATTTATTTCTAATCTGAAACATACGGTGTGTGTACCAGTGGTGTTTGGTGTGCGAAAACATATGGGAGACCCGGGTTCGAACCCCGGTTTCTCCTATTAACTTTTGTGTTATTATATATATATATATACATATATATATATATACATATATATATTTTTCTTTTTAAAGTTTATTTTAATTAACTAATTATTATTATTATTATTATTATTATCGTCTTAATTATTCATTGATTATAATTAACAAATTAAATAATACAACTAAATAAATATGCGACGAACTTCGAATAAATATTAAACTTTTAAACGAAGCGGGTTTTGAAACCCATGTTACGACGAATGTTACATGAATCAAACTGGATATTCTCAGAAGACGTCTCAGCAAGCTGCTGCAACCTCGGTCCCCAAGAATATGGCATTTCTTGCTCCTGTCACCTCATGTGGATTAAATTCCCAAAGTGATGTCGAATCCTATTCAAATGCTTCCGCAAACTCTGTGAAGGCCTCGTCATCTCCCGAGAAGACCACCGTGGCCAGCGACACTCAAGCACTTAAAATTTTCACAGAACATGTAGCTCTTTTTAATACTTTCTTAAGTAGCTATGAGGCGCTTATGTCAGGAGAGTTGAAGAGAGAATTCCTCATAGCAGAGGACATGTATCAAGTAGATCAAGACGACATGGAGGAGATGGATTTGAAGTGGCAGATGGCAATGATCACTCTACGGTTGAAGAAATTCCAAGATAAAATAGGGAAGTGGTTGGCTCTTGGAAAAGCTGGATTCGACAAGTCCAAGCTTAGATGTTATAATTGCAAAGACTTGGGCCATTTCAAAAGAGAGTGTCCGTTGCTGAAGAACGAGAATACCGAAATCAACCCGACAAGGAGGCCGATTGCCATTGAAGGAAATAATAATGCTGCTGACAATAACCATAAGGCTTTAGTGGCGGTAGACTATGATTGGTCGGAGGAGATAGCTGAGGCAAAAGGAGAAGTAAACAAGGCCCTCATGGCAAACATTACCACTGTCTCTGCCACGTCTGCTTCAAATGGTGTTGAAAAACAAACCTCCAAGATTCCAAAAGATGACACTGGTTTGAAAAGCATCATCTCTCCTATCTTAGGGAAGAGACAACAGAAACCTGAAATGATTGAGTCGAAGCCTGCTGTTCCAGAAGTCATTAGTACCAACAAGAATGAAGCGGTTGGAACACTCAGAAATGGCTTCAGATGCTCATGGAGTATATCTGGCATGTTGACAGGGGTTGCTCCAGGCACATGACCAGTCTAAAGGATCTGCTTACCAACTTTCGAGTTATTGATGGTGACTTTGTATCCTTTGCCAGAGACGAAAAGGGAGGAAAATCGTCGGAATGGGTGACGTCATGTCAGAAGCACTCACTTTGGAGAATGTGAACTATGTTCCAGAATTGTGTTACAATCTTATGAGTGTTTCACAAGTCTGTGACAAAGGAATCGCGGTGCTGTTCAATGACACGGAGTGCTTATTCCTCAAACCCGGTTACTCCGTCCCAAAAGAAATGATCATGCTTAGAGCTCCCCGTCAAAATAACACCTACGTGCTAAATATGAAGAACGCCAAATCAAATGAGCCAATGACATGTCTTATGTAAAAAGCATCTGAATCGGAATCACTGTTGTGGCACAGGCGTTTGGGCATGTGAATTTAAGAACATAAATAAACTTTCAAAATTAAATCTAGTAAGAGGTTTACCTATGAAAGATTTTCCTTTTTCTAAAAAGTGTATCGCATGCGCCCACGGAAAGCAACATAAAAAGCCTCATAAGTCCAAAGCAGTGAATACGATTTCTACCCCTCTACAATTACTTCACATGGATCTTTTCGGCCCAATTAGTGTTAAAAGTTTAGCTAAAAGATCTTATTGTTTGGTGATTACAGATGATTTCTCACGGTTTCATGGGTATTCTCTCTTAAAGCCAAAAGCGAAATGGCATCCATTCTGAAGAGCTTCATTCCCATGATTGAAAACGTGATCAAGCTGAAAGTCATCTCCATCAGAAGCGATGACGGTTCTGAATTTAAAAATCATACGTTTGTCTCATTCTGTGAAAATAATGGAATTCGCCTCCAATACAGCGCTGCCAGGACTCCTCAGCAAAACGGGGTAGCAGAACGCAAAAACAGAACTCTCATCGAAGCTGCAAGAACTATGCTTGTCGACTCTAAGCTTCCCATAATCTTCTGGGCAGAAGCAGTCAACACAGCATGCTATGTTTTGAATCGTGTTCTTATCGTCAAACCTCACGGAAAGACAGTATATGAACTACTTTTTAAAAAGAAGCCTCTGATAGATTTCTTCAAACCGTTCGGGTGTTCATGCACACTTCTCAACACTGAAGACAATCTCATCAAGTTTGAAGCAGTCGGTGATGTGTGCTACTTCATGGGCTATTCATCTTCATAAAAAACATATCGAGTCTACAACAAACGGACCAAGATGGTGATTGAATCGTACTACGTTGACTTTCAAGAAGGAAACTCCACTAACACTGGAAGTGCTTCGAACTGGTTTTATGACGTGGATATTATATTCAACACTTTCAGCCTCGATGAACCCATCACTAAATTCGAACCTACAAAATCCACTCTGTTGGAACCTTTGTTTGATGCCTCAGACATTGGTTTTACTCCTTTTACTACACATTTTACCCCTGCCTCTGCCTCTCCTACTCTTCCGGTGTTCGAAGGAAATGGTGACACATCTGTTGAGAATGCATCCGCACATGATGATTCTTCTTTACAGCAGGCTGTGGATGAACCACCCAAAGAAGACGAAACTCCAATTATCTATGTCGATGAACATTTTTCTAATCTGCCTCAACAAATTGAAGCTCACACCAATGCAGGGTACAAGACCAATCGAAACCATCCAATTGAAAATGTCATCGGTTCTATTGAAGATGGAGTTCGAACACACAGACAAACTCATACATCAACACAGGACTGTATGCAGCTTTTCTCTCTCAGTCTGTCCCAAGAGATATCGAAGAAGCTATTCTAGATTCAAGTTGGGTACAAGCTATGCAAGAAGAATTAGCCCAATTTCGGAAACTTAAAGTCTGGGAACTCGTTGACCTGCCAGACGGAAAGTATCCAATTGGTACCAAGTGGGTGTTTCACAACAAGATGGATGATCTTGGTGTTGTTATCAAGAATAAGGCTAGATTAGTGGTTCAAGGGTTTCGACAAGAAGAGGGGATTAACTACGAGGAAGTTTTTGCCCCGGTTGCACGCTTAGAAGCCATCAGAATCTTCTTAGCCTATGCCTCGTTTATAAACTTTAATGTGTTTCAAATGGATGTAAAGAGTGCTTTTCTATATGGGAAAGTGAAAGAAGAAGTTTATGTTTCTCAACCTCCAGGTTTTGAAAATCCTCGTTCTCCCACGAAATACTACAAGCTTGACAAAGCTCTCTATGGTCTTCACCAAGCTCCTAGAGCATGGTACGAGACTTTGTCAACATATCTTCTGGAGTGTGGATACTCAAGAGGCAAAATAGACATGACTCTCTTCACAAAAAGGATTGGAGAAGATGTGATGTTGGTTCAAATCTACGTACACGATATCATTTTTGGGTCGACAGATGAAGCCCTTTGCAGAGAATTCGAGAAGGTGATGAAAGCGAAGTTCGAGATGAGTATGATGGGAGAACTCATGTTTTTCTTAGGATTAGAAGTGAAGCAAAGAAAAGATGGTATCCTCATTCATCAGGCTAAGTATATCAGAGATATTCTTTCGAAATATCATGAATGACTGCAAATCCGCCAGCACTCCTTTTGCTGCTCAGGCGAGAACTCACTTCAGATCTTCAAGGAAAGCTAGTGAACAAATCTCTCTATCGCTTAATGATTGGCTCATTAATGTATCTGACCGCTAGTAGGCCTGATATAATGTGGGTTGTCTGTCTCTATGCCCGCTTTCAGACAAATCCCAAAGAATCGCATGATGCTGTCGTCAAGAGAATCTTTCGCTATCTCATAGGAACTCCAAAGCTTGGTTTGTGGTATCCTAAAGATAGTAATTTTGATCTAATAACTTACTCTGACAGTGATCATGCAGGTTGCAAAGTAGACAGAAAATCTGTCTCCGGAGGCTGCCAATTCTTGGGAAATCGTCTTATTTCGTGGCAGAGCAAAAAGCAGACAACAGTCTCTACATCTACCGCTCAGGCTGAATACATGGCAGCTTACAGTTGCTGGTCACAAGACCTTTGGATAAAGAATCAGTTGTTGGATTATCGGATCAACATCATGAAGACTCCGATATTCATCGACAATGAAGCGTGTGGGGATTGTGAAGAATCCCATCCACCACTCAAGAACGAAACACATCGAAATTCGCATTCATGCGATTAGAGATGCGTACGAGAAAGGATACATCCAAGTGGTGCCAGTGGATTCAGTGCAACAAAGAGCTGATATATTTACGAAAGCCTTCGATAAAGCTCGATTCAACCAGTTGGTAACCTGGTTGGAAATGGTGAACTTCCTTGAGTGGAATTGACTTTTGTTAAAAAAAGGTCTTTATAATAAATAACAATCTCGTAAAATGTGTCCCACAAAAAGATTTTTTGCAAGGTTAAAATTTCTTTTCAAGCAATGGATTCTCGAAAATAAAATTTTAAGGGGGAAAGTTTTCCAGAAAATATTGTTGAGACTTTCCTTCTTTGGCACCTGCACGAGAAATGATAAAAAACTGCTAACACTTTTATTCTGATCTTAAAACAGAAAAATATTAAGGCCTAAAGCAATGACGTGTCGGTAGATTCTGCAATACCTTGAAGTAAACTGCGAAACGGAGACAAACTCTAGTGATCACACAAGAATTCTGAATACCCACAATGTTGTGCAACTTGCGGGTAACACGTTGCGGCGTATGGCTTAATGGTCTAAAATATTGCATTGATAGATTGCCAAAGTCTGAGATTTCGGGTCTTTATATTGGCTAATCATTCGGGGATATCATAGTTGCTCTTCTGCTGCATCCAGATATATACTGACCTAGACACAGCTATGATATCTTTTCAAAAAGAGCCTATGCGGCCAACACCCTACACAAATGAATCTCTCATTGAGAATCATTCAAGTGCTTAAATCGTACCGCATCAGGTATCTGCCATAGCCCTCGTTAGACCTTGGACTCTCTGCTGTACGGAAGTACTGACCTGGACACCAACTGTCTAACGTTGAAATCTCAAAAACGAATGAAGTCAGTATACTCACCTGTTCTGAGGAACTTTTGCGCATACCTTGATTGCGGGGGTATGTCCTGACGAGGGACTCACGGGCACAACATTCTGACTGTTTCAGCACGAGTGGGAAACAATTGAAGTTCTTGTCAATATTACTGCAACATGATAAAAAGGCTCTTCGATCGCATGTTGAAAGATAGGTGCATGGATTTAAAAGGACAAGCATACTGACAGTTTTCTTGTGCCTTAATTATTTAATATATCCAATATTCTATCTCAAACGAACGAAACGTAACAAGTATGATCTTTTGCAGGAAAGTCACAGGATTCAAGTCAGTTAACATAAATTTTGGTGTGAAAAAGAAGACTCCCGGACCTAAAAACATCTTTCAGGATCCAGATTGCAATTTTTCATTCTTTTTCTTAAGTTTTTTTTAATTCTTGCACTATTTTTAATCAAAAAGGGGCACGTTTTTCGAGAAAAGTTAAAATTTTCGAGCGTATTTGTTTCTAAGATTTCTTAAAGATGAAGATATCTCAAATGCATCAATGTGGCGTATTTGCTATTCCAGTGTATTTAATAAATACGCTGGAAGGTAATCATGTATATATATATATATATATTTCAGTTTCGTTTTTGTGCAAACTTTTTCAACTCATCATCTTCTTCTTCCATTCCTAAAAACCCAAAAACTCTTGTTCAACCATCACTGAATAATCCAATCAAATTTCGTTTAGATCGATATCGGTATGTTCTAGGTCTAATAATGTATAGTGTTCGTTGATATAGTGTGTTGATTTCAAAATACTGTCTTGATGCATATATATTTGAATCTGGATTTTCTGGTTTTAAGGGGTCTGTCACACCCCGACCCGCAGCGGAATAAGAGTCGGGGCATAATTGGGTTATCACCAAAGCTCATGATATTTACTAATATGTTTCATATTTATCAAAGTCAAAGTTACATTTCCAAATATCCAAACATGTCCATACAATACAAAGATAATAAACCAAACATAACAATCCCAAACTCTAAATCATTTTATTCTTCTAGTCCAATCCTATGTGTTCCTGACTGCAGCTGGCTCACCTGTATCATGTGTAAAAATGGGGGTTTTTGGGTCAACATAAGTTGGCGAGTGAACTTTATTAGATAAACATTTATTATTGATTTACTTGTTAGTTTATCAATGAAAAATTTGTGCATAATCATAAATGAGCAACTGTAAATAATCAAGTAGTGGCAAATAGCAATCACAACTATAACATACAATAACATATGATAGCATACATTAACATACCAACAACATACGATAAATAACATAAATGAAACTGTGCGATCAAGGCTCAATCAAACGGAGCCGATCGTATTGCATGTACTGAAAATGAAAACGTCTGTGCGATCAAGGCTCAATCAAACGGAGCCGATCGTATGTGGGCACGCCAGGTTCACACTCATAATGAAATGGGGAACATGCTCAACGCTCATAATGTAATGGGGAGCGGCGGCCTATGAAATTGCATGTACTGAAAATAATAAATTGCATCTAACGATAACCACATAACAATTGAAACAAACTGATTACACATGTTCATGATATGATGTATGCACAATGATTTAAATATAATACTTAGCAAGACACATGATACACCCCAAAACGTGATTAAAACGGGGAATTTGTAAGATTCACTCACCTTGGGTGCGTTGGATTGGAGATGGTGAGATGCGCACGAATTGGATGAGCGGAAAACGAGAAATAACTAACTTAAATAATAACGGAAAAATATAGTAAATGAGTGGATTTTATTAAGGAATTTAATGAAATTTTTAGATATATTTTTGTGAGTTTAAGGCTATTTTCTATCTTTAAAAATGTTATTTTTAAGTATTTTTAATTGATTTTTAAATTAAATTAAATAAATAAAAATATAAAAAATTTGTTTATTTTGCGTTGACCGTTGACTTGTTTACTTGTTGACCGGTTCGGTCAGTGAAATTGTTTGCGCCAGGTGAGGCTCGAACCCGAGACCTCCCGTACGCGTGCACGCAGCTCTACCAACTGAGCTACGTGTCTAACCCGAAATAATCTTGTTTTTAATTATATTTATATACTAATTCAGTTTAACCAAAATTCTTTTAATTTCAAAAATATTTTAATTCAACAAACCGGTGCCAGTACCGGGTTTCGAACGCGTGACGTGCGACTTAGTGTTGCACACAGTCCACCGCTGGATTGTGTGTCTAACCTGGTTAATATCTCGGTTTTTATTATACTTAACAACTAACGGAGTTAACCCGGTTTAGTTTTAAATAAAAAGGCATTTTATTACATAAGGAGTGCGTGTATCAGGGATCGAACTCGGGACATGCGTATATATTTTGCACATAGTCCACCGCTGGACTGTGTGTCTAACCCGTTCATTTTACTGGTTTTAAATAAACTTATAACTTAACTAACTTCGTCTTCTTCATTCAAATTTCAGTCGACTGAATTACTACTCCGTTTCTTGCGTTTACGATTATCCAACATTCATAAGACAAAAACGAAATAGCAGAGACGGTGTTGGAAGTTAAACATACCGTATGAATGATTTATCACAGAGTCTCTGGCAATGCGTCGGCTCTGTTTTTGTGCACCTCAACTGAACCAAACAATTAACCATTTTGATTAGCCAATCGTGGAATTGAAGTGATAAACAAACGTTAACAGTGTGATTGAAGGTCCTTACCGTTTCGCAGACGGAAATAAAAGTTTCCAGGAAATTTCCGGCGAACTGGAATTATCCAAT
Source organism: Scalesia atractyloides (assembly GCA_947069175.1). NCBI lineage: Eukaryota > Viridiplantae > Streptophyta > Magnoliopsida > Asterales > Asteraceae > Scalesia > Scalesia atractyloides. Next base: position 49,470,288 of record CAMTDV010000020.1, read on the forward strand.
AACGGTGCCTGAATTCGATCTCAAGTGAATGGTTTGAGTTAGAAACAGCTTAACAACTGTTAGACTACGATGGTATTGGAGAACTTACCGATTTGAGGACAAATACGGTTTTTCGACGAACCTTACAGAAATTTCCGGCGAAGTTGATTTAAGCGTTCTGATGGTCTGAAAGTGTAAGAAAATGAAATGGAATGTTTGCCTGATGTCTCTGAGTCGCGAGAAAGGTTTTGATTGAAGTAATCTGAGCTTTGATTCTTTTCGGTTATAAAAACCGATAATAATGAAAATTGATGTTCAATCACTTCCGAATTGATTAAAATCATCGGTTCATCGGTTATAAGCGTGAATGTGCGAGTAATCAAACGATTTGACGATTGAATTGCCGATTTCCATTTCTCAGTTAGCGCAACCGGTTTAACCGAGTTTGTGTATAAATGTTATTTGTTTCCTAGAGATAACAGAAAACAACAAGTGGCGGAGTGGTGATGTATGTGTGTGTTAAGTCTTTGAAATTGTAAACCGGCTGACCCGGGTTCGAGTCCCGGCAGCAACTTTTTATTTTTATTTATTTTGTTTTCACTTTTTATCAAATATAATTTTTATAGGTTAGTTTGTTTATTAATTATGTATCATTAAAAATCAAAATAACCATAAATATACAACGTGATATTTATAACTTGATATTCGATTACAAAACGGAGCGGGTTTTGGAAACCCATTTTGGCAAATGTTACAGTATCCCCTACTTTTAGGAATTTCGTCCCGAAATTTAAGTAGTAGAAGTAGTAGGAAAAAGATACGCATTGAGTCTTCACGTTCCCAAGTAAACTCAGGTCCCCGTTTTGACTCCCAGCGTACCCTAACAATTGGAATGTGACTCCGTCATAGACGTTTCTCCCCGAAGTCCATGATTTCTACTGGTCTTTCAATAAAATGCATCAGATTCATCAATTTGGATATCTTCCAGAGGAATGTGGACGTTTTCATCAGCGAGGCACTTCTTCAAGTTCGACACGTGGAATGTGGGATGAATCCTGTTGAGTTCTTCTGGTAGATCAAGCTTGTAAGCTACAGGTCCGACTCTTTCGAGTATCTTGAAAGGTCCTACGTAGCGTGGTGCTAGCTTGCCTTTTTTACCAAAACGAACTACTCCCTTCCACGGTGACACTTTTAGTAGTACATGATCACCAATGTTAAACTCTAAAGGCTTCTGTCGTTTATCTGCATAACTCTTTTGACGACTCTGAGCCGCTAGAGGATTGTTTCGGATTTGATGGATCTTGTCTGTGGTTTCTTGGATCAATTCTGGACCAGTGATTTGAGCTTCCCCAATTTCGTGCCAACGTACCGGAAATCGGCACTTACGACCATATAAGGCTTCGAAAGGTGCCATGCCGATACTTGAATGGTAGCTGTTGTTGTACGAAAATTCAACTAATGGTAGGTGGGCGTCCCAATTTCCCTTGAAGTCTATGACACATGCTCGAAGCATATCTTCAAGAGTTTGAATGGTGCGCTCAGATTGTCCATCAGTTTGAGGATGATAGGCGGTACTGAGATCTAATCGCGTACCCATAGCGGATTGTACTGCTTGCCATGTTCGTGAAGTGAAACGACCATCACGATCAGAAATAATGCTTAACGGTACCCCATGTCGGCTTACGATTTCGCTGATATAAATACGAGCAAGCTTTTCGTTCTTGAAATCTTCGCGGATAGGAATAAAGTGAGATGATTTTGTAAGTCGGTCAATTATTACCCATATAGTGTCATACCCACCAGAAGTGCGAGGTAACCCGGTAATGAAGTCCATGGTTATATTTTCCCACTTCCATACAGGTATTTCAGGTTGGACCAGAAGTCCTGAGGGTCTTTGGTGTTCAGCTTTCACCTTGGAACATGTAAGGCATTTAGAAACAAAAACAGCAATATCCTTCTTCATTCCAGGCCACCAATAGGTATATCGTAGGTCTTGATACATCTTATCGGCTCCTGGGTGTATAGAATATCGCGTTTTGTGAGCTTCATTCATAAGAATTTCACAAAGATTGTTGTGGTTAGGAATCCAGATACGATCTAGGTAGTACAGAATACCGTCAGATTTAGTTTCAATTTTTAGCTCTGCTCCACATGACATCTCCTTTCGTACATCACCTTCCGTTATTGAAACGTGTTGGGCTTCTCGAATTTGATCTTTCATGTCAGTTATGATTTGCGAACATAGAAGACGAATGAGTTCGCATAACCCTTTCGACTAAGTGCATCAGCCACCACATTTGCTTTGCCAGGGTGGTATCGAATTTCACAGTCGTAATCATTTAGAAGTTCAACCCATCTTCGTTGCCTCATGTTTAACTCCTTTTGATTGAAGATATGTTGAAGACTCTTGTGGTCAGTGTATATTTCACACTTAGTACCATAGAGATAATGCCTCCATATCTTAAGAGCGAACACAACGGCTCCAAGTTCTAGGTCATGAGTGGTGTAGTTCTTCTCATGCGTCTTGAGTTGTCTCGAAGCATAAGCTATAACTTTTCCTCTTTGCATTAGAACGCAGCCTAATCCTTGCCCTGATGCGTCGCAATAGACCACGAAATCATCACAACCTTCAGGAAGAGTAAGGATTGGTGCATCACAAAGTTTTTGTTTAAGAGTTTGGAAGGCTTCTTCCTGCTTGGATCCCCATACGAAAGGTTTTCCCTTGTGAGTTAAAGCCGTGAGTGGTACAGCAATGCGTGAGAAGTTTGAGATGAATCGACGATAATAACCAGCCAAACCAAGAAAAGATCTTACTTCAGTTGGTGTACGTGGAGCTTGCCATTCTTGTACCGCTGTGATCTTTGAGGGGTCGACATGTATTCCCTTGTCATTAACTACATGTCCGAGGAATTGCACCTCTTTTAACCAGAATTCGCATTTGGAGAATTTGGCGTAAAGCTTTTCATTCTCTAGCAGTGCAAGGATGAGTCGAAGATGACGCTCATGATCAGATTTAGACTTTGAATAAATAAGAATGTCGTCGATGAAGACTATAACAAATCGATCAAGATAAGGTTTGCAGACTCTGTTCATTAGGTCCATGAAGACAGCTGGTGCGTTGGTTAAACCAAATGGCATGACCATGAATTCATAATGGCCATAACGAGTTCGGAAAGCAGTCTTTGGGACGTCTTCTTCATGTACTCTAAGTTGATGATAGCCAGATCGAAGGTCGATTTTTGAAAAGCAATTGGCACTTTGAAGTTGGTCAAGAAGATCATCAATGCGTGGTAAAGGATAGCGATTCTTGATTGTTAATTTGTTGAGCTCTCTGTAGTCGATGCACATACGAAACGATCCATCTTTCTTCTTTACAAAAAGAACAGGTGCACCCCAAGGCGATGAGCTAGGTCGTATGAATCCCTTGTCAGTCAACTCTTGTAATTGACTGGCTAGCTCTTGCATTTCAGAGGGGGCTAACCTATAAGGAGACTTTGCAACTGGTGTAGCACCAGGTATAAGAGCAATACGGAATTCGACTTCTCTAACTGGAGGAAGTCCTGAAATGTCATCAGGAAAAACTTGTGGGAAATCTTTTACTACTGGAATGTCTTCAAGTTTCTTCTCTATGGTTCCCTTTTTGATGATATGAGCTAAAAACGCGACATAATTTTTGCGAAGATATTTTTGGGCTTGAAGACAAGACATTAAGCTGAGCCCCTTTGACGAGGTTTCACCAAAGATTCGAAGAGTCTGACCGTTTGTAAGAGGAATACGTATAAATTTTTCGCGACATACAACTTCTGCCTGATGTTGACTGAGCCAGTCCATACCAATTATGATATCAAAACTTCCCAGCTTCATAGGAATAAGGTCGACTGAGAAATCATGGTCGTTTAAGGTGAGTGTACAGTTGCGTATAATAGAACTTAATGAAACTGGTTTCCCGTCAGCAACTTCTACCGTTATGGATTCCGTGAGCTTATCCTGATTTTGGTTTAAGATAGGTTCAAATTCTAAAGACACAAAACTTCTATCCGCACCAGTATCAAATAACATAGATGCATATCTACCATTTATAAGGAACGTAACGTTAACCACATTGCCGTCAGCTCTGGCCTGGTTAGCGTTGATATTGAAAGCTCTTCCTCTTGCAGGTGGAGGAGCTTGGTTCGCTTGATTCACTGGGTTGGCTTGGGCCTGAGCATGAATAATGTTTACCAACCTTGGACATGTGTTTCTGAAATGGCTTGGGTCTCCGCAATTGTTGCAAGCCCGCATAGGTTGGCCCATAGGATAATTGGGTTGGTAATATGTTTGGGCTAGGTGTTGGGTGGGTGGTAATAGTAGGGGTTGTTGGGCTTGACCCATTAATTGTTGGTGGGTTTGGGTTAAAGGTTGGTGGCGGTTCGTTCGCTGGGGCATGCGGCAGGTTTGAATCATATGACCCGCGCGACCACAGCCGGTGCAATGCTGGCAAGGATAATCAGGAGAATGGTGATATTGGAAACGGTTACATTTTGGTAACGGGCCAGAGTAGGGTCTTTTGTATGGTGCAGGTGAAGGAGCGACTTGGGTAATGGGTGCAGCAGGAATAGGGGAGTTGGTTTGAGTAACTGCAAAATTTCTGGTGTTGCGCTTCCTCTTGTTAGCAAACTTGGAGGAAGAGATGGTATGGTTTGAAGTTTGACCCTCAACAGGGGCTTTCTTTTTCTCTTCTTTAAACTTCCGGTTGCGAATTCGGTTCTCGGTCCGTTCAGTTGCTAACTCCATAGCAGCTTCAAGTGTTACCGGTGAAACGCTGAAAACTGAATCTTGGATTTTCGAGGGAAGTCCTCGGATATAATGCTCGATCAAATGATAAGTTGGGGTAAACAAATTTGGAACCATTTGGTTCAACTCCAAGAACCTCTTGTTATAGGTGGTGTGATCCCCCTCCTTCTGTTTTAAAGAATGAAATTCGTCCTCCAACTTTTTAATTTCACTCCTAGGACAGAAACGCCTAGTCATGATTTCCCTTAACTCCTCCCAAGTTAAGGCCATTGCATCTTCGGTTCCCCTCTTCCCTTTTTCAGTATTCCACCAAGTGAGAGCTACCCCAAATAGTCTCCCGGTGGCGTATCGAACCTTGCGATCCTCAGGACAATCGCAGTTGAGGAAGGTGTTTTCCATTTCCTCGAACCAGTGGTGGAGAGCAGTGACACCTTCGGTCCCCTCAAATTTAGGAGGATCACAAGATTTGAAATGTTTGTATGAGCACTTGCTGGTAGGAGGGTTGTCGATGTTCTGGTCATGTTGTTGGGGAGGGTTAGTAGGATTTGTAGCGAGGGCTCGTTGTACTTGGACCACAATGTCAGGCAGTATCGTGGCCATTTGTTTTGCGATTTGTGTGGCCAAGCGTTCCTGAGACCTTCCTGATCTTTTACCCCTTCGTTGTTGTCTGGACGACATCTACAGGAACATACATGAGAAGATTGTGAGTTTATGGTGTCTTTTTAGGTGTCATGTGTCTTTAAGAAAATGAAAATAACATAAATATCAATAATGCAACTACATCCATAGGATGTCTTGGGTTTGCTCATGTTGGGCCTCAAATGTCCCCAATACCTTCACCTATATAGTCATGTGGGCCCCCATGGCTATTGGCTTGGTAGGATTCACATTAGTATTGTCAATTTAACACTCGCATCACCCGAATGCAAATCACAAAATATGTTCATGAGATGTTTGGTCGGAACGTGTCCAGGTGTAGACACAATGACAACTCAAAGTGGGGTTAGTTCACAAGACGTTTGGTATAGCATGCTTTGGCCTAATAGGTACTTCGTACTCTCATCGTTAGTCCCCAGGTAGGCAAACTGGTCCTTTATTTTGGATTTATACGAATGCCAGCCTAGACAGGACGTTCCGACTACCGGTACTGGTACCCTTCCAGTTACTACATGCCCGTCATGAGAACTCACTTTGATGAGATTTGAAAACACAAAAATCATTGTAAATAAATCATGATGTGGTGTGTGCTTTCATGGATATGATGTGATATGAGAATATGATTCATGATAGGCATTATATGATAATACATACTTATGAACATGCTTGCATAATATTGAATGTAACATTTAACATAGAACATATAAACATCATGAAATTTGGCATGTAACACACAAAAATCTTATAAGTTTCTAATCAACTATAGTATAGGCTCTAAGGGTCTAATAACCTATCCTATATCCCTATAGTCATGGCTCTGATACCAATCTGTCACACCCCGACCCGCGGCGGAATAAGAGTCGGGGCATAATTGGGTTATCACCAAAGCTCATGATATTTACTAATATGTTTCATATTTATTAAAGTCAAAGTTACATTTCCAAATATCCAAACATGTCCATACAATACAAAGATAATAAACTAAACATAACAATCCCAAACTCTAAATCATTTTATTCTTCTAGTCCAATCCTATGTGTTCCTGACTGCAGCTGGCTCACCTGTATCATGTGTAAAAATGGGGGTTTTTGGGTCAACATAAGTTGGCGAGTGAACCTTATTAGATAAACATTTATTATTGATTTACTTGTTAGTTTATCAACGAAAAATTTGTGCATAATCATAAATGAGCAACTATAAATCATCAAGCAGTGACAAATAGCAATCACAACTATAACATACAATAACATATGATAGCATACATTAACATACCAACAACATACGATAAATAACATAAATGAAACTGTGCGATCAAGGCTCAATCAAACGGAGCCGATCGTATTGCATGTACTGAAAATGAAAACGTCTGTGCGATCAAGGCTCAATCAAACGGAGCCGATCGTATGTGGGCACGCCAGGTTCACACTCATAATGAAATGGGGAACATGCTCAACGCTCATAATGTAATGGGAAGCGGCGGCCTATGAAATTGCATGTACTGAAAATAATAAATTGCATCTAACGATAACCACATAACAATTGAAACAAACTGATTACACATGTTCATGATATGATGTATGCAAAATGATTTAAATATAATACTTAGCAAGACACATGATACACCCCAAAACGTGATTAAAACGGGGAATTTGTAAGATTCACTCACCTTGGGTGCGTTGGATTGGAGATGGTGAGATGCGCACGAATTGGATGAGCGGAACAACGAGAAATAACTAACCTAAATAATAATGGAAAAATATAGTAAATGAGTGGATTTTATTAAGGAATTTAATGAAATTTTTAGATATATTTTTGTGAGTTTAAGGCTATTTTCTATCTTTAAAAATGTTATTTTTAAGTATTTTTAATTGATTTTTAAATTAAATTAAATAAATAAAAATATAAAAAAATTTGTTTATTTTGCGTTGACCGTTGACCGTTGACTTGTTGACTTGTTGACCGGTTCGGTCAGTGAAATTGTTTGCGCCAGGTGAGGCTCGAACCCGAGACCTCCCGTACGCGTGCACGCAACTCTACCAACTGAGCTACGTGTCTAACCCGAAATAATCTTGTTTTTAATTATATTTATATACTAATTCAGTTTAACCAAAATTCTTTTAATTTCAAAAACATTTTAATTCAACAAACCGGTGCCAGTAACGGGTTTCGAACGCGTGACGTGCGACTTAGTGTTGCACACAGTCCACCGCTGGAATGTGTGTCTAACCTGGTTAATATCTCGGTTTTTATTATACTTAACAACTAACGGAGTTAACCCGGTTTAGTTTTAAATAAAAAGGCATTTTATTACATAAGGAGTGCGTGTATCAGGGATCGAACTCGGGACATGCGTATATATTTTGCACACAGTCCACCGCTGGACTGTGTGTATAACCCGTTCATTTTACAGGTTTTAAATAAACTTATAACTTAACTAACTTCGTCTTCTTCATTCAAATTTCAGTCGACTGAATTACTACTCCGTTTCTTGCGTTTACAATTATCCAACATTCATAAGACAAAAACGAAATAGCAGAGACGGTGTTGGAAGTTAAACATACCATATGAATGATTTATCACAGAGTCTCTGGGAATGCGTCGGCTCTGTTTTTGTGCACCTCAACTGAACCAAACAATTAACCATTTTGATTAGCCAATCGTGGAATTGAAGTGATAAACAAACATTAACAGTGTGATTGAAGGTCCTTACCGTTTCGCAGACGGAAATAAAAGTTTCCAGAAATTTCCGGCGAACTGGAAATTTCCGGCGAGTTGATTTAAGCGTTCTGATGGTCTGAAAGTGTGAAGAAAATGAAATGGAATGTTTGCCTGATGTCTCTGAGTCGCGAGAAAGGTTTTGATTGAAGTAATCTGAGCTTTGATTCTTTTGGTTATAAAAACCGATAATAATGAAAATTGATGTTCAATCACTTCCGAATTGATTAAAATCATCGGTTCATCGGTTATAAGCGTGAATGTGCGAGTAATCCAACGATTTGACGATTGAATTGCCGATTTCCGTTTCTCAGTTGGCGCAACCGGTTTAACCGAGTTTGTGTATAAATGTTATTTGTTTCCTAGATATAACAGAAAACAACAAGTGGCGGAGTGGTGATGTGTGTGTGTGTTAAGTCTTTGAAATTGTAAACCGGCTGACCCGGGTTCGAGTCCCGGCAGCAACTTTTTATTTTTATTTATTTTGTTTTCACTTTTTATCAAATATAATTTTTATAGTTTAGTTTGTTTATTAATTATGTATCATTAAAAATCAAAATAACCATAAATATACAACGTGATATTTATAACTTGATATTCGATTACAAAACGGAGCGGGTTTTGGAAACCCGTTTTTGACAAATGTTACAGGTTTATCAAGAAATCTTTGAAGCCAGCGTATTTACTATGAATGCAGCATAGATAATTTAAAATTGGCGTAGTTATCACAACCCTGAGCCAGCGGATTTAAGTCTTGAACGTGAGTTCAAGCCACCGGCGTAATTGACAATTACGCCGGTAATCTAGCGTAGATAATCATCTTCGCTGGACTCATTCTTGTGTCAAAGTTTAAATCCGCTAGTCGTGTGCAGCGTAAATAATACTTATTCAGTGTAGGTGTGTCAAGTCTCTTGCTCTGTCATGTATCGGCGAACTTAGTTGTTTTGGCCCGGCGTAAATATTAGCGGAATTATCAGTTTCTTGTGTATATGTCTTTGCATTATTATTATTATATTTTTGTATATATTTATACTTATATATATATATATATAAATACTTCTATATACATAAATCTAACTTAGTTCATTTTCAATTTCAGAAATGGTGAAGGAGATTATTTGGGATAAAATTCAAAAGCACAATCAGCCATGCAAGCTGGTCCCACCTCCAATCGATTTTGAAGATGTAGCAGAGTAGATAAATTCAAGTAGGATCAGCTACGCTGTACAAGCCGATCCGATCATCTACAGCATCCACATCGAAGAGTTTTGGAAGACAGCCAAAGTGTCGACCGTAAACGAAGTTAAAAGAATTACAGCTACAGTCAGAAATAAGAAGATCGTAGTTACAGAGGAGAACGTACGCAGAGTCCTCAGTCTTGGAGACAAGAACAGTGATCTGCTCAGAATGAAGAAGGAGACATCCTAGATGGATTGGAGGGGATGAGGTATATTGGAGACTTCAGAGAGAAAAATGAGATCAAAAGAAAGGGGCTTACAAAGGACTGGAGATTCATTCTTCATGTATTTGTTATGAGCTTGGCACATAGGAAAGGAGGATATGACGGGTTGAACTTGGAATGGTCGACTTCTTTGCTTAGCCTCTGCACAAAGCAGTCATTCAATATCTCTGGTCTTATTTTTTACTGCATGGTTGATAATGCTAGTTCCTCCACATGGGCCACGTACCCTTGTTTTGTTCAGCTCCTCATCAATGACCAACATCCAAATCTTCCTCATGATGGCGACTTATACAAGTTCCAGTTTCCAACAGGGCGTCAGATTACCGAGCTAAAAACTGAGGAATGGGTGTTGTTACATCAGTGGATGTATAGGGAGGAAAGATACCCTGTCGTGAAAGCAGCCTATGAGAAATACAGAGAACGTGTTAAGAAAAAGAAACAAGGAGATGGTGATGAGGAAGTGGAGGAGGAAGAAGAGGAAACCGAGCGGCTAGTTAGAAAGAATAAAGGAAAGCAAATCATGAAGGAATGGGACTCCTCGAAGAAACGAAAAGATAGTACTCCTCAAGAACGATTGATGGAAAGCAGTTTCAGGGCTGGAGGAACTAGAGAACATCACGAGCATATAGAGAATCTCTGTGAGATTCATGAGGCCGAAGAAAGAGAGAAGAGATAAACTAGAAGAAAGAGACGTTATATGACAGAATCCAAAACACCGGTGACGGTCACCACCGAGCAAGAGCAGTTAGACGAGTTTATTGATCAGTTGATTGTCGATCCGGGAGCCCCAAGTCTATCTCCCCCGCAGAAGCGTAAGAATACTGGGGAAGGACCTTCGACAGAGGAACAACCAAGACAAATGCCACAACAAGCTCCTCGAAGACCTCGTCCATTTCAGGAGTTGTACGATAAGCAACACTGTCTGTTGGAACATCAAGTAAGCAACACTAACGTTATTCGTGAGAAGCTGAAGAAACAAAGAAAGAAAAACAAAGAGCTTCGCGCATAGTCAAAGAACAGACGAGAATTGTGAGATTTCAGCAATGGAAAAGATGTATCGTATGATCAGAGAACTTTGCACCAAAGTAGACATACCACCGATGTTCTCATCTACTGATATTTTTTATTATGAGAAGTTCAAGGCTGAAGAGGAAAGACAAAAAGCTGAGGCTGCAGAAAAGAAGAAAAAGCGCTTAGAATCGACCGTGAACGTCATTGAGGATGACAAAAGTGATGAGGAGGAGGTAGACAGAGATGAAATGCCAGCTAGATTTGTTGAGTTGGTTTTGGAAGATGATACTATTTATGAAACTGAGGACGGTGACGCAGTAACTCCAATGCATCCTGAATGGTTTAGAAAAGAAAGGGAAAAGCTTCCAGATTTCTATCAGGTGGTCACCGTTGAAAAAGCTAAAGACACTGATAGAATAATCAGCTGGAAGTACTACAATCTTAAGGGATGTTCATCGTAAAGAGACGAGGTGGTGTTATTCAGCATTTTAAGATCGGAGCTGACATGAAAAGCCTTCCAAGATGGGACATTCGTGAACTGGGGAGGCTAGACCTGATAAACCCGACCAACAACAGCATCGGAGCTGACTTTGAAAGACTCATTTTAAGAGAATGCAATCGGAGCTTCACAGTTTTCAAGCCGCAACGACCCCGAAGAAGAGTGTCAAAGACGACAAAAGATCCCATCACAGGAAAAAGGATGGTTACATGGGTAATATATCCTCCTAAGGTCGAAACAAAAGTCAAAATTCCACCTGAATAGCCTGTCATGCTTACACACTTCAAGAAATGGTTTTACGATGAGCAGACAGGAGAAGCAGGGATCCGATTAGTGTCTAACGAAGATATTTGAATTCTAGACCCAATGGATGTTTTCATGTTCTGCCTCTCCGATCTCAACATTCTCTATGGTCACAAAATCCATGTGGGAGCCGGAAATGAGTACAGAGAAGAAGGAATGTTATTCCAAAGGGCTGTGGAACGGGCTCGAGAGAGGAAGATAGAGAGGATGGAGATTGTTCTCAGGATTAAGAAGCAGGCAGAAAAGGAGGAGGCTAGAAAAAGAAAAAGAAAGCACAAGTCATCTTCGCAACAGAAAGCCTCATCACCATCTCAAGCTGCATCTCACCCTCAAACTCCGGTTTCATCCACATATGAAACCACTACGGAATTACAACAACCCTCAAGTGAAGCTATTGTTAATCTAAGCTCTCAAGAAACAATCGAAGCAACCACATATCAACTTACCGTTCAAGCTGCACAAGACAAGGATGAAGGACCCGCCGTAGACCCAGAAGCTCGGAAGCAAGATTGAAGAACCCTAAGCACGCAACGGTCTAGGGGGATATTGTTAGAACTTTTGAGACCTTTGGTGCTTGGAGTATCCATAGTTTGAGCTAGTTCGTAATAGTTAGATATTGTTAAAGGGTCAAAAATGTAATAGTATGAAACTTGTTTTGGCGGCGTAATTACTAACCCAGCATATTTATTAAATACGGTGGGTAGTCATTTTGTATAAATATGATGATCAATGCATGTATGTCCAAGTTTCTTGGACAGATTTTGGTATCTTCTTGTGTTGTGATTTTTGCTATGTGCTCTCATCCGAATATCTAGGTGCTGTTATTGATTATATGTTATTGGGATTTCATATACAACACTAGTTGTTTGATCCAAACAAGATTCTTCATCTTCTTTGCTTGGTTTTTCTTAGTATTTGCACATTCAAACAACTAATCCATAGTTGTTTGAGTGAAAACAATCAACCACTGTGATCTGAATCTATTTTGGGACTCACAGTTATTTGGTGTCTTTGTATAAATGGGCCCAGCCCAAATGAATTATGTATGAATGGGCCCATCCCAATTAAGTTATTTAAGTGGGCCTAGCCCATTTTATATGTTAATAGACCTAGCCCAACTTATTATATATATATGTATATATATATATATATCGATTAATGCGCTTTTACTAGCCCCTTATAAATCCAAGTGTTCTTGCATTACCACAAGTGTATTTCGAGCGTATTTTATACGTATATACTTTTACGAGGGTACAATTAGTGACTCTTCGTCTTATACTTTCCGGAATTTTAAGCGTTGAAATATATATAGATTTTTAACAAAAATATATTATTTTTAGAGTTCGTCGTAGGAATCGTTACTATATATTTTCTTGTCGGAACGGCCAAGCGTAGTCCGTGATAGGTATTCATCCCGTGTCGTGATGATATAGCGACCGTTGCTGATGGCGACGCATTTATTACGTTAGGTCATTTATTTGATATTTCGTGTCGGTTTTTGGTTATATGTATATATATTTTTGTCCATAATATAAGGATATATAACGACTTGCCCGATGTCCGGTTGTTCGTCGTCCGCATTTTGTGTCAAAGTGTAATATAACTTTGTTCATGTACTTATTTCCTTATGTATTTTTATACTCGTTCGTCGTCACGTATTTGGAGATTATTTGTGTTGTATTTTTATTTTAGTTTGTATTCTTCCTAACTTCTAATTCATATACATAATTGTACACAAGCATTTATACACCTAAGTTGGTGTATTCTAATTATGTATATATTTTTCATTCAAAAATATTTATACTTATAAGATTTCCATTTCACTTTTTATAACTCATTATAAGTTATAGTTTATATATATATAAGTGTTTATAGAAGTTCTTTTAAGATTAGGGCTTAACCCTTTTCATTAAACTCCCTTAAATGCAGATTAATTTCACTAATCGCGTTTAGCCCTGTTAATCACCCCGTTAAATATACTTTAATCGCTATTAGATTTTAGAAAAATTTCGCCATAGTTTCCCCTAAATTATAGCATTTTCCACATTTTAAAACGCATTTAACCATGTTTAAAATCCTTAATCACAATCAACCCAAATCAAGTTTCAATCTATCAACTTTCATGAATAAACTTGCACATAAATATCCTCATACTCCATGAGCTTTATATATTTACTAGTTACACTTTTAAAATATATGATGACACTTTTATATTAGTAGCAAGATCATTAAAACCAACTTATTTCTTATGAGCTTCCATCTTATTCATCCATTTAAACACCTTGTTTAAACCATTTTTTAAGATGCTCTTAGTGAAAATCATGGTTTTAATTTCTTTAAAAGTCACATATAAGTTGTAACTCATTTTCAAATCATAGTAAAGTTCATGGATCATGAGATTGGGTGATCTTGTCTAGATTTAAACATCAAAATGTTTAAATCATCATTTTTGTTCTTAATCATGCAAGATCATATACTTAAACAACCTACTTTAACAAGATTAACATACATATAAGCATCATCTAGCACATAATAACATAATCAATACATTATACATTACTTTCAGTGTAATTTTAAGGTAGATTTAGGGTTTTAAGCTTTGATTATTGTTTTGTTCAAGATGATTTAACATGTACTTTATATTCTACATGTTATTACAAGCTTAAAAAATAATAAGGGATGATCTTACAAATTTGCACAAGCTAAATGTGAAGGTTAAGAAGATAATAAAGCTCCAAAGTGTTCCTTAATGGCCCTCCATGCTTGCAAATCCCTTGGATGATCTTGTAATGGTATTTTATAATTTAAAATGGGGTGTTAAACGGATGAAAAATAGGGGAATTTGGGGTGCTTGGGGCTGCCGAATGTAGAGGGGAAAAGAGAAGGTTTTTGGGTGTTGAAAAGTTATGAGAAAATATGATGGAAATGATGGTGGTGTTTTGTCCATAAAAATGGCATAATCAAATTTAGTCAATAAAAGATCTATACAACGATACTCAACATCATGCACCTAGGGTTTTAGGGAGGAGTATGGCCGATCACATGGGCATGATTTGGTTATTTATTTATTATTATGTTTTTAATAGACATGTGATATATATGTTAAATTAGGAGATATTTTTGTAATTAATTTAGTTAAGATAATTAGGGTGTTAATGATAGTTTAGGTTGTTAAATAAAGTCCAACTAGTTTATTAGTTTAGTGGGTATTAATTATGAATGGTAAAAATGCCACTAGTTCGATGTCGGGTGTTATATAAATATGCTATATAATATCAGGAGCTATGGTTTTATTTTACCATCGCTATTATGGCGTTTATTTAAGGTGTTTACGACGCTAAAATACGGCTAACTAGTTTGCTAGCTTTTTAGTTTAGGCAAATGGTGGTAGAAATATAACTTGTTCGCCTAGCGGCTCGAATTTGGGTAATCTGTAAAAGTTACAGCGTAACAATGGGAGTTTATGTTTAGGAGATTCCATTGAGATCCCCAAGCTTATTTAGGGTGTATAACATTATATACGAATCCTACGACCCTTAAAATGTTGACTTTTGGCCCTTCGAACAATTTACTCTATTATATTTTAGCGCAATTCGGACGAATTTTAACGACACGTTTTTTCCATTAAGTTAAATTGTTTCCCCAAGATTATTTAGGGTATATAACATTATATATGAATCCTATGACCCTTAAAATGTTGGCCCTTTGGACAATTTACTTTGTTATATTTTAGCCAATTCTGACGAATTTAACGACACGTGTTTTCCGGAAAGTTAAAGTGTTTTTGTATTTAGTGTCCCTAATTAGGGATTTTTATTTGTATTTCATCCATAAAACGCTTTCGTGCCAGTCGTCGTTCGTTTAGACAGTTTTCAGAACTTGATGGCATGAATAGTGTGTTTTGATAAATAGTGTTTTCAGCATTTTGCCAACATATTTGGACATAGTTTGTTGTTTTCTTGTGACATGACAAATGTAACGATTTTATTTGACATATTTAACCATGTCCTATGATTGCTAGACTTTACGCGACCTAATCAAGCATTAATTAAGTCGTAACGAACGCAATTAACCGTATAATCAAGTTGTTTAGTTGTACGCAAATTACCATTATTTTGCCAGTTGTCACATTTTGGTGGTGATGGTGGTCGTTCGTGTGGTGGTGATGGTGGTTGGACTTCAACCCTCGGTGTAATCGCTACCTCATATTCAATTACATTCTCTATCTTAGGCGTCTTCCTTTTTTTTGATACTTACGTCTTTCCTTCTTTACTACGGGAGACCCTGTTGTCTTTTTATCACATATGACGGCTTTCTTTTAACTTGTTTTGCTTTCTTTGTTGGTCTTTCAAAGATCTCTTCAGGTTCCGAAGGCACATATGTTTCATCATCATCATCACCTAATGCCTTTCTTTTTCTCTGTTCTACTCTCTTATCTGCTGCAGCTGCTTCATAATCGATACTGTCATCAGAACTTTCTTCGTTATCGTCTTCAAATGCTTATTTTTCTATCTTAGCAGTAATGTCATAACATTTACATCATCTCAATCTTGATCAGATGTTGAAGAAAACACCGCATCTTTAACATTAGTTTCTTTTTAAACATTCTCTACTACAATTTCAACTTCTTCATCTGTTGCCTTATCGACCAGCATTGTCACAACTTTCTTAGATGCTCGTTTTCTTTGTGCAGCTTGTTCTTTTTGGGAGTTGATTTCTTTTTCTTTTCTTTTTTCTCGTACCAGAAACCTCTCTTAGGAATATAATAATCCAAGTGATCTTCTTCAGAGTTTTCAGAGTTACTGCCATTAATTCTCTATTTATCTTAGGCCGGTGTTGTATAATTCTTTTCTTTAATAGCTCCAAAGAATTTCTTCATTACAGTTTTGATGGTTTGCTTCAAATATTGACTCAACCGAATTAGGGATAGATCTGGCATGTGTTCCAGTTTCAGCAAATCTGTCTTACTCTTCTCAAGATTTGGGAACTAATCATCTAGCATTATCTACACAAACCTTGCATATTGCAGACATTTCTCTTTGTAATGTTACCCTTCATCTGCTCGAATATCAACCTCGTAAAGTTGTATGTTCTGTTAAGAGTGAGAGAAGTGATCATACACATTTGATAATCTTGAAGTGCATCAAATCCTCCTTTCCTGTGACTTAGGGCATGAACAATAGAGTGAACAAAGAACTTGTACGGTCTCGCCAAAAAAGCCTTGTCAAAGTTGGGCGCATTCACCATTCCTTTGTAACCCATTCGGTAGAAACAACCTTTACATATTCGTTTAGAATACATCATCGGATCGTCATCTTTATCTTTAAAATCCAACACGATTGAATAGCTATCCCTAATTAGAACCTCCTTGTCTTCATTCCCTATTCTCACAAACGATTGAATAGCTTTCTATTCTTACATGTACTTCGCTTGATCCCAAAATCTTTGAATGTGTGAATGATAAGCTTTATGTTGGTCTGTAAGAGCCTTCTTGATCGGTAGTCGCCCCATAAACTCTAATATTTGTGAAAGGTTCCATTTCTAGGATCGTATCATCTAACACACAAAATATATTATGTTTAGGTTCAAAATTTGACTTCTTATCCTTCACAAACATAAATGGCAAATACTTAGACGAAAAAATCACAAACATGCCAAAACACCTTTGTGCGAAGTTAACTGGAACAAAGTGACCATTTCACTTCATGCGAAGCGTACATATAACAATTTTGACCAAAATCAGTTTTTCACTTCGTGAGAAGTGGACTTTCTTTTCGTGCGAAGTGACTGTTAAGAACACATTAAAAATTTTAGACGATTTTCATGAAATTGATAGTTCTGATATGTTGTAAAAGTGCCGATAAGCAAAGATCTATGTTCAATTTTAATTTTGGTCCATCACAACATCCTATATCTACATTTTTAAGTCCCATAGGCCAAAATCATTCAAAATAGGTTCAATTGGTCCAAATTTCTACCTTCACCATTGTTAGTGGTGTGCCAATCAACCACTATAATGTAAATTTTGGCAGCACTTTGTCGTTTTCTTTGCAAAATCTTTAGTTTGCACGGAGAATGCTAAATAGTGATTATGAGTCACTTGGTACGAAGTGAAGTTTATATAGGCACATGGTTTCTCTTTGTACGAAGTAAATCTAGCTTCATACGGAGTGAAACTAATCACTTTATGTGGTGTAATGTTTTACTTCGTGCGGAGTGGAATTCTACTTCGTGCGAAGTGAACTCTTCACTTTCAAATTTTCAACTTCTCATTCAATTTTACCTGTTTTAAACGACCGCTCAGTTGAGCAAGTCCAAGTTAATGACCTTGGTTAACTGATTTGTCTACCAAGTCCAAGTTAATAACCTTGGTTGAATGCTTTATGAAAAAACTGATGTTTTCAGACAATTTTAAATTTCAAATCAATGAACTTTTAAAAATTTCAAAAAAAAGTTTCTCATTTCAGATTAGCCCCCAACCCGTTGTCCTTTGGATATTTCTCTCAGCACTCAACATCTTTTGATTTTGAAGATCCGTTTTCCATCATCGGCATTCGAAACTAGAATGAAAATAAAATCTTTTTGATTTTTCCAAGGTTTATTCTAAAACACACTGAAAATCTTTTTGGATTTTTCTGAAATGAAAAGTAATATGTACAAACATATTTATAGACATTTTTGTGGGTTTTTGTTAGAGGATCATATCAGTTTTTGAGACATATCACTAGTCCCGTTGATCTTAAAACTTTATGTTCTAAACAGATTCACATAGATTTTCAATATATCGATCCACTTAATCCTCTACACATTTCTCAATTGTTCCGAGATATGATAATTAGATGTCTTAGAACTTAACTTAACAATATTTCCCATCTTAGAATATACTCCGGTATCAAGACTCCTTGGATTTCATCTTACATGTGAATATATCTAAGTGATATCTGTTTCTGGGTTATGCGAGACCTTGAGAGCTTAGGTTAGTATCATTGTACAGACAAAGAGATGAAGGCTCGACTTAAAAGTGGTCTTCCATGTTTGAAATCATTTGAACTGCAATTGTCAGATCTTTCGCTACTTTCAATATGTTGTAGTTTTGGTTTTAAAAGCAAAAGTATTTTTCATTTTCGAAATGTGAACTTGAACCTGTTTTCTCCAAGTTAGACTCAACGCTCTCAAACTCTGTGCTATCACTTTCACTTCCCAAAACATTTTCAATACATTCTTGACCACATCTCACTTACACTCATCATCAAATATGGTGTAAGTTAAATCGAGATTTTCAAGCAGCTCGTCTTTTGTTTCAGTTTTCAATTTTAAATTGAGCACCTTTTCCACCCCGTCAGGCTTTTTCTTGGAATAAATCTCCCACATCGGGGGTGGAACTCGATTATAACTCATTCCTTCATTTTGAGAAACAGTATCATGTTCTTCCTTTTTAATTTTTTCTAGTTGTTTATGAAGAATATGATCAATCACATACGAAGAAGTTGAGTAACTGATCAACAATTTGTTGACTCTTTCCATTTCAATTCTTACGGTTTCCATCTCACTTTTTTGTTTAGCAATCGTGTTAAGTGTTAAGGTGAATATTTATGGCCATTTGTTTGTCCATAATAGTTGCTTTTAACATCGAAAGTGTAGCGTTGTCTTCTCGACTTGCTTGTTCAAATTGTTTAATGATTTTACTCAACTTACATATGCTTCTTTTGTTTTTTTATAATCACTTGACAAATTATCCTTAAGTTTTTTCAATTGCTAATATTTTTCATCTTTTTCAAAAGATTCCTTGCAAGGATTTAAGCACTTCAAGCAAGGTTTTTCAATTTCGATCACCTGAACCTTACCCTCTTTCTTAACATAGTCATTTACCATCTCTTGAACCTGTTCAGACTCTACCTCTTTCAAGTTCGCTATCATTTCTTTATTTGCAATCTTGGTTAGATTCTCGACGATCATCTCTTTGTTAACATCGATTATTTCTTCAACTTCTTGCTTTGGCTCTTCTTCACAACACACAACAAAATTTGGTTTAAAGAATCCTTCAAAAGATTTATACATGTTAGGTGGTACCAAATTTATAAATGCACTATGAAAAATGTCTTCCTCAGGATAATAGTATTCTTCAAATGGAGCTTCATCGAAGGTCGCCTCAGCATATTCTTATTCAACGGGTTCTGGTTCTTCTCTAATCTTTGCAAACAATGCACTGCTTTCTGGCTTTGTAATATACTTTTTCCAATTGAATCCTTTATCCTCTTGAGAAACAACAAGAGCTTTATCCTTAGAACTCGACGAACCATCCTCAATTTGAATCACTCTTGATGTAGTCTGAGGTGGTGACATTTTGTGATAAATTGCCTTTTTATAGTAGTCATCAGCAAATGGATTTTGATTTCTGTTGACTTTGTGGTTCGAACATTCTCTCTTGAAATTTCCTTTATCTCTACATTTAAAGCATGTGACTTTCAACTTATCAAATCAAAGCTTTCCATCCAAACCTCCCAAACTGTTTCGTCCTATAATCTCCATGAATCTTTGCGCTATTCGAACAATGCTTACCATGCACCATTTGATATCGATTAATTCCAACTCTTCCATATCAATTTGATCATAATCTTCTTTTGTCATGTTAGGATTTCCAATTTTTTCGGCTACCAAACTTTCATACGATACTAGAACAGATGCAAGCAGTGCCATGTGTTGTTTTATGGTATTTTTTGTGAAACATTGAGCATTCTCTATATTCACAACAATGTTGCATTGTAGAATTCTTTGGTTTAAGTTGGTCTGGCTGCTCTGGTTGCTTTGAAACTTGTTTGAGTTTTGTGAAGATTTTGGTGTTTGAGGTGAATTAGGATCAAAGGTCGGAAATGACTGAAAACCGCCACCAGATGACTGGTTTGAAGAAGTATCTGCACTAAAAGCAGTATGTATTTTAGGAGTTTGAGTATTGGCTGCTGGACTTCCTTGTAGTATAGATTCACATCTTGCTGAATTTGTGAACCTTTGGTTTTAGCCATCTTCTACATCTCAAGCTCATGGCCTTCCAATTTCTCTATGAATCTTGACAAACTAATAGTACCATACTCTGAACTGTTCTTCAAGATTGTAAGATAGTTTGACCATTCTCCTTTTGGAAATGCATCGGCCAGTTTATCCACCAACTCTTCGTCTGCTTTTGAATTCCCTGTCTTTACATCTTTAACATCAAGTGACAATACCTTTCTATCAATTGCTTCATTGTTTTACCTTTCAGCAGATTGAATATATCAAACTCTTTCTTTAACAACACCTTTTTCCTCTTGATCATTTGGGTGCTTCCTTGGAATTTTACCTTCAGAGCATTCCAAACTGATTAAGCATCACCATCGTGTTGTAGCAGAGTAAATATGTCTTCTTTAATGGCTTGTTGTAGAATGCTCATCATTTTCTTTTCTTGGATGAATGTTTCTTTCTCTGGTCCAGTAATCTGAGTCAAAGTCCTCTAACCCGTTCTCTCCAACTAGTGCAACATACTTTTCCTCTATGGTGTACCAGCAATCGAAGTAGTTTGCTTGTACCTAATTGACAAATCTCCCATTCCATCCAAAGTAATCTTCTAAGCACATAAGCTTCGGGGGTTTTTTCATCGTCCCCATTTCGTTTTAGTGCTTTATGTTTTGAACTGCTATAGTTGTTGAGGCTGTGGACGTTGTGAATGAGTTGAAGAATTCGTTCTCAATTTCATCATGAAAATTTGTTAAAAACTTGCTTGGTGCGAAGTAAGCTTTGTGCGAACTAACCCTAGAACCAAGTAACCACAAAAACAATTAAAGTCCTCTTCGTGCGAAGTAAAAATGCTAATTTTAGATCTATCGTCCTGTGAAGATAACCTCTAAAATTTGCAAGAGTTTCACTTCATACGGAGTTAGTTTTAACTTTGTGCGAGGGTAACTTTTTAGGATTTAACAACAAATTTTCACTTAGTGCGAAGATAAAATTTTCTTCATGCGGATTGACTTTAAGATCGTACGAAGGTAAAGTTCATAATTTCACGTTTTTTGATTGTTTTATCACGAATCTGGTTGATTTTAGATCTAATTCTTTCAAGAGTTTGTTATTAGTCAATTTTAAGTAGTTCGGGAAAAGATCAGTCCATTTTGTTCGTTCAATCTCTGGGAAATGATAAAAAGATGCAAAAATGAGTAGAAGAGAAGTAGAATCTTGATAAAATGTCTTCAAATCAGGCCTCCAAGCTCTGATACCACTTGTGAGGATCTACTCATCCAATAAGCTTAGGTCCTAATCTGTTTACCTTGTTCAATATGCACGGAATTCAAGTGAAACTAGTGACAAGTTCAAGATTTACTGTTTAATCTCTATATTTCATTAATTGCAAAATATGAAAAACATAGGGGATCAAAGTTGAAAGTAAAAAAGTTGTGAGGTTAAATTGGAAAAACTAAAAACTTTTGGGTTAAACCTACAAAATCAAGTAGAGATCAACTTTTTACAATCCTTAGAGAAATTTGACAGGGCTTCGGCGTATCAGTCAACAAAATAACTACTTACTTAAGAACCAAGCACACCTATATATAGACAGGTCACTTCGTGCGAGGTGAGAATCTACCTTCGTACGAAGTTAGTGCATCTTTGTACGAAGAGAACTATGCTACCTTCATACAGAGTGAACTTCACTACGTACAAAGTGAACATTATACATACAAAATCAAATCTAACATTTTGCCCTATTACATACACGACATGACCCAAAGACGTAGGCGATAGACATTCTGCATCAACAAACACCATATAACTCGGAAATCATATAAACCAGAATAATCATGTAACTTGGTACTATTCCGAGACCAAATACTCTAGAACAACTCTCTTTATCAGAATCCTTCATAAGGACATCATCTTAGGAACTCTATCAAGCTATATAAATCGGAAGTTACGTGTCTTGGACCTCTAAGTTCTTTGGAATCACAAGATTTGTTTCTGGGAATCTTGATATCCAAAGACCAAGCATAAAGGTGTTGTCACATAACATGCACCAACATCCTTCTCTCTTCCCACGTCCACCTCCATCACCACCACAACCATTGTCGCTCCATAACCACCACTACCATTGTCGCTCCATAACCACCCCCTCTATCCTGGTACTGGTACCTCATCTCCCCTAGTCGACCGGTCGTACCAAACATCAATATCACCCATCGTACCAAACATCAATGTCACCCATCGTACCAAACATCATTTATTTATTATGATTCTTTATTTAATGGTAAAAAAGAAAATTAAAAAAATAAGTGTGTATAAGAATATATATACTTTATTTATAAGTTTTTTGGTTAAACATAAAAATAAAATTTATTAAATTAAAAATACAAAAGAATAGATAGTAAAATCCAAAAATCGACCCTGAGGTTTAAGAATTGGCTAAATCGTTCATGAGAGTTAACCATACATTTTAAATCAATTTTCAATTTGGATGGAAATGGCAACAAAAATGAAAACTCGGAAACCCAGATACAAACAAGTTTCATTGTTGGACTGAAATGACAAAAGTGACCTAAACTTATGAACCATTTTGGCATTCCATTCTTATTTTATTCAAATAACTTGCGATTATTAACTTTTCTAGTATAAATTATGTTGAAAATAAAGTTGTATTTAAAATATTGTATTTTTCGATATCGTAATCTACTTCGAGAGTACCAATACTATGATAAACCAATCTGATACCAACCTTACTATATCGCTATCGGCATTTGTATTATTAAAGCCAATATCAATATTTTCTTTTTTAGTTTTGAATCTATGTGAAACATGGGTCTATAACTCTTTTTGCATCGCTGAATTCTATAACATCACTTAATTCTTTGGAGTTTAATAAATTTATGTTCTGGTTAAACAAAGCGTCATCACATCTTTCCGTTGCATCACATGATTCAGACTGTTAGTACATTCACTGTTTTTATCTCTAAAACAGTGTTACATTTTGCAACTTCATTTAAAACTATTAGCTTTGGAAACACATATTTATTTGATGGGCCTCTCAAAGATGGCTCAGAAACAGCCCTTTTCACATATGCACGAGCATGAACAGATAAATTGGATGTTTTCAAACAAACATCGACAGTTTTTGGCAAACAATATCATCCCCTCAACCAAATCCTCTGCTTTTACCTCATTTACACACGAAGTAGAAGCATTAGTATCGTTCACACATTTAAACTCAGGAACTATTAGCCTCACCACACTTATACCAGTTGTCTTGATTAGGCTTCCTCACATTCTTTTACATTTTCGACTGGCCTTGTTGTTTCAATTTCAGATGTTGTGGTCTAAGTCAATGGTTCATAGTATGATTCAGCTGAACCACTTGAGTTACATTTCTTTTGTAGTGGCTCTGCCGGATCCTCTATCGTTGATTTAACTTCTCAAGAGGACTCACAGCTGGATTCACTAGATTCAACTGATTCTCAGAATCAGTTGCTTTACATGATTAACATTTGGAGTTAGATGGTGCAGCTAGCTTAGTCGGTTCATTCGCCGATTCTTCATTTGAAAACTAAATTTCAAGTTGGTTTTCAAAAACCCTTTGTTCATTAGGATTTAAAAGCTGAAAATATTTATTAACCTCTGCATTTTTCTCAAAATTCAATGTCTCTGTTTGCTTAGAGACATTCTCTGATTTTACAAAAACATGTGTGGGTTCGGTTTTCTTTGTTTCATTCTTTTTAGGCTTTAAGATTTTAATTTGTGTGGTCTTGACTGGCTCAACGTTTAACCCTTCACCCACCGTAAGCCATGTCAAGAATGTTAGCATTTTCAAAACTGTAATTGCTTCTTTATTGTTTTCATCAGTCATAGGAATAGTTGTGTAAGAATGATTGTCTGGTGGAGGAATACTCACATATCCTAGACCTTTATTCCTAGTTTCTTTCTTACTAAACTGTAATTGCTTCTTTATCATGTTTTCAACTGTTTCAATGTCTCTGTTTGCATTTTCAAAACTTGATTTTTATCAATCAAGTTCATCAGATAATTTTCAGAAAGCTCTTCAAAATGGAAATGTCGAATATCACGTTTTTGTGCCTCCACCATATCCTTGTATCCATTAGTTTTCTTTTTTATCTGATATAAATCAGATTTGGATGACTGAAGTTGCATAATTAAGGAACTGGCCTGTTCTTTTTAACCACTTACCTTTTCTCTACAAGCATCAGTACAACAATAATCATCCACACATACCTTAGTGGTAGTAGGAATGAAAACGTGAATCTGAGCCATAACTTGATTCGTAGTGCCTGCACAGCAACCTAATTCCGAAATCGACAATGAATCAGTAGATTTGGTGACTGAGCTCAATACACCAAACAATGGAGCAGTAGGAGTAGATGTGCAAACTACAACAGATGTGTCACCTTGAGCCATCTACTTGTCAGCCTTATCATATGATTTTATGTGTGAGATCAGCTCATCTAGCTCATTTACAATTGGTTATCAACACGATCTTATTAACATTTCTAAATAAGCTACTTCCTTTGGCTGATCTGGAATACCACAATTTATGCATTCTTTATTTCAGGGAGCAGTTCAGCAAAACGACAAATTAGTACTTCTACAGATTCACCAATAATCTGCTTAAGCACGTCACTTTGAGAAGACATTTATAAGTTGCTAAACCGTGATCCCCTGGAAATCTCCATTTTACCGTAACCGTACCGATAACCACGTTCAAAATTTGTCCGAAAACAGTCTTTACCAAATTATACTGTTAGACTCGTCTCGAAATTACGAGTCCAATGATATATAATGTCCAAAACCTTTTTTTATCCTAAAATCAAACGAATCCAACCGTGCAGTCGGTTTGCTAAGATTGTTTGCAAATCAAATTCTCCACGTAAATACGTTTAATACCAAACACGTCAGTTGGTTAAAGTTCCACCTTTGCCCCCACTCGCACACTATATTTGGGCTGCACACACTAAAATCGTACACTTCAATTTGGACCGCACACAATTTTCTTTGGGCTCCACACTTGTATATTTGCCCCGCACACTCGTTAGTGTAGGCTGCATACTTGATGTTTGGATCATACACCTGTTAATTGGGCCGCACACTCTTTAATTTGGTCGTACACTTAGTTGGGCTCCACACTAGCTATTTTCGGCCACACACTTGTGAACGGGGGATCGGCTCCTCTGATGAGCCATTGGTCTGATCTAACTCAGCTTGCAGAGGTGGAATTCATTGCTAGAGAGGATGACAAACGAATAAGAAAGATCTTACTGTTTGAATGCTCTGAATTGTATTGATTGACGTGCAAAGTACAAGGCAAGTAAACAAATCAGCACGGCTTCGCCGTACCAACTGAACTAACACATCATGATAAGCAGCAATCTCCATAATAGAATCGTCCAGCAAACAACAGATATTGTGCAACGGAGAGAAGGACGTTTTCTTGACCTGTACACACAGAAAATTCAAACCGTTTGAAAATTTTTCAAAACTTTCAACATATAAGATCATTCGTACGAACCATGTATCCGTACAAGTCAATACTTAGAAAAATTTTCAAGTTTGGATCAAGACAACATTCGTACGAATCACTACTTCGTACGGGTGACTGAAGACTTAGTCATTTTTCCAAAAATTTTACCCAACTTGCTTCGTACGGACACTGCTTCATATGAATCAATAATACTTAACAAATTTCAAAACATAGTTTGTACGAATAGTCCTTCGTACGAATCCTAAACTGTACCAAATAACACCAAGTTTAAACTGAACTTAAAACATGTTGTTTTTAACAAATTGATAGTCGATTTATAGGCTATTGGGGCCGATATTAACGTTTTTAAGATCAATTTTAAGTTTTACCGGTCCAATCTCCCTAAATCTATGTTTTAAGTGCGTTTAGTCTAAATCTGACATTATAACGGCTAAGAAAAGGCAATAGTACCTTTCACATTGAAAGAGGTGTGCGTATCAACCTCCCCAATGTAATGATACACGGTATATGTCAAGAAAATCGAAGATTAGAACTGGTTCGCACAAAAAGCTCTCCAGACACACAGTAACATAACGTTGGCTCGTGCGAAGAAGATGGCCTTTTATACTAGTTTAGTGCCGCTCGTATAAACCAACGGTTTGTGAGAATGAACACTAAATGTCATTAGTACGAGTTAGTGAGACTCGTACGAATCCGTTCTAAAACTTTTTTAAACTTTTTGATATATTATGCAATTTTATCTGTTTAAAACCCACTCAGTTAACCAACTAGGTCCAAGTTAATGACCCTTGTTACCTGATTTGCCTACCAAGTCCAAGTTAATGACCTTGGTAAACCATGTTTGACCAAAACATATTTATTTTAAATTGTAAAGTTTCAAACTAATGAACTTTATTGACGTTCAGGTAAAATTTTCATTCATAGATTAGCTCCCAACCCATGGTCTTCAGATTTCCTTCAGCAAGATGTCGCCATGACTTCAACTTTCAGTGTTTACATCATCGGTAGACTAAACAAAACTAAAAATCTTAAGGAAACTGAAAATCTTTTTGGGTTTTAGGATTTTTCCGAAAACAATTAACAAGTAAAGATGCATATTTTTTGTGAGTTTTGTGTTAAGAGGATCATATCAAGTGTTTAACAAGTCACCAGTACCATTGATCTTGGTATACTCATTAAGCTTTTAACAAGATTTACCTAGATTGCCAATATATTTATCCACTTAAACTTCTTCTCGTTTCTCAACTGTTTCAAGATATGTTAGGTAATATTAGGAACATGAAATAGCTGTTTGTCCCATCAAAGAATATACTCCCACATCGAGATTCCTAGAATTTCATTTCACAGGTGGATATATCCAATTGATATCTGTAAGGGGTGAATTGCGAGACCTTGAGAGCTAAGGTTAGTACTACCGTATAGACAAAGAGATGAAGGCTCGTCTTTAGGTGGTGTTCCATAAAGGAATCTTTTGAACTCCAGATGTCACAAAGTTTATTACATAATCATTTTTTATGCAGCTTTTGTAGGCGAATAATGCGTAAAGTATTATACAAGTTCTAGGCCATTGCTGACGCAAAATCAGAAGAACTCAGATAATACCCCAGATATCGATTAAATTTAAAGTCCTAGTATCGCAGAATCTGGCATTCTCTCAAACGAAATTTCAGAGTACTAAGTCCATATATCCGAGAGATATTAACCCACAGGTTATTCAGTTTTTCATTTAGGTTTATATCTTGAAAACAATTTACTGAACATGTGAAGCCTATTGGCACATCCTCAGTAAGACCTGTTTAATTACTTGTTTAATCATTCCATATCATTAGCATATTATGACTGTCATGTCGATATAATATGATCTCCCTTTTCTTCACAAAAAAATATTTTTGAGTTTTATCATGTTTTTTGTATTTTTCCCAAAATTTATCCCCCTAAAATCAAAAACATATTTTTGGATTTTTAGAGTTTTTTAAGAAAGAATGTATAGAAAAGTCGTCAAACCGATGAGTATCACGTCAAGTCGTCGTCATCCTTAAACTCAACCTCATGTATATCCCCTGATGTCAGATTTCGTAAACCATTTAATTTTAAAATATTTTTAAATCTTGTACGATCAAAGGCTTTGGTATAAAAATCTGCTTTTTGGTCATCAGTGTGGATTTTTTCAATTCTAACCAACTTTTTCTCATAGCAATCACGGATAAAGTGGTGTCGAATCTCAATATGTTTGGTTCGAGAGTGTTGACATGAGTTTTTAGTGATATCGATCGCAGCCTAGTTATCTACATATGTAGCCGTATCAAGAAATTGCAGTCCGAAGTCTCTCATCTGCTGTTGAATCCAGAGAATCTAGGAACAACAGCTGGATGCTGAAACATATTCAGCTTCACAGGTAGAGAGAGCGACCACGGTCGGTTTCTTGCATTGCCATGTTACCAAACGGGTTCCGAAGAGCAGGCAACCAGCCTTTGTAGATTTGGTGTTAAGTTTGCAGCAACCGAAATCAGACTTCGAGTAACCCGCAAGATTGAAGTCGTCGTGTCTAGGGTACCACAAGCCGGTGCTTGGAAATCCCTTCAAATATCTCATGATACGTTTGACGGCGAGCAAGTGCGAATCTTTTGGATTGGACTGATAACGGATGCACAGGCACGTTGGATACATGATATCTGGTTAAGAAGCAGTAACATACATCAAGGATCCGATCATGGAGCGATATAATGTCTCGTCAACTTTGACTCCATTAAGATTTGGACAAATGCCGTGATTAGGAGCTAATGGGGTTGATGCTGGTTTAGCTCCTGCCATATCAAATTTCTCCAATATGTCATGAACATACTTCCTCTGATGGATGAAGATACCATCAGGCAACTGATTGACCTAAAGTCCTAGAAAGAACTTCATCTCCCCCATCGCGCTCATCTCAAATTTGCGCTTCATGAATTCTTCAAAATCTTTACACAGCTTTTCATTTGTCGATCCAAAGATAATATCATCCACATATATCTTTACAATAATCAAATGCCATCCACTTCCTTTGTAAAGAGGGTAGAATCTAAAGTTCCTCTGATAAATCAAATGTCTAGTGGATGTCGTGACAGTGTTTCATACCAAGCTCTCGGGGCTTGATGTAGTCCATATAAAGCTTTGTTCGGAAGGTAGACTTTCTCTTTGTGCATTGGATCGACGAACCCTGGTGGTTGGCCGGCATACACCTCCTCTTTTACTTTTCCGTATAAGAAAGCAGATTTGACTTCTAACTGGTACACCTTGAAACCTTTCCAAGAAGCAAATGCTAAGAATATGCAGATTGCTTTAAGACGGGCGACCGGGGCATAGACTTTTGTGTAATCTATCCCTTCTTGCTAATGAAATCCTTGTACCACAAGTCGAGCTTTGTTTCGGACTATGATCCCTCTATCATCACGCTTGCACTTGAAGACTCATCAAGTGTTTATCTTTTTGTGTTGATCTGGTAGGTCAACAAGCTTCCAGACTCCCAGTTTCTAGAATTAAAGCAATTCTTCTTGCATTTCGTCCACCCAGCTCTCTTCCTTTAACGCGTCTTTCCAGTTCCCCGATTCTACCTGAGAAACAAAACAACTATTAGAAAGTCTGGTTTGAAGTGGAGCAATACGAGTATAAAAACAACTTAGATCCTTATTGATCTGATTGCATGTTTGCACTCGTGTTTGTAAGCTGCCTATAATATTCTCCGAAGGATGATATGAAAGCGTCATCGGCATCACTTCATTTGGATCATCTACTTGTGTTGGCAAATTTGTGATGACTTCATCCACAATCGGTACCGATGATGAAGCTTCATTCCTGACATTTGTTTGATCAGCTTGAGTATTTAGGAAGCTTTCAATCTGTTCAGATCCTTCATCAGAACTGGATCCTCCATCATCGAATGTTGGTTCCTGATCAGAGTCAACATTTGGTTGTTGCTGGGCAGATGATTCCGCAGTGTGGACAATGGGTACAGATACAGAGTCTTGAAGAGTAGAGCTCGGACCTACATCAGGTGTGTTAGACACAGGAAGTGACAGGGAAATCACTAACGGTCTGGTAACTTGTTCTTGATTAGATATTTGATGTTGTTGAAAGAGCATACAAGTTCTTCTTCTGATGGCACATCTGGCAGGTCGAAAGAATTCCACAAACCATCATAGTTAAACAGCCATGGAGCCCTAGGTTTATGTGTTGGCGTAGTATATCTTTGACAATCAACATGCTGCACAAGAATAACCTGATTTAGACTTGGCAAGAAGACACGTTTTTGAGGAGTAGCATAACCCACGAAGAATCCTTCCAAGAATTTGGCACCAAATTTACCATTCGGGTCTAATACAGTACACGGTGATCCAAAAGGTTCCAAAAATGCAAGGTTGGGCTTCCGCTGATTAAGTAACTCGAAACACGTCTTGTTGTGCGGCTTAACTGATAACACACGATTCAAGGTGTAACACGCTGACGTGTCTGCTTCGCTCCAGAAACTGATTGGAAATTTCGAATCGGCTAGCATAGTTCTGGCAGTCTCGATCAATGTGCGATTCTTTCATTCAGCTACTCCATTTTGTTGTGGAGTATAAGGAGCACTGAGTTCATGAAGAATCCCCTTTTCATTGCAGAATTCGAGCATCCTTTTGTTCTTGAACTCTGTATCATTGTCACTGTGCATTCTCTTGATTGGCAAGTGTATAGGTTTTCGAGTTTTCCGAAAAGAATCATTAGAGTTTCAAATGCTTCATCTTTGCTCTCCAAAGAAAACCCATGAGAATCTTGAATAATCATCTGTAACCAAATATGCTTTTGACATTTACGAGTTCAAAAAAAGATCCATATGTAGCCTCTTTAGTGGTAGCTTGATAGAATTCAACAGCTTTCGTGGGTGTGATTTCTTGTGCTACTTCCCCTTTTTACAGCACAGACAATCATCGGATAATTGAAAATTCTTCAAATTAACACCGTCCACTAGGTCGTTATGCACAAGATAATTCATGTTTCGCAAATGAATGGCCCCATCTTTCTACGCCATAGAATAGACTCTTTATCGGTAGCTTTGGAAACAAAGCATTGAACTTTCTTCGATGTTGTTGATGCGATACTCATATCAAGAACATAAAGATCATTTTCTCTCGGTGCACGCATCAGAATCCATTCCTCCGGAATCTTGAATCCCGATTTTAAGATCAAACCTTCTTTATCATTGAAGTGCCTTGTGAATTTCTTGTCACAAATCTGCGAAATGCTGAGTAGATTGTTCTCAAGTTCTGCGATGTAGTTCACTTTATCAAACGATACAACTCCATTCGTAAGAATTCCTTCAGCGACAATCCTTCCTCCTTACGTTCCGGCAAAACTTGTGTACCCTCCGCGGATAGCTTTAACGTCATGTAATAACGCAAGCATCCCTGTCATGTGCCTGGAAGCAACATTATCCATTTAGACATTATCGATCACGGGAGTCCCTTCACACATGCGGAAGAAACTATTTCAATAAAGAAACCCAAGCCTGCTTAGTTTTGGGTGAGTTCAAAATGTCAAATTTTGGACCTACTTTGTTTTTGACGTTCTTTTTAGGCTCGGTTTTGTTTGGAACAGAAGGTTTCGGTTCTACCTTGGATGGTTTTACTTTTGCCACCCATTTTTGCGTTTTCAAATTTGCCTTTTTAGCATAAAATTTGAATCAATTTGATGATATTTAGTTGATGTTTCACCAATTTCAAATTTAGAATGACGCTGAATAATTGGTTTAACATTTTTGTAGGATTCATGTGTTCTTTTCAGAATTTGCTTTGGTGCAATCATAGGTGCCTTCTGTTTCTCGTCCTTGACGAACTTTTTAGAATGAGAAACAGGTTTTGGAGATTCTTGTGAGCAATATCTTGCAATGTGCCCAACATTTGACATTTGTAACACGTCCTACTGTCCTTTCGAACAGAAGATTCCAAAACTTGTTTCCTATTCTCTTTCTCTTTCTTGAAATCATCATTCAATTGTGTCCTGATGATTTCTTTCTCCTTTTCTGTTGTTATCCCAGAAACAAAATTGATTTTCTTTGTAAAGTTTAGTTTTTAGAACTTATTGTCCATTCTTCGCTTTTGGAAACCCAAACCCGCCCTCCTATTCTCCGGATAATCTTTGTTTCTCTCATGGTAGGGTCTGGTAACACATTTTGATTTAGAGTAGAATGATACATCATGTTTATCTAAATCAGCATGACTTACCTCCACAAGCTTGAACAATTTATCAACACGATCCAGATTCACGTTCTGGATGGGAAAGTCCTCATCAGAAAATAGTTTATCAGATCCATGCATTTTATAAACTATGACGTTTGGATCATTGTTTAAACTATCTTCCGATGATTCAACATCAGATTCAAACTTGTCAGATTCACTTTTTAAAACATTTTCGACCACTGTTTTAACCACCTCAGAGTCACATTCAGATTCAGATGTTGTATAAGTTACGTCGATGTTTGTAGGCAGCTCATTTGATTGTTCAGTTTTCAGTTTTAGATTAAGCGCCTTTTCCACCCCTGATGGTTTTTTACAGGCATAACTATTCCACATAGGGGGTGGAACACGATCGTAATTCGCACTCTTGTTTTCAACCTTTTCAGATTCTTCTTTATTTCAATTTTTGGTAAAATGTGATCAATGACGTAGGAGCTTGTTGAATAACTGATTAACAACTCGTTAACCCATTCAGTTTCAATTCTTACCTTCTCAAGCTCACTCTTTAGCTCAGCGATAGTATTTAAGTGAATATTAATTGCCATTTGCTTGCCCGTTACTGTCGCTTTGAGCATAGAAAGAGTTCCATCATTTTCTCTGAGTGCTTTTC
The DNA here is from genome assembly GCA_947069175.1 of Scalesia atractyloides. Taxonomy (NCBI): domain Eukaryota; kingdom Viridiplantae; phylum Streptophyta; class Magnoliopsida; order Asterales; family Asteraceae; genus Scalesia; species Scalesia atractyloides. The sequence goes on from CAMTDV010000020.1 coordinate 49,503,048, forward strand.
ATATTGTTTAACAGTTCTGCTCAATTTTTCGTACGCTTCTTTAGTTGATATAAAATCACTCGACAAATTGTCTGTTAAACTTTTGAGCTCAGTATATCGTGTGTCTTTTACAACACATTCATTGCATGGCTCAACACATTTTAAACATGGTTTGTCTACTACAGACTCACATTTGGACTCATTTACCTCGGTAACATTTGCCATGCATGCTTTGATAGTTTCATAAGCCAGCTTCTCGAGACCGTTCTCTCCAACTGGTGATTGGTATTTTTCTTCGATAGCAAACCAACAGGTAAAATGATTTGCCTGAACCCAGTTCATGAAATGTTCGCTCTAACTATCGAAGTCTTTGAGGTTAATTAACTTTAACGGTTTCGTCAAAGTACCCATCTCGTTCTCGTGGTTCATGTTTTGTGCTGCAGTAGTTGTGACTGCTGATGTAGTGAATGCATTATAAAATTCTTCTGCCATTTTCTGCAAAAATTTTAGACACACACTATCGAAAAACTGATTAGAACAGTAAAACTTTATCCGTGTGGATCACAAAAACAGTTCGTGCGACCAAGATCCGTTCGTACGACTCAGATACTCGTGCGGACAAGGTGATTCAAATAAGCTACTCGTGCGAACAGGGAAATAGCCGGTACGAATGAACAGTTCCCTGGTATGAATGAGTTGCTCGTACGAGTGTATAATTCGTGTGAATCACATATTCAAATTTTCAACTTGTAAATTTTATGAACTTTTGATTACTCGTTCGTACGAATGAATTAACTTGTTCAGACAGTCGTTCGTGCGAGTGGTCTCTGTACCTATACGAAAAAACTTAAGTTACAAAACGGAAGAATTTTACCAATTTTAACATGTTTAAGCTTGATTTTAGATCTGAAATTGTTAAGGATTGTTTAGAGTTGATTTTAACGTGATATCCTAGAATTCTAGTCCAATTTGTCCATAATTTCGTCCAAATCCAACATCAGTTTGGGAGAAATGTAGAAGTAGAAAGCTGCAACAATGAATCTGATCTGAAACAGTTGGTAGCCTGTAGAAACTTGATGTTTGTCAGCAGATCAGGCATCAAGGCTCTGATACCACTTGTGAACGGGGGATCGGCTCCTCCGATGAGCAACTGGTCTAATCTAACTCAGCTAGAAGAGGCGGAATTCATTGCTAGAGAGGATGACAAACGAACAAGAAAGATCTTACTATTTAAATGTTCTAAATTGTATTGATTGACATGCAAAATACAAGGCAAGTAAACAAATCAGCAGGGCTTCGTCGTACCAACTGAACTAACACTACCTAGCTCTGACACAACACTCCTCTATTTATAGGTTTGACATGACTCACACTGGAGTGTGTGAAATAGAGCCGTGACTCGTGCGAGTGATTGCCGCATACGAGTGACAGAGTGTCATTCGTACGAGTCAACTGTCTCACTCATACGAGTCTCTACAAAACATATAAAAATAAACAATAACATTTATACAAATGACGTTTAAGCCCTATATACAATATCGACATATCCTAGACGTAGGCAATAGACATAATGCACCAACAACACTTATGTCCAGTTTACAAGCCAATGATCAGACCGCACACAAGCCAAAATCCAGTCCACAGACCTCAACTCGCACGCTTCAAATTTTGAACTCGTACACAGCTCATCATTTGATTCCATACACAGATCTTGTAAACTGATTGTTTGGAAACATAAATCAGTCTCGTACACACCTAAATCCCAAGTTTAGAGAAAATCCAAAATCAAAATTTTGTTGATTCTTTCCACCAATAACTTCGATAAACCTGCAAAAAAAAAATCTTTTCGTCCCTAAAAGATCAAAACACATAATTTTTAAACTGTTTTTCCAATCTTCAAAGCTGTTCTTCGAGATAAAAAGATTGTATCAAAGATTTTGACTAAAAACCTCAAAAATAAGCTGTGCAAAACTAAAAACATAGATAATTAGTCAAATATGAAAATCAAACTGAAACCAAATCAACTCTTGTTCTTGAGAATTAGAAAACTTGCCCAAACGCTTCTTAGTTCTTAACGATGTAAGTCTAGAGATCTTCAACTGAATATAACTAACACAATCTAAAGTGTAGAAAACTAAAGAAAATGACGAATAAGAAATCAAAAGTCAATTAAATTCAAGATTGTACACAAACTCTAGGTTTGTCTGGTACAATGTATTGATCAAAAACACAAACAATCAACAACTAATGCTTAACCCTAATAATGAACTCAACATAACATTATATGGGGTCCACATATAAATCGGGCAACATAGCTAACCCAAGCCCACTAGAAAACTGATTCTAATAACCTATAAGTTGGTTTGATAAAGACATTCGTAAACCTACTCAACTTTATCGCCTTACAGAGACAAAGACCAGTTAGTGCATGTACCCCCTTGTCTTTCGGCTCTAAACACCACCACATGATGCATGATTAACCATCCTTCTCTTTCACGTTATTTCACGAAATCAGTAATATAATGTTAAAATTAGTGCTCTTTAACATTATATGCGCATACCGCAACCGAGGCGTTCTTTATAAATATGTGTGTGATTCAAATATATTTATATAAACAACATGTACAACTTAAAATAGTTACTAACTATATAAAATTAAATAAATTCATAAAACAATTGGAATGCTGAAGAGCATTCACATGAGCACTTCGGTTATATATTTTCTTTATAACTTTCAGATGGACGGTGAAATAAAGAAGCTATTGTGAATGCTCCAAACTATACGTTTGTTACTCGTTAACTCTCTAATATTGCATTTCGTGCAAATAGCATCACTTCAACCATGGCTTCCGCTTCCATGTTACCTACCTCTTTTTCCTCTTGAAAACCAGTTTCTTCCAATATCCTCCTTATGATCATTTCTGTTGACAATACTACCAGCATTTAAAGAGAAAACATAACGTATTCACGTACGTAGCGATGAGTGTAGTAGTGTTGTGGTGTCTTTTCTTAGCAATGATGAATCAATCTTAAAAAAAACGCCACGGGGAATTTTGATTTTCAAGTTATAGTTGGGCCGGCGTGATGGCGTTGATGATGAATTATGAAAATAATGTTAAAAGACAAGGGGGTACAATGTATCGATAAAAAAACACGAACAATCAACAACTAATGCTTACCCCTAATAATGAACTCTTCATAACATTATATGGGATCCACATATAAATCGGGCCACATGGCCTAACCCAAGCCCACTAGAAAACTAATTCCAATAACCTATAAGTGGGTTTGATAAAGACAAGCGTAAACCTACTCAATTTTATGGCCTTACAGAGACAAAGACCAGTTAGTGCATGTACCCCCTCATCTTTCGGCTATAAACGCCACAACATGATGCATGATTAACCATCCTGCTCTTTAACGTTATTTTCACAAAATCAGTAATATAATGTTAAAATTAGTGCTCTTTAACATTATATGTGCATACCTCAAGCGGGGCGTTCTTTATAAATATGAGTGTGATTCAGATATATTTATATAAACAACATGTCCAACTTAAAATAACTACTAACTATATAAAATTAAATAAATGCATAAAAGAATTGGAATACCAAAGATCATTCACACAAGCACTTTTGTTATATATTTTCTTTATAACTTTCAGATGGACGGTGAAATAAAGAAGCTATTGTAAATGCTCCAAAGTAGACGTTTGTTACTCTTTAACTCTCTAATACTGCATTTCGTGCAAATATCATCACTTCAACCATGGCTTCCGTTTCCATGTTACCTACCTCTTTTTCCTCTTGAAAACCAATTTCTTCCATTATCCCCTTTTGATCATTTCTGTTGACAATACTACTAGCATTTTAGAGAGAGAACATAATGTTATCGCGTACGTCAGAGATGAGTGTGATAGTGTTGTGGTGTCCTTTCTTGGCAATGATGAATCAATGTTAAAAAAAACACCGTTGGGAATTTTGATTTTCGAATTTATAGTTGGGTCGGGGTGATGGTGTTGATGATGAATGTCACACCCTGACCCGTAGCGGAAATAGAAGTCGTGGCATAATTGGGTTATCATCAAAGCTCATGACATTTACTATGATTAAGTTTCATATTTATTATTTGAAATTTAAGAGAAAATATCCAAACAAAAGAAACATACAAACACAAGAAATATTGTTCTAAACAAGATATATTTTATTCATCTTCTAAGGCAAATCCTAATGTTTCTCTCCTCAACCTGTCCACCTGTATCATGTGTAAAAACAAAGGTTTGGGTCAACAAAAGTTGGCGAGTGAATCTAAAATGTAACATTTAAACAATATAATTACATTGATTAATTTAAAAGATTGTGCAAAGACAATATATGAGCATATGTGTATACATACATATATAAACAAAACCACAAACCACATAATATCAAAATGTATACATGCATGATAAATGATGAACTGGAGTTCAAGGCTCAAGCAAATGGAGCCGATCTAATGAGGCACGTGATGCTCAACTTGTATCCAACGAGGAACTGATGGCCTTGTATGAATGATTTGCACTGAAATGACATAGTGTAACCACATATAACAACAACGACAAAATATACACATAAGATCACATAATGGTGTTAGCACAAATATTTGAATAATAAAATATGTAAACGACACATGATACACCCCAAAACATGATTAAAAAGGGAATTTGTAAGGATTCACTCATAGTGGGTGCGTTTCCTTGTATTGATGACGAACGCGCATGAATTTAAGATTTCACCGACGAAGGAAACTAACATAAATAATAACGCAATAATTCGATAAATAAATAAAAGTTGATATTTAATTAATGCTTTTTATTAGATTTTAGGTTATTTTTGTGGTATTTAATGGAGTTTTTAAACCTAAGAAGTGTTATTTTTAAGTATTTTTAATTGATTTTTAATTAAAATATTAAAGAAAAATAATAATAAAAAAATTGGATCTTGTCAGACCTGAAAAGGTCTGACCGGTTTTTATGCGAGAAAGTGGCAGCGTGTGTGAGGTTCGAACTCGTGACCTCCCGTATACGTGCACGCAACTCTACCAACTGAGCCACGTGTTAACCCGAAATAATCTTGTTTTTATTATTCTTATATACTAATTAGGATATTTCAGAAATTATTTATTTTAAAAAGATTTTAAAACCAGTTGAATCGGCGCTCGGAGTCCGCCTCGAACCCACGACCTATGCTCTGTTTTGCACCCAGTCTACCAACTGGGTTGGGTGTCTAACCCGGGGATTTAAGGATTTTAATTATATTTATATACTATATGTATTGTTTTATACTTAAGCTATAAAATGCTTGATTTATATAAGGAATTCGGTGCCACACCTGAGACTCGAACCCGGTACCTGTGCGGTGTGATTGCACACAGTCCACCACTGGACTGTGTGTCTAACCCGTTTAAAACAACGAATTTTAATTATACAAATCACTTAAACCAACTTCATCTTCTACATGAGTTTTAATTCAGATCATCAAACTTGCTTTTGTTTGATTCAAAACACTGATTCGGTACAGATAATTAAAAGGTTTTGAGAGGAAGGTTCATAAGGAGTATACCAGACGAACACGACTTTGATTCCGATGAAACTCCAACGGATGACTGAAAACTCCGGCGATACTTCCGTCTATTTTCCGGCGACTTGCAGCAGAGTTTCAAAAGATTTTCTTTGAAGAACAGAAGGTTGTGAGCGAATTTTGAAGTATATTATGTTGTGGAATTTAGAGGACAATGATTTGAAGTTTTTGGTTTCAAGATTTTTAAATCATTGATTTCTAACAATTTTAAGCTTTAATTGGACTTGATTTTGTGACAGTAATCGATGTTTGATGTCGGTTTCATATGTTTTTCACAATTGAATCCAGAGATTTAGTCTTGATTGATCGATCGTCGTTTACTGGGTTGAAGTTTCAAATTGACAAGTTTGATATCGGGTTGAGCATAAGAATTAATGGTTTCGGTTTAGTAACAATGTTTGTGTGTTTGATGGGGACCCAGGTTCGACTCCCGGCTACCCCCTTTTTTATTTTATTTTATTTTTATTATTTAAATTTTAAATAGTTTATTTATTTCTTTATTAGTTATTATTTTAGTTATATAATTCATAAATAATAAAATTTAGTAACAAAATTTAGATAAACGCACAACGAATTTTCTAATAAATACTTGAGTTCTCAAACGGAACGGGTTTTTGGAACCTGTTTTACATAAATGTTATAGTATCCCCTACTTTTATAAATTTCATCCCAAAATTTAAATAGTAGATGTAACTGGAAAGAGATGCGAGTATTTACCGCGCATTGAGTCTCCGCGTTCTAAAGTAAACTCAGGTCCTCATTTTGACTCCCAACGCACCCTTACTATTGGAGTACGACTTCGTCTTAAATGTTTTTCATCGATATCCATGATTTCTACAGGCCTTTCAACAAAATGCGTTGATTCATCGATTTGAATATCTTCTAATGGGATATGGAGGTTTTCGTCGGCGAGACACTTTTTCAAGTTGGATACATGGAATGTGGGATGAATTCTGTTGAGTTCTTCTGGTAGGTCAAGCTTGTATGCTACAGGACCAACTCTTTCGATGTTTTTGAATGGTCCCACATAGCGTGGTGCTACCTTCCCTTTTTGACCAAAACGAACCACTCCCTTCCATGGTGATACCTTCAAAACTACTTGATCACCAATACAAAACTCTAGTGGCTTTCGTCGTTTATCAGCGTAACTCTTTTGATGACTTCAAGCTGCTAGAAGATTATTGCGGATCTGAAGAATTTTGTCAGTCATTTCTTGAATCAATTCAGGTCCAGTGATTTGCGCTTCGCCGATTTCGTGCCAACATACAGAAGATTGACACTTACGACCATATAAGGCTTCAAAAGGAGCCATGCCGATGTTAGAATGATAACTATTGTTGTACGAAAATTCAACTAACGGTAGATGAGTATCCCAATTACCCTTGAAGTCTATGACACATGCTCGCAACATGTCTTCAAGGGTTTGTATGGTGTGCTCAGATTGACCTTCAGTTTAAGGTGAAAGGCAGTGCTGAGATCTAATCGTGTACCCAAAGCTGACTGTACTGTTTGCCATGCTCGTGAAGTAAAACGGCCATCTCGATCTAAAATGATACTTAAGCTTACACCATGACGTCTTACAATTTCATCAATATAAATACGAGCTAACTTCTCGTTCTTGTAGTCTTCACGGATTGGGATGAAATGAGCTGATTTAGTGAGACGATCAATGATAACCCAAATTGTGTCATACCCACTGGAGGTGCGACGCAACCCGGTAATGAAGTCCATGGTTATATTTTCCCACTTCCAAACAGGTATTTCAGGTTGGACAAGTAGTCCTAAGGGTAGTTGATGCTCAGCTTTAACGTTAGAACACGTGAGGCACTTAGAGACAAAAATGGTGATATCCTTCTTTATGCAAGGCCACCAGTATGAGTATCGTAGGTCTTGATACATCTTATCAGCACCTGGATATATGGAGTATCGTGTTTTGTGAGCTTCATTCATAAGAATAGCACGAAGATCATCATGATCAGGTACCCAAATACGGTTTAAGTAGTAAAGGATACCATCGGACTTGGATTCTAATTTGTTTTCAGCTCCACAAGACAGTTCATCTCGTACATCATTTTCCGTAACGAAATATGTTGAGCTGCTCGAATTCGGTTTTGAAGATCGGTCATAATTTGAGAACACAAGAGATAGATGGAGTTCGCATACTCTTTTCGACTGAGTGCATCAGCCACGACGTTAGCTTTGCCAGGATGATAATGGATTTCACAATCGTAATCGTTTAAAAGTTTGACCCATCGTCGTTGCCTCATATTCAACTCTTTTGATTGAAGATATGTTGAAGGCTCTTGTGGTCAGTGTAAATTTCACATTTGGTACCATAGAGATAGTGTCTCCATATCTTTAGAGCGAACACGACTGCTCCAAGTTCTAGGTCGTGAGTGGTATAGTTCTTTTCATGCACTTTGAGTTACCTTGAGGCATAGGCTATCACCTTTCCTCGTTGCATTAGAACGCAACCTAGTCCTTGTCCTGACCGTCACAATAAACCACAAAGTCTTCGCAACCATCAGGAAGAGTAAGAATAGGTGCATCACAAAGTTTTTGCTTCAAAGTTTGGAAAGCCTCTTCTTGCTTGGGCCCCCAAATGAAGGGTTTACCCTTGTGAGTCAAGGCTGTGAGTGGGATGTCGATACGCGAAAAATTTGCGATGAAGCGTCGATAATAACCAGCTAGACCAAGAAATGACCTAACTTTAGTAGGAGTGTGTGGCGCTTGCCATTCTTGCACTGCTTTGATCTTTGCTGGGTCGACATGAATCCCTTTGTCGTTAACGACATGACCCAGAAATTGTACCTCTTTTAATCAAAACTCACACTTCGAGAACTTAGCATAAAGCCTTTCAGTCCTCAAAAGTGTTAGGATAAGTCGAAGATGTCGCTCATGATCGGATTTGGTCTTAGAATAGATAAGAATATCATCAATGAAGACTATGACAAAACTATCGAGGTAGGGTTTACACGCCCTATACATCAAATCCATGAAAACAGCAGGAGCATTAGTCAAACCAAAAGGCATAACCATGAATTCATAGTGGCCATAACGAGTTCGAAAAGCAGTCATTAGAATGTCTTCTTCACGTACTCTAGGTTGGTGATAACCAGAACGAAGATCGATTTTTGAGAAATAGGTGGCACCCTGTAGTTGATCCAGAAGATCATTGATACGAGGTAAAGGATTGCGGTTCTTAATAGTCAGCTTGTTGAGCTCTCTATAGTCGATACACATTCGGAAGGTTCCATCCTTCTTCTTTACGAAAAGAACCGGCCCTCCCCAAGGTGATGAGCTAGGACATATAAATCCCTTGTCAGTCAACCCTTGCAACTGACTAGCTAACTCTTGCATCTCATATGGGCTAACCGATATGGAGATTTTGTGACTGGTGTTGCACCAGGTACAAGATCGATTTAGAATTCGACTTCTCGCACAGGAGGAAGTCCTAAAACGCCATCGGGAAATACTTGAGGAAATTCTTTAACGATTGGAATGTCTTCGAGCTTCTTTTCCTTTCCTTCCTTTTTGACGATGTGAGCTAAAAACGCGATATAGTCCTCAGGAAGGTATCTTCGAGCTTGGAGGCATGACATCAATTTGAGCCCTTTGGATGAGGTTTCACCAACGATACGTAAAGTTTGACCGTCAGCGAGGGGAATTCGAATAAACTTCTTGTAACAAACAACTTCAGCGTGATGTTGAGTAAGCCAGTCCATACCATGATAACGTCAAAACTACCCAATTTCATAGAGATAAGATCAATTGAGAAATCATGATCATTGAGGGTGAGAGTACAATCACGAATAATCGAGTCTAAGGTAATAGGTTCACCATCAGCAACTTCCACCGTGAAGGATTCAGCTAGACTAACGCGGGGTAATTCAAGTATCGATTCGAATTCTATGGACACAAAACTCTTATCCGCACCAGTGTCAAATAGTATGGATGCATAACTACCGTTAATGAGAAATGTACCGTTAACCACATTATTATCAGCCCTAGCTTGATTGGCATTGATGTTGAAAGCTCTTCCTCTTGTGGGTGGATTATCTTGGTTGGTTTAATTCACCGGATTGGCTTGGGCTTGGGCATTTACGATGTTCACCAAACGTGGGCAAGTGTTTCAAAAATGGGTTGGATCATCACAGTTGAAACATGCTCTGACTGGTTGCATCATAGGGGAATTGGGTTAATAGTAAGGTTGAACCGTGGGTTGAGCAGGTGGTAAGAGTAGAGGTTGTTGGTATTGGGCTTGGCCTACCACTTGATTGTTGGGTTGGGCTTGAGGTTGATTGCGGTTTGGCTTTTGGAAAATGCGACAAGTTTGAATTGTGTGACCTGTACGGCCGCAACTTGTGCAATATTAACATGGGTTCTCAGGAGGGTGGTGATATTAGCATCGGTTGCATTTTGGGTGTGAGCCTGTGTAGGGTTTCTTGAATGGGGCAGCAGGAGGAGCGACTTGTGTGATTGGGGTAGAAGTGATAGGAGGATTGGTTTGTGTAACAACAAAATTCTACCCATGGCGTTTCCTTTTACCAGCAAACTTAGAAGACGAACCTGTTTAGATTGGGGTTAGGGTTTCAGTAGATGTCTTGTCTTTCTTCTTCTCATCTTTAAAATCTCCATTTCGGATGCGATTTTCCGTGAGCTCAGTAGCCAGCTCCATTGCAGCTTCAAGGGTTGCAGGTGTAGTACTCAACACAGAATCTTGAATTTTCGAGGGAAGACCTCGAATGTAGTGATGAATTAAACGATAGAGTGGGGTAAACAAGTTGGGGTCCATCTAATTCAACTCGAGAAACCTCTTATTGTATGTTTTGTGGTCTCCCTCCTTTTGTTTCAAAGAGTAGAACTCGTCTTCCAATTTCTTGATTTCCCTTCTTGGACAGAAGCGTCTTGTCATGAGCTCCCTCAACTCTTCCCAAGTTAAGGCCATAGCAGCTCCAGCACCTTGCTTGCCTTTCTCTGTGTTCCACCATGTAAGTGCTAACCCGTACAAACGACCAGTAGCATATCGCACCTTGTGATCATCAGGACAATCGCAATTGAGAAAAGTGATCTCCATCTCCTCAAACCAACGAAGGAGGGCGGTGACACCTTCAGTTCCCTCGTATTTTGGAGGATCGCAGGATTTGAAATGCTTGTAGGTGCATTTGGTGGTGTTAGGGGAGGGATTGACGACATTTTGGCCTTCTTGGTTGGTGGGATTGATGGGTTAGCAGCAAGAGCTTGTTGAACTTGTACGACGATGTGGGGAAGTACAGCAGCCATCTGTTGGGCTATTTGAGCGGCCATGCGCTCGCTAGATCTTCCTGATCTTCTACCACCTCGAGAGTGTCTAGCAGACATCTACAGGAAATACGTAGGGAGATTATGAATTGACACGTTTTTAGGTGTCATGTGTCATATAAAAATGAGAACAACATTCACAAAATAAATGAGAAAATAAATTTACTACATCCATAGGGTGTCTTGGGCTTTGCTCATGTTTGGGCCTCCGAATTTCTCCCATACTTTGGCCTAGGTAGTCACGTGGGCCCCCATGACTACTGGGCTTTGTAGGGTTCACATTGGTGCAACCTGTTAACACTCACATCACCCGAATGAAAATCGTAAAACATGATTGCGAGATGTAAGGTCGGAGGGTGTCCAGTTGTAGACACAATGACTACTCAAAGTAGGGTTAGTTCACACGACGTTTGGTGTGGCATGCTTTGGCCTAATAGGTCCTTCGTACTCTCGTCGTTAGTCCCTAGGTAGGCAAACTGGTCCATTGTTTTGGATTTATACGAATGTAAATCCTAGACAGGACGTCCCGACTACCGGTACTCGTACCCTTCCAGTTACTACATGCCCGTCGTAGAACTCACTTTGATGAGATTGAAAACATGAAAACATTACAAAATCCTTGGGAAAGAAATCATGAAAATTGTGAATTTGTGTTGTGTGTGTTTACATAGACATGATATGTTAAGAATATATAGGCCACAATAAATATCACACAGTAACATGTAATACTAAAAGTGCTTGCATGCATTTGTGTGTGAAATAAATATGAAACAAATAAACATCATGAGTTTGCATGTAACACATAAGTATTTAAAATCTAATCAACTATAGTATAGGCTCTAAGGGTCTAATAACCTATCCTATATCCCTATAGTCAGAGCTCTGATACCAATCTGTCACACCCGACCCGCAGCGGAAATAGAAGTCGGGGCATAATTGGGTTATCATCAAAGCTCATGACATTTACTATGATTAAGTTTCATATTTATTATTTGAAATTTAAGAGAAAATATCCAAACACAAGAAACATACAAACACAAGAAATATTGTTTTAAACAAGACATATTTTATTCATCTTCTAAGGCCAATGCTAAGTGTTCTCTCCTCAGCCTGTTCACCTGTCATGTGTAAAAACAAAGGTTTAAAGTTGGCGAGTGAATCTAAAATGTAACATTTAAACAATATAATTACATTGATTAATTTAAAAGATTGTGCAAAGACAATATATGAGCATGTGTGTATATATACCTATATAAACAAAACCACAAACCACATAATATCAACAATGTACACATGCATGATAAATGATGAACTGGAGTTCAAGGCTCAAGCAAATGGAGCCGATCTAATGAGGCACGCGATGCTCAACTCGTATCCAACGAGGAACTGATGGGCCTTGTATGAATGATTTGCACTGAAATGACATAGTGTAACCACATATAACAACAACGACAAAATATACACATAAGATCACATAATGGTGTTAGCACAAATATTTGAATAAATAAAATATGTAAACGACAAATGATACACCCCAAAACATGATTAAAAGCGGAATTTGTAAGGATACACTCATAGTGGGTGCGTTTCCTTGGATTGATGACGAACGCGCACGAATTTGGGATTTAACCGCGAAGGAAACTAACCTAAATAATAATACAATAATTTGATAAATAAATAAAAGTAAATGTTTTAATTAATGCTTTTTATTTGATTTTTAGGTTATTATTATGGTATTTAATGGGGTTTTTAAACCTAAGAAGTGTTGTTTTTAAGTATTTTAAATTGATTTTTAATTAAAATATTAAAGAAAAATAAAAATAAAAAAATTGGATCTTGTGAGACCTGACAAGGTCTGAACGGTTTTTATGCGAGAAATTGGCAGCGTGTGTGAGGTTCGAACTGGTGACCTCCCGTATACGTGCACGCAGCTCTACCAACTGAGCTACGTGTCTAACCCGAAATATTCTCTGTTTTTATTATTCTTATATACTAATTAGGATATTTCAGAAATTATTTATTTTAAAAAGATTTTAAAACCAGTTGAACCGGCACTCAGAGTCCGCCTCGAACCCGCGACCTATGCCCCGTTTTGCACCCAGCCCTACCAACTGGGTTGGGTGTCTAACCTGGAGATTTAAGGATTTTAATTATATTTATATACTATATGTATTGTTTTATACTTAAGCTATAAAAATGCTTGATTTATATAAAGAATTCGGTGCCACGCCTGAGACTCGAACCCGGTACCTGTGCGGTGTGATTGCACACAGTCCACCACTGGACGGTGTGTCTAACCCGTTTAAAACAACGATTTTAATTATACAAATCACTTAAACCAACTTCATCTTCTTCATGAGTTTTAATTCAGATCATCAAACTTGCTTGTGTTTGATTCAAAACACTGATTCGGTACAGATAATTAAAAGGTTTTGAGAGGAAGGTTCATAAGGAGTATACCAGACGCACACGACTTTGATTCCGATGAAACTCCAACGGATGAATGAAAACTCCGGCGATACTTCCGTCTATTTTCCGGCGACTTGCAGCAGAGTTTCAAAAGATGTTCTTTGAAGAACAGCGGTGTGTAAGGTTTGTGTGTTTGATGGGGACCCGGGTTCGACTCCCGGCTACCCCCTTCTTTTGTTTTATTTTATTTTTATTGTTTAAATTTTTAAACAGTTTATTATTTCTTTGTTAGTTACAGTTTTAGTTATATAATTTATAAATAATAAAATTTAGTAACATAATTTAAATAAACGCACAACAAATTTTCTAATAAATACTTGAGTTCTTAAACGGAGCGGGTTTTTGGAACCCGTTTTACTTAAATGTTACAATGAATTTTGAAAATAACGTTAAAGACCGGGGGGGGGGTAAAATGTATCGATCAAAAACACAAACACTAATAATGAACTCAACATAACATTATATGGGGTCCACATATAAATCGAGCCACATGGCCTAACCCAAGCCCACTAGAAAACTAATTCCGAATATCTATAAGTGGGTTTGATAAAGACAAGCGTAAACCTACTCAATTTTATGGCCTAACAGAGACAAAGACCAGTTAGTGCATCCACCCCCTTGTCTTTCGGCTCTAAACTCCACCACATGATGCATGATTAACCATCCTTCTCTATAACGCTATTTTCACGAAATCAGTAATATAATGTTAAAATTGGTGCTCTTTAACTTTATATGCGTGTACCACAAGCAGGGGGTCCTTATAAATATGAGTGTGATTCAAATATATTTATATAAACAACATGACCAACTTAAAATAGCTACTAACTATATAAAATTAAATAAATGCATAAAACAATTGGAATGCGGAAGAGCATTCACACGAGCACTTTTGTTATATGTTTTCTTTATAACTTTCAGATGGACGGTGAAATAAAGAAGCTATTGTGAATGCTCCAAAGTAGACGTTTGTTACTTGTTAACTCTCTAATATTGCATTTCGTGCAAATAGCATCGCTTCAACCATGGCTTCCGCTTCCATGTTACCTACCTCTTTTTCTCTTGAAAACCAATTTCTTCCAATATCCTCCTTGATCATTTCTGTTGACAATACTACCAGCATTTTTGAGAGAGAACATAATGTTATCGTGTACGTCAACAATGAGTGTAATAGTATTGTGGTGTCTTTTCTTGAAATGATGAATCAATGTTAAAAAAAACGCCACAGGGAATTTTGATTTTCGAATTTTAGTTGGGTCGGCGTGATGGTGTTGATGATGAATTTTGAAAATAACGTTAAAAGACAAGGGTGTACAGTGTATCGATAAAAAACACAAACAATCAACAGCTAATGCTTAACCCTAATAATGAACTCAACATAACATTATATGGGGTCCACATAAAAATCGGGCCACATGGCCTAACCCAAGCCCACTAGAAAACTAATTCCAATAACCTACAAGTGGGTTTTATAAAGACAAGCGTAAACCTACTCAATTTTATGGCCTTACAGAGACAAAGACCAGTTAGTGCATGTATGTCCTTGTCTTTCGGCTCTAAACGCCACCACATGATGCATGATTAACCATCCTTCTCTTTAACGTTATTTTCATGAAATCAGTAATATAATATTAAAAGTAGTGCTCTTTAACATTATATATGCATACCGCAGGCGGAGCGTTCTTTATAAATATGAGTGTGATTTAAATATATTTATATAAACAACATGTCCAACTTAAAAATAGCTACTAACTATATAAAATTAAATAAATGCATAAAACAATTGGAATGCCAAAGAGCATTCAGATGAGTAGTTTTGTTATATATTTTCTTTATAACTTTCAGATGGACGGTGAAATAAAAAAGCTATTGTGAATGCTCCAAAATAGAAGTTTGTTACTCGTTAACTTTCTAATATTGCATTTCATGCAAATAGCATCGCTTCAACCATAGCTTCCGCTTCCATTTTACCTACCTCTTATTCCTCTTAAAAACCAATTTCTTCCAATATCCCCCTTATGATCATTTCTGTTGACAATACTGCCAGGATTTTAGAGAGAGAACATAATTGTTATCGCGTACGTCAGCTATGAGTGTAATAGTGTTGTGGTGTCTTTTCTTGGCAATGATGAATCAATGTTAAAAATGCGGCGGGGAATTTTGATTTTCGAATTTATAGTTGGGTCGGCGTGATGGTGTTGATGATGAATTTTGAAAATAACGTTATAAGACAAGGGTGTACAATGTATCGATAAAAAACACAAACAATCAACAACTAATGCTTAACCCTAATAATGAACTCAACATAACATTATATGGGGTCAACATATAAATCGGGCCACATTGCCTAACCCAAGCCCAAAACTAATTCCAATAACCGATAAGTGGGTTTGATTAAGACAAGCGTAAACCTACTCAATTTTATGGCCTTCAGAGACAAAGACCAGTTAGTGCATGTACCCCCTTGTCTTTCGGCTCTAAACTCCACCACATAATGCATGATTAACCACCATTCTCTTTTAACGTTATTTTCACCAAATCAGTAATATAATGTTAAAATTAGTGCTCTTTAACATTATATGAGCATACCGCAAGCAGGGCGTTCTTTATACATATGGGTGTGATTCAAATATATTATATAAACAATATGTACAACTTAAATAAGCTCTAACTATATAAAATTAAATAAATGCATAAAACAATTGGAATGCGGAAGAGCATTCACATGAGCACTTTGTTATATGTTTTCTTTATAACTTTTAGATGGACGGTGAAATAAAAAAGCTATTGTGAATGCTCCAAAGTAGACGTTTGTTACTCGTTAACTCTCTAATATTGCATTTCGTGCAAATAGCATCGCTTCAACCATGGCTTCCGCTTCCGTGTTACCTACCTCTTTTACCTCTTGAAAACCAATTTATTCCAATATCCTCCTTATGATCATTTCTGTTGACAATACTCCAAGCATATAGAGAGAGAACAGAACAATATCGTGTACGTCAGCGACCAGTGAAATAGTTTTGTGGTGTCTTTTCTTGGCAATGATGAATCAATGTTAAAAAAACGCGGCGGGGAATTTTGATTTTCGAATTTATAGTTGGGTCGGCGTGATGGTGTTGATGATGAATTTTTAAAATAACTTTAAAAGACAAGGGGTACACCGTATCGATCAAAAAACACAAACAATCAACAACTAATGCTTAACCCTGATAATGAACTCAACATAACATTATATGGGGTCCACATATAAATCGGGCCACATGGCCTAACCCAAGCCCACTAGAAAACTAATTCCAATAACCTATAAGTGGGTTTGATAAAGACAAGCGTAAACCTACTCAATTTTATGGCCTTACAGAGACAAAGACCAGTTATTGCATGTACACATTATCTTTCGGCTCAAAACGCCACCACATGATGCATGATTAACCATCCTTCTATATAACGTTATTTTCATGAAATCAGTAATATAATATTAAAATTAGTGCTCTTTAAATTATATGAGTATACCGCAAGCGGGGCGTTCTTTATACATATGGGTGTGATTCAAATATATTGATATAAACAATATGTACAACGTAAATTAGCTCTAACTATATAAAATTAAATAAATGCATAAAACAATTGGAATGCGGAAGAGCATTCACATGAGCACTTTTGTTATATGTTTTCTTTATAACTTTCAGATGGACGGTGAAATAAAGAAGCTATTGTGAATGCTCCAAAGTAGACGTTTGTTACTCGTTAACTCTCTAATATTGCATTTCGTGCAAATAGCATCGCTTCAACCATGGCTTCCGCTTCCATGTTACCTACCTCTTTTTCCTCTTGAAAACCAATTTCTTCCAATATCCTCCTTATGATCATTTCTATTGACAATACTCCCAGCATTTTAGAGAGAGAACAGAATATAGTCGCGTACGTCAGCGATGAGTGAAATAGTGTTTTGGTGTCTTTTCTTGGCAATGATGAATCAATGTTAAAAAACGCGGCGGGGAATTTTGATTTTCGAATTTATAGTTGGGTCGGCGTGATGGTGTTGATGATGAATTTTGAAAGTAACGTTAAAAGACAAGGGGGTACAATGTATCGATAATAAACACAAACAATCAACAACTAATGCTTAACCCTAATAATGAACTCAACATAACATTATATGGGGTCAACATATAAATCGGGCCACATGGCCAACCCAAGCCCACTAGCAAACTAATTCCAATAACTTATAAGTGGGTTTGATAAAGACAAGCGTAAACCTACTCAATTTTATGGCCTTACAAAGACAAAGACTAATTAGTGTTTGTACCCCCTTGTCTTTCGGCTCTAAACGCCACCACATGATGCACGATTAACCACCCTTCTCTTTTAACGTTATTTTCACAAAATCTGTAAAATAATGTTAAAATTAGTGCTCTTTAACATTATATGCGCATACCGCAAGCGGGGCATTCTTTATAAATATGAGTGTGATTCAAATATATTTATATAAACAACACCTACAACTTAAATAGCTGCTAACTATATAAAATTAAATAAATGCATAAAACAATTGGAATGCCGAAGAGCATTCACATGAGCACTTTAGTTATATATTTTCTTTATAACTTTCAGATGGACAGTGAAATAAAGAAGCTATTGTGAATGATCCAAAGTAGATGTTTGTTACTCGTTAACTCTCTAATATTGCATTTCGTGCAAATAGCATCGCTTGAACCATGGCTTCCGCTTCCTTGTTACCTACCACTTTTTCTTCTTGAAAACGAATTTCTTCCAATATCCTCTTTATAATCATTTTTGTTGACAATACTACCAGCATTATAGTGTTCTGGTGTCTTTTCTTGGCAATGATGAATCAATGTTAAAAAAAACGCGGGGGGCAATTTTTATTTTCGAATTTATAGTTGGGTCGGCGTGATGGTGTTGATGATGAATTTTTAAAATAACGTTAAAAGACAAGGGTGTACAATTTATAGATAAAAAACACAAACAATCAACAACTAATGCTTAACCTAATAATGAACTCAACATAACATTATATGGGGTCAACATATAAATCGGGCCTAGAAAACTAATTCCAATAACCTATAAGTGGGTTTGATTAAGACAAGCGTAAGCCTACTAAATTTTATGGCCTTACAGAGACAAAGACCAGTTAGTGCATGTACCGCCTTGTCTTTCGGCTCTAAACTCCACCACATGAAGCATGATTAACCACCATTCTCTTTTACCGTTATTTTCATGAAATCAGTAATATAATGTTAAAATTAGTGCCCTTTAACATTATATGCGCATACCGCAAGCGGGCCGTTCTTTATACACATGGGTGTGATTCAAATATATTTATATAAACAAAATATACAACTTAAAATAGCTCTAACTATATAAAATTAAATAAATGTATAAACAATTAGAATGCCAAATAGCTCTAACTATATAAAATTAAATAAATGCATAAAACAATTAGAATACCCAAGAGCATTCACATGAGCACTTCTGTTGTATATTTTCTTTATAACTTTCAGATGGATGGTGAAATAAAGAAGCTATTGTGAATGCTCCAAAGTAAACATTTTTTACTCGTTAACTCTCTAATATTGCATTTGGTGCAAATAGCATCGCTTCAACCATGGCCTCCGCTTCCATGTTACCTACCTTTTTTTCCTCTTGAAAACCAATTTCCTCCAATATCCTCCTTATGATCATTTATGTTGACAATACTACCAACATTTTAGAGAGAGAACAGAACGTTATCGCGTACGTCAGCGATGAGGGAAATAGTGTTGTGGTGTCTTTTCTTGGCAATGATGAATAATGTTAAAAAACGCGTTGGGGAATTTTGATTTTTGAATTTATAGTTGGGTCGGCGTGATAGTGTGGATGATGAATTTTGAAAATAACGTTAAAAGACAAGGGGGTACACCGTATCGATCAAAAAACATAAACAATCAACAACTAATGCTTAACCCTCATAATGAACTCAACATAACATTATATGGGGTCCACATATAAATCGGGCCACATGGCCTAACCAAGGCCCACTAGAAAACTATTTCCAATAACCTATAAGTGGGTTTGATAAAGACAAGCGTAAACCTACTCAATTTTATGGCCTTACAGAGACAAAGACCAGTTATTGCATGTACCCTTGTCTTTCGGCTCTAAACGCCACCACATGATGCATGATTAATCATCCTTCTCTATAACGTTATTTTCACGAAATCAGTAATATAATGTTAAAATTAGTGCTCTTTAACATTATATGAGCATACCGCAAGCGGGGCGTTCTTTATACATATGGGTGTGATTCAAATATATTGATATAAACAATATGTACAACGTAAATTAGCTCTAACTATATAAAATTAAATAAATGCATAAAACAATTGGAATGCGGAAGAGCATTCACATGAGCACTTTTGTTATATGTTTTCTTTATAACTTTCAGATGGACGGTGAAATAAAGAAGCTATTGTGAATGCTCCAAAGTAGACGTTTGTTACTCGTTAACTCTCTAATATTGCATTTCGTGCAAATAGCATCGTTTCAACCATGGCTTCCGCTTCCATGTTACCTACCTCTTTTTCGTCTTGAAAACCAATATCTTCCAATATCCTCCTTATGATCATTTCTGTTGACAATACTCCCAGCATTTTAGAGAGAGAACAGAACGTTATCGCGTACGTCAGTGATGAGTGAAATAGTGTTGTGGTGTCTTTTCTTGGCTATGATGAATCAATGTTAAAAAAACGCGGTGGGGAATTTTGATTTTCGAATTTATAGTTGGGTCGGCGTGATGGTGTTGATGATGAATTTTGAAAATAACGTTAAAAGACAAGGGGTACAACGTATCGATAATAAACACAAACAATCAACAACTAGTGCTTAACCCTAATAATGAAATCAATATAACATTATATGGGGTCAACATATAAATCGGGCCACATGGCCTAACCCAAGCCCACTAGAAAACTAATTCCAATAACTTATAAGTGGGTTTGATAAAGACAAGCGTAAACCTACTCATTTTTATGGCCTTACAAAGACAAAGACTAATTAGTGCTTGTACGCCCTTGTCTTTCGGCTCTAAACGCCACCACATGATGCATGATTAACCACCCTTCTCTTTTAACGTTATTTTCACGAAATCTATAATATAATGTTAAAATTAGTGCTCTTTAACATTATATGTGCATACCGTAAGCGGGACTTTCTTTATAAATATGAGTGTGATTCAAATAAATTTATATAAACAACATGTACAACTTAAAATAGCTGCTAACTATATAAAATTAAATAAATGCATAAAACAATTGGAATGCCGAAGAGCATTCACATGAGCACTATTGTTATATATTTTCTTTATAACTTTCAGATGGACGGTGAAATAAAGAAGCTATTGTCAATGCTCCAAAGTAGATGTTTGTTACTCGTTAACTCTCTAATATTGCATTTGGTGCAAATAGCATCACTTCAACCATGGTTTCCACTTCCATGTTACCTACCACTTTTTCCTCTTGAAAACGAACTTCTTCCAATATCCTCTTTATAATCATTTTTGTTGACAATACTACCAGCATTTTAGTGTTGTGGTGTCTTTTCTTGGCAATGATTAATCAATATTAAAAAAAATGCCGCGCGGTATTTTGATTTTCAATTTATAGTTAGGCCAGCGTGATGGTGTTGATGATGAATTCTGAAAATAACGTTAAAAGACAAGGGGGTACGATGTATCAATAAAAAACACAAACAATCAACAACTAATGCTTAACCCTAATAATGAACTCCTCATAACATTATATGGGATCCACATATAAATCAGGCCACATGGCCTAACCCAAGCCAACTAGAAAACTAATTCAAATAACCTATAAGTGGGTTTGATAAAGACAAGCGTAAACTGTCACACCACGGTCGTAGCGGAGGCTCAAGTGTGTGACTATTAGGTAATCATTGCATCCAATTTAGTAAACAGTATTAAATAACAAGGATGTCATGCCATTACTAAGTTTCATTACACATTTACAACAGTCAAAAGTGAATCACATTGTTATCTGTCTCAGTTTACCACTTACAAACATAGTTTAAAAAAAAACATTGTTTCAAAATAGATATTGTTTTCATCACAAATTCATGTTGAGGCTTTGACCTCTATATACCCAAACGAGATTGGGATATAAAAGGCAAACCCTCCAAAAGGTAGTACATTGTTGTCTTGACAAATCCATACCCGGATCCCATCACCAGCTCAAGTCCTGTGTCCTGAGATACATGTAATTTTAAAAAGTCAACATAAAGTTGGCTAGTTCATGTATTTTAATGTTTTCGTATCAAAATGTCATCCTTGAAAACCCGTATTGAAATCTAAGTACGTTATTAGCATCAATAAGTTAACTAAGGATCTATTAGTGTGTCGCGAGCACCCTGACATACTTGTGCCATAAGTAAGTAACCAAACCGAGACTTCTTTGACATCATTGGGATCACAAAAGCACTCCGAAGGGTATACCAACCAGGAGTGGAGCGGGTCTCAAACTCAATAGATCTACCTCTTTTGCACCTTGGTCACTAAGTGATTAATGATTAATATTTTTATCATCCTACTTATGCACAGTGATCTGTTATCTGCTAACCCATAGCTAACATATTGTTTTGACATGACATGTATTTCCCCTCGATAGTTTAAAACAAAACTTGGAATAATTGAAAAGAGGAACATGAACTCACAGTTTTTACGTTCCGTTAAGTCGTACTATTTATCGATCGGTGTCCACAACGTATGTAACCTACATGCGTATTGGTTTCATTAGACACCTAGGTCTCAATGGACCTTGTATTCGTTACTTGAATTCTTGTTATGTATTTCTTTGTTATGATTAAACAACTTGTTATCATAGTGTTGGTAGTTTGTTTATTCGAGCAGTATTGTTATATATATTTCTTATATATATATAATATATATATATATATATATATTATATATATAATATAATATATATATATATATATATTATTGTTTTCAAATCATGTGTGGACTGGGCCTTGATCTTCACATGTCATTGGGCCTAGCCCATGTTTTCTTGTCATTGGGCATAGCCCATGTCATCTATGCCTTTGGGCCTAGCCCATGTTTTCTTGTCATTGGGCCTAGCCCATGTTTTCTTGTCATTGGGACTATCCCATGTAATTTATGTCTTTGGGCCTAGCCCATGTTTTTATGTCATTGGGCCTAGCCCATGTAATTTATGTCTTTGGGCCTAGCCCATGTTTTTATGTCATTGGGCCTAGCCCATGTTATTTATATCTTTTTGGGCTTTTATTAGTTTTGGGCCTTGTCCATATACTTTATGGAATTGGGCCTTTGTCCAAGACTTTTACAATTTGGGCCTAGCCCACATTTATTTATTAAAAGCCCATTTTTCTTATAAATATTTACTTATAATCTTCTAACTCTTTATATTTTTAACTTTCCGGATTTTGGTTTCGATAACATATATATATATATATATATGATGAATGTCTAAATATATATTCAGAATCGTCGTCGGCGTCGTTCACTACATGTTCGTTTTCGTCGAGAATCGTCCGTTCGTCGTTGACGCGATGGTGTAATCTTGAATTTCCGCCTATTGTTCGTATTGTTTCGTTTGTCCGATTTATTGTTTCGACGCTTTTCAAGAATATATTTGTTATGTTACCAATACTTAGTGTGTTGAATCAACTGTTTGTATTTTGTATATGATGGGGTATTTTTATTGTGAATACCCTAAGTTTCTGATACATACACATACAATACACACATGTATACATAAAAATTTATTGGTAACAAATATGTATATAAATACTTGTATTATTTTCCAAGTAGAAATATATATTTGTAAAAAAAGCATTTATTTTTACTTATAAATATATATTTGTAACTTCGTTAAACACATGGCCATTTAGGGATAACCCTTGTCATTAGAGTCTACTAAATGACGATTTAAGTTACTAATCGCGTTTAGTCCCACTAATCATGTTTTAATCGCGATTAGATTTTTAGAAAATTTCGCCATAGTACCCCTAAACTATGGCGTTTTCCACATTTCAAAAACGTATTTAAAAACTGTTTAAGCTCATAATCATCATCAACAAACCCTCTAATATTTATTTTACATAATCAAACTATCATCATCCATAACTTTTTATGGTTTAAATCCTAGTAAATCATGGGTTTTTAATATTTATTAACCATTTCAAAACACTACTTTTATCATGTTGTTTAGACAAGTCCATGTACTTACCACTTGATTACTACACATTTTAAAGGTGATCACAACTTAAATATAAGTGTTTACTTCTCATAAAAATCATTCATATGCATAAAAATTATCTTTAAGTTGTAGTATTTTTCATGGATGATGTAGTTGATGATATTGTTTAGATTTAAACCTTAACATGTTCAAATCTTCATTTTTATACTAAATCACACAAGATCATCCAACTTTTATATCATTCTTTTAACATAAACAACTTCAACATGCTATCTAAGAATCATATAAACATATAATCAACACAAAATAAACAATATTTATTGTTATTATTATGTTGTGTGTTAGGGTTTTTGATTTAGCTTTTCTGGATTTTCAAGATAATCAACTTGTACACTAATAATCTAAGCATAAAAATAAGCTAGATTATGGAGGAGTTTAGCTTACAAAGGGTGCACAAGTTTCTTGAAGATTATGGAAGAAAATGAAGATATTTAGGAAGCCTTAATGATCTTCATCCTTGCTAGCTTCTTTAGGGGTCTTGATTGAAGTTCAAAGTGTATACAAAGTGGTGGATTATGGTGGCTAAATGGTGGTCCTATGGTGGTGGTGTTGAGCCGTGTACAAGGGAGAAGAAAGGAGAAAATGTTGCAAGTTTTTGTTGTGGAAAATGATAAGAATAAAGCTTATGATATGATATATATTTCCATCATAATTCAAATCATCAACTATCTAACACCATGTTCCTAATCCTTGAATTTTCAACAAAATCAAGTGGGCATGGGGCCCACTTGTAGCCGTGAACATGGGGGGGGTAAAGTGTAATTTATTTTTTATCACATGTTAAAATTATAGATATTTAGGTAATTATGATAAGTATAGTGTTTAGGGTTAATCTTCTAGCATCTTAAGCATAAGACTGGAGTTTAGGGTGTGTTTACATGGTATTTAATCCACATGATCCTCCAATATAAGTTTCGGATGACGGATACGTCGCTAGATCGCTCATTGTCGTAATAACCGCTAATAATTGGAACTATTTATTTAGTACCGGAAGCCTTTGTTTTCGACTACTGCAATGAATATGGTGTCTAATTAGTGCATTTTCGATCCAAAAATATGCATGACTAGTTCGCTAGACGAATATACGATGAGTTAGGATGAACGGTGAACGCCCATGGATGAAAGAAGATCCCCAGACAACTGAATGGGAAAAGACTATGGTAGAATATTTCAATAATATTCGAGCACTCACGCACCCTCCTATGATAGTCCTTCCATCAGCCACCGGGAGAAAATCGGTATTCGATCCTATACCAAAGGATAACCCTTTCCACCAGAATCCGCCCTAGTTCACCATAGAGATCCTTGATTCCGCAAAACCACAATAAAGATGTCCGTACTCGCTTGGTGTGCTATTAGTGTACTTAGGATAAAATAAAGCTTTAATCACTCTTAAAGTGATAAAAGCACGTGTGCTTAGGATAAATTAAAGCTTAATCACTCTTAAAGTGACGTAGGCCTTATGTCATGTATTTTATATTTTACCTAGATATTTTCTATGTATTACTAAGAGTGATGTCATGGATAACGTAATCAAGCCTTTCCTTGGTCTACAAAAGGAAGGCTTCCCCTCATTTGTAAATCATCACCGAAAGAAATAAAATCTTCTTCTTATATATTTCTCTCTTACCTCTCTCTACTTTCTCTCTCTAGTTCTTGAGTCCTCTTGAGTCTTTTATGTTTAACACCATTTGAGTCTTTTATGTTTAGGTCTTTTATGTTTAACACCCTTGAGTCTTTTGTTTATGTTTTTTATGTTTATCATCTCAGTCTACCCCTTGAGTCTTTTACTGGTTTTATATAAATCAGCCATACCCCTCTCCTATCTTGGCTTAAATGTCTTTCGTTCGATCGTTCGGTCGATATCGGCACTTTTGTGTTCCGCCGTCGAACTTTTCCGAAAGTTGTGTTTCCGTGACCTCATGTTAGTTGAATGGATTCCGAGTTCCAAATAATGCTTAACTAGTTTACTAGATGCCCGGATGAGGCTATCGGCTACTAAAATATTCGTCGTTTCGACAATCGGCCGCTTTCCGGTCGAATTGTGCAGTATTTGACGAATGACTGGACACGATGTGTTTTGTGCATTCCTATTATTCTTACATTATTTTAGGATGTTTAACATTGTTGTAATCTTATCTTGACATTTGGAATCCTCCGAACTAGTCTTGCGGACAAATCGACATTTGTCGCCTTTTTGGTCGAAACGGACAATTTTGCAATTTAGGCGTTATACAGGAAAGTTATCTATTATTGTAATGGTTGATCTCAAATATGTGTTTTCATTTGCATATGGACTCAGGCATGGCATTAACATGCCGTTATATATTGTTCTGATTCGTTTTAGCGGGTATACCGACACGGTTAGTGTCACCGCATTTAGTGCGTCCAACACTTTCTACCAACACTTTTAGGGCATTGTTTTGGTTTGTTTCGCATCGTAAAGGAAACCAGTATTTGTTATGATTAGATTTACTTGTCCTAATGATGTACGACTCAGTTGTGTAATCAAATTACCATAATATGCATGAGATATAATATAAAATTAGTGATTAAATTGTACGGAATTACCGGTTATTTGCCATTTGTCACATAAACCTACTCAATTTTATGGCCTTACAGAGACAAAGAATAGTTAGTGCATGTACTCCCTTGTCTTTCGGCTCTAAACGCCACCACATGATGCATGATTAACCATCCTTCTTTTTAACGTTATTTTCACGAAAAGAGTAATATAATGTTAAAATTAGTGCTCTTTAACATTATATGCGCATAACGCAAGCGGGGCGTTCTTTATAAATATGAGTGTGATTCAAATATATTTATATAAACAACATGTACAACTTAAAATAGCTACTAACCATATAAAATTAAATAAATGCATAAAACAATTGGAATGCCAAAGTGCATTCACATGAGGAGTTTTGTTATATATTTTCTTTATAACTTTCAGATGGACAATGAAATAAAGAAGCTATCGTGAGTGCTCCAAAGTAGACGTTTGTTACTCGTTAACTCTCTAATATTGCATTTCATGCAAATGGCATCGCTTCAACCATGGCTTCCGCTTCCATGTTACCTACCTCTTTTTCCTCTTAAAAACCAATTTCTTCCAATATCCTCCTTATGATCATTTCTATTGACAATACTACCAGCATTTTAGAGAGAGAATAGAACATTATCGCGTAAGTCAACGATGAGTGTAATTGTGTTGTGGTGTCTTTCTTGGCAATGATGAATCAATGTTAAAAAAACCGCGGGGAATTTTGATTTTTGAATTTGAAGTTGGGTCGGCGTTATGGTGTTGATGATGAATTTTGTAAATAACGTTAAAAGGCAAGGGGGTACAATGTATCCATCAAAACCACAAACAACCAACAACCACTGCTTAACCCTAATAATGAACTTAACATAACATAATATGGGGTCCACATATAAATTGGGCCGCATGGCCTAACCCAAGCCCACTAGAAAACTAATTCCAATAACCAATTAGTGGGTTTGATAAAGACAAGCATAAACCTACTCAATTTTATGGCCTTACAGAGACAAAGACCAGTTAGTGCATCTACCCCATGTCTTTCGGCTCTAAAGGCTACCTCATGATGCATGTTTAACCACCCATCTCTTTTAACGTATTTTCACGAAATCAGTAATATAATGTTAAAATTATTGCACTTTAACATTATATGCGCATACCGCAAGCGGGACGTTCTTTATAAATAAGAGTGTGATTTAAATATATTTATATAAACAAAATGTACAACTTAAAATAGCTACTAACTATATAAAATTAAAAAAATGCATAAAACAACTGGAATGCCGAAGAGCATTCACATGAGCACTTTTGTTATATATTTTCTTTATAACTTTAAGATGGATGGTGAAATAAAGAAACTATTGTGAATGCTCCAAAGTAGACATTTGTTACTTGTTAAGTCTCTAATATAGCATTTCGTGCAAATAGCATCGTTTCAACCATGGCTCCCGCTTCCATGTTACCTACCTCTTTTTCCTCTTGAAAACCAATTTCTTCCAATATCCTCCTTATGATCATTTCTGTTAATTGGAATGCCGAAGAGCATTCACATGAGCACTTTTGTTATATATTTTCTTTATAACTTTCAGATGGATGGTGAAATAAAGAAGCTATTGTGAATGCTCCAAAGTAGACATTTGTTACTTGTTAACTCTCTAATATTGCATTTCGTGCAAATAGCATCGTTTCAACCATGGCTCCCGCTTCCATGTTACCTACCTTTTTTTCCTCTTGAAAACCAATTTCTTCCAATATCCTCCTTATGATCATTTCTGTTGACAATACTACCAGCATTTTTGAGAGAAAAGATAACGTTATCGCGTACGTCAGTATTGAGTGTAGTATTGGTGTGGTGTCTTATCTTGCAATGATGAATCAATATTAAAAAAAAAACGCCGCGGAGAATTTTGATTTTCAATTTATAGTTGGGCCGGCATGATGGTGTTGATGATGAATTTTGAAAATAACGTTAAAAGACAATGGGGTACAATGTGTCGATCAAAAAACACAAACAATTAACAACTAATGCTTAACCCTCATAATGAACTCAACATAACATTATATGGGGTCCACATATAAATCGGGCCACATGGCCCAACCCAAGCCCACTAGAAAACTAATTCCAATAACATATAAGTCGGTTTCATAAAGACAAGCGTAAACCTACTCAATTTTATGGCCTTACAGAGAGAAAGACCAGTTATTGCATGTACCCCCTTGTCTTTCGGCTCTAAACGCCACCACATGATGCATGATTAACCATCCTTCTCTTTAACGTTATTTTCACGAAATCAGTAATATAATGTTAAAATTAGTGCTCTTCAACATTATATACGCATACCCGCAAGCGGGGTGTTCTTTATAAATATTAGTGTGATTCAAATATATTTATATAAACCACATGTCCAACTTAAAATAGCTACTAACTATATAAAATTAAATAAATGCATAAAACAATTAGAATGCTGAAGAGCATTCACATGAGCACTTCTGTTATATATTTTCTTTATAACTTTCAGATGGAAGGTGAAATAAAGAAGTTATTGTGAATACTCCAAAGTAGACGTTTGTTACTTGTTAACTCTCTAGTATTGCATTTCGTGCAAATAGCATCGCCTCAACCATGGCTTCCGCTTCCATGTTACCTACCTCTTTTTCCTCTTGAAAACCAATTTCTTCCAATATCCTCCTTATGATCATTTCTGTTGACAATACTACCAGCATTTTAGAGAGAGAACAGAACGTTATCGCGTACGTCAGCGATGAGTGTAGTAGTGTTGTGGTGTCTTTTCTTGGCAATGATGAATCAATATTAAAAAAACAATCAACAACTAATTCTTAACCCTAATAATGAACTCTTCATAACATTATATGGGATCCACATATAAATCGGGCCACATGGCCTAACCCAAGCCGACTAGAAAACTAATTCCAATAACCTATAAGTGGGTTTGATAAAGACAAGCGGAAACCTACTCAATTTTGTGGCCGTACAGAGACAAAGACCAGTTAGTGCATGTACCCCCTTGTCTTTCGGCTCTAAACGCCACCATATGATGCATGATTAACCATCCTTCTCTTTCACGTTATTTTCACGAAAACAGTAATATAATGTTAAAATTAGTGCTCTTTAACATTATATGCGCATACCGCAAGCGGGGCGTTCTTTATAAATATGAGTGTGATTCAAATAATTTATATAAACATGTACAACTTAAAATAGCTACTAACTATATATAATTAAATAAATGCATAAAACAATTGGAATGCCGAAGAGCATTCACATGGCACTTTTGTTAACATTCAGATGGACGGTGAAATAAAGAAGCTATTGTGAATGCTCCAAAGTAGATGTTTGTTACTTGTTAACTCTCTAATATTGCATTTCGTGCAAATAGCATCGTTTCAACCATGGCTTCCGCTTCCATGTTACCTACCTCTTTTTCCTCTTGAAAACCAATTTCTTCCAATATCCTCCTTATGATCATTTCTGTTGACAATACTAGAGAGAGAACAGAACGTTATCGCATACGTCAGCGATGAGTGTAATAGTGTTGTGGTGTATTTTCTTGGCAATGATGAATCAATATTAAAAAAACATCACGGGGAATTCTGATTTTCGAATTTATAGTTGGGTCGGCGTGATGGTGTTGATGATGAAGGATCCAAACAAGATTAGATGACCATATTCATCTTTTCTAGCGAGTTTCAAGAGATTGAAGTTTTGAACTAAACGTATAATTAAAAGGCAACGAAGTTGGTTAGGTGGTGGTAGCAGTTTAACGGTCGTTATGGGGTAGTGTAAGGATGTTGTGATGTTGTGGTGACGACTATGTGGTTTTGTTGTGACAACGGTGGCAGTGGCGATTTCATGAAGGTGGTGCATGGTTGTTGTGCCAACAAAAGCAAAATAAGGTAGAAGAGAATTTGAGCTAGGGCTAGAATAAAATAGATCGTGTTTTAAAAAACGACAGAAGAAATTAGTTGGCTTTTTAGTCTTTTTGTTTTCAATGAAAGTGGATTGTTTGTCAAAGCATAAGAGCACCTCCAATGGAGGTGACGTGACATGGTAAGAAATCTCAAACCCAACATACGACCAGACTTGAGGAGGTGGCCCGTTTCGTTGTAATATAAAAAAGGAATTTGAATTATGAATTTGATTACCATAAAAGAATTGTAATCTATCACCCTAACCCCAAACTCGACTATTGTCACTGACCCAACTGCCTATGACTTGACTCAATTACCACCCACCACAACCCGACCGCACACGAATCCCAACGACCACCCAACCCGGATTATCAACATACTGGACCTCTATTGCCCAACAGAACCCAGACCGCCAACCACATCGTGACCCAACAATTGAATAAGATCCCAGTGTCACTCCCATTCCCTTTGTCGACCATGCTCGACGCTGGTCAAGGATCCTAGTCGGAGTTGAGATGGCGATCTGGATCCAATTCGTGTCGGGACGGCAGTTCGAGTCAACAACGATGTTCGAGTCGGTGAGGCATTCTTGTTGTAACGTTCCGTATTTTTCATTCTTTTTCGTTCATCATGTAATTCGTATTATCCATCAATCCTTTGTATTTCGAGAGTTGATTATAATGGAAATCATATTTTAAACTATCTTTGCCTAGTCATTCTTGCATAATACGTAAACATTCATGAATGCGCGTTTTAATTTTAAACCGATCAATGCATCTAGTTTATATTTTCTCAGAATGTAATCACACATGTTTAATAATTATACATGCTTACATACACCTTAAATCCTAAAAATTATGCCTAACTATGTGTTTATAGCATGCAATAACCAAACAAACAACCCTAGGGACTAAACTACAATTTTTGAAATAATTAAGGTCCTTGTGCACCGTATTCAAAGACCCCTGCGGTACTACCTCAGAGGTCTGACAGACAACAGATTCATAACAACTACGGGTTTGAACCATTTTCCCTCCTTTTAACTCCCAACCACCTCATTTAACACCAAACCAGTTAACCCCATTATAAATACAACAATCCCACACCTTCTAAACACTTTTCACACTCAAAACACTCTCGTAAACACTCTTTAATCATTAAGAACTTCAACTTTGCACAAAAACCTCTAAGTTCAAACATTGAGTTTTGAGCTTCCTCTTCTTGTTTTTCTTCTTTTCCTTCCTTGTATAACATCTAGGAGTATTATCACATGTTTACCAAGGTTAAAAGGAGAGTAAATTACCACTTCTGAGGTCCAAATTAAAATTTTTCTTGATTTTTTTAATACTTTATATACTTGCTTTCTTGAACTTTGTTTTTGGACCATCTTCAAGTCACCAACAAACTTCCATGTTGAATGACTTAGGATGATGTTTAAGTCTAGAAATTTGAGGTCACATACCTCCATTTCTTATTCTTGTAAGACTCTAAGTAATTTCCTAGCAATAAAGAGAGCAAAACCACACCAAGTCTCTAACAACACCATGTTGGAAGCACTCATCTACGTATACCTCACTTGATTACTTAGCAAAACAAATAGGTTAATTATGTATTTCATTACTTATATTCATG
Organism: Scalesia atractyloides; assembly: GCA_947069175.1. Taxonomy (NCBI): domain Eukaryota; kingdom Viridiplantae; phylum Streptophyta; class Magnoliopsida; order Asterales; family Asteraceae; genus Scalesia; species Scalesia atractyloides. The sequence continues at coordinate 49,534,823 of CAMTDV010000020.1, forward strand.
ACCATCCGAATAATCAAGCATGTTGGTGGTTTTGTGCATTGGTGAATTCTTGAGGTTAATGAATTTAATCCTACCTCTAATGCTGGAAAAATGTTTGACATACATGACTACATACATAATAATAACATGGGTGATAGTTGGCTACAAAGTCCATTTTTCCATCAAAGTGTACAAAGTCATAAAACATCATAATTTCACACCATAAAACACACTCAAAACCCACAAATAAGAGAGTGAAGATCACTAAAACGCCATACTTGTGGGTTTTGTGTTGTGTTTTGAATGATAAGGTTTTGATTATCGAATGACTAACATTAATGTGTTTTATGTTGATTATCATGTTGTGTTTTATATTCATAGTTATACAATGGTTTGTTTGAAGTTTTTATGGAGTGTTAGGGTTTAAATATTGTGTTTTAGTGATCTTCATTCTCTTATTTGTGGGTTTTAAGTTTGTTTTATAGCTGAGATTGTGGTGTTTTATGACTTTGTAGGAAAAATGGACTTTGTAGCCGAACCCAAGCTATATATACATAATCCAAAAACGAAATGATGATATCAACCAATCCTTATATTAATCGAAAAGCGAAACCATGATATAAACCAATCCATAGTTGAATATGATATGGTAAGGTGGAGAGATATCTTATTCTTAAATTTCCTTATTTTGGTCTTCTAATAAGTGTTTAAACTCATGAAAAACACAAAATAAAAATAGTATCCAAATAAATGTCTAAAGCAAGATTTGTTATATGAAATTTCGTACTTTTGAATTTTGTTTATATTCCAGCCTTCAAATCCTCATACTCATACACCTTTGTTTAGCTTTTAGGATAACTTTGATGATTCCATTCTTCAAAACCACTCACTAGCTTTTTGTGAAAATTTTGCGCAAACCATAAGTTCGCACTTAAACTTTTATGCTTTAACCATTATTTGGGTTGCATCATATATCAATACTAAAATACATATCTATTATCTATTATATAATAAATAAAAATAATTAGAGCGAGGTATCACTGAATTAGAGCTCCTTATGGTGTGAAAATGTCAAAGCATTATTTTCATTAGTAAAACCCTGTTTTGCTAATCCGAGCCGTTTTATAACCCGCGATTATAAACCATCTAAAAAAACCTAAATCTTTCAATCGCCTCATTCTTATCCATCCCCTTCCTGATATGTCATTCTCCTTTTTCAAACCATAAAATCCCAGACGCACGAAGATTGAAGAGATTCAGAAGGTTTGGAATCCTCCTCTCATATGCGTTCTTAATTTGTCATGTTATTTGTTAAAAACTGAAGTTCTATAGTTCGCATCACCATTCCGCCCAAAACATTCGAAACTCTGATTAGTTTCATCCGGTAATAAAGCCTATTCTTCTCTTGCAATCCAACTTATGTCGAATAATCTGTGATTTGTTTTTCGATAAATCGAATAATCTTATGTCGTTTTGCGAAACCCTAGATTTCCCTTTGTTCATCCTTCATCTGTTGCTTCAACGGTTCAACCTATATAATCCATCAACCTCTGCAATCCCATCGATTCAACAATGGGCACATCTTCTCATAAATTTCATTCCAATCGGATTTGGATATAGGGTTTTGGGTTTATGTTGAGTTTGACTTATTATTCACTTGCTTATGCCTTTATTAGTGATTAGTAATGTGGCTTGCAAATGTTACAAGAACCACACTTTATGCTTAAATGTTAATGTACCGTCCTCGGTGTGAACTTTTCAAGTTTTGTTATGTTGCTTGAATCAAAACTTGATGATGATGTGGCAAATATTGAAATGGAGTTACGCACTGTGTCAAAATGTGTAAATTGCAAAGTCTCTTCATGTGGGAAACTGCATTTTGATTTAGAACAGGTTTGACCAAAACTTTATGGTGATACTGGGTTTAATATTCACCTTAAAATGGCAGTGTAGGCGACCACCGAACCCATAGAATGTCTTAGTTGCTGTGACACATCTTTTTCCCCAAAACTCTTTAATTTTAAATTTATGCTGGCAATAAATTACACTGAATATGATCCAACTTTGTTACAAATTGGCCAGAGGGTTTTTGAAGTTATGAGAAAGAAATGCGCAGAGGACAGCTTGCCTGATATAGGTGTGATTCAATGGGGAAGAGGTTTTTTAAAAGTTCATCTTGTGAAAGACAACAAATGTGACATTTATAATCGGGACGATAAGATGAATGTTAGTAATCATATGGTTTTAAATGATATTTCTATATATGTTTGTTCACAACCAGTGTAGCTCATTGGAATTTACTCTTTCTTTTCATGCACAAACATGTCCATTGTGTGTGTATGTATATGTTGACGGAAGTACATAATGGTTAATTTGGTTTTAGCTGTTAAAGAGTTACATATGCTAATTTCTCAAGAGCATAGCAAGTTAACCAGTGATGCGCAATGCATCAATCCTTTTTCCTAGAAGACCTCAAGACAATGGAACTACTAGGTAATAATATATGTTATCTTTTTTTTTCATTATTGCCAATTCATTTAATCTTGTATATGACTGTAAGGTCACAATCTGCAAACACTTAAAATACCCCAACTAGAATATTAGTCCCCTGTAACCTGTTATGCTGTCTGTTACTTTGATCTGGTCGGGTTGGGTTAGGTTGCTTTCGTATGTATTGTAACGGGTTTTATGGTATTTTTGGAGCTAAAGTTATGGCAAAATTTGATCAAATTATTTGGAGGTTCTTGTGGGTTTCATTTAATCTTATGAATGTTTTTTATATGTTCTTTCATTTTGTTTCAAGATTAGTGTAGGGTTTCTTTCGTAGTAATTGGTTATGGCAGAGTTAAATATTGGATTAATTTGAAGGATGATGCAATCGATGTATTTGAATTGGTAGTCTTGTTGACTATTAAATTGTAATATAGCAAGTTTTGTTTTGGTTGGAGGGGGAGGGTAATTGGAGTTATTAAGTTATAAATTATTGTTTAACAGAATTCAATTTGGGGTGCCCTATACATTCCAATAATTTTGAATTTTATGTCACATCATTGTTTTTTTTTTAATTTTGACTTGTGGAAAGAATGTAAACAGGAGCTCGGCTGGTTGTATGATGTTGATATTATTAGGGTTATTTTTTCGATAACATGTGCTAACTCCATCAAGGGTTGGTTGCGTGTGTGACGCGTGTGGGACATAACGAACTTAACGGACTGAGCTAACATCATCTACGAGGTTGTAAATTGTCGCCAACAGTGCATCGCGTGGATTTCCTCATGTTTCAAACTATACATTGAGTTTCTTTCAGTAAACAATGTAACCTTTTTTTTTTCAACAAAAGATAAGTTTTTTTTTTATTTTTCGATAGATTTTATCTACTTATCATGGTCACTGCTGTGTGACACTAGTGCGAACACTTCTACAGGAGGTGGCTGCATGGTCGTGCTAGATTTCGGAAACAATTAGCAGACTAGAAAACAGACAAAAACGGTGTTTGGTGAAGTGGTGATGGTGTGGCCAATCAAGAACGATGATCATAATCGGGAGCCTAAGCTCTAATATAACTGGGTTTGAGTTCGAACTGGTTGGGTTGACCCTATAGCTTTGTTGTGCACATGTTTCTGTTAATATTTACTATGTCATGTATGATTACAAAACCTATACTAATTTAATATAAGTTACCTTTCTGAATAAATTATCACATGCAAAAATGAAGGTAATTATTAAATTGTCACATGCTTTTATTAAAGTTCAGATTTTGTAATATGCTAATAAAATCTTTTTTGAATTTTTTTAGCAATAGAACTCGATGCGTACTAAAGGTGGGTGTGCTTTTTTGCTTCATTCATGACCTATACCAAGGTAGTAACTGTTCAAATATTTAAAGAACTTGAAGTTGGTTTCTAGATTATGTTATACACTAGGTATATGGTCCACACGTTATTCCACATTCATGTAGTCATGCCAATCTGCATCAGAAGCCTCCATAGATGCAAAAGGTGACTTTGCACTGGGTGCGCCTTTGTGTTGAGATATGCTACAAAGACCTGGTTTTACAAAGATTAGCAGTGGAGTGCATAAAGTGATAGGTCTCCTGTTCGGCCAGCTCAGATTTAGTTGATTGATTAATTTTGTTGCTATGTGATGTGCTTTATGCTTTTGATAGCTTGTGAAACTTTAGTAGGATTAGATATATTATTCATGACAACAACTGAGCAATGTATTGGTGCCACACTAAGGTTTTGTTTGATTCTTAGGTTGTTGGAAGTGTTTAATTTGGTAACACCATCCGTAGTGGTTCACCCTCCTTTGGGTGTTTTCCAACTTGTGGCGTCCATGTCAGCAATTAGCATTACCACTTTTAATCACAAAAAGGTGTAGCGGTTCACTCCTCTTTCAAGCCCCTATCATAAATCCAGAAGTGCTGAAGCTAAAGTATGAAAATAAATTTCGGCCCTAAAACCCAACTTTTGCCCATTTTGTTGTACTTATTTATTATTTGTGAACATTTGGAATGTTGTTTTAATGAGAGGTGGAATTCGGGATATGTATGTGATTTTACATTTTTATATCAATTACCATCTTCAAAATTTATATATACATGATCATAAACAAAAAATGACCATCATTCCTTCTTTTTCATATTAATAAAAAATAATAATTAATATAAATAACTTGCTCGAGCCCGAGAAGCGCCTGGATGATAACCTAATACACACACATACAAACAAACTTTTGCAAGCACTCGATCCTTAAACATGCTTATTTGTCATGCTAATTTGTTACGCATGCTAGAACATTCTTATGCTTTGCTATATATCATCAACCTGCAAGCCTCCTTTAACATGTATAGAGCTATAGGATTAGCACACCGCCGGTTTTGTGGGTCTTTGTTAAGTTATTTATTACGGTCTTATTTGCTTCGGTAATAAGATTACGCGAGTGCCAAACTTTGGATTAATATTTAGTCTTTGCAAGCTAGTATTATACAATTTAGCAAACTTTAAACTTGTGCATTTGAGATTTATTCATACTTATGCTATGTAAACAAACTAGTATGCTTACCGAAATAACTTGTGTTGACATATATTTTATACATGTTGGAGGAAATATTTAATGATGATATCACAAGAAAACACTTAGGGTGGATTTAAATACCCACCTAGTTTAAATTATGTATTTTTATATTTTTATTCTTGAAATTGCAATTGTTGTACTTCTCTCTTTGAACAATGTAATGCTTTTTTTAAGAAATGAAATGAAATTTTGAAATTTAAATTTATCGTTGCAACTTTAGTGTTATCTTGTCTTTAAGCAATCTATTACTTCTCAGCTCGATATTTCCACCATTGGTTGGGGTGTGACATTTGGTCGTGGTCCACATCAGAGGTTAGGTTGGGTTGGTGTTTCAATTCGACAGTCGGGTCTTGGATGGGGTGGTGTTATAGTCGGGAGCCGGGTCCAAGTCGGGGCCCTGGTGGTAGCCTGTGTCAGTGCTCGGTCGGGGTTAGTGGTTGAGTCCGGGTAGTGTAGGTGGTCTGAGGCGATGGTCGTGGGTGTCATTGACAGTAGGGGAGGGTGGATGCAATGAAATATGGAGTGGTTGAAGATTTGAATAATTTGGTTGATTCCTTTATATAATAAAAGGACTTTGAATTCGTATTTAAAGTAATTAAGTTCAGTTTCAATTCAAGTTCCTTTTGTAACCTAACATATTAAAAATGGATTGGTATTTTATTTTCAACAAATTCTTTTTGCAAACCAAACATGTTAAAGAGATAATTCAAATTTCATTTTAGATGAATTCTGTAAACTAAACTGAAACACCTCAAATTTGATGGTCTCGACTGTTGGATTTACTCTTCAACAAATTGTAATAACTTGTAATATCATAAAACGTGAAGTGCAAATAGTAACTTGAAACTTCATAGTCAAATGTAAAATCGTAAACAATAGTCTTTAATTAGAAAGCAATAACATAGATGAATGCAAGCAATAATATAGATGGGATGTTAGTCTTTTAGTGTGAGCCTTCACCGAAGCCAAGTCTCTAGCTATCGAACTTCTACTTTATGTACATACTAGAATTTAGCTACGATGAGTAAGTTCTAGTATAGGACATTCAGTTATAACCTTTAACAAGCAATTAGCAAAAATTTGGGTGACAATCTATAAGGCGAACAAAGGTTCAAGTCATGGAATGGTACACTGACCCTGCCAAGGTAGGCACCACCTGTGCTAAAACACATAGTGCTAGAAATCCTCAAATAATAACAACTTGAATTACCAAACAGCTCGAACCTTTAATTATATGCTTAACCAACCACATAATCAACCCATTCACTATTAATCAAACCTAGCTTTGGTTTATTTCAAATCCACGGGTTGCCTCCTGGGAAACACCACATTTATTAAAAAGTCCTTGGTTAGACTCATAGTTGTGTTTATTCTCAATCGGGTGGCTTCTCCTTTACATATTTTCCACTTGTTCCAGCTAACTTAATTTGTCTACTGTCAGGTGGAAATTGCCAGATAGGATAACTTAGAAAGGTTTCTAAGAACTGGGACAAGTCAGGCCACCACGATTTATAGTTATCAGGTTCAAAGTAGAATGGTGATGGGGCATGACTAGTGTCTGATGTGACCCAACCCATGTCTGATGTGGCATGCATCGTGTGTGATGGCCGAAGACAAAAAATGGGTGTTCCAGCCTTAGCGATGGGGGTGTTATGATCCAGAATCCATCAAAAAGATAATGGTTAGGTAATCTCCTCAATAATTATTTCCTTTGTGCACTAATCTTGTGAATATATCTCAAGAATTTTGGACTTCAAAGCTTCAAGATTTTTAGACTCTTGGATTCCTTACATACATTTGGCGAGTCTAACTCGTATGAAGTTAGCAATAATGTTCCATAAGATGATATAGTGTTTATGTTCTCAATAGGTTGTGAGAATGATTGTTCTTGGAAATTCAAGGAGTCACTGGTTAAAATGTAACTGTAAGTCCTGAATAATCCAGATCCAACAACGATATCAAACAATTACCAAGGATGGGCGGAATCCAAACTTGATGATATTCAAGAAAACCGAAAATAAGAGAAACCAGATGAACGAGAACAACACGCGAATCACTTTCAAACTTGCATACGATTCTATTACTCACACTCTTAGGACCTAACAATCTCCCCCTAGACTGATGCATCAAATTGTCTTCCTAGCATATATTCAGCAACGTCTTCAATGGAGTCTATGGTTGTCGCTATGCTGTAAGTGTTGTGGAAGTCAGTCTCACACTTCTGGGACCTCACACTTCAACGAACTCATAGCATCGGGTCTCTTTCTTCTGCTCTTGTGGGTAGCTTCATATCAGGATCTTGATCAGCTTTGCTTGAAACATCTTTTTCAAAAAGAATGCGAGAGGAGGAATCTGATCAACTCTTTTCTTCTTCAATCATTCTCTTTCAAGCAAGCAGGTTCACAGGTACTTCTTCAAATGTACTATCATTGTAGACGATGACTGGTATCTGGTTCTTCTGACTCAGGTACACTTTGCTGTTGTGATGCTTCATGCTTTGTCGGAAACTAACAACATCTCAATTTTCAGCAACCCATGTTTCTTGATTTAAATCAAGATCTGCACAATTATCAGAAACTTATAAGCAAACATTCTTATGCAACAGGGAGCGTACCCCCATGAACACTTGGTACATCCAAGTACTTGTACTCGGATCAAAATTAAAATTTCTTTCATCTTTTGATGATTAGTCAAATCTTTAAGAACGGTTAATAATTTTTAATACAACAAAGAAAGCACTCTATTTATTATTATTATTTTTTTTTATTTTTTTTTATTTGTAAAAACAAGACACTATTTTTGGAGTTTTGAATTTTGTATTTTTTTAATTTTTAAATATAAGAATATAAATAGAAACACAAATTAATGAAGAAACTAACTCAATAGTTACAACTAGACAAATTGCAATGGGATCAAGATCGTTTTCAGGCGGACCAAGGAACACTTTTCAGTTCGAACTTATTCAGATTGGTCTAAGTGATTGTCAATATGTTTATCCACTTAAACTATAACGCTCAACTTTCATTTTTCAACTTTGTGATATGCTTAAGGTAGTATTATACTATAATACCCGTGCGTCCCCTACCATGACATACCCCCGCGATCATGGTAAGCACAACGATTCATCTTAGCAGTTGAATATACAGAGATCATCCTTTATCTTTTATAACGTCAGACTATTGGTAAACAGGTTGGTACATTCGTACAACAGAGTGACCAGTAATATCTGACGAGGGTTAAGCAAATACCTTATATGGTATGTTTGACTTTTCAAGCACATGGAATTTTCTCGTGATGAGATTTCCTTTCTTTTGAGGTTTTGACCCTTCTATTTTGGCTCTTTTAAGGATATCCTGACTGTGCCTAGGTCTGCATATATCCAGATGTAACAGAAGGGCAGCCCTGATATCCCAGATGACTCATCAGCATAAAGACCCGAGACTTCAGATGTTGGCTATCTATCAACGCAGGATTTAAGACCATAAAATCATACGCCAATGGTATGTTACCCACCTCAGACATGGGTTGGAAAACCAAATTCGACACCACTAGATCATTGTAGAATGGGGCACGACTAGTGTCTGATGTGGCCCAACCCATGTCTGAGGTGGCATGCATCGTGTGTGATGGCCGAAGACAAAAAAATGGGTGTTCCAGCCTTAGCGATGGGGGTGTTATGATCCAGAATCCGTCAAAAAGATAATGGTTAGGTAATCTCCTCAATAATTATTTCCTTTGTGCACTAATCTTGTGAATATATCTCAAGAATTTTGGACTTCAAAGCTTCAAGATTTTTAGACTCTTGGATTCCTTACATTTGGCGAGTCTAACTCGTATGAAGTTGGCCTCCACACAAATTGCCAAAAATCATTTCATTCGAAACCATGGCTTTCCAAATGCTATGCCACGTTTTAAGACACTTATAAGCTTCCTCTTACACCCCTTAACACCTGGCATCACCTCCTTCAAGCTCTCTCAACTATAAATAGGTGTCAAGGTTCACCATTTGAACTTGCACCTTTCTCATTCACAACTCTGTCTCCCTCCTGTGGAAGTTCCTAACTGAAAGGAGCATCCATCTTAGTTTTATTGCATCCTAGGAACCACTTGTAAGTGTTCCCTCCTCTTGCATTTTCGTTTATAAGCTTTTATAGGCAAAAGTCAAGCGTTTTACGGAAAACGCCTTGACTTTCGGTTAAGACCATTATGGTCCAGCCATTGTTTGTAACGAACATGGCTAAGTGATCGTAATAAGGTAGGTGTTAGTCCCTATAAAGGGCACCTTTTGAAGATCACGTTTGCTAGACCAATTGACGGGTCAAAGTTATTATATTAAAAAGTCAAACAAGCCATTTTTCATAAATTTTATAATTTGATCTTATATATGTTATGAAACCTATTTTGACACTTAAACAAGTTGGTAACAATTATTTGAACATATAAGAACATGTTCGGCTCGTCAATGTCAGTTCTAGGGTCGGTTCGCAACCGAAAGTCGTGAAGTTTGACTTCTGCTTTGACTTTTGATTCTGACCGATTTAGATTAGTTAGCTACTAATATAAAGTTGCATTATTATCGTAATATAATGTAGCATAACCCCCTGAGGTTATATTATATGATCATAATCAGAATCTGAGTTTATGCACAAGTTCCGTAATTATGCCATTTTGACTAAAATACCCTTTTTGCATAAAAAGAGGCTTTAATGATAATAAACTTGAGAATTGAGTTTCCTACTGAAGTAATATTATAAGTAGGATTATTTGGGATGTCAAACCAGATTATAAACTGAATTTATAAACAAGTCCTTGTATTATGTCGATAAATGATGATAAGGCCCTTGAGGCTTATAAAACGGCTTTAATCATATCTTTTTAAGGTAAATCTTTTAATTACTGATATGTTATATTAAATAACATATCTAAGACATGTTAACCTAACCTTAACATCAGTTTTCATTAATCATCGCATAAATCGTCATTTTACGACATAAGCGTCGTTTCGGCGCATAGTATGGTTTTAAACCATATTTATTAACCAAGACTTGTTACCTACTTATTTTAAAACTTATTTTAAATATTTTTATAGCAGGTACATGATAATAACTCAGAATCCAAAATAATTTATAAACTATATGTAAAATGACCAAAATGCCCCTTCGGTGCATAGTTTGGTCATAAAGGACAATTTACTCATAAAATTTATATCCTACTGATATTATATCATAAATTAATTATTTTTCCAGAATACTTACGGTTATAACAATAAATTATATTCAAGTTCTTTTTATAAGGTATGAAATTACCGAAACGCCCTTCTGAGGCGTAATTTCACTTTAAAACCGTAACGGGCATATAAGTTGATATCCTCCTGATATTACAACTTATTTAAAATATAATGGCATATAGAACTTGTCCTACTTATCCGGTTACCCGATATCGCTGATATGCGAACGGTTAAGTATATGTAACTAGTTTACGAAAATTAACCAAAACGGGTCTAACCTTGTCATTTAAGTCTCCAAATCCAGAATGTTTATAGTTTATCAATATTACACAAGTCAAAGTACTTGTTGGGAGTAAACTACATTCTATCTGATCATCGCTTAATCTAGCGTTATACGTTTTGATCATGTACGCTAGTCGGTCTAAGTCTATGACTTAAGAAAGACCGTTAGTATTTAATTGGTTAGCTTATGTGATAATCCGGACTAGAGATACTCCGGTAAATGTTGTCGGCACTTAGTGCTTTTGTGTATGGCTAAGTTAATAAATCTTGCGTTTAAATGAAGACTAGCTCAGGTAAATACTCTCGACTTATTTCCCTATACGGGCTTGGGTTACGGTAAACTAATGCCGCTTGGTCGGAAATGGGATCAATCGAATGCCAGATTGTGGGTAGTAAATTTGCATATTATGTTTTAATCAGTTTTGTTTGATAACTTAAACATCGGGGGTTAACTACCGTGTCCTGGATATCCTCGGCTCATTACATTAGATAATGGCCACGACCTAAGCGCGGGGTGTAGGCATACACCCGACAGACGCTCAAATGCAATTACCCAAGACGTTGGGGATAACTCCTTCGTGAGTTCGTAAGTGGTGTGTAGTTAATCATGTCTTTGTTTGCACTGGGTCCTATATGTATGGACAAACATGTGAATCTGTTAACAGGGTTGTAACGCTAATTTTCCCAAGTTATATAAGATTTTTTGCTGATACGCACTTAAAACATATTTTAAAATGTTTTCAAAATGAGTCAGTTGGGTGTATTTACCAGCGAAAGCAGACGTATTTTCAAAAGACTAAGCTTGCAGGTACAATATGAAAATAGGCTGGAAGTGCTCGGTAGTGATAAGAGGATCTTGCAAATCCTAGATCTGCCTAAAGTCTGTTTTACATTCTTTCTTTTGTACAATTTATGATCCGCCTGTGGATCTTCTATTACGAGTCTATATATTATTTTGGTATTTGAACATTTGGTTTGTAATAGTAATTTAAATCTAAAGACTTCCGCTGTGCTATGTTTAATTGTCTATGATGTTATCAACTTAAGTCACGATATTCCCCAACCAGGCCCACCGGTGTTTGGATTGGCTGTGGAAAAGCCGGGGTGTGACATACAACACCTTACATGTGTGAGTCACGCCCTTTATCACGAATATTTATTTCATTTCCCATTCGATGCAAAAAGTCTTTTTGGATTTTTCTGTTTTTCAAATGTTTTTGTATTTTTCTCATTTTTTTCAAATGTTCCGTCATTAGATTAAAGACTAATCAATTTCAAAATTAAAGCACGAAATTTAAATTTGTACCTTTTCGCTGATCTTTTCTTACCTCATCTCCTCCAAAGGAAACATCGCACTCGTAAAAAAATTTGAACTTTTTGCAACAGTGAGATGTTATCTGATATGTCCCTAGAACAACCGCTATCAACATTCTAGTGATTGTCAACAGCTCCTCCTTGGTTGTTCCTAAAAAATAAGGAGATTAGTAAGACAGTGGGACCCAAGCCATCGTGGTCTTGGGTTTCCCTGAAGCATCAAAATAAGACACTTCTTTCAGACACAAGTCCCCTTTTGTTTCGAGGATTGGTGATGTTGCTGCCGCTTTGGATTTAGGTTTCCAAATCTGTTTCATTTTAACAAAGGCGTTTGTTGCCTTCGCTTGAGTAACTTTGGCTGTTTCAGGTTTATTCGTTTTAGAAATAGATTTTTGTTTCTGAACAACCTTGCGTTTGTTTTTGGCAACGTTCCAATCCCCATCAGATGGTTTAACCTTGGGATTTACATTCTTCATGGCCTTAGGTGATGATACCTTCATCGGCTTAGAATGATTGTTATTCTTTGGTGTAACCCTCTGATTTTGAGCATGATCTGAAACATGGGACTATGTGTGTAGTTCCGAGCAATGTGACCAGGAATGCCGCAATTGAAGCATGTTTGTCTCTTCACGTATAAGGCATTCTGATTAGCATGTGTAGCTCTTGCAGTCCTTGAAGGATGAACTGATCCCTTCTATGCTTGATTTCCTTGCACGTTTCTTGCAGACGAAGATGAATTTGGATGTTTGTACTTGTCGTTTGCAAGGGCCTTCTGTGGTGGAGATTTCTTTTGATTATTCTTGTTTGGCTTAGACTGCAAGTTTTGTTTAGAAATCTCACCAGACTTTCCAAAAGCTTTGTTAGCACAGTCAAATGTATATTTCTCACATTTGCCATTACTGACTGGCTTAATAAAGGCATTCTTTACATCACGAGCCTTTTTAGGACAATTGCTGCCCGTTGATGATCCCGGAGAGTGAGATTTTCTTTGACGTTTAGACCTTTTCTTTCCTTATCTCTAATCTGCTCGTGTCGGCTCTTGTTGCATGATCTGAACCTTTTCATCACAAGCAGAAGGTTTAGATTGTGCAGTTTGCGCACTTGGAGCCTTGTTCACGTAAGCTCTCTCTTCATCAGCTTTGATATTATCAGAGAGTCCTGGTTTATCAGATGAAAAACTAGACACTCCAGCTAAATCATTAGAAGAGTTAACAGCACCAGATGGTTCCCGTGTGTGTCTGACATATAATCATTGGGTTTTCAGTACACCATATCTTGTGATCTCTCGTTTTCTTCGTCGGTTTCTGGCATTATCGTGTAGTTGTGATTATACGTTGGGGCAACCTGATTGAATTCCAAACCCTTCCCCTTGTTCTCCTTATATGCCAGCTGCACATAGCACATGTCTTGAACGAGCTTGCTGGATGTATCAAACTTCTTTATATTAACTTCGTTTTGTTGATATTTTCCAGCAAGAAGTCCCAGCTTAACTCTTACCAAGACGCATTCCATAATTTTTTAATGTAATCTGGTTTTGAACTCATGGACCCAACATTTCTGTTGATTTACGCCCGAGTGGAACTGAGCTATGTCTTTCTTTTGTGCTTCAACCTTTTCTGTGAGTAACTTGTTACTTTGTCGAAGGCCGATGCACTGAGCCATTGCATTATTATAATCATTAGCCATTTTGAAATTAAGTGCCCTGAGTTGAGCAACCTTATTCCTACAAGGTTCAGTGCACAAAAGGTAGTTGACCGTGTCAATGAGCGATCTTGGTTTGTCAGCTTGAGTTTGGGGTTGAGATAGAGTTTGGGGTGCTGGGCTGCTGATTGCTGTTTGCTGGGCTTGAGGTTTCGTTCGACCACTTCTTCAGTTTGAGATTCCTTTGATTGTGCGTATAGCTCTTGGTTTGAGTGTAAATGTTCCCACAACCAAGATACAAAGGTGTCTTTGTCAACACCCAAAAAGGAATTCATCTCCCTTACTTCCTCTTTTCGCCTTCCACGTTCAAGAAAGCGCATCACATATTCCACGACAGGATCAATGTTATAGTTTCCAATAAACTCATTCAGCTTTTCCTTCACTTGATCCCGCAAGTTCAGGTTTTGATTTTGTGCCTGGGGTGCAATGCTGTTAACAGATGCTTTCATCAGTGGGCTAAAGACAATGTTTAGATTTGCATTCGGTTTTGGATTACATACTAGGCTGAAAACTATGTTCAAGTACTGAGCTTGGGCTGTAAAGATATTCGGATAATCGAAATCGTACCAGTGAAAACGTTAAAAAATTGTCCGAAAACTGTTTTTACCAAAATAGACCATTAGACTTGTCTCGAAATTACGAATCCAGTGATATATAATGTCAAAGACCTTTTTCAGAATTTTCGTGCCTTTTTTACGGATAATTTTCTATGCACAAAAATGTTTACTACCGAGTACGTCTGGTTATAATTTCACCTCAGTAATTCGAAACAGTAACTCGAATTCGAATAGTATCTCGAACTCAGAATAGTAACTTGATTCAAGATACAATCTGAGATGCCTTGATGATGATCCGAGATAGAAGCAATCTTCAATAGCTATGATCCGAGATGTTTTTGAAGATTATTCGAGATACTAAGATGTTGATCCGAGATAGATTCGAGATGAGTTCAAGATGCAAGAAGTCAATTCGAGATGGTCCGAAATGCAAGCTGATATGATCCAAAATGGTCTGAATTCTATCCGAGATGGATAAATATCATCTGCAATACAACAGTTCTTACCCGAAATCAATCCGAAATCTATCAGAGTTGCAAAGTATTATCCGAAATTCAGTCTAAAATGCAAGTAAAAGGTCTGAAACACGAGCAGAAACTTGAAGCAACACTGAAACAACAATTTTCTTGAATATTGATATCAAATCCGAGCCTGAAAACAATATCTGATGGCTTTGATACCAATTGTAAGTCCCGAATAATCCGGATCCAACAACGATATCAAACAATCACCAAGGATGGGCGGAATCCAAACTTGATGATATTCAAGAAAACCGAAAATAAGAGAAACGAGATGAATGAGAATAACACACCAATCACTTTCAAACTTGCATACGATTCTATTACTACGAATAGCAAAACCGTCTGATACAAGTTCTTCAAACCTCTCGGTCTCTCTCTTTAGAATAGTGGAGGTTACCAAAGTTCTAAAAGCTTAACCCTCACTATGACATAATGTTCCTGATATACCTAGGGTCTGCCTATGCCCCTCATGGGCTTCCCTTGGGCTTGCCTGGCCTACATGGCCAATGACATGCCCAAGTGACCTAAAAGGTCCAAACCTAATACAAACTAACCCAATTAATCCCAGTTAGCTACCATTGACCGTTGCGTATATTTGATGCGTTAGTCTCACACATCTAGGACCTCACAGGAACCAAGTTATTAATCCAGACACAAAATGAGCCCAATCCGGAGCCCAAAAACCAGAACCCAAATCACCTCGAAATAAACCCGGAAAAGACAAGAGACTTAAACCCGGACCCCCAAAATTTCATAACTTTAATAAATTTTCATTTTTTAACCCTAAACCTTGAAAGAATTCTCAACACTTTATCTTTTTACCAAACATCCTTTTGACAAAAAAACTTTCACATTTAAATAATTTTCACACGACCGATCTTCATCGAAAAGACTTATTTTGTGGTTACCTGACCTGATGTTTAACACCTTATTAAAGAATATTCACAACCCCATAGTGTATTTTAGATGATAAACTCACACATAGAAACACGAAAGGAAAATCTTTTTGATGTTTTTCATTTTTGACTAGCTGAAAGAAACTAATACAAAGATAATATACACTAACTATAATTTTGTGAAATTGGAGCAAGGAGATCATATCGGTTTTGATTGTTGTGGCAGAAAAGAAATCCACCAATGGGGTTTACGCACAAACAAAGCGCTTAGCAAAGCATTATACGAGGTCTAGGCCATTTCTTATAGAAAATCAGAAGACCAAGTATAATACCCCAGAGATTTAACAAACATAAAGACCTAGTATCTCAGAAGTTTGACAATTTGTCAAACGAAATTATGGTACCAAGATCATATATTTGAGAGATGTATCACACGAGTTACGCAGTACATTATGTTTATATACCAAAGCAGGTTCTTATTTACACGTAAAACCTACCGAAGCAACATATAATCAATCTGTTACAGTTAACGGTTAGTATTTATACAGCACCACAATTCTGCATCAGATACAACTAACCGATGTACTATCATTTCCCCCATTTCTCGACACAACTTCATTTTAGCGATTTTCAGATGTTTTTTTATTTTCTTTTTTTTAAATTAAACCTACAACTAATTAAAATATTTTTGAGTTTTAATTTTTTTTTAAAAGCAGTAAGAAACTGTCCGCAAAAAATATAAAATAAATTTTCTATGTGAGTTTCTAAAAGCATTTTACTCGGGGTTGAT
Organism: Scalesia atractyloides; assembly: GCA_947069175.1. NCBI lineage: Eukaryota > Viridiplantae > Streptophyta > Magnoliopsida > Asterales > Asteraceae > Scalesia > Scalesia atractyloides. Next base: position 49,551,166 of record CAMTDV010000020.1, read on the forward strand.
CATGCCAATCATTCGGACTAGATCTTAGAAACATGTCGGCAAGATTATCCAAAGTGTCTACTCTAACCACCTCGATTAAACCCTTTTCAGCACAGTCACGAATGAAGTGATGCCTAACGTCTATGCGTTTAGTGCGTGAATGGTTAATCGAATTATTAGTTATGAAAATGGCAGAGTTATTGTCGACAAGAATTGGAGTTCGAGTAAAATTCAAACTGTATTTGTTGTTGTATCCACAAAACCTGAGCACAACTGCTCGAAGCTTCAATGTACTCAGCCTCGCACGTGGATAAAGACGCATCAACTTGCTTTTTGCATTTCCAAGACACAAGACGGTTTCCAAGCAGTTGTGCACCGGCAAAGGTTGACTTTCTGTTAACTGGGCATCCCTCGAAGTCTGCATCAGCTTATGAAATCAAATCCATACCTACTTCAGCTGGATACCACAATCCAAGCTTAGGTTTCCCTTTCAGGTATCTGAAGATGCGTTTGACATCAGCCATATGAGATTCACTCGGAGTAGATTGGTACCTGGCACATAAACAAACAGAAAACATAATAACGGAATGTGACGCTGTAAGATACATAAGTGAACCTATCATCGCCCGATACAGAGTTGGATCCACTTCAGGATCCTTCTCCTTATTAGCCATCAGCTTTTGATTCATTGGAAGAGGTGTGTGCAACGGTGAGATGTCTTCCAAACTGAATCTCTTGAGAATCTCGTGGACATACTTGTTTGATGCACATACATCCCTTCTTTCTCCTAACTGACTTGAAGACCAAGAAAGAATGAAAGCTCTCCCATCGCACTCAGTTCAAATTTTGACTTCATCACTTTCTCAAACTCGCAACATAATTCTTCATTTGAAGAACCAAAAATTATGTCATCAACATAAATTTGCACAATTAGAAAATCTCACCCTTTCTTCAAAATGAACAATGTGGAGTCGATCGCACCACACGTGAATCCATGATCCAATAGGTGTTTTGATAAAGTCTCGTACCAGGCACGAGGAGCCTGATGGAGACCATACAATGATTTGTCTAACAAATATACATTATTGTTAGACTCAGGAGCTGCGAACCCCGGTGGTCGGGATACATATACAGTTTCCTGCAGTTTTCCGTAAAGGAACACGCTTTTAACATCTAACTGACAGACCTTAATATGCATATGAGCAGCAAAGGAAAGAAACAAATGAATGGCTTCCAGTCTTGCCACATGAGCATAAACTTATGTATAGTCAATCCTTTCCTCTTGATTAAAACCTTGAACAACCAACCTTGCTTTAATTGTGACGAAAACACCCTTATCGTCCTTCTTGCACTTGAAGACCCACTTCGTGTTGATTGCATGTTGACCCTTCGGAAGTTCGACCAAATTCCACACTTTTAACGTGTCGAACTGAGCTAAACTCTTCTTGCATGGCCTCACACCAAGAATTATCCTTCAAAGCCAGATGATAATTTTTCGGATATATCTGAGAGAAAATATTCATGTAGGCTAAGATTGTATATCTCCTCCTACTTAATTTCAGAATACAGACACTGCATCTTTGAAAGACTTATTCTCATTTGCACTCCAACACTTGGATTCCCAATAATATTTTCAACAGGATGATATATATTTCTTGGAACTGGGATTGCTAGAGCTTGAAGATTGTTTCCCAAATTTGATTGAATCTCCCCCTCAACATTTGCATTACTTCTAGTCTCATAATTACTAGAACCAGCTTCATTGGAGAACTGAACAGCAACAACATTATTTATGAATGAAGACTCAGCGATTGGACTTCCTGATGTGGCATTCGGGGTCACATTTGTCGGAATACTTCTCTCCAGCTAGCATGCACTTCATCTTTATCTACAAGATGCATGTAGACAACCTCCGAATCTTCTTCTGAAACATCAGGAAGATCAAATGAATCAAACATTTTCTCATAATCATACCCAATTTTAGGACCAAATTTGGACAGTAGAGGATCGTATCTCAAAGAAGTTATATCAAACACGATCTCCACAATGTGCTTTTTAATGATATAAACATGTTTATTTGGAGCTCCATTAACATAACCTAGAAAGAAACCTACCTCTCCAAGTTCGCCCATTTTAGGAGTATCCTTGATGAATTTGATAACACACTTGATCCCAAAGGGTTGAAACCCTGATAAATTAGGTTTCTTGTTTTCAAGCAATTCATAACACGTTTTATCTTCTCATTTGACCATAAGCACATGGTTAAGCACATAGCATGTAGTGTTTACCGCCTCAGTCCAGAAGAAAATTGGTAATTTAGATTCAGAAAGCATAGTACGGGCCGCCTCAATCAGGGTACGATTCTTCCGTTCTGCAACTCATTCTGTTGAAGAACATACGGAGCGCTGAACTGATGAACAATTCCCATTTCCTGACATAACTCGTCCATGTTTTGATTTTTAAAATTTAGTGCCGTTGTCACCTTGGATTTTCTTAATAGGAAGTGTATAATTTTTCTCAAGTTGTTTGAATAAATCTATTAAAATACCATGAGTTTGGTCCTTTGATTTTAAGAAAAATATCCACGAATATCATGAGAAATCGTCAATGACAACCAGGCCTGATGCTAGCAATATGAATTGGGCCAAAAAGATCCATATGAAGCAATTCAAGTGGTTTCTAGATCGAGTTAACGATTTTCCATTTGTGAGGCTTTCGCTTAATTTTTCCTTTTTCACACGATTCACATTTATTGTGCATGTTAAAACTACGTAAAGGAACCCCAACACTAAGTCGTTTTTCATGAAGTGGTTCATTTTTTCACAGATTCACATGGCCCATTCATCTGTGCCAAAGGTAAGATCGGTCTTCAGTCGCTTTTGATAATAAACAAGTCACTGGAACGGAAGAGTTGACCAACGGGCGCATATCGATAACATGTGTGTTCACCCGTGGTGCGCCCATAACGATCCAATCCTCGGGAACAACAAATACTGGATGCAATTGAAGCAAGCTTTATCAGTGAACAACATCGTGTACTGGTTATCGCGAATTTGAGATACTGACATCAAGTTATGCTTTAGTTCTTCAACGTAGTTCACTTTATAGAACGTTATCTTTCCATTTGTCACTGATCCTTCATCGGTGATATAACCACCTTTCTCACTAGCAAAATTAACATATCCACCATGAATTTGTTTTAGATTATTCAATAACTCTTTATTTCCTGTCATGTGTCTAGAACAGCCACTATCGATATACCAAATATAGAGAGCCCTCTTTAGCTGCTCCTACACTCACCAAAACAAGGAAATTAGTTAGAATGTGGGACCCAAGCCATGATGGTCTTGGGTTGTCCCATTTCATCTACATAGGAAAGCTCTTTGAAATAACCATCACCACCACTTTGTCCTACATTTCCATTTCAGAAATTGTTGGAGTGGTTCCCAGCAAATCGAGGATTGTATTGGGTGGATGGTCTGTTGTTATAACCAGAGTTTCCAAAATTTCTGCTTCCATGATTTTGATATCCATAATTTTGACTTCTCAGAGTCTCAAAATTTATACCAAAATTAGGACCATTATTATATCTTGAGAATGATAGTGTTTGATTATCCGAATGGTGTCCTCGATATTGAGATTGAGGAGGAGAAGCGTATCGGTCATTCACAAACTGGTTCTGAGCATGAGGTCTAACATAATCGCTATTAAAACCTGTTAGGTCCTAGAAGTGTGAGACTAAAGCATCAAATATACGCAACGGTCTATGGTAGCTAACTGGGCTTAACTGAGTTAGTTTGTGTTAGGTTTGGACCTTTATAGGTCATTTGGGCATGCCATACGCCATGTGGGCCAGGCAAGCCCATAGGCAAGCCCATTAGGGTTATGCCTTACCCTAGGTATAAATAGAATATTATGTCATTTCCTAGGGTTAGACTTTTGAAGACTTTTAGGTTTTCTCTGGAGAACCTCCATCTTGTACCAGATGGTTTTGCTTGTTCAAGTAATAGAATCGTGTGCAAGGTGTTAAAGTGATTTCGTTATTTTTCTTCATTGTTTCGATCATTTCCTGAATCATCATCAATTTGCATTTCGCCCATCCTTGGTGATTGTGTCATATCAGTGTTAGATTTAGATTATCGGGACTTACAAGTGGTATCAGAGCCGGTTGAACCTGTTTTCCCGCTTAGATATGATATTACATGATTCTGTTTGGTTTCTGCTGAAGAACACGAAGAACACAAAGAAGATTCAAGCATTTCAGATTAACATTCAAGGATTTTGGATTTTCTGGTTGCATTTCGGATTAATTTCTGTTTTTGGGCTGCATTTCAGATTGATTTTGGATTAATCTTCTGTATTTTGATTAAAATCTTGCATTTCGGATTGATTTCGGATTAATCTTTGCATTTCGGATCCGAATTCGTTGAAGATCACGAAGAAGATCATCCATTCCAGATTACTGTTCCGGATTCTCACTGTTGCTGTGCATCTGATAGAATTCCGGATTATTATACCGTATTACTATTCCGGATTTGATATTCATTCCGGATTTGGTCTTTGTTCCGGATTTGATATTCATTCTGGATTTGGTCTTCCTTCGGATTTGGTCTTTCATTCCGTATCAGGGTTTCATTCCGGACTAGATTCACTATTTCAGATTCTCTATTTCGGATTGCATCTTGGGTCACTGTTTTGAATTACCATCTCGGATCACTGATTCCTTTCCCCCGGATTGTTAATCCGAGTTACTGTTCCGAATTTGGTACTGTTCCGAGTTGTACCCAAAACGGTGGAAAGTTAACCAGCTAACGTAATCAGAGTTAAACGTTTTCATACACAGAATTTGATCCTTAGACAATTTTAATAAACCGGTTGCATGGCTAGACTCGTGTGATTTTTAGGGCAAAAAAAAGGCACAAAAATTCCTAAAATCACCATCGGACAGTATATATCGTTGGAATCATATCGTCGAGACGAGTCTAACGGTACATTTTGGTAAAACAGTTTTCGGACATTTTTTATCGTGTTTACCAGTCCGGTTTTGATTATCCGAAGATTTTTACAGCACAAAATCAAAACCCAAGCCTGCGGGATGAAGTGAAGGAAAAGCTGAATGAGTTTATCGGAGACTACAATGTTGATCCGGTTGCTAATTTTGTGATGCATTTGCTTGAATGTGGGAGGCGTAAAGAGGAATTAAGAAATGCAATGGCTAGCTTCTTGAGTGATGATAAAGACTCCTTTGTTTCTTGGTTGTGGGATCATTTAAAATAAACCATGATCTCAAAGATCTATATGCAAAATCAACTGAGTCTATTTCTGAAGAAGTATCTGAGCAGAAACCTCAAGCCCAGCAAGCAGCAATCAGCAGCCCTGTAGGTCCACCTGCGGATGGTGTTAAACCAGTTCCTTGTTCATATGACACACACACAAGTGCGGAATCCAAGTGTGCATGCAACCAAAGCAAAGTAAAGAACACGGGATAACAAAAGATTCACTATCTTGATTAATGATTGAGAACAAGTACAAACATATACACACAATGCTCGTATGACTCAAACAAACTTGCTGTGTTCTCGTGTCTTAGTATACACCAGAAATGCTAACTTAGAGATCTCACCAAAAGATTAGTTTGCTAGCTCGTTCTTTCAGTCTGGTCAGTCTAACTCTCACACGCGAGTCAACTAGTTCACCCTCACTGAGAGGTGCATGTCTGCTTATATAGTGTCTGTCTAGTTTCGTACGAATCACGACTCTAGACATATGTAACACACTATATCACACGAGACACAACTCAGAATTTGGTACGAGACACTGTTTCGTACGAAATACTTATTTCGTACGAAACAAGTAACACAATTGTTACTCAAGAATTTCGTACGAATCACCTGATTCGTACGACAACTCTGACTCGCACAGAATCCTTATTTCAGCAAAACGTGTGCAGACTTAACGTTTCCAAGATTCATCAGTATGCACACATGCAACTGATTAACACAGACAAGCTAAGATGTCATACTAGATCAAGATAGAAGGATATCCTGATCTATTCGACACGACCAAACCTATACAGACACTTGAGCAAAGACCGTACAGTTACCACTGTAATTAAGAACAAGCGACATACACAAAACTGTATCAACAAACTCCCCCTTGGATGTTGCTTGGTCTTCGGACTTCGGTCTTCAGACTTTGGTCTTCACATAGAATGGTTTGGAGTATCAACAAACTCCCCCTAGAGATCTGCTATTCATTGATAGATCTGCTATCTAATGATTAGAGCATCAGGTCTTCGAACTTCTAAGAAACTTTAAATCTTTCTTCATTCCTCTTCTGACTTGTCAGATTTCTTCGTTGCTGGTCTTTGTTTATGTTCTTTTGTATCAATCTGTACTCAATAGACAAATATAATTAGAACACAACTTTCTTAGGGGATACACACGAAAGACTTATCATAAAATCTTCGTATGATTGTATTCCCTGAATGAGATACACACACTCGTATGGATTCCAGCAGCAGATTTGAAAAAAACAAGTGACCAAGTCAAAACAAATGACTAGGTTCATTCGTATGAGATACACACACTCAAACGAATTTCAGATTTTGGATTTCTTTTGATCGATTACTTGTTGCAAGATATTACTTTATGAAGTCGCGATATCAAACAGAGGGTTTTCTGGCGTATCTTGGTAGAAAATCCGAGTATCAACTTTGGCTAACTTTCAAAAAGTAATTACATAAGCAACTAAGTAAACTAGACATAAAATCAAAATATACAGATAAACTACAATCTTTTTTCGAGTTTCAAGGTAAAGGAATCATACCAGTATTTTATTCTTTGTCAAAAACGATATTTGGTTTAAAACTTCAAAATTAAACAGATAAGTATTCAACTATGATCGTCGGTATTGTTGTCCATGTAAGCTCAGACTTATCAGATGTAATCATGATTATGAGATATAATTAAGGTATGGATTTATACTTACTAGCCGGTGTTCAACCACATCACGACACATTCCCGTATCAAGATATGCTTGAGAGAAAATCTTACCGGTGAGTATACTGCTTTATCATCTGTTTTGACGTATATGAATGATGTGAGATACTCACTGATTTTATTGAAAACAATCCCTTTGTGATTTAATCACTTATTGATGAGGAACTTGAATTTCATATGCATGCAGCGCACAGGAGTAAGTCCGTGAACAGGTTAGTACCATCGTACCGATAAAGAGACGGACTTAGCTCCCGCATAAAACTGTGATATTTTATCACAATTTTGGGGATGTGATATTTTTATCACTTATTTGAGGGTCGTATGCAGTATATACACGAATGTATGATATCATGGAAGTTCTAGACTTGCGCCATCGTTATTTTTGGCAAAAGATTCAACCATGATACCCAGATGATAAGCCAGCATAAAGACCGTATATCTTAGAACCTCGGCACTCTATCAAATGAAATTTCGGTACCAAGACCATATGCCAATGAATGGTTCCCACCTAGCGTTCTGTCTGTTAAGTTTATATCAACCTGCACATTTTAGTCTTATTGTGAGCCTACCGATACATCATAAGTAAAAGCTACTTATCAATCTTCTTTCTATGCTTTTGATCATTTCTGACAAATTTACCAGTGAATTTCATCATCTTCAAGTTTTCCAAGAAACTCATTAATTATTTTTCTAATGTTTTTGTATTTTTCTGAATTTTTCTCTCCCTTAAACAAAGAAGGTAAATAAAAGACATATTTTTGTATTTTCTTAAACTTACTCCCCCTAAAATATAAAACTGAAAATCTTTTTGTAGTTTTTGAATTTTAGAAAAGTATTTACAAAAATAGTTAGCCATGGTTGAGTTACTCGAGTTTCACCTTGATGCCATTGAGCAAAAGTAGATAATCAAAACGTGATTTATCAAAGGCTTTGGTAAAAAGGTCGGCACGTTAGTCATCAGTGTGGATTTTAACATCAATAAGTCTCTTTTCATAACAATCTCGTATGAAATGATACTTAATTTCAATGTGTTTTGTTTTTGAATGCTGTACAGGATTCCGAGTGATCCGTAAAGCAGCTTCATTATCAACAAAAATAGGAGTAGTAAGAAATTCAAAACCGTAGTCGCGCATTTGCTGTTGAATCCATAGAACTTGAGAACAGCAACTAGAATCTGAAATATACTCAACCTCACATGTTGATGTAGCTACACAAGTCTGCTTTTTTGCATTGCCACGTGACTAGGCGATTTCCCAAGAACTGACATCCTGCGGTTGTTGACTTTGCATTGATTTGTAGCCGCCATGATCAGAATCACTGAATGTTATCAGATCAAAGTTATCATCCTTAGGGTACCATAGACCAGTGTCAGGGCGACCCTTTAGATAACGAAAGATCCTTTTCACAGCCATCAAGTGAGAAACCTTCGAACTAGAGTGATAGCGCGCCAGAAGGCATGTTGGGTACATTATGTCTGGTCTTGAAGCAGTGAGATACATGAGAGATCCGATCATAGCATGATAGAGAGATGGTTCTACATGTTCACCCATTCCGTCTGGAGTAATCCCATGATTTTGAGCTAATGGAGTTCCCAAAGGCTTTGAGTCGTCCATCTAAAATCGTTTGAGAATATCTCCGACGTACTCGGCTTGATGGATAAAAATCCATTCCTTTGATTGCTGAACCTGCAAACCTAAAAAGAAAGTCATTTCTCCCATTGCGCTTATCTCGAACTTCTCCTGCATAACCTATTCGAAATCTTTGCACATTTGAGTGTTAGTAGACCTAAATATAATATCATCAACATAAACCTGTACTAGCGGCAAATCCTCGTCCCGTTCCTTGATGAAGAGAGTACAGTCGATCAGGCCTCGTCGAAAACCATTATTCAACAGATAGGTAGACAACGTTTCATACCAAGCCCTCGGAGCTTGATGAAGACCATATAACGCCTTGTTGAGAAGCCAAACCTTGTCAGGATGGAGAGGATCTTCAAAACCTGGAGGTTGCTCAACATATACTTCCTCTTCTACCACACCATGAAGAAATGCACTCTTCACATCCATCTGATAAACGGTGAACTTCTTGAAGGACGCATAAGCAAAAAAGATTCTTATGGCCTCAAGTCATGCAACCAGTGCATAAACTTCATTGTAATCGATCCCTTCGACCTGATTAAAACCTTGAACAACCAATCGAGCTTTGTTTCTCACAACAACACCTCGGTCATCCTTCTTGCATTTATACACCCATCGTGTACCAATCTTCTTGTAGCCGTCAGGCCTGTCAACCAATTTCCAGACGCCTAACTTCTGAAATTGCTGAAGTTCTTCCTGCATGGCTTCAACCCACGAGTCTTTTTTCATTGCCTCCTTCCAAGATTTTGGTTCTACTTGGCACACATAACAGGCAAAGGGAAAAATCATTCAGACCACCAGATTCCCTGATTTCCGAATACAATCCAGCATTCTGGTTGTTTCGAAGCTGATTACGAGTATGCACACCACTCTGGACATCTCCAATAATATACCGCTGAGGATGGATATTATGAATTCGAGTTTCTGGCACATCAGGAACTCGAGAATTGATATCCAAATTGTTGATATTCAGATCAACAGTTACATCGAGAGCTGGATTTGATGACGTTGTAGATGCCTGACCTTCAATCATCCCTTGCGGTTGAATATTTGACGTACCATCTGAAAATCCAGGAACCGCACCAGAGGTAGCTTCATTTGCATCATGAAACTCATCATTTTCTGATGAAACATTATAATCCACAACGTCTTTGAATTCCTCATTTTGAACAAGATTGTTAACAGAAGTCGACACTTGAGGGTTAACAATAGTTGGTCGAACCAATGATGAGTCCACTACCGTATCACTTTCCAATAACATCTGAGCAGCAGCTGTTGCATTATCAAAAGTTGGCAGATTAAATGCGTCAAACAGCCCATCGTAGTCAAACATCCAAGGAGCACCCGGAGCTCTAACAGCTTCTGTATATCTCTGAACCTTGACTTCACCCCATTCTTCAATCTTCTTCGAAGACAAATTCCACACCCGGAAATTAGGAGTAGCATATCCAAGAAAGAAACCTTCGATAGCCTTGGGACCAAATTTTCCATGTGGGTCGATCATTGTGCATGGAGCTCCAAAAGGTTCTAAAAAAGAAATATCCGGTTTCCTTTTATGTAACAACTCAAAGCATGCTTCCCATGTCTCTTCACCGTCAGAACTCTATTCATTGTGTAGCATGCAGTAGCAACAGCTTCTCCCTAAAATTGAACGAGATGTTCTGATTCTAGTAACATGGTTCTTGCAGTTTCAATAAGAGTTCTATTTTTCCTCTCAGCGACGCCATTTTGTTGTGGAGTGTATCGAGAACTGTACTCATGCAGAATACCCTTTGAAGAACAGTACTCATCCATAACTTGATTCTTGAATTCGGTTCCATTGTCGCTTCTGATTTTCCTTACCTTCAGATTGTACAAATTTTCTAGCAGAGTCAAGAGATTCTTGAGGATAGTAGGAACTTCACTCTTGTGTGCCAGCATGTTTACCCATGAGAATCTGGAATAGTCATCAGTAACTACCAGACAATAAGAATCACCAAAGGTTGTTTTGTGTTTCGTAGGTCCAAAGAGGTCCATATGAAGCGTTCCAGTGGCATATTCACAGTGTTGATCTTCTTCACGGGATGGGACTTTCTCGCTTGCTTTCTTTTCTGGCATGATACACAAACGTCTTGAAGATGAAAGTTCTTCACTGGTACACCATTCACTAGATTGTTATTCACCAAATAGTTCATTTTCCTCAGGTGAATGTGTCCCATACGTTGTGCCAAGAGATTGATTCCTTCTCGGTGGCTTTAGAGACAAAACATGTGACTTATGCAGATGTTGTAATAGCTTGGCTCATATCAAGAATGTACAAATCATTAATTCTTGGAGCGGACAGGAGAATCCATTCCTTGGGGATCTTGAATCCAGGCTTTAGCACATAACATCTGGCATCATCAAAATGTACCGTGAACTTCTTGTCGCAGATTTGAGAAACGCTAAGAAGATTGTGATCAATTTGCCGCACACAATTGATCTTGTCGAAGCTCACAACACCATTGGAGACCATTCCTTCTCTAGTGATGTATCCACCTTTGTCACCAGCAAAAGCAACATAACCACCCCTAATACTTTTCACATCATATAGGAGCCGCAAGTCGCCCGTCATGTGCCTTGATGCTCCACTGTCAACAATCCAATGACTGTTTACAGTTCCTCCTGGAACACCCTGCACATTGCACAAACAAGATTAGTTTGAGATGCCAAGCCTTAGTGGTCTTGGGTCGTCCCTTATCATCGAAATGTGTAATCTCAATTTCTTAATGATTATCAAACTAAGAAACTCCTTTTGAACCATTACCAGTCCTCAGTTTCCAAGATCCTTGTTTATTACCAGATTTACTATTATTTACAGTTTTAACAGTTTCTGGTTTTATTAACTGTGAAGATCTTTGATCCTTTTTCGAAGAATCTGATTTTAAAGCTTTCTTAACTGCTTTTACTTGTTTACGTTTTTGTTTCTCTTTTTTATCTTTAATAATTCGTTTATCTTGTGTCGGAGAAACAAATTTACGTTTGCAAGTTGGTTCATGAGGGGTTTTCTCTATACATCTTGATTTGGCTGGATTTTGACAATCCTTTATAATGTGGCCAAATTCTCCACATTTGAAACAAGTTCTCCTTTCAACAAAACTAGGAGATCGTGTTTCTCGGCTTGATGTTGAATTTGTGGATCCAGAGGTACTGGGTTCATTTTCATTACATCCATCAGTGCATTGGGTGTAATTGTTTTGACTATTTCTTTTCAAAATCTTACTTTCTTTACAAAATCAATATTAGATTTTCCTTGAAAAGTTTTGACTTTATCGGTACCTTTAGAACTTACAAATTTAACAGTTTTAGCCTTTTTTGGTAGCGAGAGCCTTTTGCTTCAACCTTAGGTTGAGAAGTTGTGGGCTTTTCAACTCACTTCCATTCTTTTTCTTTTGAAGCGGATAATGGTTGTGATTTGGTTGACTTTTTCTTCTCTAAAGGTTTGGTTGTTGACTTTTCAAAAACCTGATCTATAGAGATTGGATTTACGTTTTTAATTGGAAATCTTTGTTTGAATAGATTTTCTTATCTCAAACCAAAGTATACAACACATTATCTACTTCTTGTGTAGACACACATGTCTTCACAGATTTCTTAGGAACAATAATTTGATTCTCAATAGATTGAGTACTAGGAGTAGCAGACAATTCTACTCTTTTCCTTTCATCAAGAGGCTGATCCTGATCATCATTTCTTGATTCATCATCTGATGTATCATCCTCTTCTTCATCGGATGATGAACTTTCTGGCTTGCTTAGTTCTTGAGAGGAATTGCCTAGTTTGAACCCTAAACTGCTGCGAATTCCTCAGGATTCAAAGGTACAGAAGGTTCAAAACGAGGCATCTCCTCTTCATTAGGCATATTTGTATAGTTGTGTTTCATTGGGGGTGGACACGAATTATACCTATGCATTGAGCATCTCCCTTTAGTTTTTGAACTTCAATGATATGATCAAGCACATATTGGGAGTTAGAATAACTTTCCAATTTGCGTTTGATCGAATCATATTCGCATCTGGCGACGGCTAACTCTTTCTTTGTTTCTTCTAGGAGATTAATGTAGTTATTAATTCCTGTCTGTTTATTCAAAACTGTTTTTGTCAATTCAGAAACACTTTTCTTAAGGGTTTCTATTACAGATTTGAATTCTTTTTTATTTCTAGTTAGCGCCAAATTCGCCTCTTTGCATTTTGATAATTCAACAACTAAATTCTGATTATGACTATTGACGGTTTCATATTTTATTTTCAACTCAACACAGTCATTGCAAACAGTAGGAGGGTCAGAATTTACCTTTTTTAAAGAACCTTCAACATTTGCCATAAAGACAGTGTGATGAGGAAAAGCTGTACCATCTGTAGAGAATGTCTCTGTCTCTTTCACCCCAGCTTCTGCATTCCTCGTCATACCTACCTTTTCAGATTTCAACATCTCAGCTTCACTTAGCAATTCTTCAACTTCAGCATCACTTCCTTTCTTCTCACTAGAATCAGATCCATAACCATCTGAACTTGAACATTCTTCATCAGAACTACCAGCATCCCCAGATGTATCATCATTATTTTGAGTGTTGATGCTGTGATCATGCTTGTTTTGATCCACGATCCTTGCATAGCATGCCGTTCTTCCGTTGTTCTCTGTTCCCAGCTGTACTGACCAATCGCATCCTTCATCAGACTGAACTACCATAGCTCTGTGCGTTTTTGAAGGTTCAGATTGATTGGTATTGTTAGAGTTTCCAACAACTACTATTCTTCTTTCGTTGTTGTACTGTGCTGTGTTGGATGGTTGAGACTGATTTCAAAATGGGTTGTGATTTCCTTCCTTGCTGGGTCTTGTGCATTCCCGCTTAAAGTAACCTCTTTCTCCACAGTTAAAGCAAGTAACAGCGGTTTTGTTAAAGCCGTATTTTGTATCCTTCTTGCTTTCCAAACTGGTTCTACCCGTTCTTCTATATAATCCTTCGCTCTTCTCATAGCACTTGCAAATGCCCACTTGATGTCCATCAGCTCCATTTCATCTCGGTCAATTTGTTCGTAGTCTTCGTTTGTCAAATTGATGTTCCCTATTTGACCTGCAACTAAACCTCAATATGCACTGACCATGGTATTTAGAAGTTCTTCATGTTCCTGTGCAACTTCTACATTGATTTTGGAGAGATTTGACGTGTCAAGTTTGACAATGTTGGGATTTGCCGATTGACTGTTGCTACCATAGAAAGCTTGTTGAGGAGCTTGTTGTGGATCTTTATGCGCTAAATCCCTTGGCTGTGGAAGGAAGGCTTTCGGATCAAAAGTCTGTCCATAGGCTTGATTACGCGAACCTGTAGACTGACTTGATTGAACTGGTTGGGGTAGGAAAGGGTTCACGTTTGACACAAACGCGGTCTGCAGCTTCGGTTGCTGACTTGAGCTTGTACCTGCATTTATACCTCCAAAGTACATCTCAGGTTTTGTGGAGCAGAGACTCGTTGTGCCTTCCGGAGTTCTTCTTCATTCTTGTTCTCCAGTTTCTGCACAAATTCATAAATAGTTATTGAGTCCAAAACACCTGTATGTTTTAATAGATCAATAAATTGACCCTATTTTGGCGGTAAAGCATCAGCAAATCGCATCACAATCTCTTGTGGTGTTGCTAACACTTTATACGAGTACATCTCACTAAGAAGATGATAAAAATGAGTGGTCATATCATTTAAGGTTTCGTTCTCCATGAACATGAAACCTTCAAACTCTTTCTTGAGCAGATCATGCCAAATCTTCCTGGTAGCAGCGTTACCTTCAAAGTAAACAACACGGGGTAACCAAAGTTTCACTATCTTGATTAATGATTGAAAACAAGTATAAACATATACACACAATGCTCGTATGACTCAAACAAACTTGCTGTGTTCTTGTGTCTTAGTCTACACCAGAAATGCTAATTAGAGATCTCACCAAAAGATCAGTTTGCTAGCTCGTTCTTTCAGTCTGGTCAGTCTAACTCTCACACGCGAGTCAACTAGTTCACCCTCACTGAGAGGTGCATGTCTGCTTTAATATTTTTGTGCATGTGGCTCAGTGCATCAGCCTACGAGAAAGCAACAAGTTACTCAAAGAAAAGGTTGAAGCATAAAAGAAAGATATAGCTCAGCTCCACCTGGATGTAAACCAACAGAAATGTTGGGTCCATGATTACAAAACCAGATTAGAATAAAAAAACCATGGAATGCGACTTGGTAAGAGTTGAGCTAGGACTTCTTACTGGAAAATATCAACAAAACGAAGTTAATATAAAGAAGTTTGTTACATTCAGCAAGCTTGTTCAAGACGTGTGCAATGTGCAGCTGGCATATAAGGCAAACAAGGGGAAGGTTTGGATTCAATCAGTTTGTCCCACCGTATAATCACAACTACACAACAATGCCTAAAACCGATGAAGATATTGAGAAAGTACAACATATGGTGTATGGCAAACCCTGTGATTATACGTCAGACATACGGGAACCATCTGGTTCTGTTGACTCTTCTAAAGATTCAGTTGATAAAGAGAGATCTGCCGTGAACAAAGCTCCAAATGCGCAAACTGAACAATCTGAATTTCCTGCTTCAGATAAAAAGGTTCAGAGCAAGCTACAAGAGCAGAAACAAGTTAATCGGAGCCGAGGAAAGCAAAAGTCCAAACGTCAAGGACAGTCACGCTCTCCGAAATCATCAGTGGGCAGCAATATCCCTCACAAGGCTGGTGTTGTGAAAAATGCTTTTGTTAAGCCGGTCTTTAATGGCAAATGCAAAAAATATGCTTTTGACCGTGCTAGCAAATCTTTTGGAAAGGTTGGGGAGATTTCTGAACAAGAATTGCAGTCTAAACAAAAGAATAAGAATCCAAAGAAATCTCCACAACAGAAGAAGGCCCTTGCAAACGACAAGTACAGACATCCAAATTCATCTTCATCTACAAGAAACGTGCAAGGATATCAAGCACAGAAGGGATCAGCTCATCCTTCAAGGCCTGCACGAGCAAATCAAGCTGATCAGAATGCTTTACATGTGAAGAGACAAACGTGCTTCAATTGTGGCATTCCTGGTCACATTGCTCGAAACTGTACATGTGGTCCCCATGTTCCCTATCATGCTAAAAATCAGAAGGTTACATCAAAGAATAACAATCATTCTAAGCCGATGAAGGTATCATCACCTAAGGCAATGAAGAATGTGAATTCCAAGGTTAAACCATATGATGGGGATTGGAATGTTGCCAAAAGCAAACACAAGGCTGTTCAGAAACAAAAATCTTTTTCTAAAATGACTAAACCTGAAATAGCCACAGTTGCTCAATCAAACGCAACAACTGCGTTTGTTAAACCGAAATAGATTTTGAAACCCAAATCCAAAGCGGCAGCAACATCACCAATCCTTGAAACAAAAGGGGATTTGTGTTTAAAAGAAGTATCTTATTTTGATGCTGTAGGGAAACCCAGGACCACGATGGTCTTTGTCCCACTATCTTACTAATTGTAACATTTGTAAAAATCGGGTCTCCAAAACCCGCTCCGTTTTGTAATCAAGTACCAAGTTATAAAAGTTGCATTAATTATTTATGACTATTTTGAGTTAAAACGATACATAATTAATAAATAAACTAAACTATAAAAATTATATTTGATAAAAAGTTAAAATAAAATAAATAAAAAATATATGAAGCTGCCTGGACTCGAACCTGGGTCAGCCAAGACTCTTTAACAACTTAACATTCATTCCCTAAACCACTCCGCCACAATGTGTTTTCTGTTAACTCTAGGAACACAAATGAAACTTATACACAAACTCAGTTGAACCGATGGTGCCATCTGAAAAACGGTAATCGGCAAACCAATCGTCAAATCGTTGTTTAATTCACTTGTTCAGCTTATAACCGATGTATGACGGTTTCTAATCAAGTTAAAATTGATTGAACTTTAAGTCTCATCATTTTCGGTTTTTGAAACCGAAAGTTCATCAAAGTTCTGATTTAACTCAAGCTTCAGACCATTCTCGCGATTCAGAGCTATCATATCAATACTCAATTTCAATTTCGTCGCATTTTTGAACCACAAGATCATCTGAATCAGTTCGCCAGAAAATTTCTGCAAGTCACCGGAAAACCGGGACTCACATTCTCACGGTATTTCCTCCGACTCTTTCTGTTTAAATCATGTGATTAATCAGTCTCTAACACAACTCCACCATCAGAATCGATTCTAGTCAACGTTTATCGAAAATCTTATCTTCGCCGGAAAACTTCTGAAACTGCCGGAATCACACTGTGAACTGGTATGATATCCTAACTTCTTTTAAACCTTGTTTAAGTGACTCAACTTCATAAATAATCGATCAACGCTGTTAATTGGTTTCAACAGCCGGAGTTCACTTTCAGTACCGACGAACCTCCGCCGGATTTCTGTGAACAACATCAATCGGTATATTCTTTTCCTTAAACTCTCTTCATTCTCTACTTTTAAATTACTGTTAATGTCTGAAAATTGTATAAGTCATAAATCAATCATAACAAGTCGGATTATGCTGGCTGTGTAAATCGACGAAGAAGATGAAGTCATAACATAACATAAGATTAATTAAAAACGGTATTTTAAACAGGTTAGACACACAGTCCAGCGGTGGACTGTGTGCAAATTACACACACACGTCCCGAGTTCGATTCCTGCTACACGCACGCCTTGTGTAATAACATGCCTTTTTGATCAAGAACTAAACCGGGTTAAAACAGATAGTTGTTAAGTATAATAAAAACCGAGATAATAACCGGGTTAGACACACAGTCCAGCGGTGGACTGTGTGCAACATGAACTACACGTCGCGCGTTTGAAACTCGTCACGAGCACCGGTCCGATTGAATTAAAACGTTTTTGCAAATAAAGGAAATTTCGGTTAAATCGAATAAGTGTATAAATATAATTAAAAACGAGATTATATCGGGTTAGACACGTAGCTCAGTTGGTAGAGCTGCGTGAACGCGAACGGGAGGTCGCCGGTTCGAATCCCACCCGACGCAGGTTTATTCGCTGACCGAACCGGTCAACGGTCAACGGTCAACGCTTAAAAAAATAATATTTTTTTTATTTTTATTTATTTAATTTAATTTAAAAATCAATTAAAAATACTTAAAAATAACATTTTTAAAGATAGAAAATAGCCATAAACTCACAAAAATATATCTAAAAATTTCATTAAAATCCTTAATAAAAATCCATCCATTTATTATATTTTTCCATTATTATTTAGGTTAGTATTCCTCGTTGATCCGCTCATCTAAATCATGCGCATCTCACCATCTCCAATCCAACGCCCCCAATGTGAGTGAATCTTACAAATTCCCCGTTTTAATCACGTTTTTGGGTGTATCATGTATCTTTGTTTATATACATATTATAACTAAACCATTGTGCATACATCATATCATGAACATGTGTATCTAGTTTGTTGCTGTTAAGTAGTTATTATTGGATGCAATTTATTATTTCAGTACATGCAATTGCCGAGGCCGCCGCTCCCCATTTATGCGCGTTGAGCTTGTTCCCCATTTTATTATGCGGTTGAACCTGGCGTGCCCGCATACGATCGGCTCCGTTTGATTGAGCCTTGATCGCACAGTTCATTTTACATTTTCAGTAAATGCAATACGATCGCTCCGTTTGATTGAGCCTTGATCGCACAGTTCATTTATGTTAGTTATCGTATGATATTGGTATGTTCATGTATGCTGCAATGTGTTATTGTATGTTATAGTTGAGACTACTAATTGCCATTACTTGATTACTTACATTTGCTCATCTATGATTATGCACAATATTTCATTGATAAACTAAGCATAAAATCATTATCAAATGTTTATCTAATAAGGTTCACTCGCCAACTTATGTTGACCCAAAAACTCCCATTTTACACATGATATAGGTGAACCAGCAGCAGCTAGGAACACATAGGACCTGGATTAGAGGAATAAAACGATTTAGTATTGGGATTGTTATGTTTGGTTATTTCCTTTGTATTGAATGAACATGTTTGGATGGTTGAAAATGTAACTTTGACTTTATTAATTATGAAACATAATAGTAAATGTCATGTGCTTTGGTGATAACCCAATTATGCCCCGACTCTTATTTCCGCTGCGGGTCGGTGTGTGACAGATTGGTATCAGAGCCATGACTATAGGGATATAGGATAGGTTATTAGACCCTTAGAGCCTATACTATAGTCGATTAGAAACTTATAAGAATTTTGTGTGTTATATGCCAAATTTCATGATGTTATTATGTTTTATGTTAAATGTTACATTTGATATTGTGCAAGCATGTTCATAAGTATGTATTATCATATAATGCCTATCATGAAATCGTATGCTCATAACATATCACACCCATGAAAGCACACACCACATCATGATTGTTTTTACAATGATTTTCGTGTTTTCAAATCTCATCAAAGTGAGTTCTCATGACGGGCATGTAGTAACTGGAAGGATACCAGTACCGGTAGTCGGAACGTTCTGTCTAGGCTGGCATTCGTATAAATCCAAAATAAAGGACCAGTTTGCCTACCTGGGGACTAACGATGAGAGTACGAAGTACCTATTAGGCCAAAGCATGCTATACCAAACGTCGTGTGAGCTAATCCCACTTTGAGTTGTCATTGTGTCTACACCTGGACACGTTCCGACCAAACATCTCATGAACATATTTTGTGGTTTGCATTCGGGGGATGCGAGTGTTAAATTGCCAATACTAATGTGAATCCTACCAAGCCAATAGCCATGGGGGCCCACATGACTATATAGGTGAAGGTATGGGGGACATTTGAGGCCCAACATGAGCGAACCCAAGACATCCTATGGATGTAGTTGCATTATTGAATTTTATGTTATTTTCATTTTCTTAAAGACACATGACAGCTAAAAAAAAAACACCATAAACTCACAATCTTCTCATTTTATGATCCTGTAGATGTCGTCTAGACAGCATCGAAGGAGTAAAAGATCGGGAAAGTCTCAGGAACGTTTGGCCACTCATATGGCGAAACAAATGGCCACGATATTGCCTGACATCGTGGTACAAGTACAACAAGCCCTTGCTACAAATCCTACTAACCCTCCTCAACAACAGGACCAGAACATCGACAACCCTCCTACCAACAAGTGCTCTTACAAACATTTTAAGTCCTGTGATCCTCCTAAATTTGAAGGGACAGAGGGTGTCACTGCTCTCCTACATTGGTTCGAGGAGATGGAAAACACCTTCCTAAACTGCGATTGTCCTGAGGATCGCAAGGTTCGTTACGCCACCGGGAGACTACTTGGTGTAGCTCTCACTTGGTGGAATACTGAGAAAGGGAAGAGGGGAACTGAAGATGCGATGGCCTTAACTTGGGAGGAGTTAAGGGAAATCATGACTAGGCGTTTCTGTCCTAGAAGTGAAATTAAGAAGTTGGAGGATGAATTTCATGCCTTAAAGCAAAAGGAGGGTGATCACTCTACTTACAACAAGAGGTTCTTGGAGTTGAACCAAATGGTTCCAAATTTATTCACTCCAACCTATCGTCTGATCGAGCATTATATTCGAGGACTTCCCTCGAAAATCCAAGATTCAGTTCTCAGCGTTTCACCGGTAACACTTGAAGCTGCCATGGAGTTGGCAACTGAACTGACCGAAAACCGAATTCGCAATGGGAAGTTCAAAGAAGGGAAGAAGAAAGCCCCTGTTGAGGGACAAACATCAAACCACCCCATTCCTTCCTCTAAGTTTGCTAACAAGAGGAAGCGTAACACCAGGAATTTTGCAGTTACCCAAACCAACACCCCTATTCCTGCTGCACCCATCACTCAAGTCACTCCTTCACCCGCGCCATACAGAAGACCCTACATAGGCCCATTACCAAAATGTAACCGTTGTCAGTATCACCACTCCCCTGATCATCCTTGCCAATACTGCACCGGCTGCGGTCGCGCAGGACATACTGTTCAAAACTGCCGCATGCCTCAACGAACAAACCGCCACCAACCTTTAACCCAAACCCACCAACAGTTAATGGGTCAAGCACAACAACAACTACCATTACCACCCACCCAACATTTAGCCCAAACATACTATCAACCCAATTACCCTATGGGCCAACCTATGCGGGCTTGTTTCAATTGCGGCGACCCAAGTCATTTCAGAAACACATGTCCAAGGCTGGTTAATATTATTCATGCTCAGGCCCAAGCCAACCCTGTGAATCAAGCGAACCAAGCTCCTCCACCTGCAAGAGGAAGAGCTTTCAATATTAACGCGAACCAGGCCAGAGCTGACGGCAATGTGGTCAACGGTACGTTTCTTATAAATGGTAGATATGCCTCTATGTTATTTGATACTGGTGCGGATAGAAGTTTCGTGTCATTAGAATTTGAACCTATCTTAAGCAAAAATCGGGATAAGCTCACGGAATCCATAACGGTAGAAGTTGCGGACGGGAAACCAGTTTCATTAGACTCTATATTACGCAACTGGACACTCACCTTAAACGACCACGATTTCTCAGTCGACCTTATTCCTATGAAGCTGGGAAGTTTCGACATCATAATCGGTATGGATTGGCTCAGTCAACATCATGCGGAAGTTGTATGTCGTGAAAATTTATTCGTATTCCTCTTTCAAACGGTCAGACTCTTCGAATCATTGGAGAAACCTCGTCGAAAGGGCTCAGCTTAATGTCTTGTCTTCAAGCTCAAAAATATCTTCGCAAGAATTATGTCGCGTTTTAGCCCATATCATCAAGAAGGGGACCACAGAGAAGAAACTTGAAGATATTCCTGTACTAAAAGACTTTCCACAAGTTTTTCCTGACGACATTTCAGGACTTCCTCCAGTAAGAGACGTCGAATTCCGTATTGATCTTATACCTGGTGCTACACCAGTTGCAAAGTCTCCATATAGGTTAGCCCCCTCTGAAATTCAAGAGCTAGCCAGTCAATTACAAGAGTTGACTGACAAGGGTTTCATACGACTTAGCTCATCGCCTTGGGGTGCACCTGTCCTTTTTGTAAAGAAGAAAGATGGATCTTTTCGTATGTGCATCGACTACAGAGAGCTCAACAAGTTAACCATCAAAAATCGCTATCCTTTACCTCGCATTGATGATCTTCTTGACCAACTACAAGTTGCCAGCTGCTTTTCGAAAATCGATCTTCGATCTGGCTATCATCAGCTTAGAGTGCATGAAGAAGACGTCCCTAAGACTGCTTTTCGAACTCGTTATGGCCACTATGAATTCATGGTTATGCCGTTTGGATTAACCAACGCACCAGCTGTCTTCATGGACCTAATGAACAGAGTCTGCAAACCTTATCTTGATCGATTTGTTATAGTCTTCATCGACGATATTCTTATTTATTCAAAATCTAAAGCTGATCATGAGCGTCATCTTCGACTCGTTCTTGCACTCATAGAAAAGGAAAAGCTTTATGCCAAGTTCTCTAAATGTGAATTCTGGTTAAAAGAGGTGCAATTCCTCGGGCATGTAGTCAATGACAAAGGAATACATGTTGACCCTTCAAAAATCAAAGCAGTTCAAGAATGGCAAGCTCCACGTACACCAACTGAAGTAAGATCTTTTCTTGGACTAGCTGGCTATTATCGTCGGTTCATTTCAAACTTCTCTCGCATTGCTGTGCCACTCACGGCTTTAACCCATAAGGGAAAACCATTCGTATGGGGACCCAAGCAAGAAGAAGCTTTTCAAACTCTTAAACAAAAACTTTGTGATGCACCAATCCTCACTCTTCCCGAAGGTTGTGATGATTTCGTAGTCTATTGCGACGCGTCAGGGCAAGGATTAGGTTGCGTTCTCATGCAAAGAGGAAAAGTCATAGCTTATGCCTTGAGGCAACTCAAGACACATGAAAAAAACTACACCACTCATGACCTAGAACTTGGAGCCGTTGTATTCGCTCTTAAGATATGGAGACATTATATCTATGGTACTAAGTGTGAAATATACACTGACCACAAGAGTCTTCAACATATCTTCAATCAAAAAGAGTTAAATATGACGCAACGAAGATGGGTCGAACTCCTGAATGATTACGAATGTGAAATTAGATACCACCCTGGTAAAGCAAATGTGGTGGCTGATGCACTTAGTCGAAAGGGTTATGCGAACTCCATTCATCTTCTACGTTCGCAAATTATAACCGACATTAAAGATCAAATTCGAGAAGCTCAACACGTTTCAATAACAGAAGAAGATGTACGAAAAGAGATGTCCTGTGGAGCCGAGCTAAAACTTGAAACTACATCAGACGGTATCCTGTATTACCTAGATCGTATCTGGATTCCTAACCACAACAATCTTCGTGAAACTCTTATGAATGAAGCTCACAAAACGCGATATTCTATACACCCAGGAGCCGATAAGATGTATCAAGACCTACGATACACCTATTGGTGGCCTGGAATGAAGAAGGATATTGCCGTTTTTGTTTCCAAGTGTCTCACATGTTCCAAGGTGAAGTCTGAACACCAAAGATCCTCAGGACTTCTAGTCCAACCAGAAATACCTGTATGGAAGTGGGAAAATATAACCATGGATTTCATTACCGGGTTACCTCGCACTTCTGGTGGGTATGACACTATATGGGTGATTATAGACCGACTTACAAAATCAGCTCACTTTATTCCTATCCGCGAAGATTTCAAGAACGAAAAGCTTGCAAGTATTTATATCAATGAAATCGTGAGCCGGCATGGGGTACCATTAAGTATTATTTCTGATCGTGATGGTCGTTTCACCTCACGTACATGGCAAGCAGTACAATCCGCTATGGGCACACGATTAGATCTCAGTACCGCCTATCATCCTCAAACTGATGGACAGTCTGAGCGTACCATTCAAACTCTTGAGGATATGCTTAGAGCATGTGTCATAGACTTCAAGGGAAATTGGGACGCCCACCTACCATTAGTTGAATTTTCGTACAACAACAGCTATCATTCGAGCATCGGCATGGCACCTTTTGAAGCCTTATATGGTCGTAAGTGCCGATCTCCTGTATGTTGGCACGAAATTGGGGAAGCACAAATTACTGGTCCAGAATTGATCCAAGAAACCACAGATAAGATCCATCAAATTCGAAACAATCTTCTAGCAGCTCAAAGTCGACAAAAGAGTTATGCAGATAAACGACGGAAGCCCTTGGAGTTTAACATTGGTGATCATGTGCTTTTAAAAGTATCACCGTGGAAGGGAGTAGTTCGTTTTGGTCAAAAGGGGAAGCTAGCACCACGTTACGTAGGACCTTTCAAGATACTCGAAAGAGTAGGTCCTGTAGCATACAAGCTTGACCTACCAGAAGAACTCAACAGGATTCATCCCACATTCCACGTGTCGAACTTGAAGAAGTGCCTCGCTGATGAGAATCTCCATATTCTGCTGGAAGATATTCAGATTGATGAATCCATGCATTTTATTGAAAGACCAGTGGAGATCATGGACTACAGGGAGAAGCGTCTTCGACGAAGTCGCATTCCAATTGTTAGGGTACGCTGGGAGTCGAAACGGGGACCTGAGTTTACTTGGGAACGTGAAGACTCAATGCGTGAAAAATACCCGCATCTTTTTCCTACTACATCAACTACTTAAATTTCGGGACGAAATTCCTAAAAGTAGGGGATACTGTAACATTTGTAAAAATCGGGTCTCCAAAACCCGCTCCTTTTGTAATCAAGTACCAAGTTATAAAAGTTGCATTAATTATTTATGATATTTTGAGTTAAAACGATACATAATTAATAAATAAACTAAACTATAAAAATTATATTTGATAAAAATTTAAAATAAAATAAATAAAAAATATATGAAGCTGCCGGGACTCGAACCTGGGTCAGCCAAGACTCTTTAACAACTTAACATTCATTCCCTAAACCACTCCGCCACAATGTGTTTTCTGTTAACTCTAGGAACACAAATGAAACTTATACACAAACTCAGTTGAACCGATGGTGCCATCTGAAAAACGGTAATCGGCAAACCAATCGTCAAATCGTTGTTTAATTCACTTGTTCAGCTTATAACCGATGTATGACGGTTTCTAATCAAGTTAAAATTGATTGAACTTTAAGTCTCATCATTTTCGGTTTTTGAAACCGAAAGTTCATCAAAGTTCTGATTTAACTCAAGCTTCAGACCATTCTCGCGATTCAGAGCTATCATATCAATACTCAATTTCAATTTCGTCGCATTTTTGAACCACAAGATCATCTGAATCAGTTCGCCGGAAAATTTCTGCAAGTCACCGGAAAACCGGGACTCACATTCTCACGGTATTTCCTCCGACTCTTTCTGTTTAAATCATGTGATTAATCAGTCTCTAACACAACTCCACCATCAGAATCGATTCTAGTCAACGTTTATCGAAAATCTTATCTTCGCCGGAAAACTTCTGAAACTGCCGGAATCACACTGTGAACTGGTATGATATCCTAACTTCTTTTAAACCTTGTTTAAGTGACTCAACTTCATAAATAATCGATCAACGCTGTTAATTGGTTTCAACAGCCGGAGTTCACTTTCAGTACCGACGAACTCCGCCGGATTTCTGTGAACAACATCAATCGGTATATATTCTTTTCTTAAACTTCTCTTATTCTTCTATTTTAAATTACTGTTAAGTCGAAAATTATAAGTCAAATCAATATACAAGTCGGATTATGCTGGCTGTGTAAATCGACGAAGAAGATGAAGTCATAACATAACATAAGATTAATTAAAAACGGTATTTTAAACAGGTTAGACACACAGTCCAGCGGTGGACTGTGTGCAAATTACACACACACGTCCCGAGTTCGATTCCTGCTACACGCACGCCTTGTGTAATAACATGCCTTTTTGATCAAGAACTAAACCGGGTTAAAACAGATAGTTGTTAAGTATAATAAAAACCGAGATAATAACCGGGTTAGACACACAGTCCAGCGGTGGACTGTGTGCAACATGAACTACACGTCGCGCGTTTGAAACTCGTCACGAGCACCGGTCCGATTGAATTAAAACGTTTTTGCAAATAAAGGAAATTTCGGTTAAATCGAATAAGTGTATAAATATAATTAAAAACGAGATTATATCGGGTTAGACACGTAGCTCAGTTGGTAGAGCTGCGTGAACGCGAACGGGAGGTCGCCGGTTCGAATCCCACCCGGCGCAGGTTTATTCGCTGACCGAACCGGTTAACGGTCAACGGTCAATGCTTAAAAAAAATAATATTTTTTTTATTTTTATTTATTTAATTTAATTTAAAAATCAATTAAAAATACTTAAAAATAACATTTTTAAAGATAGAAAATAGCCATAAACTCACAAAAATATATCTAAAAATTTCATTAAAATCCTTAATAAAAATCCATCCATTTATTATATTTTTCCATTATTATTTAGGTTAGTATTCCTCGTCGATCCGCTCATCTAAATCGTGCGCATCTCACCATCTCCAATCCAACGCCCCCAATGTGAGTGAATCTTACAAATTCCCCGTTTAATCACGTTTTTGGGGTGTATCATGTGTCTTTGTTTATATACATATTATAACTAAACCATTGTGCATACATCAAAATCATGAACATGTGTATCTAGTTTGTTGCTGTTAAGTAGTTATTATTGGATGCAATTTATTATTTCAGTACATGCAATTGCCAAGGCCGCCGCTCCCCATTTATGCGCGTTGAGCTTGTTCCCCATTTTATTATGCGGTTGAACCTGGCGTGCCCGCATACGATCGGCTCCGTTTGATTGAGCCTTGATCGCACAGTTCATTTTACATTTTCAGTACATGCAATACGATCGGCTCCAGTTTGATTGAGCCTTGATCGCACAGTTCATTTATGTTTAGTTATCGTACGATATTGGTATGTTCATGTATGCTGCCATGTGTTATTGTATGTTATAGTTGAGACTACTAATTGCCATTACTTGATTACTTACATTTGCTCATCTATGATTATGCACAATATTTCATTGATAAACTAACCATAAAATCATTATCAAATGTTTATCTAATAAGGTTCACTCGCCAACTTATGTTGACCCAAAAACTCCCATTTTACACATGATACAGGTGAACCAGCAGCAGCTAGGAACACATAGGACCTGGATTAGAGGAATAAAACGATTTAGTATTGGGATTGTTATGTTTGGTTATTTCCTTTGTATTGAATGAACATGTTTGGATGGTTGAAAATGTAACTTTGACTTTATTAATTATGAAACATAATAGTAAATGTCATGTGCTTTGGTGATAACCCAATTATGCCCCGACTCTTATTTCCGCTGCGGGTCGGGGTGTGACACTAATCTCCTTATTTCTCAGGAACAACCAAGGAGGAGCTATTAACAATCTCTGGAGTGTTGATAGCGGTTTTTCCAGGGATATGAAGGATAACATCTCACTATTGCAAAAAGGTTCAAATTTTTACGATTGTGATGTTTCCTTTGGAAGAGATGAGGTAAGAAAAGCTCAGCAAAAAGGTTGAAATTTGAATTTCGTGCTTTAATTTTGAAATTGATTAGTTTTTAATCTAATGACGGAACGGTTAAGCAAAAACAACAAAAATATTTTCCTTTTCCTTTTGTTTAAAACTTTATGCATATGTTTTCTTTATTAGGTAAATTTGTGCATAAAGTATGATGCACAAATTTAGGGGGGAAGAGGCGATATATGTATATATGTATTGTTTGAGGGGAGAAAATAAGAAAAAATACAAAAACATTATTTGAAAAACAGAAAAATACAAAAAAAATTCTTGGGAAATGAAATGAATATTCGTGATAAAGGGCGTGACTGACACATGTAAGGTGTCATAGCTGAAAAGACTAGGATCTAATGTGATATGTCGGTAGGCTTTACGCTCAAAGTGATTAAAAGTTACTAAGTTATATAAACATAACGAACTATGTATCTTGTGGGTAAGCTATCATCGACGTATGATTTGTGGTCTTAAATCCTGTGTTGATAGATAGCCAACATCTAAGGTTTCGGGTCTTTATGCTGTAGAGTCATCCGAGGATATCTTGGCTGCCCTTCTGTTGCATCCAGATTATATGCAGACCTAGGCACAGTCAGGATATGTTTAAAAGTGCCAAAAATAGGCCAAAACCTTAAACGAAAGGAAATCTCATAATGAGAAAATTCCATGAATTCAAACATACCAAATAAGGTATTTGCCTAACCCTTGTTAGATACTATTGGTCTCTCTGCTGTACAGAAGTACTGACTTGTTCACCAATAGTTTGACGTTGTAAAAATAAAGGATGATCTCAGTATACTCACTTGCTACAATGAATCGTTATGCTTACCTTGATCCGCGGGGTATGTCATGGTATGGGACGCATGGGTATTATAGCATAATACTACCTTAAGCATATCACGAAGTTGAAAAATGAAAGCTGAGCGTTAAGTTTAAGTGGACAAACATATTGGCAATCACTTAGACCAGTCTGAATAAGTTCGTACTGAAAAGTGTTCCTTGGTCCACCTGAAAACGATTTTGATCCCATTGCAATTGTATAGTTGTAACTATTAAGTTTGTTTCTTTGTTTTATTTGTGTTTCCGTTTATATTCTTATATTTAAAAGAAATATTAAAAAATTAGAAAATTTAAAAATCCAAAAATAGAGTGCTTTATTTGTTTTATTAAAAAAATTATTAACCGTTCTTGAAGATTTTACTAATCATCAAGGATGAAAGAAATTTGAATTTCGATCCGAGTACAAGTACTTGGATGTACCAAGTGTTCATGTGGTACTCTCCCTGTTGCATAAGAATGTTTGCTTATAAATGTCTGAGAATGTTGAGATCTTGATTTGGATCAAGAAACAGGGATTGCTGAAGATTGAGATGCTGTTAGTTGCCGACAAAGCAAGAAGCATCACAATAGCAAAGTGTACCTGAGTCAGAAGAAAAAGACCCGGTGCTGAGAGTTCGTTACCAGATTCCAGTCATCGTCTGACAGTGATAGTACATTTGAAGAAGTACCTGTGAACCTGCTTGCTTGAAAGAGAATGATTGAAGAAGAAAAGAGCTGCTGAGGTTCCTCCTCTCGCATTATTTTTGACAAAGATGTTTCAAGCAAAGCGGATCGAGATCCTGATATGAAGCTAACCACAATAGCAGAAGAAAGAGACCCGATGCTGAGAGTTCTTTGAAGAGTGAGGTCCTAGAAGTATGAGACTGATTTCCACAACACTTACGGCACAACGACAACCATAGATTCTGTTGAAGATGTTGCTGAATTTGCACTATGAAGACAATTTGATGCATCAGTCTAGGGGGAGATTTTTAGGTCCTAGAAGTGTGAGACTGAAGCATCAAATATGCGCAACGGTCTATGGTAGCTAACTGGGCTTAACTGAGTTAGTTTGTGTCAGGTTTGGACCTTTATAGGTCATTTGGGCATGCCATAGGCCATGTGGGCCAGGCAAGCCCATAGGCAAGCCCATTAGGGTTATGCCTTACACTAGGTATAAATAGAATATTATTTCATTTCCTAGGGTTAGACTTTTGGAGACTTATGGGTTTTCTCTAGAGAACCTCCATCTTGTACCAGACGGTTTTGCTTGTTCAAGTAATAGAATCGTGTGCAAGGTGTTAAAGTGATTTCATTATTGTTCTTCATTGTTTCGATCATTTCCTGAATCATCATCAAGTTTGGATTCCGCCCATCCTTGGTGATTGTGTGATATCAGTGTTAGATCTGGATTATCGGGACATACAAAACCTCCAGAATGTGGAACATTCTCTTGTGATTGGAAAGTAACACGATTTTGGCATCGGTGAGGTGTTTTCTCACGAGTATCATGTGTTTGCGAAGAACTTTCCAACTCACGGCCAGGGCAAATATTGAATGGTTCATCTCATTGATCCTGACGTTGTTGATTATTTACACTTGGTTTGAGAACAAGTTTTGTTTCTCGTTTAACCACATTATGTCTCTCAACCTTTTGAGTTTTTCCATGTTTCTTTTCAACATTAGTTGTTTCAGGTTGTGGTTTTTCAACAAAAGGCTTTCTTTGATCAGGATCAACAAGAGATTTGCCCTTGTCATTTGGATAATCCACAGCCAAATGTCCTTTCTGATGATACTTATAGCATTTTCAGATTTTAGCAACATTCTTTGGACGTTCCTGCTGACTGGTCGAAGGTGTTGAAGCTCTTGTGGGATTATCAAAATTTGAGTGACAAACGTACAATTTGACCCCTTTTCAAATTTCTCTACCTCTTGATTAAAATCTTCTCCTTTAACAAATTCAGTTTTAGGGATATTTTTCTTAATTCTTTGAGGTTTCCCACAAGATTTGGATTTTGAGTTTGTATTTTGAACTTGATTAAAAATTTCTTAGATCTTATTGCTTATCAAGTTTTCAATGTTTTCAAAATTTATTTCACTTCCCTTAGTGGCTTCGCTCATCTTCGACTATTCTGAATCTGAAGCAACTTCATGCTCAGATTCTGACCCACTTTGTGGCTCAACAGTTAGTGGAGTCGTTGGCACAAATTTTGCCAATTCAGGATCAATGCTTTCCATCGAGTTATAATTGTGATTGGTCGGAGGAGCCACATTACTATACCCGATGCCAAACAATTCTTCCTCAGTATCTTTCAGACGTTGGTTGTTTATGTAGAGATTCATCAAGTATCTTCAGACGTTGGTTGTTTATGTAGAGATTCATCAACTCTGATGAATTTCCAAATTTTTCAATTTTTCTTTTCAAGTCTAGAATAAGATTATCTTTTCCAAAATGATTTTTTTCTTTTTCAAAACACAATTTTGATTTAGTTCAAGTTCATATTTTAATTCTTGATTTTTAAGAGTTGCCACAGCCACAAGTCTCTCAAATTCAGAGATATCATTTTTCAAAGCCTTTATCTTAGTTCGATGTTCCTTATCCGAACAAGACAAGACCGCAATGAGTTCTCTGGATTTTTCTAGATCTACAATCAAATTTGCATTATGAAGTGCATATCTGTCAATCTTAGCAACAAACTCTACACATCTAGCACAACGCTTATCTACAAGATTCAGATGTACCTCAATTCCTGCCATGAATGCTAAATCTTCTTTTTCCATACCATTTTCTTCCAACTTCTGAGTTTCTGCAGCGGCAAATGTCTGCATTTCAGCATTAGAAATCCTGAACTCGAAACATTCATTCTTTTCTTCAGAAACATAATCTTCTGATTTTCCTGATGAAGCTACATTCAAATCTTCTTCAATTTAAGCAACTTTGCTCACTTCCATTTCTTCACCCAAAACATCTGCTACAACACCAAGTTCATCCATACTTGCTTCTTCTATAACCTCAGCACAAACTTCTTCTTCAATTATTTCAGCCATGAAGGCTTGTGAAATAATGGCTCCCGATAGGTTCTCCAAGGCACAACTCCAATCATAAGGTTC
Source organism: Scalesia atractyloides (assembly GCA_947069175.1). NCBI lineage: Eukaryota > Viridiplantae > Streptophyta > Magnoliopsida > Asterales > Asteraceae > Scalesia > Scalesia atractyloides. The sequence continues at coordinate 49,582,257 of CAMTDV010000020.1, forward strand.
GGTTACTTCTTGAATGGGTTGAACAACCAACGCATTATTTTTTGATGGAACAAGGTTATATGAAGCACTCGATCTAAAATTTGAGGTTGAAGCTGTAGATGAATTTGACCGAGACCTTGAACTGTTTACTATGTTAGAACTTTCCATCTTCAGCTTTCGACAATCTCTAGCATAGTGCCCATAAATACTATAGTTGTAACACTTCACCTTTGACATATCAATTCCTATTCGAGTCTTAGTTTGACTACCTATGAACTTCTTACTTGTTTTCAAAAGGAACTTCTTTGTTCTTCTAACCAATAATGCCATATTAAGCTGAAGATCAAGCTCCTCCATTTCATCTTGGTCTATTTGGTCAAAATCTTCATCAAGGCTCGATTGTTCTACAAGCTTCCCAAGGCAAAGTTTTCATAAGCTGTCATGAAAGATGCCAAAAGGCTCATATTTTCTTCAATTAATTTTAAGCAAGTAGGATCCAATTTTGGAATGTTGAAGCTAGTTGCTTGAGATTTTTGACTTCCACCAGATGAGTACAATCCTTAATTTAAAGTATTAGCATTGCTTGAATCATTAGTGCTGTTGCTTACAAACGCATGATGTCATGCGGAGTTGTCATTTCCAGAATATAGAGCAACACCAGCACCACCACTGTTTTCCTTGTCTGTTCGTTTAGAAGCTTTATACAGCTGAGGATCTTGAATCTTCTCAAAGTCAGATGCTTGATCTTCCATATTCCAAGCGTATCCCTTCAGCTTTTGCACGGCTTCCTCTAAGGTCATTTCGTCATATAGAACACCTTCTCTGATCAACTCAGTGTACATGTTCCATTCTCTTGGAAGGCAATTCAAGAAGTTCTCAACTTTCTCAAACTCAGTGTAAATACCTTCCGCACTTCGTTCAAGATCACTCAACAGGTGATAAAACCTATTGACAATGTCGTCAAGCGATTCATTCTTTAAAGCCTTGAACACAATGAATTGAGTCTTCAGACGTTCTAAGCGTCGCTTCTTATACATAGCATTTCCTTCGTAACGTTCGACCATGCTATCTCATAATTGTTTGAATTACTTCTCTTATGGAAAGAGTGAAGTATTGATTATGATATAGCCATGGTTATCAAAGCAATTGCCTTTTCTTCCCAATCATAGAATTTTTTCTAGTTCTCAATGAGCGCCAAATAAAAGTTTTAACCGGTGTAGCCCCACATCCTTTTAAAATACACAACCAGATCCTAATATCCTTAGCTCTCACATACCTTTCAAAATGTTCCTTCCATTCAGGAAAATCTATTTCATTTATCAAAAGAGGAGGTTTGTCGTTACTCCCCACTTCAGCAATGTGCCTGAGGTTTTGCACTATGGAGGTCAAATTGTTTGCCATTTGAGTGAATCTAGGGAGTATTAGAAAGTTCAAAGTGGGTTATAGTGGTATTCAATAGAAAGTTTTGCTTGAAAAAGTTTCCGAGGCTAGAAATTTCGGAGAACAAAAGTTAACTTAAAAACACAGAGTGAAATGTTCGGAGAATTATCAAAGGGTAAACCCGGATTTATAACCTGATTTAAACACACAAAATCGGACACCTCACAAGAGTCAAAATCGGAACCTAAACTACAAGAATGTTTAAATTCGGAAAACCACACAAGATCTTAAACTCGGACTGAGTTTAAGGACCCCAAACTCGGACTAAATAAAAGAGTAGTTAAACTTGGACTAAATCTCAACATCTTAAACTCGAAAACTGTAAAGTTTAAAACACTAACTCAAATCCGTAGATACTAAAACCTGGAGAAAGTAAGCACTCATAAACTCGGAAGTCTATGAGAGGTTAAACTCGGAAGGACTCTCAAATCTGGAAAAATGTCAAATACGGAATTACGAATAACTTGTAATCCAGACAGATTATCCCCAATGTGAAAGAACTAGCTTCCGATATCTCACCAATGTGACTGCACTCTTGATCAACATTAACCCGGAAACTCAAATAGTAAATCAAACTCGGAAAAACTTTTTAATGATCAAATAAGGAATCTTTTACCAGCCTTCAAAAACCCAGCAAGAACTTCATAAACCTTTGTAAAACCCAGATGAAGATCAAAACTAAAAAGGCTATTTCCTAATCAAAATCCATTATCAACTCACTAGAAATCAACAATGAATCATGAATAGATCACGAAAACTCACAAAGTAAGCACTAAACCCAATCAAAAGACAATTTTTTCTCACAAAAACCTTCAAACCAAGAACACCTATAGTAGTATGAGCACACTTCTCTGATACCACTTGAAAGGTCACCTAATCCTAGGATCTCACTCACGAATACAATCACTAGGTGTGCAGAAACCACCTAGCAATCACCACTGTAGGACAATGTAATAGGAAACAAGATTGATGAGAGAATCAAAGAATAAACAGAGTATTCTTTGATGTAGAAGATGAATGATGTCCACACACACAGTAGCCGCCAGACAAACACACATTGATGATTAGGATTTTCTTGGTGCACAAACTTTCAGCAAAAGAAATGTTGTCTTGTCTATTCCACTAAATGGTTATATACAAGATATATCCGGACACACATGTCTGGATAACAAAACAAGGCCCAAAGCCCAATACAAACACGCTCAGACTACCTAACATATGATAATTTCGGATAAATAGTTGAAGTAAAATCCAGACTTGGGAAGTACATATCAAAGTCCAGAGAACACAAACTCGAAACATATCTATAAACTTAGATTAGGTCTAACCTAATCTAGACACAGACATAAACTCAGAATAAACACTATGTTCGGACAAACTTATTGTAACACCTCGTAAATTTGTGTCCAGTAATATAATGATACGTGTCCATAGTCTCAATTGTGCCTAATATTGGTCGAGAGGGACTATTTATGAATTTATATGAAAGTTAAACATTATAAAGTCTGATAGAAAACACTGATGATAACCACTGCTAAGCTAACCACTACTAATAGAAACACTGAAGATAACCACTACTAACGGCTAACCATTACTGATAGAAAACACTGAAGATAACCACTGCTAAGCTAACCATTGCTGATAGAAAACACTGATGATAACCACTGCTAAGCTAACCACTTCTGATAGAAAACACTGATGATAACCACTGTAAGCTAACCACTGCTGATATAAAGCACTGATGATAACCACTGCTATGCTAACCACTATTGATAGAAAAACATTGATGTTACATCCTCTGTTAGACTTCAATAGAGCTTAAGACATCAGCATCGCTTTGTCTTCAACAGAGCTTTGCCTATAGCAAACCTTGGACATTTAGACTCTACTAAAACACTTATGATAACCACTGAGCTAATCCTTGCTATACGTTAAACATTACAAGGTCTAATGATACATCCTCTGTTAGACTTAAGTAGAGGTTTGTCTTTAGCAGAGCTTAGCTATACCAGACCTTGGACATTTAGACTTTGCTGAAACATAGATGATACATTATCTGTTGATTTTAGCAGAGCTTTGTCTTCAACAAATCTTGCTATAGCAGAGCTTAGACTTCAGCAGAGCTTTGTCTTCAACAAATCTTGCTATAGGAGAGCTTTGCCTTCAACAGAGCTTGCTATAGCAGAGCTTAGACTTCAGCAGAGAATTGCCTTCAACAGAGCTTGCTATAGCAGAGCTTAGACTTCAGCAGAGATTTGTCTTCAACAGAGCTTTACTGGGGCAGATGTTATAGTATATTTTGGTTTGTTGCCCACATAAAGCTGCCAAAAACCATTAACTCGAAACCAAGGGCTGCTATGACCCCTTGCACTCATTTTCCCACACTTTTTTTTGGTGTTAACACACGTTAGGACACTAATCCACACTTAGTAACACTTGTCACCAACTCCGTGATCCTAAAACACTATAAATACCCTTTGATTCATCAATTTTTCTTTCACACCACTACAAAACACTTCAAAGCAAAGTGTGAAGTTTTCTTTCTATCTTTCTTGGAGCTTGTTTCCAGCCTTTGGAAGCCTCCTATCTTGAGTTCTGAAAGTGTTCTTCAATAAAGTAAGTACTCTTTCTTGTTCTTTCATTATTTTAGCTATTTTGAGCTAAAAGTCAAACAGTTTGGCTTCCTGTTTGACTTTCGGTTCTAAACATTTTGGTCAAATCAAAGTTCAAATTGAACTTTTCAACGTGATTGTAATCACGGAGGTATTAATCCCTTGCGATTACACCTTTTGATTACCATGTTTAGTAGGCGAGATGACGAGTCAAAGTTTTACGAGTTAAAAGGAAAAAATGTGTATAAAAATGCATTTTATGACGAAAACGTGTTTGGGTATTAAAACTAAGGTTTTGACAACAAATCAGTTTTATAACATTATTAGACATGTTCAAAGATGTCTAACTCTCATTTCTAGTTTAAGAGCTTATTTCTTAGTCGTAAGTCAAGCGGCTTTACTACCACTTTTACTTTCGAATCTGACCCGTTTGGTCAATCTTAGGATTCGACCAAGCGCATTTTTATGACCATAATAATTTAGGGAATAACCCTCTAAGTTTATATGTTATAGTCATATAGTTTCATTAGTTATATGATGAGTCGATTTTATCTACTTTTAAAATGCCACAAACACCCTTTCGATACAAAAAATGGTTTAAACATGTAAGACCGTAGTTTTGATATCTAAACTAATATTATAACATAATCAACTTGTTTTAACATATAAGACTCATCATAGGACTTCTTTAACCATCCAAACCCATAGTTACGCTTGCGACCCTTAAAGTGACGTAAACCATTTTAACAAGTCGTAACGGGTCAAAGCACTTAGAAACTCTTCCAAATCAGAATGTAAGGTATTATAAACTATATCATACGAGTCCCAACACTCGTTTGGATTATAAGACCTCATTCTATCCAATCCTCCGATTAAAGTCTCGACACACTAACATAGTATTCCGATACATTAGGACACACTTGAACTCTTCAATCCTTGAGCTTTGTTTGATTATTTGAACAGACGTTTACACAATCCCAAGTGAGTACATAGCCCCCTCTTTTACGTTTTCAAATGTTTTGGGGTGATTCATATGTGCCTATCACTACATTGTTGTTTCATGACATTATATATGTTTTGCTTTTCTAGTACATATAGTACAGGGTTTCAAAGACATTTTGCTTCATATGTTGACTTAGCATACCTAGTACATGATTTCAAAGACATTTTTGCTTCGTATGTTGACATAGCATACCTTGTACATGATTTCAAAGACATTTTTGCTTCGTATGTTGACTTAGCATACCTAGTATATGAAAGACATTTTTTCTTTGTATGTTGACTTAGCATACCTAATACACGATTTCAAAGACATTTTGCTTCGTATGTTGACTTAGCATACCTAGTACACGATTTCAAAGACATTTTGCTTTGTATGTGTCGCACCCTGGTCGTAGCGGAAGCAAAAACGTTTGACTATGAGGTAATCATTGCATCCAATCATGTAAACAACTGTAAATCAACAACGATGTCGTGCTTATATTAGTTTGCAACCAATGTTTACAAGTTTCCAAAAGTGAAATCATGAGTTTCCAAACATAATCGCATTGTCATCCGAAATATGGTTTGAAATACATTACAACATAATAAAAGATTGTTTTCATCTTAAAAGCATGTTAAGGTTTTGACTCCTATATACCCATATGAGGTTGGGATATAAGAGGCAAATCCTCCGAAAGGTGGCGTCGTCGTCATGTCATTCCCATTTCCCGAAGTGTTCGACGGCTCAAGTCTTGCGTAGTGAACTACATGTAATTTTAAAAAGTCAACATAAAGTTGGCGAGTTCATGTAGTTATTATTTCGTATGAGATGTCTTGTTTGTAATCTAGTAATGAAATCTTAGTATGTTATTAGCATTCATGGAGTTTAAGGATCTATCAGTGTGTAGCTAGCACCCTGACATATGTGCCATAAGTAAATAACCAAACTGAGACAACTCTTAACATTAACTCGGATCACAAAAGCACTCCAAAAGGGTTAACAAACCAGGAGTGGAGCGCGTCTCAAACTCCATAGATCTAAACCTTTTGCACCTTGGTCACGAAGTGATTAATGGTTACTCTTGTCATCATCCTACTTACGCACATTGATTATGTTATCATATAACCCCATAGCTAACCTACCGTTTGTTATGACATGTATTTCCCCTCGATAGTTTCAAAACAAAACTTTGAAATAATTGAAAGGAGGGACATGAACTCACAGCTTTGCGTTTCGTACGTCGTATTTATCAAAGTTCGGTGTCCGTACACGTGTGTAACCTACATGTGTATTAACTTCATTAGACACCTAGGTCTTTTGGACCTCGTACTAGTTGTTCATCTTGAATTCTTGTTGTGTATATATGTATCACATTAGAACAACTTTTAATGTTATCATAGTGTTGGTAGTTTGTTTGTTCGATTAATATTTTTATACATATATTTATCAAATATATATACATTGTTATTCTTAGATCGTGTGTGAACGGGCCTCGCCCTTCACATGTCCTCGTGCCTTCCACGCGTGTCTTTGGGCCTAACCCATGTCATGTAAGTCATTGGGCCTAACCCAAGTCTTCATATGATTGGGCCTAGCCAATGTAATTTATGTCATTGGGCCTAGCCCATGTCTTTTTGTGATTGGGCCTAGCCCATGTATTTTTGTGATTGGGCCTAGCCCATGTAATTTATGTCATTAGGCCTAGCCCATGTCTTTAGGTGATTAGGCCTAGCCCATGTAATTTATGTCATTTGGCCTAGCCTATGTAATTTATGTGTTTAGGTCTAGCCCGCAAAATTATATGTTTGGGTCTAGCCCATGAACTTATATGTTTGGTCCTAGCCCATGAAATTATATGTTTGGGCCTAGCCCATGATTTATTTTTATATGCCTTTGGGCTTAGCCAATTCTTTCATTAATAATAGGCTAGCACATATATTTTTCTAAAGTCTTAAATATATTATAATGTATATAATATAAATTTTTACTAATATTAATCTTAAAGTATATATTATATATATTATATATATATATATACACTTGTTAAACTCTTGGGTGGTTAGTTTTTAACCGTTGTCATTAAAACTTCCTTAATGAACGGTTTAGGTCACTAATCGCGTTTAGTCCCTTTAATCATACTTTAATCACGATTAGATTTTTAGAAAATTTCGCCATATTTCCCCTAAACTATGGCGTTTTCCACGTTTTAAAAACGTATTTAAACCATGTTTAAACCCATAATCAAGATCTATTATCAACTTAAGATTACATACCACTTTGTTTACAACTTATGCACCTCATATTCCATGATCATTGTAAATATATTCTTACTAGTTTTCTTAAAAAGAATGAAATTTTTATATATTTATTAGAACCTTTAAGTGACCATTTTTAGTTACACCTTCAAATCATTATTTCCACCTTCATCTCCTTTTTTCACTACACTTTTAAGATGATTATAACTTAAATCATGGTGTTTACTTCTCATAAAGATCACACTCGTGCAATAAATCATTTTTAAGTTGTAGTAATCTTCATGGATCATTAGGTTGATGATCTTGTTTAGATTTAAAGATCACCATCTTTATATCATCATTATAGTGTTATACATACAAGATCATCTACTTTAAACACCTTAGTTTATCATAATCAACATAATCATGCTAACTAGTTAACACTAAAGCACATAATAAACACATAATAATCTTTGTTTGCTGTTATTATGAATGTGAGGTTTAGGGTTTTTAAGTTGTATTTTCTTTACTTTCAAGATGATCAACTTGTACTTTCTTAAACTAGGCATTATAACAAGCTTAAATATGAAGAAAAATTATCTTACAAAGTTGCACATGATTAGTGAATATTTAGAAGAAGATGAAGCTCCAAGAAAGCCCTAATGATCCTCCATCCTTGCAAGCAATTTGGATGATCTTGTAGTGGCCTAACTAAGCTTGATTTTGGTGATTTAAAGTTGAAGAAAAGGATGATGATGGTGGTGTTGAGCCGTGGAATGAGGGAGGAGTTGGGAGAGTTTCCTATGTTTTTTTTCTTTTTTGAAAAATGATATAAAGAAACATGATGATGATTTATATAAATCATCAAGTCAAAATCATATCATTCCACCATACTTAGATCTTTTATTTTTCAATATAAATCAAGTGGTGGGGGCCATTTGAAATCACCTACATGAGGGTGGGGGGGGGGGGGGTTAAGTATAAATATTATTTATAACATGTATTGAAAAATAGATATTTAGGTGTTTAGGTGAAGTATGGTGGTTAAGGGTTGATCGTGTATCATTAGCAAGTAATTAGGGTTTAGGGTGTTAATCAATGTTAATTAGTCCTCTTGACTAATTGGTATTAGTTTCGGATAATGAAAACGTCACTAGTTCACTCATCGGTACGATATCGGCTAATATGCAAATTTTATTATTTCGTACCAGGAGCTTTGGTTTTTGACCACCATAAGTGCCATGGCGTTTATTTAGAGCACTTCTGACATAGAAATATGATTAACTAGTTCATTAGTCGAGTATATGTTGAGTTTGGATGGCCGAAACGCTTCCCGTTGAATTATTCGCTCAATATCGGCACTTATATATTTTGCCATCGAACATTCCCGGGAGTTGTTTTTCCGTGACCTCAAGTTAGTTAAAGGGATTTTGGATCTCAAATGAAGCTTAACTAGCTCTCTAGATTAATGTATGAGGATATCGGCCATTGAAATCTATGTCGGTTTGACAATCGGTCGCTTTCCGGTCAAGTTGTGCACTGCTTGTCGTACGACCGGAAACGTTGTATTTTATGTATTTCTAATATTCTCATATTGTTTTATGGTGTTTATCATTGTTCTATTATTATTCTAGAATCCGGAAAATACCGAATTAATGGTGCAGACGAATTAAAATTGTCACCTTTTAAGTCGAAACGGACAATTTTGTAATTTAGGTGTTGTACAAGAAAGTTATATGTAATTTCAAGATGTGTTCCCACATTAGTGTTTTCATGTATCTATATGGACTCATTTATGACATTAGCATGCCATTATTCATTGTTCTGTTTTGTTTTAGCGGTTTTGCTGACATGAATAGTGCAACCGCGAATAGTGCGCCAACACTTTCTACCAACACTTTTAGGGTATAGTTTGATTTGTTTCGCGTCGTACGGAAACCAATATGTTATGGCATGATTCACTTTCCTACGCTTATGATATGACGTACGACTTAGTTATGTAATCAAAATACGATATAATGCATGAGATTATGTACTAAAAGTAGTGATTAGATTGTACGGAATTACTGGTTATTTGCTACTTGTCACATACTCTCTCTGTTAAAAAGAATTTTGTCCCGAAATTTACCTTGAGGCATCCTCTGAAGGAGTCACCTTGAACAGGTGGGGGTACTTTGTTTTGATTTGATCTTTATGTTCCCACGTATACACGGGTCCGTGATGCGAGTTCCAGCGAACTTTGACTAGTTTAATTTGACTTCTCTTGTCTTTTGAACTTTCCAGTCCATAACCTCAAGGGGTTCCATGGTAAATTGGAGCTTGTCATCAACATGAATTTCATCCGCCAAGATGATAACCGTGTCATTAGTCGGGCTTTTCTTTAGATTAGACACATGAAATGTGTCGTGTACATTGTGGAGTTCTTCTGGCAGTTTTAGCTTGTATGCCATTGTACCAACCTTTGCCAGAATTTAAAAAGGCCCAATGTATCTCGGGTTTAGTTTTCCACGCCTCCCGAATCTAGCTACGCCCTTCCAAGGCGAGACTTTTAGTAACACTTTGTCTCTGACCTCGAAGGATAATGGTTTGCGGCTCTAATCAGCGTAGCTCTTTTGTCTATCCAGAGCTGCTTTGATGCGCTCACAGATCTTGAATATTTTGTCTATGGTCTCTTGGACTAGTTCAGGACCAATGAGCTGTTTGTCACCGACTTCTTCCCAACATAGCGGGGATCGACATTTTCGTTCGTAAAGTGCTTCGAATGGCGCGGCCTTGATACTGGTGTGATAACTATTATTGTAGGAAAACTCTACCAATGGTAAATGATTATTCCAGTTTTCGCCCAAATCCATCACACAGGCCCGAAGCATGTCTTCCAATGTTTGGATGGTTCACTCGCTTTGAACATTGGTCTACGGGTGAAAAGCTATGTTTAAATCTAAGCCAGAACCAAAAAAAGTTTGAAATGATTGCAAGATCCGCGATAGAAATCGACCATCTCTATCAGAGATTATCGAGATTGGCACTCCATGATGTGCCACGATTTCCTTAAGATACAGTTCAGCTAACTTCTCGGTACTGTCTTTCTCACGGATGGATAAGAAAGGAGCTGATTTGGTTAACCGATCAATGATAACCCGAATTATTGCATGACCTCGTGAGGTTCATGGTAGTTTTGTAATAAAATCCATTGAGATTTGCTCCCATTATCAAACAAGAATCTCAGGTTGTTGTAATAAGCCAGATGGATTTTGGTATTCGACCTTGACCATTTGCAATAATTAGGCATTTCCCAACATAGGTCGCAATATCTCCCTTGAGATTAGGCCACCAATAATACTCCTTTAAATCCTGATACATTTTATCGGATCCTGGGTGTATCGAGTATGTTGACTTGTGTGCTTCGTCCAGCACCAAGCCTCGTAGATTGCCAAAATATTGAATCTAGATCCTTCCCATGAAATATAAAGTTCCATCCTTGTTTGTTCCATTTGTTTTTCCATTTAGCTTCTTGTTATGCATCGTGCACTTGAGTCGTAAAGTTCGTCAAAATAGTCATTTCTAAAGCTCGAATGTGTAAAGTTTTCGCTTGTTCCTTCCAGCTCAAAGCATCTGCCATTACAACTGCTCTGTACGGGTGATACTTGATCTCACAGTCATAATCATTTAACACTTCTACCCAACGCCGTTGGTGCATATTTAGTTCCTTTTGAGTGAATATGTGTTGAAGACTTTTATGATTTGTATGGTACACTTAGTGCCATATAAATAATGACGCCGAATTTTTAAAGAAATTACCCTGGACCTAGTTTTAGGTCATGAGTGGTATAGTTCTTGCGTGAACTTTCAACTGACGAGATGCGTACGCGATGACTTTTTCATGTTGCATTAACACGCAACCTAAGCCTTGATGTTATAATATCGGTGCCTTACATAATTATCCTTTAACACGTTGCATTAACACGCAACCTAAGACTTTTTCACAATACACCACAAAGTCATCGGTACCGTCTGGAAGTGATAATATCGGCGCCTTACATAATTATACTTTAATAGTTGAAATGATGATTCTTTCTTTTCTCCCCAATCGAACTTATTATCCTTTTGTGTAAGCGAGGTTAGTGGCTGAGCAACTTTTGAGAAGTTCTCAATAAATCTCTTGTAATATCCCGCTAAACCTAGAAATTGTCGTATTTTTGTGGGGGTTCTTGGCGCGGTCCAATTCTTTATAACCATGATCTTTTAGGGGTCGACATGTATCCCATTCTCGTTCACCACGTGACCGAGAAACTGTACTTAACGAATCCAAAATTTGCATTTCGAGAACTTGGTATATAATTGCTCCTTTTTTAGCAACCCCAGTATAGTTCTCACGTGTGGTTCGTGCTCTCCCTCGGTTCGCGAGTATATTAATATGTCATCGATAAATATTATCACAAACTTGTCGAGGTATGGCTTACATACCTGGTTCATCAAATCCAAAAATATTGCAGGGGCGTTTGTTAACCCAAAAGGCATAACAAGGAACTCGTAATGACCGTAGCGAGTCCTAAACTCCGTCTAGGAATACTTTCCTCTTGGATTCTTAACTGATGATACCCGGATCTTAAATGAATCTTTGGATAAAAACTCGGGACTTGTAATTGATCGAACAGATCGTCAATCCTCGGTAATGGGTACCGATTCTTGATGGTTAACTTGTTTAGTTCCCAGTAGTCGATGCACATTAGGAAGGTTCCATCCTTCTTTTTCACAAACAGCACCGGAGTTCCCCAAGGTGAGAAATTTGGTCTTATGAATCCTTTGTCTAACAATTGTTGAAGTCATGTAGATAGTCTTTGCATTTATGACGGAGCTTATCGGTATGGAGGCTTCGCTACTGGTGCTGTTCCTGGCACCAAATCAATGTGAAAGTTGGCGTGTCATTGCGGAGGTAATCCAGACAAGTCTGATGGAAAGACTTCGAGGGAATTCTATCACAACGGTTATTTCTTTAAGATTTGGCTCCTTAGTTTCCTTGTCGACTACGTGAGTTAGAAAGGCTATGCAACCTTTCTGTAAGCACTTCTGGCCTTCGTGTAATTAATGATTCGTAAGGGCATCTCGTGCTTCTCTTCGTGTACTACAATTCGCCTAGCAGGGGAATGCAGATAGTTTTCTCAGGACAACTACTTCCGTTCGGTTATACGTCAACAAGTCTATGCCAAACGCTACGTCGTAACAACCCAGATAACCAGGTAAAAGATTGATATTAAATTCTCGTTCTCCAAGTTCCAAAGTGCATCCTTTTATAACTTCCCCTGACTTCGAGGGAATTCCATCACAACGGTTATTTCTTTCAGTTTTGGCTCCTTAGTTTCCTTGTCGACTATGTGAGTTAGAAAGGCTATGCAACCTTTCTGTAAGCACTTCTGGCCTTCGTGTAATTAATGATTAGTAAGGGCATCTCGTGCTTCTCTTCGTGTACTACAATTCGCCTAGCAGGGGAATGCAGATAGTTTTCTCGGGACAACTACTTCCGTTCGGTTATACGTCAACAAGTCTATGCCAAACACTACTTCGTAACAACCCAGATAACCGGGTAAAAGATTGATATTAAATTCTCGTTCTCCAAGTTCCAAAGTGCATCCTTTTATAACTTCCCCTGACTTAACTGATTTACCGTTTGAAAATCCTATAGAATGAGGGAACGTCTATCTTACTTAACTCTAGGTCAAGTATATTTTGAATTCTATGGAGATGAACTAAAATCAGCACAAGTATCAAACAAGATGGATGCAAGATGTTGGTTGATAGGAAACGTGTCGGTGACCTTTTAATGATTCCTCATGGCTCAGGAATCAAAAAACAGTGCATCTCGGATCTTTGGTATTGATTTCGGACCATCTTGGACTACTGTTTCGAATTACATCTCGGATACCTCATTTTGAATTATATCTCAGATACCTCATTTCGGATGGATTCCCATCTTGGATCACCATCTCGGATAGCCATTCAGATTACCATCTCGAATCACCATCTTAGATAGCAATTCGGATTACCATCTCGGACTATTGTTTCGAATTGGGTAATGTCCCAAGTTGAACTCGAAAAGGTGGAAAGTTAACAAGCTAAGTAATAAAAGTTTTGGTACACAGAAATTGATCCATAAATAATTTAACAAACTGATTGCATGGTTAGAATCGTGTGATTTTTAGGACAAGAAAAAGGTTTTGGACATTATATATCATTGGATTCGTATCTAGGAGACGAGTCTAACGCTAATTCCCCATTAGCTAACTTGATAACTTGTCTAATTTACAAGACTCTAATTCGAGTATATGCTTAACACCTAAAGACACTAGCTAAGCTCGATGTTGGTATCAAAAGTATTGACACCTAGTGATTGTTGAGTAGAACATATGCATGACGACATTAGGATCTTGTGGGGTATCCATAGTTTCTGCTCACTCACACTTTAATTAACTTGTCTGATTCATTCTTAAGACGTTCATGCTTGAAGTGGCCTTTGTGCCACACTTAACATCCTTGTTCTTGGTTGAGTCTTACTAGCTTATTGGTTTCTGTTTTGTGTCTTTATTCACCACACTTCTACTCTTGGCACTTTTGTAAGTGCCCTTATGAGGAAATTTCCACTTATCACATTTAGGATTTCAGTACGTTATCAGCACATTTCTTGGTGCTAGCATCAATTATGGCAGCAATTGCCTTCATTTCTATCATCATGGGAGTTCCTTTCGCTTTCCGTCTCTAGTAGATTCCACATGCGTTTCTTTCCTTTTCGCACGTTTCCTTGATAATTTCCCATTCTCACTGGCATCCGTGGTAAGACTAACTGGGAGAACTACTGTTTGAGTGATGAAGGTGGGGTGGGATGATGTGGTCATGTTTCGGTTCTTAGAGGCTAATACCCAAATGTAGTGCTCAATGCATTTGATTTCATGTGTTCCCAGTATGGAACAATCCTTAAGAGATCGTGAAAGTGTCGAGTGTAACTAACAACATTGGCTGCAATCATGATCGAGTTCTAGGATCGCGTTTTTACCCTTGGAATTCCAGTCAGCGAGTAATAGTCTTCTCGCATAAGATTTTTGAGTTCTTCACTCCTTAAAGTTTCTACTTGAGGATTTCACCAAGTTAATGCTGCATTCAGCAGGAGACTCTTTGTTTACCTAATCGTTTACTCAGGAGTGCATTTACTAGCACTACTAACCGACTCCCTTGTCTTCATTTAGCGGGCATAACCTACCGCACCACTCGCACCAATGAGGTCTCGTGGCTAACAATCCGGGAAAGCCTTAGAATTTAAAACCTTGTATGATCGCATCTTCAGGTGTAGCGCTGCCACTCGTTCCCAATCTATTGGGATTGGAGCCATTTGAACTACCAGGCACACCAGTACCGTCACTAGTGTCGCCTAAATTACTCTCGTGTCGTGCGATTTCCGCAACGGTATGTCCTTCAATAAGAACTCTAGTTCGGCTTACCCAGTAAGTCATGGATAAACTAACCCCTTTTGGGTGTAGACCTTCCTTTTGGCGCCATGTTTCTTCTTAATACCAAAATTAAGAGAAGCTAGACATATATTTGGATAAATATAGTCTACCATGCACCTAAGAATAAAGAATGCCATCGGTCATGGAAACCTCAAGATCGTATTGTTCATACATGTTTGAAACAATGATAACGTGAACAACAACAATCCAAAATTTGTAGTACCTCTTGCGTGTATCAGCCATATATCTAGTTGCGATTAATTATGCTAGTTGCGATTATGATGATTAGCGGAATTAAGAAACGTTAGGCTGCGTTTTGTGTGATAAAAACTATATGTTATGATTAGGGTTTGCATGTGTATGATATATATGATGATATATGATTGGTAATTATGTTCTTGATCGCTTATATTTAACGTATCGATTGTTTAAACGGATTAGATTGCGATAAAATGCTGAAATCAGGATGCTGAATGGTGTTTACAGCCAACTTCAACTGGCTGTAACTTGGTTATTATTTATCGAAAAACGGATTTTCTGAAGTCTAAATCGTAGAGTTTTGAAAAAACGCTTCTAATGGCGCTGGATTCATATTTTTCTGAAGTCGTTTGGTATTTTTAAGTGGCCAATTAAGTTCAGTAACTGAAGCTGTGAAAATTCTGAAAAATTGTTAGTTGTTTATCGAGTCGGATCTAATAATCTGCAGAGATTCGAATCATGAAATTTGTACAGCAACTAGATATGGAAATTTCCGGGAAACTCCCACTGGAATTTTGTTAATTGGACGAACGGTAATTTTTAAATAAATTCTCCCGTGGACTGCAGTCAGAAAGCGACGAATCTGACTGCAGCCTAGTATATTAATATTTTTGAATAATTGGTGAAGTGTTAGGACTTGAAAAATTTATATAAAATTCTACATTATAGTTGACACCTTCTGTAAAATAATTGGAATTTTTGGAATGTTGGAACTATTTTATAAAAATCCTCGAAAACAGCCTAATTATGAGTATATAAACTGAAACTTGATAACTTGCGAATGTGTGTACCAAAGTGTTGTATGGATTGATTGTGTTCATGATAAATTGTTTTGATCACTATATTGGCATGATGATACTTGCATGCATGATTTGAGTCTTAGGAATTGTCATTGTATGTACCGCATTGTGTGTTAGTATGTGTAGGACTTGTATCAGTGTGATCACACACTAACTCTAAATCAATTGACTTGTTAGGACGCAATTAGCGGTCCCATCATTTGCTACATCTGTGTTACACTAACCGAGCAACTAAAGGTGAGTTCACGGCCCCTAATTTTATCCGGTTTTAAACAACAGGGGGAGAAACATGTATACACTCTACAACTCTATCTCTTTACGTTATACGAAATTAACGTCATTAAACTATTTGATAACTAAGTTAATGTTAATGTACGTTATGGTCACTAAGCAGCTATATCACACAAGTCTCGACAATCTCTCGGATCGTTAGTATTGGGTTAGATAGCGGGGAAATTATAAGTAGTACTACTGGGCCCGACAAGCCCCACCCGAGCTAGTCGCGCTAGCCGACCGGGTATGGTCAACGGGTGAATAATTTGGCCTAACTTCGCCATGGTCAGTGATAGGCCTGGCAACACGGAGGCACAACAGTCAGCTTCGATCGCGAACACTTACGTGACATAACTTTAGGCTAGCTACCTATATATATTAACATTGAACTTAATTACGAATCAACAATATTATCCCGGGTTAGGGATAATGGAACCAACAACGTTATTATTCTGGGTTAGGAATAATGGAACATCATTATTATTCCGGGTAAGGAATAATGGAACTATCAGTATTATTCCGGGTGGGAATAATGGAACTAAATCGTTATCCCGGGTTAGGGATAACGGGGGAAACAAACTTATAACCGAACAAACGAATTTATGAAAACCTGTGAACTCGCTCTTCTTTAATGTTGACACTTGTTTCTTTACATGTTTCTCAGGACGCTAGGAGCTCTAGGTGCACTCACTTGCATTGATCAAGACATCTTTTATCGAGTCTCGTTTACAAACATTGTTTTGGGTTTTTCTTTAGTTTTGGCGTTTGTGTTGGCGCCCGTTCCTTTACTTTATTTTTATGCTTCCGCTCAACTTTAAGAACTAATGCTTCCGCTAAACATTGAAACCAAACTAAGGCAATCTAAAATTAACTATTAACGGTTAAACAAAGGATTTTGGAAAACGTATTAACAAATCATATAGAGTCGTTTGACGTTACTAGTGTCTCAGATTCTGGTTTGTTCACACGCCTCGCGGTAAAACTCCGCAAGTGGAAATTGAGGGTGCGACAATCAGAGCCTCTAGCTATAGAGAACCAGGTTTGCATTAAAAGTAGACCTAAACTATAGCTGATTGCACGACACTAGACTTAGTTTGGCACCGAATTGTTATATCTTGTTATGTATTATACCACAACTGTGTTATGTAGAATATGAATGCATAATAAGAAATGAATGCAACTCGTAACTAACTACACAACCTAACAGGCAATGTCATCATCATCATCATCCGACAAACTTTCGCAACCAAGGGCGCTGGGAAAGGCACCTATGGTGGAACCCTCACCACCTTATGGCGTGGAGACACGCTCAGCTGCGAGAAAAAGGCTCGCTCTAGGGGAGGAGTCGTCCTCACGCCCGATCATCGCTATGCCGGTCGAACCGGTTAACTCGTTAGAAGTAGGGAACGACCTACTTAGAGATATGATAAGAAAGCAACAAGAACAACTAGAAAGAATGCATGAAACCATCCTAGCACAGGGATGGATGATACGACAATTAACAGGTAAGACTGGATCGCTCGAGGAAGAGCAACATGCGAGTAAGATAGCTCGTAACACTTTAGCTAGAGATCTTCGTGCTGAGCAGCTAAGGGCTGAATTCTCCAGCTAGACTCAAGAACTCTGTCTTCTAGCCAGTCAGCCCTTAGCTGCTCAGCACGAAGATCTCTGGCTAGAAGACAGAGTTCTTGAGTCTAGCTGGAGAATTCAAGAACTAGAACAGAATCAGGCACCTGTACCAGTACCCGCACCAGCACCGGCTCCCCTAGTTCCGGTAGAGGAGGATCCGGAAGAGGATCCAGAGGAGGATCCAGAAGAGGATCCAGAGGAGGATCTGGAGGAAGACCCAGCTGTAGAGGCTGGAAACGCCGCGGAGGATGACGGTAACGATAGCGATTTGGGAGATGGAAACGTAGAAGACTGACACGTCTCGCTTATTTTATTTACTTTCCTTCAGTCTATTTATTTTCCTACTTATGTTTAAACTTGAGACTTTATAGTAAACTCATATGTTTGGTTGGCACTTTGTAAGACGTTGAAATTTTATTTAATCGAGTATTTCTTTTGACTGTTTAATTTATTTGGGTTGACATAACTTGAGGAATTATTTAAGTATGGAATAGGATAACTATATTGGATATATAGACTTATCGGTGTGTGTTTATGTTGTCTTAAGAAGATCTAAATGGCAACTGGACGTCGCGGAAACCTTAACATGACGCTCGAAGAATTAGCTGCAATGATCCAAGAGCACGTGAATGCAGCTCTAGCGGGTGTTCAGAACCAACCGGCAGGTAACCATTATTAAATTTTCATGGGAAAATCTAATAGTTGGGCTAGTAAAAATTCCTCGCTGACTACCTGTCCTCTGTCAGCAGGAGGGGGTCTTAACCCTACAAGATGTTTCTCGACGCGAAGCCAAGCAAAGGGGCAGAAGGACCCATAGGACTGGTCCGCTGGATCGAAAAGTCTCGAATCCGTGTTCGAAATGTGCAACTGTCTGGAGGCCAACAAGGTCAAGTATGCTGCCTCAACATTGGAGGATGGGGCACTAACTTGGTGGAATGCACAAGTCCAAACGCGTGGACTTATTGCTGCAAATGTAATGGCCTGGGCCGAGTTTAAGGCCCTAATCAAAGAGGAGTACTGTCCACGAGACCGGGTTCAACAGTTGGAGCAAACATTATGGAACCACAAGATGGTGGGATCTGAAATCGAAGCATACACAGCGAAACATCACGACTTGGTATTTCTATGTCCCGATCTGGCCAACACTGTTGAGAAACGACTCGAGTTCTACCTTGGGGGTCTGGTCCCTGAGATTCAGGGTATGGTAATGGCTAGTAACCCTGCAACTGAGCATCAAGCAATCAGGTTGGCGCACAAACTCACCGATAAGACGGTGGAACAAAAGAAGTTGCCAACTCGGGGTACAACTGAAGTTGCCCCTGATAATAAAAGAAAATTTGAAGACTCGTCTGCTCGACAGTCTTCGTCATCCCAGCAACAACAGGGGAACCAGAAACGATTCAATAACTTCAACAGCCACCGGGGTCAAAATAATCAACCTGCCAACAACAACCAAAACACAAGCGGCTATGTAGGTCGAAAGCCGCAGTGCAATCGCTGTAATCTTCATCATCAC
This sequence comes from Scalesia atractyloides, assembly GCA_947069175.1. Taxonomy (NCBI): domain Eukaryota; kingdom Viridiplantae; phylum Streptophyta; class Magnoliopsida; order Asterales; family Asteraceae; genus Scalesia; species Scalesia atractyloides. The sequence continues at coordinate 49,601,476 of CAMTDV010000020.1, forward strand.
GGCCCTTGTGCCGGGAATCGCTGCCAACGATGATGGCAAGGTGGGACATGCGGCAAAGGATTGTCGCGGGGAAATCATGTCCCGACAAAACCAAAATCAACCCAGGGTCAGCAGCAGGGTGTTAACCGGGGATGGTATCAGTGTGGTAGCACTGCCCACTTCAAAAGAGACTGCCCACAGCTTCGTAACAACAACAACAATGGTGGGAACAACCACAATAACCACAACAACAACAATAACAACAACAATAATGGAAATGGTGGCACAGGAGGTGCCAAAGGCCGCGCATTTACGTTGGGCCGCGGAGAGGCCAGAAACGACTCGAACGTGGTCACCGGTAAGTTTCCCCTTAATGAACATTTTGCTACTGTGCTTTTTGATACGGGTGCGGATAGGAGTTTTATATCTGAGTCTTTTAGGAAGAACCTAAATCTCACGCCTAAACCCTTAGAGACCCCTTATGTCATAGAACTAGACGATGGTAATTCTGTAGATGTGACCCATATAGTATCCGGCTGTCAACTCAAACTCGCGGGTCACACCTTTACCATTGATCTGATGACAACTACCCTGGGTAGTTTTGAGGTGGTAGTCGGAATGGACTGGCTATCCGACGTCCAAGCTGAAGTTCTCTGCTTCGAAAAATCTATCCGTATTCCGCTCTCTAACGACGAAATCCTGACGGTACAAGGCGATAAGGCAAGCGCCGTCACCAACATCATCTCTTACATGCAAGCGCAGAAGTATCTTCGGAGGAAGAACTTCTTCGCTTTACTCGCACTGATTACCGAACAGCCTAAGGAAGAGAAACGTATAGAAGACATCCCTATCGTCCGTGATTTTTCCGATGTATTCCCAGAAGAACTACCTGGTCTTCCACCCCATCGACAATTGGAGTTTGAAATCGAATTGGCGAACAATGCGACTCCCATCGCCAAGGCTCCATACCGCCTAGCTCCAGCCGAGCTGCAGGAGCTGTCTACCCAACTTCAGGAGCTATTAGAAAAAGGATTTATCCGACCAAGCGTTTCGCATGGGGAGCTCCAGTCCTTTTTGTCAAGAAGAAGGACAGGACTTTCCGCATGTGCATCGACTACAGGGAACTCAACAAGGTTACTGTCAAGAACCGATACCCGTTACCCCGCATCGACGATCTCTTCGACCAACTTCAAGGGTCAAGCTACTACTCCAAGATTGATCTACGGTCCGGTTACCACCAGTTACGCGTCAGGGATGAGGATATCGCTAAGACGGCATTTCGTACTCGGTATGGCCATTATGAGTTCTTGGTCATGCCCTTCGGTCTCACCAACGCACCCGCGGTGTTCATGGACCTCATGAACCGTGTGTGTAAACCATACCTCGACAAGTTTGTCATTGTGTTCATCGATGACATACTCATCTACTCTAAAGGTGAAGAAGAACATGCTGAACATCAACGATTACTGCTGGGATTACTTCAACAGGAGAAACTATATGCCAAGCTTTCAAAGTGTGATTTCTGGATTCGGGAAGTTCAGTTCCTCGGGCATATCGTAAATGAAAAGGGTATCCACGTCGACCCTGCCAAGATTGAAGCTATCAAAAACTGGGAAGCACCCAGGACACCGACGGAGATCCGCCAATTTTTGGGTTTGGCTGGTTACTACAGACGTTTCATCGAGGGATTTTCAAAGATCGCGCAACCGCTTACTACCCTCACCCAGAAAGGCATCAAGTATGCTTGGGGTGACAAGCAGGAAGCGGCATTTCAATTGCTGAAACAGAAACTTTGTAGTGCACCCATTCTGTCCTTGCCGGAAGGGACAGATGATTTTGTAGTATATTGTGATGCTTCCATTCAGGGATTGGGATGCATACTCATGCAACGCGATAAGGTCATCGCGTATGCGTCCCGACAATTGAAGGTTCACGAGAAAAACTACACAACACATGACCTGGAATTGGGAGCAGTAGTGTTTGCTACTTAAGATTTGGAGACACTACCTCTATGGAACGAAGTGCACAATCTTTACAGACCACAAGAGCCTCCAACACATCTTTGATCAGAAGGAGTTGAACATGCGACAGCGTCGCTGGGTCGAACTCTTGAACGATTATGAATGTGCCATTCGGTATCACCCGGGTAAAGCTAACGTGGTAGCTGATGCCCTCAGTAGGAAGGAACACTTGAATCCTCGTCGGGTACGAGTACTACAGCTCACTATTCATTCAGGGTTACCCGAACAGATACGCGACGCGCAGTTAGAAGCAGTTAAGGAAGAAAACATCAAGGCCGAATCAGTGGGAAAAATGGAACGCGATTGGGAAGTAAAACCCAATGGAGCCCGGTATTTCATGAATCGCATATGGGTACCTCTCTACGGAGACCTCAGAAAGCTAGTCATGGATGAAGCTCACAAATCCCGATACTCTGTACATCCTGGTTCGGATAAGATGTATCAAGACCTTAAAGCTGCGTATTGGTGGCCCAACATGAAAGCTGATATAGCCACCTACGTGAGCAAGTGTTTGACTTGTGCAAAAGTTAAGGTAGAGTATCAGAAACCATCGGGGCTACTTCAGCAACCTGAGATCCCAGTGTGGAAATGGGATCAGATCTCGATGGACTTCATCACTAAACTCCCGTGAACTTTGGGTGGTTGCGATACCATCTGGGTGATTGTGGATCGTTTAACTAAGTCCGCACACTTCCTAGCTATTAAAGAAACAGATAAGATGGAGAAGTTGACTCGCATCTACATAAAGGAAGTAGTTTCTCGGCACGGAGTGCCAACGTCCATCATCTCAGACAGAGATGCTCGCTTCACGTCCAACTTTTGGCAGTCACTTCAGAAAGCGTCGGGCACACGCTTAGATATGAGCACAGCTTATCACCCTCAGACTGATGGTCAAAGCGAAAGGACCATACAGACCTTGGAAGACATGCTTAGGGCATGCGTAGTAGACTTCGGGAATAGTTGGGAAATCCACCTGCCTTTAGTGGAATTCTCGTATAACAACAGTTACCATACGAGTATATCGGCAGCACCGTTTGAGGCATTATACGGTCGTAAATGTAGATCACCGGTCTGTTGGGCAGAAGTCGGTGACAGTCAACTCACAGGCCCTGAGCTGATACTTGAGGCTACTGAAAAGATTGTACAAATCAGAAACCGCATGGCGGCGGCACGAGATCGACAGAAAAGCTACGCTGATCAACGACGCAAACCGCTCGAATTTCAAATAGGCGACCGCGTCCTACTGAAGGTGTCACCCTGGAAGGGTGTAATCCGCTTTGGAAAACGAGGCAAACTAAACCCACGGTACGTAGGCCAGTTTGTGATCTTGAAACGTGTTGGACCCGTAGCTTATCAATTAGACCTTCCTGCCGAACTCAGTGGAGTTCACAACGTTTTTCACGTGTCAAATCTGAAGAAGTGTCTATCAGATGAAACCCTAGTCATTCCATTGGATGAGATCCAAGTGGATGAACAACTGCACTTTGTGGAACAACCTATCGAGATCATGGATCGTGAGATCAAGACTCGAAGGCACAGCAAGATTCCAATCGTCAAGGTCCGTTGGGACTCTAAGCGTGGACCGGAGTTCACGTGGGAAAGAGAGGACCAAATGAAAAGCAAATACCCACACCTCTTTGCAGCTGAGCAGCAAATTAACGATACCACCAACTAAATTTTTGGGATGAAAATTCTTTTAACATGGGGATGATGTGACAACCTGGGAATTTCTTGTAATTTCGCGTACCATTGTTAACAAACTAAATCTTTGTGCGTGGCACTCTAAACATGTATGCTGCATTCTAAACCGCGTTTACTCAATTTTCGGAACGAAAATTCTTTCAACATGGGGATAATGTGACATCCCGGTTTTTCAGATATCTTAAACGCACTACTTCACGGTTATTCGTTCCTACGCTAAATTGATTCGGAGACTTAAATTGCACGCTCGAAATAACTACGATAATTTCGTGTACTTGTCAAATGAATTACGTGCTACGTCTTAAACGTTTATAAGTTGGTGCGTTATTATGTGATGTTCCGATTTCGTGTTTTGTTTTAGTTGAAAAATGTAGATATAATAAATAGATAAATGAATCGAACCGAGCGGCGAAACGAATAGACCTCACTTCCTTGCGACCCAAGTAGTTAATCGAAACTTGAGGACCAAGTTTTAGACCCAAACCAACCCACCCGAACCACTTGCGGCCGCGAGCACCCCAAACCGCAAACCCTTCCCTTTTCCCTTTACCTCTTGCGCTATATATACACATACATGCATGTGCATTGCTTCACAAACAAAACACACAAACCCTAATAGCTAAACAGCCGACGGAAGCCTCCTATTCACCCTCTCGATCGCAAGACAGCCTTGCTGCATCCCTCTAGAATGCGGCAGCCCTCTCCTCGCCATTCTCCTTCTCGGTCATGATCACCTTCAAACCGAATCCACTTCCATCTAACTCACGGCTCATTAATCCTCGGTGTAAAAGGTTAGGATTTATCATTGTTTGCAAAGTTATACTAGGATTATAAACTCTTGATCATGTTTGAATGTAGCGTTATGATGTTAGTCGATTAATTATTCTAGTTGCGATTATGATGATTAGCGGAATTAGGAAATGTTAGGCTGCGTTTTGTGTGATAAAAACTATATGTTATGATTAGGGTTTGCATGGGTATGATATATATGATGATATATGATTGGTAATTCTGTTCTTGATCGCTTATATTTAACGTATCGATTGTTTAAACGTATTAGATTGCGATAAAATGCTGAAATCAGGATGCTGAATGGTGTTTACAGCCAACTTCAACTGGCTGTAACTTGGTTATTATTTATCGAAAAAATGATTTTCTGATGTCTAGAACGTAGAGTTTTGAAAAACGCTTCTAATGGCGCTGGATTCATATTTTTCTGAAGTCATTTCGTATTTTTAAGTGGCCAATTAAGTTCAGTAACTGAAGCTGTGAAAATTCTGAAAAATTGTTAGTTGTTTATCGAGTCGGATCTAATAATCTGCAGAGAGTCGAATCATGAAATTTGTACAGCAACTAGATATGGAAATTTCCGGGAAACTCCCACTGGAATTTTGTTAATTGGACGAACGGTGATTTTTAAATAAATTCTCCCGTGGACTGCAGTCAGAAAGCGACGAATCTGACTGCAGCCTAGTATATTAATATTTTTGAATAATTGGTGAAGTGTTAGGACTTGAAAAATTTATATAAAATTCTACATTATAGTTGACACCCTCTGTAAAATAATTGGAATTTTTGGAATGTTGGAACTATTTTATAAAAATCCTCGAAAACAGCCTAATTATGAGTATATAAACTGAAACTTGATAACTTGCGAATGTGTGTACCAAAGTGTTGTATGGATTGATTGTGTTCATGATAAATTGTTTTGATCACTATATTGGCATGATGATACTTGCATGCATGATTTGAGTCTTAGGAATTGTCATTGTATGTACCGCATTGTGTGTTAGTATGTGTAGGACTTGTATCAGTGTGATCACACACTAACTCTAAATCAATTGACTTGTTAGGACGCAATTAGCGGTCCCATCATTTGCTACATCTGTGTTACACTAACCGAGCAACTAAAGGTGAGTTCACGGCCCTAATTTTATCCGGTTTTAAACAACAGGGGGAGAAACATGTATACACTCTACAACTCTATCTCTTTACGTTATACGAAATTAACGTCATTAAACTATTTGGTAACTAAGTTAATGTTAATGTACGTTATGGTCACTAAGCAGCTATATCACACAAGTCCTCGACAATCTCTCGGATCGTTAGTATTGGGTTAGATAGCGGGGAAATTATAAGTAGTACTACTGGGCCCGACAAGCCCCACCCGAGCTAGTCGCGCTAGCCGACCGGGTATGGTCAACGGGTGAATAATTTGGCCTAACTTCGCCATGGTCAGTGATAGGCCTGGCAACACGGAGGCACAATAGTCAGCTTCGATCGCGAACACTTACGTGACATAACTTTAGGCTAGCTACCTATATATATTAACATTGAACTTAACTACGAATCAACAATATTATCCCGGGTTAGGGATAATGGAACCAACAATGTTATTATTCCGGGTTAGGAAAAATGGAACATCATTATTATTCCGGGTCAGGAATAATGGAACTATCAGTATTATTCCGGGTTGGGAATAATAGAACTAAATCGTTATCCCGGGTTAGGGATAACGGGGGAAACAAACTTATAACCGAACAAACGAATTTATGAAAACCTGTGAACTCGCTCTTCTTTAATGTTGACACTTGTTTCTTTACATGTTTCTCAGGACGCTAGGAGCTCTAGGTGCACTCACTTGCATTGATCAAGACATCTTTTATCGAGTCTCATTTACAAACATTGTTTTGGGTTTTTCTTTAGTTTTGGCGTTTGTGTTGGCGCCCGTTCCTTTACTTTATTTTTATGCTTCCGCTCAACTTTAAGAACTAATGCTTCCGCTAAACATTGAAACCAAACTAAGGCAATCTAAAATTAACTATTAATGGTTAAACAAAGGATTTTGGAAAACGTATTAACAAATCATATAGAGTCGTTCGACGTTACTAGTGTCTCAGATTCTGGTTTGTTCACACGCCTCGCGGTGAAACTCCGCAAGTGGAAATTGAGGGTGTGACACTACGCTTATGATATGATGTACGACTCAGTTACGTAATCAAATTACGATATAATGCATGAGATTATGTACTAAAAGTAGTGATTAGATTGTAAAGAATTACTGGTTATTTGCCATTTGTCATAGTATGTTGACTTAGCATACCTAGTACATAATTTTAAAGACATTTTCACTTTGTATGTTGACTTAGTATTCCAAGTACATGATTTCAAAACATTTTCATCACAAGCTTACATTGTTCAAGACATATTGGTGCGTTGAATATACAATGATACATTCATTAACTTTGATCAGTAATATGTAATGGTACCATAGGATTGACAATCCCTTCCCGCTTCCTGGATTTGTTTGAAAGTGACTTTAGGGAAGGAAAGAATCCGATGAACACTTGATAAACCTTTGTCTTTATAAGGGTTTATCCGACACTCAACAAGGCTTGAATGTATTCGCCAACAATCCATATATATGTGTCTGCGCAATAAAAGCAAATAATTTATAAGACAAAAGTTTTTGTTTACACAAAACTTTTTTTTATTCAAAACACCTTTTTTATACAAGTTATTTTGGTTATTTTATACAAGACATTTATTTTATGGTTTAAACAAGCCTTTTGTTTGCCATAAAGACATTGGTTTATACTTAGACGTTTGTTTATAAAAGACATTTAGGTTATTAAGTTAACCATGCATCATTTCTTTTAAATCACTTCAAACAAAACACAAGACATGAAATATTTTATACAAGGCACGAGTTATTTTGGTTATTAAGTTAACCATGCATCATTTCTTTTAAATCATTTGATTTTCATATGATTTCATAAAAGAAACATTTTTAAAGGATCATGGCTACTTTTGTATTAGTTGAACATTTCTTTTTACTTTCAAAGCCATGAATCTTCATCACAAACCTATGTTACTCACAGGCATTTTTATGCTGACGTTTTATTTTCACATATGTTTTAGGAGCTAATGTTTGACTTTGAGCATGCTTCATATAGCGCGGACTTGGGCCTTAGTGACTTTAAAATTTGCAAGACAATTGTTATGTTTTATATTTCATTCTCCCAAGACAATATAAACAATTAAATTCAATAATCCCAAAACCTTATGTACCATATGTTGTGAAACAATAGTTCTGTGACATGACTCCCCGACCTTTCCGCCGCGGTTTGTTGTTTTACGTGGTGGGATGTTACACTCATAGTTTACAAGAATTACATAGAAGACCCTGAACTTCAAGGACAGTGCACTTATCACACTGTAGTGCATTAAATGGGTCCATCTTCGATCTGAATCAATCTTGTCGTAGATTGCGGTGGCGAAGGTCGATGATATATTGCTTTTTTGTAATAGTCATCTGTAAATGGATTCTGATTTCCACTCACCTCACGATTTGGACATTCTCGTTTGAAATGCCCTTTCTCCCAGAAGTTAAAGCATGTAACCTTCACTTTATCAAAACCAAGCTTTCCATCCAAACCTCCCAAACTATTTCTACCCGTGATTTCTAAAAAGCATTGAGCTCTATGGACAATCAATGCAATACACCACTTTATGTCAATTAGCTCTAGTTCGTCTGAATCTTTTGATCATAATCTTCTTTGTTCATATTTGGGTTTCATATCTTCCAGGCAACCAGGCTTTCATAAGATTCAAGAATAGAAGTAAACAATGCTATGTGCTGCTTGGCAATGTGTTCATTAAAATCTTGTGCATTTCGTAGATTCACAGCAATATTGCACTGTAGAATCCTCTAATTTGAATTGGCATTTGTGTTTTGACGGTTCTGAGAGTTGTTTGACCCTTGTGAAGATTGCAGCGTTTACGGAGAATTTGGTTCGAAAGACGGAAATGAGTGTAAACCATCCTATTGGTTTGATGATGAACTTGTAGAATTGTTTGTGCTGAAGGCTGTTTGTATTTTTGGACTCTGTGTAGTTGCTACAGAACTGCCTTTAAAGTACACGTTCACATCTTGCTATATATGAGCACCATTTGTCTTAGCCATCTTCTGCATTTCCAGTTCATGACCTTCGAGTTTTTCTATGAACTTTGATAAGGTGAAGCCACTATAATATACACTGTTCTCCAGGATCGTCAAATACGTAGACCTCTCTCCCTCTTGCAAAGCATCTGCCAGCTTGTCAACTAACTCCTTGTTATTTTTCTGAATTCCGAACCTCTTTCATTTGAACAACAAGGTGACAATAATGCTCGATCAACGACTTCATATTTTCGCCTTTCCAAGATTGAAAATGTTGAACTCTTCTCTAAGCAGAGCCTTTTTACTTTTCCTCATTTGCAAGCTTCCTTGGAACTTCAATCTTATTGTATTCCATAATGATTATGCATTGTCATCATTTTGCAATACCGCTAAGATATATTCTTTGATTGATTTTTGCAATATATTCATCATATTTTTTCTCATTAACGAATTTTTCTTTTTCAGCTGTTGTGAACTGACTCAACATTTTTTCCAAACCATTTTCACTTTCTGGTGCAGTATATTTTTCTTCGGATTGCAAACCAACAAGTAAAATGATTCGCTTGAACCCAATTAGCAAAACGTTCACTCCAACCATCATAATCTTCTAGATTCATCAACTTTGGAGGTTTTACGTTTGTCCCCATTTCATTTTCTAAATTCAGATTTTGTGCAGCTGCGCTGATGCATTAACAGTTGATGTAGCAAATGCATTCTAGAATTCGTTTTCCATCTTGTCGGACAAATTTCCTGGAACAAAGTTAAACGCTAAAACGATTAAGATTTCAGTTCGACTGAAGTAAAAATTTCCAAAACTTGATTTATCTTCATGCGAAGATAGGATTATCTTTATGTGAAGGTAAATGTTTGTTTAAACCTTAACACTTTTATCTTCATGCAAAGATAACATTATCTTCGCGTGAAGTTATTTTTTTTGTTCGTGCGACGCTAGGTTCACAATTTTAGGTTTTTTGCAATTTTTGACATTACTTCGGTTGTCTTTAGCTTTGGTTTTTTCAAGGGTTTATCTAAAATATTTTTATGTGATATACTTGAAAATTAGTTCATTTTCCGTGGATTCGTTTTAAAGAGTGAAAAATAAGAAGAAGGTGTAGAATAAGAAGTCTTCAAGGCTGAATCTTGAGCAATTGTCTTCAAATCAGGCATCCTGAGCTCTGATAACACTTGTAGGATCGTTTTGCCCAATAGCAAAGGTTGTAATTTGATTGCCTAGTCAATATGCGCGGAATTCATATTTAATAGTGACAATTGCCAAGATTATTTATCAAATTTACTGATTTATTGATTGTTTAACAGTTATAGATCCCCGTGAAATTCGAGAAGGCTTCGCCGTATCAGTCATCAGAAGTTACAGACTCAAACCTCAACACTCCTATAGGCTCAGACACAACACTTGTTGGATCTACTGAACCTTATAAAAGAACATCTGATCACTGATAAAGGTCTGCTGCTCTAAACTCTGCCTATGCTTAAATATTGTTCACAATATCTGTTAAAGATAAAGCTCTGCTGGAAGTAAAGATCTGCTAGAGAGAAAACTCTGGTGAAGCATAAAGGCGGTTGAAGCAAATGTCTGCCGAAGACCAACAGAGGATACCTCAGTAGTTGTTGTTCAACAGAGCCTATTATGTAAATGAATGTAACAGTGTTTAGGTCTAGTAGAGGATAGAGTTTGTTAGTTTGTTAAATGTCACTTTCATAGTGCAGTCAGTCATAAGATGCTCAGTGGTTTGCAATGTACTATAAATAGAATAGTGGTTGTATTGGTCTATCTATCACTTTTCTTCTACGCATTCTGTACGAACAAATTAGATGATCTTAGGCTGAGGGGGGAGTTTGTAATTTGCATACATACGTGATTATAATTACAAAAGCATGTCAATGAAAATAATCTTTCTATTATTGTGATTTCAAAGTTTACACAATTTTGCTACATTGTTTCATTGCTATCTATCTTCTTACATTGATTCCATCTAAACAATCACATCAATATCAAACTTAAATCCTAACAATTGATCAGAGCTTGGTCGTTCAAATTTGATTTAACAATCAATTTGATATAAACTTGTCAACTCTCACTGCTAATTCGTCTGTTCGTTTGTATTGAAAACAAAGTAAAATTTTATTGACGTTCAAAGTTTTTAAACAAAAACCTATTTATAAACAATCAGAATGTCTCAAAATCCACAAGATCCACACAACACTAGCACCATATATAAACCTCCGATACTTGTCAGATCAGAGTACAATATCTTGCAACGTCGGATGGGTCGCATACCTGCACAACAGAACACGGGTTGCTGGAAATTGGTTATCTTCGAACCACATGTTCCAATAGTACCGAGTGCCGAAGGCCCAAAATTTCAAGTTCCAAAGACTCCTTAACATTACTCCGAGCAAGATGTAACGACATTAGCATCGTGGAAACTTCTTTGCGTAATGATATCTGTGCTTTTTTGTTGCATTGAAACATTGTAAAGGAGTAATGGAATGCTCTGAAAGAACAATTTGGTGGGACCAAAGAGGTTATTGAAAATAACTGAGAAGTTTCGAACCAACAATATGAAACATTTTGTCATGTGAAAGGAGAATCATTAACTCAACAATTTGAAAGGTTTAGTTGTCTAATTAGTGAGTTAAAACTAGTAGATGTTAATTTTGCAAATTCTACTTTGTATAGCCGGATTCTCAGATCACTACTAGATAAATGGGACACTATTGCCTTCGCAACCAGAAGTTTTGTTGGGTTTAAAGAGATGAGTTTGACTTAGCTTCATGGTAGGCTTCTCACTTATGAGAGAAAGCTTAACCAGAAAAAGAAGCTACAAGAGTCATGGAAAGTGGTTGATGACTATGCTGTTGGTAGTACAACACTTTTTGGTCAAGAAGAAACCTTTGGCAGTAGCAAGGAACAGAGTTTTGATCATTTTATTGACATAACATCTGGTGAAAATTTTAACTATGATTCTTGCTCACCCAATTTTGCTTTTGCTGCAAATGGGTATAACCAAGTTTCTGACAACTTATCCTTTGAACTAAATGATCTTTAACATTTTTATCCAACTGATTTAGAAGCAATAGACATATTACACCAACTAGCATTACTGAGTGTTAAGACCAACAAGTTATATAAAAGTACTGGTAGAAAATTTCCAGGGTTGCATGGAAAAGTTGGGATGAATAAGTTAAAGATTAAATGCTACAAGTGTAACAGGCTAGGTCATTTTGCTAGGGAGTGTAGGAATCAAACAAATTGTCCAATTATCACACCTAAGTCCTAGACCTCAAAACACAAAAAACACTGTCCATTATTCCCAATATACCCCTGCTCCTCATATGCAAAAATTGCTCATTTTGCACACCCTATAACCACTATTCAAGTTTAGTATGTCCAAACCATAGTTCCTCAGATACAATATGTTCAAGCCCCAAGTCCTCAGGTTCAAGTGCAACCTGCACCACAAGTTACACAAACCTCTATTCCTTTAGAGACTAATCAAAAGAGCTTCCTTACATAAGGCTTTGTTCATTGGAGTAGGGCTTACCTAGAGAACTAACTGATGAAAATTTTGCTCTAGTTGCAGATACTAAAAGAAACATAATGATTTTTGTTTCATGGCACTAGAAACTATAATTGAAGGGGTTGAGTCTGGGGAGGTATTGTTAAATTGAAATGATGCTTGTGATAGTTGTGACATTTGTGCCTTTTCAATCATTGCACAATTACAAACAATTTCGTTTCAATGAAACCCTGTGTTTTATTTCCAAATATTTTTGTATTCAATAAAATCTTGTATTTTATTGATGAGAATGCAAAAATGTCAACCGTTGCACAATTTCAATCATTTTCGTGTTCGTTAAAGCGTTTTACGCATTTTTGCGAAACGTGTAACCGTACAACCGAACGAACCAATATCCACGACATTTTCGGGCATAATCCAAGTTACAAATGTCTTAATACCATTATATAACCTAAATATTAGGTTAAAGGGGTTAAAAATGGCAAACAAGTGAAAATACAAGTCCAAGTGTCAAAAATGTCAAAATAATAATAAATATTTTTGCTTCTTCACCAAGTTTGCCACCTATCTCCAATTTTTGACACCTAGCACTCACTTTGCCACACTTAATATGGTGTTAACACATGTTAGGACACTAATCCACACTTGAGGACACTTGTCATCACCTCCTTAATCCTAAAATACTATAAATACCCATGATTCTTCCATTTTTTTCACACCACTTCAAAACACTTCAAAGCAAAGTGTGAAGTTCTTCTTTCTATCCTTCTTGGAGCTTGTTTCTAGCCTTTTGAAGCCTCCTATCTTTAGTTCCGAAAGTGTTCTTCAACACGAGTAAGTACTCTTGCTAGTTCTTTCATTATATTAGCTATTTTGAACTAAAATTCGAACACTTTGGCAATCTGATTGACTTTTGGTTCTGACCATATCTTGGTGAAGTCAAAGTTCAATTGAACTTTGCAACATGATTTTAATCATGAAGGTGATAATCCTAACGATTTCACCTTCAGATTACCACGTTTACTAGTCGAAGTGACGAGTCAAAGTTTCGGTCAAAAATGCGCATGATGTGCATTTTACGACGAAACTATTTTCAGGTATCAAAACACCAAGTTTTAATACCAAATCAGTTTTATAAACTCAGTTAGACATATTTTGACATGTCTAACTGGTCACTTCTAGTTTAGGCTTATTTAGGGTAGTAAGTGGAGCGGTCTTGACCACCGCTTTGACTTTCGAATCCGACCCGTTTGGTCGATCTTAGGATCCGACCAAACACATATTTGTGACCATAGTTATATAGGTAATAACCTACTCAGGTTATACCATATGGTGACGTTGTTTGGTTAGTGTTATGATAAGTTACTTCTATGTTCTTAAAAAACGACCAAAATGCCCTTTTGCGCATAAATCCATTTTAAACACATGTAACCAAGTTCTTGACTTATAAGATGTTATAACATTTTCAAACATGTGTAGGCATTTAAAACTTATCATAGGACATTCTTAACCATCCGATCACGCATTTACGCTAATGACCCATTAAAGTAGCGTAAACTACCTTAACGAGTCAGAATGGGTCAAAAGCACTTAGGATCCTTTCCAAATTAGAATGTTAAGTTTGTTAAACCATATCACATGAGTTCCAACACTCGTTGGGTTTATAAGACTTCATTCTATGTGATCTCCCGTCTGTAGTCCCGACACGCTAACATATTCATCTGACACATTAGGACACGTTTGAGCTTTGTTTATTCCGTTGATCAAGAACACTTTCGCAATCCAAAGTGAGTACATAGTTCCCATCTTTTATATTTTCTAAATGTTTTGGGGTGATTCATATGTGCCTATAATTATTTTCAAGATTTCAAAACAATATACATGGTTTATATATACAAAATGATTTTCAAAGTGAGTACATAGTTCCCCTCTATTATGTTTTAAATGTTTTGGGGTGATTCATATGTGCTAAACTATCTTTTCAAATCTACATATTTACTATGCACGGCTTATGTGAATACATAGCCCCCTCTTTTACGTTTTGCAAATGTTTTGGGATGACTCATCTGTGCTAAATCATTTTCAAGTTTTCAAAAACAATGTCTATGGTTTATATATAAAACAATACGATTTTAATAATGTGAACAACTTGTTGATGCGTTATTCCTAACATGAATGACATTCATTAGCTTTGGCTGAGCCGACCAGTAGTATGTTATGGTACCATAGGATTGACAATCCCATTATCGGACTGTTAACTGGATTTGGTGGAAGTCTGGGTAATGACAGAAACTGTTTCTGATTAACAAATCATTAATTGATTTGTTAGTCTAGTTAAAGAGACTCTTTGGTGGTATAGTTTCCTTTGGTGGTATAGTCAACACAGGTTTGAATGTGTTCATTAAAGAACGATCAAAAGTTTTCACAATTAAAAACACACGGACGATTTGTTTATGACATGGACAATTGGTTTATGACAAGGATAAATGGTTTATAATACGGACAAATAGTTTTGAACAATGTCACACAATGATTTTCACTTAAAGATATAAATCATACCAAGTTTACTTTTGAATCAATCTATTACAAGGTTTTTTTTACAAAAGAAACGTTTTGGTTAAGATTCATGGCTATAAGATTTTCACAACTCTAACCAACTTATTTTAGTTGGTTAATTGTATTGCAATATCAAACACTTTTGATACGAGGTTTTCACTTAACGACTCTTGTAGTCGGACGCGGTGTTGCAATATGTATACAAAGCCATGAATTTGACACACTCACAAAACCTATGTACTCGCCGACATTTTTATGCTGACTCTCTTTTCACATATATTTCAGGAGTCAGTGCTTGATAATATGATGCATGATTCACGTAGGAATGGACGCGGGCCTTAGTGACTTAAAACATGAAAGACATTTTATTTATGTGTTGCTTCTGTTTATCCTTAGACAATGTAAACATTTAACTTAATAAAACAAAATTTAGATTCCATAAGTTGTGAAACAATAGTTCTGTGACATGACTCCTCGACGTTTCCGCTGTGGTTCGTTGTTTTACGCGGTCGGGGTGATACAATAGTGTTGTGGCAGATGTTTCAAAAGAGAAGGTTGGTGAGGAAACTATGATCCAGTGTCAGGCCCATGGGAAACCAGTGTTTGTGAGGAGAATGTGACTATGCCATGATGGCTGCTGCTAAGGTATCACCTCAGGTCCTTAAAGGCCTACGTTCAGACAAATGTAATATTGATTTGCTAACATAAAAAAGGTAATTGAAAACCTTAGAAACAAACTTTTAGATGATAAATTTCAGTTTGAAAAACTTGCATAAGAGTTAAAATCTAAATCGTTTGAAAAAGAGTCTGAAAGTAGTAGCCTTAAACATGAGTCTAGCAAAACAAAAGATCAACTCCAAACTATGATAGAAAAATATCAAAGTTGTAAAAAAGAGCTTGGTAAGAAAATTTGTTGTGGTTTTAGAAAACATGACCAAGTTTCCCAAAACACTACTGTAAATGATTGTGAGGTTGTTTAAATTATTCCAACAAATTTGGCTAGTCAAGAAATTAAAGTCACTGAACCAAATGGTAAGAAAATTGTTTTAGAAAGACCAGCAGGATACTCAACTGTTGAGGAAATTGAAAAATATCATTTAAACCTACCTAGTCAGATGAGTGTAACATTCTTGACAATTTTAAGCCAATAGATTTTTCAACCATTGAAGGTGCAAAGGCACCTCAAGTCAAGATCATTCCCTTAAAAGATCTTCCAGCAGATAACAAAAAGTCAGAAAAAAGGAAGAAAAGAGAGAAAGTATCAAACTTGTTTTGAGATTTTTGTGAAAAGAAGAATCATGTCACTAAATATTGTTGTCTTCTAAAAGCCTATGATATAAACAAAACAAGTATGATCATTGAGTCACCAAATTGTACCATTTGTGGTAGAACAAACCACAAAAGTCAAGAGTGTGTTTATCTCAAAAATTTTGATGTAAAAAGAAATGAGTATAAATCTAAAACACTTGAGAGTTCAAGAAAAGAAAATACTCAACAGACTTTTGTCCCTGTCCAAACATCTGTTACCAAACAATTGAATATAACTTCTGCTCCTAGAAAGGTTCAGGTAACCGATGCACCAACAGCAAATAAATTTTGAAGAGGATATGAGCAACATGCTTACAAGAGTGTACCACTTTGGCTATGAGGTCTAAAAAAGACCATCTAAACCAAGAGTTAACAGATATCCTCATGGTTATGATCATTTAATAGGAAATGGTTCACATTAGATGTTATCGAAATCTGTTCAAAACATTGACCATATTCCTTGACTTGAGGCTAGAAAGTTTGTGACCCCATCCAATACCATCCTGGCGTTGGAAACTCACCTAAACTAATTGTTTACTAATGTGCGGGGAGCTTCTACTTGCCTTGATAGTTTATGGTATGTAGATAGTGGAGGCTCCAGACACATGACAGGATGTAGAGCCAACTCAAAGATTTCATGGCACATGGAGGGGGTGATATATTTTTGAGTAACAATTCAAAAGGGAAGGTGTTAGGGTCAGGGACAGTCCAGGTTGGGAAACTCAAGTTTGAACATGTCAATCTTATTGACAATCTGAAATTTAATCTTCTTAGTGTATCTCAAATGAGTGACAAAAGCTATAGATCATTCTTCACTAAGAAAACTTGTTAGATTGTTGGACCATAAGTGGTTAAAAAGATTGATCAATCATAGCTTAGAGCAAAGCATAACTTGTTGCTCACAGGAGTGGAAATGTGTATGTAGCTTATATGTTGAAAGATAATCCAATGTCCAGTGCATGAATGTTCTCAGTTGCTTCTAACAAAGAGATAGAACTACGGCATAGAAGACTTGGGCATACAAATCTTATAACTATCACTACACTCTCCAAACAAGGGCTTGTAAGAGGTCTTCCATCAAAATAATTCACTTGTGATAAACATTGTGTTTCCTATTTAAAAGGTAAATAACATAAAAGTTCATACAAATCAATTGAAGAGTCCAAAACAAGCCAGTGTTTGCAATTGCTACACATGGACTTGTTTGGCCCTGTAAATATCATGAGTCTTAAAAAGAAGAGATACTTTCTAGTCATAGTTGATGATTTTTCAAGGTTTACATGGACCTACTTCAGTCACACAAAAGATGAGTCTGCAGGTATTTTGCAAAATTTTGTAAAACAAGTTGAAAAGAAATTTGACATGCAAGTAAAAGTCTTTAGGAGTGAAAATGCGACAAAGTTTAAAAATAAGGAGTTAGATGAATCTAGGTGTCAAAAGGGATTGTTAGACAATACAGCATCCCAAGGACACCAAAACAAAATGGGGTGGATGAAAGGAAAAATAGAACTTTGATTGAAGCTACTAGAACAATGCTTGGAGACTCAAGTTTACCCTTGCCTTTTTGGGTAGAGGCTGTAAACACTGTTTGCTATGACAGAACAATGTTTTAATTAACCCCAGACATCAAAAACCTACTTATGAAATTATGTACAGGTTTAAACCTATGATCTCATATTTCAAAATATTTTGCTGCCCATGTTTCATTCTAAACTTAAAATATTCAATTTCAAAATTTGCAGCCAAAGTAGATTGTGGTTATTTTCTGGGATACTCAACCACTGCTAAAGCCTATAGAGTCTTTAATCCAAGGACTAGGTGTGTGGAAGAGACCTTGAATGTAAAGTTCAATGAACTTTCTTCATTAAAAATCTCAGCAGATCCTATTGAAATGTTTGATTTTGATAAATTTACATTAGAAGATGTGTTTATCAAGACTAACAATGCAGGTACACCACACTCTTCACATCAAGATTATGGATATGACATTGTGATTCCACAATACAAAGTAATTTCATCCACTAGTGAAATAGATGTTACTAACAACTTTGAAAACTCTACCACTACTGGCTCAATAGTTGTTGATCCTCAAACCTCTTCCAGCTCATCTAGTCAAACCCCTGTTGACAAAAGTCCATTATCTGTGAACAAAAGTCAACCCATCTTTACCCATATTCCACCTATACCTCCACCTCCATTCCAAACAGATGTTTACTCTTCGAAATTGCCAATAGATGTTAGCTCGATGATTCCAATCGGTAGCCTTCACCTCAAAATACCATTGTTCCATATAAGGGAGATCTAATCTATCTTAAAAACCATCCATCTGACCAAATTATTGGCAACATTAATGAAGGGGTTCTCATAAGAAGTCAATCCCAAAAAAATTGTGTTTTTGCTGGTTTTCTATCACTCACACGATTTGTCAAGTACCAAGAGGCACTAAAAGACAAAAGTTGGGTATATACAATGCAAGAAGAGCTCCTCAGTTCAAAAGACAATAACTATGGGAACTTATACCATTGCCTCAGGATGTATGTCCCATTGACACAAAATGGGTCTTCAAGACCAAAACATATGGAAGGGGCATTGTTGTAAAAAACAAAGCTAGGCTTGTGGTTCAAGGTTATAGACAAGAAGAAGGCATTTATTATGATGAAACTTTTTCTCCTGTTGCAAGACTTGAGGCCATCAAATTGTTTTTAGCCTTTGTTGCGAACCACAACATCAAGGTGTATCAAATGGATATCAAGTGTGTGTTCCTATATGGCAAGATCAAGGAAGAGGTATATATATGCCAACCCCCTAGTTTTGAAGACGCTTTTTATCTGGATCATGTTTACAAGCTACACAAACTTTAAATGGCTTGAAACAAGTTGGTTAAAGCCTGGTATGAAACTCTTTCCACCTTTCTCTTATCCACAGGCTTCGCATGAGGTAAAATTGATAAAACTTTGTTTTTTAAATGAAGAGGAAAGGATTTAATGCTTGTCCAAATTTATGTGGATGACATCTTTTTCGGATCCACATGTAATGCTATGTGTGAAGAGTTTAGAGAACTCATGACAATAGAGTTTGAAATGAGTGCTATGGGTGAACTCCAATGCTTTCTTGGTCTCCAAGTTAAGGAATTGCAAAATGGTACTTTCATTCATCAAAGTAAATATGTCAAAGAACTACACCAAATTTGATATGAATGATTTTAAACCATGTAGTACACCCATGGCTACATCTTAGCTGGTTACTATTGATGACAAATATGACTTGGTTGATCAAACTATTTATAAAAGCATGATTGGGTCTTTACTGTACCTAACCACATTTAGGCCAAATATAATGTTTCATGTGTTTGTGCTAGATCCTAGTCAACACCTGGAAAATCAAATTTTATTGCCGTGAAAAGGATATTCCGATACATAAAAGGTGCTCCCACACATGGTATCTGGTATCCTGCTAATGGGATGCCACAAGGAAGTCAACTTCAGGAGGTTGTCAATTTCTAGGCAATTGCCTAGTTTCTTGGCAAAGCAAAAAGTAAGTTGCGGTTTCAATATCAACAACTGAGGCTAAGTATATTGCTGCTGCAAGTTGCACTTCTCAACTCTTATGGCTTCAAAATCAATTGCTGGATTTTGGTGTAACTGCTCTAAAGACTCCTCTCATGTTAGATAATCAAGCAGAAACATCATTAAAAATCCAGTCTCACATTCAACAACCAAGCACATTCACATCAGACGGCACTTTATGAAGGATTTCTATGAAAAAGGATTTATTTCTCTACATCATGTTCCACTACGGATCAGCTAGCAGATGTTCTAACAAAGGCTTTAGATACCTCTACTTTTGAAAGCTTGATCCCTAGAATTGGCATGCTTTACATGGATTAAAAGCAATTTTTTTTTTTGTTTTTCATGAATAAAAAACATTAAAATGTTTTCATAAAATCAAAAATCCATCCTTAAAAATAGCTAAAATTGAAAATTTCAATAATCCTCAAAGTCTGTTTTTAAAATGTTGTTTCTCTAAAACCACTGTTTCTCTAAAACCTCTGTTTAGCTTAAATGTCTATGCATTGATAAATGTAACCTATGTTCTCCTGTCCACTATTCCCATCTGTGACATCCCGGGTTTTTCGGATAACTTAAACGTAATACTTGTCGAGTGAATTATATGCTATGTATTAAACGTGTACGAGTTAGTAAATACGTGATGTGTGATTATGTGATTATTTTGGTTATAGAATAATCATGGCAAATATGTGCACGAACCGAACCGCGACACGAACCAACTTTGATTCCTTGTGACTCTAGGAATTAACCAAGTTTAGAACTCAAACCATTCTCGGCCGTGTGCAACCCAAACCGCAAACCCAAACAGAGATCAAACCTAAACCTTAAACTAAAACTATTCGGCCGCAAGATCAAACCCAAACCAAACCAACCCAAGTCCCTCGGCCACGAATTCAAACCCAAAACCGTAACCCTATCTCTCCTTGCGCTATATATACACACACCCATGCATGCTTTTTCACAACTCCAAAACCCTAACAAGCAAAACAGCCGTCGGCTGCCTTACTCTTGCTTTCCTCTCGGTCGCAGCAGCAGCAGCCATCGCCATCTTCATCTCCCGATCGCGAACAGCCGATCCTTAATCCCTTCAATCGCAAGCAGCCCACCTCTTCCACTTGTTCACTTCCTCAATCACAAAACAGCCTACTACTTTTTCTCAGCCGCGAATAACCTCCTTTCTCGGTCACGGATCTTCTCGGTTGCAAGCAATCTTTGATCACCGATCCCTTATAGTACTCACGGTTCGTTTACCTTATCATTAAAAGATTTGAATTTATCATATGTTACAAGATCATATTCGGATACATGTGTTTTGATTTTGTTGTTCTCGGATTTGCATGATTGAATGAGATGAATGATTGTTTGCGGAATTTGTTAATACTAGATTGCAAGTAATGTTGTTTGAAAGCTGAATATTATAGGCTGTGTTTTGTTTATAAAAACTAGAGGTATGAACTAGGGCTTGCATGGATATGTTATTAGTATTGATTATGACTAGGAAACCGGTTAAAGATCCCCTAGGTTAATCATACGGACGGGTTATGCGAATTCATTATAATGATATGCTGAAAACAGTTTGCTGAGTAATAGTTACAGCCGACTTCATCTGGCTGTAACTCGGTCGTTAGTTGTCGAAAAACGGATTTTCTGATGTCTAGAACGTAGTGATTTGAATAACGAATCTAAGGGCGCTGGATTCATAATTTTCTGAAGTCGTTTGATATTTTTAAATGGCCAAATAAGTTCAGTAACTAAAGCTGTGAAAATCCTGAAATTTTGTTGGTTGTTTATCGAGTCGGATTTTAAAATCAATAGGGAGTCGAGTCATGAATTTTGTACAGCAACTAGGTATGGAAATTTCCGGGCAACTCCAACTGGAATTTTGTTAATTAGACGATCAGTGATTTTTAAATAAATTCTCCCGTGGACTGCAGTCAGAAGGCGACAAATCTGACTGCAGCCTAGTATATTAATATTTATGATTAATTGGTAAAGATTTAGGACTTGGAAAATTTATATAAATTTCTATAGTATAAATGTCACCTACTGTAAAAATATTGGAATTTTTGGAATGTTGGAACTACTTTATAAAAATCCTAGAAAACAGCTGAATTATGAGTGTTAAGCTGAAATTGGATAACTTGTGATTGTGTGCACCAAGGTATTGCATGGATTGGATTATGTTCATGATAAATTGTTTGATTACTATGATCACATGAGGATACTTGCATGCATGTTTGAGTGTTAGATATGTTGTTTGTGTGTATCACTTTGTGCGTAAATTAAGTGTAGAATTTGTATTGGTGTGATCACACACTGACTTGAAATCAATTGGTTTGTTAGGACGCAATTAGCGGTCCCATCCTTTACAACTTCTTTGCTACACTAACCGAGCAACAAAAGGTGAGTTCACGGCCCCTAACTTTATCCGGCTTTTAAACAACAGGGGGAGAAACATGTATACACTCTTCAAACTCAATCTCTTTACGTTATACGAATTTAACGTCACATAACTATTCAGTAACTAAGTTAATGTTAATGTAATGTTGTGGTCACTAAGCAGCTATATCACTTAAGTCCTCGTCAAACTCTCGGATCGTTAGTATTGGGTTTAATAGCGGGGGAATTATAAGTAGTACTACTGGGCCCGACAAGCCCCATCCGAGCTAGTCGCGCTAGCCGACCGGGTATGGTCAACGGGTGAATAATTTGGCCTAACTTCGCCATGGTCAGTGATAGGCCTGGCAACACGGAGGCACAACAGTCAGCTTCGATCGCGAACTCTTACGTGACATGACTTTAGGCTAGCTACCTATATATGTTAACATTGAACTTAATTACGAAACAACTATATTATCCCGGGTTGGGGATAATGGAAACAACAACTTATTATTCCGGGTTTGGAATAATGGAAACAACAACTATATTATCCCGGGTTGAGGATAATGGAAGCAACAACTTATTATTCCGGGTTGGAATAATGGAACCAATACGTTATCCCGGGTTAGGGATAATGGGGAAAACAAACTATAACCGAACAAATGAATTTATGAAAACCTGTGAACTCACTCATCTTTAATGTTGACACTTGTTTCTTTACATGTTTCTCAGGACGCTAGGAGCTCTAGGTGCACTCACATGCATTGAACAAGACATCTTTTATCGAGTCTCAATTATAAATATTGTTTTGGGGTTTTTCATTTGTTTTGGCGTTTTTGTTGGCGCCCGCTTCACTATTTATTTTATGCTTCCGCTAAACTTTAAAAACTAATGCTTCTGCTAAATATTGGTAACTAATTTAGATAATATAAAATCTACAACAAATGATTTTGGAAAACGTATTATCAAATCATATAGAGTCGTTCGACGTACTAGTGTTTCAGATTCTGGTTTGTTCACACGCCCTGCGGTAAAACTCCGCAAGTGGAAATTGAGGGTGTGACACCATCCACTGTTTTGCCTTATCCACTGATATCTATCCTCTGATAGAGTAAAATGACCACCGTTAATGACCACTGTTCTCAACCACTGCTGGTATCCAGTAGCGGTTACCTTAACAACTGTCATCCATTATCCATCAGGGGTTACACGTGGACAGATGATTAGCAATCAGATCTTTGAAGCCACTGCCACGTCAGCATTCACCTTTTCCCTTTATATATCACTATTCCATCCAAACAGAGTTTTACTTGCCGTCTCGAATTCAAAATTCTCCAAAGCAGTTTCCATTACTCTCATCTTGTTAATTACTCCTTATTTCCGTCTCTGACCATGGCTCTTAACATCAAACTCCCACGTAACTACCTCCCTACACTCGAGAAAACCAAAAATAATACTTCATTCCATCGAATAATTGATGTTCTCACATCCACAAAATACAAAGACATCATGCTTGTAAACGCACCAATTTATGTGGATATTCTCCGACACTTCTGGGCAAATGCTAAAGTTGAATCCAAAATAAGAAGCCATATGCTATCACTTCCAAAGTCGGAGAAACCCTTGTCCAAATTTCCCCATCCTCAATTTGCACAACTTTTGGTCTAAATGACCAAGAAGGTAACACTTCTTTTGGCAAGCAGGAATTACATGTTGAGTTTATAGAACGCGGGTATGAGGGTCTAATGGGTATTACCATTTACAAACCAAAGGTTCTTGCTGAAATGAGATATTTTTTCAATACCCTACTCACATCTCTTTCAGCAAATACCACCTCATTTAATGAGATTCCATAAAATATTCAATTTATTGGATATGTTATTTTGACAAAATCTGATTTCGATATATCCCCTAGGTGTTGTTTATGGACTTGGTGACAAATTTTATATAATATCAAAAAATAAAGCTTTTATTTTGTATCCTAGACTTTTGAGCTACTATGTACAAAAACAACTTCTAGAAAAAGATTTTAAACAAGAAGTTTTTTTTTAAATGAAGAGTCTTACAACTGAAACTTTTAAAAGAATAAAAAATATGGAGTCAAAGGTTTCCAAAACAAAAGCAAAGGGGGATGAGAATATTTTGGATGAGTCCACATCTCAAGCTCAAACCTCTGTTGCTGAGCCTACTACTCCTGGTGATCATGACACCACAACAGGTGTTGTGAAGCCCACACTAGAAAAATCTAAAAAGAAACCATCCGTATCCAAAAAGCCACCAAAACAAAAATTCATAAAAAGGCACCTCTGGAAGATGAGATCCCAGAGGATAACCCTGTGGTATCACAAAAGCCACTTGAAACCATTGTTGTTACTTTCTTACGAAAGTTGGAAAGATCTACACCTCAAAGCCAAAATCCTCCTGCTTCCTCACAAAAGGAACATGTTGTAAGCACAGGGATCCCACATTATGAAGCAGATGATTCACTTGAATCTTTGTTTCAAAGCCTCTCTCCCATGGCTAATTCCCTTTCTACTCCACATCCATCACCCTCAATTCCACCTACTATCATACCTCATTTTCGTGCAATTGAGATAACTCAGACAAAAATCAGTTCCTCTTAATCACATGTTCATGAGAGTTCACCTCCACATGTGACTAAATATGAGCCAAATCTCTTTGTTAACCCAAAAACAGCTGAGGAGGCTACACCCCATGAGTTACAAGTAACTCTTGGTGGTAATTTAAGTGAAGCAGCTACTACAACTAATGACATAACAGTGTTTCAGTTGGACAGTGGTTACATCCATCAGAATTCCTTAAAGGCAACAACTATTGAGGCTACAACTGTAACCTATGCTATAGTTGAAACTCCCTAGTACCAAGAAAAAGGGGCATTTGGTTCTGATAATATGGAGATTTCTCATGTTCATGATCTGTAACACCCCGACCGCGTAAAAGAACAAACTACGGCAGAAACGTCAGGGAGTCATGTCCCAGAATTATTGTTTCACAACACATGGTACATAAAGTTTTGTATTATTGATTTTGATTGTTTATATTGTCTTGGGAGAATGAAATGAAAAACATAACAATTGTCTTGTAAATTTAAAGTCACTAAGGCCCAAGTCCACCCTATGTGAAGCATGCTCAAAGACAAACATTAGCTCCTAAACATATGTGAAAATAAAACGCTAGCATAAAAATGCCTGTGAGTAACATAGGTTTGTGATGAAGATTCATGGCTTTGAAAGTAAAAGAAATGTTCAACTATTACAAAAGTAGCCATGATCCTTTACAAAAATGTTTCTTTAATGAAATCATATGAAAATCAAACGATTTAAAAGAAATGATGCATGGTTAACTTAATAACCAAAATAACTCGTGCCTTGTATAAAATATGTCATGTCTTGTATTTTGTTTGAAGTGGTTTAGATAGCGCTACGTTATGTAATATAATGAAAGCACTTATATATAGGAAGTACCAGCGGTGTATCCATCATGCTTCTATCATATTACACACGTCTCATCATTTAATTCACTTACCATGAGACAACAAATGAGATGTCTTGTTTAAACCAATGTCATGTATAAACCAATACCATGTATAAACAAAATTTTTTTATAAATAAATGTCTATGTATAAACCAATATCTTTTATGGCAAACAAAAGTCTTGTTTAAACCATAAAATAAATGTCTAATATAAAATAAAGAAAATGTCTTGTCTCGTCAAAATGTCTTGTATAAAACAGGTGTTTTACTAAACAAAGGTCTTGTTTAAACAAAAACTCTTATCTTATAAATCAATTGCTTTTATGGTGTAGACACATATATATGGATTGTGGGCGAATACATTCAAGACTTTTTGACTGTCGGATAAACCCTTATAAAGACAAAGCTTTATCAAATGTTCATCGGATTCTGTCATTCCCTAAAGTCACTTCCAAACAATCTTAGGAAGTAGGAATAGGATTGTCAATCCTATGGTACCAAGCGTGATCAATGTTAACGAATGTATCATTGTATATTCATGCACCAATATGTCTTGAACAATGTAAGCATGTCATGAAAATGTTTGAAATCATGTACTTGGCATACTAAGTCAATATACCAAGCAAAAATGTCTTTGAAATCATGTACTAGGTATGCTAAGTCAACATACGAAGTAAAAATGTCTTTGAAATGATGTACTAGGTATGCTAAGTCAACATACGAAGCAAAATGTCTTACGAAGCAAAAATGTCTTTGAGATCATGTACTAGGTATGCGAAGTCAACATACGAAGATAAAATGTCTTTGAAATCTTGTACTAGGTATGCTAAGTCAACATACGAAGCAAAAATGTCTTTGAAATCATGTACTAGGTATGCTAAGTCAACATACGAAGCAAAAATGTCTTTGAAATCATGTAATAGGTATGCTAAGTCAACATATGATGCAAAAATGTCTTTGAAATCGTGTACTATATGTACTAGATAAGCAAAAGATGTATAATGTCATGAAAACAAGAAAGCAATGATAGGCACATATGAATCACCCCAAAAAATTTGAAAACGTAAAAGAGGGGGCTATGTACTCACTTGGGATTGCTTAAATGTCTTGTTCAAATAATCAAACAAAGCTCAAGGATTGAAGAGTTCAAGTGTGTCCTAATGTACCAGAATACTATGTTAGCGTGTCGAGACTTTAATCTGAGGATTGGATAGAATGAGGTCTTATAAACCAAATGAGTGTTGGCACTCGTATGATATGGTTTATAATACTTTACATTCTGATTTGGAAGAGTTTCTAAGTGCTTTGACCTGTTACGACTTGTTAACATGGTTTACGCCACTTTAACGGGTCGCAAGCGTAACTATGGGTTTGGATGGTTAAAGAAGTCCTATGATGAATCTTATATGTAAAAATAAGTTTGATTATGTTATAATATCAGTTTAGATGTCAAAATTATGGTCTTACATGTTTAAAACAATTTAATGCGCCAAAAGGGTGTTTTCGACATTTTAAAAGTACATAAAATTGACCCATCATATAAGTAACCAAACGATATGACTATAAGGTATAACCTCAGAGGATTATTCCCTAAATTACTATGGTCATAAAAATGCACTTGGTCGAATCCTAAGATTGATCAAACGGGGCAAATTCGAAAGTAAAAGAGGTAGTAAAATCGCTCGACTTACGACTAAGAAATAAGCACTAAACTAGAAATGAAGAGTTAGACATGTTTAAACATGACTAATAATGTTATAAAACTCATTTGGTGCCAAAACCTTAAGTTTTAATACCCAAAAAAGTTTTCGTCGTAAAATGCATTTATTATTGTTATTATTATTATTATTATATTATTATTATTATTATTATTATTATTATTATTATTATTATTATTATTATTATTATATTTTAATTTTTTTTTAATTTTTTACTTTTAGCTAGTAAAACTTCGACTCGTCATCTCGCCTACTACACGTGGTAATCAGAAGGTGCAATCGCAAGGGATTAATATCTTCGTGATTACGATCATATTGCAAAGTTCAATTTGAACTTTGACTCGACCAAAATAGTCAGAACCGAAAGTCAAACAGGAAGCCAAACTGTTTGACTTTTAGCTCAAAATAGCTAAAATAATGAAATAACTTGGAAGAGTACTTACTTGTGTTGAAGAACACTTTCAAAACTTAAGATAGGAGACTTCCAAAGGCTGGAAATAAGCTCAAAGAAGGATAGAAAGAAGAACTTCACACTTTGCTTGGAACTGTTTTGAAGTGGTGGGAAAACATGGATGAATCAAAGGGTATTTATAGTGTTTTAGGATCAAGGAGGTGATGGCAAGTGTTACCAAGTGTGAATTAGTGTCCTAACATGTGTCAACAGCAAATTAAGTGTGGAAAAATGAGTACAAGGTGTCAAAAATTGGAGACAGATGGCAAACTTGGTGAAAAAGCAAACTTTTTTTGACAATTTTGGCCCTTGAACTTGTATACTCAAGTTGTCATTTTTAACCCTTCTTAACCTAATATTTAGGTTATATAAAGGCGTTAAGGCATGTGTAACTTGGATTTTTTATTTGAAATGTCGTGGATGTCGGTTCGTTCGATTGTACGGTTATGTGTTTCGTAATTAAAGTATAAAACTTTATCAAACATGAAAAATGACCGAATTGTGTAACAATTGACATTTTTGCATTCTTACCAATAAAATGCAAGATTTTATTGAATAAAAGTGTCCGTGATTGTATAATGATTGATTATACATTCTCGCAAATAAAGCACAAGATGTTATCAAATACGAAAATGTGTTGTAATTGTTTAATGACTAAAAATGTACAAATGTTACATGATCCAAATACAACTACCTCTGGTAGGGATTCAGATAATCCTATTAAATTAGGCGATGAATTGAGATACAAAGAATTGACGGAGAGAATGACATCAATGGAGTCTTCAGTCAATGAAATGAAGATATGATGAAATAGATGTTACAAAATTCTCAAAGCAAACCATCAACACAACAAATTACCAATGAGCTATGGAAATATGTGCAACCAATCATTCTAGCTCAAAGGAATTTGGCTGACATCCAGTATGAAACTCATACGAAGCTAATCAGAAATATGGTGGAGGTTAGATACAAAGATACTCAAGCTGACATCAAGGCCATTAAAGAATATTTGGTGAAGACTATGGGCTCTACCCCTACAACAGTACTTCAAAAAGAAGTAGAGGATGATGCCAAAAAGGGGGAGAGTGATCAACTAAGAAAGTTGCATCCAGATTCAAAGGTGCAACAAAAGCAAGGGTCTACTATAACCATTGCTGCAAACTAAACTTCTACTACATGTAGGTCCCCTAATCCGTATGGATCTTCAAAGAATTGTCTTTCCAACCTAGGGTGTGGAATCCCCTAGATCAGATTTGACAGAAAACCGAACAAGAACACGAACACAATCACTTTCAACCAGTCTTCTATTGATTATCTAACACAAGTGTTTACAATCAATTCAAGACTCACTCTCAACTTTCTATGAAGTAATTTGCTAATCCCCTGAGCAACTGATCCAACTGAACAACCTTAACCTATTACAAAACTCTCTTTATATAGAGACAAGTTTCCAACTGGGCTAGGGTTTCACCACATGGACTGCTATTGGGTTAGGCCCAATTCGCCAACCATACACGATAAAGTGTTTGGATTAGCCCAATCACTTCTAATCAACTGCTACAATACTAAACCTACTAACTATTTATTCGTTTTAATAATTACAAGATATCCAAAGACCAAATCTAAGTTGTTGTCACAAATATGCACCAACAAACTCCCCCTTGACAATAGCATCATAAAATAACTTTGTCTTCAGTCTTCTTGCAATCTTCAACATCTTTGAAAATCGTGGTCTTTGGATAGCTTCAACTTTAATAGCTTCTGTCAACAACAGACTCCCCCAAAGCTGATGCATCCAATCACCAAATCTTCTAAATCGTTAGCGTTTGAGTAAACTCTAGTTTAGCAATTGCATAGCAATCTTCAAAACTCTTCAACTCTGTCTGCAATGTAGAAAGGAGGTTCTACCATGCATCTAAGCAAACTCCTCTTCACCAAACTTCACAGCAACATACTGCTACAATCTGTATACTATAAAACAAACATCTCGAGAAACCATAAGAATTTTTCAACGCAAGTTAACAAATTATTATTATTCAAGAGATAGTAAAGCTGTATCACAGATTAAGCAATTTTCAACACAAACCACAAACTTAAAATGTTACGCACACTGAACCTACAAGATAGTAAAATTTTGAGCTCATCTTCTAACATCGTCTCCCCCTATCGGTAACAACTCCTCCATGAACAACCAATATCCGTACATTAAGAATTTACAAGAAAATGAAATCTTTTTGGATTTTTATATTTTCTGAAAACATATAAATAACGAACTAATAAACTATGTTTTTTGTGAGAATCACCGGCAAGAAGATCATATCAGCACCATCAAACTGTTTTCACACTATCTGATTATTCTATATGCAATATTCATGAAAAGCAGTTCAAGACGATTACCAATATTGTTTATCCACTAAAACAAAAAGTGCATGAACATTTCAAGAACCATTACCTAGTGATATGTTAAGATAATTTATACTGTTATACTAGTGTATCCCATTTCAGGACATACCCCCATGATCAAAGTATGCAAAAAGATTCCTCTTAGTAGGTGAGTATACCGAAATTCATCCTTTTTGATTTACAACATTAGATAATTGGTGATCAGGTCAGTACTTTCGTACAGCAAAGAGACCAATATCCAACGAGGATTAGGACAAATACAAAATTTGGTACGATTAATGCAATTTGCACATTTGAATGACTCTCTAGGAGAGCTTCTTCAATTTCTAGGATTTGGCATTTTAGCTCTTTTAAGATATCCTGGTTGTGCCTAGGTCTGCATATATCTGGATGCAGTAGAAGGACAACCTTGATACCCCGGATGAAATAACGATATAAAGACCTAAAACCTCAGATTTTGGCAATCTATCAATGCAAGATTTAAGGTTATGTAACCATACGCCACTGATATATTACCCACCCATACACAGTTCGTTATGTATATATAACCCAGGTAAGTTGATTATTTCATGCCTTTTGCCTACTGTACATCATATGATAAAACTGCTATCACACTTAAGCAATTTAATTTGAATTTCACTATGACAGTCTAACTTGCTGATGTACTATAATTTCTTCTTTTCCACACAGTGAAAACTCATTTTTTATTTTTCTTTTTTTTATGTTCTGATTTTTGAAAAACAATAAATTATTTAAAAATTCTTATGGAAAACTGGTTATTCAAGATTCCTCATCCCGTTGAGTTCGACTAAATGCTCAAAACGAGTCCTGTCAAATGCTTTTGTGTAGAGATCTGGCAGGTTATCTAGTGTGTCAACTCGATGCAGTTCAATCAATTTCTTTTCAGCACAATCCCGTATAAAATGATGACGAATGTCAATATGTTTTGTGCGACTGTGTTTTACGGGATTGTTGGTGATTGAAATAGTGGCATTATTGTCTATCATATTAGGAGTACGAGTGAAATTCAAACTGTAATCGCGCATCTGCTGTTGGATCTAGAGAACCTGAGAGCAACAACTACCGGCAGCAATATATTCATCTTCACACGAAGAGGTAGACACGCAAGACTGCTTCTTGCATTGCTATGACACGATCCTCCCTCCTAAGAACTGACAACCACCTGTGGTAGACTTTCTTGTTGATTTGCATCCTCTAAAGTCCGAATCAGTGAAAGCAACAAACTTCAAATCACTAGCAGTTGGATACCATAACCCAAGGAAAGGTTTCCCCTTCAAGTAACGAAGAATCCGCTTCACTGCTTTCATATGTGACTCCTTTGGATTTGCTTGATATCTGGCACAAAGACACACTGCGAACATAATGTCTGGTCTTGAAGCAGTCAAGTACATCAATGAACCAATCATTGCCCTGTATTGAGTTGGATCAACATCCTCCACACTCTCATGATCTGGACCAAGATTGTGATTCTCGCAAATAGGTGTGTTGAAAGGAGCGTAGTCCTCAATTCTGAAACGAGACAAAATGTCGTACACGTACTTCGTCTGATGTATAAACATCCCATCCTTCTTCTGTTCAACTTGTAAACCCAAAAAGTAGGATAGTTCCACCCATCGCACTCATCTCAAACTTGCTCTTCATTACCTCATTGAAATCATGACACATGCATATGACTAAAAAATGATGTCATCTACGTATGCTTGTACCAACAGAAAGTCTTCCTTCTTCCTTTTAATGAAAAGTGTACTGTCAATCTGACCTCTTTCAAAACCATTCTTTAACAAATGTGCTGACAGTGTCTCATACAACGCCCTAGGTGCCTGATGCAATCCATACAATGCCTTATCAAGTAAATAGACTCAATATGGATAATCTAGATCAGTAAAACCCATCTGGTTCTGAGACATACACCACTTCTTGGACTTTCTTATAAAGAAATGCACTCTTCACGTCAAGTTGGTAAACTTTGAAGCCCTTGAATGAAGAAAAAGCTAGGAACAAACGAATTGCCTCTAACCTTGCTACTGGTGCAAACACTTCATTGTAATCAATCCCCTCTTGTTAATTGAACCCTTTCACCACTAACCGATCCTTATTCCTATCAGGATCCCACGGTCGTCTTTCTTGCACTTAAACACCCACTTGGTGCCTATTTCCTTCTCTCCTTCAGGCAAGTCAACTAGCTCCCGAACCTTCAACTTCTTAAACTGAGCTAGTTCCCTTGCATAGCTCAACCCAACAGTTATCTTTTAGAGCCATGTGAACATTCTTCGGCTCCTCTTGGGCAATAAAGCAGCTATACAAATACTCATGTAACATCCCAGTCTTCTGAATCGAAGTAAATAAACAGGAACCTTGGATCACACCTCCTCTTGTCTAAACACCTGCAGCAGCATCACCTATAATGTTCTCAACCGGATGATCTGTGTTTGCTTGTGTAGTAGAAATGGTGTCAACAACTAGATTATCTCCTAGATTAGAACCAATCTCCCCCTAAATGTCTTTAGTAGCAAACGGATTAGTAAAATCCTCCCCCTGAATAGGTTCAGACTCACTATCACCGGAGTCATGTGGAGCTGCACTGGAAGAAGTTTCTGGAGCATCTGTGATTGATATACTCGATCTAAGCATGAAGTCACCCTCTTCATCTACACTGATCAAATTTTGAATCACTTGAGACGCATCTGCATTTGAAACATTAGGAATATTAAATGATTTAAAAACGCTATCCTAATCATATAATATAGGAGGACCACTCGTTGATTGTTGAGGTGAATAACTAGTGATTTCCATGTTAAACACAACCTCAATTTTACCAGTTTTCAGATTAAAAACCCTTTTATTTGGTGTTTTAGATATATAGCCTAGAAAGTAACCCTCATCCGCTACTTCACCGAATTTTCGCTTATCTTTATTTTGCACAATGGTGCACGGTAATCTAAATGATTCAAAGCCTTTTAAGTTTGGTTTTCGTTTAAACAATAGTTCGTGACATGTTTTGTTAAACCGTTTAACCGTCAAAACTTTGTTTAGGACATAACAAGCTGTGTTCACAGCTTCTCCCCAGAAAAGAACTAGAAGCTTTGGATCAGAAAGCATAGTCCTAGCAGCTTCAATAAACGTCCTATTTTTCCTCTCAGCGACTCCATTCTGTTGAGGTGTATAAGGAGCAGAATATTGATCTTCAATTCCCTTCCGAAGACAATATATATTCCAGAATCTTATTCTTGAACTTCGTGCCATTATCACTCCTTATCCTCTTGATCCGTGCATCATGGACATTTTCCAATTTTGTAAAAAGATCTATCATCATTTCCGCTGTCTCATCTTTTGTACCTAAAAAGAAAACCCATGAATATCGTGAGTAATCATCTATGACAACTAAGCAATAGTACTTTCCACCTATGCTCCTTACATTCACTGAACCGAAAAGATCCATATGAAGTAATCATAAGGGGCATCTATGGAATTTACTATTTTAGACTTGTGAGGTTTCTTATGTTGTTTTCCCTTTTGATATGGAAGACATTTACCTTCCACGAACCTCTGCACTGGCACCCCTTCCACTAAACCGTTTTTAATAATATAATTCATTTTTAAGTAGTGGACATGGGCCATGCGTCTGTGCCACAGCAATGACTCAGCCTCAAATGCTTTTGACAGTAAACACGCCACCACATCGGAAGAATCCTTAGCACACATGTCCATCACATAAGGGTCGTTTCTTCTCGGTGCTCTCATCACTATCCAGTCATCCGGTATCACCAAACCAGGTTTCAACACCAAAGCTTCAGACTTAGTAAAGTGGACCAAGTAACCCTTGTTGCAGACTTGAGACACGCTCATCAGATTGTGCTTCAGCTGCTCCACATAGTTCACTTTGTCCAATGTGATCTTCCCGTTGGTCACTTTTCCTCGACCTGTAATGTGCCCTCCTTTGGCACCTGCAAAATTCACATAACCTCCATCTATCTCTCAAATTCTGTCACCAGCCTCGCATCCCCCGTCATGTGCCTGGAGTAGCGACTATCATCATACCACAAGTTGATAATCCTCCTTAGCAGCTCCTGCACAACCCAACAAAATTAGTTAGATTGGGGGACCCAAACCTTAATGGTCTTGGGTCTTCCAGATTCATCAACAATAGGAACATTCATCCAATATCCATCACTCCTAACAGGAGTCTTAGATCTCAGACTTGTTGATGGAAATGGTGTTTTTATTTCCATGAGGTCTCTGGTCCTGAGGTTTCCAAAACATGTTTGGACTTTATGACCTTTGGAAATTTTGGTTTTGGTTCCATGAATTTTGATGATAATAATTTCTAAAGCCATTGTTATAAAAATTTTGACTACCAATATTTTGATATCGAGTTTGATATTGACCTTGACTTTTGAAATTACTTGATTAACCATTAAAGTTATTCATTCTTGGTGAACTACTTCTAGGTTTTTCATATATGCCTGATGTAAATGCAGGCTGAAATCTTTGTTGATTTCTTTGAAAACGAGGAACTTGGTGAGTTCCTTTTACAGCCTTGTCTACACCAACAACAATCCTCTGTTGCTTGGTAGCATATATCTTTGGTGAGTTAGTAACCTTCTTCTCACCTTCACCAATTTTTGCTGGTGATTTTTCTCTCTGTCACTCACTCACCTGTACTTCATTCTTTTTGTTAGGACAACAGCTAGCTACATATCCCTTGTCGTGACATTTGAAGCACGACGATGACTTCTTAATTGAAGTCTCTGGTTTAGATTCATCAGGTGACGATGATGATGATGATGATGCCTTTGAAGGATCTTGTGTAGTTTGCATAATTTCTGATTTTTCTTTGTTTTTATTTTTAGCAAACTGCACATTTGACTCTCTTGTAATAATAGTGACCACTTCTTTCATAGCACTCCCTTTAACAAAATCAACCTTTTTAACAAAAAATTGTTTTTATTCGTAGGATGTGTATTCTTTGTTTTCAAAACTGGTTCCTTGTTATTATCTTTCTTGGCATTCTCAGTCACATCAGCATTCCCTGAAGTGGAACTACCATGTGTAGTTGATACAAAGTCGGTTAGCTCTTCTTCATATTGCAAAAAAAGAATAGTCATGACCAAGAGGTGGTGGAACTTCATTGAAACCTTTGAAGCCCACACTTGTCTTGTCATTACTTTTCTTCACGCATTAATCATGTGTTTCCTAACAAAAGATGAATCTCTGAATTGATTCAATTTCTTTTAAAGTTCACAAATTTTAATTTGTGCTTCTGGCAACTCTTTGCATTTTTCAGAAATCTCTTTTGTTTTCTCACTCATCGTATCATGAGCTAAGTCAATAACTTGAAGTTTTCATTTAGCTTACAGGTTAAAATATTGATTTCTTCTTCGTAACCCTTAATTTTCTTTAAATATAATGACTCATTTCTTTTTACGAAAAAGTTTGATTCCTTTACGTTCGAGAGCTCATTTACCAGACTTTGGTTTTGTCTTGTTAACTTGTCAAACTCACATTGCAGTTCACGACATTTTAAACAAACAGAACTACCAGAGTTAGAACGTACCTCTCCTGTTGATTTTCTTAGATCAGCCATGAAAGCAGCAAAATCAGCAGCCATCTTCTTCTCTGCAGTATTCTGTTCTCCATTAGCTTTTGCAGCTACCGTCTCTCGCTCTACCTCAGCATCGGCCTTCTTCCTCATCATCAACTGGCGCTATCTCGGCCATGAACGCTTGTGTGGCATTGTCATCATCCTCCAGATGAACACTCCAATCATGAGAACCCTCTCTAGCCGTTGAGATTAGGGCCTTCGATCCAGTGTTAGTTGACGCGTTCTTGTTGCTTGAACCATGACCAGGAAAATCTTGAAAAGAAGAGCTAGAACGAGATTCAGACTTAGGTCTTTGACACTCTCAAGCAAAGTGTCCGTAATTTTGACAATTGTAGCACTTCACTTTAGACTTGTCAAAACCCACTTTCTTTCCAACAAACTTTCTGCCCGTCCTATTCATGAACCTCTTCACTTTTCTTGAGATCATGGCCATCTGCCACCATAAATCCATCTCTTCTAGGTTATCAGGGTCGATCTGATCATAATCTTCATCAAACGTAGAAGGATCACATATTCTTCCCTGATTGTAGTTCTCATAGGAAGCAACGAATGAAGCCAGCAAGGCCAGATGATCTTCATTAGCCTTGACACTCAGAGGCATAGACCTAGTATTGCTGTTATTGTTGTTGGATTGTTGTCTCTTTGCCCCTGACGATCATCATGAAGCAGCTACAAAACATACTTCACCATCATCATTGGTAACAACTTGCTCATTTTCACATGAGAGAAACGCAGTTGAAGAATCTCTTGAAGCATTGTTGGAAGATGAAGGTGTAAGCCCTTTATAAATTCCCGGGTCTTGAACCTGATCATATCCAGTTTCCTTCTTCTTCACGTTGAACTCATAAGCTCTCAGCTTCCCAACAACCTCTTCCAAGTCCTTATCTTCATAGTCAGCTTCACCCTTTATCATCAAAGTATAAATATCCCACTTTGTAGGTAAAGCATCAAGCAACTTATCATTTATCTCAACATCTGTGTATCCCTCTATGTCATAATTGTCCATTTCTGACATCAAATGATAATATCTCATGATAATATCTTCAAGGGACTCATTTTTCATGCCTTTAAAGACAACAAATTGTTTCTTCAGCAAATCAACATTATTTTTCTTCACATCAGGATTGCCCTCATATCTCTTCTCTAGGGCATCTAACATCTCCTTCGAAGTAGTATAACGTTTGAATGTATGTTTGATGCCATCAGGTAACAACATCTTTATAGCAGCTAAGACCTTCTTCTCAGACTCATACATTCTCTTCTCAGCCTCTAACATGTTCACATAGGCAGTGACACATTGTCTGCCCTCAAAGTCATGCGTAGGGTTAACATACCCATCTTGAATGCAGATCCACATCAGTGTGGTGTGTCCTGATATTCAATGAATAACTGAAACCTATCCTTCAATGTAAGGTAATTCTCTAGCTTCAACATCTTTGGAGGTTTGTTAGTCGTGCCTGCCTTGTGTTCCATTCTCAACAATTCATTTAGGTTAGACATATTCGACATTTTTACCGAACTAGCTCATTAAAAACGTTAAAAATTTGTCCGAAATGAGTGGTCACCAAATTATACCGTTAGACTCATCTCGACAATACGAATCCAATGATGTATAATGTCCGATTATGATTTTAGGAATTTTCGTGCCTTTTTTGTCCTAAAAATCACACGAGTCTATCTGTACAACCGGTTTGTCAAGTTTGTCTACGGATCAATTCTATGTCTGAAAATGTTTAACTCCGGTACGTCAGCTGATTAACTTTCCACCTTTTTGTATAGAACTCAGAACAGTACCAAATTCAGAATAGTAACTCGGATTGACAATACGAGATGAAAACTCGAAACAGTGATCCGAGGTGCTTATCGGAGATGGTGATCCGGAACAGTGATCCAAGATGGAATCCGGAATGCACTGTTTCAATCCGAAATGGTTCCTTGTTTACCCGAGATGGATTGATCTGATCCGAGATGGACTGCTCTGATCCGAGATAAAATCCAAGATGGACTGTTCTGATCCGAAATGCAATCCGAGGTGGACTGTTCTGACCCGAAATGCAATCCGAGATGGACTGTTCTGATTCGAGATGCTTAGTCTTTGATCCGAAATGCAACTCTAATGATCCGAAATGAAAATTTTTATTCGAGATGTTGTTTATCCGAAATAGCCGCAAAACCCTAGAACAACTGTCAAAACTTCGAACCAGCCGTCAAAACACGTCCAAAACCCCACTTTTTTTGAAGAAACGATTCTGAACGAAGCAAAACCAAGAGCTGAATGCTCTGATACCAATTGTAGGTCCCCTAATCCATATGGGTCTTCATAGAATCGTCTATCCAACCTAGAGTGCATAATCTCCTAGATCAGATTTCACAGAAAACCGAACAAGAACACGAACAATCACTTTCAGCCAGTCTTCTATTGATCATTTAACACAAGTGTTTACAATCAATTCAAGACTCTCTCTCAACTTTCTATGAAGTAATTTGCTAATCCCCTGAGCAACTGATTCAACTGAACAACCTTAACCCTAATGCAAAACTCTCTTTATATAGAGACAAGTTTACAACTGGGCTAGGGTGTCATTACATGGACTGCTATTGGGTTTAGGCCTAATTCGCCTACTATACACTATAAAGTGTCTGGATTAGCCCAATCACTTCTAATCAAATACTACAATACTAAACCGACTAACTATTTATTCGTTTTAATAATTACAAGATATCCAAAGACCAAATCTAAGTTGTTGACACAAATATGCACCAACACTACAACATCAGATGCTGGTGTTCAAAAAGTGATTGATTAAACCCTGAACAAACAAGCAGAAGAGATTGTTGAAGAAAAGTAAAAAAGGCAAGATACACTAGAAAGCAAAGCTTCCAAACTCATTGAATATGAACAGGCTAAGTAGATGGAAAAAGAAGACACTGGTACTTCAAAAAGAAGAAAGTCAACAAGAAATGTCAGACAGCCAACAACCACCTCTTCTAAAACCACTTCCATGTATACAACAAGTGTATCCTCTGCTCCAATCAAAACTAAACCAACATTACTACCTCAAAAGAAACAAAAACGCTAACCTAAAAATCATCTCCACCACAAACATATGTTGGTACAACAAATGTACCAACAGATGTTACATCCCCACCATCAAACACGGATGTTGTTACATAAAATGTATCAACAATTGTTACCTCAACCACTGCCATGATCACATTTCCTACTTTAAGCTAACCATTATCCACACCACCAAGAATTCCAACACGACCACTTTCTCCTCAAATAAATTCCAACGCAAAAGGAAAACTTCTGTTGTTGATGATGATGATAAAGGGATTCCATCACCAATTCCTTTGTCATCAAAAACTATCAATTCATCACCATCCTCATCACCTTCATACAAAACCACTTCACTTCCAACCAATATCAACCACCATCCATAATGCCTTTTGCTACCAAATATCCTCTAGAACCAATGGCTGTGCGAAAAGAAATTGAATTATTCTTCCCAGTAGAGGATATCTCAAAACTAGACTTTTCGATATCTCTTTGGTTTGAAAGCCAAGAAATTTAGATGAATATCTAAAGTTGAAGGCCAAAAAGGCTGAGAACATAGCCAAAGAAAAGAGCAAAGGGAAAGATGACAGGACTACTCAAGGTATTTTGTCTTATGAACTGAGCAAAGTGAGAATGATTGAAGACTTTGCCAAAGTATGAGTAAGTCTATGATAGAAAGGCATGTAAATGCTGAGCTTGATGAAAAACTGAAACAGGATTACCTTGACCATATTATGCAACACAAACCTTACAAAGCTCCTAGTGCATAGCTCAAAGATTGGTTAACAAATGATCTCAAAGCAGAAATTGACATAATACAAGCATTCTCAAAGATCCTCTACACAAGACAACAAAACCTGATTGGAAGAAAATCAGGCAATTAGGTCAGAACAGAGCTTTAAAGCTTAAAAGAATGCAACAAGAGCTGATTGATGCAAATTATGGTAGTGTAAGATCAGTTGCTAGATGTTCTGAGTCCAGGGTTGTAGATACTTACAAAAAACAGGAAGAGCATAGAAAGAAAGATCCTACAGATCTAATAAAGCCATACTACCCAACAAATGTTATCCCTCATCAGACCCAAACCTTTAAAAAGCAGGCGTTATCCTCTGTCTTACCTACAATTGCCTTACATCAAGTAAATAGGCAAAAGTAGTTGGAAGAGGATGACGAACAGAGGTTTGAAGAACACAGAAAAGAGGGAATCAAAAATCAATTACTCTATCACACTGATGCTGCAAGTGAAAAACTAAAAGAAACACTCTCGAATCTTGTAAGAAAATCACTTCCACCAAGCTCAACAATAAGTCTCCCCCCATAGAAGCCAAATGATTCAAAAATTCTAAAATTGAAGTCATCCCAAGACACCCATGAATTGACTCTACTCGGATCAAATGTCAAGATTCAAAAACTGAAAATGGAGGATGCATATGGTCAGGGTGCAGATGACCTCCAAGATCTATTGAACCTTGAATTGCAAAGGGATTTTGAAGACATGTTCTCTATGAACTTTGAACTATAGTTCAAAGGGAAAATTAGGGAATTTCTGTTGAGAAATAAAGATCCACAATAAAGAAGGGTTTTGGCATCATCTGTTCTAGGGGGAGACTGTTGGATCTATTAAACCTTATAAAAGAATAGATGACTGGAAATCCAAAACAATCTCTAACATCTGATCACTAATAAAGGTCTGTTGCTCTAAACTCTTCCTATACTTAAAGACTGTTCGCAATATCTGTTAAAGACAAAGCTCAATTGGAAGTAAAGATTTGCTAGAGAGAAAACTCTGATGAAGCATAAAGGCCATTGAAGCAAAGGTATGCTGAAGACCAACAGAGGATACCTCAGCAATTGTTGTTCAACAGAGTCTATTATGTAAATGAATGTAACAGTGTTTAGGTCTAGCAGAGGATAGAGTTTGTTAGTTTGTTAAATGTCACTTTCATAGTGATATCAGCCATAAGATGCTCATGGTTTGCAATGTACTATAAATAGAACAGTGCCTATACTGTTCTATCTTTCACTTTTCTTCTACACATTTTGCACGAACAAATTAGAGTGATCTTAAGCTGAAGGAGAGTTTGTAATTTGCATGAATACGTGATTATAATTACAAAAGCATGTTAATAAAAAAATCTTTCTATTGTTTGTGATTTCAAAGTTTACACAATTCCACTGCAGTTTTTCATTGTTATCTATCTTCTTACATTGATTTCATCTAAACAATCACATCAATATCAAACTCAGATCCTAACAACCCAAAGACGTAGGAAATAGACATAAAACACCAAAACTTGTGTTTAGCGATTTTGCATGATTCCGCCTTCAACGTTGCTTGGCCAGCAATAAACCCAATATTCCTAAGACCAACAAGAAGGGACACTCCTGTAAGCTCCACACAAACGTGTTTCCTTGTACCCACCAAACACAATAATATCAGCTGGCAATAAAGTGCACTTCTCTTCAAGTGGATCCATTAGATAGTTCAAATGAACCTTCTATTTTATCCGAAATCTGTGCTTGGTTTAGAACATCACATCGAACATCCTTGACTAAATCATGGTAGTATTAAAATCCAAACACCTCATTATAATGGACCAATGCTCGCCAAAAGTATCAAAAAGTATCAAACTAAACTTTATGGCAGACTAGGCAAGGCCCTCAATTGAAAACAAAGTGATCATTAACCGATACATAAGGATTGCACGGTATTCCATACCCGATCAACATGTGTTGGCCCAGACCTTCAATGGGGAGACTGTCAGGAAATCCTGAACATGAAGGGCTTGGAGACATTCAAACACCACTTTTTTGGCTAGAGGATAAATCAAGCTTATTTCCCAAACTTTGTACGGTTATACTAAATAGGGTGGGGGTGTCCTTACAAATGAAACAACCAAGATCAAAATCGGGTTTTTTTATAAATATGATCATTTCCATGAATAACAAGCATTCTATTGCTAGGTTAGAGATTGCGCTCTTAACATTGTATACACCTTCAGTTGCACTCTGAACATTGTATACACCTTTAGTTGTATATACCACTTGTTATTGAATTATCAAAGGTCATGTTTGATGTTAAGCATTCACACATTGAACCTTTACCACTAAATTGTCCAGCCAAAAGTGGTACGTAATTAACATTATTAATGCCTTCATAATTGATAAAAAAATCAACATCAAGCCACGTTTAACTTTTGTCCGGCTTAGCTCATCAATATTTGTCATCACATTTGTTAAATTTCATATAATAAAAAAACTATAGGAATTACCGAATTATGGATATGTGTATTTAACAAATAACAAGTTGGCGCTAACCCGCGCGTTGTGATGAAATGTTAACTATGTGTTCTATTTGACATTTTGTATTTTGTTTTTATTAAAACAATGAAACTTCATATGTGACAAACGCCAAATAATCGGTAATTCCGTACAAACTAATCACTATTTTTGGTACATAATCTCATGCATTTTATGGTAATTTGATTTCGTAACTAAGTCGTACATCATATCACAAGTATTAGGACAAGTAAATCAGACCATAACATATATTGGTTTCCATTACAAGGCAATATGCCCTAAAAGTGTTGGGCGCACTAGTCGCGGTTGTACTATTCATGTCAGCAAAACCGTTGAAACAAAACAGAACAATGAATAACGGCATACTAAATGACATAACTGAGTCCATATATACATGAAAACACTAATGTGGGAACATATCTTTCAATAATACATAACTTTCTGGTAGAACGCATAAATTTCAAAATTGTCCATTTCGACTAAAAAGGTGACAATTTCAATTCGTCCGCAATACTAATTCGGTATTTCCCGGATTCCAAAATTATAACAAAACAATGACAAACACCTTTAAACAATATGAGGATATCAAAAATACATAAAAAGACATCGTTTCCGTTCGTACGACAAGCAGTGGACAACTTGACCGAAAAGCGACCGATTGTTGAACCGACAAAACTTTAAATGGCCAATAGCCTCATACATAAATCTAGAGAGCTAGTTAAGCTTCATTTGGGATCTGAAATTCCTTCAACCTTCTTGAGGTTACGGAAATACAACTTCCAGAAATATTCGACGATAAAATATATAAGTGTCGATATTGGGCGAATAATGAAACGGAAGGCGTTTGAGCCACCCAAACTCAACATCCACTCGACTAGTGAACTAGTTAACCATATTTTGATGTCGGAAGTGCCCTAAATAAATGCCATGGCACTTATGGTAAACGAAAACCAAAGCTTCCGGTACGAAACAATAACTTTCATAGATCAACCAGTATTGCACCGATGAACAAACTAGTGGTGTTTTTACCATCCAAAACTAATAACAATTAGTCAAGGGGACTAATTTATACTAATTAACACCCTAAACCCTAATTGCTCACTGATGATGCAAGACCAAATCCCTAATTATCAAACTTAATTTAACACCTAAATATCAAATAAATTATCAAATGTTACAAAAAATTTACACTTAAACCCCCCATGTGGCCCCCACCCACTTGATTTATATTGAAAAATGAAGATTAGGCATGGTAGAAAGATGTGATCTTGACTTGGATTGAAAGTTTTTATAAACCATCATCATGCTTCATTACTTCATTTCACAAAAAAAAATATAAGGAACCTCCATGGACTCCCCCTCCTCCACGGCTACATCCTACCACCACCATCCACCCTTTTCCACCATTAAACAACACATTATATTCCCTTTCAAGCCCTCACAAGACCATCTAAGGAGTTTGCAAGCATGGGAGAGTATTAGGGCTTTGTTTGGAGCTTCATCTTCTTTTTAATCTTCACTTAATCTTGTGCAAACTTGTAAGCTAATCTTTTACCATACTTAAGCTCCTTATGATTTATGGTTTGTGAAAGTACTTGTTGATCATCTTGAATGTAAAGAAAAATCCAACTTAAAAACCCTAATCTCAACTTAATAATCTACTAAATATAGTTTCGTATGTGTTGATTATGTGTATTAGTGTTAACTAGTTAGCATGATTATGTTGATTAAGTTAGAGAAAGTTGTTTAAAATGGATGATCTTGTAGGATTAAGAATATAAATGATGATTTAAATATGCTTATGTTTAAATCTAAACAAGATCATCAACCTCATGATCCATGAACTTTACTACAACTAAAAATGATTTATTACATATATGTTACTTTTATAAAGAAAAAACACCATGATTTTTGTTATGATCATCCGAAAAAGTGTAGCAAACAAAGTGGTTTAAAGTGGAAATCTTGATTAGAAGATATGACAAATATGATGTCTTAAATGTTCTAATAAATATGTGAAGATCTAATAAGATAGTTAAAATATATATTTACAAAAGACCATGGAAATGAGCATGAAAAGTGTATAAATGATGCATACAAAGGTGGTATGTAAACTTGAATTGATGATTCATTGTGATTATGGGTTTAAACATGATTTAAATACGTTTTTGAAACTTAGAAAAACGTCATAGTTTAGGGGAAACTATGGCGAAATT
Source organism: Scalesia atractyloides (assembly GCA_947069175.1). Taxonomy (NCBI): domain Eukaryota; kingdom Viridiplantae; phylum Streptophyta; class Magnoliopsida; order Asterales; family Asteraceae; genus Scalesia; species Scalesia atractyloides. The sequence goes on from CAMTDV010000020.1 coordinate 49,645,736, forward strand.
TTCTAAAAATCTAATCACAATTAAAGTATGAGTAACGGGGTGATTAACGACACTAAACGCGATTAGTGACCTAAATCGTCATTATGGAAGTTTTAATGCCAAGGTTGAACCCTAACCCTCAAGGATTTAACAAATACGTCACCATAATTAATGTGTAAAAATACATGTGTATGTATCTAGAAACCCTAGGGTATATAACACAAAATACCCAACTAATAAAAATACCAAATACTTTAGGATTACCAAGTATAAATAACATGAACACATACACTTTTACACAATCCTTGAAACAATAATCGGACGAGCGGGCTAGGCGGACAATGGTCGAATTTATATACTACATCTTCTCGCCGATGGTCAACGAACATATCGCCAACATGAAGAGCTAGTACGACGCATGGGCGATTTTCGATGTGGAAATACATATAATAAACGCAACGACGACATGTCTAGAAATAATATATTTTAGACACTTAACGAATATATATATTAACGATGACAAAATCTGCAAAGTTGGGATGTATAAAAAATACTAACCGATTTTATAAAAGTATATAAACATACTTACAAGTATAAACATAGTAAAAATTTCCAAATGTAAGATTATAAAAGTTATGGACTCAAGGAAATTATGTTGGGCTAGACCCATTATATAAAAGACATGGGCAAGGCCCAAATACACAAAATATAATTTCATTTGCTAGGCCCAAACATATAATTTCATGGGCTACGCCCAAACACATAAATTACATGGGCTACGCCCAATGACATAAAGACATGGGCTAGGCCCAATGACCTAATTACATGGGCTAGGCCCAATGACATAATTACGTGGGCTAGGCCCAATCACATAATTATATGGGCTAGGCCCATTCACATAAAGACATGGGCTAGGCTCAATGACATAAATTACATGGGCTAGGCCCAATCACATAATTACATGGTCTAGGCCCAATCAAGACATGGGCTAGGTCCAATGGCAAAAATTTCATGGGCTAGGCCCAATTTAATGAAGATATGGGCTAGGCCCAACGACATACATGACATGGGCTAGGCCAAATGACATACATGACATGGGCTAGGCCCAAAGACACGCGTGCAAGGCACGAGGACATGTGAAGGGCGAGGCCCGTTCACACACGATCTAAGAATGACTATTTATATATATATATATATATACATAAATGTATATATTTGTGAAATATATGTATATAAATAATAATCGAATAACGAACTACCAACACTATAATAACATTGAAGTTGTACTATTATGATAAATATATACACAACAAGAATTCAAGATGAACAACTGGTACGAGGTCTGATGAGACCTAGGTGTCTAATGAAGTTAATACACATGTAGGTTACACACGTGTACGGACACCCGAATTCAATAAGTATGACTTACGGAACGCAAAAGAGTGAGTTCATGTCCCTCCTTTCAAATATTGCAAAGTTTTGTTTTTAAGACAATCGAGGGGAAATACATGTCATAACAAACGATATGGTAGCTATGGGGTTAGATGATAACACGATTAATGTGCGTAAGTAGGATGATGGCAAGAGTAACCATCAATCACTTAGTGACCAAGGTGCAAATGGTATAGATCTATCGAGTTTGATACGCGCTCCACTCCTGGTTTGTTAACCCTTTAGGAGTGCTTTTATGATCCCAATTGATTTCAAGAGTTATCTCGGTTTGGTTACTTACTTATGGCACATATGTCAGGGTGCTAGCTACACACTGATAGATCCTTAAACTCTATGAATGCTAATAACATACTAAGATTTCATTACTGGATTACAAACAAGACATCTCATACGAAAATAATAACTACATGAACTCGCCAACCTTATGTTGACTTTTCAAACTTACATGTATTTCAGGATGCAAAACTTGAGGCGGTGAAAGACTACGGGAAGTGGGAATGAACATGACAACGAATGCATTTTTGGAGGATCTGTCTCTTATATCCCAACCTCGAATAGGTGTAAAGGGGTCAAAACCTCAACATGCTTTGATGATGAAAACAATCTTTTGGTTTAAAGTGTAATACAACTCAAAAACTATACTTTGGATAACATTGTGAACTTGTCTGAACCTTGTAACTTATTTTGGGAACTTGTAAACTTCGGTTGCAACTTAACATATATGGCATCATTGCTGATTTATTTTTGTTGACACAATTGGTTGCAATGATTACCTCATAGTCACACGATTGCGGTTCCGCTATGACCAGGGTGTGATAGATTGGTATCAAAGCTTTTATTGTAGTGAACTGGGGAAAAGCTTTTACTAAGTTTGGTCTACAATCACTAAGGGCTCCACATGATAACAAAGTTTATAACATCACAAAAATATTTTCATAATATGACAAAAGGTTTTCATTGTGATACTATAACATGAGGATCTATCACATGAGCTCAGCCATAAGTAACGAAAAAGGATAAATACATGATTACTCTATGAGAAATAGACACAATACATTATAAGACTGCGTGTCATGGACATGTTACAAAAAATAGAAATATTGGCTAGATGGGATTTTATGTGATTATATATATAATTTATTTATATATGTATTGTATGGAATATTTTGCCAAGAACGAAATATCTTCGATTACGGATATTATTATTATTATCATTTACTCGCATAATGAGAATATCGACCTCACATCTATTGCGGATCTTATGGCGGACGTGGTTCCTTAGTGAGACCTTAAGATATTTTCCACATAAGGTGGTTGCTTTTCCCGCCGATGCGGAGATGCCAGGCTTCGGTACTGACGAAGAGGCGGGGGTGGTAGCCTTGGATGACAACTCTATTAGCAGGACGAGTTCCATGTGACCCATATTAATCATAAATAATGACACTCTTGTCAAGACAAGGAAGGTGAAGTACTCATCTTGAAGCTGCCCCTCCAGTTGTTATTGTTGCAAATTCTCTCTATTTCTAAATTTTTCTAACGATGTGCCCTTTCGCGAGTAATGCCAACGGACTATAGCACGTGGACCATCATGAAGGTCCCTTCTATGTTAAAGGTATGTAGACAATAGTGTCCTCTCTTTGACTGATCGTCGTCTTTGAATGGTAGAACACTAGGGTGACCATGCAAGGCAATTTATTATTACGGGGGCCCACGTAATAATAACTTGCAGTGGATGAGAATCCTGGTGGGTTCTGCGGGTCAAGCTAATGATCACCACCCATTCGAAATTGTTAAGTTGTTCGAGTTTCTATCTAGTGGGACACTAACCTGGGTGGTTGCTATAACACCCTACGATACAGGAACACTACGTATTTGTTCACATCTAACATTTGATCTATATCACGAGTCGATTGTGACTAGTCATCTAAACAAACAAAAACTGGTTGGCCACCAAGGAGGATATTTCCTCAACGGTCTAGAGTTATTTTACATGGGTTGATTCCATGGTGTCTATGGCACCTCATCTTATTTATTGGAAAGTGTTGGTGCATTATGTCTATTGCCTACGTCTAGGATGTGTCGATATTGTATATAGGCCTTAAACGTCATTTGTATAAATGTTACTAATTGTTTTATATGTTTTGTAGTTGATTCGTACGAGTGAGTCAGTTGGCTCGTACGAGTGACACTCTGTCACTCGTATAAAGCAACCACTCGCACCAGTCACAGCTTCTGTTTCACACACTCCAGTGCGAGTCATGTCGACCTATAAATAGAGGAGTGTTGTGTCAGAGCTAAATAGTGTTAGTTTAGTTGGTACGGCGAAGCCCTGCTGATTTGTTTACTCACGTCTGTACTTTGCACGTTATTCAATACAATTCAGAGCAGTTAAACAGTATCTCTCTCTTGTTCGTTTGTCATCCGCTCTAGCAATGAATTCTGCCTATGCTAGTTAAGTTAGATCAGACCAGTTGCTCATCGGAGGAGCCGATCCCCCATTCACAAGTGGTATCAGAGCCTTGTGGCCTGATCTGCTGACAAACGCCAAGTTCTGCAGGTTACCAATTGTTTCAGATTAGATTCACTGTTGCAGCTTTCAACTTCTACAATTCTCCCAAACTAATCTCGGATTTGGACGAAATTATGGACAAATTGGACTACGATTCTAGGATATCACGTTAAATTCTATTCTAATCAATCCTTAACAATTTCAGATCTAAAATCGAGCTTAATCATGTTAAAATCAGTAAAATTCATCCGTTTGGAGACTTCATTGTTTCAGACGAGTAGAGAGACCACTTGCACGAACAACTGACCATGCAATTTGGACCATTCGTACGAACAAATAATCAGAAATTCTTAAAATCTTACAAGTTTCAAAATTTACAAGTGTGATTCGCACGAATTAAACACTCGTACAAGCATTTCATTCTTACAAGCGAAAGGTCAATCGTACGAGCAATTTCATTGTTCGCACGAGTTACTTGTTTTAGTGTTGTCCGTACGAATTTCTGGTTCGTACGAACAGATCTTGATGGCACAAATTGTTTTTCTTATCCACACGAAAGAATTTTTCCGCATTAATCAGTTTGTTCGAAAAGTGTGTTTTTGAATTTTTTTATAGAAAAATATCAGACGAATTATACAATGCATTCGCTACATCTGCAGTCACGACCATAGCGGCTCAATACATGAATCTCAAAAAGGAGATGGGTACAACGACCAAACCGCCGAAGTTAATGAACCTTGAAGACTTCGACGTTGGAGCGAACGGTTCATGAATTGGGTCCAGGCAAATCACTTTACTTGCATGTTCGCTACCGAGTTAAATATCAAGCTCCTGTAGGTGAAAATGGCCTCGAAGAGACTCTAGCTCAAATCTCGGATGTTGAAAGGGAAAGGTTCATAAACAAAAAGAAAATGATGAACATTTTGCAACAATCTATCAAAGAAGATATTCTGGCATTATTACAACATGATGATGATGCACAATCATTGTGGAATGCTCTTCGTTTTAAGTTCCAGGGAAGTGCTCAGCTACGTAAGAGTAAAAGGGCATTGTTAAGTAAAGAGTTTTATATCTTTACATTTATTAGAGGAGAGACAGTAAAACACTTGATCGAAAGATACTGTCATTTGGTAGTGCCAATGAAGAGAATGGGAATCATCAAAACTAACAAAGAACTTGTTGATAAGTTGGCTGATTCTCTACCGCAAGGTGAATGGTCCACGTATTTGACCATCTTGAAGAATGGAACCGAGTATGGTAATTTTTCATTGCCACGTTTCATTGAAAGACTTGAGGGACATGAACTTGAAATGCAAAAGATGGCGAAGAACAAGATCGCCCAAGTTCAACAAGATGTTAATCTGTACTTCAAGAACAATACTCCTACTCAAATTCAGTCTCCGAAGATCCATACTGCCTTTAGCACTTACAGCACACCAAGTTCACCATCAAACCAAGACAGTGGCTTTCAATAATTTGCTACAGTTAATCCTCACACGTCTCAAAGCCCACAATCGTCACATGGATCAAGCACTCCTCAAATCAACTAGAACAGTCAGTCAAATCCTACTCAAAGGGTTCTTCAGTGCAATATCTCAGTGGATTTCCAGAATGCACAAAACTTCGATGAGAAAACCATGAAGCAACACATGTCTCTATTAGCATCGGTTCTCGAATCCTATGATAGCCTTGTAGCAGGAAGGATTGGAAATTCTGATATGACCAGAGAGGACTACGACCAGATTGATCCAGTAGAAATGGAGTTGATCAACATAAAATGGTGTATGGTATCTATTGTTCGACGTGCACAACGCTTCATGGAAATTATAGGAAAAGAGAACTTGGGAGGTTTGGATGAAAACTGGGATTCGACAAATCCAAAGTTACTTGTTTTAAGGGTCAGGAAAAGGGTCACTTTAAGCGTGAATGCCCAAATAGAGAAGCTCAAGGGAACCAGAACCCATTTGCCGATGACTATTACAAGAAGGCTATTTACCACCATCCTCAATCAAGAACTCGCATGGTGCAGATCGAAGATAAACAGCCAGAGACCAAAGATAAAGCGCTAGTGGTTACTCTGGAAGATGAGGGCTTTAACTGGAACAAATATATTTCAAAGAAGGAAAGTTTGGCTATGGGTGCTGAGATAATCGAAGAACCTGAAGAAGAATTGGAGGCAGCTTTTGATGAGGCACCAGAAGATGATATTACTATCATACATCATCAGAAGAGGAGGAACTTTTCAATAGTGCATTTAAACACCTCCTACCTAAGGATATGTTGAAAACTTTTGCAGGTTATTTTGCACCAAGTCATCAATTATCTTGCTCAGAAAAAAAGACGCCTGATGTTGAACAGAGAGTTGATGAAAAGATGGAGAAGTTGTCGGATGACATTAGCAAGGCATGCATGGCAAACGTCAACGAGGTAAATGAGTCTAAAAATGAGTTTGTGGTAGAATAACTATTTCTAAAATGTGCTGAGCCATGCAATGAATGTGTTGTAAAAGACACACGATATATAGAGCTCAATAGTTTAACATATAATTTGTCAAGTGATTACAAATCAACTAGAGAAGCATACGGCAAATTAAGTAACTCTGTTAAACAATACACAAAAGAACTCAGATAAAGTGACCCAACACTTTTGTTGCTCAAAGTGACAGTAAAGGACAAGCAAATGGCCATTAATATTCACTTAAATATTATCGCTGAGCTAAAGAGTGAGCTTGAGAAGGTAAGGAATGAAACAGAACGGGTTAACAAACTGTTAATCAGTTATTCAACAAGCTCTTACGTCATTGATCACATTTTACCTAAAAATGAAAACAAAGAAGAATCAGAAAAGGTTGAAACAAAAGTGCCAGTTACGATCGAGTTCCACACCCTATGTGGAATAGTTATGCGTGTAATAGGCCAGCAGGGGTGGAAAAGACACTCAATCTAAAACTAAAAACTGAATCATCAAATGAGTTGCCTACAAACATCGATGTAACTTACACAACTTCTCATAGGGAATGTGACTCTGAGGTGGTTAAAACAGTGGTTGAAAATGTGTTAAAAAGTGAATCTGACAAGTCTGAGTCTACCATCGGAAAATAGTTTGACTAATGATCCAAACGTCATAGTTTATAAAATGAAAGGATCAAATAAATTATTTTCTGATGAGGACTTTCCCATCCAGAACGTGAATCTGGATTGTGTTGATAAATTGTTCAAGCTTTTGGAGGTAAGTCATGCTGATTTAGATAAACATAATGCATCATTCTACTCTAAATCAAGATGTGACAACCGACCCTACTATCACAAAAACATAGATTATCCTGAAAATAAGAGGGCAGGGTTGGGTTTCCAAAAGCAAAAAATGAACAACAAATCCCAAAAACTAAACTTTACAAAGAAAATCAATTTTGTTTTTGGGACAACAACAGAGAAGGAAAAAGAAATCATCGGAACACAATCGAATGATGATTTTAAGAAAGAGAAAGAGGATAGGAAACAAGTTTTGGAGTCTTCTGTTCGAAAGGATAGTAGGACTTGCTACAAATGTCAAAATGTTGGGCACATTGGAAGATATTGCTCACAAGAATCTCCAAAACCTGTTCTCATTCTAAAAAGTTCACCAAGGATGAGAAACAGAAATCACCTATGGTTGCACTAAAGCAAATCTTGAAAAGAACCAATGAATATAAACCAATTTTCAGCGTCATTCAAAATTTAAAATTGGTGAAACATCAACTAAATGTCATCAAATGGATTCTAAATTTTATGCTAAAAAGGCAAATCTGAAACGCAAACATGGGTGGCAAAAGTGAAAATGCCCAAGGTAGAACTAAACCCTTGTGTTCCAAACAAAACCGAGCCTAACAAGAATGTTAAAACAAAGTAGGTTCGAAATTTGACATTTCGAACCCACCCAAGACCAAACAGGCTTGGGTTTCTTTGTTTAAATAGTTTTTTTCCGCATGTGTGTAGGGACTCCCACGATCGATAATGTCTAAATGGATAATGGATAGTGGAGCTTCCAGGCATATGACCGGGATGCTTGTGTTGTTACACGACGTTAAAGCTATCCGCGGAGGGTATGTAGGTTTTGCCGGAACGCAAGGAGGAAGGATTGTTGGTGAAGGAATTCTCACGAATAGAGTTGTATCATTTGATAAAGTGAACTACATTGCTGAACTTGAGAACAATCTACTCAGCATTTCACAGATTTGTGACAAGAAATTCACGATGCACTTCAATGATAAAGAATGCTTGATCTTAAAACCGGGTTTCAAGATTCCAGAGGAATGGATTTTTATGCGAACACCGAGAGAAAATGATCTTTATGTTCTAGACATGAGTGTCGCATCAACAACATCGAAGAAAGTTCAATGCTTTGTTTCGAAAGCTACCGAGGAAGAGTCCATATTATGGCATAGAAAGATTGGGCACATTCATTTGCCAAAACTGAATTATCTTGTGCATAACGACCTAGTGGAGGGTGTTAATTTGAAGAGTTTTCAAGTTATCTGATGATTGCTTGAGCTATAAAAAGGGGAAGCAGCACAAGAGATTGCACCCACGAAAGCTGTTGAATTCTATCAAGCTACCACTTGAGAGGCTACATATGGATTTTTTTGGGCCAGTAAATGTCAAAAGCATATTGGTGGTCTATATTGCCTTGTCGTTACAGATGATTATTCAAGATTCTCATGGGTTTTCTTTCTGGAGAGCAAATATGAAACATTTAAAACTCTAATGATTCTCTTCAGAAAACTCGAAAACCTATATCATTTGCCAATCAAGAGAATCTACAATGACAATGGTACAGAGTTCAAGAACTAGAGGATGCTCGAATTCTGCAATGGGAAGGGGATTCTTCATGAATTTTGTGCTCCTTATACTCCATAACAAAATGGAGTTGCTGAACGAAAGAATCGCACATTGATCGAGACTACCAGAACTATGCTAGCCGATTCGAAATTGCCAATCAGTTTCTGGAGTGAAGTAGTCGCGTCAGCATGTAATACCTTGAATCATGTGTTAACTGTTAAGCCTCACAACAAGACGTGTTTTGAGTTACTTAATCAACAAAATCCTAACTTGCACATCTGGAACCATTTGCCAATCAAGAGAATCTACAGTGACATCTTACCGACAACGGCTTTATCAGAGGAACCGTAGATTCAACCCTCATTACGAATGAAATGGATGGGCATTTGATTATCGTACAAATATATGTGGATGATATCATCTTCGGATCAACAAATGACAAGTTGTGTAAAGACTTTGAAGAAGTCATGAAGCATAAATTTGAAATGAGTGCGATGGGGGAGATGAAGTTCTTTCTAGGACTTTAGGTCGATCAGTTACCTGATGGTATCTTCATTCATCAGACGAAGTATGTTCATGACATATTGGAGAAATTCGATATGGCAGGAGCTAAACCTTCATCAACCCCATTAGCTCATAATCACGACATTTGTCCAGATCTTACTAGAGTCAAAGTTGACGAAACTTTATACCGCTCCATGATCAGATCCTTGATGTATCTCACTGCTTCTCAACCAGGTTTCATGTATCCAATATGCCTATGCGCCCGTTATCAGTCCAATCCAGGAGATTCGCACTTGCTCAGCGTCAAACGTATCATGCGATATTTGAAGGGTTTTCCTAGGACCGGCTTGTGGTACCCTAGACACGACGACTTTAATCTTGCGGGTTACTCGGATTCTGATTTTGGTTGCTACAAACTTAACACCAAATCTACAATGGCTGGTTGCTAGTTCTTTGGAATCCGTTTGGTAACATGACAATGCAAGAAACAGACCGCGGTCGCTCTCTTTACCTGTGAGGCTGAATACGTTTCAGCATCCGGTGGTTGTTCCTAGATTCTCTGGATTCAACAGCAAATGAGAGACTTCGGACTGCAATTTCTTGATACGCCTATATATGTAGGTAACCAGGGTGCGATCGATATCACTAAAAACTCATGTCAACACTCTCGAACTAAACATACTGAGATTCGACACCACTTTATCCGTGATTGTTACGAGAAAAAGTTGGTAAGAATTGAGAAATCTTCACTGGTGACCAAAAAACAGATTTTTATACCAAAGCCTTTGATCGTACAAGATTTAAAAATCTTTTAAATTAAATGGTTTACAATATCTGACACTAGGGGATATTCACGAGGTTGTGTTTGAGGATGATGACGACTTGACGTGATAAATCATCGGTTTGACGAATTTTCTATATATTCTTTCTTTCTTAAAAAACTCTAAAATCCAAAAATATGTTTTTGATTTTTGGGGGAGAAATTTTGGGAAAATACAAAAACATTATAAAAGTAAAAAAGAGTTTTTGTGAAAAAGGAAGATCATATTATATCAATATGACAGTCACAATATGCTAAAGATTTGGAAAGATTAAACAAGTAATTAAGCAGGTCTTACTGAGGATGTGCCAATAGGCTTCACTCGTTCAGTAAATTGTTTTCAAGATATAAACCTAAATGAAATATTGTATAACTTGTGAAATAACAACTCTCGGATATATGGACTTAGTACTCTGAAATTTCGTTTGAGAGAATGCCAGATTCTGCGATACTAGGTCTATATATTTAATCGATATCTGGGGTATTATCCGAGTTCTTCTGATTTTGCGTAAGCAATGGCCTAGAACTTGTATAATACTTTACGCATTATTCACCTACAAAAGCTTCATAAAACATGATAATGTCATAAACTTTGTGACATCTACAGTTCAAAAGATTCCTTTAAGGAACACCACCTAAAGATGAGCCTTCATCTCTTTGTCTATATGGAAATACTAGCCTGAGCTCTCAAGGTCTCGCAATTCACCCCTTTAAAGATATCAGTTAGATATATTCACCAGTGAAATGAAATTCTGGGAATCTCGATACGGAAGTATATTCTGAGATGGGACACACAGTTATTTCATGTTCTTAATATTACCTAACATATCTTGAAACAATTGATAAACGAGAAGAAGTTTAAGTGGATACGAATATTGGTAATCTAGGTAGATCTGGTTAAACACTTAATGAATATATCAAGATCAACGGTACTAGTGATTTGTTAAATACTTGATATGATCTTCTTAAAACACAAAACGCACAAAAATATGTATCTTTACTTGTTATTTCTTGTTAAAAAATCCTAAAACCCAAAAAGTTTTCAGTTTCCTTAGTTTTTTTGTTTTTGTTTTAGTTTACCGATAATGTAAACACAGATAGTTGAAGTCATGACGACATCTTGCTGAAGGGAATCTGAAGACCATGGGTTGGGAGCTACTATTAATAAAAAAATTACCTGAACGTCAATAAAGTTCATTAATTTGAAACTTTACAATTTAAAATAAATATGTTTTGGTCAAAAATGGTCAACCAAGGTCATTAACTTAGACTTTGTAGGCAAATCTGATAACCAGGGTTATTAACCTGGACTTGGTTAAACAGATAAAATTGCCTAAACAAATCAAAAAATCAAAAATATCAACAAGTTTTCAAAGTTTTAGAACTAATTCGTACGAGTCTCACTAACTCGTATCAACCATGTTTTGGCTTCATTCACACGAACCATTGGTTCATATGAATGACCCTAACTAGTATAAGAGGTAACCTTCTTCGCACCAACCAATGTTATGCTACTGTGCGAACTGAGAGAACCTTTGTGCGAATACATTCTAAACTTCATTTTTCTTGACATTTATCTAGTACTATTACATTGGGGAGGTTGATCCGCACACCTCTTTCAATTGGAAAGGTACTTTTGCTTAATCTTAACCGTTATAATGCCAGATTTAGACAAAACAGACTTGAAACATAGATTTAGGGAGATTGGACCGGTAAAACTTAAAATTGATCTTCAAAACGTTAATATCGGCTCTAATAACCTGTAAATCGACTATCAATTTGTTAAAAACAACATGTTTTAGGTTTGGATTAAACTTGGTGTTTTTGGAACGGTTCATTGTTCGTACGAAGGACCATTGGTACAAACTGGGTTTTGCTAAGTAATGATGATTCGTACGAAGCATGGTTCGTACGAAGGAAGTGTGGTAAAGTTGTTAAAAAGTGTCTCATTCTTAAATCACTCGTACGAAGTAGTGATTCGTACCAATGATAACTTGTTCCAAACTTGTAAAATTTCTTAAGTGTTGACTCGTATGGATGCTTGGCTCGTACGAATGATCTTGAAAGTTGAAAATTTTGAAAATTTTTCTAACGGTTTGAATTCTTTGTATACAGGTCAAGAAAACATCCTTCTCGCCGTTTCATAACATCTGTTGTTTGGTGGACGACACTATTCTGGAGATTGCAGCTTATAGAGATGTGCTAGATTTTTTGAGCGAGATTCCGATCACAAAATCACTCACAGATCGTCATACCATTTATAGATCTCATGTTGAATATTTCTGGAACATAGTAGAGTATGATTCTAAAGAAAATGTGATAGTGTCGGCGGTAAAGATTGATGACGAGGATATCTAGGTTATGGTAACGGAAGATTTGATCAGAACTGTTCTGGACTTCAAAGATACTACAGACGATCCTACCGGGATTTTGGAATACATGGTGAAGGGTTGTTTTTACAGGATTGGATATGCTGGTTTTGTCAATGTCGCGCCGTTCAAGAAAGGAAACCTCAGCGCGCCATTCCGTTACATTGCTCATGTGGTTCACTCTTTAAGCCATCGCAAGGGAGGATTTGATGATCTAGTTGATTATCAAATGTGTATGATTACTACAGTGGTCCAAAATCTGCCATATAACTTCTCTAAAGTTATATTTACACAGATGGTGCAAAACATACAGAGGAAAAAGTTTTGGCAATACCCTCTGTTCGTACAGATGTTTGTAGATCATTTACACCCGAACTTAAAGAAGAAGAATGATGATGTGTTAAAGTTAGAGCACATGGATGTTTCTAGACTCAAGAAGATGAATTTACATTTGAAGGCTTTTCCGAATGCTAAACCCGTTTTTGGTGCTATATTCGACAAAGATTACATTTCTCCAGCACCGGGTAAGTGGAGGAAAGATGACAGCGGTGATAAGAGCGATGAGTTAACTGCGCTTGAAAGTTTTTTGCTAAGAGAAGTTTGTGGATTATGAAAGAAGGCGAAAAGGGTGTTAAGAAAAAAGCAACTGCTACATCTTCTGCTTCTGCACTGCCAAAGAAAAAGTCAGCTGCTCAAAGTTCTGGGTTGCGCGACGAACCAGATGTTGAAGAAAATATTGAGGATATTGTTGCAGATATCGAGAGACAAGCATTTGGTGGAGAGAAAGAAGTGGATGACGCATTGTCTTCGAGCACTAATTCTGACGAGAGACGTGCTGGCGAGAGAAAAAGAGCCAAAAAGATAGAGGCAAAACGTGTAGCTGAGAAAAAGAGAAAAGTAGAAGAGCGAAAGCGCAAAGCGGCAGGAGAAGATGATACAACGTATGTACCTTCAGGTTTAGATACAGATACTCCTGTGTGCACACCATTGAAGAAAAAGGCATGAAGGTTTAAACGCCAAGCAGCTAGAAGCTCCTAGTCTCCAACTGTTAGATTTAAAGAGACTGTGCAAGAGAAAACGATTGAAGAAGTTGATATTGTTGAATCAGCTCAGCAAATTCCAACATCACCACCTCGACAAGCTACACCACAATCGTCACCACGTCAGCCTACTCCGCCACAACAGTCTGCACCTTAACCGCCTCCACAACCAACACCAAGACAAGCTACACCGCAACCGCCACCACACACTTCACAGCCCCAATCTCACTTTGATTTTGACTTTGACTTTGGAGATTTTCCACGGGGAAGATTTTTCATTCAACAACTCGCGGGTTGATGAGTTACAAAAACAGGTCTTGTTGAATACTGTGAAGATAGTGGAGTTGCAGGAACAGATTAATGTATTGAATGAAGAAAAGCAGGAGTTACATGAGCAGATTAATGTTTTGACTGAAGATAAACAGCAGTTAGAAGCCATGCTTGCAAGTATTGTGTCTGAAAATGAATGTCTACGTCTATGAATGGCAGAATATGAAGAGGAAAGACTCTGCAGTGATATAAGAATGAATTTGTTTGAGAAGATTTTGGTGAAAAAGCTGGGAGTGAACATTGCAGCAGAAATAGACGAGATTGAGCGCACAGAGGCTAAAGAAAGAGTTGATGAAAGGGAACGTCTTGCTAAAGTGTTATCAGACGCGCAAGGTAAAGGAAAAGCAGGGGTTTTAGAGGATCCTGTGAATGTTGAAACTGAGCAAGAAGCTGAATCTGCGCCAGTTAGTGTTACAGATATTGTTGTGTACCAAGTGCCGAACAAGTTTATATTGATTGGGAAGCCTAAGGATGGGAGATTGATATGTCAAATCTATCTGCGAGACACCGTGAATGGCTTATGAAGAAAAAGTTAGAAAAAGAAATTGAGAAAGCAGCTGAAGAATTTGAGGAAGACGCTGAAAAAGAAGATGAAGATTTAGATGTTGATGGTGATTATGATTCGGATTCTGACAACGGTGATGATGATGATAGTGTAGGAGGTACTAGTATTCGTGTAACTAATTCTGATATGAATAAAGAGATTGGTTATTTAGTGTACCTCGATGATTCTGCAAACCCAACAACTGAAGAAGGTGTTAAGGATAGAACAGAAGGTTCTTCAAATGCTCACCAGGCAGGAACCCTCTCGGTAATTGATTTATCTACCATTCCTGTCATGCAAAAACTAAAGATTTTCTATCTTGAGCATGATGTCGAGGAAGGCGAATTCATTCATAGTTATTCTAAAGAAGAGATCGCAAAAATGCTAGGTATGGATGAAGAACAGTTTAAGTTTGATTTTGAAGATGAGCTGAATGAGATTAGAGCATTCGAGCCAAATGATTATGTTATTGAACATGTTGAAGAAGCTAACGAGTATGATGGAGTTGTCATGGAGGATGATTCTGATGACGATGCTAATATTGCCGATCAGGGTACAGAGGACTCCCCAACTTTTACCGAACTACTTACAGCAAAGAATGCAGATATGCTTAAACGTAAAGTCGAAGAAGCTGCAAAGCAAGGCACTATTCCTCAACAGTTAAACAGAGCTGAAATTGCTGAGATGAGGAAGAGGTGGTTTAAGAAGTCACCAACCGAGCGGAAGTTCAAACGTCCCTAAGCGTTCTTTACTCGTGACGCCGATATTTCTCTAGGGGATATCATAAGCTGGGTTGGATTGAAGAGCTTAACATCTATGCGATCAAAAGGGAGTTTGATATTCAGTTTTTCGGATATCTAAGAGACATCAAATCCTTGCCTTACTGAGATATTAAAGAGTTGGTGCAGACAAAGATGATTAATCTCAAGATCAAATTTCACAACCAGAGGTTTTGGAAGTTGATCAAGCTTCAGGCTTTACATGGTTTTAGACACTGGAAACCTCACTTTCCTAGACGCATTACAAAGATAGATCCAGTGAGAAATGAGAACGATGTGACGCTCCTCGTAAAAAGGCCGAGAGTAATGAAGAATATGCCTATGTTACGAATGGAGCAGGATTTCTATAAGAACTTCAAGTGGTGGCATTATGATTTGAACACAGGAGAGGCTGTTATTTCCGTGCACCCGGATGAAGACTCGTGGAGGATTACTGAAGAGCTAACGGAAGCCTTCATCACTCATAAACATTTATACGGGCTATGGCGTGGCATTCAAGTACTAGACCCGATGTGGCTAGTCAATTGCACAATGAAGGATATTGATTGCTTGTTTTATACAAATCAGTTATGAAGAAAAAGATAAAGAGCAAGCACTCCAGTTTCAGGTCTGCTTCGAAAATGATATACATTCAGGATCAACATGGAACACTTTTTGGAGGAAGCTGGAGGAGACTGAGCAGAAGAAGAAAGCTAGAATAGCTGAGCGTGCTCGCATAGCATCGCTAGGAGTTTCCGGTTTGGCAATACAGTGAACCGACCTCCTCCAACAGATCAAACACCAGTAGCATTTGAGGAGCATCGTATGCCACCGAAGAGATTTTTTGGTCGTTAAGCGTCAAATCTTGTGACGATTTTTTGAAGACTATCCAGACTGTGGCAACATCCAAGGGGAAGTTTGTTGGTGCATTATGTCTATTGCCGATGTCTAGGATGTCTCAATATTGTATATAGGGCTTAAACGTCATCTGTATAAATGTTATTAATTGTTTTATATGTTTCGTAGTTGACTCGTACGAGTTACACTCTGTCACTCGTACGAAGCAACCACTCGCACGAGTCACAGCTTCTATTTCACACACTCCAGTGCGAGTCTTGTTGACCTATAAATTGAGGAGTGTTGTGTCAGAGCTAAATAGTGTTAGTTTAGTTGGTACAGCGAAGCCCTGCTGATTTGTTTACTCGCGTCTGTACTTTGCACGTCATTCAATACAATTCAGAGCAGTTAAACAATATCTCTCTTGTTCATTTGTCATCCTCTCTAGCAATGAATTCCGCCTCTGCTAGTTGAGTTAGATCAGACCAGTTGCTCATCAGAGGAGCCGATCCCCCGTTCATAGAAAGAGATTACATCAAACTCCGTCATTTGACATTTGTCTTATTCCAAGGGATTATGGCACGAGCCATGCTTTAAACACCCTCATCGCATTCTTTTCGATATCTATGGAGATTATAGCAATCTAGCTGAAGCTCGTGGAGCTCAAGGGATATCAACGTATTCGCCACACGGGTTAGTGTGGCGAAGGAAATTTTTTCCTACTTTGGATGATTTAGGTCCACGAAGTATGGAATACATGCTATAAGGTTGGAGATGACCATTTGGTATCCTCTCCTCGACGAGTTAATTCCTTTCCACTTAGACATATGGCCTATACACGCAAGAGGTACTACGAATTTTTAATTGTGTTATTCATGTTATCATTGTCTCAAACATGTATGAACAATGGAATCTTGAGGTTTCAATGACCGATGGCATTCTTTATTCTTAGGTGCATGGTAGACTATATTTATCCAAATATATGTCTAGCTTCTTTTAATCTTGGGTATTAAGAAGAAACATGGCGCCAAAAGGAAGGTCTACACCCAAAAGGGGTTAGTTAATCCATGACTTACTAGGTAAGCCGAACTAGAGTTCTTACGGAAGGACATAGGGTTGTGGAAATTGCACGACACGATAGTAATTTAGTTGACACTAGTGACGAAACTGGTGGTACCGGTAGTTCAAATGGTTCGGATCCCAATAGATTCGGAACAAGTGGCAGCGCTACACCTGAAGATGCAATCATACAAGATTTTAAATTCTAAGGCTTTCCCAGACTGTAAGCCGTGAGACCTCATTGGTGCGAGAGGTGCGGTAGGTTATGTCCGCTAAATAAAAACAAGGAAGTCGGTTAGAAGTGCTAGTAAATGCACTCCTGGTTAAACGATTAGGTAAACAAAGAGTCTCCTGGTGAATGTAGCATTAACTTGGTAAATCCTCAAGTAGAAACTTTAAGGAGTGATACTACGAAGAGGTTATCATGGGAAGAACCAAGAATCTTATGTGAGAAGAGTATTGCTTGCTGATTGGAATTCCAAGGGTGGAAACAGGATCCTAGAACTCGATCATGATTGCAGCCAATGTTGTTGGTTACACTCAACGCTTTCACGACCTCTCAAGGGTTGTTCCATACTAGGGAACACCTGAAATCAAACGCATTTAGCGCTACATTTGGGGTTTAGCCTCTAAGAACCGAAACATGACCACATCATCCCACCCAACCTTCATCACTCAGACAGTAACTCTCGCAGTTAGTCTCACCAAGGATGCGGTGAGAATGGGAAATTATCAAAGAAAGGGGCGGAAAGGAAGGAAACGCATGTGGAATCTACTAGCGATGAGAAGCGAAAATACACACCACTTAAGGCAGGATCAAGAGTGAGTAACAAACGAAAGGGAACTCACGTGATTTAGAAACAAAGACAATTGCTGCCATAATTGATGCTAGCTCCAAGAAATATGTTGATAACTTACTGAAATCCTAAATGTGATAAGTGAAAATTTCCTCATGAGGTTACTTGCAAAATGCTAAGAGTAGAAGTGTGGTGAATCAAGATACAAAATAGAAACCAATAAGTTAGTAAGACTCAACCAAGAGCAAGGATGTTAAGTGTGACACGAAGGCCACTTCAAGCATGAACGTCTTAAGAATGAATCAGACAAGTGAATTAAAATGCGAGTGAGCAGAAACTATGGATACCGCACAAGATCCTGATGTCGTTATGCGTACGTTCTACTCTACAATCATTACGTGTCAATTCTTTTGATACCAACACCGAGCTTAGCTAATGTCTTTAGGTATTAAGCATATACTCAAATTAGAGTCATGTAAATTAGACATGTGATCAAGTTAGCTAATGGGGAATTAGCCGAGTCATGAGGAATCATTAAAGGTCACCGACACGTTTCCTATCAACCAACATCTGGCATCCATCTTGTTTGATACCTGTGCCGATTTTAGTTCATCTCCATAGAATTCAAAATATACTTGACCTAGAGTCAAGTAAGATAGACGTTCCCTCATTCTATAGGATTTGCCAATGGTAAATGAGTCAAGTCAGGGAAAGTTATAAAAGGATGCACTTTGGAACTTGGAGAACGAGAATTTAATATCGATCTTTTACCCGTTTAACCGGGTTGTTACGACGTAGCTTTTGGCATAGACTTGTTTACGTATAACTGAGCGGAAGTAGGTTGTCCTGAGAAAACTATCTACACCCCCTTACCAGACGAAGAAGCACTTGTAGTACACGGAGAGAAACATGACACGCCACTACGAATTATTAATTGCATGAATGCTCAAAAATGTTTGAGTAAAGGATGCATCACCTTTCTTGCCCTCGTGGTTGGCAAAAAGGCTGAGGAGCGCAAGGTGGAGGACATACCTGTAGTAAAGGAGTACCCTAAAGTCTTTCCGGAAGACTTGCCGGGACTGCCTCCACAACGACAAGTCGAATCCCGTATTGACCTGGTGCTAGGAGCGGCACCTGTGGCGAAAGCCCCATATCGACTAGCGCCCTCGGAGATGCAGGAATTAGCTACTCGGCTTTAGGAGTTGCTTGACAAAGGATTCATAAGACCGAGTTTCTCGCCTTGGGGAGCTCCGGTGCTGTTTGTGAAAAAGAAGGACGAAACCTTTCGAATGTGTATCGACTACCGGGAATTAAACAAGTTAACCATCAAGAATCGGTACCCATTACCGAGGATTGATGATCTATTCGATCAATTACAAGGTCGAATTTTTATTCAAAGATTGATTTAAGGTCCAGGTATCATCAACTAAGAATCCAAGAGGAAAGTACTCCTAAGATGGCATTTAGGACTCGCTACGGTCATTACGATTTCCTTGTTATGCCTTTTGGTCAAATAAACGCCCCTGCAGTGTTTATGGATTTGATGAACCGGGTATGTAAGCCATACCTCGACAAGTTCGTGATAGTATTTATTGATGACATATTAAATACTCACGAACCAAGGAAGAATATGAATAACATTTGAGAACTATATTGGGGCTATTAAAGAAGGATAACCTGTATGCGAAATTCTCAAAATGCGAATTTTGGATTCGCGAGGTACAATTTCTCAGTCGTGTAGTGAACGAGAATGGGATACACATCGACCCATCAAAGATAGAAGCCATAAAGATCTGGAATGCTCCAAGGACGCCCACGAAAGTACGACAATTTCTAGGTTTAGCGGGATATTACTAGATATTTATTGAGAACTTCTCGAAGGTTTCTCAGTCGCTAACCTCGCTTACACAAAAGGATAAAAAGTTCGATTGGGGAGATACACAACAATCAGAATTTCAATTATTAAAGGATAAACTATGCAAGGCACTGATATTATCACTTCCGAACGGTACCGATGACTTCGTGGTGTATTGTGATACTTCGCATCAAGGCTTAGGTTGCGTGTTAAGGCAACATGAAAAAGTCATCGTGTACGCGTCACATCAGTTAAAAGTTCACGAAAAGAACTATACCGCTCATGACCTAAAACTAGGTACAGTGGAATTTGCTTTAAAAATCTGGCGTCATTATTTATATGGCACTAAGTGTACCATATTCACAGATTATAAAAGTCTTCAACACATATACGCTCAAAAGTAACTTAATATGCGCCAACGGCGTTGGGTAGAAGTGTTGAATGATTATGACTGTAGATCAAGTATCACCCGAGCAGAGCAAATGTAGTGGCAGATGCTTGAGCTGGAAGGAACGAGTGAAAACTTTATGAGTACGAGCTTTAGAGATGACTATTCAGACGAACTTTACGACTCGAGTGTACGATGCACAACAAGAAGCTCTAAAATCGGAAAACATTCAAGCATAATCATTACAGGGAATGGAGAAACGAATGAAACTAAACAAGGATGGCACTTTATATTTCATGGGAAGGATCTGGATTCCCTATTTTGGCAATCTACGAGGCTTGGTGCTCGATGAAGCACACAAGTCAAAATACTCGATATACCTAGGATTCGATAAAATGTATCAAGATTTAAAGGAGTATTATTTGCTGCCTAATCTCTAAGGAGATATTGTGACCTATGTTGGGAAATGCCTAACTTGTGAAAAGGTCAAAGCCAAATACCAAAAATCCTCTGGTCAATTACAACAACCTGAGATCCCTGTATGGAAGTGGGAACAAATCTCAAATGGATTTTATTACAAAACTACCATGGACCTCTCAAGGTCATGACATGATCTGGGTTATCATTGATCGGTTAACCAAGTCAACTGACTTCTTACTAATCCTCGAGAAGGACGGTACCGAGAAGTTAGCTGAAATTTATCATAAGGAAATCGTGGCACGTCATGGACTGCCAGTCTCGATAATCTCAGATAGAGATGGTCGCTTTGTGTCGCAGATTTGGTAATCATTCAAAGCTTCGTTTGGATCTCGCTTAGATCTAAGCACGACTTTTTATCCACAGACCGATGGCCAAAGTGAACGAACCATCCAAACTTTGGAAGATATGCTTTGGGCATGTGTAATGGATTTAGGCAGAAACTTGGATATTCATTTACCATAGGTAGATTTTTCCTACAACAACAATTATCACACAAGTATCAAGGTCGCACCGTTCGAAGCACTTTACGACAAAAGTGTCGATCTCCGCTATGTTGGGCGGAAGTCGGTGACAAACGACACATTGTCCCAAATCCAAGAGATTACAGACAAAATATTTAAACTACGTGAATGTATAAAAGGGGCCGAGGATAGACAAAAGAGCTACGCAGATCGGAGACTCAAACCCGAGAAACATTGGGCCTTTTGAAATTCTGGCAAAGGTTGGTACAGTAGCTTACAAGCTAAAACTGGTAGAAGAACTCAACAATGTACATGACACATTTCATGTACCTAACCTTAAGAAAAGCCCGACTAATGACACAGTTATCATCCTAGCAGATGAAACTCATATTAATGATAAACTCCAGTTTACCGAGGAACCCGTTGAGGTTATGGACTAGAAAGTTCAAAAGACAAGGAGAAGTCGAATAAAACTAGACAAAGTTCGCTGGAACTCCCGTCACGGACCCGAATATACATGGGAACGTGAAGATCAAATCAAGACAAATAATCCCACCTGTTCAAGAAGACTCCTTTAGAGGATGCCTCAAAGTGAATTTCAGGACGAATGTTTTTTAACAAGGGGAGTATGTGATAAATGGCAAATAACCGGTAATTCCGTACAAACTAATCACTATTTTTGGTACATAATCTAATGCATTTTATTGTAATTTGATTTCGTAACACAGTCATGCGTCATATCACAAGTATTAGGACAAGTAAATCAGACCGTAAAATATATTGGTTTCTGTTACGACATGAAACAAATCAAACCATGCCCTAAAAGTGTTGGTAGAAAGTGTTGGGCGCATTTTTCGCGGTTGCACTACTCATGTCAGCCAAACCGCTGAAAAACAGAACAATGAATAACGGTGTACTAATGACATAACTGGGTCCATCTATACATGAAAACACTAATGTGGGAACATATCTTGCAATAATACATAACTTTCTAGTACAACGCATAAATTTCAAAATTGTCCATTTCGACAAAAAAGGTGACAATTTCCATTCGTCTGCAACATTAATTCGGTATTTCCCGGATTCCAGAATTTTAACAGAACAATGACATACATCTTAAAACCATATGTGGATATCAAAAATACATAAAAGACATCGTTTCCGGTTGTACGACAAGCAGTGCACAACTTAACAGGAAAGCGACCGATTGTCGAACTGACAAAAATTTCAATGGCCGATAGCCTCATACATTAATCTAGAGAGCTAGTTAAGCTTCATTTGGGATCCGAAATCCCTTCAACTATCTTGAGGTTTCTGAAATACAACTTCCAGAAATATTCGACGATAAAATATATAAGTGTCGATATTAGGCGAATAATGAAACGGAAGGCGTTTCAGCCACCCAAACTCAACATCTACTCGACTAGTGAACTACTTAATTTAAACACCTAAATATATACTAAATTATCACATGTTACAAAATAATTTACACTTAACCCCCCACCCACTTGATTTATTTTGAAAAATGAAGATGTGATCTTGACTTGGTTTGCAAGTTTATATAAACCATCATCATGCTTCATTACTTCATTTAAAAAAAATATATAAGGAACCTCCTTGGACTCCACCTCATTAACAGCTACAACCTACCACCACCATCCACCCTTTTCCACCATTAAACACCATATTTTATTCCCTTTCAAGCCCTCATAAGATCATCTAAGGAGTTTGCAAGCATGGGGGAGCATTAGGGCTTTCTTTGGAGCTTAATATTCTTCTTAATCGTCACTTAATCTTGTGCAAACTTGTAAGCTAATCTTTTACCATATTTAAGCTCCTTATGATCTATGGTTTATGAAAGTACTTGTTGATCATCTTAAAATAAAGAAAAATCCAACTTAAAAACCCTAATCTCACCTTAATAATCTACCAAATATAGTTTATTATGTGAACTAGTGTTAACTAGTTAGCATGATTATGTTGATTATGTTAGAGTAAGTTGTTTAAAATGGATGATCTTGTAGGTTGAGAATATAAATGATGATTTAAACATGGTGATGTTTAAATCTAAACAAGATCAACGACCTCATGATCGATGAACTTTACTACAACTTAAAAATGATTTATTACATATTTGTGACTTATATAAAGAATAAACACCATGATTTATGTTATGATCATCCTAAGAAGTGCAGTAAACAAAATGGATTAAAGTGGCAATCTTGATTGGAAGATATGACAAAAATGATTTCTTATATTTTCTAATAAAAGACCATGGAAATGAGGATGAAAAGTGTATGATCGATGCATACAAAGGTGGTATGTAAACTTGAATTGATGATTCATTGTGATTATGGGTTTAAACATGATTTAAATACGTTTTTGAAACGTAGAAAAACGCCATAGTTTAGGGGAAACTATGGCGAAATTTTCTAAAAATCTAATAGCGATTGAAGTATGATTAACGGGGTGATTAACGAGACTAAACGCGATTAGTGACCTAAACCGTTATTAAGGAAGTTTTAATGACAAGGGTTAAACCCTAACCCTCCAAGGATTTACCAAATACTTGCAAATATTTTTACAAGTTAAAAATGAGTATTTATTATATATATATATATATATATATATATATATATATATGTTTTTGGGAACAAAAATATATACATATACTTTGTCACCATAATTAATGTGTAAAAATACATGTGTATGTATGTGTATGTATCTAGAAAGCCTAGAGTATACAACACAAAATACCCAACTAATACAACATACCAAATACATGAGGATTACAAAGTATAAATAACATGAACACATACGCTTTAACACAATTCTTGAAACAATAATCGGACGAGCGGACTAGGCGGACAATGGTCGAGTATATAAACATACTTACAAGTATAAACTTAGTAAAAATTTCCAAGTGTAAGATTATAAAAGTAATGATCTCAAGGAAATTATGTTGGGCTTGACACATTATATAAAATACATGGGCAAGGCCCAAATACACAATCATACAATTTCATGGGCTAGGCCCAAACATATAACTTCATGGGCTAGGCCAAACACATAAATTACATGGGCTAAGCCCAATGAAATAAAGACATGGGCTAGGCCCAATCACATAATTACATAGGCTAGGCCTAATCACATAATTACATTGGCTAGGCCCAATCACATAAAGACATGTGCTAGGCCCAATGACATAATTACATGGGCTAGGCCCAATCACCTAAAGACATGGGATAGGCCCAATGAGATAAATTACATGGGATAGGCCCAATCACATAAAGACATGGGCTAGGCCTAAGACATAAATTTCATGGGCTAGGCCCAATCACATGAAGACATGGGCTAGGCTAAATGACACGTGTACAAGGCACGAGGACATGTGAAGGGCGAGGATATTAGATCTTTTGAGATCGTTGGTACTTAGTTTTAGTAGGTTTTTGAATAGTTTTGTAATAGTTTAATGTATCTTAGAAAGTTCAGGGGTTGAAAGTGTAACTACAGGAAATTATCCTGTAGCGGCGTATTTATGTATCCAAGGTATTTATTAAATTGCTTGGTAGTTAGTGTGTATATATATGTTGATCAATGAAAACCCTAGTCCAAGGTTCTTAAACAAGTTTTGGTGACTTCTCTTTTGTTGTGATTGTTTTTCTTGTGCTTAATCCAAACATCCAAGTGCATTAAGTGATTATATCTTTTGGATTCCATATACAACACTTGTTGTTTTATCCATACAAGAATCTTCTTCTTCATCTTTTGGTTTTTCTTAACCTTTATACATTCAAACAACTAATCTATAGTTGTTTAGGTGACAACAATAAAACCACTGTTATTCTAATTTCTTTTGGACTCACAATTTGGTATCAGAGCCTTTGTGCTCTTGGTTGTTTGAGTTTTTATTAAGATTCTTCAAGTTTTGAAGGTTTTTCAAAAGTTTTCAAAGTTTCAAGGTTTTTCAAATTTTTAGACTTAAAATGGCTTGATCTGGTGTGTTTAATCATTGAGTTGTTGTTAATCAGTGTTTTGGTAAACATTTGGGTGATTTTGGTACAATGAAACATGGATTTTGAGTCATTTTTGGGTGATTAGAGGGTTTTTGTTCGTACTGAAACCCTGCTGGGCATATTTAAGTTTTACGTCAGTGTAGATAAATTTGAATATAGCGTTTTTAACTTGAAGATCACGTAATTAACAAATACGCCAGCATTACACCAGTGGATTTGTTGATTTCCAGCGAAATAGTGTAAGCGTAATTAATCGAAGGCGACTTCGAAATCAGTGATAAAAATCCTTAGTGACTTTATCATTGTGATCGGGTCATTTAGCCAAACTCACGTTAGTTTTGTGTGTTCTAGCAGATTTAGCTATTGTCGCCGAGTCAAGTAGCCAAGCATCACCAACGTATTTGCTATTTTTAGCGTATTAGCTCTCAAATTCCAGTGTATTGAATCCAAGATCAAGATTTTGAACTCAAAATCAACCAAAATGTCACTCAATCGGCTTAATCCAATAGCCCAAGCCGAATTGCAGACAGGAACAGCTACAAGACCTCCTAAGTTGAAAGGATCTGAAGACTTCATTAGCTAGAAGAATTAAATCAAAGTGTTCTTTGAGTATACAGACTATACTCAATGGATATTTGTTACTGTAGGACCGCATGTTCCTATGGTAATTCGCAATGATGTTCGAACAATCAACGAAGACCCTTCAACATTCACTAAGGAGGACATAACTCTCATTCAACGCGATTGTAGGGCTCATGCTACTCTAACAATGGCTCTGTCCAAGGATGATAACAATCTGTTTGTAGAATACACATCAGCTCACGAACTGTGGTTAGCCATATTGATCACTATGAAGGGAACGAAGAGTTGATGTATAATAAGAGAGATATGGTTCAGAAAGAATATGATATGTTCAGGAGTGTTCTTGGTGAAAGCTTGTCAGATCATATTAGTCGATTTTTGAGCGTGCTAACAAAAATGAAGAAAGTTGGCAATCCTGTTGACAACTATACCTCCATCAAGAAACTTTTGGACTCTCTTCCAAAAGAATGGAGCTACAATGTATGATGATCAAAGCACCTTCTTGACCAGCACTACTCCTGTCACCCTTTCAGAGATGATCAATACACTGAAAGCCTTCGAAATGGATGTACTCAAGAGAGACATGAATCAAGCAGGATGCTCTCAGAAATTTACTCAATCTGCTGCTGCTTCTGTTCCCAAAAATATGGCATTCCTTGCCCCCATAACCTCCTATGGTTCAAATTCTGAAAGTGCTACTGAATCTTACCCTAACGCTTCTGCAAGCCCTGCAAAGCCCCATCATCTAACGAGAAAACTACTGTGGTCGGTGATGCTCAAGCACTCAAGATATCCACCAAACATGTTGAATTGTTTAACACCTTCCTAAGTAGATATGAAGCTCTCATGTCAGGTGAGCTAAAAAGGGATTTTCTCACTTCTAAAGACATGTATCGAGTAGATCTGGATGATATGGAGAAAATGAACTTGAAGTGGCATATGGCAATGATTACCCTGCGACTAAAGAAGTTTCAAGACAAAATAGGAAAGAGACTGGCACTGGGAAAAGCTGGTTTCGACATGTCCAAGTTAAGATGTTACAACAACAAAAATCTGGGACACTTCAAGATAGAGTGCCCACTGTTGAAAAACGAAAATGCTGAAACTTTTCCTACAAGAAGGCCAATAGCTATCGTGGGGAGTTAAAATGTTGCTGATAACACCCCAAAAGCATTGGTGGTTGAAGATTATGATTGGGCAGAAGAAATAGCTGACGCAAAAGAAGAAGTCAACAAAGCACTCATGGCTAAAATCTCTACCGTACCTGTCTCGTCTTCATCAAACTGCATTGAGAAGCAAGCTACAAGAATCCCCAAGGGAGACAAAGGTTTGAAAAGCATAATCGCTCCTACTGAACCAACTACATAAAAGGGAAGGAAGGAAGCTGAGAAGACTGAATCAAAAAAGACAGTCCAAGGAGCAACAAGCGACAAAAAGGATGAGAAAGTTGGAACTTCTGCAGCCGCCATGAAAGTTGAGTCTTCAAAAGACAAAGAGGATAAGGATTTGGAAAACAACATACCGTATGAATTTAAAGCAAAACTATGCTCCCAAACATGTTTGAACGTCGTGGTACATTACAAATCACTCAACCGTGACCTGATTAGAGAAAAAGAAAAGGTTTTGAAATTATACCAAGAACTGAAAGAAAACGAAGCTGCATATCAGGGAAAGTTGAACTCAACTTTTGCTGAGATGCAGACATTAAAGAATTCGTTTTTAGAAAAGATTTTATCATAAGTGATCTAACTGAAAGATTAGAAAAATCGCAAAATGAAAATAACAAACTGCAAATCACAATTGATAAATGGAAAGTTAGTCAAAAGGCACTGGTTGATAATGAAAATTGCCAACGACCGACATTCGTGAAGGATGGGATTGGATACAAGGATAAGCTCATAAACGAAAGAAAAATCTTTCCTTCTCCGCATAGCAAAAACTATGTACCTATGCCATCACCTCATACTAATAATGACTTAATTGATAAACATGATCTGTTCGCTCAAAATATCTTTCACAAAAATGAAAATAATACTAACATTTCTGAGAGTAATGCAAATATGTTTAAGCATAAAGAGGATGTGCGCGATGACGATGATGACTGTGGAGGATCGAAAATAGGAATTGGATACTCAGGCGACAATTATTCCACAGTTAACTGGTTTGCCTGGAACTGTAACAAGAAAAACAGTACTTCTATTTGGGATAACTGTAATAGTTTATTAGGATGGAGACTGTAATGGTTGTGTGCCTAAATTTAATATTCAGGATGACTGTATGGCCATTTTCCTATATTTAAGATTCACAACCACATGAACACCATGGTTGAAAGTCATGACCTACTTGATGCTCATAATGATGAAAATGTTGTGCTTGAATCTCCTATATTTATTCCAGAATTAAAGAACAACAGATTTGGCATGTTCCTCATAGAGGAAATTCCCAAGTTTATTCCATCATGTACAAGTACATCAGAGTCTGACGAAGACTCAACGGAAGTCAACAACAATGAAGACTTGAGCACAACAACTTCAGAAAGTGGTGAAGAA
Source organism: Scalesia atractyloides (assembly GCA_947069175.1). Taxonomy (NCBI): domain Eukaryota; kingdom Viridiplantae; phylum Streptophyta; class Magnoliopsida; order Asterales; family Asteraceae; genus Scalesia; species Scalesia atractyloides. The sequence continues at coordinate 49,673,882 of CAMTDV010000020.1, forward strand.
ACGTCAAGGGAAGATCAAGCATCTAACGGCTCAAGTGAAAATCAAGAATCAGCTTTGTCATCAGATAGTGAGAGTGATGAAGACTGCATTAAGAATGAAAATCATCTTAACAAGAATGTGAAGAAAGTCAGAAGTTCAAGCTATACTGCATCATCAGATAACGCTTCAAGCAGCTCTAGACTCTCATCACATACATCATCTTCACACGCAGCGTCAACAAAAAAGAAAAGAGCAAATTGCAAGCAATGCTTTCGCTATGGTCATGTAGGACATACTGCGAAACATTGCAAGATCAAGAAATTTTGTAAACCTAAACAAGATCTTGTCAAAAATTTCACCGACCAATTCGATAACTTTAGAAAATCAGTTAAATGCATAGTTAATTCACAATGTTTTTGAAAATGAAAAGAGAATATCTTGTTCAAAATCACAATTAGATTAAACTCGAAACAAGTCTGGATTCCGAAAACTAACTTGTAAATATTTTTGTTTGTTGTTGTATAATAGAATAAATGACAAATATAGCTTCGAATGTTCATGGAATCAAGGCATATGACCGGATTGAAGGACCTCCTAAAGAACTTTCGGGTAATCGATGGCAATTTCGTATCTTTTTTCGGAGATGAAAAGGGATGGAAAATTGTTGTAATGGGAGACATCATATCTGAAGCATTTACATTGGAGAACGTCAATTATGTACCAGGATTTTGTTACAATCTCATGAGCGTATCACAAGTATGCGACAAAGGAATTCTAGTGCTGTTAAACGACGTGGAATGTTTATTCCCCAAGACCGAATACTCCATTCCTGCTGAAATGATTATGCTCACACCTCCTCGTCAGAACAACACCTACGTTCTCAATATGAAAAATGAAAAATCATAATGAGCATATGACGTGTCTAATCTCAAAAGCGTCAGAATCGGAATCACAGCTTTGCATAGGCAGTTAGGGCATGTGAACTTCAAAAATATGAATAAACTTTCCAAATTAAATTTAGTGAGAGGTTTACCTAAAAAAAGAATTTCCATTTCAGAATAATGTATCGCATGCGCCCAGGCAAGCAACACAAAAAGCCACACAAATCCAAAGTAGTGAATACGATATCCGCTCCATTGCAATTACTGCACATGGATCTTTTTGGTCCTATTAGTGTTAAAAGTCTAGCTAAAAGAACCTACTGCTTGGTAACTACAGATGATTTCTCCCGTTTTTCATGGGTATATTTTCATGAAGCCAAAAGCGAGACCATCTCCACTCTCAATAACTTCATTCCCATGATTGAAAACGTGATCAAGCTGAAGGTCAAATCAGTCAGAATTGACAATGGATTCGGAATTCAAAAATTAAACGTTTATCTCCTTCTGCAAAGAAAAGGGAATACGCCTGCAGTACAGTGCAGCCAGAACTCCTCAGTAGAATGGCGTAGCAGAACGGAAGAATAGAACACTCATTGACACTGCTGGAACTATGCTCGTAGACTCCAAGCTTCCTATCATCTACTGGGCAGAAACAATCAACACAGCATGCAATTTTTGAATTGAGTTCTCATCGTTAAACCTCATGGAAAAATAGCCTATGAACTTTTTTTCAAAAGGAATCCTCTGATAGATTTCTTTAGACCGTTTGATTGTTCCTGTACACTCCTCAACACTGAAGACAATCTTATCAAGTTTGAAGCAGTTGGTTATGTGTAATACTTCATGGGTTACTCATCTTCTCAAAAGGCGTATCGGGTCTACAACAAACGAATCAAGATGGTGATTCAATCATACTATGTCGATTTTCAAGAAGGAAACTCCACCAACACTGGAAGTTCTCCAAACTGGTTTTTTGATGTAGACGTTGTATTCAACACTTTCGACACTAATGAACCACTCACTAAAACCAAACCTACAGAAACAACCCCAATAGAACCATTGTTTGATCCTTCAGACGTTGACTTCCCTCCTTTTACAACTCGATTCACCCTAGTCTCTGCCAATCCAATCCTTCTTGTTGACGAAGCTAATGGCGACACTTCGGCTGAGAATGCATCTGCATGTGATGCTTCTTCTTCACAGCCGATTGTGGATGAACCAACTAAAGAAGACAAGCCTCCAATTATGTACGTCGATGAACACTTCACCAATCTACCTCAACAAATTGAGACCCACACCAACACAGGTTACAAGACAAATAAAATCATCCCATTGAAAATGTCATTGATCCTGTGGAAGATGGAGTTCAAACTTGTGGTCAAAAACATACCATCAACAATGGATTATATGTTGCTTTACTTTCACAGTCTGTACCTAGTGACATTGAAGAAGCTATTCAAGACTCCAGCTGGGTGCACGGTATGTAGGAAGAGTTATCTCATTTTCATAAGCTCAAAGTCTGGGAACTTGTTGATCTACCAGATGGAAAGTATCCCATTGGCACCAAGCATTATTTAATAACAAAATTGATGATCGTGGTGTAGTCATCAAGAGCAAGGAAAGATTGGTAGTTCAAGGCTTTCGACAAGAGGAAGGGATTGATTATGAGAAAGTTTTTGCTCCGGTAGCACGTTTTGGAAGCTATTAGGGTATTCTTAGCATATGCTTCGTAGAAAAACTTCAAGGTGTTTCAGATGGATGTAAAAAGAGCGTTTCTATATGGGAAGGTGAAGGAAGAAGTCTATGTTTGCCAGCCACCGGGTTTGAAGATCAACACTCTCCTACACGACACTATAAGCTTGATAAAGTCCTCTATGGTCTTCATCAAGATCCTCGAGCATATCTTTTGGAATGTGGGTACACAAGTGGTAAAATCGATATGACTATGTTCACAAAAAGGATCAGAGATAATGTGATGCTGGTGCAGATCTATGTACACGATATTATTTTTGGGTCAACTGATGAAGCCCTATGCAAGGAGTTCAAGAAGGTTCTGAAGGAAAAGTTCGAAATGAGCATGATGGGAGAACTCACATTTTTCTGGGGATTAGAGGTGAAGCAGCGAGAAGACGGTATCCCCATTCATCAAGAAAAGTACATCAAGGATATTACAGCATGAACGACTGCAAAACCGCCAACACACCATTTCCAGCTCAGACAGAACGCACATCTGATCTTCAAGGAAAACCAGTGAACAAGTCCTTCTATCACTTGAAGATAGGCTCGTTGATGTATTTAACCGCAAGTAGGCCTAACATTATGTGGGTTGTTTGCATCTGTGCACGATTTCAGACGAATCCAAAAGAATCTCATGAAGCTGCTGTCAAACGAACTTTTCGCTATCTGAAAGGAACACCCAAGCTCGGACTATGGTATCGTAAAGATAGTAATTTTGATTTAATTGTTTATTCTGATAGTGATCATGCAGGTTGCAAGGTTGACATAAAGTTTATCACCGGTGGTTGCCAATTGTTTGGAAATCATCTCATATCGTGGCAAAGCAAGAAGTAGAAAACAGTTTCAACATCTACTGCTCAAGACGAATATACGCCAGCTTATAGTTGCTGCTCACAAGTTCTTTGGATACAAATCAGTTGCGGGATCATAGAATCAACATCATGAAGACTATGATATTCATTGACAACGAGGCGTGTCTAGGAATTGTGAAGAATCCTATCGACCACTCAAGAACAAAGCACATCGAAATCCGCATTCATGAAATCATAGATGCATATGAGAAAGGATACATTCAAGTGGTGCTTGTGGATACTATGCAACAGAAAGCTGATATCTTCACGAAAGCCTTTAACAAAACCCGATTTAGTTGGTAACCTGGTTGGAAATGGTTAATTTCCTTAAGTGGAAATGAAATGGGTCTCCATAATCGTTAAAAAAGCTGTGTTTTCATAATAAATAAGTCTCTTAAAACTGTGCCCATCAAAAATATTTTCTGCAACATTAAAATTTTATTTTCAGGCACTGGACCTATGAAATCAAATTTTAGGGGGAAAAATTTCCAGAAAATGAGCATATTTTTGATGATTTGATCTTTCAATTGACACTTGTTTAAAAAATGACAGAAAACTACTGAGACTTTGTTTATTCTTAAAACAGAAAAGGAATGAAAATCAAGATGTTAAGCAAGGAATTTCAGGGTGCCAGGCAACGACCGTGTCAGTAGATTCAACAATACCATCGAGTAAACTGCGATTAGGCGACAAAAGTTAATTCTTACACAAGAATTCTGGAACCCACAATATTGTGCAACTTGCGGGTAACATGTTGCGGCATATGGTTTAATGGTCTTAAATCTTGCGTTGATAGATTGCCAAAGTCTGAGATTTCAGGTCTTTATATTGACTACTCATTCCTGGATATCATAATTGCTCTTCTGTTACATCCATGTATATGTTGACCTAGACACAATTATGGTATCTTTACAAAAGAGCCAATGTGGCCAAAACTGTACACAAATGAAGCTCTCATTGAGAATCATTCAAGTGCTTAAATCGTACCGTCTATGGTATTTGCCTTAGCCCTCGTTAGACATTGGTCTCTCTGCTGTAAGAAAGTACTAACCTGATTATCAATTGCCTATCATTGAAATTCAAAATGAATTAAGTCAATATACTCACCTGCTATGAGGAATCTTTATGCATACCTTGATCGCGGGGGTATGTCCTGACGTGGGACTCACGTGTACAACATTCTATCTGTCTAGCTTGAGTGGAGGCCATTGTATTTTTTGTCAATATAACCACAACATGATAAAAAGCTCACTGACAGAATGTGAAAGAAGGATTCATGGACTTAAGAGGACAAACATACTGACAGTTTTTCTTGTGCCTTGGTTATTCAAAAAAAAATTTTAAATAATAAACTGACAAGTGTTGCCAGTATGATCTTTTGCAGGAAAGTCACATGATCTGAATCAAAAGAAATATGTGAAAAAGGAAGCTTCTCGCTCTGAAAATGATTTTCAGGGTCCAAATTGCAAATTTCTGTTTTTCTTAAACTTATTTTTAGCTTTTGCACTATTATTAGCTAAAAAGGGCACGTTTTTTTCAAAAAAGGTTAAGATTTTCGAGCGATTTGGTTTGGACTTCTTAACTTTGAAGAAACCTCAAAAAGTAACCTACGCGGCGTAATTATCCTTCCAGCGTAGTTAATAAATACGCTGGAAGATAATTAAGTATATATATCAGATCTGAACATGCTTCGTCTTTAGTCATCTTCTCCACAAAACCCACTTTTTAAAACACTCACATTCAAATCTTTTCAATAACATAAGAGCCGACTTCCTGGTGTTCGATTTCGGTATGATTTCTTTGTTTATGCGTTAACTGTCTATTGTTTAATCATTGGAAACCACGTCTAAAAATGAGATAGTCAATAGATTTGATTGAATCAGTGTTCAAAGTTTTTAAAAGGGGTTGATCAAGAAACTTTTGATGCCAGTGTATTTAAGATGAATGAAGTGTATTTAAGATTAACGCAGAGTATATACGTTGAAGACAAAGGATCGCGCATCTATGTCTTGAACGCGAGTTCAAGCAACCGGCGTATTTCACAAATACATCGGCCAACCAGCGTAGATAAGCATCATGCTGACTGCTTTCTCGAAACAAGACTTAAATACGCGACATATTATCAGAGTGAATAAGCTACAAGTAGCATATATATCATTATGTCTCGTGTATTGCATGTTCAGCGTAAATAGTTGATGAATCCGACGTATTTAACAGCGGATATACCATCGAAATTACAACCCTTTTATAAAATCTCTTTTAAATTTAAATTAGTTTCATTTTTTTAATGATTTTGTAAATAATTTTATATAGTCTTGTATATATCCTAACTGACTAACAATTGTGTTTCATAACTCAGATCTAACTTGGTCTGTTTCCATATTTTCAGAAATGGTAAAAGAAATTATCTGGGATAAAACACGGAAGCACAATCAACCATGCAAGATACAGCCACCACCAAAATGCTTTGAAGATGTGGCAGAATGGATAAACTCAAGCTAGATAAGCTACACAGTCCAAGCTGATCCAATTATATACATCATTCACATCGAAGAATTATGGAAAAAGCCAAAGTTTCAACTGTCAATGAAGTCAAAAGGATCACGACAACTGTACGAAACAAGAAAGTCACTGTAACAGAAGACAATGTGCGAAGAGCGCTCAGTCTTGGAGATGATTACAAAGACCCACTCAGAGTAAAGAAAGATGATATTCTGGATGGTTTCAAAGGAATGAGATATGTCGGAGATTTCAGAGAAAAGAATGAGATTAAACGGAAAGGTCTCACAAAAGATTGGTGATTTATTCTTCATGTGTTTGTAATGAGTTTAGCACACAGAAGGGGAGGCTATGATGGTTTGAACCTAAAATGGTCAGCTGCTATGCTCAATCTATGCATTAGGCAACCGTTCAACATCTCGGGTATGATCTTGTACTGTATGGTCGACAACGCTAACACCTCTACATGGGCCATGTATCCTCTATTTTGTTCAGCATTTCATTAATGGTCAACATCCAAATCATCCACACGACAACGACACGTACAAATTTCAGTTGCCAACTGGCCAATAAATCACCAAACTGAAAACTCAAGAGTGGGTGATGCTACACCAATGGATGTATAGAGAGGAGAGATTTCCTCTAGAATAACAAGACACCCCGACTCATGAACGTCTGATGGAAAGCAGCTTTCGGGCTGGTGGCACTAGAGAACACATGGAGCATATCGAAAACTTACATGCCATACATGAAGCCGAAAAAAGAGAAAAGAGAGAAGCAAAGAGAAAGAGACGTGAGATGACGGAATTTGAGACACAAGTGACTGTCACTACTGAATAAGAACAGTTAGATGAGTTTGTTGATTAACTAATTGTAGATCTAGAAGCTTCCAACAGGTCTCCTCCCTAGAAATGAAAGAAAACAGGGGAAGGGTCTTCGAAAAGTGAACCAACAAAGTAAATGCCTCAACAAGTTCCACGCAGACATCGTCCATTTTAAGAACTTTATGATAAACTGATAAAAGATATCGGGACAGGTTCTACTCAAGAAATATGCCTTCTGAATCATCAAGTAAGCAACAGTAATGTGATCTGTGAGAAGCTGAGAGAGCAGAGAGAAAAAAATAAGGAGCTTCATGCGTATGTCAAGGAACAAACAAGATTCGTTCTATTCGAGCAAGATGGTATGGAGAAGATGTATAGAATGATCAGAGAATTATGTGCTAAAGACGAAATACAACCAATGTTCTCAGCTACAGATATCTTCGACTACAAGAAGTTTAAGGTTGAAGAAAACAAACGTAAGGATGAGGAAGCTAAAAAAAAGAAGAGACGTTTAGAATCTGCGGTGAATGTTACCGAAGAAGATGAAAGTGAGGAAGAGGAGGTGGATAGGGATGAGATGCCAGCACGCTTTGTTGAATGGGGGTTGGAGGAAGATATTTTGTATGAAACTGGAGATGGTGATGAAGTGACTCCAATACATCCTGAATGGTTCATAAAAGAAAGAGAAAAGCTCCCAGATTTTTATCAAGTTCTCATAGTTGAAAAGACAGAAGTTACTGACAAGATAATTAGCTGGAAGTACTGCAACTTGAAAGGGATGTTTATCATGAAAAGATGAGGTGGAGAAATCCAACACTTCAAAACTGAAGCAGACATGAAAAGTCTTCCTCGGTGGGATATCCGTGAGCTTGGAAGGTTAGATATGATAAACCCTACCAACAGTAGTAATGGTGCTGACTTTGAGAGATTGATCTTAAGAGAATGCTACCGAGGGTTTACTGTGTTCAAGCCGCAGCGCTAGTTGATACACTTTTGTCTCTGTCGCTATGTTCTTAGTTACATCTATAATTGTACGATCTTTGTTTCCTGTGTCTGTATTAGTTTGGTTGTGTCGACCAAATCAATATATCCTCCTATCTTGGTTTCGTACGACATTTTAGTTTGTCTGTGTTAAACAGTTGCATGTGTGCATACTATTGAGTCTTGTGCACGTCATGGTGTGACACGCTCTCCGAAGAAAGCATTCTGTGCTAGTAAGAATGCTCCGTACGAGCAAGATGTTGCTCGTACGAACCACATGCTTTGTACGAAGGAAATAATGGAAACAAGTGTGTTACTTGTTCGTACGAACTAGCTAACGTTTCGTACAAACCAACTTGTTTTGTATGAGCATCTTTGGAGCAGTTCTTCATGTGTATTAGTGTGTTACGTATGTCTAGCAACGTACTTAGTACGAATGACTAGCATGGACACTGTATAAGCATACATGTACCTCTCAGTCATAGGTTGGTCAGGTAGCTCACAATAGTCTCTGGTTAAGTGAGTTGGTCGCTGATCAAAGTCGAACTAGCAAGTTGAGCAAAGGAAGACGCAAGAGCACATGCAGTTTGTATGAGTTGTATGAGCATTGTTTGTACTAGTTCTCATCAGTTAATCAAGATATTGAATCTTTGGTTATCCATGTTCTTACTTTGCTTTGGTTTGCATGCATACTTGGATTCCGCACTTGTATGTGTGTAGCATGAACAAGGAGGCAGGTTTAACTTGATCCTCAGGTGGACCTACAAGTGGTATCAGAGTTTTGGCTCTCTTCCTTGTTCAAAACTAAGCTTAGTATTGTGTCTGAGCTAGTTTGAAGATTTCTTGAAGTGTTCTTAAACTCACAGCAGAAAACTTATGTTTGAATAGATACTAACTTAAAATTTAGTTAAAATCTGTTATATCCGAAAAATTTTCATAAAACCGAGTTAGAATACATGGAGACATGTTAAATTTTGGTTTTTCTTAAAATTTTCTTTTGTTCAAGTTGAACACATTTGCTGAAGAAACTCACCAGAAACCTCATCAGAATAGTGTTATAGGGTTGACAAATTTTCTGACATCTGGACTTGGACTGTTATGACTGTAAAAGCTGATGGAATGTTTGTTTTCTTAACTAAAATTGGGTAAGACAACAGGCTACTTTCATAAACTAGTCTGTACAAGAAAAGGAAAGTTTTCACCAAACCGACCCTACAAAAGATTCATCTGACAAACTCTGAGAAAAACAGTCTCTGCGAATAACTCATTCATACATAGAACCAAGCTGCTCGTGCGTAGGAAATCTCATCCACATGAACGACCTGGTTTGCACAAAGGATCTCATCCGTATGAACGACCTACTCGTACGAAGAACACTTATCCGTATGAAACATTGGTTCGTACGAATAACCTTCGTTATTGTTTGTTTTTCGTATTTCAGATTTTCAAAGCTATGTGCTTTTCAAATATTTTCAAAATTGTGAATTTTTAAGAGGGAACTATTATTTTCAAACTTTAAATCTTTCAATTTTTCATAATCAAGAAAATATAATGAGTTCTAATCTGTGGGATTGGAGTAGTGGTTCAAGCTCAAATCAGGATTCCTCACAAAACTCCGCAACCTCATGGGTTAACTCTTTGATGCCTTAACATACAGCCATGATCTCTGCAAATCAATGGGCGTGTGTTGCAAACCAGAACCAGAGCATCCAAACTCTTCTAATGAACGAGAGTGAAACAGGGAGCGATAACCGTCCACCGAAGCTAAATCACATGAACGATTATCCTTCGTGAAAAAGTCATTTTCACACTTATATTCTCGGTCAGAACACAGAACTGTGGTCGTGTTTCACTACACCCTATAAAGAATCACTCAAAGAAGCTATGTCAAATCCTAACACAATCTCTTCACAAAGATATTTATCATTAGTTTGTGTATTGTATGACCACGAAAATTTGTGGGATACTTTGGAAGCGAGAGGAGAGGGTAATGCTGCTACCAGGAAGATTCGACATGATCTACTCAAGAAGGAGTTTGAAGGTTTCATGTTTATGGAAAATGAAACATTGACTGATATGACCACACGATTTTATCATTTTCTCAACGAGATGTACTCTTATAAAGTGTTAGCAGCTCCGCAAGAAATTGTGATGCGATTTGCTAATGCTTTACCACCGAAATGGGATCAATTTATTGACTTATTAAAACATACAGGTGTTTTGGACACAATTAGTATTCATGAATTTGGGAAAAAAACTGGAGAACAAGAACGAAGCAGAACTTCGGAAGGCACAAAGAGTCACTGTTCCACAAAACCCTAAGATGTACTTCGGAGGTATTAATGCAGGTACAAGTTCAAGCCAGCAACCGAAGCTGTAAACCGCGTTTGTGTCAAGGGTGAACCCCTTCCTACCATAACCTGTTCAACCAAGTCAGTCTGTAGGCTCAAGTACTCAAGCCTATGCACAAGCCTTTGATCCGAAAGCCTTCCTTCCACAACCAAGAGTTTAGCACATCAAGCTCCACAGCAAGCTCCTCAACAAGCTTTCTATGGAAACAATTATCAATTTGCAAATCCCAACACTGTCAAACTTAACACGTCACATCTCCCCAAAGTCAATGTAGAAGTTGCACAGGAGCATATGGAACTTCTCAACACAATGGTCAGTGCTTATTGTGGTCTAGTTGCAGGTCAAATAGGAAACATCAATTTGACGAATGAAGACTACCAATAAATTGACTGAGATGAAATGGAGCTGATGGATATCAAGTGGGCATTTGCAAGTGTTATAAGAAAAGCGAGTTCCCGATGTTCCAGAAACTCATCAAATCCAGCACTCGATTTGACTGTTGATATGAATATCAACAATTTGGGTATAAACTCTCGAGTTCTCGATGTTCCGGAAACTCGAACCATAATACCCATCCTCAGCAGAATATTATTGGAGATGTCGAAAGTGGAGAACAGATGCGTAATCAGCTTCGAAACAACCAGAATGTTGGACTGTATTTGAAAATAAGAGAATCAGGGGGACATAATGATTGGTCTTTTGCCTGCTATGTTTGCCAAGTTGAACCAAAATCTTGTAAGGAGGCCAAAAAAGAAGACTCTTGGGTTGAAGCCATGCAGGGAGAACTTCAGCAGTTTCAGAAATAGGATGTGTGGAAGTTAGTTGATAGACCTGACAACTACAAGAAGTTAGTTGATAGACCTGAATAGACTGCAGCTCAAGCTGCCCAAATCTAGAAACCAAAGATCAAGAATGAAGAATCAAACAAGTACACAACGATCTAGGGGGATATAGTTGGATCTTTGAGATCGTTGGTACTTGGTTTTAGTAGGTTTTGGATACTTTTGTAATAGTTTAATGTATTTTAGAAAGTTCAAGGGCTGAAAGTGTAACTACAGGAAATTATCCTGTAGCGGTGTATTTATGTACCCAATGTATTTATTAAATACGTTGGGTAGTCAGTGTGTAGATATATGTTCATCAATGAAAACCCTAGTCCAAGGTTCTGGGACAAGTTTTGGTGATTCTCTTAGGTGTGATTGTTGTTCTTGTGCTTAATCCGAACATCCAGATGCATTCAGTGATTATATCTTTTGGGATTCCATATACAACACTCGTTGTTTGATCTATACAAGAATCTTCATCTTCATCTTTTGGTTTTTCTTAACTTTTACACATTCAAACAACTAATCTATAGTTGTTTGGGTGATAACAATCAAACCACTGTGATCCGAATCAGTTTTGGGACGCATAGAGGCCCCTTCACACACGATCTAAGAATGACTATATATATATATATATATATTTGTAAAATATATGTATATAAATAATAATCGAACAAACGAACTACCAACACTATAATAAAATTAAAGTTGTTCTAATATGATAAATATATACACAACAAGAATTCAAGATGAACAACTGGTACGAGGTCCGACGAGACCTAGGTGTCTAATGAAGTTAATACACACGTAGGTTATACACGTGTACGGACACCTGAATTCAATAAGTACACTTACGGAACGCAAAACAGTTACTTCATGTCCCTCCTTTCAAATATTTCAAAGGGTGTTTTTAAGACAATCGAGGGGAAATACATGTCATAACAAATGGTATGTTAGCTATGGGGTTAGATGATAACGCGATAATGTGCGTAAGTAGGATGATGGCAAGAGTAACCATTAATCACTTAGTGACCAAGGTGCAAAAGGTATAGATCTACTGATTTTGAGACGCGCCCCACTCCTGGTTTGTTAACTCTTTACGAGTGCTTTTGTGATCCCAATTGATGTCAAGAGTTGTCTCAATTTGGTTACTTACTTATGGCACATATGTCAGGGTGCTAACTACACACTCATAGATCCTTAAACTCCATGAATGCTAATAACATACTAAGATTTCATTACTGGATTACAAACAAGACATCTCATAGGAAAACAGTAACTACATGAACTCGCCAACTTTATGTTGACTTTTCAAACTTACATGTATTTCAGGACGCAAAACTTGAGCCGGTGACTTTTCAAACTTACATGTATTTCAGGACGCAAAACATGACTTTTCAAAAATATTTTCATAAATATGACGAAAGGTTTTCATTTTGACACGATAACACTAGGATCTATCACACGAGCTCGGCCATAAGTAATGAAAAAGGATCAATACATGATTACTCTATGAGAAATAGACACATTACATTATAAGACTATGTGTCATGGACACATTACAAAAGATAGAAATCCTGGCTAGATGGGATTTTATGTGATTATATATATAATTTATTTAGAAATGTGTTGTACGGAATATTTTGTCAAGAATGAAATACCTTCGACTACGGATATTATTATTATTATTATCATTGACTCGCACAATGAGAATATCGACCTCGCGTCTATTGCGGAGCTTATGGAGGACGTGGTTCCTAAGTGAGACCTTAAGATCGATTCCACATAAGGTGGTTGTTTTTCCCGCAGATGTGAAGATGCCTGGCTTTGGTAGTGATGAAGAGGCAGAGGTGATAGCCTTGGGTGAAAACTCTATTAGCAGGACGAGGTCTGTAAGATTTGTAAAAATCGGGTTTTCAAAACCCGCTCCGTTTTGTAATCGAATATCAAGTTATAAAAGTTACGTTGAATATTTATGATTATTTTGATTTAAAACGATACATAATTAATAAATAGACTAAACTATAAAAATTATATTTGATAAAAAGTTAAAATAAAATAAATAAAAAATTATGTTGCTGCCGGGACTCGAACCCGGGTCAGCCAAGAACAACTCCAACGCCTTAACACACACTCACATCACCACTCCGCCACTTTGTGTTTTCTGTTATCTCTAGGAAACAAATGAGATTTATAGACAGACTAGGTTAAACCGGTTTCGCCAACTGAGAAACGGAAATCGGCAAATCAATCGTCAAATCGTTTGATTTCTCGCGTATTCACGTTCATAACCGATGAACCGATGTCTTTAATCAATTCAGAATTGATTGAGCATCAAGTCTCATCATTATCGGTCTTCATAACCGAAAAGTAATCAAATCCAGAATACTTCAACCCAAGATCACTCTCGCGACTCAGAAATATCATACCAGCATCCCATTTCACTTTCGTCACATTTTCAGACCATCAGAACGCTTAAAACAGCTCGCCGGAAAACCGTATTCATCCTCAAACGGTAAATCTTTCAATATTCGTTGTAGTTCAACAATTATTAGACTATTTCTAACTTAAACCTCTCAATTGAAATCGAATTCAGGCGCTGTATTCAACTAATTCCAGTTCGCCGGAACTCCCTTGAAAGTCTTTATTTCCGTCTGTGAAACGGTAAGGACCTTCAAACACATCGTTAACGTTTGTTTATCACTTCAATTCCACAATCGACTAATCAAAACAGTTAATTATCTTGTTCAGTTGAAGAGCATAAAAACAGGGACCGACACATTGCCGGAAATCTGAAATAAACCGTTCATCGGTATGTTCACCCCTAATTACCGTCTCTGCCATTTCATTTAAGCTTTAATAATGTTTGTAAATTGTAAAGACAAGGAACGGATTAGTAAATCAGTTGACTGTAATTTGAATGAAGAAGACGAAGCTGATTAAGTTATAAGTATATTTAAAACTAGTAAAATGAACGGGTTAGACACACAGTCCAGCGGTGGACTGTGTGCAAAATACATACGCATGTCCCGAGTTCGATTCCTGCTATACGCACTCCTTATATAATAAAATGCCTTTTTGTTTAAAAACTAAACCGGGTTAACTCAGTTAGTTGTTAAGTATAATAAAAACCGAGATAATAACCAGGTTAGACACACAGTCCAGCGGTGGACTGTGTGCAACATAAAGCCATACGTCGCGCGTTCGAAACCCGTCACTAGCACCGGTCCATTGAACTAAAATGTTTTTGCAATTAAAAAGAATTTCGGTTAAATTGAATAAGTGTATAAATATAATTTAAAACAAGATTATTTCGGGTTAGACACGTAGCTCATTTGGTAGAGCTGCGTGCACGCGTACGGGAGGTCTCGGGTTCGAGCCTCACCCAGCGCAAACCATGTCCCTGACCGAACCGGTCAGCAAGTCAACAGGTCAGCGGTCAACGGTCAACGCAAAACAAACAATTTTTTTTTATATTTTTATTTATTTAATTTAATTTAAAAATACTTAAAAATAACATTTTTAAAGATAGAAAATAGCCTTAAACTCACAAAAATATATCTAAAAATTTCATTAAAATCCTTAATAAAATCCACTCATTTAATATATTTTTCCGTTATTATTTAGGTTAGTATTCCTCGTTGTTCCGCTCATCTAATTCGTGCGCATCTCACCATCTCCAATCCAACGCACCCAATGTGAGTGAATCTTTACAAATTCCCCGTTTTAACCACGTTTTGGGGTGTATCATATGTCTTGATATATATATTATACTATACCATTGTGAATACATCATATCATGAACTAGTGTATTCAGTTTGTTTCTGTTGTGTAGTTATTGTTGGATGTATGTTTATTATTTTCAGTACATGCAATTTCATAGGCCGCCGATCCCCATTACATTATGAGCGTTGAGCATGTTCCCCATTTCATTATGAGGTTGAACCTGGCGTGCCCACATACGATCGGCTCCATTTGATTGAGCCTTGATCGCACAGTTTCATTTATGTTATTTATCGTATGATGTAGGTATGTTCATGTATGCTGTCATATGTTATTGTATGTTATAGTTGTGACTGCTATTTGCCACTACTTGATTATTTACATTTGCTCATCTATGATTATGCACAATTTTTCATTGATAAAATAACAAGTAATTCATTAATAAATGTTTATTTAATAAGGTTCACTCGCCAACTTATGTTGACCCAAAAACCCCCATTTTACACATGATACAGGTGAACCAGCAGCAGCTAGGAACACATAGGACTTGGACTAGAAGAATAAAACGATTTAGAGTTGGGATTGTTATGTTTGGTTTATTTTCTTTGTAATGAATGAACATGTTTGGATATTTGGAAATGTAACTTTGACTTTATTAAATATGAAACATATTAGTAAATGTCATGAGCTTTGGTGATAACCCAATTATGCCCCGACTCTTATTCCGCTGCGGGTCGGGGTGTGACAGATTGGTATCAGAGCCATGACTATAGGGATATAGGATAGGTTATTAGACCCTTAGAGCCTATACAATAGTCGATTAGAAACTTATAAGATTTTTGTGTGTTACATGCCAAATTTCATGATGTTTATATGTTTTATGTTAAATGTTACATTTAATATTGTGCAAGCATGTTCATAAGTATGTATTATCATATAATGCCTATCATGAATCGTATACTCATAACATATCACATCCATGAAAGCACACACCACATCATGATTGCTTTTACAATGATTTTCGTGTTTTCAAATCTCATCAAAGTGAGTTCTCATGACGGGCATGTAGTAACTGGAAGGGTACCAGCACCGGTAGTCGGAACGTCCTTTCTAGGCTGGCATTCGTATAAATCCAAAATAAAGGACCAGTTTGCCTACCTGGGGACTAACGATGAGAGTACGAAGTACCTATTAGGCCAAAGCATGCTATACCAAACGTCGTGTGAGCTAACACCACTTTGAGTTGTCATTGTGTCTACACCTGACACGTTCCGACCAAACATCTCATGAACATATTTTGTGGTTTGCATTCGGGGGATGCGAGTGTTAAATTGCCAATACTAATGTGAATCCTACCAAGCCAATAGCCATGGGGGCCCACATGACTATGTAGGTGAAGGTATGGGGGACATTTGAGGCCCAGCATGAGCGAACCCAAGACATCCTATGGATGTAGTTGCATTATTGATATTTATGTTATTTTCATTTTCTTAAAGACACATGACACCTAAAAAGACACCATAAACTCACAATCTTCTCATTGTATGATCCTGTAGATGTCGTCTAGACAGCAACGAAGGGGTAAAAGATTAGGAAGGTCTCAGGAACGTTTGGCCACTCAGATCGCGAAACAAATGGCCACGATACTGCCTGACATTATGGTCCAAGTACAACAAGCCCTTGCTACAAATCCTACTAACCCTCCCCAACAATAGGACCAGAACATCGATAACCCTCCTACCAGTAAGTGCTCTTACAAACATTTTAAGTCTTGTGATCCTCCTAAATTTGAAGGGACCGAGGGTGTCACTGCTCTCCTACATTGGTTCGAGGAGATGGAAAACACTTTTCTAAACTGAGATTGTCCTGAGGATCGCAAGGTTCGATAAGCCACCGGGAGACTATTTGGAGTAGCTCTCACTTTGTGGAATACTGAGAAAGGGAAAAGGGGAACTGAAGATGCGATGGCCTTAACTTGGGAGAAGTTAAGGGAAATCATGACTAGGCGTTTCTGTCCTAGAAGTGAAATTAAAAAGCTGGAGGACGAATTTCATTCTCTAAAGCAAAAGGAGGGTGATCACACTACCTATAACAAGAGGTTCTTGGAGTTGAACCAAATGGTTCCAAATTTGTTCACCCCAACCTATCGTCTGATCGAGCACTATATTCGAGGACTTCCCTCGAAAATCCAAGATTCAGTTCTCAGCGTTTCACCAGTAACACTTGAAGCTGCTATGGAGTTAGCAACTGAACTGACCGAAAACCGAATTCGCAACGTGAAGTTCAAAGAAGAGAAGAAGAAAGCCCCTGTTGAGGGACAAACTTCAAACCACCCCATTCCTTCCTCTAAGTTTGCTAACAAGAGGAAGCGCAACACCAGAAATTTTGCAGTTACTCAAACCAACTCCCCTATTCCTACTGCACCCATTACTCAAGTCACTCCTTCACCCGCACCATACAGAAGACCCTACACTGGCCCGTTACCAAAATGTAACTGTTGCCAATATCACCATTCCCCTGATCATCCTTGCCAATATTGCACCGGCTGCGGTCGCGCAGGTCATACTGTTCAAACTTGCCGCATGCCTCAACGAACGAACCGCCACCAACCTTTAACCCAAACCCACCAACAAATAATGGGCCAAGCCCAACAACCCCTACTACTTCCACCCACCCAACATTTAGCCCAAACATATTACCAGCCCAATTATCCTATGGGTCAACCAATGCGGGCTTGCTACAATTGCGGCGACCCAACCATTTCCGAAACACTTGTCCAAGGTTGGTTAATATTATTCATGCTCAGGCCCAAGCCAACCCGGTGAATCAAGCAAACCAAGCTCCTCCACCTGCAAGAGGGAGAGCTTTCAATATCAACGCTAACCAGGCCAGAGCTGACGGCAATGTGGTTAACGGTACGTTCCTTATAAATGGTAGATATGCATCTATGTTATTTGATACTGGTGCGGATAGAAGTTTTGTTTCTTTAGAATTTGAACCTATCTTAAATAAAAATCGGGATAAGCTCACGGAATCCATAATGGTAGAAGTTGCGGACGGAAAACCAGTTTCATTAGACTCTATTTTACGCAACTGTACACTCACCTTAAACGACCACGATTTCTCAGTCGACTTTATTCCTATGAAGCTGGGAAGTTTTGACATCATAATCGGTATGGATTGGCTCAGTCAACATCAGGCGGAAGTTGTATGTCGTGAAAAATTTATTCGTATTCCTCTTCCAAACGGTCAGACTCTTCGAATCATTGGAGAAACCTCGTCGAAAGGGCTCAGCTTAATGTCTTGTCTTCAAGCTCAAAAATATCTTCGCAAGAATTATGTCATTTTTAGCTCATATCATCAAAAAGGGAACCATGGAGAAGAAACTTGAAGACATTCGTGTAGTAAAAGACTTCCCGCAAGTTTTTCCTGACGACATTTCAGGACTTCCTCCAGTTAGAGACGTCGAATTCCGTATTGATCTTATACCTGGTGCTACACCAGTTGCAAAGTCTCCTTATAGGTTAGCCCCCTCGGAAATGCAAGAGCTAGCCAGTCAATTACAAGAGTTGACTGACAACGGATTCATACGTCCTAGCTCGTCGCCTTGGGGTGCACCTGTCCTTTTTGTAAAGAAGAAAGACGGATCGTTTCGTATGTGCATCGACTACAGAGAGCTCAACAAGTTAACAATCAAGAATCGCTATCCTTTACCTCGCATTGATGATCTTCTTGACCAACTACAAGGTGCCAGCTGCTTTTCAAAAATCGATCTTCGATCTGGCTATCATCAACTTAGAGTGCATGAAGAAGACGTCCCTAAGACTGCTTTTCGAACTCGTTATGGCCACTATGAATTCATGGTTATGCCATTTGGATTAACCAACGCACCAGCTGTCTTTATGGACCTAATGAACAGAGTCTGCAAACCTTATCTTGATCGATTTGTTATAGTCTTCATCGACGATATTCTTATTTATTCAAAATCTAAATCTGATCATGAGCGTCATCTTCGACTCGTTCTTGCACTTCTAGAAAAAGAAAAGCTTTATGCCAAATTCTCCAAATGTGAATTCTGGTTAAAAGAGGTGCAATTCCTCGGGCATGTAGTCAATGACAAGGGAATACATGTTGACCCTTCAAAGATCAAAGCGGTTCAAGAATGGCAAGCTCCACGTACACCAACTGAAGTAAGATCTTTTCTTGGACTAGCTGGCTATTATCGTCGGTTCATTTCAAACTTTTCTCGCATTGCTGTACCACTCACGTCTTTAACTCATAAGGGAAAACCTTTCATATGGGGACCCAAGCAAGAAGAAGCCTTTCAAACTCTTAAACAAAAACTTTGTGATGCACCAATCCTCATTCTTCCTGAAGGTTGTGATGATTTTGTAGTCTATTGCGATGCGTCAGGGCAAGGATTAGGCTCCGTTCTAATGCAAAGAGGAAAAGTCATAGCTTATGCTTCGAGACAACTCAAGACACATGAAAAGAACTACACCACTCATGACCTAGAACTTGGAGCCGTTGTGTTCGCTCTTAAGATATGGAGACATTATCTCTATGGTATTAAGTGTGAAATATACATTGACCACAAGAGTCTTCAACATATCTTCAATCAAAAAGAGTTAAACATGAGGCAACGAAGATGGGTCGAACTTCTGAATGATTACGACTGTGAAATTAGATACCACCCTGGTAAAGCAAATGTGGTGGCTGATGCACTTAGTCGAAAGGGTTATGCGAACTCCATTCATCTTCTATGTTCGCAAATTATAACCGACATTAAAGATCAAATTCGAGAAGCCCAACACGTTTCAATAACAGAAGAAGATGTACGAAAGGAGATGTCCTGTGGAGCCGAGCTAAAAATTGAAACTAAATCAGACGGTATTCTGTATTACCTAGATGGTATCTGGATTCCTAACCACAACAATCTTCGTGAAACTCTTATGAATGAAGCTCACAAAACGCGAACCCAGGAGCCGATAAGATGTATCAAGACCTACGATACACCTATTGGTAGCCTGGAATGAAGAAGGATATTGCCGTTTTTGTTTCCAAGTGCCTTACATGTTCCAAGGTGAAGGCTGAACACCAAAGACCCGCAGGACTTCTAGTCCAACCGGAAATACCTGTATGGAAGTGGGAAAATATAACCATGGATTTCATTACCGGGTTACCTCGCACTTCTGGTGGGTATGACACTATATGGGTAATTATAGACCGACTTACAAAATCAGCTCACTTTATTCCTATCCGCGAAGATTTCAAGAACGAAAAGCTTGCACGTATTTATATCAACGAAATCGTAAGCCGACATGGGGTACCGTTAAGCATTATTTCTGATCGTGATGGTCGTTTCACTTCACGAACATGGCAAGCAGTGCAATCCGCTATGGTCACGCGATTAGATCTCAGTACCGCCTATCATCCTCAAACTGATGGACAGTCTGAGTGCACCATTCAAACCCTTGAAGATATGCTTAGAGCATGTGTCATAGACTTCAAGGGAAATTGGGACGCCCACCTATCATAGTTGAATTTTCGTACAACAACAGCTATCATTCAGCATCGGCATGGCACCTTTTGAAGCCTTATATGGTCGTAAGTGCCGATCTCCTGTATGTTGGCACGAAATTGGGGAAGCACAAATTATGGTCCAGAATTGATCCAAGAAACCACAGACAAGATCCATCAAATTCGAAACAATCTTCTAGCGGCTCAAAGTCGTCAAAAGAGTTATGCAGATAAACGACGGAAGCCCTTAGAGTTTAACATCGGTGATCATGTACTTTTAAAAGTATCACCGTGGAAGGGAGTAGTTCGTTTTGGTCAAAAGGGCAAGCTAGCACCACGTTACGTAGGACCATTCAAAATACTCGAAAGAGTAGGTCCTGTAGCATACAAGCTTGATCTACCAGAAGAACTCAACAGGATTCATCCCACATTCCACGTGTCGAACTTGAAGAAGTGCCTCGCTGATGAGAACCTCCACATTCCGCTGGAAGATATTCAGATTGATGAATCTATGCATTTTATTGGAAAGACCAGTGGAGATCATGGACTACGGAGAGAAACGTCTACGACGAAGTCGCATTCCAATTGTTAGGGTACGCTGGGAGTCGAAACGGGGACCTGAGTTTACTTGGGAACGTGAAGACTCAATGCGTGAAAAATACCCGCATCTTTTTCCTACTACTTCAACTGCTTAAATTTCTGGACGAAATTCCTAAAAGTAGGGGATACTGTAACATTTGTAAAAATCGGATTTTCAAAAACCGCTCCGTTTTGTAATCGAATATCAAGTTATAAAAGTTACGTTGAATATTTATGATTATTTTGATTTAAAACGATACATAATTAATAAATAGACTAAACTATAAAAATTATATTTGATAAAAAGTTAAAATAAAATAAATAAAAAATTATGTTGCTGCCGGGACTCGAACCCGGGTCAGCCAAGAGCAACTCCAACGCCTTAACACACACTCACATCACCACTCCGCCACTTTGTGTTTTCTGTTATCTCTAGGAAACAAATGAGATTTATATACAGACTAGGTTAAACCGGTTTCGCCAACTGAGAAACGGAAATCAGCAAATCAATCGTCAAATCGTTTGATTTCTCGCGTATTCACGTTCATAACCGATGAACCGATGTCTTTAATCAATTCAGAATTGATTGAGCATCAAGTCTCATCATTATCGGTCTTCATAACCGAAAAGTAATCAAATCCAGAATACTTCAACCCAAGATCACTCTCGCGACTCAGAAATATCATACCAGCATCCCATTTCACTTCCGTCACATTTTAGACCATCAGAACGCTTAAAATAGCTCGCCGAAATTTTCTTCAAAAGTCGCCGGAAAACCGTATTCATCCTCAAACGGTAAATCTTTCAATATTCGTTGTAGTTCAACAATTATTAGACTATTTCTAACTTAAACCTCTCAATTGAAATCGAATTCAGGCGCTGTATTCAACTAATTCCAGTTCGCCGGAACTCCCCTGAAAGTCTTTATTTCCGTCTGTGAAACGGTAAGGACCATCAAACACATCGTTAACGTTTGTTTATCACTTCAATTCCACAATCGACTAATCAAAACAGTTAATTATCTTGTTCAGTTGAAGAGCATAAAAACAGGGACCGACACATTGCCAGAAATCTGAAATAAACCGTTCATCGGTATGTTCACCCCTAATTACCGTCTCTGCCATTTCATTTAAGCTTTAATAATGTTTGTAAATCGTAAAGACAAGGAACGGATTAGTAAATCAGTTGACTGTAATTTGAATGAAGAAGACGAAGCTGATTAAGTTATAAGTATATTTAAAACTAGTAAAATAAACGGGTTAGACACACAGTCCAGCGGTGGACTGTGTGCAAAATACATACGCATGTCCCGAGTTCGATTCCTGCTATACGCACTCCTTATATAATAAAATGCCTTTTTGTTTAAAAACTAAACCGGGTTAACTCAGTTAGTTGTTAAGTATAATAAAAACCGAGATAATAACCAGGTTAGACACACAGTCCAGCGGTGGACTGTGTGCAACATTAAGCCATACGTCGCGCGTTCGAAACCCGTCACTAGCACCGGTCCGTTGAACTAAAATGTTTTTGCAATTAAAAAGAATTTCGGTTAAACTGAATAAGTGTATAAATATAATTAAAAACAAGATTATTTCGGGTTAGACACGTAGCTCAGTTGGTAGAGCTGCGTGCACGCGTACGGGAGGTCTCGGGTTCGAGCCTCACCCAGCGCAAACCATGTCCCTGACCGAACCGGTCAACAAGTCAACAGGTCAGTGGTCAATGGTCAACGGTCAACGCAAAATAAACAATTTTTTTTATATTTTTATTTATTTAATTTAATTTAAAAATCAATTAAAAATACTTAAAAATAACATTTTTAAAGATAGAAAATAGCCTTAAACTCACAAAAATATATCTAAAAATTTCATTAAAATCCTTAATAAAATCCACTCATTTAATATATTTTTCCGTTATTATTTAGGTTAGTATTCCTCGTTGTTCCGCTCATCTAATTCGTGCGCATCTCACCATCTCCAATCCAACGCACCCAATGTGAGTGAATCTTTACAAATTCCCCGTTTTAATCACGTTTTGGGGTGTATCATGTGTCTTGATATATATATTATACTAAACCATTGTGCATACATCATATCATGAACTAGTGTATTCAGTTTGTTTCTGTTGTGTAGTAATTGTTGGATGTAAGTTTATTATTTTGCAGTACATGTAATTTCATAGGCCGCCGCTCCCCTTACATTATGAGCGTTGAGCATGTTCCCCATTTCATTATGAGGTTGAACCTGGCGTGCCCACATACGATCGGCTCCGTTTGATTGAGCCTTGATCGCACAGACATTTTCATTTTCAGTACATGCAATACTGATCGGCTCCGTTTGATTGAGCCTTGATCGCACAGTTTCATTTATGTTATTTATCGTATTATGTAGGTATGTTCATGTATGCTGTCATATGTTATTGTATGTTATAGTTGTGACTGCTATTTGCCACTGCTTGATTATTTACATTTGCTCATCTATTATTATGCCCAATTTTTCATTGATAAACTAACAAGTAATTCATTAATAAATGTTTATTTAATAAGGTTCACCGCCAACTTATGTTGACCCAAAAACCCCCATTTTACACATGATACAGGTGAACCAGCACAGCTAGGAACACATAGGACTTGGACTAGAAGAATAAAACGATTTAGAGTTGGGATTGTTATGTTTGGTTTATTTTCTTTGTATTGAATGAACATGTTTGGATATTTGGAAATGTAACTTTGACTTTATTAAATATGAAACATATTAGTAAATGTCATGAGCTTTGGTGATAACCCAATTATGCCCCGACTCTTATTCCGCTGCGGGTCGGGGTGTGACAAGGTCCCTGTGACCCATATTAATCATTAATAACGACACTCTTGTCAAGACAAGGAAGGTGAAGTACTCATCTTGAAGGTGCCCCTCCAGTTGTTATTGTTGCAAATTCTCTCTATTTCTAAATTTGTCTAACGACGTGCCCTTTTGCGAGTAATGTCAACGGACGATAGCAATTGGACCATCACGAACGTCCCTTCTATGTTGAAGGTGTGTAGACAATAGCGTTCTCTCTCTGACTGATCGTCTTTGAATGGTAGAACACTAGGATGACCATACAAGGAAACTTATTATTATGGGGGCCCACATAATAATAACTTGTAGTGGATGAGAATCCTGGTGGGCTCTGCGGGTCAAGCTAATGATCACTACCCATTCAAAATTGTTAAGTTGTTCGAGTTTCTATCTAGTGGGACACTAACCGGGGTGATTTATTTTGTTTACACAATTGGTTGCAATGATTACCTCATAGTCAAAAGATTGCGCTTCCGCTACAACCAGGGTGTGACATCATATGCTTTTGTTTTTGTTTACGTTGCTAAAGAAATTATCCTGATTTCTCTTTCCTCGCATCCCTCTGTTCAAACCCAAGAAATCCGATCAGTTGTCTATGTTTCCAAATCAATTTAACGTGTAGTCAATTTTCTAAATTCATTAGGCATATTGAATTCCTATTAAGTCACATAATTATGCTCGTCCAAACTGAAAAAAGGTCACACTCCCAACCTCTCTCTTCCCTCTCTCCCTCGTTTCTATCCCATCGGAAAATTAGGGACGCCACTAGTGAAATTTCTCTATGTGGCTTCTATCCTATTAGGAAGGAATGGTAGTTGTCGTTTGAATATATGGTAAAGCAAGTTAAAACAAAAACTCATAAATCCTCAGAGTTTTTAAATAAAAAATCTAGTCCAGAAATTGAAGTATAAGAATCAGAACCCGGTCATGGTTTTACAAAAAATAAAAATAATATATCCGTTTGGTTCAAAACAGGTACCAGTCAATCATCAATTTTCACAAATGAATACTCCTATCGATTTGTCGTGTCTGATGTTGGAACCAAAAATCACAAACTGGCCTGATATGCTAGTAAAATAAAATCTATCATGTACGAATAATGCATGTAGCATTCTTAGAACATATATAACCAACTCATATGCTCATCGACATAACAACCAAAGATAGTGTGCATAGAAACAATACTATCACAATGAATATTAATCATACGGGTACAATTCCTATGTGTAATATAAAGTTTGAGCCAATACTTTTAGTAGGTATCTAATGAAATCTTAACTTGCAGTTCCTCTTGGTGATCTTTATGATCTTGAGGATTTGATATTCTCATCTCACATTGTCTTTCTTTTCTTTGTTTGGACGTAATAAAACTACCGTACACAGAGGTAATGTTGCAAATTTCATTCCTTGTAATCTTTCTTATATTTGTTGTGGTAGTAGTTTCTTGGAATAACTATCTATTCTTGAATGTGTCTTATACGCCTATGAGTTTGAAGATGAGATGTCCTTGTTTAATGTTGACAACGGTGGTATTAAAACCCACAGACGACGGAGATGAGGACTGAAGGTGAACTTTATGGTCAGCATTCGGTGACTTATGGATTCGAGCAAAGAACCTCCGCTGCCATATCTTCGACGACAGCGGCGTCAAACAATGGTTTAGGGATTATCGGTAAGAATCCATTGTATTTTACTTTGTTACCATTCGGACAACTCAAGTCCGTGTCGGAGATATGAATGTCCGACCGTAACTAAAGTCAATGTAACTAAGTCGGTGCGATCCAAAGAGTTACATTTGGTACACGAATCATATATGTTCACGAATAGGTTGAATATTATTTGTTAAATAATAACAGTTTAAACCCGAGGGACTTAATATTAATTAATTTATTATTAAAAGGATTATAATTGTATACTCTTAAATGGCCATAATGTAAGGGTTTTATAAAAGATGACTAAGGTGTAAACCCCAAACAGACCTTTTATCAAAACACAAAAAACCCTAACTTCCCTCCCAAGTTCGGTTGGCCCCCTCTTAGTGCCGCTGCCAACCCGACGTCGACCAAGCACCGTCGCTGCCTCCTTCTTGGCCGGTTCGACCTTTGGGTATCTTGTGATCGGTTGTGAACTTCCTACTAGCGAGGATTCGTTGTAACCCACGTGTTCCGATCCTGGTGTAGTCGTCAAAGGTTGATTACTAAACCCTGTATGTTTGTTTATTCTTTTTATTTGTTTATACACGTATAACCTTGTTCCTGATTGGAAATATTTCGGGTTAATAAATCAAACTTATAGTTTATACATATAAAATCGATTATATATATGTATATATAATTGGCTTTTGGTAAATTATATAAACTGCTTCCGCTATTATTTTGATATACTTATTCCCACAGTGTATCAGAGCCAGAATTACACCGTAGATGGTAAAGTTACAATTTTTTTCTATGTTTTATTTGTCAAAAATTATTTATTTTGACAAAAGATCAAACACTTTTGGTTGTCTATGGGTTGTGATGTGAATCGAGCCCTAGGTTATGACCCTTGTCATGGTTTTGTTTGTTATGGTTGTGCTTTTATTTTGATATGTATTTTTTGCGGATATTGGATCCGATGTCATAGATAGGATTAGAATAGATTTAGTTTTATTGTACTTTCAAGTTCATTATTGTAATACTTCAAGTACAATATCAAGATCAAGATAAATGGCGAACAGATACCATGAAGATGGGGATCGCGGGTCAAGTGGGAGATTTCAAAAATTAGCTTTAAAAACCCTTAAACTAGTTTGTTTTGTTTCTGGCTAAAATGAAACGGGCAACCTATTAGGGCTCGATTCGATTATTTTATTGTTGTGTTTTGTGGTTGTGTTCTTTATAGTAAATAATCTAGATAACCCAAAGTAAATAAATTTTTCCACAGTTATTAAAATAAGTTTTATAAAATCAAAAAGGATATTTAATAAAAGAGTTTTATTAAAATTTAAAACAAGATCATTCGTGATAAAATGATCAACATAGTTTAATAGGGTATTTAAAACTATATCGTGTCGAGTGTTGAAAGGAGTTTCTTGTATCACGAATCAAATAAAATTGGATTTTATAAACTGTTGTGTAACTCGCCTCATGCTATGAATTATTCAAAATATTTTTGGTAAATATTAAAAGAAATCCAAAATTTTAAATCAATGTTTTTATGCCACCCTTAACGAGTTAACACTTCATTCTAAATTGAACCCAAATGTTAGTGCTATGCCCTGCATCTGGGCGTCCATCACGAAAGAATGTAATCATCGTGTTTCCGGTGTGACATAGGCCGGTATTACAATTATAAGTAAAAGACAAAACATCACTTGTTCATTAAGTGAGCATAGTTGGGGTTAAACTTACATCGCTTTTAAGCGATAACCCCAAATGGAGAGTTGTGTAGTAGACACAATTAACAGTCCTTCTTTACCTACATTATCATACAAGTGGATATTAGTCCAATTCACTGTGATTTGATGAATCGGGGTCTCATCTTAATTAAAATTTTTGGTTTCTGGTTATAAAATTAAATTAAGATAACTAAAACATAAAATACTAATTAATTAATATTAGATTTTGTAGATGTCAAATGAAAACAATTCCTCCATAGTTCTCTCTCAAGTCCATCTTAGAGAAGGACAAACAAAACCATTCCAACTTCCTGGACTGGCACCTCAATTTGAAAATTGTTCTCAAGGCGGAGAA
Source organism: Scalesia atractyloides (assembly GCA_947069175.1). Taxonomy (NCBI): domain Eukaryota; kingdom Viridiplantae; phylum Streptophyta; class Magnoliopsida; order Asterales; family Asteraceae; genus Scalesia; species Scalesia atractyloides. The sequence goes on from CAMTDV010000020.1 coordinate 49,701,203, forward strand.
CAAACTGTATGCTCTTGATATGCAAGTACCTGATGAACCCATCAATTAACAAACTGTTGCATAGAGAAACTATGCAAAGCACTTTGATGACTCTATGAAAGTCTCATGTCTAATGTTAGCATCCATAATCCCTGAACTTCAAAGGACCATGGATGATATGATGGCATACGAGATGAATGAGCACTTGGTGGAAATGTTCCAACAGTAGTCTCGTCATGAGAAGTTTGATGTGATGATATCACTCATAACCACTCGTATGCAAGAGGGTACATCAATTAGCCCCATGTGCTAAAACTGAAGGCAAATGTTGATCACTTGGCTCGTCTGGAATCCCCCTAAAGTGATGATTTACCTGGGGATATTATCCTCAACTCATTGCCCAAATCATATGATCAGTTCACTATGAACTACAGAATGAACTGGATGGAGAAGACACTTGCAGTCCTGCATCAGATGCTCAAAACTGCTGAGGTGAATATACCCAACAAGACTACACAAGTGCTGATGATCCAGGAGGGACATGTTAAGAAACCTAACACCAAGAAAAACGACAATCAGGGCAAAGGCAAATTTGTTGCAAACAAGAAGCCTCAGAAGGATTCCAAGTGCTTTCATTATAATGAAATTGGGCACTGGAAGAGGAAGTGTGCTAAGTATTTAGCTAAACTGAAGCAAGCTAAGGCTTCAGGAGGAGAATCCTTAGGTATATATGTTATTGAAATATTTTCTTTTTCTTAGAAAACATGGGTGTTTGACACAGGATGTGGTTTTCACATTTGTAATGCTTTGTAGGGACTAAGAAAGATTAGGAAGCTGAACTAGGGCAACTTGGAGGTTCATGATGGCATTGGACAAAGAGTTGCTGTGAAGGAAATTGGAGAATATGTTCTTTTACTTCCTTCTAGATTTGGAACTTGTTTTGAACAATGTTTATTTTATTCCTAGTGTTACTAGAAATATTATTTTGGTTTCTGCTTTGCATGGACAAGGTTTCAATTATCGTTTTAATGGTGAATTTATTTCTGCTTATATTAATAATGTATTTTACTTTGATGCAATAACCAAACAATGGAATCTATGAGACAAAAATCCAAAACAATAACATATTATGCAACATCTCCATAAACGTAATAAGTTAGAGTTCAATGATACGTATATGTGGCATTGTAGACTTGCTCACATAAGCGAGAACCGTGTTAAACAACTCAATACCGCAGGAATCCTAGATTCCAAGGGTTCATAAACATTTGGCAAATGCGAATCATGCTTAATTGGAAAGTTAACAAAAGCACCCTTTTCAAATTTTGGAGAAGAGCTAATGATCTGTTGGGACTTGTATATACAGATGTACGTGGTCCATTCAGAATAATGCCAAGACATGGAGAAAGATACTTTGTTACATTTACTGATTATTTCAGTAGATTTGGTTTTATTTATCTTATGAAGCATAAACATGAAACACTTGAAAAGTTGAAGGAGTACCAAGACGAAGTAGAGAATCAGCTAAGTAGAACTATCACGATGCTTCGATTAGATTGAGGCGGTGAATATCTTAGTCAGTAGTTCATCGACCATCTAAAGGATTGTTGAATAGTTTCACAACTCACTCCACCGGGAACACCACAACATAATGGTGTGTCTGAGCGGAGAAAGGAAACTCTATTAGATATTATTTGATCAGTTATGTGTCGAACAATCCTCCCACTCTCCTTTTGGAGTTATGCTCTGGAAACTGCCACAAGACTTGTGAATATAGCTCCAACGAAGAAGGTTGACAAAACGCCTTATGAGATATGGCATGGAAAGAAACCTAAAGTATCCTATCTTAAGGTTTGGGGATGTAATGCTTATGTCACTCTAGAATCTTCGGATAAACTAGATCCTAGAGGCGAAAAAGTGGTTTTCATTGGATACGCTAAAAACGATCGGTTACCTTTTCTACCACCACCTAAAAATAGGATTTTCATTAAACACATAGGCACTTTCTTGGAGGAAGAGCTTCTGGCGCGAGGGACTGGAGAAAACCATGTGGATCTTCAATAAATTCGAGAATCACAAGTCACTGAACCAGTTGTTCAAATAGAATTACAGTAACTGATCTAGTTGTTGAAGTTGAGCCTAAGAGGACTCAAGAAACAACAGAAACACCAAGTGTTCGAAGAAGTAGTAGGGATCGTCGTGTTCTTGAAAGGTATGATCATATCTTCATGTTGATGAAGTTCAATCTGCTACTTACAAATCTGCAATGTTGGATTCAAAATCCAAGAAATGGCAAGAAGCCATGAATGAAGAGATGCAATCCATGTATACTAACCAAGTCTGGGATTTGGTTGATCTTTCTATCGAAGGTCGACCACCGGAAACAAATCGATCTTTAAGAAGAAGACCGACATGGATGGAAATGTGCAAACCTACAAAGCAAGGCTTGTAGTGAAAGGGTTCACTCAGACTCAAGGAATTGATTATGAGGAAACTTTCTCGCTAGTAGCCATGCTAAAGTATATTAGAACTCTACTTGCCATTGTTGTGTATTATGACTATGAGATATGGCAAATGGATGTTAACACGGTGTTCCTGAATGCACACTTACTTGAAGATGTTTATATGGTTCAACCTGAACTTTTGTCCATCTAAAGAATCCTAATAAGGTGTGCAAGCTAAATAAATCCATGTATCGATTAAAGCAAGCATCTCGCAGCTGAAATCTCTGTTTTCATAAGAAAATCCAAGAGTTTGGTTTCATTAAAAACGAAAATTAATCATGTGTTTACAAGAAATGTAGTGGGAGATATATCACTTTTCTCATTCTGTATGTAGATGATATGCTAATAATTGGAAGCAATATCCCTATGCTAAAAAATGTTAAGGCTTGGTTGGGTAAATGTTTCACAATGAAAGATCTTGGTGAAGCTGCTTATATTCTAGGAATAAAGATTTATAGAGATAGATCAAAGCGGTTATTAGGTTAAGTCAAAGTAAATTTAATGATAAGGTCATACGACGCTTCTCAATGTAAGACTCAAAAAGGGGGCTCTTGCCCATGGCACCGGGAACCATTCTTAGTAGAGAGCACTGTGCAAAGACTGAAGAGGAAAAGAAGAAAATGGAAAGAGTTCCATATGCTTCTACTATTGGTTGTATCATGTATGCCATGTTATGTACTTGACCTGATGTTTAGTATGGTCTTAGCATAACGAGTAGATATCAATAGAATACAGGAGAGAGTCACTGGGCTGCAGTGAAAAACATTCTTAAGTACTTAAGAAGGACTAAGGACATGTTCTTAATATATGGAGGACTGGTTAAGGAGCTGCCAGTTAAGTGTTATACTGATGCAAGTTTCCAAACTAATCATGATGGTTCAAGATCATAGACAGGATATGTTTTCATTCTGAATGGTGGGGTTGTTACTTGTAAGAGCTCGAAGCAAAGTGTGGTTGCTCAATCCAACTGTGAATTAGAATACAAGCATCGGATGCTGCTAAGGAGGCTGTCTGGATGAAAAATTTCATTACTGATCTCGACGTTGTGGCTATCATAAAGAAATCGATCCAGATGTTGTGTGACAACACTAGTTCCATTTCTCTTGCAAAGGAACCAAGGTTGCATCAACCCAAAAGGCGTATATTCAGAAAATTCCACTATATTAGAGAGATAATAGAGCGTTGAGACATCGTAATAAACAAAGTTCATACAAATCTAAATCTGGCTGACCCCTTTACTAAGCCTTTACCTCAAGCTAAACATGAGGAGCATGCTAAAAAGATATGGCTTAGATTTGCTAGACAAAGGGCAATATCTGTAGTTTGTATTAGTGTTTTACTTTTGAACTAAAACAGTTACATTGAATAGTTATTTGATTTATTGGTTAAATGAAAGTTTAATTATTTTGTAATCGTGTTCATTATTTGTATGTTTATATCCTTGAATAAGCGTATTCTAAAATATCCGTAGTCAATCAAATTACATGGGAATGAATTTGAATGTAAGTCTATTGTGAATTGAGATGATTGAACTCATGAGACGAGTAACTCAAGGGTTTGAGAATCAAAATTCACAGATATCACTAGGGAATGATATTGGATGTGACTCGCATCAAAACGACCTCCATGGATCTAAGTCATGAGATGTTTTGATATTGATATGTTCCATATTAAACTACACTAATCATGAACAATCATTGATGTTATCTAACACTATCCTGAAACATGGATAGTAATCTGGGTAGCGTTGGACAAAATCCAAGGTTAACCGGTGTTGTATGATGCTGATGGAACTTTGTACTTCTATGAGATTAGAAGTTTAGACATTCTAGCACCCTCGTTAACTCAAATGGAATAAACGCGTGGCAACGCTCGGACTAAAAGTAGTTCGTTAGACCAATTTCAATTAAACACGAGACCATAGAATAGGTGATCACTATATAAGAATAAATGATCCATGCCTTATGATCAACAAATGTTCTATACAGACGGGACTTATTGATAGAATTATTAGGGTATGTTATTTGGTTAAGTAAAGTGTTACTTGAACTTAAAGAACTAGTAAAGTGTCATACTGTGTTAGAAGCAGTGCGATATAGCTAGGCGTCCAACACTGCACAAATTGACTCATTTAATTAAAATCGTCCAAGTGGGAGATTATTGGAGGTATGTATGTCCGACCGTAACTAAAGTCAACCTAACTAACTCGGTACGATCCGAAGAGTTACACGTTGGTACACGAATCGTATATGTTCACGAGTAGGTGGATTATTATTTATGAAATAATATAGTTTAAACCCGAGGGACTTAATATTAATTAGATCATTATGAAGAGGATTATAATTGTATAATATAAGAGTGGGTTTTATAAAAGATGATTAAGGTGCAAACCCTAAACAACCTTTTTTCAAAACACAAAACCCTAGTTTCCCTCCCAAGTTCGGCTGCCCCCCATCTTAGCTCCGCCGCCCACCTGCCATTGACCAAGAACCGTCGCCGCCTCCTTCTTGGCCGGTTCTACCTTTGGGTATCTTGTGCTCGGTTGTGAACTTCCTACTAGCGAGGATTCGTTGTAACACGCGTGTTACACTCCCGATGTAGTCGTCAGAGGTTGATTACTAAAACCCTCTATGGTTGCTTATTCCTTTTATTTTTTTACACGCATATAACCTTGATCCTGATTGGGAATATTTATTAATCGGATTAATAAATCAAACTTATAGTTTATACATATAAAATCGATTATTATTTTTATATACTGATTCCCAAAAATCCAAAAATTAGAATTCAGAATCAACCTAAACTTTCAATTAGATATAAAATCCAGTATATAAACGAATAAATGAATGAAGAAATTAAATTCAAACAAATGGAGATGGAGTATGTGAGAATGAAGCAGTTGTAGATATGTACGTGTGATCCGTTTTTGTAGTTTATTAATAAAATTTTCATTTTAATGTTTTAATTGGCTCGTCGGGATTGTTCATCAGTTGTGTGTATGCATAATATATAATTTAATTTTAATGTATGTGTTAGTTTTTTTTTTTTGAACGGTAAATTTGAATCACTGACGGATTACTAGAGTATCACTGTGCCACCCGTGGAACCACCCGATCATATCCATCTCCACTAGGCATAATGCCTATACACCAATTCAGGAGAAACCCAATAAATATGGGAAAAACCTCCTTGTGGGAATCGAACCTAAGACCTATGGATCCCAAAGTCTTATCATACCCCCAAGATGCCACTAGGATATAAAGCCTTGACACATCTCTTTGATTATTAGTTGACACATCCATTAATTATGTCATATTTTATTTGAATGTAAAACAAATTACACCACTTCATTACACTATGTCACTTATTTGGGAATCGAACCCAGGACCTTGACGATGCTTTAATAAAGGGAATTAAAGGGGTCCAACCTAAGTTGCTAATCTATATAATATAATAAATGAGATGTATTTGGGACACATGTTGTGTTATGTGTAACACCCCGACCGCGTAAAACAACGAATCACGGCGGAAACGTCGAGGAGTCATGTCACAGAACTATTGTTTCACAACTCATGGAATTTAAAATTTTGTTTAATTAAGTTAAATGTTGACATTGTCTTGGGATAAACAGAAACAACACATAAATAAATTGTCTTTCATGTTTTAAGTCACTAAGGCCCGCGTCCATTCCTACCTGAAGCTTGCATCATATTATCAAGCATTGACTCCTGAAACATATGTGAAAAGAGAGTCAGCATAAAAATGCCGGCGAGTACATAGGTTTTGTGAGTGTTAAATTCGTGACTTTGTATATATATTGCAACACCGCGTCTGATTACAAGAGTCGTTAAGTGAAAACCTCGTATCAAAAGTGTTTGATATTGTAATACAATTAACCAACTAAAACAAGTTGGTTAGATTTGTGAAAACCTTGTAGCCATGAATCTTGACCAACACGTTTCTTTTGTAATAGATTGATTCAAAAGAAAACTTCGTGTGGTTTATATCTTTAAATGAAAATCATTGCGTGACATTGTTCAAAACCATTTGTCCGTGTTATAAACCATTTGTCTGTGTTGTAAATCAATCATCCATGTCATAAACCAATTGTCCGTGTCATAAACAAATCGTCCGTGTTTTTAATTGTGAAAACTTCTGATCGGTCTTTAATGAACACACTCAAACCTATGTTGACTATACCACCAAAGGGTATCTTTAATAGACCACTAAAGGGTCTCTTTAACTAGACTAACAAATCAACAAATGATTTGTTAATCAGAAACAGTTTCTATCATTACCCAAACTTCCACCAAATCTAGTGAAAAGTCCGATAATGGGATTGTCAGTCCTACGGTACCATAACATACTACTGGTCGGCTCGGCATAAGCTAATGAATGTCATTTGTGTTATGGATAACACATCAACAAGTTGTTCACATTATTGAAATCGTATTGTTTTATATATAAACAATAGACATTGTTTTTGAAAAGTTGAAAATGATTTAGCACATATGAGTCACCCCAAAACATTTGCAAAATGTAAAAGAGGGGAGCTATGTACACACTTTGAAAATCATTTTGTATATATAAACCATGTATATTGTTTTGAAATCATGAAAATAATTATAGGCACATATGAATCACCCCAAAACATTTAGAAACTATAAAAAAGGGGAACTATGTACTCACTTTGAAAATCATTTTATATATATAAACCATGTATATTGTTTTAAAATCTTGAAAATAATTATAGGCACATATGAATCACCCCAAAACATTTAGAAAATGTAAAAGAGGGGGCTATGCTCACTTGGGATTGCGAACGTGTTCTTGATCAACGGAATAAACAAAGCTCAAACGTGTCCTGATGTGTCAGATAAATATGTTAGCATGTCGGGACGTGAACGGGAGATCGAATAGAATGAAGTCTTATAAACCAAACGAGTGTTGGAACTCATGTGATATGGTGTAACAAACTTAACATTCTGATTTGGAAAGGATCCTAAGTGCTTTTGACCCATTATGATTTGTTAAGGTAGTTTATGCTACTTTAACGGGTCATTAGCGTAAACCCGTGATCGGATGGTTAACATGTCCTATGACAAGTCTTAAATGCCCAAACATGTTTGAAAATGTTATAACATTAGTTTATATGTCAAAAATTTGGTTACATGTGTTTAAAATGGATTCATGCGAAAAAAGGCATTTTGGTCATATTGTTTTTAAGAACATAGAAGTAACTTATCATAACACTAACCAAACGAAGTGACATAAGGTATAACCTCAATAAGTTATTCCCTATACAACTATGGTCACAAATATGTGTTTGGTCGGATCCTAAGATAGACCAAACGGGTCGGATTCGAAAGTCAAAGCGGTGGTCAAGACCGCTCGACTTACAACCCTAAATAAGCACAAACTAGAAGTGATGAGTTAGACATGTCAAAATATTTCTAACTAAGTTTATAAAACTGATTTGGTATCAAAACTTGGTGTTTTGATACCCGAAAATAGTTTCATCGTAGAATGCACATCATGCACATTTTTTAACGAAACCTTGACTCGTCACTTCGACTAGTAAACGTGGTAATCAGAAGGTGAAATCGCTCGGGATTATAAACTTCGCGATTACGATCACATTGCAAAGTTCAATTGAACTTTGACTCGACCAAATAAGGTCAGAACCAAAAGTCAATCAGGAAGCCAAATTGTTCGAGTTTTAGCTCAAAATAGCTAAAATAATGAAAGAACTAGGAAGAGTACTTACTTGTGTTGAAGAACACTTTCGGAACTCAAGAAGGACGCTTCCAAAGGCTGGAAACAAGCTCCAAGAAGGATAGAAAGAAGAAATTCACACTTTGCTTTGAAGTGTTTTGAAGTGGTGTGAAAAAATGGAAGAATCAGGGGGTATTTATAGTATTTTAGGATTAAGGTAGTGATGACAAGTGTCCTCCAGTGTGGATTAGTGTCCTAACATGTGTCAACACCAAACTAAGTGTGGCAAAATCAGTGCTAGGTGTCAAAAACTGGAGATATGTGGCAAACTTGGTGAAGAAGCAAAAATATTTATGATTTTTTTTACATTTTTTGGCTCTAGACTTGTATTTTCACTTGTTTACCATTTTAACCCCTTTAACCTAATATTTAGGTTATATAAAGGTGTTAAGACATGTGTAACATGGATTATGCCTGAAATGTCATGGATGTCGGTTCGTTCGGTTGTACGGTTACGCGTTTCACAATAATGCGTAAAACGCTTTAACGAACACGAAAATGATCGAAATTGTGAAACGATTGACATTTTTGCATTCTCATCAACAAAATACAAGATTTTATTGAATACAAAAATATTTTGAAATAAAAGACAGGGTTTCACTGAATACGAAATTGTTTGTAACTGTGCAATGATTGAAAACACACAAATGTCACATTATGATGGAGCTTCAAGCTGATTTTGGGAGGGAATGAATATTAGTTATTGTGATTTTGTGGAGGCATGATCTGAATTAAAATTGGTTTTGAGTTAATGATTTGGAGCATCCAGCATCACTTTTTCGGATATACTATAAATTACAATATCTCAATTATTGAGATCATAATCTCAATACCTACCAACACAATCTTTGCTTCTCTTTCTCTCTCTCTCTCTCTCTCTCTAACCTAAGTTCATCTGTGTCTTGATCTACTCTACCAATCAAACGAAACCCAAGGTATTTGTTGTTTCATTATATTCATTGTGTATTTTTTCGATTTTGTAAATTCTTGCTTTTAAAAAACATTGATTCGAATCCCATTAACATCATAGTTCTTCTTATTTCTTTTAGATCTTACCATAAAACGTGCAGGTATGTTATATATTTGTGTTTTTTATGTATTATATTTTGTTAATCGAATATATTGATGTTTGATTTTTGTATTCAAATCAATACCAACGATTTTGGCTTCGTCTTCTACATTCTGCTATATATAATAGGTATGATGTTTGTGTTTTATGTGGTCATTATTAATCCAAGTTACTAATGTTTTTGTTTTTATTTTTTATGTTGTGTAGGATCGGCTCATCCAAATAAGCATATGACATAACTTGAAATCTAGTCAATATTTGTGGAATTTATCATAACTGTTAAATGCTCAGTTTCATTAATACCGTTTAACGTTTACAATTCCGAGACAAATTGGACAGGGCTTTGCTTTCATAGTCAACAAAACAGCAAGCTAACCAAGACCACAACTCCCCTATTTATATACATAACAATTCGTGCGAGTTGGCCTTGCCAATTTATACGAGTTGGACACTTCGTACAAAGTTAGCTTCACTTCGTACAAAGTGAGCTTCACTTCGTACGAGGTGGCTATCACTTCGTGCGAAGTGGCCCTATTACATACAATTAAACACAAAATCTAACATTGAAGCCCTATTACATTGACATGACATGACTGTAAGACATAGAGTATAGACATCTGCATCAACAAACTGCCTTTTGTATATTGCCGCAGTCTTGGTCAGTCCTCAAAATCTTTATAACTTTAACAGTCAGCGTCCAAAGAAATTCTTCCTCGGTTTTCTACGTTCTTTAAATGGAATCGGTGTCTGATCAGTAGCCGGTGCCCACTTGATAACTTGAAATATTCTAATTGCAACTTTCTTCATCATATCAGCAATCCGTTCTTCTTTTCTAATCTCTTTCATAAATTTTTTATGTTCTAATTCTCTCCATTTCGATTGCCCTATCTTTCAGGAGTTAATCTCATGAGCATAACAAACATTGATCACCCCCTAATACTGTACCGCTTGAGTTTTCTCTCTAACTTCATAACATATCTTGTTGAAGAGCCAACATTCAACATCTTTCTCAAAACAGTTAACTAACCACATCGAGTCTAGTATGCATTCTCCATACACCTTCATTCTTTAACACATCACCGCCTCACCTATTTCTTCATCAAATTACCACCACTTGAAGAATTCATAGAAATCTTGTTCAATTTTCATCAATGGCATATTCTTCATGGCACGGGGGCGTTTCACAATCAAAGTGACATCCTTCTTCTTTGTAACTAGATCAATCTTGATTTTCTTTTTTGGTATATGCGGTTTCCAGTGATTGAAACCATGAGCCAGTAGTTTCCACAATCGTTGATCATGTAGCTTCATTTCAAAGTTTATCATCTTAGTCAGCACCAGTTCTTCTAAATCCCAATTGTTAACATCTTTATATTAGATAAGTATCAAAAGTATTGTACACCAAACTCCATCTTAATTGCACACACATACAAATCTTTAATCCATCCCCAACAGATAATACCCCATCAGATAAGTATCAAAAGTATTGTACACCAAACTCCATCTTAATTGCACACACATACAAATCTTTAATCCATCCCCAACAGATAATACCCCCAACGATTTATCTTTAATCCCTCTTGCCACACCCCAACCGCAGGAGGAAACATCGGAGTGAGACGAACGAGATTGCTCAAGACATCGTAACACTAATTGTAACAATATTTAATTAAAAACTCATTTCATTTCATTCATAAAGACGTCAAGTACAACATAATTCAAATACAAGGTAACATCAATTAAGACAAGTTCCATGAAACATAATAAATAACTTAGTATTCTACGTGGGTTTCTATGCCATTCCTACCAAGATTTGTCATATCAACATCATCAACCTGCAACATGTTAAAAAGTATAGTTCAATACAAAGTATTGGCGAGTACACAAGTTTGAATCATAGTATAAGTAATAAAAACGTTTAAACAAATCCACATGATAAGCTAGTATACGAGGTTAATGTAAACAAGGCATGTGAACTACAAGTCAATCCTCAAGTGTCACCGCATAGTAGATTAAACTTAACATGACAACAAGAATACGGGCGGTGCCTTACTCCTATATAGTTATACATGTTAAGGGAGGCTCGTACGAAGTTAATGACAATTAGTATCACATAAGAATGTTCCAAGTAAACAAATCGAGTATCACATAACTATAGCATGTATGATGGATTGTTTGTGTGATTGCAAATAAAAGTGTGATTTAGTGTGTTTATGATAAATTAACATATTGCACCCAAAAAGTGTAAAGCGTAAAAAGGGTGTCAAGTGTACTCATGGTTTTACAAAGTTAATTTTGTGAAAGTGTTTGGGTTGATTAGGGGGAACGAACACCGAGTAATCCTACACAAGAAAACGTAGGTGTGTGAGTATTGGAATGACAAGGAGTTCGTTAATTTAGGAATTTAAAGTATGCAAAATTATGTATAGTCGAAAGTATTTATCTAGACGTTAATGCTCGTTTTTGACACTATAAGCCCCGTAGGGTGTTTCTTATTTTATGGGTCATGCCCAATAGAATTGTAACGATGGTTAGGTCTTAGATAAAATAATACGACCATTGTCAAAGGTTCGGTTATATTTATTATTTCCATATATACTTTACATATATTATTACAAGTTTATCATATAAATCATAGATTTCATAGAAGTCATGCGTAGGAGGATAACCATGCTTAACCTCTTTCGTAAGATTCACCAATACAAAAATTGCCACAAGGACAATCCGGATGGTCATGAATAAAGTACTTCACTAAACTATGTTTCGACTGAATAAGCAAGCTAGGTGCGTGCATCCCGAACATGGCAACGTTTGGGGACGTGTCATAGCCTTGTTACTCAATTGAGGTGAAACATAGCTTAGTGGATAGAAATCATCAAGTGAGGGGTGGATCCAAACACACCTTCACTAAACACAAGCTTGTAAGCTTGGATGGTTTCAACACTTGTGGGTTAAGACCCTTAGTAAAACAACGTTTTAGAGGCCTGTTATACCTCTTGATTTTGTATGAAACAAGTCTAGCTAGCTCACTAACCATAAACTTGATTAGCGGCACAAGTAGAATAGAGATGATAAGACAAAACAAGTTTAAGAAAAGTTTATAAGTTTAACTTCCAAAATAGAAAGTTTGGCCATAAAATGGTATTGTTCCACCTTGGTTTTCCATGAAAAACCTATGGTAACATCCCAAGAGGCTTAGCAAACTTTGTTGAGGAAGAAAACATGAAGAAAACTTGAAGTTTTTAATGTTTTGAAAAGACAAAAGTGGGCAGAAAGTTTAGCACACTTTTGGACCTCAAAATGCTGAGGTTTCACCTGAGTTTGCCAAAGCAAACTTGTGAAAACCGTCTTAGAGGTTATCCATGTGTTTTAGAAGAAGAAAAAAGGTTCTAATAACAAAGGAAATGAGTTGAAACTCACTTGCAAACTGAAATAACTCAGCAATAAATTCTGGAATGTTTGAGAGGATTTGTGAAGTGTTAGAGGCTTGTAAAAGTGAGGAAAGGTTGGGGAAAGGTGGGGTTTTATAGTGGGATGATTAGGGTTTGAATTAGGTTAGCATTTAATGGGTTAGTTGGTTGTTAATCTTGAAACATGGTGAGCATGTGTGTGTGACAGCTTGCGGCCGCAAGGTGTCCTCTTTTCTTTTCTTTTTTGTTAGTTAAAATAGTTAGGTTTATTTGATGTATATATGGTGTACATTATTTATAATATAATTGTGGCTTGATTGGAAGATTAAAAGCAAGAATAGGGGCATCATATAACCTAAAACAAGACTTGTTTAAACATAATCATGATAAGTTTTTATGGTGCCAATTGCTTGGGTGTTTTGCTTAAATCATCAAACGTTGTTGCTTGATTGGAATTGTGTAAGATTTACGAATGTACCACGAGAACTCATGAGTTAAATTAAATTGATAAATCGAGTAATGAATAAGCGTACGTTCTTAAGTATAAGCATGCATAAAGTTTGTGAATTTCGCATAATTGATCAATTTAATTACAATCAAAGCCTTGGATTTACAATGATTTGAAAATGAGATACAATTACAAGGTTTAGGCTTTCCAAAAATGGAAACACGAAGCAAACTTACTAAAGACGAAAAGTTACAAAACTGAAGCGTTATAGTCTCCGTTCCTTTAGGAAATTTCGTCCTGAAATTTAGGAAGATGTAACGAACAGATGCAGATACTTAGTCTTCATGTCGCTTTCAAGTTCCCAAGTAAACTCAGCGCCAGGTTTTCCTTACCACCGAACCTTAACGATAGGAATTCGACTGCGCCTTAGTTGCTTGGTGCCTCGATCCATGATCTCGACTGGTTTCTCCATGAAGTGTAAGGTCTCATTGATTTGAAGATCCTCAAACGGGACTTGGAGTCCTTCTTCGGCTAGACATCTCTTCAAGTTTGAGACGTGGAAGGTAGGATGAACGTTGTTGAGCTCTTGTGGTAGGTCCAGTCGGTACGCTACCTTGCTAATCCTTTCGAGAATCTTAAAAGGACCCACATAGCGAGGCGTGAGCTTTCCCATCTTTCCAAAACGAACAATACCCTTCCAAGGGGATACCTTGAGAAGTACAAAGTCACCAACGTTGAATTCCAAGGGCTTGCATCTTTTATCTGTAAAATCTTGTCCGTCGTCTGTTGTATAAGCTCAAGATCAGTGATTTAAGCTTCCTTGATCCCGTGCCAACAAATAGGCGATCGGCACTTGCGACCATACAATGCCTTGAAAGGTGCCATTTGAATACTCGCGTGGTAACTGTTATTGTACGAGAATTTGACCAAAGGCAAGTGCATGTCCCAACTACCACCAAAATCGATTACGCAAGAACGAAGCATGTCCTCCATAGTTTGGATAGTACGCTCAGTTTGACCATTAGACTAAGGATGGAAAGCAGTACTGAGATTGAGGTGAGTACCAAGAGCTTTTTGAAACGTTTGCCAAAGACGGGAAGTGAGAAGACCATCACGGTCCGAGATAATGTCAACGGGGACACCGTGACGACAGATGACTTCATCCGTGGTCACGATACGAGCCTATTTCTCGACTCTGTAGTCTTCACGTATGGGAAGGAAGTGAGTAGATTTGGTCAGACGGTCGATGATTATCATGACCAGACGATGTACGAGGGTCTTTGGTGATGAAATCCATGGCAATACTTTCCCATTTCCAAATAGGAATTTCCGGTTGTTCGAGTAAGCCAGAGGGACGTTGATGTTCAGCCTTTACCTTGGAACAAGTAATGCATTTCGAAACATAACAGGCGATATCTTTCTTCATACCAGGACACCAATAAGACTCACGAAGGTCATGATACATCTTATCAGCATCGGGATGAATAGAATACCAAGATTTATGAGCTTCACTCATCAAGAGGTCACGAAGATTATCACAATTTGGAATCCAAATACGATCAAGATAGCACATGATGCCATTGGATTTGGTCACGAGTTGGTTTTCAGCACCACACTTCAACTCATTATCGAGGTTACCCTCATTAGCGGTTGAGTATTATGCCTCACGAATCAGCTCTTGAAGATTTCTTGGTAGCAACGTACACTCTTAACATGAGTTTTCCGACTAAGTACGTCGGCTACAACATTTGCCTTAGCAGGGTGGTAGCGTATATCACATCATAGTCGTTTAGCAATTCCACCCAAGGACGCTGACGCATGTTGAGTTCCTTTTGATTGAAGATGTGTTGGAGGCTCTTATGGTCGGTGAAGACCGTACACTTTGTACTACAAAGGTAGTGTCGCCATATCTTTAATGCAAAAACAACTGCACCAAGTTCAAGGTCGTGTATATATAGTTTTTTCTCATGAATCTTGAGTTGTCGTGGTGCATAAGCGATAACCTTGTCTCGTTGCATAAGAATGCAACCCAGACCTTGATTTGAGGCATCGCAATACATGCAATACACAACAAAGTCGTCGGTACCATCAGGAAGGGCTAGGATAGGAGCATTGCAAAGCATGTCCTTGAGCATTTGAAAAGACTCCTCTTGTTCAGAAACTCTAATCAAAAGGTTAATCCTTTTGAGTTAAGGAAGTGAGAGGCACGACAATTTTAGAGAAATTCGAGATAAACCGATGGTAATAACCAGCTAAGCCGAGAAACAAACGAATTTTGGACGGAGACTTACGAGAAATCTAATTCCCTATAGTTATCGCTCTGATACCAATCTGTCACAACCCAACCGATGGCGGAAACATCGGGTGAGACGAACGAGATTGCTCGAGACATCATAACACTAATTGTGACAATATTTAATTAAACAACTCATTTCATTTCATTCATAAAGATGTCAAGTACAACATAATTCAAATACAAGGTAACATCAATTAAGACAAGTTCCACAAAACATAATAAATAACTTAGTATACTAAGTGGGTTTCTATGCCATTCCTACCAAGATTCATCATATCAACATTATCAACCTGCAACATGTTAAAAAGTATAGTTCAATACAAAGTATTGGCGAGTACACAAGTTTGAATCATAGTATAAGTAATAAAAACGTTTAAACCAATCCACATGATAAGCTAGTATATGAGGTTAATGTAAACAAGGCATGTGAACTACAAGTCAATCCTCAAGTGTCACTGCATAATAGATTAAACTTAACATGACCACAAGAATACGGGCGGTGCGTTACTCCTATAGCGCTATACATGTTAAGGGGAGGCTCGTACGAAGTTAATGACAATTAGTATCACATAAGAATGTTCCAAGTAAACAAATCGAGTATCACATAACTATAGCATGTATGATGGATTGTTTGTGTGATTGCATAGAATAAAAGTGTGATTTAGTGTGTTTTTGATAGATTAACATATTGCACCTAAAAAGTGTAAAGTGTAAAAAGGGTGTCGAGTGTACTCACGGTTTTGCAAAGTTAATTCCGTGAAAGTGTTTTGGTTGATTAGGGGAACGAACACCGAGTTATCCTACACAAGGAAACGTAGGTGTGTGACAAGTAACCATACGGCCATTGTCAGAGGTTCGGTTATATTTATTATTTACATATATAGTTTACATATATTATTACAAGTTTATCATATAAATTATAGATTTCATAGAAGTAATAGAAGTCATGCATGGAGGTAGGAGGATAACCATCCTTAACCTCTTTCGTAAGATTCACCAAGACACAAATTGCCACAAGAACAATCCGGATGGTCATGAATAAAATACTTCACTAAACTACATTTCGACTGAATAAGCAAGCTTGGTGAGTGCATCCCGAACATGGCAACGTTTAGGGACCGGTGTCATAGCCTTGTTACTCAATTGAAGGTGAAACATAGCTTAGTGGATAGAAATCATCAAGTGAGGGGTGAACTGAAAGTTGGATAGCCAAGGTCTCCATGTAATAACATCTTCACCAAAACACAAGCTTGTAAGCTTGGATGGTTTCAACACGTGTAGGTTAAGGCCTTAGTAAAACAACAAGTTTAGAGCCATGTTATACCTCTTGATTTTGTATGAAACAAGTCTAGCTAGCACACTAACCATAAACTTGATTAGAGGCACAAGTTGCATAGAGTTGTTAAGAGAAAACAAGTTTAAAAAAAAGTTTATAAGTTTAACTTCCAAAATAGAAAGTTTGGCCATAAAAATGGTATTTTTCCACCTTTGTTTTCCATTGAAAACCTATGGTAACATCACAAGAGGCTTAGCAAACTTTGTTGAGAAGAAAACATGAAGAAAACCTGAAGTTTTTAACGATTTGAAAAGATAAAAGATGAAGAAAACCTGAACAACGTGCAATTCATTATGTGTTTAAGATTGATGATAAAGAATACGAGGTAAAGATTAGGAAAGAGTTAATTTGAAGAGTTTTGGATTTGAAAGATAAGGACGATGATCCTACGGGCTATCCTGAAAGAATGGTTAAGGGTTGTTCCAGAGGATGGAGTACAAACGCCATGTACACTCCCCGAATTTCAAGAAACCGAATCTTGGCAGGCCGTACAAGTTCTTTGTGCATTCGATTATTCATGCATTTAGTCACATGAAAGGAGGTTATATTGATATTCTTGATTACCAAATGTGTACAGTTGTTGCACTTACATTGAATCTGCCATATAACTTTACAAAGTTAATCTTTGATCAGATGGAGTCGAATACTACAAGAGAGAAGTTTCTCCAGTACCTAAGATTCTTACAGATGATGCTGGATGATTTATTTCCGAATCTTGAAAAGAAATAGGATGATGAGCTGAAGTTGGCGCATGTGGATAAAGAAATGTTGATCAAATTAAATCTATACTTAAAGCAAGATTTAGAACCTGTTGCTAAGCTAGTGTTTGGAGCGATTAAAGATAAAAACTATGTTGCACCTCTAAAAGGCAAGTGGAGAAAGGCTACTAGCGGATTTGAGAAGGATGAAGCAGATTGTCTTGAAGATCTTATACTAAGGAGTAGCAGTTGGTATGAGAAGGAAGAAAAGAAAAGAAAAAGAGCAACTCTGAAAAAGAAGCCAACACAAGCTCATCAGCGCGAAACTCTCCAGACTATGCTAAGAAATGAATAGTCCGAGGAACAAACACATGTGAATGATCCAGTTGCTGAATTGCAAATGTACACGAAGAAGTCATTTCAGCTACATCAGACAATGATTGTGAGGTAAATGTTGAGAAAATTGATGCTGAAGCCGAGAAAGAGGTTGTCGAAGGTGATAATGATGATAGTTCTGAGGATAGTATTGATCGGGAGATTACGGCGGTTAGAGAACGAGAAGAACAACGATTACAACAGCGTAAGCGTAAAGAAGTTGGAGATGATGATATGCCTTATGTTCCTTCAAAGACTGAAGAGGTGGTTGAAATTCCAGTTAGGAAAACAAGACGAGCTAAAAGTAAAGTGTCTGAGGTTCAAAAGATGACAATTGGGTCTCCTGCCACAAGAAAAGCACGACCAGGATCAAGCCACTAATCAATGTTGAACTACTACTAAAGATATCAAACGTAACACCACCAACACGTTTAGTGATCTAAAGTTTAAATGTCTAAAAAATATAGTTTAACCAACAGTGGAAGCAAACAGTTAAAAAAATATCCAAACGATGTTTAAAAACCATAATTGTTTAAACCAATTCAAATAGTTAACATAGCCATGACACTCCTCCAATGCAAACTCATGCGCTATACCTAAGGACCTGCAAAGCATGTAATAGCATGTCAACATAAAGTTGACAAGTTCACGGTTTTTTTAGTTTTATTTTCCAAAAACTTAGGTTGTTAAATTACTTAATTTATAAAACACGTCATGGGGAGCTACCCCATCTTTACGCTACTAAACTGTATGATACCGAAACTTTGACTGTGTAAGTTGTTGTGCCCCAAGTCAAGGTCTATCGTCATTGACCAGTTGCCAAGGCATAAAAGTTCACGCCCATCCTCCCAGGTACGGTGTGAGGCTTGTCGAACCTAATAGCGCTATCAACTAATATCTCGTTCGCTAGACCCCAGCGATTAATCGGTATAATATGTGGGGACTTTCAGATAGAGTTCGTTTAGTCGCTAAAGACATGAAATATAAATAGCATTTAATAGTATTCCATCCCCAGGAATACTAGGCAATCCCATACCCAGGAAAGTGAGGTTCCCAACCACCAGGAATACATGCTTTTAATAAGGTGTGAACTCATCTTTGTTTTGCTCAGTAAGAAATAAGGTCCAATTAGTAGCGAAGACGATCAACCACGTCCTAAGATAGTTATTATGTATTCAATTAGAGTGAATTTATGCAACACGTATATTCTACACACAATCTAGCAATTTGCACGTAATTCGTTTATACATGAACCATTTAACCAAATGTAGGCATACATAACACTATAGCATATCACCTTCTAAGTATCGATTATTTAGTCATCAAACACAATGGGACATTATATGATCTCACACGCAAGAAACAAGCACGTTAAGTTAACTTATCAAAATTCAGCCTTGACACTTAATTCTATGTAGTTTTCCGGAATTTTTCTAATATAGTTTTAGAATTGAAAAAATTCCAAGAAAATTATAAAAAGTGCCCAACAGTCCCTTTCAATTAGTGTAAAATTTTCATAACCTAATTCTTTAAAGATTTTCTATGAAAAAACAAACACTGAACAGTGGTTAGATTCGTCGAAATCTGAACCCTACCCACTTAATATCTTCTTGAAAATTCCTCGTTTATCCGATTGACTTGAAACCAGTGGCAAAATTCTTAAGACATTAAAGGATATCTACAGTAGTTATTTCATAGGAAAACTCCAGACATGCAGCAACTTATAACGCAAAACATATCGCGTAAAATCGGAAACGAATCAATTTATTTAAAATAGGAAATGGCATCCAAAAATCATGATTCCAGCGCCATTAGAAACGTATTTCGAAATAGCACGTAATAGACTCAAGAAAACCAAATTTTCAAAGTTATGACCCGGTTACAGCCGATTAAAGTCGGCTGTAACTGTATGGTAGAATCTGTTTTCGTTACCCGATCATCCCAATCGAACAACTAATGCACCCAACGACCCATAACAATTATTTACAGCAAATTATCATCATCATACACCATCTACCCTCTTTAATCAGTAAAAATTCAACCTACAAGGCTACAAGATCCATCCCCTACCTACCCGTAGCAACTAGCCTAACTCAAAACTAATTTAATCAACACATAATTCAAACACTCATATAATCATCATAACTTCAGATCATCATATGTATCCACACTGTCACACCCTCAATTTCCACTTGCGGAGTTTTACCGCGAGGCATGTGAACAAACCAGAATCTGAGACACTAGTAACGTCGAACGACTCTATATGATTCATTAATACGTTTTCCAAAATCATTTGTTTAACCATTCATAGTTAATTTTAGATTGCCTTAGTTTTTAAAGTCGAGCGGAAGCATAAAAATAAAGTAAAGGAACGGGCGCCAACACAAACGCCAAAACTAAAGAAAAACCCAAAACAATGTTTGTAAATGAGACTCAATAAAAAAAAATGTCTTGATCAATGCAAGTGAGTGCACCTAGAGCTCCTAGCGTCCTGAGAAACATGTAAAGAAACAAGTGTCAACATTAAAGAAGAGTGAGTTCACAGGTTTTCATAAATTCGTTTATTCGGTTATGTGACATCCCGGGTTTTTCGGATAACTTAAACGTAATACTTGTCAAACTAATTACATGCTATGTGTACGAACGTGTATGAATTAAATGAATACGTGATGTGTGTTGTGTGATTGTTTTAGTAATTGAATAATTAGAGTAGATATGTACACGAACTGAACCGAACCGCGACACGAACCAACTTGATTCATTGTGACTCTAGGAGTTGGCAAAGTTTAAACCTTGAACCCAAGTCTTCGGCTAAAAGAAAACAAGGATCAAACCCGAAATCGCAAACACAAACCGAGATCAAACCTAGACTTAAAACTCTAACTACTCGGCCGAGAACAACCTAAACCGAAAACCATTGCCTGCAAAACCTAAAACTATTCGGCCAAGATCAAAACCGAACCAATCCACCCTAGTCCTTGGCCGCGAGATCAAACCCAAACCAAACTAACTCGCCCTAGTCTCTCGGCCACAAACTCCAACTAAAACCGTAATCCTTATCATCTTGTTGCGCCTATATATACAAACTCACATGCTCCTTCACAATTCACAAACCCTAGTTGAAGAAAACAGCCGTCGGCTGCCTTACTCTCACCATCCTCTCGGTCGCAGCAAGCAGCAGCCAAGTCTTTCATCTTCTTCAACCGCAAACTGCCTCATTCTTGTCCCATTGATCACGAGCAGCCTCTCCTTCCAGTTCCTGCCAGCCTCGATCGCAGCAGCAGATCAGTTCACCTCTCTCGGTCGCGATCTTTCTGGAAAAGCCGGATAAATCTTATCCAAACCTTGGCTTGTTTACCTAGTTAACCAAGGTTAGGGTTATCTCTAATTACAAGATCATGTTCAGATATATATATGCTTGAATGATTAGTTGTTTCGGATGTTATATGCTGAGTTGATTGTTGTTTATATGTATAATAGTTTGCGGAACTTGTAAGTTTGCGGGTATGTTTTGTTGATAAAAACTAGAGTTATTGAGTAGGGTTTGCATGGAATTGTTATAGGTAGTGATCTAGGATTAGAAAACCGGTTCATGATCGCCTAGGTTAATAATAAGAACGGTTTATACGAGTTTATGATAAAGATAAGCTGAAAACAGTCTGCTGAGTAATAGTTACAGCCGACTTCATCTGGCTGTAACTCGGTCATTAGTAGTCGAAAAACAGATTTTCTGATGTCTAGAACGTAGATATTTGAATAAGGAATCTAATGGCGCTAGATTCATAATTTTCTGAAATCGTTTGATATTTTTAAAGGGCCAAATAAGTTCAGTAACTAAAGCTGTGAAAATTCTGGAATTTTGTTGGTTGTTTATCAAGTTGGATTTTAAAATCGGTAGAGAGTTGAGTCATGAATTTTGTACAGCAACTAGGTATGGAAATTTCCGGGCAACTCCAACTGGAATTTTGTTAATTCGACGATCGGTGATTTTTAAATAAATTCTTCCGTGGACTGCAGTCAGAAAGTGATAAATCTGACTGCAGCCTGGTATATTAATATTTATGGTTAATTGGTAAAGATTTAGGACTTGGAAAATTTATATAAATTTCTATGGTATAAATGTCACCTACTGTAAAAATATTAGAATTTTTGGAATGTTAGAACTATTTTATAAAAATCTTAGAAAACAGCTGAATTATGAGTGTTGAGCTGAAATTGATAACTTGTGATGGTGTGCACCAAAGTGTTGTATGGATTGGAATATGTTCATGATAAGTTGTTTGATTACTATGATCATATGAGGATACTTGCATGCATGTTTGAGTGTTAGATATGTTGTTTGTGTGTATCACTTTGTGCGTAAATTACGTGTAGAAATTGTATTGGTGTGTTCACACACTGACTTGGAATTAATTGGTTTGTTAGGATGCAACTAGCGGTCCCATCTCTTATAACTTCTATTGCTACACTAACCGAGCAACAAAAGGTGAGTTCACGGCCCCTAACTTTATACGGCTTTTAAACAACAGGGGGAGAAACATGTATACACTCTCAAACTCAATCTCTTTACGTTATACGAATTTAACGTCACATAACTATACGGTAACTAAGTTAATGTTAATGTAATGTTATGGTCACTAAGCAGCTTTATCACTTAAGTCCTCGACAATCTCTCGGATCGTTAGTATTTGGGTTTAATAGCGGGGGAATTATAAGTAGTACTACTGGGTCTGACGAGCCCCATCCGAGCTAGTCGCGCTAGCCGACCGGGTATGGTCAACGGATGAATAATTGGCCTAACATCGCCATGGTCATGTGATAGGCCTGGCAAAACGGAGGCACAACAGTCAGCTTCGATCGCGAACACTTACGTGACATGACTTTAGGCTAGCTACCTATATATATTAACATTGAACTTAATTACGAATCAACTTAATATTCCGGGTTTGGAATATTGGAAACATTAACTTAATATTCCGGGTTTGGAATATTGGAAACAACAACTTAATATTCCGGGTATGGAATATTGGAAACAACAACTTAATATTCCGGGTTTGGAATATTGGAAGCAACAACTTATTATTCCGGGTTGGAATAATGGAACGAATACGTTATCCCGGGTTAGGGATAACGGAGTAAACAAACTATAACCGAACAAACGAATTTATGAAAACCTGTGAACTCACTCATCTTTAATGTTGACACTTGTTTCTTTACATGTTTCTCAGGACGCTAGGAGCTCTAGGTGCACGCACATGCATTGAACAAGACATCTTTTATCGAGTCTTATTTATTAATATTGTTTTGGGATTTTTCATTTGTTTTGGCGTTTGTGTTGGCGCCCGCTTCACTACTTATCTATGCTTCCGCTCAAACTTTAAAAACTGATGCTTCTGCTAAATATTGGTAATATAAAATCTACAACAAGTGATTTTGGAAAACGTATTATCAAATCATATAGAGTCGTTCGACGTACTAGTGTTTTAGATTCTGGTTTGTTCACACGCCTCGCGGTAAAATTCCGCAAGTGGAAATTGAGGGTGTGACAGATTGGTATCAGAGCCACTAGCTATAGAGAACCAGGTTTGCATTAGAAGTAGACCTAAACTATAGCTGAATTCACGACACTAGACTTAGTTTAGCACCGAACTGTTATATCTTGTTATGTTATGTACCACAACTATGTTATGTGAAATATGACTGCATAATTGAAATAAATGCAACTCGTAACTAACTACACAACCTAAAGGCAATGTCATCATCCTCATCCTCATCATCATCCGACAAACTTACGCAACCAAGGGCGCCAGGAAAGGCACCTATGGTGGAACCCTTACCATCCTATGGCGTGGAAACGCGCTCAGCTGTGAGGAAAAGGCTCGCTCTGGGGGAGGAGTCGTCATCACGCCCAACTATCGCTATGACGGTCGAACCGGTTAACTCGTTAGAAGTAGGGAACGACCTACTTAGAGATATGATAAGAACGCAACAAGAACAACTAGAAGGAATGCATGAAACCACCCTAGCACAGGGATGGATGATACGACAACTGACTGGTAAAACTGAGTCGCTCGAGGAAGAGCAGCATACGAGTAAGATAGCTCGTAACACCTTAGCCAGAGATCTTCGTGCTGAGCAGCTAAGGGCTGACTGGCTAGAGGACAGAGTTCTTGAGTCTAGCTGGAAAATAGTTGGAACATTCAGGAACTGCAAAATCAAGTACTTGCACCAGCACCGGCCACTCCAGTGCCGGTAGAGGAGGATCCAGAAGAGGATCCAGAGGAGGACCCTGAGGAGGATCCAGAGGAGGATC
The DNA here is from genome assembly GCA_947069175.1 of Scalesia atractyloides. NCBI lineage: Eukaryota > Viridiplantae > Streptophyta > Magnoliopsida > Asterales > Asteraceae > Scalesia > Scalesia atractyloides. The sequence goes on from CAMTDV010000020.1 coordinate 49,725,406, forward strand.
CGGAGGAGGACCCTGCTGAAGAAGCTGGAAATGCCGCACAGGATGACGGCAACGACAGTGACTTGGGGAATGGAGACGTAGACGACTGACACGTCTCGTTTATATTATTTGTTTTCCTTCAGTTTATTTATTTTCCCACTTGTGTTTAAACTTGAGACTTTATAGTGAATTCGTATGTTTGATTTGCACTTGTGTAAGACGTTGAAATTTCAGTTAATCAAGCATTTCTTTTGACTATTTAATATATTGAGTTGACGTAACTTAATAATTATTAAAGTACGAAGTAGGATAACTATATTGGATATATAGACTTATCGGGGTGTGTTTGTGTTGTGTTTCGAAGATCTAAATGGCGACTGGAAGACGTGGAAACCTTAACTTGACGCCCGAAGAGTTAGCTGCCATGATTCAAGAGCACGTGAACGCAGCTTTAGCGGGTGTTCAGAACCAACCGGCAGGTAACCATTATTACATTTTCGCGTGAAAATCTAATAGTGAGGCTAGTAAAGTTCCTTGCTGACTTCCTGATCTCTGTCAGCAGGAGGGGGCTTTAACCCCTACAAGACGTTCCTTGACGCAAAGCCAAGCAAATTCTCGGGGGCGGAAGGACCCATTGGACTGGTCCGCTGGATCGAAAAGTCTGAATCCGTTTTTGAAATGTGCAACTGTCTAGAGGCAAACAAGGTCAAATACGCAGCCTCAACACTGGAAGATGGGGCACTGACATGGTGGAATGCCCAAGTCCAAACACGTGGACTTATAGCTGCGAATGCAATGGCATGGGCTGAGTTCAAGGCCCTAATTAAAGAGGAGTACTGTCCACGAGACAGAGTGCAACAATTGGAGCAAGCTTTATGGAACCACAAGATGGTGGGATCGGAGATTGAAGCTTACACTGCAAAACATCATGACTTAGTATTTCTGTGTCCCGAATTGGCTAACACTGTGGAGAAAAGACTCGAGTTCTATCTTGGGGGTCTGGTTCCGGAAATTCAGGGCATGGTAATTGCTAGTAACCCTGTAACTGAACATCAAGCAATCCGATTGGCTCATAAACTCACCGATAAGGCGGTGGAACAGAAGAAACTGCCAGCACGGGGTACAACTGAAGTTGCCCCGGATAGCAAAAGAAAGTTTGAAGACTCGACTATTCGACAGTCTTCGTCATCTTATCCGCAGCAAGGGAACCAGAAACGGTTCAATCACTACAACAACCACCGGGGTCACCAAAATCATCCCGCCAACAACAACAACAATGCAGGCGGCTATGTAGGTCGAAAGCCGCAGTGCAATCGTTGCAATCTTCATCATCACGGCCCTTGTGCCGGAAGTCGCTGCCAAAGATGTGGCAAGGTGGGACATGCGGCAAAGGATTGTCGGGGGAAATCATGTCCCGACAAAATCAAAATCAGCCCCAGGGTATCAATCGGGGATGCTATCAGTGTGGTAGTACTGCCCACTTCAGAAGAGACTGCCCACAGCTGCGTAATAACAACAATAATGGCGGAAACAACCACAACCACAATAACCACAACAACAATAATTACAACAACAATAATGGAAACGGTGGCACAGGAGGTGCTAAAGGTCGCGCATTTACATTGGGCCGCGGAGAGGCCAGAAACGACACGAACGTGGTCACCGGTAAGTTTCCCCTTAATGAACACTTTGCTTCTGTGCTTTTTGATATGGGTGCGATAGGAGCTTTATATCTGAGTCTTTTAGGAAGAACCTAAATCTCACGCTTAAACCATTAGAGACCCCTTATGTTATAGAATTAGCCAATGGTAAATCTGTAGATGTGACCCAAATAGTATCCGGCTGTCAACTCAAACTCGCGGGCCACACTTTTACCATTGATCTGATGACAACTACTCTGGGTAGTTTTGACGTGGTAGTCGGAATGGACTGGCTATCCGACGTCCGAGCTGAAGTTCTCTGCTTCGAAAAATCTATCCGTATTCCGCTCTCTAACGATAAAATCCTGACGGTACAAGGCGATAAGGCAAGCGCCGTCACCAACATCATCTCATACATGCAAGCGCAGAAGTATCTTCGGAAAAAGAATTCCTTCGCTTTACTCGCACTGATTACCAAACAGCCTAAGGACGAGAAACGTATAGAAGACATCCCTGTCGTCCGTGATTTTTCTGATGTATTCCCAGAGGAACTACCTGGTCTTCCACCACATCGACAATTGGAGTTTGAAATTGAATTGGCAAGCAATGCAACTCCTATCGCCAAGGCTCCATACCGCCTAGCTCCCGCCGAGCTGCAGGAGCTGTCTACCCAACTTCAGGAGCTATTAGAAAAAGGATTTATCCGACCAAGCGTTTCGCCATGGGGAGCTCCAGTCCTGTTTGTCAAAAAGAAGGACGGGACTTTCCGCATGTGCATCGACTATAGGGAACTCAACAAGGTTACAGTCAAGAACCGATACCCGTTACCTCGCATCGACGATCTCTTCGACCAACTTCAAGGATCAAGCTACTACTCTAAGATTGATTTACGGTCCGGTTACCACCAGCTACGCGTCAGGGAGGAGGATATCGCTAAGACGGCATTTCGTACTCGGTATGGCCATTACGAGTCCTTGGTCATGCCCTTCGGTCTCACCAACGCACCTGCGGTGTTCATGGACCTCATGAACCGCGTGTGTAAACCATACCTCGACAAATTTATCATTGTGTTCATCGATGACATACTCATCTACTCCAAAAGTGAAGAAGAGCATGCTGAACATCTACGATTACTGCTAGGATTACTTCAACAGGAAAAGCTATATGCCAAGCTTTCGAAGTGTGATTTCTGGATCCGGGAAGTTCAGTTTCTCGGGCATATCGTGAATGAAAGGGTATCCACGTAGACCCTGCCAAGATTGAAGCCATCAAAAACTGGGAAGCACCTAAGACACCGACGGAGATCCGCCAATTTTTGGGATTGGCTGGTTACTACAGACGCTTCATCGAGGGATTTTCAAAGATCGCACAACCGCTCACTACCCTCACCCAGAAAGGCATCAAGTATACTTGGGGTGACAAGCAAGAAGCAGCATTTCAATTGTTGAAGCAGAAACTTTGCAGTGCGCCTATTCTGTCCTTGCCGGAAGGGACAGATGACTTTGTAGTGTATTGTGATGCTTCCATTCAGGGATTGGGATGCGTACTCATGCAACGCGATAAGGTCATCGCGTATGCGTCGCGACAACTGAAGGTTCACGAGAAAAACTACACGACGCATGACCTGGAATTGGGAGCAGTAGTGTTTGCACTTAAGATTTGGAGACACTACCTCTATGGAACAAAGTGCACAATCTTTACTGACCACAAAAGCCTCCAACACATTTTTGATCAAAAGGAGTTTAACATGCGACAGCGTCGCTGGGTCGAACTCTTGAACGATTATGAGTGTGCCATTCGGTATCACCCGGGTAAAGCTAACGTGGTAGCTGATGCCCTCAGTAGGAAGGAACACTTGAAACCTCGTCGTGTACGAGCATTACAACTCACTATTCATTCGGGACTACCCGATCAAATACGCAACGCCCAGTTAGAAGCAGTTAAGGAGGAAAACATCAAAGCCGAATCAGTGGGAAAAATGGAGCGCGATTGGGAAGTAAAGCCCAATGGAGCCCGGTATTTTATGAATCGCATATGGGTACCTCTCTACGGAAATCTCAGAGAGCTAGTCATGGATGAAGCTCACAAATCCCGATACTCTTTCCATCCGGGTTCGGATAAGATGTATCAAGACCTTAAAGCTGCGTATTGGTGGCCCAACATGAAAGCCGATATAGCCACCTACGTGAGTAAATGTTTGACTTGTGCAAAAGTCAAGGTGGAGTACCAAAAGCCATCGGGGCTACTCCAACAACCTGAGATCCCAGTGTGGAAATGGGATCAGATCTCAATGGATTTCATCACTAAACTCCCGCGAACCTTGGGTGGTTGCGATACCATCTGGGTGATCGTGGATCGTTTAACTAAGTCCGCACACTTCCTAGCTATTAAAGAAACAGATAAGATGGAGAAGTTGACTCGCATCTACATTAAGGAAGTAGTTTCTCGGCACGGTGTGCCAACGTCCATCATCTCAGACAGAGATGCTCGCTTCACGTCAAACTTCTGGCAGTCACTCCAGAAAGCGTTAGGAACACGTCTGGATATGAGCACAGCTTATCACCCTCAGACTGATGGTCAAAGTGAAAGGACCATACAAACCTTGGAAGACATGCTTAGGGCATGCGTGGTGGACTTCGGAAATAGTTGGGAGATTCACCTGCCTCTAGTAGAATTCTCATATAACAACAGCTATCATACGAGTATTTCGGCAGCACCGTTTGAGGCATTATACGGTCGTAAATGTAGATCACCGGTCTGCTGGGCAGAAGTCAGTGACAGTCAACTCACAGGCCCTGAGTTAATACTTGAGGCTACTGAAAAGATTGTACAAATCAGAAACCGCATGGCGGCGGCACGAGATCGACAGAAAAGCTACGCTGATCAACGACGCAAACCGCTCGAATTTCAAGTAGGCGACCGCGTCCTACTAAAGGTGTCACCCTGGAAGGGTGTAATCCGCTTTGGACAACGGGGCAAACTTAACCCACGGTACGTAGGCCCGTTTGTAATCTTGAAACGTATCGGACCCGTAGCTTACCAATTAGACCTTCCTGCCGAACTCAGTGGAGTTCACAACGTATTTCACGTGTCAAATCTGAAGAAGTGTTTATCAGATGAAACTCTAGTTATTCCATTGGATGAGATCCAAGTGGATGAACAACTGCACTTTGTGGAACAACCTATCGAGATCATGGATCGTGAGATCAAGACTCGAAGGCACAGCAAAATTCCGATCGTTAAGGTTCGTTGGGACTCTAAACATGGACCGGAGTTCACGTGGGAAAGAGAGGACCAAATGAAAAGCAAATACCCGCATCTCTTCGCAACTGAGCAGCAAACTAACGATACCAATAACTAAATTTTCGGGACGAAAATTCTTTCAACATGGGGATGATGTGACAACCTGGAAACTTCTCATACTTTCGTGTACTATTGTTGACTAAATTCTGGTGCATGGCACTTGGAAATCTTTGTGTATGGCACTTGGGAACTTCTTGTAACGTTGCGTACCATCATTAACGAACTAACTCTTTGTGCGTGGCACTCTAAACATGTACGCTACATGCTAAACCGCGTTTACTCAATTTTCGGGACGAAAATTCTTTCAACATGGGGATAATGTGACATCCCGGGTTTTTCGGATAACTTAAACGTAATACTTGTCAAACTAATTACGTGCTATGTGTACGAACGTGTATGAATTAAATGAATACGTGATGTGTGTTGTGTGATTGTTTTAGTAATTGAATAATTAGAGTAGATATGTACACGAACTGAACCGAACCGCAACACGAACCAACTTGATTCATTGTGACTCTAGGAGTTGGCAAAGTTTAAACCTTGAACCCAAGTCTTCGGCTAAAGGAAAACAAGGATCAAACCCAAAATCGCAAACACAAACCGAGATCAAACCTAGACTTAAAACTCTAACTACTCGGCCGAGAACAACCTAAACCGAAAACCATTGCATGCAAAACCTAAAACTATTCGGCCAAGATCAAAACCGAACCAATCCACCCTAGTCCTTGGCCACGAGATCAAACCCAAACCAAACTAACTCGCCCTAGTCTCTCGGCCACAAACTCCAACTAAAACCGTAACCCTTATCATCTTGTTGCGCCTATATATACAAACTCACATGCTCCTTCACAATTCACAAACCCTAGTTGAAGAAAACAGCCGTCGGCTGCCTTACTCTCACCATCCTCTCGGTCGCAGCAAGCAGCAGCCAAGTCTTTCATCTTCTTCAACCGCAAACTGCCTCATTCTTGTCCCATTGATCACGAGCAGCCTCTCCTTCCAGTTCCTGCCAGCCTCGATCGCAGCAGCAGATCAGTTCACCTCTCTCGGTCGCGATCTTTCTGGAAAAGCCGGATAAATCTTGTCCAAACCTTGGCTTGTTTATCTAGTTAACCAAGGTTAGGGTTATCTCTAATTACAAGATCATGTTCGGATATATATATGCTTGAATGATTAGTTGTTTCGGATGTTATATGCTGAGTTGATTGTTGTTTATATGTATAATAGTTTGCGGAACTTGTAAGTTTGCGGGTATGTTTTGTTGATAAAAACTAGAGTTATTGAGTAGGGTTTGCATGGAATTGTTATAGGTAGTGATCTAGGATTAGAAAACAGGTTCATGATCGCCTAGGTTAATAATAAGAACGGTTTATACGAGTTTATGATAAAGATAAGCTGAAAACAGTCTGCTGAGTAATAGTTACAGCCGACTTCATCTGGCTGTAACTCGGTCATTAGTAGTCGAAAAACAGATTTTCTGATGTCTAGAACGTAGATATTTGAATAAGGAATCTAATGGCGCTAGATTCATAATTTTCTGAAATCGTTTGATATTTTTAAAGGGCCAAATAAGTTCAGTAACTAAAGCTGTGAAAATTCTGGAATTTTGTTGGTTGTTTATCAAGTTGGATTTTAAAATCGGTAGAGAGTTGAGTCATGAATTTTGTACAGCAACTAGGTATGGAAATTTCCGGGCAACTCCAACTGGAATTTTGTTAATTGGACGATCGGTGATTTTTAAATAAATTCTTCCGTGGACTGCAGTCAGAAAGTGATAAATCTGACTGCAGCCTGGTATATTAATATTTATGGTTAATTGGTAAAGATTTAGGACTTGGAAAATTTATATAAATTTCTATGGTATAAATGTCACCTACTGTAAAAATATTAGAATTTTTGGAATGTTAGAACTATTTTATAAAAATCCTAGAAAACAGCTGAATTATGAGTGTTAAGCTGAAATTGATAACTTGTGATGGTGTGCACCAAAGTGTTGTATGGATTGGAATATGTTCATGATAAGTTGTTTGATTACTATGATCACATGAGGATACTTGCATGCATGTTTGAGTGTTAGATATGTTGTTTGTGTGTATCACTTTGTGCGTAAATTAAGTGTAGAAATTGTATTGGTGTGTTCACACACTGACTTGGAATTAATTGGTTTGTTAGGACGCAACTAGCGGTCCCATCTCTTATAACTTCTATTGCTACACTAACCGAGCAACAAAAGGTGAGTTCACGGCCCCTAACTTTATACGGCTTTTAAACAACAGGGGGAGAAACATGTATACACTCTCAAACTCAATCTCTTTACGTTATACGAATTTAACGTCACATAACTATACGGTAACTAAGTTAATGTTAATGTAATGCTATGGTCACTAAGCAGCTTTATCACTTAAGTCCTCGACAATCTCTCGGATCGTTAGTATTTGGGTTTAATAGCGGGGGAATTATAAGTAGTACTACTGGGTCTGACGAGCCCCATCCGAGCTAGTCGCGCTAGCCGACCGGGTATGGTCAACGGATGAATAATTGGCCTAACATCGCCATGGTCATGTGATAGGCCTGGCAAAACGGAGGCACAACAGTCAGCTTCGATCGCGAACACTTACGTGACATGACTTTAGGCTAGCTACCTATATATATTAACATTGAACTTAATTACGAATCAACTTAATATTCCGGGTTTGGAATATTGGAAACATCAACTTAATATTCCGGGTTTGGAATATTGGAAACAACAACTTAATATTCCGGGTATGGAATATTGGAAGCAACAACTTATTATTCCGGGTTGGAATAATGGAACGAATACGTTATCCCGGGTTAGGGATAACGGAGTAAACAAACTATAACTGAACAAACGAATTTATGAAAACCTGTGAACTCACTCATCTTTAATGTTGACACTTGTTTCTTTACATGTTTCTCAGGACGCTTGGAGCTCTAGGTGCACGCACATGCATTGAACAAGACATCTTTTATCGAGTCTTATTTATTAATATTGTTTTGGGATTTTTCATTTGTTTTGGCGTTTGTGTTGGCGCCCGCTTCACTACTTATCTATGCTTCCGCTCAAACTATAAAAACTGATGCTTCTGCTAAATATTGGTAATATAAAATCTACAACAAGTGATTTTGGAAAACGTATTATCAAATCATATAGAGTCGTTCGACGTACTAGTGTTTTAGATTCTGGTTTGTTCACACGCCTCGCGGTAAAATTCCGCAAGTGGAAATTGAGGGTGTGACAGGTTATAAGTTTGTTTCCCCTGTTATCCCTAACCCGGGATAACGATTTAGTTCCATTATTCCGAACCCGGAATAATACTGATAGTTCCATTATTCCTTACCCGGAATAATAATGATGTTCCATTATTCCTAACCTGGAATAATAACGTTGTTGGTTCCATTATCCCTAACCCGGGATAATATTGTTGATTCGTAATTAAGTTCAATGTTAATATATATAGGTAGCTAGCCTAAAGTTATGTCACGTAAGTGTTCACGATCGAAGCTGACTGTTGTGCCTCCGTGTTGCCAGGCCTATCACTGACCATAGTGAAGTTAGTCCAAATTATTCACCCGTTGACCATACCCGGTCGGCTAGCGCGACTAGCTCGGGTGGGGCTTGTCGGGCCCAGTAGTACTACTTATAATTTCCCCGCTATCTAACCCAATACTAACGATCCGAGAGATTGTCAAGGACTTGTGTGATATAGCTGCTTAGTGACCATAACATACATTAACATTAACTTAGTTAACGAATAGTTTAATGACGTGAATTTCGTATAACGTAAAGAGATAGAGTTGTAGAGTGTATACATGTTTCTCCCCCTGTTGTTTAAAACTGGATAAAATTAGGGGCCGTGAACTCACCTTTAGTTGCTCGGTTAGTGAAACACAGATGTAGCAAATGATGGGACCGCTAATTGCGTCCTAATAAGTCAATTGATTTAGAGTTAGTGTGTGATCACACTGATACAAGCCCTACACATACTAACACACAATGCGGTACATACAATGACAATTCCTAAGACTCAAATCATGCATGCAAGTATCATCATGCCAATATAGTGATCAAAATAATTTATCATGAACACAATCAATCCATACAACACTTTGGTACACACATTCGCAAGTTATCAAGTTTCAGCTTATATACTCATCATTAGGCTGTTTTCGAGGATTTTTATAAAATAGTTCCAACATTCAAAAAATTCCAATTATTTTACAGAAGGTGTCAACTATAATGTAGAATTTCATATAAATTTTTCAAGTCCTAACACTACACCAATTATTCATAAATATTAATATACTAGGCTGCAGTGAGATTCCTCGCTTTCTGACTGCAGTCCACGGAGAATTTATTTAAAAATCACCGTTCGTCCAATTAACAAAATTCCAGTGGGAGTTTCCCGGAAATTTCCATATCTAGTTTCTGTACGAATTTCATGCTTCGACTCTCTACAGATTATTAGATCCGACTCGATAAACAACTAACAAATTTTCAGAATTTTCACAGCTTCAGTTACTGAACTTAATTGGCCACTTAAAAATATCAAACGACTTCAGAAAAATATGAATCCAGCGCCATTAGAAGCGTTTTTCAAAAATCTACGTTTTAGACTTCAGAAAATCCGTTTTCCGATAAATAATAACCAAGTTACAGCCAGTTGAAGTTGGCTGTAAACACCATTCAGCATCCTGATTTCAGCATTTTATCGCAATCTAATCCGTTTAAACCATCGATACGTTGAATATAAGCGATCAAGAACAGAATTACCAATCATATATCATCATATATATCATACCCATGCAAACCCTAATCATAACATATAGTTTTTATCACACAAAACGCAGCCTAATGTTTCTTGATTCCGCTAATCATCATGACCGCAACTAGCATAATTAATCGGCTAACATCACAACACTACATTCAAACATGATCAAGAGTTTATAATCCTAGTATAACTTTACAAATAATGATAAACTCTAACCTTTTACACCGAAGATTAATGGACCGTGAGTGAGATGGGAGCCGATGATCAAGGAAAATCGCGACCGAGAAGGAGAATGGCGAGGGGAGGGCTGCCGCGATCAAGAGGGATGCAGCCAGGCTGTCTTGCGATCGAGAGGGTGAATGGGAGGCTGCCGTCGGCTGTTTAGCTATTAGGGTTTGTGTGTTTTGTTTGTGAAGCAATGCACATGCATGTATGTGTATATATAGCGCAAGAGGTAAAGGGAAAAGGGAAGGGTTTGCGGTTTGGGGTGCTCGCAGCCGCAAGTGGTTCGGGTGGGTTGGTTTGGGTCTAAAACTTGATCCCCAAGTTTTGGTTAACTCCTTGAGTCGCAAGGAAATGAGGTTGGCTCGTGTCGCGGCTCGGTTCGATTCGTTTATCTATTTACTACATCTATATTTTATAACTAAAACAAATCACGAAATCGGAACATCATATAATAACTCACCAACTTATAAACGTTTAATACACATAGCACGTAATTCATTTGACAAGTTCACGAAATTATCGTAATTATTTCGAGGTGCAATTTAAGTTTCCGAATCAATTTAGCGTAGGAACGAATAACCGTGAAGTAGTGCGTTTAAGATATCTGAAAAACCGGGATGTCACATTATCCCCATGTTGAAAGAATTTTCGTCCCGAAAATTGAGTAAACGCGGTTTAGAATGCAGCGTACATGTTTTGAGTGGCACGCACAAAGATTTAGTTTGTTAACAATGGTACGCGAAATTACAAGAATTCCCTAGTGCCATGCACAAGGATTTAGTTCGTTAACAATGGTACGCGAAACAACAAGAAATTCCCAGGTTGTCACATCATCCCCATGTTAAAAGAATTTTCGTCCCGAAAATTTAGTTGGTGGCATCGTTAACTTGTTGCTCAGCTGCAAAGAGGTGTGGGTATTTGCTTTTCATTTGGTCCTCTCTTTCCCACGTGAACTCCGGTCCACGCTTAGAGTCCCAACGGACCTTGACGATTGGAATCTTGCTGTGCCTTCGAGTCTTGATCTCACGATCCATGATCTCGATAGGTTGTTCCACAAAGTGCAGTTGTTCATCCACTTGGATCTCATCCAATGGAATGACTAGGGTTTCATCTGATAGACACTTCTTCAGATTTGACACGTGAAAAACGTTGTGAACTCCACTGAGTTCGGCAGGAAGGTCTAATTGATAAGCTACGGGTCCAACACGTTTCAAGATCACAAACGGGCCTACGTACCGTGGGTTTAGTTTGCCTCGTTTTCCAAAGCGGATTACACCCTTCCAGGGTGACACCTTCAGTAGGACGCGGTCGCCTATTTGAAATTCGAGCGGTTTGCGTCGTTGATTAGCGTAGCTTTTCTGTCGATCTCGTGCCGCCGCCATGCGGTTTCTGATTTGTACAATCTTTTCAGTAGCCTCAAGTATCAACTCAGGGCCTATGAGTTGACTGTCACCAACTTCTGCCCAACAGACCGGTGATCTACATTTACGACCGTATAATGCCTCAAACGGTGCTGCCGATATACTCGTATGGTAACTGTTGTTATACGAGAATTCCACTAAAGGCAGGTGGATTTCCCAACTATTCCCGAAGTCTACTACGCATGCCCTAAGCATGTCTTTCAAGGTCTGTATGGTCCTTTCTCTTTGACCATCAGTCTGAGGGTGATAAGCTGTGCTCATATCTAAGCGTGTGCCCAACGCTTTCTGAAGTGACCGCCAAAAGTTGGACGTGAAGCGAGCATCTCTGTCTGAGATGATGGACGTTAGCACTCCGTGCCGAGAAACTACTTCCTTTATGTAGATGCGAGTCAACTTCTCCGTCTTATCTGTTTCTTTAATAGCTAGGAAGTGTGCGGACTTAGTTAAACGATCCACGATCACCCAGATGGTATTGCAACCACCCAAAGTTGGCGGGAGTTTAGTGATGAAGTCCATCGAGATCTAATCCCATTTCCACACTGGGATCTCAGGTTGTTGAAGTAGCCCCGATGGCTTCTGATACTCTACCTTGACTTTTGCACAAGTCAAACACTTGCTCACCTAGGTGGCTATATCAGCTTTCATGTTGGGCCACCAATACGCAGCTTTAAGGTCTTGATACATCTTATCCGAACCAGGATGGACAGAGTATCGGGATTTGTGAGCTTCGTCCATGACTAGCTTTCTAAGGTCTCCGTAGAGAGGTACCCATATACGATTCATGAAATACCGGGCTCCATTGGGTTTTACTTCCCAATCGCGTTCCCTCTTTCCCACCGATTCGGCTTTGATGTTTTCTTCCTTAACTGCTTCTAACTGCGCTCTGTTCGGGTAATCCCGAATGAATGGTGAACTGCAGTGCTCGTACCCGACGAGTTTTCAAGTGTTCCTTCCTACTGAGGGCATCTGCTACCACGTTAGCTTTACCCGGGTGATACCGTATGGCACATTCATAATCGTTCAAGAGTTCGACCCAGCGACGCTGTCTCATGTTAAACTCCTTCTGATCAAAGATGTGTTGGAGGCTCTTGTGGTCTGTAAAGATTGTGCACTTCGTTCCATATAGGTAGTGTCTCCAAATCTTAAGTGCAAACACTACTGCTCCCAATTCCAGGTCATGTGTTCTGTAGTTTTTCTCGTGAACCTTCAATTGTCGGGACGCATACGCGATGACCTTATCGCGTTGCATGAGTACGCATCCCAATCCCTGAATGGAAGCATCACAATATACTACAAAATCATCAGTCCCTTCCGGCAAGCACAGAATGGGTGCACTGCAAAGTTTCTGTTTCAGCAATTGAAATGCCGCTTCCTGCTTGTCACCCCAAGCATACTTGATGCCTTTCTGGGTGAGGGTAGTAAGCGGTTGCGCGATCTTTGAAAATCCCTCGATGAAACGTCTGTAGTAACCAGCCAAACCCAAAAATTGGCGGATCTCCATCGGTGTCCTGGGTGCTTCCCAGTTTTTGATAGCTTCAATCTTGGCAGGGTCGACGTGGATACCCTTTTCATTTACGATATGCCCGAGGAACTGAACTTCCCGAATCCAGAAATCACACTTTGAAAGCTTGGCATATAGTTTCTCCTGTTGAAGTAATCCCAGCAGTAATCGTAGATGTTCAGCATGTTCTTCTTCACCTTTAGAGTAGATGAGTATGTGATCGATGAACACAATGACAAACTTGTCGAGATACGGTTTACACACGCGGTTCATGAGATCCATGAACACTGCGGGTGCGTTGGTGAGACCGAAGGGCATGACCAAGAACTCATAATGGCCATACCGAGTATGAAATGCCGTCTTAGCGATATCCTCCTCCCTGACGCGTAACTGGTGATAACCGGACCGTAGGTCAATCTTGGAGTAGTAGCTTGACCCTTGAAGTTGGTCGAAGAGATCGTCGATGCGAGGTAACGGGTATCGGTTCTTGACAGTAACCTTGTTGAGTTCCCTGTAGTCGATGCACATGCGGAAGGTCCCGTCCTTCTTCTTGACAAAAAGGACTGGAGCTCCCCATGGCGAAGTGCTAGGTCGGATAAATCCTTTTTCTAACAGTTCCTGAAGTTGGGTAGACAGCTCTTGCAGCTCGGCTGGAGCTAGGCGGTACGGGGCCTTGGCGATAGGAGTTGCATGGTTCGCCAATTCAATTTCGAACTCCAATTGTCGATGTGGCGGAAGACCAGGTAACTCCTCTGGGAATACATCAGAAAAATCACGGACGACGGGGATGTCTTCTATACGTTTCTCGTCCTTAGGCTGTTCGGTAACCAGTGCGAGCAAGGCAAAGGAGTTCTTCCTCCGAAGATACTTCTGCGCTTGCATGTAAGAGATGATGTTTGTGACGGCGCCTGCCTTCTCGCCTTGCACCGTCAGGATTTCGTTGTTAGAGAGCGGAATACGGATAGATTTTTCGAAACAGAGAACTTCAGCTCGGACGTCGGATAGCCAGTCCATTCCGACTACCACGTCAAAACTACCCAGGGTAGTTGTCATCAGATCAATGGTATAGGTGTGACCCGCGAGTTTGAGTTGATAGCCGGATACTATATGGGTCACATCCACAGATTTACCATCGGCGAGTTCTATGACGTAAGGGGCCTCTAGAGGTTTGGGCGTGAGATTTAGGTTCTTCCTAAAAGACTCAGATATAAAACTCCTATCCGCACCCGTATCAAAAAGAACAGTAGCAAAATGTTCATTAAGGGGAAACTTACCGGTGACCACGTTCGAGTCGTTTCTGGCCTCTCCGCGGCCCAGCGTAAATGCGCGACCTTTGGCACCTCCTGTGCCACCATTTCCATTATTGTTGTTATTATTGTTGTTGTTGTGGTTATTGTGGTTGTGGTTGTTCCCACCATTGTTGTGGTTGTTACGAAGCTGTGGGCAGTTTCTTTTGAAGTGGGCAGTGCTACCACACTGATAGCATCCCCGGTTAACACCCTGCTGCTGACCCTGGGGTTGATTTTGATTTTGTCGGGACATGATCTCCCCGCGACAATCCTTTGCCGCATGTCCCACCTTGCCACATCGTTGGCAGCGATTCCCGGCACAAGGGCCGTGATGATGAAGATTACAGCGATTGCATTGCGGCTTTCGACCTACATAGCCGCTTGTGTTTTGGTTGTTGTTGGCGGGCTGATTATTGTGACCCCGGTTGTTGTTGAAATTATTGAACCGTTTCTGGTTCCCCTGTTGTTGCTGGGATGACGAAGACTATCGAGCAGACGAGTCTTCAAACTTTCTTTTATTATCAGGGGCAACTTCAGTCGTACCCCGAGTTGGCAACTTCTTTTGTTCCACCGCCTTATCGGTGAGTTTGTGCGCCAACCTGATTGCTTGATGCTCAGTTGCAGGGTTACTAGCCATTACCATACCCTGAATCTCAGGGACCAGACCCCCAAGGTAGAACTCGAGTCGTTTCTCCACAGTGTTGGCCAGATCGGGACATAGAAATACCAGGTCGTGATGTTTCGCCGTGTATGCTTCGATTTCAGATCCCACCATCTTGTGGTTCCATAATGTTTGCTCCAACTATTGAACCCGGTCTCGTGGACAGTACTCCTCTTTGATTAGGGCCTTAAACTCGACCCAGGCCATTGCATTTGCAGCAATAAGTCCACGCGTTTGGACTTGTGCATTCCACCAAGTTAGTGCCCCATCCTCCAATGTTGAGGCAGCATACTTGACCTTGTTGGCCTCCAGACAGTTGCACATTTGAACACTGATTCGGAATTTTCGATCCAGCGGACCATTCCTATGGGTCCTTCTGCCCCCGTGAATTTGCTTGGCTTCCCGTCGAGAAACATCTTGTAGGGGTTAAGACCCCCTCCTGCTGACAGAGGACAGGTAGTCAGCGAGGAATTTTACTAGCAAAACTATTAGATTTTCCCATGAAAATTTAATAATGGTTACCTGCCGGTTGGTTTTGAACACCCGCTAGAGCTGCATTCACGTGCTCTTGGATCATTGCAGCTAATTCTTCGGGCGTCATGTTAAGGTTTCGCGACGTCCAGTTGCCATTTAGATCTTCGTAAGACAACATAAACACACACCGATAAGTCTATATATCCAATATAGTTATCCTATTCCATACTTAAATAATTTCTCAGATTATGTCAACCAAATAAATTAAACAGTCAAACAAATATTCGATTAAATAAAATTTCAACGTCTTACAAAGTGCCAACCAAACATATCAGTTTACTATAAAGTCTCAAGTTTAAACATAAGTAGGAAAATAAATAGACTGAAGGAAAGCAAATAGAATAAGCGAGACGTGTCAGTCTTCTACGTCTCCATCCCCCAAATCGCTATCGTTACCGTCATCCTCCGCGGCGTTTCCAGCTTCTACAGCTGGGTCTCCCTCCGGATCCTCCTCTGGATCCTCCTCTGGATCCTCTTCTGGATCCTCTTCTGGATCCTTCTCTACCGGCGTTGGAGGGGCCGGTGCTGGTGCGGGTACTGGTGCAGGTGCCTGATTCTGTTCTAGTTCTTGAATTCTCCAGCTAGATTCAAGGACTCTGTCTTCGAGCCAGTCAGCCCTTATCTGCTCAGCACGAAGATCTCTAGCTAAAGTGTTACGAGCTATCTTACTCGTATGTTGCTCTTCCTCGAGCGATCCAGTCTTACCTGTTAATTGTCGTATCATCCATCCCTGTGCTAGGATGGTTTCATGCATTCTTTCTAATTGTTCTTGTTGTTTCCTTATCATATCTCTAAGTAGGTCGTTCCCTACTTCTAACGAGTTAACGGTTCGACCGACACAGCGATGGTCGGGCGTGAGGACGACTCCTCCCCTAGAGCGAGCCTTTTTCTCGCAGCTGAGCATGTCTCCACGCCATAAGGTGGTGAGGGTTCCACCATAAGTGCCTTTCCCGGCGCCCTTGGTTGCGAAAGTTTGTCGGATGATGATGATGATGACATTGCCTGTTAGGTTGTGTAGTTAGTTACGAGTTGCATTCATTTCTTATTATGCATTCATATTCTACATAACACAGTTGTGGTATAACACATAACAAGATATAACAATTCGGTGCCAAACTAAGTCTAGTGTCATGAAATCAGCTATAGTTTAGGTCTACTTTTAATGCAAACCTGGTTCTCTATAGCTAGAGGCTCTGATACCAATCTGTCACACCCTCAATTTCCACTTGCAGAGTTTTACCGTGAGGCGTGTGAACAAACCAGAATCTGAGACACTAGTAATGTCGAACGACTCTATATGATTCATTAATACGTTTTCCAAAATCATTTGTTTAACCATTCATAGTTAATTTTAGATTGCCTTAGTTTGGTTTCAATGTTTAGCGGAAGCATTAGTTTTTAAAGTCGAGCGGAATCATGAAAATAAAGTAAAGGAACGGGCGCCAACACAAACGCCAAAACTAAAGAAAAACCCAAAACAATGTTTGTAAATGAGACTCGATAAAAAAATGTCTTGATCAATGCAAGTGAGTGCACCTAGAGCTCCTAGCGTCCTGAGAAACATGTAAAGAAACAAGTGTCAACATTAAAGAAGAGTGAGTTCACAGGTTTTCATAAATTCGTTTATTCGGTTATAAGTTTGTTTCCCCCGTTATCCCTAACCCGTGATAACGATTTAGTTCCATTATTCCCAACCTGGAATAATATTGATAGTTCCATTATTCCTTACCTGGAATAATAATGATGTTCCATTATTCCTAACCTGGAATAATAACGTTGTTGGTTCCATTATCCCTAACCCGGGATAATATTGTTGATTCGTAATTAAGTTCAATGTTAATATATATAGGTAGCTAGCCTAAAGTTATGTCACGTAAGTGTTCGCGATCGAAGCTGACTGTTGTGCCTCCGTGTTGCCAGGCCTATCACTGACCATGGCGAAGTTAGGCCAAATTATTCACCCGTTGACCATACCCGGTCGGCTAGCGCGACTAGCTCGGGTGGGGCTTGTTGGGCCTAGTAGTACTACTTATAATTTCCCCGCTATCTAACCCAATACTAACGATCCGAGAAATTATCGAGGACTTGTGTGATATAGTTGCTTAGTGACCATAACGTACATTAACATTAACTTAGTTACCGAATAGTTTAATGACGTTAATTTCGTATAACGTAAAGAGATAGGGTTGTAGAGTGTATACATGTTTCTCCCCCTGTTGTTTAAAACCGGATAAAATTAGGGGCCGTGAACTCACCTTTAGTTGCTCGGTTAGTGAAACACAGATGTAGCAAATGATGGGACCGCTAATTGCGTCCTAACAAGTCAATGTGATCACACTGATACGTGCCCTACACATACTAACACACAATGCGGTACATACAATGACAATTCCTAAGACTCAAATCATGCATGCAAGTATCATCATACCAATATAGTGATCAAAACAATTTATCATGAACACAATCAATCCATACAACACTTTGGTACACACATTCGCAAGTTATCAAGTTTCAGCTTATATACTCATCATTAGGCTGTTTTCGAGGATTTTTATAAAATAGTTCCAACATTCAAAAATTCCAATTATTTTACAGAAGGTGTCAACTATAATTAGAATTTCATATAAATTTTTCAAGTCCTAACACTACACCAATTATTCATAAATATTAATATACTAGGCTGCAGTGAGATTCTCGCTTTCTGACTGCAGTCCACGGGAGAATTTATTTAAAAATCACCGTTCGTCCAATTAACAAAATTCCAGTGGAAGTTTCCCGGAAATTTCCATATCTAGTTCTGTACGAATTTCATGCTTCGACTCTCTACAGATTATTAGATCCGACTCGATAAACAACTAACAAATTTTCAGAATTTTCACAGCTTCAGTTACTGAACTTAATTGGCCACTTAAAAATATCAAACGACTTCAGAAAAATATGAATCCAGCGCCATTAGAAGCGTTTTTCAAAATCTACGTTTTAGACTTCAGAAAATCCGTTTTCCGATAAATAATAACCAAGTTACAGCCAGTTGAAGTTGGCTGGTAAACACCATTCAGCATCCTGATTTCAGCATTTTATCGCAATCTAATCCGTTTAAACCATCGATACGTTGAATATAAGCGATCAAGAACAGAATTACCAATCATATATCATCATATATATCATACCCATGCAAACCCTAATCATAACATATAGTTTTTATCACACAAAACGCAGCCTAATGTTTCTTGATTCCGCTAATCATCATGACCGCAACTAGCATAATTAATCGGCTAACATCACAACACTACATTCAAACATGATCAAGAGTTTATAATCCTAGTATAACTTTGCAAATAATGATAAACTCTAACCTTTTACACCGAAGATTAATGGACCGTGAGTGAGATGGGAGCCGATGATCAAGGAAAATCGCGACCGAGAAGGAGAATGGCGAGGGGAGGGCTGCCGCGATCAAGAGGGATGCAGCCAGGCTGTCTTGCGATCGAGAGGGTGAATGGGAGGCTGCCGTCGGCTGTTTAGCTATTAGGGTTTGTGTGTTTTGTTTGTGAAGCAATGCACATGCATGTATGTGTATATATAGCGCAAGAGGTAAAGGGAAAAGGGAAGGGTTTGCGGTTTGGGGTGCTCGCGGCCGCAAGTGGTTCGGGTGGGTTGGTTTGGGTCTCAAACTTGATCCCCAAGTTTTGGTTAACTCCTTGAGTCGCAAGAATGAGGTTGGCTCGTGTCGCGGCTCGGTTCGATTCGTTTATCGATTTACTACATCTATATTTTATAACTAAAACATATCACGAAATCGGAACATCACATAATAACTCACCAACTTATAAACGTTTAATACACATAGCACGTAATTCATTTGACAAGTTCACGAAATTATCGTAATTTTTTCGACCGTGCAATTTATGTTTTCGAATCAATTTAGCGTAGGAACGAATAACCGTGAAGTAGTGCGTTTAAGATATCTGCAAAACCGGGATGTCACACACACTGCATAAATGTAGCCGTGTACGAGAACCACAAACCAGAAACAATAATAAAAAATCATACTAACCAAGAGAGATGAGAGGGAGAGAGAGTACCGTTGAAAGAGAGTTGCGACAGTGGGGGGGCTGCTACTGCCGTAATTCACCAAGGGAAGGAGTAGGGTTTTTTTTAGGGTTGGATAGTTATGAGAACCATACTAACATTACGTACATAAATAAAAAAAAAGAAACAACTTGGGGCGGTTTGGAGGGGAGTCGTGGGTGTTTGGTGGTTATCCAAATATAAATTGATTTAATTAAATGGGGCGGCACTTAATAGATTATAGGAAAGAGTGTGGGCTACCATTTTGGAATGCCTTTATTGTGTTTTTTACAACTAATATTATATATAATATCATGCTATGATTCGGGCCTCATAAGTTACGAGTTACGTGAGTGGGTGGGATCGACACGCGAAACAGGTGTTTTGGTTCAAACAGTTCTGGTCGGTCCTATCACGATATGGATAAAATATAAGTGTATGATTTGGGTAATGAAAGTGGAAACAAACAGGGTTTACCTCAAAGTAACGGGTTGTCACATCATCCCCAAGTTGGAAGAAATTTTGTCCCGAAATTTGCAAACAATCGCTGAAGAAGCTAGAGTGGTTGAACGTTCTCGTGGGGTGTCACATCATCCCCAAGTTGGAAGAAATTATGTCCCAAAATTTGCAAACAGTCGCTAAAGAATCTAGTGTAGTTGAACATTCTCCTAGGGTGTCAAATCATCCCCAAGTTGATTTGGAATTTCGTCCCGAAATTCGGTAGTAGCTTCAGTACTTGATGTGTTATCTTTGAACAACTGAGGATACTTGCGCATCATTTGATCTTCTCATTCCCAAGTGAATTCTAGGCCACGCTTTGAGTTCCAACGAACTCGAACAATCGGAATCTTGCTGCTCTTGAGTGTTTTGATCTCCCGATCCATGATTTCAACAGGTTCTTCTATGAAACGTAGCTGGTCATTGATCTTGAGTCCTTGAATGGTACTACGAGTGCCTCGTCAGATAAGCACTTCTTCAGATTTGACTCTTGGAAAACATTGTGCACACTACTAAGCTCTTCAGGCAAGTATAGTCTATGTGCCACTATACCGATTCTCTCAGTGATTTCGAAAGGTCCGATATAATGCGGATTAAGCTTGCCCCGTTTGCCAAAACGAACCATGCCTTTCCAAATGTGGGACTTTTAGCAAGACTCTGTCGCCAACTTGGAATTCCAACTGTTTCCTACGCTTATCAGCGTAGCTTTTCTGACGGTCATGAGCTGCCGCCATTCGTTGTCTGATCTGAGCAATCTTTTCCATTGTGTCGAGTACGAGTTCAGGACCAGTGATTTGGCTATCGCCAACCTTCACCCAACACCGAGGTGACCGGCATTTCCGTCCGTACAATGCTTCGAACGGAGCAGCCTAAATGCTGGTATGGTAACTGTTGTTGTAAGAAAACTCTACTAAGGGTAAGTGTCTTTCCCAGCCATTGCCAAAGTCGATGACACATGCCCACAGCATGTCGTCTAGGGTTTGGATGGTACGTTCCGTTTGACCTCCGTTTGCGGGTGATAAGTTGTGCTCATGTCTACATGTGAGCCGAAGGATTTGTTCATCGCTTGCCATAATTCTGACGCAAAACGTGGGTCATGATCCAAGATACTGGAGGTTGGCACCCCGTGCCTATCAACTACTTCCTTTAGGTAAATGCTGCAAGATTTGAAAACTTGTCGGTTTCTTAAATTGCGAGGAAGTGTGCAGATTTGGTCCAACAATCTATGATCACCCATATGGTGTCGTTTCCGCTCTGAGATTCAAATCGGTGATGA
Source organism: Scalesia atractyloides (assembly GCA_947069175.1). NCBI lineage: Eukaryota > Viridiplantae > Streptophyta > Magnoliopsida > Asterales > Asteraceae > Scalesia > Scalesia atractyloides. The sequence continues at coordinate 49,746,594 of CAMTDV010000020.1, forward strand.
AATCCATGGAAATTTGTTCCCATTTCCATGTTGGTATCTCCGGTTGTTGTAGTAGCCCTGATGGCTTTTGATATTCGATCTTGACTATGGCACAGGTTAAGCACTTGCTAACGTACTTTGCAATGATCGCTTTCATGTTAGGCCACAAGTACAAGGCCTTGAGGTCATGATACATCTTATCAGAACCAGTATGTACCGAGTAGCGAGACTTGTGTGCTCCGTCCATAACAAGTTCTCGTAGGCTCCCATACAGATACGTTCCATGTAGTAGTGGATGTCGTCCATCTTTGAGTTCGAGCTGCTTCTTCATGCCTCGCATGGATTCAGCCAAGAGGTTTTCTTTCTTCAGAGCTTCAACTTGAGCGTTTCGAATTTGTTTAGGGAGGTTCGAATGAATGGTAAGCTGTAATGCGCAAACACGTTTAGGTTTAGTTCCTTTCGGTTGAGGGCATCGGCTACAACATTTGCCTTGCTCGGATGGTATTTAGTTGCGCACTCGTAGTCGTTTAGGAGTTCGACCCATCAGGGTTGCCGCATGTTCAACTCCTTCTGATCGAGTATATGATGGAGACACTTGTGATCGGTGTAAATGGTGCACTTGGTACCGTACAGGTAATGTCTCCATATCTTGAGTGCGAAGACTATAGCCCCCAGTTCTATATTGTGGGTAGTGTAGTTCTTTTCATGAACCTGGAGTTGTCGTGATGCGTAAGCAATGACCTTTTTGCATTGCATCAACACGTAACCGAGTCCTTGAATGGATGCGTCACAGTAGACAACAAAATCATTAGTGCCTTCAGGTAGAGACAGAATAGGTGCACTACAAGCTTTTCCTTCAAGTGCTAAAACGTGGATTCTTGAGCATCACCCCACTTATAGGTGATACCCTTCTGAGTTAAAGCAGTAAGAGGTTGTGTGATCTTTGAGAATACTTCAATGAATCTGCGATAGTAACCCGCCAGACCAAGGAATTGGAGAATTTCTGTTGGAGTTTTAGGCGCAGGCCAATTTTTGATGGAGTCGATCTTGGCTGGATCAACATGAATCCCAGCTTCATTAACCATGTGACCGAGGAAATGGACTTCACGAAGCCAAAAGTCGCATTTCGAGAATTTAGCATAGAGCTGCTCATTTTGCAAGAGTTCCAAAATAAGGCGTAGTTGTTGCTCATGTTCCTCCTGGCTTTTAGAGTAGACTAGGATGTCGTCAATAAAAACAATGACGAACTTGTCAAGGTAGGGCTTGCATACCCGGTTCATGAGATCCATAAAAACCGCGGGTGCATTTGTTAACCCAAATGGCATAACAAGGAACTCGTAATGGCCGTAACGCGTCCTGAACAGTTTTGGAAATGCCTTCATCTCAGACACTCAACTGATGATAACCCGATCTCAGATCAATCTTGGAGTAGAAACTTGACCCTTGCAGGTGGTCGAATAGATCATCAATGCGTGGAAGTGGATAACGGTTCTTGATAGTCACTTTGTTAAGTTCACGGTAGTCTATGCACATACGAAAAGTATTGTCCTTCTTCTTGACAAAAAAGTGAAGGGGCTCCCCACGGTGACGAGCTGGGCCAGGTAAAACCTTTATCCAGAAGCTCCTGCAATTGTGTAGATAATTCTTCTAGTTCGGTCGGTGCTAGTCTATAGGGTGCTTGAGCTATATGTACCGCTCCAAAAGTTAGCTTGATTTGGAATTCGACTTGACGATGAGGTGGGAGACCATGTAAATCTTCAGGAAACACTTCAGGAAAGTAGCAAACAATGGGAATATCTTTGACCTTTTTATGTCCGGCTTGTACATCAGTGACAATAGTTAGTATAGCATTATGGCCCTTTTGTAGACACTTCTGGGCCTTCATGAATGAAATAATATTTACCACGATGCCACTCTTCTTGCCTAGAATATCCACGGTCTCACCATCAGAAAAACGGATGCGGATGACCTTTTCATGGCAAAGTATCTCCACGCGATATATGGATAGCTAATCCATCCCGACTATGACATCTAAACTTCCGAGAGTGATAGAGATGAGGTCAATAACAAATTTGTGGGCAAGATAACTCCAAATTACAGTCGCGATGAATACATGTTGCCTTGAGAGATTTGTCATTAGCTAGCTCAACTGTGTGCTTACGGTCAAGGGAAGTTGGCGTAGGCCTAAGAAATGTACTAAAGTTCGTGGAAACATAACTATTGTCTGCACCAGAATCAAAAAGTACCGAAACAAAGGAGTCGTTCAGAAGAACATACCCGTCACCACGTTAGGGTCATTTCTTGCTTCACCCTTGCGAATCACAAAGGCTCTGCCTTTTACACCATTCTCGCCATTGTGGTTGTTATTCTTGTTGTTCTCTCCAGTACCGTTGTTGTTATTACAGTTTTGGTTCAATAGGGGAAATTCCTCCTGAGATGCCCTTCCGCTCCGCACTGAAAACATCCTCAGTTTTTACCTTGTTGCTGCTGTTGTGCCTCTGATTCAGTCAGGACTGCTGCTGTTGTTGTTGATTTTGCCTCACTAGGTACGGCGTTCTACAATCCTTCACCGCATGCCCTTGCCTATTACGCCACTGACAGTGGTTCCTTTCACATGGTCGGTTGTGGTGGAGGTTACATTTGTTGCACTTTGGTCAGTTTCCTTGGTAACCACCCTGATTTTGATCTGCCGGAGTTTGTTGATTAGGGCTCTTGTTGTCTTTGAACTTTTTTTGCTGTGACTAAGGCTGAGAGGAGCTAGAACTCTAACTCTGGCTGCTATCCCACTTACATTTGTTGTCGCTCGTGGTATCAGTAGTAGCATTGTTTCGCTTAGGCAGCTTACCCTATTCCACGGCTTGATCGGTGAGACAGTGTACCAAACGGATTACTTGCTGGATTGTAGGGAGATTAGCTAAGGTTACCAAACTCTGAATTTTAGGAGCTAAACCATTGAGATAGAGCTCAATTCTCTTGTAAGCAAGCTCGGACATATTCAGACAAAGAGCAGCTAAATCGTTAGACCTTTTGTGTACACTTCAATTTCAGATCCAACCATCTTCAGATTATAATACTCCACCTCGAGCTTCTTAATATCCTCTCTATGACAGTATCTTTCTTGATTAAATCCTTAAACTCATTCCAGGGAGTGGCATTGGCAGCCGTCAATCCAAGCATCTGAATTTGCGCGTTCCACCAGGAAAGCGCGTTGCCTTCTAAAGTGTCGGTTGCATACTTCACCCGTTTGTTGGCAGGGCATTCAAACATCTCGAAAACAAACTCGACCTTCTCAATCCAATGCAAGAGTCCCACTGCTCCTTCAGTACTGTTGAAAGAGTGGGGTTTACAATCCATGAAAGCCTTGAAGGTGAAAGCTCGGGGTTATGCAACTTGACCTATCAGGATAGGAGAGTTACGATAACACCCTAGAATGATACAAAGCGATTTGTTTTACCTCCCGGTGTGCTGCCAGACCTTCAGCAACTCATGCATTGATGAAAGCCTGGATCTGAGCCGGTGTCATGTTGGCTCCATCGTGTCTACCGCCACGTCTGCTCATTGTCTTTACATTCATAAAAAATGAGAATGATATAACACATACAATTCATCATAATGGCATGAGGAAAGCAAAGAAGATTAGACCACAACGCATAATATTCATTTTCATCAGAATCATTTGTAAATTCCACAAATAAGTTCCAAATTAAATATTAAATTCAATGTCAATTGTTGGATGAGAACGACTCTCCTCATCTAAATTATACGTAAAGAATAGAAAAGCAAAACGATGGATAGTGATTTCAATTGCCATTACCGGCAAGAGAGATAACTAGTCGTTCGTTGTCACTACCTTCTAGTGTTACTTCTGGATCCTCCTAGGATCCTTTCGAGTAGTTGGATCTCGTCCACTGCCTCTCCGACTGTTTGCCCTCGAAGCTTCTTGCTAGGCACCTCCTCTGACTCTTCGTGTTCGGGCTCTTGTAGGGACGTTGTTCACGTGTTGTTTCCGCGGGCTAAGGAAAGGTTTAGATTTAGGCGGAGATGTGTTAGGGTTAAATGGTCTATTATCGTCAGAGTCTTATGAACGGAACATACTTATATGTAATGCATCAAGTAAGTAACAGTAAGCACATACGTAAGCTATGCAATCTAATTTGTAGAGAGTAGAGACTTGCACTTTGGAATGTAGTGTCGTTGCGATTTGCTCAATACAGAAAGTTTTATAGTTTGGGTTTTCTTAAAAAAATTTAAAACTGAGTTCACTATAATCAATGGCTCTGATACCAATCTGTCACACCCTCAAATTTCCACGTGCGGAGTTTTACCAAGAGAGGTGTGACCGACCAGGATTAAGCCACTAATCAATGCTGAACCACTATTAAATATATCAACACGTATCACCACCAACACGTTAGTGATCTAAAGTTTAAATGTCCAAAAAAATATTGTTTAACCAACAGCAGAAGCAAACAGTTAAAAACTATCCAAACGATGTATAAAAAACATAATTATTTAAACCAATTCAAATAGTTAACGCACCCATGACATTCCTCCAATGTAAACTCCCGCACTGTACCTAACGACTTGCAAAGCATGTAATAGCATGTCAACATAAAGTTGGCGAGTTCACTGTTTTTCAGTGTTATTTTCCAAAAACTTAGGTTGTTAAATTACTTCATTTATAAAACACGTCATGGGGAGCTACCCCATCTTTACGCTACTAAACTATGTGATACCGAAACTTTGACAGTGTAAGTTGTTGTGCCCCAAGTCAATGTCTATCGTCATTGACCAGTTGCCAAGGCATAAAAGTTTATGCCTGTCCTCTCAGGTATGGTGTGAGGTTTATCGAACCTAATAACGCTATCATCTAACATCAAAGAGGGGCTGATGATTCTCGAGGTTTGCAAAGTCTAAACCTTCAGCATGTTGGATGCACCCTAAGGCTAGTTAACCAAAAGGGTAATAGTTAGCCGAGGAAGGGCCTGAATTGCCGATAGGACGGAATCAATATCTCGTTCGCCAGACCCTGGCGATTAATCGGTATAATGTATATGGACTTTCAGATAGAGTTTGTTTAGTCGCTAAAGATATGAAATATAAATAGCATTTAACAGTATTCCATCCCTAGGAATACTAGGCAATCATATACCCGGGAAAGTGAGGTTCCCAACCACTGGGAACACATGCTTTTAATAAGGTGTGAACTCACCTTTGTTTTGCTCGGTAAGAAATAAAGTGCAATTAGTAGCAAAGACGATCAACCGCATCCTATGATAGTTATTATGTATTCCATTAGAATGAATTCATGCAACACGTATATTCCTACACACAATCTAGCAATTTGCACGTAACACGTTTATGCATGAACCATTTAACCAAATGTATGCATACATAACACTATAGCATATCACCTACTAAGTATCGATTATGTAGTCATCAAACACCCAATGGGACATTATATGATCTCACACGCAAGAAACAAGCATGTTAAGTTAACTTATCAAAATTCAGCTTTAACACTTAATTCAATGCAATTTTCGGGAATTTTTATAATATAGTTTCAGAACTGCAAAAATTCCCAGAAAATCATAGAAAGTGCCCAACAGTCCCTTTCATTTAATGTGAAATTTTCTGAACCTAATTCTTTAAATATTTTCTAAGAAAAATCAAACACTGAAAAGTGGTAAGATTCGTTAAAATCTGACCCCTGCCCACTAAATATTTTGCTAAAAATTACTCGTTTATCCGTTTGACTTGAAAACATCGGAAAAATTCTTAACACATCAAAGGCTATCTACAGCAGAAATTTGATAGGAAAACTTCAGATACGCAGCAAGTTATAACGCAAAACCTATCACGTAAAATCTGAAACGAATCAATTTATTTATAATAGCAAACGACGTCCAAAAATCATGATTCCAGCGCCATTAGAAGCGTATTTAAAAATAGCACGTAATAGACCCAAGAAAATCAAATTCTCGTTAAGTTATGACCCGGTTACATCCGATTAAAGTCGGCTGTAACTGTCGAGGAGAATCTGTTTTCGTTACCCGATCATCCCAACCGAACAACTAATGCACCCAACGATCCATAATGATCATTTACAGCAGATTATCATCATCATACACTGGCTATACTATTAAATAGGTAAAAATTCAACCCACAACCCTTCAAGATCCATCCCCTACCTATCCATAGCAACTAGCTGAACTCAAAACTAATCTAATCAACACATAATTGAAACACTCATATAATCATCATAACTTCACATCATCATATGTATCAACACTGCAGAAACACAGCCGTGTACGAGAACCACAAACCGGAAACAATAATAAAAACATACTAACTGAGAGGAGATGAGAGGGAGAGAGAGTATCATTGAAAGAGAGTTGCAACGGTGGGGGGGGCTGCTACTGCCGTAACTCACCAAGGGAAGGAGTATGGTTTCTTTTAGGGTTGGATAGTTATGAGAACCATACTAACATTACGTACATAAATAAAAAAAGAAACAACTTGGGGCGGTTTTGAGGGGAGCCGTGGGTGTTTGGTGGTTATCCAAATATGAATTGATTTAATTAAATGGGGCTGCACTTAATAGATTAGAGGAAAGAGTGTGGGCTACCATTTTGGAATGCCTTTATTGTGTTTTTTACAACTAATATTATATATAATATCATGCTATGATTCGGGCCTCATAAGTTACGAGTTACGCGAGTGGGTGGGATCGACACGCGAAACATGTGTTTTGCTTTAAACAGTTCGAGTCGGTCTGATCACGATATGGATAAAATATAAGTATATGATTTGAGTAATGAAAGTGAAACAAATGGGTTTACCTCAAAGTTACGAGTTGTCACACAAAGTATAAAAGGGCTAGGAAGACACCTGAGGAGATAATTGTTACTACTACAGAGAATGTTGAGTCTGTTATTCCGCCATCACCACCACATACACAACAACCACCAATTATACCACCATTTCCCACAACACCACTACAACAACCACCACAACAACCACCAACATCACGACAACATGTTAGACCATCATCACAACCAGCTTCAACCCTAAAACAGCCAACACCTCAAGTACAACAGAGAACTCCACAAGCTGAACAAAGACTCCTAACTTTCCTCAATGTTGATTTCGGAGAAATTCCTTATTCTAACTTTGAAGGGGGTTTTGATGTTGATTTCTTTAATGACACTAAGATTCTAGAGTTAGAGAGTAGGATAGAGTTTCTTTAAGATCGAAAGAATTTGGAAGCAGTGTTATCAAGTTCTCTGACTGAGAATGAAAGATTGAGAGGGTTAGTCGCTGTATACGAAGCTGAACGAATTCGAAATGCTAAAAGGATGGATATGTTTTAGAAGATCTTATCTAAGAGTATGGGCATAGACTTTGAAGCTGAATCAGAATTAAGACTGAAGAGACTAAATAGAGAAGGCTGAATTAGCACGCAAAGCCGAAAAGGATGCTAAAGCCGCTGGTAAAGGCAAAGGAAAAATATAGGAAGTGTCTGTTATTGTGCTAAATGAGGTTGAATCGGAAGTAGTTGTTGAGATGAAAGCTAAGGTAGTTATGTCAATAGAGCCTAAGAAATAAGTTGAAATCTAGTCAATATATGTGGAATTCATGATTAATTAGTGACAATATGATAATTACTATTTAAATGCTCAGATTCATTAATATCATTCAACATTTACAATTCTGAGACAAACTAGACAGGGCTTCGCCATCACAATCCTTGGTAAACCACACACTTCTTTTTGCAACAAAACCATCTAACGCTTCTATTTCCTCTACTTTATCCCCACTATCATCCTTTCGCCACTTCCCTTTGGCGGTGCCGCATAGTCTTTGTCAGTGATAGCCCCAAATACAGGCTTGGAATTGGGGAAGGCTTTTAGGTGCAGATCCATCTTCTTTAATGTAGACACATCCATATGCTCAAGTTTAAGAATATCGTCTTTCTTCTTCTTTAGATTTCGATGTAGATGATCAAGCAGCATTTGCACAAATCTCGGGTACTGTAGAAACTTTTCACGTTGAATGTTCTGTACCATCTGCAAAAATATGAGTCTAGAGAAGTTGTACGACAGATTGAGAATAAGTGTCGTAATCATACACATCTGACAATCTATCAAGTCATCAAAGCCACCTTTTCTATGATTTAGGGCGTGAATAATGCAGTGAGCGATGTATCAGAAAGGAGCACTGAGATTTCCCTTCTTAAATGGTGCAGCGTTTATGAATCCAGCATAGCCCATCCTATAAAAGCACCCTTTGACCATATATTTTGGGCAACCAGTCGGGTCGTCTTCACTGTCATTAAACTCCAACACTGTCCTAATCAGATCTTCAGTGATCCGGAGTTCAATATCTTGGTTATCAATGTGTATTGCAAACAAGATGCCATTCTCTTCCTCACTATACCCGGCCGCATTCCAAAAATATTCATCATGAGATCGGTATGCTGTATGACGATATGTAAGGGCCTTTGTAATAGGCAGCCTACTCAGAAAATCTTAAACTTCTCTGTATCCTGCTATCTCTGGAATAGTTTCATCTAGTAGACAACAAATGTTGTGGAATGGTGAGAACGAAGACTTCTTGATCTGCAAACACAAACATTTCAAACACATAGAAAATTGTTCAAACATTTCAAATCTTATATACTCGTACGAGTCACCATTCGTATGAGTCAGATACTTAGACAAAGAATTAAGTTCTTAACAAAACCCACTCGTACGAGTCACTTTTCGTACGAGTTGAAGTTTATACTTAACATTTTTAAGGGTTTGAACAGACTTACTCGTACGAGTGGTGCCTCGTACGAGTCAAAGAGATTTAAGACATTTAAAGATATGCTCGTACGAACGATCACTCGTACGAGTAATAGTGATAATATGACATTTAAAAACTTGCTCGTACGAGTGACAATTCGTGCGAGTTGCGAATCGCACCAAATAATACCTTGTCAAACCGAACTTAAAACATGTAAATTTTAACAAATTGAATGTTATTTTAGAGGTTTAAAGGGCCGATTTGTATGAATTTAAGTTCAATTTTACGTTTTACCAGTCCAATTATCCTAAATCTACATTTTATGTCCTTTTGGTCCAATTTTGGCATTATAAAGGCTCAAAACAAGCATTAGTACGTTGCCCATCGTGAGTGGTGTGCCAATTAGCCTCCCCGAAGAATAAGATATGAAAAAAGATCAAGAATGTGTGTAGAAAGAAATGAATTACACAAGTATACTTTCAGTCACACAGTCAATAGTGTTACTCGTGCGAATGAGAAGCCCTTATATACTCTCTGGAGATCGTTCGTACGAGTTATGCCTCGCACAAATGAACCTTTATCACTCGTACGAGTCAGTATGTCACTCGTACGAGTCAGCTCCTTGTACTTTGATTTTCTTTTTAATTTTTTTGTGAAATTTTATCTGTTTTTATTACGCACTCAGTTAGTGAGTCCAAGTTAATTACCCTAGTTAACCAATTTGCCTACCAAGTCCAAGTTAATGACCTTGGTTGACCGTCGTTTGACTAAAAAAATTATTTTAAAATTTAAAGTTTCAACTTAATGAACTTTTTGACGTTTTAGAATATTTTATTTTCTGATTAGCTCTCACCCCATGATCTTCAGCTTTCCTCCAGCTATTGTCGCTTTGATTTGGACTAACGGTATTTTCATCATCGGTAGACTAAAATTTACGATAGATTGCTAAATATAAACTGAAAACTTTTTTTTTTTGGTATTTATCTGAAAATAAAGAACAAGTAAATAAAGATGTATTAGCATACATATTTTTTGTGAGTTTTGTGTTTAGAGGATCACATCAGATATTTAGACAAATAACTAGTACCATTGATCTTGGTAGTAACTTTAAGTTCTTAAACAAATTTAACTAGATTGCCAATATACTTATCCACTTAAACCTCTACACTTTCTCACTTGTTTCAAGATATGTTAGGTAACATTAAGCAACATGAAATAACTTTCGAATCCTGTGCCCTCTTTTACATTACCAAAAAAAAAAGAAATAACTTGGGTTTCTCATCTCAGAATATACTCCCGCATCGAGATTCCCATAATTTCATTTTACAGGTGAATATATCTAACTAATATCTGTAAATGGGACGAATTGCGAGACCTTGAGAGCTCAGGTTAGTATTTGCATACAGAGAAAGAGATGAAGGCTCGATGGTAGGTAGTCTTCCATTTAGGAATAATTTGAACTGAAGATGTCGTATCTTTTTATGACATATTCATTTTTTGTGCAGCTTTTGGAGGTGAATAATGCGTAAAGTATTATACAAGCTCTAGGTCATTGGCGATACAAAATCAGAAGAACTCGGATAATACCCCAAATAGCGATTAAATATAAAGACCTAGTATCACAGAATCTTGCATTCTCTCAAACGAAATTTCGGAGTACCAAGTCCATATATCCGAGAGATGTCGACCCACAAATCACTCAATTTTTCTTTTAGGTTTATATCTTGAAGAACAATTTACTAAACGAGTGAAGCCTATTGGCACATCATCAGTAAGATCTGCTTAATTACCCATTTAAACATTCCATATCTTTAGCATACTGTGATGTAATATGATTACCCCTTTTTCACAAAAACTCTTTTTATCCTTTTCAATGTTTTTGTATTTTCCACAACTTTTCTCCCCCTAAAACCAAAAATATGTTTTTGGTTTTTTTAGTTTTGAAGAAAAAATATTTACAGGAAAACATATGTCATACCGATGAGAATTACGTCAAGTCCTCGTCATCCTCAAATTCAACCTCATGTGTATCCACTGATGTCAGATTTCTTAAACCACTTAATTTTAAAAGATTTTTAAATCTTGAACGATCAAATGCTTTGGTGTAAAAATCTGCTTTTTGGTCATCATTGTGAATTTTTTCAATTCTAACCAACTTTTTCTCGTAACAATCACGGATAAAGTGGTGTGAATTTCAATATGTTTAGTGCGTGAGTGTTGAACATGATTTTTGGTGATATCAATAGCTGCCTTGTTATCTTCGTAAATTGGCGTATCAAGAAATTGTAGTCCGTAGTCTCTAAACCGCTGTTGTATCAAGAGTATCTGGGAACAACTGGTAGATGCTGAAACGTATTCAGCCTCACATGAAGAGAGAGCGACAGCAGTCTGTTTCTTGCATTGCCACGTTACCAAACGAGTTCTGAAGAACTGGCAACCAGCCATAGTACATTTGGCATTAAGCTAGCGGCAGCGGAAATCAGAATCCGAGTAACCCGCAAGTTTGAAGTCGTCATGACAAGGATACCACAAGCCGGTGCTTGGACATCCTTTTAAGTATCGCATGATTCGTTGCTAACAAGTGTGAATCTCGTTGGATACATGATATAGGTCTCGAAGCTGTGAGATACATCAAGGATCCATCATGGAGTGATATAATGTTTCATCGACTTTGACTCCATGAACGTCTAGACAAATGCCGTGGTTTGGGGCTAATGGAGTTGATGTTGGTGTAGTTCCTAATATATCAAATTTCTCTAACACGTCATGAACATACTTCGTCTGATGAATGAAGATATCATCAGGCAATTGCTCAACCTGAAGTCCTAAGAAGAACTTCATCTCCCCCATAGCATTCATTTCGAATATCTTTTTCATGACTTTTCCAAGTCTTTGCGAAGCTTATCCTTTGTCGATCCAAAGATGATATCATCCACATAGATTTGTACCAAACTCAGATGTCCATCTACTTCCTTTGTGAACAGGGTACAGTCTACAATTCCTCTAAGAAAGCCGTTGTCTAGAAGATGTCTTGAAAGAGTTTCATACCAAGCTCTCAGGGCTTGGTGTAGACCATATAACGCCTTGTTCAGAAGGTAGACTATATCCTTGTGTATTGGATCGACAAACCCCGGTGGTTGGCCGACATACACCTCCTCTTTAACTTTGCCGTAATGGAAAGCAGATTTGATATCCAATTGATACACCTTGAATACTTTCCAAGAAGCAAAGGCCAAGAATATGCGAATAGCTTCAAGACGAGCTACAGGGGCGTCGATTCATTGTCGTCTATCCCTTCTTGCTGGTGAAAGCCCTGGACCACGAGCTGAGCTTTGTTTTTGACCCATCGAGTATTTATCTTTTTATGATGATCCGCTAGGTCAACAAGCTTCGTGTAGGTCCACTTGGAGGTTCAAGATAACCTACTTCTTTGTTGTTTAACACACACACGAGTGCATAATCCAAGTGTATATGCAAACTAAAGCAAGAGCACAACCAATATAATAAGAGATATATCTTCAAATGTTCACTATATTGATTTGTAGAGAGACCAGTACATAAACTCTTAAATAAACTGCTTATCTCTCTATACACCCTCAGTGTTCTCTCTCTATGCTCACCTAGTGTCACTTAGTGTCTCTTGTGTCTCATGTGTCACTTTAAACTGAGAAGTGCATGTCTGTATATATAGTACCAACACCCAGCAACAGTACAAAGAAGGTTACTAGTCGTACGAAGCACTACAAAGCCCTCGAAGAACATACATGGGAGAGTTGCTCGTACGAACAACCTGTTGGCTCGTACGAACAAATAACTCGCTCATACGAACAAGTAATTCCCTCATATGAACAAGCAAATGTTCTTGAATTGTCACTCGTACAAAACAAGCAAAGGTTACTCGCACGAACAAGAAATGGCTCGTACGAGCAAGCAACTTACTCGTACGAAGTACCGTTCACTCACACGAATAAGTGTTCTTCGGAGAACTTGCTATTAGTTGTGCTGTACACAAGACTTAACAGTATGCACACATGCAACTGTTTTACAACACAGACCAACTAGACGTCTGTCACACCCTCAATTTCCACTTACGGAGTTTTACCGCGAGACGTGTGAACAAGCCAGAATCTAAGACACTAGTACGTCGAACGACTCTATATGATTTGATAATACGTTTTCCAAAATCATTTTGTTGTAAATTTTAGATTACCAATATTTAGCATGAGTATCAGTTTTAAATTTGAGCGGAAGCATAAATAAGTAATGATGCGGGCGCCAACACAAACGCCAAAACAAATGAAAAATCCCAAAACAATATTAATAAATGAGACTCGATAAAGATGTCTTGTTCAATGCATGTGCGTGCACCTAGAGCTCCTAACGTCCTGAGAAACATGTAAAGAAACAAGTGTCAACATTAAAGATGAGTGAGTTCACAGGTTTTCATAAATTCGTTGTTCGGTTTTAGTTTGTTACTCCGTTATCCCCAACCCGGGATAACATATCAGTTCCATTATTCCAACCCGGAATAATAAGTTGTTGTTTCCAATATTCCCAAACCGGAATATTAAGTTGTTGTTTCCATTATCCCCAACCCGGGATAATAAGTTGATGTTCCAATATTCCAAACCCGGAATATTAAGTTGTTCCGTAATTAAGTTCAATATTAATGTATATAGGTAGCTAGCCTAAAGTCATGTCACTAAGTGTTCGCGATCGAAGCTGACAGTTGTGCCTCCGTTTTGCCAGGTCTATCACATGACCATGGCGATGTTAGGCCAATCATACACCCGTTGACCATACCCGGTCGGCTAGCGCGACTAGCTCGGATGGGGCTCGTCAGACCCAGTAGTACTACTTATAATTCCCCCGCTACTTAACCCAAATACTAACGATCCGAGGAGATTGTCGAGGACTTAAGTGATAAAGCTGCATAGTGACCATAACATTACATTAACATTAACTTAGTTACCGTATCGTTATGTGACGTTACATTCGTATAACGTAAAGAGTTTGAGTTTGAGAGTGTATACATGTTTCTCCCCCTGTTGTTTAAAAACCGTATAAAGTTAGGGGCCGTGAACTCACCTTTATTAGCTCGGTTAGTGTGGCAAAGATGTTATAAGAGATGGGACCGCTAGTTGCGTCCTAACAAACCAATTAATTCCACGTCAGTGTGTAATCACACCAATACAAATTCCACACGCAATTTACTCACAAAGTGATACACACCAACAACATATCTAACACTCAAACATGCAATGCAAGTCTTCTCATATAATCATAGAAATCAAACAACTTATCATGAACACATTCCAAATCCATGCCACACTTTAATGCATAAAATCACAAGTTAACAACTTTCTGCTAAACACTCAGTTATTTAGCTGTTTTCTAGGATTTTTATAAAATAGTTCCGGCATTCTAAAAATTCCCATATTTTTACAGTAGGTGACATTTATACCATAGAAATTTATATAATTTTTCCAAGTCCTAAATCTTTACCAATTAACCATAATTATCAATCCACTAAGCTGCAGTCAGATTTACTGCTTTCTGACTGCAGTCCACGGAAGAATTTATTTAAAAATCACTGATCGTCCGATTAACGAAATTCCAATTGGAGTTGCCCGGAAATTTCTATACCTAGTTTCTGTACAAAAATCATGACTCAACTCCCTACTGATTTTAAAATCTAGCTTGATAAACAACCAACAAAATTCCAGAATTTTAACAGCTTTACCTACTGAACTTGTTTAGCCCTTTAAAAATATCAAACGATTTCAGAAAATTATGAATCCAGCGCCATTAGATTCCTTATTCAAATCTCTACGTTCTAGACATCAGAAAATCCGTTTTTCGACAACTAACGACCAAGTTACAGCCAGATGAAATCGGCTGCAACTTTCATTCAGCTTCCTGTTTCAGCATGTTATTATTATAAGCTCGTGTAATCCCGTTCATGCGATTAATCTAAGCGATCTAGCTCTGATTTCTAGTCCTAGATTAATACTAATAACCTATCCATGCAACCCTACTCAATAACTTCTAGTTATTATAACAAAACACACTTGCAACCTCATAAGATCCGCAAACAAGTATACATGCATATCAACAATGTTTAATTAAGCCGATTACATCTAATACATCTAATATCCGAAAACAATCATGCGTATATATATACAGTCAGTTCAGCAGGTTATTTGTAAGCACATATAGTCCGAAAACAAACTGATCAATTCGTTCAAGCAGATATATATATATACATCCGAAACAACAACAAAATCAACACACATAATTCAGAACTTTCAAGTCCCTACATACTTGCAGACAACCTACATATGCATATGCTCGTATTAAACTTACTGCCAGTTAATTTCCCATGCATCCATTCACACCCATAATACACCCATATCACTACATATTTATCGAATCAACAAGTAACGCT
This sequence comes from Scalesia atractyloides, assembly GCA_947069175.1. Classification (NCBI taxonomy): domain Eukaryota; kingdom Viridiplantae; phylum Streptophyta; class Magnoliopsida; order Asterales; family Asteraceae; genus Scalesia; species Scalesia atractyloides. Next base: position 49,761,811 of record CAMTDV010000020.1, read on the forward strand.
ATCACAGAAGAACCTCACAGCCATATATACGAACAATTTAAATCAAGAATTTTGGAAAACAAGACTGTGGTTAACGTGTTACCGAGAGCTAGAGAGGGTATGAGCCGATTAAACTTAAACTAAAGTCGTGGAAGAGTCCTCTTGGAGATCTTGCTTGCGTCGGCAGGAAGAGAGGAGGGAAGAAGAGGGCAGGCGATATGGAGTGTAGGGCTGTTTGCGATCGGAGATAGAGCCACCGACGGCTGTGTTTTCTTTAGGGTTTTGTGTTCATGTGGATGAGTGCATGGGTTTTTATTTATAGGCGCAAGATGCTAAGGTCACGGTTCGGATAAGCATTATGTCCGAGGGACTAGGGTGGGTTAGTTTGGGTTGATCATGTGGCCGATTAGTTTGAGTTGGATTGGGTTTGGTTTTAAACAAAATAAGTTTGCGGTCTTGGTTTTGATATCGACCGAGAATGATTTGAGTTGTTCACAAAGAGTTTGCAGCTTGATCTTGTAGCCGAGATAGGTTTGGGTTTAAGGTTTGATCTCGGTTTGTGTTTGCGATTTCGGTTCCGTTCGTATACATATTTATTATACATACATATATAACTAAAAATCCACACAACACACAACACGTATTTAATTCATGCATACTTAGTATATATATTATTCGACAAATATCACGTGTAAGTTATCCGAAAAACCCGGGATATCACATTATCCCCATGTTGAAAGAATTTTCGTCCCGAAAATTGAGTAAACGCAGTTTTAGCATGTAACGTACATGTTTAGAGTGCCACGCACAAAGAGTTAGTTCGTTTATAATGGTACGCAACGTTACAAGCAATTCCCAAGTGTCATACACAAAGATTTCCAAGTGTCATGCACAAGAATTTAGTCAATAATAGTACACGAAAGTATGAGAAATTTCCAGGTTGTCACATCATCCCCTTGTTGAAAGAATTTTCGTCCCGAAAATTTAGGTACTGCCATCGTTAGTTTGCTGCTCAGCTGCGAAGAGGTGTGGGTATTTGCTTTTCATTTGGTCCTCTCTTTCCCACGTGAACTCCGGTCCACGCTTAGAGTCCCAACGAACTTTAACGATTGGAATCTTGCTGTGCCTCCGAGTCTTGATCTCACGATCCATGATCTCGATAGGCTTTTCCACGAAGTGTAGTTGTTCATCCACTTGGATCTCATCCAATGGAATAACTAAAGTTTCATCTGATAGACACTTCTTCAGATTCGACACGTGAAATACGTTGTGAACTCCACTGAGTTCGGTCGGAAGGTCTAATTGGTAAGCTACAGGTCCGATTCGTTTCAAGATTTCAAACGGGCCTACGTACCGTGGGTTAAGTTTGCCCCGTTTTCCAAAGCGGATTACACCCTTCCAGGGTGACACCTTTAGTAGGACGCGGTCGCCTACTTGAAATTCGAGCGGTTTGCGTCATTGATTAGCGTAGCTTTTCTGTCGATCTCGTGCCGCCGCCATGCGGTTTCTGATTTGTACAATCTTTTCAGTGGCCTCAAGTATTAACTCAGGGCCTGTGAGTTGACTGTCACCGACTTCTACCCAGCAGACCGGTGATCTACATTTACGACCGTATAATGCCTCAAACGGTGCTGCCGAAATACTCGTGTGATAGCTGTTGTTATATGAGAATTCCACTAGAGGTAGGTGAATTTCCCAATTATTTCGAAGTCCACTACGCATGCCCTAATCATGTCTTCCAAGGTTTGTATGGTCCTTTCGCTTTGACCATCAGTCTGAGGGTGATAAGCTGTGCTCATATCCAAGCGTGTTCCCAACGCTTTCTGGAGTGACTGCCAGAAGTTTGACGTGAAGCAGCATCTCTATCTGAGATGATGGACGTTGGCACTCCGTGCCGAGAAACTACTTCCTTAATGTAGATGCGAGTCAACTTCTCCATCTTATCCGTTTCTTTGATAGCTAGGAAGTGTGCGGACTTAGTTAAACGATCCATAATCACCCAGATGGTATCGCAACCACCCAAGGTTCGCGGTAGTTTAGTGATGAAATCCATTGAGATCTGATCCCACTTCCACACTGGGATCTCTGGTTGTTGGAGTAGCCCCGATGGCTTTTGATACTCCACCTTGAATTTTGCACAAGTCAAACATTTACTCACGTAGGTGGCTATATCGGCTTTCATGTTAGGCCACCAATACGCAACTTTAAGGTCCTGATACATCTTATCCGAACCCGGATGGATAGAGTATCGAGATTTGTGAGCTTCATCCATGACTAGCTCTCTGAGGTTTCCGTAGAGAAGTACCCATATGCGATTCATGAAATACCAGGCTCCATTTGGCTTTACCTCCCAATCGCGTTCCATTTTTCCCACTGATTCGGCTTTGATGTTTTCCTCCTTAACTGCTTCTAACTGGGCGTCGCGTATTCGTTCGGGTAGCCCTGAATGAATAGTGAGTTGTAGTGCTCGTACGCGACGAGGTTTCAAGTGTTCCTTCCTGCTGAGGGCATCAGCTACCACGTTAGCTTTACCCGGGTGATACCGAATGGCACACTCATAATCGTTCAAGAGTTCGACCCAGCGACGCTGTCGCATGTTCAACTCCTTCTGATCAAAGATGTGCTGGAGGCTTTTGTGGTCAGTGAAGATTGTGCACTTCGTTCCATAAAGGTAGTGTCTCCAAATCTTAAGTGCAAACACTACTGCTCCCAATTCTAGGTCATGCGTCGTGTAGTTCTTCTCGTGAACTTTCAGCTGTCGCGACGCATATGCGATGACCTTATCGCGTTGCATGAGTACGCATCCCAATCCCTGAATGGAAGCATCACAATACACTACAAAGTCATTGTCCCTTCCGGCAAGGACAGAATGGGTGCACTGCAGAGTTTCTGCTTCAGCAATTGAAATGCTGCTTCTTGTTTTTCTCCCCAAGCATACTTGATGCCTTTCTGGGTGAGGGTAGTGAGCGGTTGTGCAATCTTTGAAAACCCCTCGATGAAGCGTCTGTAGTAACCAGCCAATCCTAAGAATTGGCGGATTTCCGTCGGTGTCTTAGGTGCTTCCCAGTTTTTAATGGCTTCAATCTTGGCAGGGTCTACGTGGATACCCTTTTCATTCACGACGTGCCCGAGAAACTGAACTTCCCGGATCCAGAAATCACACTTCGAGAGCTTGGCATATAGCTTTTCCTGTTGAAGTAATCCTAGCAGTAATCGTAGATGCTCAGCATGTTCTTCTTTACTTTTGGAGTAGATGAGTATGTCATCGAAGAACACGATGACAAATTTGTCGAGGTATGGCTTACACACACGGTTCATGAGGTCCATGAATACCGCAGGTGCGTTAGTGAGACCGAATGGCATGACCAAGAACTCGTAACGGCCATACCGAGTGCGAAATGCTGTCTTAGCGATATCCTCCTCTCTGACGCGTAACTGATGATAACCAGACCGTAAATCAATCTTAGAGTAGTAACTTGACCTTGCAGTTGGTCGAATAGATCGTCGATGCGAGGTAGCGGGTATCGGTTCTTGACTGTAACCTTGTTGAGTTCCCTATAGTCGATGCACATGCGGAAAGTCCCGTCCTTTTTCTTGACAAAGAGGACTGGAGCTCCCCATGGCGAAACGCTTGGTCGGATAAATCCTTTTTCTAGCAGCTCTTGAAGTTGGGTAGACAGCTCCTGCAGCTCGGCTGGAGCTAGGCGGTATGGAGCCTTGGCGATGGGAGTTGCATTGCTTGCCAATTCGATTTCAAACTCCAATTGTCGATGTGGTGGAAGACCAGGTAGTTCTTCTGGGAATACATCGGAAAAATCACGGACGACAGGGATGTCTTCTATACGTTTCTCGTCCTTAGGCTGTTCGGTAATTAGCACGAGTAAAGCGAAAGAATTCTTTCTCCGAAGATACTTCTGAGCTTGCATAAATGAGATAATGATGGTGACGGCGCTTGCCTTGTCGCCTTGTACCGTCAGGATTTGGTCGTTCGTGAGTGGAATACGGATAGACTTTTCGAAGCAGAGAACTTCAGCCTGGACGTCGGATAGCCAGTCCATTCCGACTACCACGTCAAAACTACCCAGGGTAGTTGTCATCAGATCAATGGTAAAAGTGTGGCCCGCGAGTTTGAGTTGACAGCCGGATACGATTTGGGTCACATTTACAGATTTACCATTGGCTAATTCTATCACATAAGGGGTCTCTAGTGGTTTAAGCGTGAGATTTAGGTTCTTCCTAAAAGACTCAGATATAAAGCTCCTATCCGCACCCGTATCAAAAAGCACAGAAGCAAAATGTTCATTAAGGAGAAACTTACCGGTGACCACGTTCGCGTCGTTTCTGGCCTCCCCGCGGCCCAATGTAAATGCACGACCCTTGGCACCTCCTGTGCCACCGTTCCCATTATTGTTGTTGTTATTATTGTTGTGGTTGTTTCCACCATTATTGTTGTTGTTGCGCAACTGTGGGCAGTCTTTTCTGAAATGAGCGGTGCTACCACACTGATAGCATCCCCGTTTATACCCTGCTGCTGACCTTGAGGCTGATTCTGATTTTGTCGGGACATGATTTCCCCACGACAATCCTTTGCCGCATGTCCCATCTTGCCACATCTTTGGCAGCGAATTCCGGCACAAGGGCCGTTATGATGGAGATTACAGCGGTTGCACTGCGGCTTTCGACCTACATAACCGCCTGCATTCTGGTTGTTGTTGTTGTAGTTGTTGTTGTAGTTGTTGTTGGAACGATTTTGATGACCCGGTGGCTGTGGTAGTGATTGAACCGTTTCTGGTTCCCTTGCTGCGGATGTGATGACGAAGACTGTCGAACAGTGGAGTCTTCAAATTTTCTTTTGTTATCTGGGGCGACTTCGGTGGTACCCCGTGCTGGCAGTTTCTTCTGTTCCACCGCTTTATCGGGGAGTTTGTGAGCCAATCGGATAGCTTGATGTTCTGTTACAGGGTTACTAGACATCACCATACCCTGAATTTCCGGAACCAGACCCCCGAGATAGAACTCGAGTCTTTTCTCCACCGTGTTTGCCAAATCAGGACACAGAAATACCAAGTCATGATGTTTTGCAGTGTAAGCTTCAATTTCCGATCCCACCATCTTGTGGTTCCACAAAGCTTGCTCTAACTGTTGCACTCTGTCTCGTGGACAGTACTCCTCTTTAATCAGGGCCTTGAACTCAGTCCATGCCATTGCATTTGCAGCTAACAGTCCACGTGTTTGGACTTGGGCATTGCACCATGTCAGTGCCCCCTCTTCCAGTGTTGAGGCGGCGTATTTGACCTTGTTGGCCTCTAAGCAGTGCACATTCAAAAACAGATCCGACTTTCGACCAGGACCAATCCATTGGGTCCTTCCGCCCCCGAGAACTTGCTTGGTTTTGCATCAAGGAACATCTTATAGGGGTTAAAGCCCCCTCCTGCTGACAGAGAACAGGAAGTCAGCAAGGAATTGCACTAACCTCACTATTAGATTTTCACGCGAAAACTTAATAATGGTTACCTGCCGGCTGGTTCTGCACACCCGCTAATGCTGCGTTCACATGTTCCTGGATCATGGCAGCTAGCTCTTCGGGCGTCAAGTTAAGGTTTCCACGTCTTCCAGTCGCCATTTAGATCTTCGAAACACAACATAAACACACTCCGATAAGTCTATATATCAATAGAGTTATCCTACTTCGTACTTTAATAATTATTAAGTTATGTCAACTCAATATGTCAAATAGTCAAAGAAATACTTGATTAACTGAAATCTCAACGTCTTACAAAAGTGCAAATCAAACATACGAATTCACTATAAAGTCTCAAGTTTAAATACAAGTGGAAAATAATAAACTGAAGGAAAACAAATAATATAAACGAGACGTGTCAGTCGTCTACGCCTCCATCCCCTAAGTCACTGTCGTTGCCGTCATCCTGTGCGGCATTTCCAGCTTCCTCAGCTGGGTCCTCCTCCGGATCCTCTTCAGGATCCTCCTCTGGATCCTCTTCTGGATCCTCCTCTACCGGCACTGGAGGGGCAGGTGCTGGTTCAAGTGCTTGGTTTTGCAGTTCCTGAATGTTCCAACTGTTTTCCAGGACTCTGTCCTCAAGCCAGTCAGCTCTTATCTGCTCCGCACGCAGATCTCTAGCTATGGTGTTACGAGCTATCTTGCTCGTACGATGCTCTTCCTCGAGCGAGTCGGTCTTTCCTGTAAGGTGTCGGATCATCCATCCTTGTGCTAAGATGGTTTCCTGCATTCTTTCTAACTGTTTTTGTTGTGTATGAACCAGGATTCTAAGCATGTCAAGTCCTATTTCTACAGGATTAACCGGTTCAACCGGTACAGCAATAGTTGGGCGTAACGACGATTCCTCCCCCAGAGCGAGCCTTTTCCTCGCTGCTGAGCGTGTCTCCACGCCATAAGGTGGTATGGGTTCCACCATTGGTGCCTTTCCTGGTGCCCTTGGTGGTGTAAGTCTGTCGGACGATGATGACGATGAGGATGATGACATTGCCTGTTAGGTCGTGTAGTTAGTTACGAGTTGTATTCATTTCTTACTATGAAGGTATAACCTACCAAACACGTTTGTAGCGTATTGCATAACAAGATATAATAATTCGGTGCCAAACTAAGTCTAGTGTCGTGATATCAGCTATAGTTTAGGTCTACTTCTAATGCAAACCTGGTTCTCTATAGCTAGTGGCTCTGATACCAATCTGTCACACCCTCAATTTCCACTTACGGAGTTTTACCGCGAGACGTGTGAACAAGCCAGAATCTAAGACACTAGTACGTCGAACGACTCTATATGATTTGATAATACGTTTTCCAAAATCATTTTGTTGTAAATTTTAGATTACCAATATTTAGCATGAGTATCAGTTTTAAATTTGAGCGGAAGCATAAATAAGTAATGATGCGGGCGCCAACACAAACGCCAAAACAAATGAAAAATCCCAAAACAATATTAATAAATGAGACTCGATAAAGATGTCTTGTTCAATGCATGTGCGTGCACCTAGAGCTCCTAGCGTCCTGAGAAACATGTAAAGAAACAAGTGTCAACATTAAAGATGAGTGAGTTCACAGGTTTTCATAAATTCGTTGTTCGGTTTTAGTTTGTTACTCCGTTATCCCCAACCCGGGATAACATATCAGTTCCATTATTCCAACCCGGAATAATAAGTTGTTGTTTCCAATATTCCCAAACCGGAATATTAAGTTGTTGTTTCCATTATCCCCAACCCGGGATAATAAGTTGATGTTCCAATATTCCAAACCCGGAATATTAAGTTGTTCCGTAATTAAGTTCAATATTAATGTATATAGGTAGCTAGCCTAAAGTCATGTCACTAAGTGTTCGCGATCGAAGCTGACAGTTGTGCCTCCGTTTTGCCAGGTCTATCACATGACCATGGCGATGTTAGGCCAATCATACACCCGTTGACCATACCCGGTCGGCTAGCGCGACTAGCTCGGATGGGGCTCGTCAGACCCAGTAGTACTACTTATAATTCCCCCGCTACTTAACCCAAATACTAACGATCCGAGGAGATTGTCGAGGACTTAAGTGATAAAGCTGCATAGTGACCATAACATTACATTAACATTAACTTAGTTACCGTATCGTTATGTGACGTTACATTCGTATAACGTAAAGAGTTTGAGTTTGAGAGTGTATACATGTTTCTCCCCCTGTTGTTTAAAAACCGTATAAAGTTAGGGGCCGTGAACTCACCTTTATTAGCTCGGTTAGTGTGGCAAAGATGTTATAAGAGATGGGACCGCTAGTGGCGTCCTAACAAACCAATTAATTCCACGTCAGTGTGTAATCACACCAATACAAATTCCACACGCAATTTACTCACAAAGTGATACACACCAACAACATATCTAACACTCAAACATGCAATGCAAGTCTTCTCATATAATCATAGAAATCAAACAACTTATCATGAACACATTCCAAATCCATGCCACACTTTAATGCATAAAATCACAAGTTAACAACTTTCTACTAAACACTCAGTTATTCAGCTGTTTTCTAGGATTTTTATAAAATAGTTCCGGCATTCTAAAAATTCCCATATTTTTACAGTAGGTGACATTTATACCATAGAAATTTATATAATTTTTCCAAGTCCTAAATCTTTACCAATTAACCATAATTATCAATCCACTAAGCTGCAGTCAGATTTACTGCTTTCTGACTGCAGTCCACGAAAGATTTTATTTAAAAATCACTGATCGTCCGATTAACGAAATTCCAATTGGAGTTGCCCGGAAATTTCTATACCTAGTTGCTGTACAAAAATCATGACTCAACTCCCTACTGATTTTAAAATCTAGCTTGATAAACAACCAACAAAATTCCAGAATTTTAACAGCTTTACCTACTGAACTTGTTTAGCCCTTTAAAAATATCAAACGATTTCAGAAAATTATGAATCCAGCGCCATTAGATTCCTTATTCAAATCTCTACGTTCTAGACATCAGAAAATCCGTTTTTCGACAACTAACGACCAAGTTACAGCCAGATGAAATCGGCTGCAACTTTCATTCAGCTTCCTGTTTCAGCATGTTATTATTATAAGCTCGTGTAATCCCGTTCATGCGATTAACCTAAGCGATCTAGCTCTGATTTCTAGTCCTAGATTAATACTAATAACCTATCCATGCAACCCTACTCAATAACTTCTAGTTATTATAACAAAACACACTTGCAACCTCATAAGATCCGCAAACAAGTATACATGCATATCAACAATGTTTAATTCAGCCGATTACATCTAATACATCTAATATCCGAAAACAATCATGCGTATATATATACAGTCAGTTCAGCAGGTTATTTGTAAGCACATATAGTCCGAAAACAAACTGATCAATTCGTTCAAGCAGATATATATATATATACATCCGAAACAACAACAAAATCAACACACATAATTCAGAACTTTCAAGTCCCTACATACTTGCAGACAACCTACATATGCATATGCTCGTATTAAACTTACTGCCAGTTAATTTCCCATGCATCCATTCACACCCATAATACACCCATATCACTACATATTTATCGAATCAACAAGTAATGCTATCACAGAAGAACCTCACAGCCATATATACGAACAATTTAAATCAAGAATTTTGGAAAACAAGACTGTGGTTAACGTGTTACCGAGAGCTAGAGAGGGTATGAGCCGATTAAACTTGAACTAAAGTCGTGGAAGAGTCCGCTTGGAGATCTTGCTTGCGTCGGCAGGAAGAGAGGAGGGAAGAAGAGGGCAGGCGATATGGAGTGTAGGGCTGTTTGCGATCGGAGATAGAGCCAACGACGGCTGTGTTTTCTTTAGGGTTTTGTGTTCATGTGGATGAGTGCATGGGTTTTTATTTATAGGCGCAAGATGCTAAGGTCACGGTTCGGATAAGCATTATGGCCGAGGGACTAGGGTGGGTTAGTTTGGTTGATCATGTGGCCGATTAGTTTGAGTTGGATTGGGTTTGGTTTTAAACAAAATAAGTTTGCGGTCTTGGGTTTGATATCGACCGAGAATGATTTGAGTTGTTCACAAAGAGTTTGCAGCTTGATCTTGTAGCCGAGATAGGTTTGGGTTTAAGGTTTGATCTCGGTTTGTGTTTGCGATTTCGGTTCCGTTCGTATACATATTTATTATACATACATATATAACTAAAAATCCACACAACACACAACACGTATTTAATTCATGCATACTTAGTATATATATTATTCGACAAATATCACGTGTAAGTTATCCGAAAAAACCCGGGATATCACAACGTCGTACTAAATCAAGATAGGAGGATATCTTGATTTGGTCGACAAGACCCAACTTTTACAGACACAACAAAAAAAGACCGTACAATTACTGATGTAGCTAAAAACAAGCAACAGACAAAAAAGTTATAAACAAACTCCCCCTTGGATGGTGCTTGGTCTTCGGTCTTCATTTCTAATGGCCTGCTTCAGACTAAGAGCTTCCAGCGTGAATACCGAACTGAGTCGAACCGAACAGAACCGAATTGAGTCGCATCCACACAAATATGCATCAACAAACTCCCCCTTGGATGCTACTTGTGATGGTTCGTTCTTCACGCTATCGAATCTTCATATGTCTTCACGTGTCATAGTCAGGAGGTGCATCAGCAAACTCCCCTTGAATGTATCTTGTGGTGTTGATAAGGGGTCAGTCATGAAGTGATCTTCTTGATTCACGGCTTGCATTCATGTTGTGTCTTTTCTCCCATAACCTTTCCAAACTCGTTCTCTTCGCCTTTAGCTTGCTTGGATGCCATATCTATACACACAACATAGATAAACGCGTAATGAGAATAACTGCTAGGGATTTGATAAATCTTAGAGAATTTTCATTTGAAAATTTCATAAAGGATAGATTTTAAGCAAAATTAGCAAATGACACACAATGAGACCAAACCTCATTCAATTACAAACTGACAATACTTTAAGAGTTTTTAAGATTGTTCAATTTTAATCCATTAACCTTTAAAGTTTATCAAATTTGACCATTAATGAAGATGCAATTGTTTTCCGGCTTATAATCAGGATATTAGACAGGATAGACTCGAGTTCCAACATCAGTCAATCAAAAATAAAATAGAAGCAAAATCATTTTGGCTTTTATAAAATTTATATTAAAACTCACCTAAATTTTTTTGACATTTTTCAATTTTTAAATGTATGGACGAAAGAAAAAAAAAAATAAATATTTACAGATATTCTTTCTGCGAATTTCGAGGGTAAGAGAATCATATTAGTATACGGTCATGCTAAAACACACTTGTTGTTCAATTAAATGCTGACTAAACGTTAAGGTCCATTAATAATAACTACACCAGATGGTCAGCATTTTTCACAGGTATCAATGACTACCCCAAAATCTTCATCCCTTTGTGACCGTATCATCAAATATATACGCTGAAGCTCTAGACGGTGTTCCTGAACAGCACGAATTAGACGTTAAAATCTCGAAAAAATTTGTAATCACCAATTTTTTTTTGGTCACCACTTCGTACGAGGTGCGCTTCGTACGAGTGGTGCTTCGTGCGAGTGACCAATTGTCACTCGTACGAGTGAGAGTCTTACTCGTACGGACGGAACTGGTTACGTTTTTCGATCCAGAATCTTCATTTCTTCAAATTTCAACATGATTTTTGCACAGATCTGGTCGAAAATCAGTTTCTAATAATCCGATGGTTTCAATTTTACATTATGTCCGCGGATTGTCTGATTATTTGATGTTTTATGTCCAAAACCCTCATGAGCGTAGGTGATTCATCAACTGTTAGATTGAATGAATCTGTACAGTAGCTTTTCATTTCATTCATTCATACCGAAAGAGTATACATCTTGACTAACTGGCGGAGTTCCTTGAGAGAATCCGCCAGCGTTTCCCCTCAAGGAACTTCCAAAACTTACAAACAATGAACACACAACACCTATTCATTCGTACGAGTGGATGTTATCACTCGTACGAGTAACAAAGTCATTCATAGGAGTCACACTGTCACTCGTACGAGGCACATGTCAATCGTACAAGCCAGTACTCGTTCGTACATGGATCGTGTGTTCGTAGCTAATCTATACAATATTCAATACACACTCTTTCTAGCCTATTCGTACAGTGACGGCCATAAAGTGAATCAACACTTCCAGACACCAAGTTTCTAGAATTGAAGCAACTCTTCCACGTGTCTTTCCAGTTTCCTGGTTCAACCTACGAAACGAAACAACTGTAAGAAAGTCTGCTTTGCAACGGAGCAACACTTGTATAAAAAAGCAACTTAGATCCTTGTTTATCTGATTGCGAGTTCTCACTCCGGTTTGTAAGCTGGCAATGATATTCTCCGACGGATGGTAAGATAGTGTCCTTGGCATTACTTCACTCGGAACATCTACTTGACTCTGCAAATTCCTGACAACTTCATCAGCAACTGGTGTAGAAGATGTAGCTTCATTTTTGACATTGGATTGAACAGCGTGGAATTGAGAAAGCTTTCAATACACTCAGATCCTTGTAGAGTTCAAGATCAGAGTCGGCATTAATCGGTTGATGGGCAGATGATTCAGCAATGTTCAAGATTGGTACAGAGACTGATTCTTGTAGAGTATTGCTTGGACCTACATCAGAAGTGTTAAGAGATAGGAAGTGATGGGGAAATCACTAACAGTCTAGAAACTTGCTCTAGGTTGGAGATTTGATGTTGTTGAAAAAGCATAAAAAGTTTTTTTTCTGATGGTACTTCAGGTAGGTTAAATAAATTCCACAATCCTCCGTAGTTGAACAACCATGGATCTCCAGGTTTCTACGTTGGCGTAGTATATCGTTGACAACCAACATGCTGTGCTAGAATGACCTGGTTAAGACTCAGCAAAAAGACTCACTTTTGTGGACTAGCATAACTGACGAAAAATCCTTCCAAGTATTTGGCTCCAAATTTACCGTCCGGGTCCAGAACAGTGCACGGCGATCCAAAAGGCTCCAAAAACGCGAGGTTCGACTTTCGATGATTTAGCAGCTCAAAACAGGTCTTCTTGTGAGGCTTGACTGTCAACACACGGTTGAGGGTGTAACAGCAGATGCGACTGCTTCGCTCCAGAAACTTATTGGAAGTTTTGAATCAGCGAGCATTGTTTTGGCAGTCTTGATCAGTGTGCGATTCTTACGTTCAGCTACTCCATTTTGTTGAGGAGTATATGGAGAGCTGAATTCGTGAAGAATCCCTTTTCATTGCAGGATTTGAGCATCCTCTTGTTCTTGAACTCAGTACCATTGTCACTGCGGATTCTCTTGATAGGCAAGTGATACAGGTTTTCAAGTTTCCTAAAGAGAATCATAAACCTTGCAAACTTTTCATCTTTACTCTCCAGAAAGAAAAACCATGAGAATCTTGAAAAATCATTTGTCATGACCAGTCAATATAGATCTCCAGAAATGCTTTTCACGTTTACTGGCCCAAAAAGATCCATATGAAGCCTTTCTAGTGATAGCTTTATAGAATTAAGAAATTTTCTTGGGTGTGATTTCTTGTGTTGTTTTCTCTTCTTACAGCTCAGACAATCATCAAATAAATGAAAATTCTTCAGATTAACACCCTCCACTAGGTCATTATGCACCAAATAATTCCTTTTTCGCAGGTGAATGTGCCCCATCTTCCGATGCCATAGCATTGACTCCTTCTCAATGACTTTAGAAACGAAGCATTGAACCTTCTTAGACGTTGTGGATGTGATGCTCATGTCTAGGACATAAAGATCATTTTCTCGTTGAGCGCGCATGAGGATCCACTCCTCAGGAATTTTGAATCCTAGCTTGAGAATTAAGCATTCTTTGTCATTGAAGTGTGTTGTGAATTTTTTGTCACAGATTTGTGAAATGCTCAGAAGATTGTTCTCCAGCTCAGCAATGTAGTTCACTTTGTCGAAAGAAACCACTCCATTCGTAAGAATACCTTCTCCCACAATTCTACCGCCTTGTGTACCGGCAAACCCAACATAACCTCCTCCGATGGCTTTGACATCATTCAATAATGAAAGCATCCCTGTCATGTGGCGAGAAGCTCCACTGTCCATAATCCACTTGGAAATAATTGACCTCGAGAGCCCTGCACACATAAGAAGTTATTTAAACAGAGAAACCCAGGCCTTTTTGGCCTTGGGCGGATTTGGGATATCACATTTAGGTTCGACAATTTTCTTAACCTCTTTCTTTACCTCCACCCATTGTTCAACCTTTGATTCCTTTTCAGTTTTAAGTTTAGTTGGAACGACGGTGCCGTTCACATCAACAAAAATGATGACCTTTTAACAACCCAAGTTTGTGCACTTGAAAAAGCTTTCTTTGAGTAGAACTTAGGATTCTTTTGTTCATTTTTCTTTTATGATTCATAAATTTCATAATTTGAAAAATTTACAGTGATTCGTTTCACATTAAAGTTACAATCAGCATTTCTTTCAAAATTTATTTTGGCACAAACTCTGGACCTTTCTTTTTAACATCTTCTGTGCTTTTTCTAATGAGCAGGTTTCGTTTCGGATGGTTTACATTGACGTGCAATGTGCCCAACTTGGTTACATTTGTAACATGTCCTACTGTCGTTTACAACAGAGGTTTTCAAAACTTGTTCCCAGAGTTTTCTTTCTTGATCAAATTCCTTGTTTGATTGTTTACCAAAAGTTTCTTTTTCATTTACGGTGTTAGTACCGTAAACAAAATCAATTTTCTTGGTAACATTTTGCTTTTGGAATTTGTTGTTTCTCTTCTTTTCAAACCTAACCCAGGCCTTTTGTTTTCTAGATAGTTTCTAACATTTCCACTTGGAAGTTTGTTTTTGTAAAAATCCTTTTGTTTTGAGTTGAAAATGGCATCTTGCTTATCAGGACTTCAGGTGTTGACTTCAACCAGCTTCAAACGCTTGTCAACTTTGTCTAAGTTTACATTCTGAACTGGAAAATCCTTATCAGAGTATAGTTTATCTGATCCTTTTAAGTTATAAACGACTATATTTGGATCATTCTTTAAACTATTCTCTGATTTTGAAATGAAGTTCTCATGAAAACTTTTCTCACTTTCAGAATGTGAACTTGAGTCAAACTTCTCACTGCTTGATTTTTCAGTTTCATAAACTCTGCTGTCAGACTCATTTTTTAAAGCATTTTCAACCACTTTGGTTGCCACATTAGATTCACAATCTTTATCTGTTTTGGTATAGGTTACATCGATGTTCTCAGGCAGCTCATTAACATTTTTAGTAAACAAATTTAAGTTTAGTGTATCTGGCTTTTTCTTTGCATATTGATTCCACATGGGTGGTGGAACACTATCGTAACCTTTACCTTCATTAACAACAAATGTCTTAACTTGTCTAACCTCAATTTTCGGTAGAATGTGATCGATGACATATGAACTGGTAGAGTAACTGATTAATAATTTTTTAACTCGTTTAGTTTCAATTTTCATTTTCTCCAATTCACTTTTCAGCTCAACAATTGTATTTATATGCATATTTATGGCCATTTGTTTGTCCATAACAGTTGCTTTGAGCATAGAAAGTGTATTGTCATCTTCTTTGATTGATTTCTCATATTTTCGATTGGTTTTGCTTAATTTGTCATATACCTCTTTTGTTGTGACATAATCATATGACAAATGATCAGCATGTGTTTTTAGTTCACTATATTTTTCGTCCTTTTCAACACACTCCTTGCATGGCAATTTGCATTTCATGCAAGGAATTTCCGATTCAACATTATGAGTAGATTCATTCTTTCCACGGTTTCACTTACAACATTTTCTACCTGAGCTTGCTCAAAAAGTACCTCATTCAGATTCGCTATTAAAGCTTTGTCAGCAACATTAGTTAGAGTTTCATCAGTATCTTCCTTGGCTTCACTAATTAAATCGACAACTTCTAACTTTGGTTCTTCTTCACATGTTGGTGGAAGATATGAATTGAAATACCCTACAAAACTTTTTAGAATATCAGCAGGAAAAAGATGTTTAAAAGCACTGTTTAGAAGTTCTTCTTCCTCATATGAAGTTCCATAAAACTCTACAAGTTCCTCGTCAAAAGATGCCTCTGCATATTCTTCAGTATTTTCAGGTTCTTCAAGAATTTCAGCCACTAATGCCAAACATTCATTCTTCGTGATGTACTTGTTCCAGTTGAAACCTTCATCCTCTTAAGTGACGATGAGTGCTTTGTCTTTGGAGTTTGACGGTCCATCTTCAATCTGCATCATTCTTGGTTGGGGTTGAGGTCGATGATATATGGCCTTCTTGTAATAATCATCAGCAAAAGGGTTCTAATTGCCCTTGACCTCTCTACTTGGAAATTCTCTTTTTAGATGCCCCTTCTCTCGGCATTTGAAGCATGTTACCTTTGACTTATCAAAGCCTAGTTTCATGTCAAGTCCTCCCAAATTATCTTTTCCGGTAATCTCCATGAAACATTGAGCTCTTCGAATGATGGAAGCCATAGACCATTTAATGTCAATCAATTCCATTTCAACCGGATCAATCTGATCGTAATCTTCTTTCGTCATCTCTGGATGCCTAATTCTTCCAACTACCAAACTTTCGTACGATTCAAGTACCCAGGCAAGTAGAGACATGTGTTGCTTTGCGGTGTTTCATCGAAGTCTTGAGCATTCTGGAGATTAACTACAATATTGCATTGTAGGACCCTTTAATTGGGATTAGGTTGATTGTGCTGGTTATTTTGTGGATTGCTTCAACTATGGGATGATTGTGGGCCTAGAGGCGTATTTGGATTGACGGAGGCGAAAGATTGAAATCCACTAGGTTGACTTAACTGTGGACTTGGTGTGTTGAATGCACTAAAGGCAGTTTGAATTTTTGGACTCTGTATATGCGTGGTAGGACTACCCTTGTAGTATAGATTTATATCTTGTTGTATCTGGGTGCCTTTGCTTTTTGCCATTTTTTGCATCTCCAGCTCATGTCCTTCTAACCTTTCAATAAATCTTTGTAATGAGAAATTACCATACTCTGTGCCGTTCTTTAGAATAGTCAAGTAAGTAGACCATTCTCCTTGAGGTAGAGAATCTGCCAGCTTATCGACCAATTCTTCATTTGTTTTCACAATTCCCATGTGCTTCATTTGTACCACCAAGTGACAGTACCTTTCAATCAATTGTTTCACCATCTCTCCCTTGATTAGAGTAAAGATATCGAATTCTTTACTTAGTAACACTCTCTTTCGCTTTCGCAGTTGCGCACATCCTTGGAATTTTAACCGTAAAGCATTCCATAAAGACTGAGCATCATCATCATGCTATAGTAGCGCCAAGATATCTTCTTTGATGGCTTGCTGCAAAATATTCATCATCTTCTTCTCATTAATGAACTTTTCTCTTTCAACTCCGAGAGTTGAGTTAATGTTTTTTCAAGAGCAGTCTCTCCAATCAGCGCTTGATATTTCAATTCGATAGCAAACCAGCAGGTAAGTGATTGGCTTGTACCTAGTTCATGAATCTTTCACTCCAGCTATCATAGTCTTCAAGATTCATAAGCTTTGGAGGCTTTGTCATTGTGCCCATTTTGTTTTCGAGATTTATGTTCTACAGTACGGTAGTTGTAATAGCTGTAGTAGCAAACGCATTGTAAATTTTCTTCTTCCTTATATCTGCAAAATTTTTAGAAACACAAACTTTAGGAAAACAATGATTAGATTGACATAAATACAAATTTTAAGAAAAATCTTCCTTAAAATTTCCTTCGTGCGAATTATTCGTGCGACTCAGTTGATTCGTGTGAGCGAGATGCTCGTGCGACTGACAGAGTTACTCATGCGAGTGACTACTTCCTGCGAATCACTGCTTACGAATGACTAATTTATACGGATGGCCATTCGTACGAGTTATCTCTCTACTCGTATGAGTCAGCTCAAGTCACCAAACGGATGATTTCTACAATTTTTTACATGATTTAGTTTGATTTTAGATCTGAAATTTTCAAGGATTTGTTAGAGTTGATTTTAATGTGATATACTAAATCCTAGTCCAATTCATCCATGAATTCGTCTAGATCTGAGGTCTGTATGAGAAAAAGTAGATGTAGAAAAACTTCAATGGTTGAATCTGGATCTACAACTACTAAAACTGTTGGTTGTCTGCAAAAACCTGATGTTTGTCCTCAAATCAGGCCTCCTCTTATGAGCACCGGACTGATTCGATTCAGCTAACAGAGGCGGAATTCATTGTTAGCAAGTTGGACAAACAAACAAGAAAGATATAATGCTTAAACGCCTTGATTCGTATTAATAAACGTGAAGGTTACAGACGAGTAAACACTTTGACAGGGCTTCACCGTAGTCACACACAGCTATCTAACACAACACTCAAGCTCCACTATTTATAGGTCAACATGACTCGCACAGGAGAGAGGTGTGTTTGGCTCGTGCGAGTGGTGCCTCATAAGAGTGACAAGGTGTCACTCGTATGAGCCACTAAGCTCACTCGTACGAGCCACTTACAAAACATATAAATCATATATAAACATAGAATATTTGACATTCTAAGCCCTGTATACATGACCGACATATCCTAGACGTAGGTGATAGAATTATGCACCAACAAAAAGATGTTCACTTTGGTAGGGAAGGGAATCAACATAAATCTTGTTGATGCATTTTATGTCTGTCACTGTGCGAATAGGCTAGAAAGAGTGTATATTGAATATTGTATAGATTAGATACAAACACACGACCCACTTGCGAGCGAGATGTGACTCGTACGATTCACAATGTGCCTCGTTCGAGTGACTTTGCTACTCATACGAGTGATAACATCTCACTCATACGAATGACACTTTGTACGAGTGAAAACCTGCTTCCTTCGCACGAGCTGCTCACGTCTATATAGGTGTTGTGTGTTCATTGTTTGTAAGTTTTGGAACTTCCCTGATGGGAAACGCTGGCAGATTCTCTCCAGGAATTCCGCCAACCAGACAAGATGTATACTCTTTCGGTTTGAATGAATCAATGCTTCCGCTGATTCTGTTCCTACTCCCTTCTTATATCGTTCTACCGAATTGGTACTATCACACGCCCAAGCTTCCGTCTAGAACCACTGTTGTCGGGACCAACAACTGATTCATTCAATTTAACAGCTGATGAATCACCTTGATGAATCCCCTACGCTCATGAATTTTGGACGTGTGAGGGGTTTTAGTCGTAAACCATCAAATAATCGGACAATCCACGGACAAAATGTAAAATTGATACCACGGATTGTTAGAAACTGATTTTCGACTAGATGTGTGCAAAAATCATGTTGAAGTTGGAAGAATGAAGATTCTGGATCGGAAAACATAATCAGTTTCATTCGTATGAGTGAGCCTCTATGGCTCGTACGAGAGACAATTGGTCACTCGTACGAAGCAAAACAACTCGTACGAAGCACCACTCATACGAAACACCACTCGTACAAAGCATCACTCGTACAAAGTCCAGCTCATACGAAGTGGTGACAAAAAAAAAGCAATTTTTGATCGTATCGACAAGACGAGTGCCCAGAAAAAATTTGGTGATTACAATTTTTTTTCGAGATTTTAACGTCAAATCCGGGCTGTTCGGGGACACCGTCTAGAGCTTCAGAGTATATATTTGATGATACGGTCACAAAAGGATGAAGATTTTGGATTAGTCACTAATACCTGTGCAAGACGTTGATCATCTGGTGTAGTGACTATTAATGGGCCTCAACATTAAATCAGCATTTGATCAAAACTGCAATTTTTGGAAATTATCCGCAAAATTTGAGTACCATATACTGCAGTTGCACCATAATCTTCATCCACATATGATCTAAAGAAGTCAAAATTTGCCAAAATGAGGGGGAATAAAAATTTTCACGTATATGTTAAAATTCCGGCATTTTTGAAATTCATGACTATGCAACAGTATCTGGATGGTTCTGACTGCAGATTATCGGGGAAACACAGAGGATCAAAGATTCATTAGTAATGAGATACATTTATGTCTATTCACGAAATAGACTATACATTTGGAATGTCGTGATCAAAAGATATTCAGAATTTTCAGATCATGATACAGATTGATGCTCAAGGGTTAAATGCCTGATCCCTGATGTGGAAGTGGAAGCACATACGACTGCTTATCTTTAACTCTGCAAGGCAAATGAAATGTTTTTTGGACTAACCCCGCCAGGAAACAAGGATGTCTTGTAGTTTCAGTTGCCCCATTCCAGCGGAAATAACTATACATCTGTTTTTTTGACTAAAAAAGGAAGAATGTGATTCTGATTGCGGCAGAATGTGTGATTAAACGCACTACTTTATGGTTATTCACTCCTACGCTGATTTAATTCGGAGAATTAAATTACACGCTCGCAATAACTACGCTAACTTTGTGAATCTAAGGGTGAATTACGTGCTATGTGTTATTAGACGGGTTGTATCTGAATTACGTGCTATGTGTTAGTAGCCGTTTGTGAATCTATTGCGTCTCACTCCAAATACGTGATTTAATATTTTATAAACTCCGTGTCGCGAATAATATTTTAGTAACTTCTATTTATAAACCGAACCAAGCCTGTGAAAAGTTTCGACTTCGCGACCAAGCAAACCCAACCCGCCACCCACACCCCCTTACGGCCCAAGGAAATAACCTGAACTTGCGGCCCAAGGCACGTACCCAACCCCCCCCCTATCGCGACCCCCCTTGTTATATTTATATGTATGTATGCATGGGATGTTTTAAAAAATATAACCCTAATCCCTAGAAGAAGTGCGACGGCAGCCCCCCTCTCACGGTTGCGCAAACTACACCTCTCGGATTGATTCCAAACTTGTCCCGGTTCGCTAATCATCATCGTTTCAAGGTTAGGGTTTAATTGTATTGCGATTCACACTAGGTTTTTTGTAATCTTGATCATTATTATGTGCTTGTATGATTATTAGTATAAAAAAAGTGTTGTGGTATATGATTAGTTTGGATGAATATGCGAATCCTTGCGGTTGTGATGATATGTTGAATACTAAAATCGTAGGCTGCGTTTTATCGATAAAGATCATGATATATATTTAGGGTTTGCATGAATATTGATATATATGATGATATTTGACAAATTAACCTACCGTTAATCAATACAACTAAGCGTCATGATCGTTTAAACATGTTCTAGTGCGATAAAGTCAAAAACAGTAAGCTGATTGACATTTACAGCCAACTTCAGTTGGCTGTAACCTGATCATTATTTATCGAAAAGTGGATTTTATGAAGCCTAAAACGTGTATTTTTGAAAAACGCTTCAAATGGTGCTGGATTCATATTTTTCTGAGGTTGTTTGCTATTTCTAAACGGTCATTTAGTGCACCAGCTGAAGCTGCATAAATTCTACAGAATTTGCAGGTTGTTTATCGAGTGGGATCTCATAGTCAACAGGGTTTAGGTCACGAAATTTGCACAGTAACTGGAGACGGGAATTTCCGAAAATCTCCCACTGGAATTTTGTTAATTGGATGAGTGATGATTTTTAAATAATTTTTCTCGTGGACTGCAGTCAGAAAGCGACGAATCTGACTGCAACCTAGTATATAAATGTTTATAAATAATTGGTAAAGATTTAGGATTTGAAAATTTTACACAATTCTGCAGTCTAATTGACATCTCCTGTAAAAATATTGGAATTTTTGGAACATTGGAACTATTTTATAAAAATCCTCGAAAACAGCCCAGTAATGAGCGTACAAGCTGAAACATGATAACTTGCGTTTGTGTGTACCTAAGTGTTGTACGAGTTAATCTGTGTTTATGACAAGTTGGTTTGATCCTTATTTTGTATGGTGATACTTTGCATGCATGATTATGTTTTCGAATTGGTTATAACATGTGCCGTACTGTGTGTTAGTTATGCGTAGGGTTTTGTGTCAGTGTGTTCACACACTAACTTTAAATCGGTTAACATGTTAGGACGCGATTAGCGGTTCCATCATTTTCTTATTTTGCGTTATTCTAACGAGCAATTTAAGGTGAGTTCACGGCCCCTATTTTATCCGGTTTTAAACAACATGGGAGAAACATGTACACGCTCTACAACTCTATCTTTTTACGTTATGCGAAATTAACGCCGTTAACTACTCCTTAACTAAGTTAATGTAAATATACATTCACGGTAGTCCTCAACCAACTCTCGGATTGTTAGTATTGGGTTAAATAGCGGGGAAATTATAGTAGTACTACTGGGCCCGACAAGCCCCACCCGAGCTAGTCGCGCTAGCCGACCGGGAATGGTCAACGGGTGATTAATTTGGCCTAACTTTCGCCAGGGTCAGTGATAGACCTGGCAACACTGTGGCAACAACAGTCAGCTTCGATCGCGAACTCTTATGTGACGTAACTTTAGGCTCGCTACCTACATGTTAACATTGAACTTATTTACGAACCAACATTATTATTCCAGGTTAGGAATAATGGGACTATGTCGTAGTCCCGGGTTAGGGATAACGAGGAAAAACAATCTTTTAAATCGAACTCGTGAACTTGAAAAACCTGTGAACTCACTCTTCTTTAATGTTGACACTTGTTACTTTACATGTTTCTCAGGACTCTAGGAGCGCTAGGTGCACTCACTTGCATTTGATCGAGAAATTTTTATCGAGTCTTTATTTATGAATAATTTTTGGGATTATGGTTTTGGCGTTTATGTTGGCGCCCGTTACTTTACTTTAACGCTTCCGCTAAACTTTGAAACCCTGATATTTTGAAAATGACTATGAATTTTACAACAAATGCTTTTGGAAAACGTTTAAATAAATCATATAGAGTCGTTCGATATTGCTAGTGTCTGAGATTCTGGTTTGATCACACGCCTCGCGGTAATACTTCGCAAGTGGAAATTGAGGGTATGACAGATTGGTATCAGAGCCTCGCTAGCTATAGAGAATCAGGTTTGCATTTAAAAGTAGACCTAAACTATAGCTGTTACACGACAGTAGACTTAGTTGGCACCAAACTGTGATATCTTGTTATGTGTTATACTACAGTTGTTCTATGTGAGATATGTATGTAAATTGTGATATACGCAGCTCGTAACTAACTACACCAACCCAGCAGGCTATGTCATCATCATCATCCGACAGATCTCGACAATCAAGGGCGCCGGGGAAGGCACCCATGGTCGAACCCTCACGATCTTGTGGCGTGGAGACACGCTCAGCTGCTAGGAAGAGACTCGCTCTAGGAGGGGAGTCGTCCTTCCGTCCGACCACCGCTATACCGGTCGAACCGGTCAACTCTTTAGGAGTGGGTGACGATCTACTTAGGGATGTGTTAAGGAAACAACAGGAACAGCTGGAGAGAATGCAGGAGACTATTGAAGCTCAGGGATGGCTGATACGTCAGCTGACGGGTAAAACTAGAGAGCTTGAGGAAGAGCAATATGAGAATAAGAGAGTTCGAGACGTTTTAGCTAAGGACTTTCGTGCTGAGCGGCTGAGGGCTGACTGGCTCGAAGACAGAGTTCTTGAGTCCAGTTGGAGGATTCACGAACTGGAGCAGAACCAAGCACCACCTATCCCAGTACCCGCACCAGCACCGGCCCTCCAGCGCCGGTAGAGGACGAAGAGGAGGATCCAGAGGAAGACCCGGAGGAGGATCCGGAGGAAGAAGAGCCGGAACAGGACCCGGCTATTGAAGATGAAAACGCTGAAGAGGAAGACGACAGTGATAGCGACTTGGGAGATGGAGACATAGATGACTAACTCGTCTCGCCAATCTCCGTTTTGTTTCCGTTAGTTTGTTTGTTTTCACTTATGTTTGAACTTGAAAATTTTATAATTAAACTGAGATGTTTGGTTGGTATTTTGTGAGACATTGCAATTTATTTAATCGAATGTTCCTTTTGATTGTTTAATTTGTTGGGTTGACATAAATTGTGTGATCATTGAAGTGTGGAATATGATAACTATACTGGAAATATACTTATTGGTGTGTGTTTGTGTTGTCTTGCGAAGATCTGAAATGGCAACCAGTCGTCATAGAAATCTCAACATGTCAACTGAAGAATTGGCCGCTTTAATCCAAGAACACGTGAATGCTGCTCTGGCAGGTGTTCCTAACTCACCAGCAGGTAACCATTATTAAATTTTCATGGGAAAATCTAATAGTTGGGCTTGTAGACTTTCTCGCTGACTACCTATCCTCTATCCTCAGGAGGGGGTCTTAACCCCTACAAGATGTTCCTGGATGCAAAACCGAGCAAGTTCACGGGTGTTGAAGGACCCATAGGACTGGTCCGTTGGATTGAAAAGTCTGAATCGGTTTTTGAAATGTGCAATTGCCTTGAAGCTAATAAGGTCAAATATGCTGCCTCGACGTTGGAAGATGGGGCATTAACATGGAGGAACGCACAAGTCCAAACGCGTGCACTTGTTGCGGCGAACGCAATGGCCTGGACCGAATTCAAGGCTCTAATCAAGGAGGAATACTGTCCGCGGGACAGAGTTCAGCAGTTGGAACAAGCGTTATGGAACCACAAGATGGTCGGGTCAGAAATCGAAGCGTACACGGCAAGACATCATGATCTAGTGTTCCTTTGTCCCGATTTGGCTAACACCATCGATAAACGACTTGAGTTTTATCTTGGGGGTCTGGTCCCTAAGATCCAGGGCATGGTAATGTCTAGCAACCCTACGACGGAGCATCAAGCAATTATGCTGGCGCATAAACTCACCAATAAGGCGGTGGAGCAAAGGAAGTTGCCACCCAGGGGTGCAACTGAAATTGTCCCTGACAACAAAAGAAAATTTGAAGACTCACCTGCTCGGCAGTCTTTATCAGCCCAGCCACAACAAGGAAACCAGAAGCGGTCCAACAACTTCAACAGCAATCGGGGTCACAACAATCAGTCTGCCAACAACACCCAGAACTAGAGCGGCTATGCGGGTCGAAAGCCGCAATGTAATCGTTGTAACCTCCATCATCATGGCCCTTGCGCCGGAAATCACTGCCAACGATGTGGCAAAGCAGGACACGCGCCAAAGGATTGTCGCGGGGAAATTATGTCACGACAGAATCAGAACCAGCACCATGGTCAATAGCAGGGTAATAATCGGGGATGTTATCAGTGCGGTAGCACTGCCCATTTCAAGCGAGACTGCCTGTAACTTCGCAACAACAACAATGGTGGGAATAACAACAACAACCACAACAATAACAACCATAAAAACAATGGAAACAATGAAAATGGTGGCACAGGAGGTGCCAAAGGACGTGCATTCACGCTAGGCCGTGGAGAGGCCAGAAACGACTCGAATGTGGTCACCGGTAAGTTTCCCCTTAACGATCTTTTTGCTACTGTACTTTTTGATACGGGTGCGGATAAGAGTTTTATATCTGAGTCTTTTAGAAAGAACCTAAATCTCACACCTAAACCCCTAGAGACCCCATACGTCATAGAACTAGCCGATGGTAAATCTGTAGATGTGACCCATCTAGTGACCGGCTGTCAACTTAAACTCACGGGTCACACCTTTACCATTGATCTGATGACAACTACTCTGGGTAGTTTTGATGTGGTAGCCGGAATGGACTGGCTATCCGACGTTCGAGCTGAAGTTCTATGTTTCGAGAAAGCTATCCATATTCCGCTCTCTAACGACGAAGTCTTGATGGTGCAAGGCGAGAAGGCAGGCGTCGTCACGAACATCATCTCTTACATGCAAGCCCAGAAGTACCTTCGGAAGAAGAACTCTTTTGCTTTGCTCGCACTGGTCACCGAGCAGTCTAAGGACGAGAAACGGATTGAAGATATCCCCGTCGTCCGTGACTTTCCTGATGTGTTTCCAGAGGAGTTACCCGGTCTTCCACCACATCGACAATTAGAGTTTGAAATCGAATTGGCGAGCCATGCGACTCCTATCGCCAAGGCCCCGTACCGCTTAGCTCCAGCAGAGCTACAGGAGCTGTCTACCCAACTTCAGGAATTATTGGAAAAAGGATTTATCCGACCCAATACTTCGCCATGGGGAGCTCCGGTCCTTTTTGTCAAGAAGAAGGACGGGACCTTCCACATGAGCATCGACTACAGGGAACTCAATAAGGTTACCGTCAAGAACCGATACCCATTACCTCGCATCGACAATCTTTTCGACCAGCTTCAAGGGTCAAGCTACTACTCCAAGATTGATCTACGGTCAAGTTATCACCAGCTACGCGTCATGGAGGAGGATATCTCCAAGACGGCATTTCGCACACAGTATGGCCATTATGAGTTCTTGGTCATGCCCTTTGGTCTCACCAATGCACCCGCGGTGTTCATGGACCTCATGAACCGCGTGTGTAAGCCGTATCTCGACAAGTTTGTCATCGTGTTCATCGATGACATACTCATCTACTCTAAGGGTGAAGAAGAACATGCTGAGCATCTGCGATTATTGCTGGAACTACTTCAACAGGAGAAACTATATGCCAAGTTTTCGAAGTGTGATTTCTAGATTCGGGAAGTTCGGTTTCTCGGGCATATCGGGAATGAAAA
Organism: Scalesia atractyloides; assembly: GCA_947069175.1. Taxonomy (NCBI): domain Eukaryota; kingdom Viridiplantae; phylum Streptophyta; class Magnoliopsida; order Asterales; family Asteraceae; genus Scalesia; species Scalesia atractyloides. The sequence goes on from CAMTDV010000020.1 coordinate 49,787,845, forward strand.
GGGTATACACGTTGATCCCGCCAAGATCGATGCTATCAAGAACTGGGAAGCACCCAGGACACCGACAGAGATCCGCCAATTTTTGGGTTTGGCTGGTTACTACAGACGTTTCATCGAGGGATTTTCCAGATCGCGCAACCGCTTACCACTCTCACTCAGAAGGGCACCAAGTATGCTTGGGTGACAAACAGGAAGCAACATTTCAATTACTGAAGCAGAAGCTTTGCAGTGCGCCCATTTTGTCCTTGCTAGAGGGGACAGATGATTTTGTGGTATATTGTGATGCTTCCATTCAGGGATTGGGATGTGTACTCATGCAACGTGATAAGGTCATCGCGTATGCATCCCGACAGTTGAAGGTTCACGAGAAGAACTACACGACACATGACCTGGAATTGGGAGCAGTTGTGTTTGCTCTTAAGATTTGGAGACACTATCTATATGGAACAAGGTGCACAATCTACACGGATCACAAGAGCCCCCAGCATATTTTTTACCAGAAGGAGTTGAACATGCGACAGCGTCGCTCGGTCGAACTCCTGAACGATTATGAATGTGCAATTCGGTATCACCCGGGTAAAGCTAACGTGGTAGCTGATGCCCTTAGTCGGAAGGAGCACTTGAAACCTCGTCGGGTACGAGCACTACAGTTCACAATTCATTCTGGGTTACCCGAACAGATACGCGACGCACAGCTAGAAGCAGTTAAGGAAGAGAACATCAAGGCCGAATCTGTGGGAAAGATGGAATGCGATTGGGAAGTGAAACCCAATGGTGCCCGGTATTTCATGAATCGTATATGGGTACCTCTCTACGGAAACCTCAGGAAGCTAGTTATGGACGAAGCTCACAAATCCCGATACTCTGTCCATCCTGGTTCAGATAAGATGTATCAAGACCTTAAAGCCGCGTACTGGTGGCCCAACATGAAAGCGGAAATAGCCACCTACATGAGCAAGTGTTTGACATGTGCGAAAGTCGCGATACCATCTGGGTAATTGTGGATCGTCTAATGAAGTCTGCACACTTCCTAGCGACCAAAGAAACAGATAAGATGGATAAGTTGACTCGCATCTACATTAAGGAAGTAGTTTCTCGGCACGGGGTGCCAACGTCCATCATTTCAGACAGAGATGCTCGTTTCACGTCCAACTTTTGGCAGTCACTTCAGAAAGCGTTGGGTACACGCTTAGATATGAGCACAACTTACCACCCTCAGACGGATGGTCAAAGTGAAAGGACCATTCAGACCTTGGAGGACATGCTTAGGGCATGCGTGGTAGACTTCGGGAACAGTTGGGAAATCCATCTGCCTTTGGTGGAATTCTCGTATAACAACAGTTACCATACGAGTATTCAGGCAGCACCGTTTGAAGCATAATACGGTCGCAAATGTAGATCACCGGTCTGTTGGGCAGAAGTCGATGACAGTCAACTCACAGGTCCTGAGTTGATACTTGAGGCTACTGAAAAGATTGTGCAAATCAGAAACCGCATGGCAGCGGCACGAGATCGACAGAAAAGTTACGCTGATCAACGACACAAACCGCTCGAATTTCAAGTAGGTGAGCGCGTCCTACTGAAAGTGTCACCCTGGAAGGGTGTAGTTCGTTTTGGGAAACGAGGCAAACTAAATCCACGGTACGTAGGCCCGTTTGTGATTTCGAAGCGTATCGGGCCCGTAGCTTATCAGTTAGACCTTCCTGCCGAACTCAGTGGAGTTCACAACGTTTTTCATGTGTCCAATCTGAAGAAGTGCCTATTAGATGAGACCCTAGTCATTCCATTGGATGAGATTCAAGTGGATGAGCAACTGCATTTTGTGGAACAACCTATCGAGGTCATGGACCGTGAGATTAAGACTCGAAGGCACAGCAAGATACCGATCGTCAAGGTTCGTTGGAACTCTAAGCGTGGACCGGAGTTCACATGGGAAAGAGACGACCAAATGAAAAGCAAATATCCACACCTTTTTACAGCTGAGCAGCAATCTGACATTACCGCCAACTGAATTTCGGGACGAAATTCTTTCAACATGGGGATGATGTGACAGCCTGGGATTTACTGGGATTTACTTGAACCATTCTAATAAACTGAATCTTTGTGCGTTGCATTCTAAACCACGTTAATAAACTGAATCTTTGTGCGTTGCATTCTAAACCGCGTTTACTCAATTTTTGGGACGAAAATTCTTTCAACATGGGGATAATGTGACATCCCGGCTTTTCAGGTATCTTAAACGCACTACTTTATGGTTATTCACTCCTACGCTGATTTAATTCAGAGAATTAAATTACACGCTCGCAATAACCACGCTAACTTTGTGAATCTATAGGGTGAATTACGTGCTATGTGTTATTAGACGGGTTGTATCTGAATTACGTGCTATGTGTTAGTAGACTTTTGTGAATCTATTGCGTCTCACTCCAAATACGTGATTTAATATTTTATAAACTCCGTGTCGCGAATAATATTTTAGTAACTTCTATTTATAAACCGAACCAAGCTTGTGAAACATCGGCGACCAAGCAAACCCAACCCGCCACCCACACCCCTTTGCGACCCACACCTCCTTGCGGCCCAAGGAAATAACCCGAACTTGCGGCCCAAGGCACTTACCCAAACCGTCCCCCCCTATCGCGACCCCCCTTGTTATATTTATATGTATGTATGCATGGGATGTTTTAAAAAAAATATCAAAACCCTAATCCCTAGAAGAAGTGCGACGGCAGCCCCCCCCCCTCACGGTCGCGCAAACTACACCTCTCGGATTGATTCCAAGCTTGTCCCGGTTCGCTAATCATCATCGTTTCAAGGTTAGGGTTTAATTGTATTGCGATTCATACTAGGTTTTGTGTAATCTTGATCATGATTATGTGCTTGTATGATTATTAGTATAAAAAAAGTGTTGTGGTGTATGATTAGTATGAATATGCGAATCCTTGCGGTTGTGATGATATGTTGAATACTAAAATCGTAGGCTGCGTTTTATCGATAAAGATCATGATATATCTTTAGGGTTTGCATGAATATTGATATATATGATGATATTTGACAAATTAACCTGCTGTTAATCAATACAACTAAGCGTCATGATCGTTGTGCGATAAAGTCGAAAACAGTAAGCTGATTAACATTTACAGCCAACTTCATTTGGCTGTAACCTGATCATTATTTATCGTAAAGTGGATTTTCTGAAGCCTAAAACGTGTATTTTTGAAAAACTCTTCAAATGGCGCCGGATTCATATTTTTCTGAGGTCGTTTGCTATTTTTAAATGGTCATTTAGTGCAGCAGCTAAAGCTGCGTAAATTCTGCAAAATTTGCAGGTTGTTTATCGAGTCGGATCTCATAGTCTGTAGGGGGTTAGGTCACGAAATTTTCACAGTAACTGGAGACGGGAATTTTCGAAAATCTACCACTGGAATTTTGTTAATTGGATGAGCGATGATTTTTCAATAATTTTTCTCGTGGACTGCAGTCAGAAAGCGACGAATCTGACTGCAGCCTAGTATATAAATGTTTATAAATAATTGGTAAAGATTTAGGATTTGAAAATTTTACACAAAATTCTAAAGTCTAATTGACATCTCCTGTACAAATATTGGAACTTTTGGAACGTTGGAACAATTTTATAAAATTCCTCGAAAACAGCCCAGTTATGAGCGTACAAGCTGAAACATGATAACTTGCGTTTGTGTGTACCTAAGTGTTGTATGAGTTAATCTGTGTTTATGACAAGTTGGTTTGATCTTTATTTTGTATGGTGATACTTTGCATGCATGATTATGGTTTCGAATTGGTTATGACATGTGCCGTACTGTGTGTTAGTTATGCGTAGGGTTTTGTGTCAGTGTGTTTACACACTAACTTTAAATCAGTTGACATGTTAGGACGCGATTAGCGGTTCCATCATTTGCTTATTTTGCGTTATTCTAACCGAGCAATTTACGGTGAGTTCACGGCCCCTATTTTATCCGGTTTTAAACAACAGGGGAAAAACATGTACACGCTCTACTCTATCTTTTTACGTTATGCGAAATTAACGCCGTTAACTACTCGGTAACTAAGTTAATGTTAATATACGTTATGGTCACTAAGTAGCTTTTTCACGGAAGTCCTCAACCAACTCTCGGATCGTTAGTATTGGGTTAAACAGCGGGGAAATTATAGTAGTACTACTGGGCCCGACAAGCCCCACCCGAGCTAGTCGCGCTAGCCGGCCGGGAATGGTCAACGGGTGATTAATTTGGCCTAACTTTCGCCATGGTCAGTGATAGACCTGGCAACACTGAGGCAACAACAGTCAGCTTCGATCGCGAACTCTTATGTGACATAACTTTAGGCTCGCTACCTACATGTTAACATTGAACTTATTTACGAACCAACATTATTATTCCAGGTTAGGAATAATGGGACTATGTCGTTATCCCGGGTTAGGGATAACGGGGAAAAACAATCTTTTAAATCGAACTCGTGAACTTATAAAAACCTGTGAACTCACTCTTCTTTAATGTTGACACTTGTTTCTTTACATGTTTCTCAGGACGCTAGGAGCGCTAGGTGCACTCACTTGCATTTGATCAAGACATTTTTATCGAGTCTTTATTTATGAATAATTTTTGGGATTATGGTTTTGGCGTTTATGTTGTCGCCCGTTACTTTACTTTAACGCTTCCGCTAAACTTTGAAACCCTGATATTTTGAAAATGACTATGAATGTTTACAACAAATGTTTTTGGAAAACGTTTAAATAAATCATATAGTGTCGTTCGATATTGCTAGTGTCTGAGATTCTGGTGTGATCACACGCCTCGCGGTAATACTACGCAAGTGGAAATTGAGGGTGTGACACAAGGGTTAACTACCTGATCCCCGATGTGGAATTGGAAGCACATACGACTGCTTATCTTTAACTCTGCAAGGCAAATGAATTGTTTTTCGGACTACCGCTAGGAAACAAGGATGTCTTGTAGTTTCAGTTACCCCATTATAGCGGATATAGCTATAAATCTGTTATTGTGACTAAAAAGGAAGAATGTGATTCTGATTGCTGAAGAATGTTTATCAGATTCGATGTGTTACTAGATAGTATGATTCTGATGATGATTTGCTGATTGAGAAGATTATCGATTTGCTGATCAATCGTGATTACGGAAATCGGGATTTCAGATTTTTGCGGATATTCATTGAATTGAAGTTTTTCGTTGTGGTAATTCGAAGTTTCTATCAATTGTCGGTGGGGTTTTGAAGATCAGAGGATCGAGCACCAGAGGAGTGCACTAAACTGAACACGGATATGGTAAACGTTGAAATGGAGAAGCTGCGTTGTTTAATTTCAAGTTGGTGATTATTCAAGAAAATTTTCTTGAACCGCGCAAACAACGACCTGAAGATTAATGTCTGTTGAAAATTATTTTAGGGGGGATTGTTGCTTAAAGTAGATAACGCAAACCCTGATCATCAATTAGGGGGAATTCGTTGACGCGTTCTACGACATTGACAGATACCTGATTGAAGTTGCAGAATATTCAAACACTAATCTCAGATTTCAAGATCAAGATCAAGCTTCGACAGTGACGTCCAAGGGGGAAATTGTTGATGCACTTTATGTCTGTCACTGTGCGAATAGGCTAGAAAGAGTGTGTATTGAATATTGTATAGATTAGATACGAACACACGACCCAAGTGCGAGCGAGATGTGACTCGTACGAGTGACAATGTGCCTCGTACGAGTGACTTTGTTACTTGTACGAGTGATAACATCTCACTCGTACGAATGACACTTCGTACGGGTGACAACCTGCTCGTTTCGCACGAGTTGCTCATGTCTATATATAGGTGTTGTTTAATCATTGTTAGTAATTTTTGGAAGTTCCCTGAGGGGAAACGCTGGCGGATTCTCTCCAGGAATTCCGCCAGCCAGACTAGATGTATACTCGTTCGGTATGAATGAATGAATGCTTCCGTTGATTCTGTTCCTACTCCCTTCTTATATCGTTCTACCGAATCGGTACTATCATACACCCAAGCTTCCGTCTAGAACCGTCGTCGCCAGGACCCACAAATCTTGTACTTTTTTTAGTAATAAATAATAATTATCTCTTTGCGATTAATAAATAAAAATTTCCTATATTGCTCGTAGTAGTTGCTACAATTTAAAACAGATCAGGTTGTTCAATTCAATAGAGCTTATGGAATTTGATATGGGAGGCCTAACTAAGGATTTAGGCGATACAAAATCTCTGTCAAATTAGACCACCAGGTGTATAGGTAAAATATTTTAATTCTTCTTTTTATCTAAAACTGTTCACATAATATTTTAGTTATTCGAAGTTTTATATGCCCTTTTAAAAGTTTATTGAAATTATGGAGTGAATTATACGATATGTTGCATATTTATTTTATTGTAGCAGCTTGTAGGAAAATGATAAAGAGTAACTATGAGAAAAAAATTTTATGTTTATGATTGCACCAGAATTGTGTCTTTTACTTTAATTGACCATGAGACATTCAAACTATTAGGAATATCAACACAACAATTGCTTGAAAATGATTTATATGTATATTTATTCTGTGTTTCAAGTTATGAAAAGAGTAATGCTTTGAAAAAAAAATGTTTATTATGTTTCCCTTTTATAAATTCTTATACTTTTGTAATTTAACATCTATTGAAGACAAGGTCAGTCATGTTGAATTTGATGCTTTCATAGAGAAAAAGTTTATCTTTAAAATTTAGAATGCACGGTTAAATTTGGATAAGAATATTGATGCCTTCTTAATCTCTAAAGTAACCGATGATTAAGCATTACTTTCTAAACTTGACAAGAAGTTTACTGTTAACCAGGTAACACTAATTAAAGTTCAATTATATGCTTATTATTTTATAAAAACAACCATTTCATCATGTTAATGTGCACACATATTATATAATTATAACATTACAGGTTGACGAATCGAAACAATGAATGTTCCTATGATTGATTTATCATCACAGAGTGCAGATCATGCGAAGAGTAACATCTTCTAAAAATGTTCAATTTTCTTTTTCATTATCATTCAGATTTTATTTAATACATATTTAATAATTTTATTTTCTTATAAAGGATTCCGTATCCTTTACAGGAGATAATATAGTACCCCATGTCTAATACTGAAGATTATGCTGAAGACATTTCTTTTGATCTTAAAAGCAAACTTGAATTGGTGTATGAGTCAAAATATTCGCACATTGTACTATTATGTAATAGTGGGAGCAACTTTCGTATTGCCTCTTTCATATTTCTCAAACCTATATTGAATGGATTGTATTGAAGATGTTGGTACTAAACAACAGGTAAGTGAGTTAAAAGTATAAGTCAAATTTCTCAATATTTATTATAACAATAAAGTTGGTCTTTTTACAAATAAAAACTTCACACTTCAAGGTTTTACGATATCAAGAAGAAACAAAACAACACTCATACTCTAATTCACTTTAGTAGGTACTACCACAAAGTTTTGTTAGGATGTTTTATGAATAAAGAATCAAATGAAAAAGTTCTCAAGAATAAGAATTGTAGATCGTGAAATTGTTATCATAGATTGTTGGAAAGAACTTGAGAAGGACCTGGGTTTGAAATTGAAGACCGTCATGGTGTATAGGGTTATTGATCGTTAAACAATTCTAATGTCCATCGACTTTGTATTGTAAATGTTTGTTTATTCAAATATACTGAAATTTTATTTTAAAGCATATATGTTATATTATATGAAATTCATTTTTTTTAATATTCAGTTATTTATATTTTTAAAAATTTGAATTTGAAATCCGTTTATTAATGACAGATATCTAAATCAATTTCAATTATTCTTTAATTTTTAATTATCATTTATTAACTTTCTAAAAGATTTTATTATTGTGGTAATATAATTATGGATCAAATTAAGATCAATCAAGTTATTATTTTACTAACTTTTATTTTTGAAGCATACATGTTATATTATAAACTCATTTTTATTAAATTTTCGTTACGTGTATTTTTGAAAATTGAAATGTATCAATTTATGGTAGATTTCTGAATCAATTCCAATTGTTCTTTAATTTGTAATTATCATTTATTAACATCCTAAGTTAGCAACTTTAAGACCAATTTAGTTATTATTTTACTAACTTTTAATTTTAAAACATATATTTTTTATCATATGAAACTCATTTCTATTGAATATTCAGTCATGTTTATTTTTTTAAAATTTTAAAAATTTTCAAATACAATAGTTTGGGTTATGCGTTTATTGGTAAAATTTGCTTTTTACATTATTTATACAAATATGTAAACATATTTATGCTGATAGTCAAATCTAACATTTATAACATGTTGTGTATATAGTAAATAGATATGACTTAATTTTTAGTTAAATAAGGCATAAATAATAAATTAAACAATAATGAATTTAAGAAATAAACAAAAAAAATACTTCTCAATAAAAATAACTTTAAAGATATTACTTATTTACCAATGATTTTCAAATTTCGTTAAGATTTTATTTCTTGAAAAAAAAAAAATATATATATATATATATATATATATAATATATATATTTTCTTCTAATTATATCTAATATAACAACACTAATTAATATTTCTTTAAATGTATTAGTTAATATATAATAAACTTCAAAACATCTTTTTACATATTGATTGTGGAGAATACAACCATTTTTAAGTTTATTTTATAATACAAATTGTTTGTTTATGTTACAGATTTTTCTTTAAGTGATTTTTATGAAGTTGTTAATATGTGAATAAACATTGTTTAATAATATTTTTTTACAAATTTGTCAATTAAATTAAAATTTATCTGAACATATAACTGTAATTCAAAACAATTATAAAACAATATAATGTTTGAAAACATTTCTTTTTTATTTTATGTAACAACATTGTTAGATTAATATAAATTAATTTTTGGTGTTTGGAAAGTTCAGGTAATTACATTTGTTGTATACATGACTTAAATGGTTCAACCCCGTGAAGTTAACGGGAAACAACCTATTTGTTGTTATATAAATAATTAAACAAAGGGGTATGTATGTGTAGTCATTTAAAAGTCGCAACTCTAAAGACGAAACCCAAATTTCTTTTTATAGGGTTATGTATATAATAACCGATCCCTTTTTTAGTTTAGAAATTTTGGTGTTACAATCCTTCAACGAAAAATGTTATTTCATCGTATCCTCTATTTTCAACATAGCGCTAAGTCTTCTTTTCTGATTCATTGGACTTTCATCAATGCATTTTAGGTGTTACAATCCCTTCAATGAATTTCGTCCTTATGTTAGCCCATAGAAAATAAGGATGAATAATGTTATTTTATTGTATCCTCTATTTTAAACATAGCGTTAAGTATTCTTTTTTGATTCCTTGGACTTTCATCAATGCATTTTTTTTTTTATGAAGTTTTAAGTGGAAGTTGCTAAAGATAGAGGCAACAAATAGACAATTTTAAATGGACATTGCTAAAGATAGTGCAAACAAATAGTAAGAACACTTCTAATGGTTAATGTATTGAAAGAGATATTTTCTATTATATTAGTATTATAATGTATCTTTAAAAATTGTAAAGTTTAACGTCTCTTAATAATCTTAGGTCATTACTTTCTAATTTTTTCTTCTTATTTGGCGTTAAATGACTCTCCCTTTTCATGGCACCGTAACGTCCAGGGGATGGTGTTAAAGGCGTTATTAAACCATTTATCGCCCCTATAATGTCATTAGGCAAGGTCTAAAAGAGATACAAATAGCAACAGTTAAATCATGCCTAATGGGCATTATTGAGACGTGAAGGTTTTATAATGTTCTCAAGATCGTCCCCTCTGGGCATAAAGATGGAAGGGTGTTTCTAGGATAAGACCATGCGTAATCGACATTAAAGGAGTTTGATAACACCCCGAACACTGCCCCGAGGGAATTATAAAAGCATGACGAGAGAGAGACATTTCTAGTACAATGTCAAATGATGAGAAAAAATTAGAAAGTAATGATTGAAATGACATTAAGGGGCGTTAACCATTACACATTTTTTTTAAAAATGCCGTTACTATGTTGATTTAGCAGGAAATGCCCTTAGGGGATATTAGTAATTCTAGATGGCTTAACGCAAAATGAGAAGAAAAATTAGAAAGTAATAATTGAAAGAGGCATAAAAGGTATTAACCATTACACATTTTTAAAGGAGCGTTGTAACACTAATGTGCAGAAAATAACCCTTAAAAGACATTCTCGATTACAAATATCCTTAACGTTATTATTATTACTTTCTAATTTCTAACATATATATCTCACAGTGTGGTCATAAATTTTTTAAGGGGGGTACGTGGTGTTGGTTAAAAATATAGTACTCGAACTTTCTGGTACACGTACCATTTGTTTGAAACCATATATACATAAATAATGTTTACCCTACAATCTATTAGACCATATTATTATTCTGAGCGTAATATGGTCTAATACAATCAACATATAAAACTCCATCTAAACCAATACAAATTATCCCTAATTACTTTGTAAACATATTATAGAAAACGGAGAGATTTCGATCTTCAAAGTTAATGGCATTTAGACTTTCTCCGGTGAAACTTACAAGGTTAGTTATTATTTTAATTTTTCAATTCTTTATATTGGTTGTGATAATCTTGTATGGTTCTATTACTATATATCCCATGATATTCAGGAAAAATATTGTTATTTACGATAACTTTGTATCTTATATTATTAACAGATTTATTATGTATGTATTGTGGATAATATTAAAGTTACGATGCCCCCCCTACCTCATCCTCACCGCACACATATGTATCTGTAATTAGGATCATTATCAACATGAGTTTAATAATATGTCAAAATAGGAACGTAAATAGATTTTTAAACCAACCTCTTTGAATCGGTGAATGGTATGCCTAAATCTGTGTTTGATAATTGATATACATTGTTGAGTTAAATGACATTTTAGTTCACGTGGTTTGGGTCATTTTGTTAGTGTAGTCTAAATGTTTCATTTTTCGTCTATGGGTCCAAAAAAGTTTTACCGTTGCTATTTTAGTACACTGGTTAACTTTATCCATTTTTTTGTTAACGAGAAGGGCAACTCGGTCATTTTATATGTAATTCCATTAAATAGAAGTTCAATTCAGCCATATAAAATGACCAAATTGTCCTTCTCGTTAACAGTATTAATAGATGAAGTTAACCGATAGACTAAACTAACAACGATGAAACATTTTTAGACCCACAAACAAAAATTAAAACCTTTAAACTAAACTTGTAAAATAACTCAAACTAAAAAGACTAAACCGACATTTAACTCTACATTCTTTAAACTCAAAGCCAAACCAACTAAACAAAATCATTCCATTAGTCACATACCTATACACCAAACACGAACTAAAATTCATGCGGAATTCAATGGAAGCCTAATTATCCAAATTGACTGGTTAGACCAAATGGATTAAACCCATGAATTTCAAATGTATATGCCAGGAAGCGACAGAGGAGATCTATGGATATAAAATAAAGGCAACTGAAAATAAACTTATAGGTGAAGATCCACCGAGCCGCCATAGTTAATACGGTTGTTGTTGGCCAGAATCGAAGACGAATGTAACTGAAGAAAACTGAAAAGATTAACAACGAAAAAGAAACCCAAAATCTAAAGCAATGGCTCCGGAAAAGGAAACCAAATCGCCTGCAGTTGAAGCTGAAGAAAACACAACCAAACCTGATAATGTTGAAGAAGTAAAAAAGACTAATGCGAAACAACAAACAATGTATGAGGATTTTGAAACCTTTACAATTGAAAATGAACCTAAAGTTGAGAACATGACTGAAAAGATCGAGGACCAAGAGGTTAATGAGAAGAAAGAAATTGCAGAAGCAGTGGCCGAGATTATTGAAAAAAATGTAGATGATCTAGTTGAAAAAGAAGCAGTTCCTAATGTTGACAAAAAGAAACAAGATGAGCCAAATGTGATTGAAGAAACGAAAGAAAACAATCCAATAGTTAGCGAAACAAAGCCTGTCCCTGCGGATGAGATTGCTATGAAGAAAGAGGCTGATCCTAAAGAAAAGGGAGACGAAATATCCAAAGCCGGGTGTGCTAAAGAAATCGTTGGACCCATAATAATTGAGGAGCCTCCAACGGATGCCAAAAAAGATGATGATTCTGTTGAAAATGCGAAACAAGACACCACGGAATCTTTCAAAGCCAAAGAAAACACCAAGGATGCTATTGAAACCAAAGAAAATGCAACACTTGAACTTGCGAAGGCCGAAATGAAAGATCCTGAAAAACCTGCAGTGGAACCTGCAAAAAATGAATCAAAAGAAGAGAAAACAGTCGATGAAACAAAACTAACAAGTTCTAAAGAAGAAGTGAAAACTAGTCCCAAACAATCAAACAGCCTTATGGGGAAGGTGAAGAAATCATTCATGAAAGCAAAGAAAGTTATCAGTATTGGTGGAAAAAGTAATAGCAACACCAAGAATCCTGAAACCAAAGAAGATGACAAGGCTTCAGGAAGAGCATAATGTGGTATAAGCATTTGTTTTTGTTCATGTTTGTTCTGAGTGTATAGTAGTTTAATCATGTGTTTGGTATAAACAGGAAACATTTTAAATGTTAAATGTTACATGTTGTTCCTGTCATTTCCCCATTATACATGGAAAAAATGATGGGTACAAGGATAGGCGAGAGAAATGAATAAAGATTTGAACATCTAAATAAATTTGTTTATTCTTTAAATACAAGGGTTAAAATGCATATATAAACTAAAATAATATAATGTAGAGTTAAAAAGTAATCTCGTTATTCGCGGCAGACAACGATTTTTCCACTCTTTGCACCATTGTTTAAAAAGAGAGTGAACTGTGTGAACTAATCTGAGATATTGGATTGTATTATCTAGAGATTTTTAAACAATGGCAAGGTTGTAATTATAATGTTGTAACTTCCTTTTAAATTAATTGACAGGAGAGTATTTGTGTCTTTTGTAAATTTCATTTATTAAACAATACAATCAAAATTTCTAAGATCTTGCTAGTTTTCGTATATACAAGATATACAGTTGTTAGTGTATACACATATGTACAGTCTCGATAGTATCAGTTTATACAAGGTAAACATATGTTAGTTTATACACATGTGTGCAGTCTTGCTAACTATCAATTTGTACAAGATACACCGTTGTTAGTTTATACACATGTGTACAGTCTCGCTAACTATCAGTTTATACAAGATACACAGTTGTTAGTTTATACAGATGTGTACAGACTTTTGATACATCTGTGTATTTTTTAGTCCACGACCTAGTTTCGTTAGGAGTTTCAAATACGGTTCGAATCCGGGAGAGACAAGCTATCAAATACCTAGTTCCGTTAGAAGTTTCATATACGTTATTAGCAACTGATTCTACACGAGTTTAAAATAATAGAGAAGTAATTAAAAATGTGTGTTAGAGAGAGAGAGAATTAATAGATGGGAAAATTATAGGATTTTAATTAAGAGAGAGAGAGAGCTAATGTCAATCTTACTCTTTTAATCTAAAAAATATCAATGGTCAAGATAGTTCACTCAGTTTATTTTTAATAAGTTATTCACAATTAATTTTAATATTATATATATATATATATATATAATATTAATAAAGCTTAAAAAAATACGAATTTAATATGAAGCCTTAATTTTCAAAGATTGAAAAATAAACAAATATGATAAGTATCTACATATATCCTCTAAGAAAGAGGTGGCGGTTACTTACACTACTACTTGGCCACAATTTCAAAAATTTCACGAGTGGGATAGATTTTAGAACACCTCACCAAAATCATCTTTCAATCACCACCCTACCATAACCATCATCATCCCTAACCCTAAATCACCATCATCATGAAGGTAAGTTTCGAGCTTCAATGGCTATCTTTTCGTATTCATCATCCGGTGTTCGTGTTGCATCAATCATGAGTGGCTAGATTGTAACATTTGCAAAATTTCAAATATTGTAAACTTTCAATCGTTTTCATGCTTTATAAAGTTTTATATTTTATTTACGAGTTTCGTAATCGTGCGATCAAGCAAGACGATATTCACAACATTTCTAGAACAAAATCCAAGTTACACATGCCTTAATACCTTTCACATGACCTAAACAATCAGTTAGAAGGGTTAAAAATGGTGTGAGAGGGGATCGGCTCTCCTCTTATGAGCACTAGACTGATCTGACTCAGCTAACAGAAGCGGAATTCACTGTTAGTGAGTTGGACAGAAAACAAAAAATATATACTGCTTAAACGCCTTGAATTGTATTGATAAACGTGAACAGTGGAGCGAGTAAACAGTATGGAATGGCTTCGCCGTACACCAACAGATATCTAACACAACACTCAAGCTCCTCTATTTATAGGTCAACATGACTCGCACAGGAGGAGTGTGTGTTTGATTCGTGTGAGTGGTGCCTCGTACGAATGACATAATGTCACTCGTACGAGCCACTGGACTCACTCGTACGAGCCATGTTACAAACATATAAATCAAATATATACATAAAATGTTTGACAAACTAAGCCCTATTTACATAATCAACATATTCTAGACGTAGGCAATAAACATTTTGCACCAACAAAGTCCCCCTTGGATGTTGCCGTAGTATTGGATTGTCTTCAAAAACTTCTTCAAAAGATCTGGCAATTAACGACCAAAGAAACGTTTCGGAGGCTTGCGACGCTCCTCAAAAGATATCGGTGTCTGATCTATAGGAGGATGCCGATTACTTGTGTTGCCAAACCGAAAGCTCCTTAGCGAAGCAATTCGCGCTCGTTCAGCGATTCTTTCTTCTTTCCTTTTCTTTCTTTCTCTGTTCGATCTCCTCCAGCTTTCCCCAAGAAGTGTTCCATGTTGTTCCTGAATGTATATCATTAGCAAAACAGACATTAACAATCTTCTGGAACTGGAGACCTTGCTCTTTGTCTTTCTCCTCGAAACTGCTTATGCTATAAAACAAGCATTCAATATCCTTCTTCGAACAATTGACTAGCCATATTGGGTCTAGAACTGAATGCCACACCATAGATCGTATATACGTTTGTGTGCTATGATGGCTTCAGATAATTCCTCGGTAATCTTCCAAGAATCATCATCTGGATGGACACAAATAATGGCTTCACCCGTGCTTGAATCATAGTGCCACCATTTGAAGGTCTTGAAGAAATCTTGTTCCATCTTTATTAGAGGCATGTTCTTCATAACTTTCGGCCTTTTAACAATCAACATAACATCTTTTTCTTTCGTCGCTGGATCGATCTTCGTGGTTATTTTCGGATATGTGGCTTCCAGTGAATAAAACCATGTGTAGCATCAAGAATATCATTTCACAGGTGAATATATCTAACTGATATCTGTAAATGGGGTGAATTGCGAGACCTTGAGAGCTCAGGTTAGTTTTTCCATACAGACAAAGAGATGAAGGCTCAACTTTAGGTGGTGTTCCATAAAGGAATCTTTTGAACTGCAGATGTCGTAAAGTGTGACATTTGTGCCTTTTCAATCATTGCACAATAACAAACAGTTTCGTATTCAATGAAACCCTATGTTTTATTTCCAATATTTTTTTATTTAATAAAATTGTAGGTCCACCTGCGGATGGTGTTAAACCAGTTCCTTGTTCATATGACACACACACACAAGTGCGGAATCCAAGTGTGCATGCAACCAAAGCAAAGTAAAGAACACGGGGTAACCAAAGATTCACTATCTTGATTAATGATTGAGAACAAGTACAAACATATACACACAATGCTCGTATGACTCAAACAAACTTGCTGTGTTCTTGTGTCTTCGTCTTCAGAGATAACCAACTCAAAGTGTAACAAGCTCTCTGGGCTGACCAACTAGCTAACCAGGCCACCACCAACTAAGAGGTACATGTCTGCTTATATAGTGTCTATCTAGTTTCGTACGAAATACGAGTCTAGACATACTGAACACAATATTTCACACGAGACACATCTCCAAAAGAATTGGTAGGGAACATGTGTTTCGTACGAAATACTTCATTTCATACGAAACAAGTAACTCACTTGTTACTTGAGACTGTGTCGTATGAATCCTGTGGTTCGCACAAAACACTTAATTTGTACAAAACCTCTGACTCGCACGGAATCCTGATTCTTGGAGAACATGTGTAGACATGACGTTTACAAGACTTATCAGTATGCACACATGCAACTGATTAGCACAGACAAGCTAAGATGTCATACTAGATCAAGATAGAAGGATATCTCGATCTATTCGACACAACCAAAACTATACAGACACTTGAGTAAAGACCGTAAAATTACAACTGTAATTAAGAACAAGCGACAGACACAAAACTGTATCAACAAACTCCCCCTTGGATGTTGCTTGGTCTTCGGTCTTCGGTCTTTGGTCTTCAGACTTTGGTCTTCACATAGAATGGTTTGGAGTATCAACAAACTCCCCCTGAAGATATGCTATTCATTGATAGATCTGCTATCCAATGATTAGAGCATCAGGTCTTCGAACTTCTAAGAAACTTCAAATCTTTCTTGTTTCCTTTTCTGACTTGTCAGATTTCTTCGTTGCTGGTCTTTGCTCATGTTCTTTTATATCAATCTGTACTCAATAGAAAAATATAACTAGAACACAAATTTCTCAGAGAATACACACGAAAGACTTATCATAAATTCCTTCGTATGATTGTATTCCCTGAACGAGATACACACACTCGTATGAATTCTAGCAGCAGATTTGAGAAAAACAAGTGACCAAGTCAATCAAATGACCAGGTTCATTCGTATGAGATACAAACTCAAACGAATTCCAGATTTTGAATTTCTTTGATGAATTACTTGTTGCAAGATATTACTTTATGAAGTTGCGATATCAAACAGATGGTTTTATGGCGTATCTTGGTAGAAACTTCCGAGTATCAACTTTGGCTAACTTTCAAAAAGTAATACATAAGCAACTAAGTAAACCAGACTTAAAAACTAAATATGCAGATAAACTACAATCTTTTTTGAGTTTCAAGGTAAAGGAATCATACCAGCATTTTAATCTTTGTCAAAGACGGTATTAGGTTTTCAAAATTAAACAGATAAGTACTTAACTATGATTATCGGTATTGTTGTCCACTTAAGCTCAGACTTATCAGATGTAATCATGATTAGGAGATATCATTAAGGTATGGATTATACTTACTAGCCGGTGTTGAACCACATCACGACACATTCCCGTATCAAGATATGCACGAGAGAAAATCTTACCGGTGAGTATACGGCTTTATCATCTGTTTTGACGTATATGAATGATGTGAGATACTCACTGATTTTGATTGAAAACAAGTCCTTTGTGATTTAATCACTTATTGATGAGGAACTTGATTTTCATATGCATGCAGGGCACAGGTGTAAGTCCGTGAACAAGTTAGTACCATCGATAGCTCCCGCATGAAGCTGTGATATTTTACACTTATTTTTGGGATGTGATATTTTTATCGCTTATTTGATGGTCGTATGCAGTATGTACACGTATGTATGATATCATGGAAGTTCTAGACTTGCGCCACCGTTGTTTTTCGGCAAAAGATTCAACCATGATACCCACATGATAAGCCAGCATAAAGACCGTATATCTTAGAACCTTGGTACTCTATCAAACGAAATTTCGGTACCAAGACCATATGCCAATGAATGGTTCCCACCTGGCGTTCTGTCTGTTAAGTTTATATCAACCTGCACATTTTTGTCTGATTGTGAGCCTACCGATACATCATAAGTAAAGCTACTTATCAATCTTCTTTCTATGCTTTTAATCGTTTCTGACAGATTTACCAGTGAATTTCATCATCTTCAACTTATCCAAGAAACTCATTTTGATTTTTCTAATGTTTTTGAATTTTTCTGAATTTTCTCCCCCTTAAACAAAGAAGGTAAATAAAAGACATATTTTTGTATTTTCTTGAAATTTACTCCCCCTAAAATATAAAACTGAAAATCTTTTTAAAGTTTTAGATTTATAGAAAAGTATATACAAAAATAGTTAGCCATGGTTGAGTTACTCGGGTTTCACCTTGATGCCATTAACCAAGAGCAGATAATCAAAACGTGATTTATCAAAGGCTTTGGTAAAAAGGTCGGCACGGTTGTGATCAGTGTGGATTTTAACAACATCGATAAGTCTCTTTTCATAACAATCTCGTATGAAATGATACTTAATCTCAATGTGTTTTGTTTTTGAATGCTGTACAGGATTCCGAGTT
This sequence comes from Scalesia atractyloides, assembly GCA_947069175.1. Classification (NCBI taxonomy): domain Eukaryota; kingdom Viridiplantae; phylum Streptophyta; class Magnoliopsida; order Asterales; family Asteraceae; genus Scalesia; species Scalesia atractyloides. The sequence continues at coordinate 49,806,157 of CAMTDV010000020.1, forward strand.
ATCTGTAAACCAGCTTTATTATCAACAAAAATAGGAGTAGTAAGAAATTCAAAACCGTAGTCGCGCATTTGCTGTTGAATCCATATAACTTGGGAGCAGTAACTAGAAGCTGAAATATACTCAGCCTCACATGTTGATGTAGCTACACAAGTCTGCTTTTTGCATTGCCACGTGACTAGGCGATTTCCCAAGAACTGACATCCCGCTGTTGTTGACTTTGCATCGATTTTGCATCCGCCATGATCTGAATCACTGAATGCTGTCAGATCAAAGCTATCATCCTTAGGGTACCATAGACCAGTGTCAGGGCGTCCCTTCAAATAATGAAAGATCCTTTTTACAGCCATCAAGTGAGAAACTTTCGGACTAGACTGATAGCGCGCTAGAAGGCATGTTGGGTACATTATGTCGGGTCTTGAAGCAATAAGATACATGAGAGATCCGATCATAGCACGATAGAGAGATGGTTCTACATGTTCACCCATTCCGTCTAGAGTAATCCCATGATTTTGAGCTAATGGAGTTCCCAAAGGCTTTGAGTCATCCATCTGAAATCGCTTGAGAATATCTTCGACGTACTTGGTTAATGGATAAAAATCCCTTCCTTTGATTGCTGAACCTGCAAACCTAAAAAGAAAGTCATTTCTCCCATAGCGCTCATCTCGAACTTCTCCTGCATAACCTGTTCGAATTCTTTGCACATTCGAGTGTTAGTAGACCCAAAAATAATATCATCAACATAAACCTGTACTAACAGTAAATCCTTGTCCTGTTCCTTGATAAAGAGAGTACAATCGATCAGGCCTCGTCCGAAAACCATTCTTCAACAGATAGGTAGACAACGTTTCATACCAAGCCCTCGGAGCTTGATGAAGACCATATAACACCTTGTTGAGAAACCAAACCTTGTCAGGATGGAGAGGATCTTCAACACCTGGCGGTTGCTCAACATATACTTCCTCTTCTACCACACCATGAAGAAATGCACTCTTCACATCCATCTGATAAACGGTGAACTTCTTGAAGGACACATAAGCCAAAAAGATTCTTATGGCCTCAAGTCATGCAACCGGTGCATAAACTTCATTGTAATCGGTCCCTTCGACCTGATTAAAACTTTGAACAACCAATCGCGCTTTGTTTCTCACAACAACACCTTGGTCATCCTTCTTGCATTTGTACACCCATCGTGTACCAATCTTCTTGTAGCCGTCAGGCCTGTCAACCAATTTCTAGACGCCTCACTTCTGAAACTGCTGAAGTTCTTCCTGTACGGCTTCAACCCAAGAGTCATCTTTCATTGCCTCCTTCCAAGATTTTGGTTCTACTTGGCACACATAGCAGGCAAATGACCAATCATTCAGACCACCAGATTCCCTGATTTTCGAATACAATCCAGCATTCTGGTTGTTTCGAAGCTGATTACAAGTCTGCACACCACTCTGGACATCTCCAATAATATTCTGCTGAGGATAGATATTATGAATTCGAGTTTCTGGCACATCCGGAACTTGAGAATTGATACCCAAATTGTTGATATTCAGATCAACAGTTACATCGAGAGCTAGATTTGATGACGTTGTAGATGCCTAACCTTCAGTCGTTCCTTGAGGTTGAATATTTGACGTATCATTTGAAAATCCAGGAACCGCACCAGAGGCAGCTTCATTTGCATCATGAAACTCATCATCTTCTGATGAAACATTATAATCCGCAGCGTCTTCGAATTCCTCATTTTGAACAAGATCGTTAACCGAAGTTGACACTTGAGGGTTAAAAATAATTGGTCGAACTAATGATGAGTCTACTGCAGTATCACTTTCCAATAACATCTGAGCAGCAGCTGTTGCATCATCAAAAGTTGGCAGATTAAAGGAGTCAAATAGCCCATCGTAGTCAAACATCCAAGGAGCACCCGGAGCTCTTGTAGCTTCTGTATATCTCTGAACCTTGACTTCACCCCATTCTTCAATCTTCTTCGGAGACAAATTCCACACCTGGAAATTTGGAGTAGCATATCCAAGAAAGAAACCTTCGATAGCCTTGGGACCAAACTTTCCATGTGGGTCGATCATAGTGCATGGAGCTCCAAAAGGTTCTAAGAAAGAAATATCCGGTATCCTTTTATGTAACAGCTCCAAGCATGTCTTCCCGTGTCTCTTCACCGTCAAAACTCTATTCATCGTGTAGCACGCAGTAGCAACAGCTTCTCCCCAAAATTGAACGGGAAGTTCTGATTCTACTAAAATGGTTCTTGTAGTTAAAATAAGAGTTCTATTCTTCCTCTCAGCGACACCATTTGATGTGGAGTGTATCGAGAACTGTACTCATGCAGAATACCCTTTGAGGAACAGTACTCATCCATAACTTGATTCTTAAATTCCATGCCATTGTCGCTTCTGATTCTCCTTACTTTCAGATTGTATAAATTTTCTAGCAGAGTCAAGAGATTCTTGAGGATAGTAGGAACTTCACTCTTGTGTGCCAGCATGTTTACCCATGAGAAACTGAAATAGTCATCAGTAACTACCAGACAATAAGAATCACCAAAGGTTGTCTTGTTTTTCATAGGTCCAAAGATGTCCATATGAAGACGTTCTAGTGGCATATTTACAGTGTTGATCTTCTTCACGGGATGGGACTTTCTTGCTTGCTTCCCTTTCTGGCATGATACACAAACGTCTTGAAGTTGAAAATTCTTCACTGGTACACCATTCACTAGATTGTTCTTCACCAAATAGTTTATTTTCCTTAGGTTAACGTGTCCCATACGTCCGTGCCAGGAGATTGATTCCTTCTTAGTGGCTTTAGAGATAAAACATGTGACTTGTGCCGATGTTGTAATAGCTTGGCTCATATCAAGAATATACAAATCATTAATTCTTGGAATCGACAGGAGAATCCATTCCTTCGGGATCTTGAATCCAGGGTCAGCACATAACATCCGGCATCATCAAAATGTACCGTGAACTTCTTGTCGCAGATTTGAGAAATGCTAAGAAGATTGTGATCAATTTGCCGCACATAATTGATCTTGTCGAAGCTCACAACACCATTGGAGACCATTCCTTCTCCAGTGTTGTATCCACCTTTGTCACCAGCAAAAGCAACATAACCACCCCTAATACTTTCACATCATATAGGAGCCGCAAGTCGCCCGTCATGTGCCTTGATGCTCCACAATGACTGTTTATAGTTCCTCCTGGAACACCCTGCACATTGCACAAACAAGATTAGTTTGAGATGGGGACCCAAGCCTTAGTGGTCTTGGGTCGTCCCTTATCATCGAGAAATGTAATCAAAATTTCATGATGATTAACAAACTGAGAAACTCCTTTTGAACCATTTCCGGTCTTCTGTTTCCAAGATCCTTGTTTATTACCAGATTTACTATTATTTACAGTTTTAACAGTGTCTGGTTTTATTGACTTTGAAGATCTTTGATCCTTTTTTGAAGAATCCAATTTTAAAGCTTTCTCAACTGCTTTTACTTGTTTACATTTTGTTTCTCTTTTTGATCTTTAATAATTCGTTTATCTTGTGTCGGAGAAATAGATTTACGTTTGCAAGTTGGTTCATGAGGGGTTTTCTCTATACATCTTGATTTGGCTGGATTTTGACAATCCTTTATAATGTGGCCAAATTCTCCACATTTGAAAACATGTCTCCTTTCAACAAAACTAGGAGATCGTGTTTCTCGGCTTGATGTTGAATTTGTGGATCCTGAGGTACTGGGTTCATTTTCATTACATCCATCAGTGCATTGGGTGTAATTGTTTTGACTATTTCTTTTCAAAATCTTAACTTTCTTTACAAAATCAACATTAGATTTTCCTTGAAAAGTTTCGACTTTATCGGTACCTTTAGAACTCATAAATTTAACAGTTTTGCCCTTTTTCTGGCAATGAGAGCCTTTTGCTTCAACCTTCGGTTGAGAAGTTGTGGGCTTTTCAACTCGCTTCCATTCTTTTTCTTTTGAAGCAGATAATGGTTGTGATTTGGTTGACTTTTTCTTCTCTAAAGGTTTGGTTGTTGACTTTTCAAAAACCTGATCTACAAAGATTGGATTTAGTTTTTAATTGGAGAATCTTTGTTTGAATAGATTTTCTTATCTCCAACCAAAGTATACAAAACATTATCTACTTCTTGTGTAGACACACTTGTCTTCACAGATTTCTTAGGAACAGTCTCTTGATTCTCAACAGATTGAGTACTAGGAGTAGCAGACAATTCTACTCTTTTCCTTTCATCAAGAGGCTGATCCTGATCATCATTTCTTGATTCATCATCTGATGTATCATCCTCTTCTTCATCAGACGATGAACTTTCTGGCTTGCTTGGTTCTTGAGAGGATTTGCCTAATTTGAACCCTAACCCTGCTACGAATTCCTCAGGATTCAAAGGTACAGAGGGTTCAAAACGAGGCATCTCCTCTTCATCAGGCATTTTGGTATAGTTGTGTTTCAAGCACATATTGGGAGTTAGAATAACTTTCCAATATGCATTGAGCATCTCCCTTTAGTTTTTGAACTTCAATGATATGATCAAGCACATATTGGGAGTTAGAATAACTTTCCAATTTGCATTTGATCGAATCATATTCGCATTTGGCGATGGCTAACTCTTTCTTTGTTTCTTCCAAGGAGATTAATGTAGTTATTAATTCCTGTCTGTTTATTCAAAACTGTTTTTGTCAATTCAGAAGCACTTTTCTTAAGGGTTTCTATTACAGTTTTGAATTCTTTTTCATTTCTAGTTCAACACTGTTTTTGTAAAAAATTCGTCTCTTTGCATTTTGATAGTTCAACAACTAAATTCGGATTATGACTGTTGACGGTTTCATACTTTATTTTCAATTCAACACAGTCATTGCAAACAGTAGGAGGCCTGTTTTGAAGAACCTTCAACATTTGCCATAAAGGCAGTGTGATGAGGAAAACCTGCACCATCTGTAGAGAGTGCCTCTGTCTCTTTTACCGCAGCTTCTGCATTCCCCGTCATACATACCTTTTCACTCTTCAACATCTCAGCTTCACTCAGCAACTCTTCAACCTCAGCATCACTTCCTTTCTTCACATCGGAATCAGATCCATAACCATCTAAACTTGAACATTCTTCATCAAAATTGCCAACATCTCCAGATGTATCATCATTATTTGGAGTGTTGATGCTGTGATCATGCTTGATTTGATCACAATCCTTGCATAGCATGTAGTTCTTCCGTTATTCTCTGTTCCCAACTGTACTGACCAATCGCATCCTTCATCAGACTGAACTACCAAAGCTCTATGCGTGTTTGAAGGTCCTTATTGATTGGTATTGTTAGAGTTTCCAACAGCTACTATTCTTCTTTCGTTGTTGTACTGTGCGGTGTTGGATGGTTGAGACTGATTTCGAAAGGTGTTGTGATTTCCTTCCTTGCTGGGTCTTGTGCATTCCCGCTTACAGTGACCTCTTTCTCCGCAGTTGAAGCAAGTGACAACGGTTTTGTCAAAGCAGTATGTTGTATCCTTTTTGCTTTCCAAACTGGTTCTACCCGTTCTTCTCATATAATCCTTCGCTCTTCTCATAGCGCTTGCAAATGCCCACTTGATGTCCATCAGCTCCATTTCATCTCAGTCAATTTGTTCATAGTCTTCGTTTGTCAAATTGATGTTCCCTATTTGACCTGCAACTAAACCACAATACGCACTGACCATGGTATTTAGAATTCTGCATGTTCCTGTGCAACTTCTACGTTGATTTTGGAGAGATTTGACGTGTCAGGTTTGACAGTGTTGGAATTTGTAGATTTACTGTTGCTTCCATAGAAAGCTTGTTGATGAGCTTGCTATGGAGCTTTATGCGCTAAATCCCTTTGCTGTGGAAGGAAGGCTTTCGGATCAAAAGTCTGTCCATAGGCTTGATTACTCGAACCTGTAGACTGGCTTGATTGAACTGGTTGGGGTAGGAAAGGGTTCACGTTTGACACAAACGCGGTTTGCAGCTTCGGTTGCTGACTTGAGCTTGTACCTGCCTTTATACTTCGAAAGTACATCTCAGGGTTTTGTGGAGCAGAGACTCGTTGTGCCTTCTGGAGTTCTTCATTCTTGTTCTCCAGTTTCTTCACAAACTCATAAATACTTATTGAGTCCAAAACACCTGTATGTTTTAATAGATCAATAAATTGACCGCATTTTGGAGGTAAAGCATCAGCAAATCGCATCACAATTTCTTGTGGTGCTGCTAACACTTTATACGAGTACATTTTGCTAAGAAGATGATAAAACCGAGTGGTCATATCATTCAAGGTTTCGTTCTCCATGAACATAAAACCTTCAAACTCTTTCTTGAGCAGATCATGCCGAATCTTCCTAGTAGCAGCGTTACCTTCACCTCTTGCTTCCAAAGTGTCCCACAAATTTTTCGTTGTAGTACAATACACAAAGTGATGTTAAATGTCTTTATGTAGAGCTTGTGTGAGGATAGCAAATGCCTTTTTCTCTTGATCGTAAGCTTTCTTGTCACTTTCGACTAGATTGGACAATGAGGTTGGATTTGATCCAGCTTCTTCAAGTGCTTCATTATAGGGGGTAGTGAAACACGTCCACAATTCCGTGTTTTGACTGAGAACATACGTATGAAAACGACTTTTCCATGAAGGATAATCGTTCGTGTGATTTAACTTCGGCGGTCGATTATTACTCCCAGTTTCACTTTCGCTCATTAGCAAAGTTTGGATGCTTTGATTTTGATTCGCAACACACGCCCATTGATTTGCAGAGATCATTGCTGTATGTTGTGGCATCAAAGATTTTACCCATGATGTTGCGGAGCTTTGCGACGACTCCTGATTTGAGCTTGAAAAACTCCAATCCCATGGGTTCGAACTCATTATATTTTCTTGTTTAATGAAAATTTAAAGCTTTAAAGTTTCAAAATTATAATTACCTTTTAAAATTTTCAGATTTGAAAATATGACAAATTATTAAAATCCCAAAGCTTTGAAAAACACGAAAAACAATCAAAAACAGTTTCGTGCGAGACAACTGTTTCGCATGAAACAAGGATGTTTCATGCGGATCAGGTGGTTTGTGCGGGTCAGATGATTCGCACGAATATTTTCAGTCTCACAAACTGTTTTGTTCAGCGTTTTTCAGAGGAATCTTTCAGAAATGGTTAGGTGAGAAATTTCCTTTCTTGTGTAGACCTGCTTTTTTGAAATTACATGTTGTCTTACTCACTTTTAGTTAAAACACTGATTTTTAATCAGTCAACAGTCCAAGTCCAGATCCAAGTCAGAAAATGTCAACCCTACCAAAACTAATCAGATTCAAATTTTTGCAGATTTCTTCTTTAAGGGTGTTCTTCAGAAAAATTTTACCATAAAATTTTTTGCATGCAACAGATTTTAACCAAGTTTTAAGTTAGTTATCTATCTAAAACTTAAGTTTTTTGCTGGAGATTCAAGAACATTTCAGAAATCTTCGAACTAGCTCAGACACAACTAAGCCCGGTTTTGAACAAGGAAAGAGCCAAAGCTCTGATACCACTTGTAAGTCCACCTGCCGATGGTGTTAAACTAGTTCCTTGTTCATATGACACACATACAAGTGCGGATCCAAGTGTGCATACAACCAAAGCAAAGTAAAGAACACGGGGTAACCAAAGATTCACTATCTTGATTAATGATTGAGAACAAGTACAAACATATACACACAATGCTCGTATGACTCAAACAAACTTGCTGTGTTCTTGTCTCTTCGTCTTTAGAGATAACCAACTCAAAGTGTAACAAGCTCTCTGGGCTGACCAACTAGCTAACAAGGCAACCACCAACTAAGAGGTACATGTCTGCTTATAGAATGTCTATCTAGTTTCGTACGAAATACGAGTCTAGACATTCACACGAGACACATCTCCAAAAGAATTGGTACGGAACAGGTGTTTCGTACAAAATACTTCATTTCGTACGAAACAAGTAACTCACTTGTTAATTGAGACTGTTTTGTACGAATCCTGTGGTTCGTACAAAATACTTGATTCGTACAAATCCTCTGACTCGCACAGAATCCTGATTCTTGGAGAACGTGTGTAGACATGACGTTTACAAGACTTATCAGTATGCACACATGCAACTGATTAACACAGACAAGCTAAGATGTCATACTAGATCAAGATAGAAGGATATCTCGATCTATTCGACACAACCAAACCTATACAGACACTTGAGCAAAGACCGTACAATTACAACTGCAATTAAGAACAAGCGATAGACACAAAACTGTATCAGCAAAAATCTTATATTTTATTGATGAGAATGCAAAAATGTCAATGGCTGCACAATTTCGATCATTTTTTTGTTCTTTAAAACGTTTTACACATTTTGCGAAACGCATAACCGTACAACCGAACGAACCATCATCCATGACATTTTTGGGCATAATCCAAGATACACATGTCTTAACACCTTTATATAACCTAAATATTAGGTTAAAGGGGTTAAAAATGGCAAACAGGTGAAAATACAAGTCCAAGGGCCAAAAACGTCCAAAAAATAATAAATATTTTTGCTTCTTCACCAAGTTTGCCACCTATCTACAATTTTTGACACCTAGAACTCACTTTGCCATACTTAATATGGTGTTGACAGATGTTTGGACAATGATCCACACTTGAGGACACTTGTCATCACATCCTTAATCCTAAAATACTATAAATACCCCATGATTCTTCCAATTTTTCATACCACTTCAAAACACTTTAAAGCAAAGTGTGAAGTTCTTCTTTCTATCCTTCTTGAAGCTTGTTTCCAACCTTTCGAAGCCTCCTATCTTGAGTTCCAAAAGTGTTCTTCAACATGAGTAAGTACTCTTCCTAGTTCTTTCATTATTTTAGCTATTTTGAGCTAAAAGTCGAACAGTTTGGCTTCCTGATTGACTTTTGGTTCTGACCATATTTGGTAAAGTCAAAGTTTAAATGAACTTTGCAACGTGATTGTAATCATGAAGGTTATAATCCCTAACGATTTTACCTTCTGATTACCACGTTTACTAGTCGAAGTGACGAGTCAAGGTTTCGGTCAAAAAATGCGCATGATGTGCATTTTACAACGAAACTATTTTTCGGTATCAAAACACCAAGTTTTGATACCAAATCGGTTTTATAAACTTAGTTAGACATATTTTGACATGTCTAACTCGTCACTTCTAGTTTAGTGCTTATTTAGGGTCGTAAGTCGAGCGGTCTTGACCACCGCTTTGACTTTCGAATCCGACTCGTTTGGTCGATCTTAGGATCCGACCAAACACATATTTGTGGCCATAGTTGTATAGGGAATAACCTACTGAGGTTATACCTTATGGTCACATCATTTGATTAGTGTTATGATAAGTCACTTCTATGATCTTAAAAAAATGACCAAAATGCCCTTTTGCGCATAAATCCATTCTAAACACATGTAACGAAATTTTTGACATATAAACTGATGTTATAACATTTTCAAACATGTTTGGGCATTTAAGACTTATCATAGGACATGTTTAACCATGTGATCACATGTTGACGCTAATGACCCGTTAAAGTAGCGTAAACTACCTTAACGAGTCATAATGGGTCAAAAGCACTTAGGATCCTTTCGAAACAAGAATGTTAAGTTTGTTAAACCATATCACATGAGTTCCAACACTCGTTTGGTTTATAAGACTTGATTCTATCCGATCTCCCGCTTGTAGCCCGACATGCTAACATATTTATCTAACACATTAGGACACGTTTGAGCTTTTTTATTACGCTGATCAAGAACACTTTCGCAATCCCAAGTGAGTACATAGTTACCCTGTTTTACATTTTCTAAATATTTTGGGGTGATTCATATGTGCCTATAATTAGTTTTAAGATTTCAAAACAATATATATGGTTTATATATACAAAATAATTTTCAAAGTAAGTACATAGCCCCCCTCTTTTACGTTTTCAAATGTTTTGGGGTGATTCATATGTGCCTATAATTATTTTCAAAATTTCAAAACAATATACATGGTTTATATATACAAAAATGATTTTCAAAGTGAGTACATAGTTCCCTTCTTTTACGTTTTGCAAATGTTTTAGGGTGACTCATATGTGCTAAATCATTTTCAACTTTTCAAAAACAATGTATATGGTTTATATATAAAACAATACGATTTCAATAATGTGAACAACTTGTTGATGCGTTATCCATAACACAAATGACATTCATTAGCTTTGGCCAAGCCGACCAGTAGTATGTTATGGTACCATAGGACTGACAATCCCATTAGCGGACTGTTCACTGGATTTGGTGGAAGTTTGGGTAATGACAGAAACTGTTCTGATTATCAAATTATTTGTTGATTTGTGAGTCAAGTTAAAGAGACCTTTTGGTGGTCTATTAAAGATACCCTTTGGTGGTATAGTCAACACAGATTTGAATGTGTTCATTAAAGAACGATCAAAAGTTTTCACAATTAAAACCATGGAAGATTTGTTTATGACATGGACAATTGGTTGATGACACGGACGATTGATTTATAACACGGACGAACGATTTATAACACGGACGAATGGTTTGTAACACGGACAAATGGTTTTGAACTATGTCACGCAATGATTTTCATTCAAAGATATAAGCCATATGAAGTTTCTTTTGAATCAATCTATTACAACATTTTTACAAAAGAAACGTTTTGGTCAAGATTCATGGTTACAAGGTTTTCACAACTCTACCCAGCTTGTTTTAGTTGGTTAATTGTATTGCAATATCAAACACTTCTGATACGAGGTTTTCACTTAACGACTCTTGTAGTCCGACGAGGTGTTGCAATATGTATACAAAGCCACAAATTTGACACACTCACAAAACCTATGTACTCGCCGGCATTTTTATGCTGACTCTCTTTTCACATATGTTTCAGGAGTCAATGCTTGATAATATGATGCATGCTTCATGTAGGAATGGACGCGGGCCTTAGTGACTTAAAACACGAAAGACAATTTATTTATGTGTTGTTTCTGTTTATCCCAAGACAATGTAAGCATTTAACTTAATAAAACAAAACTTTAAATTTCATGAGTTGTGAAACAATAGTTCTGTGACATGACTCCCCGACGTTTCCGCCGCGGTTCGTTGTTTTACGCGGTCGGGGTGTTACAAAAAGATTGATATCAGAGCTTACGGTTATAGAAAATTAGGTTATTAGTAATGCTTTGACCTAGACTATAACCTTCCTAGGACCCTAACGCGAGTTATCTTGCGTTTAGATTATTAAAACAACGCCATCACCTATCCTTAGGTGATTACCAAAACAAATACACAAGTTACAAATTCGTTTTGAAAATCAATCATCTATCCTTAAATGATTTGTTTTGGCTTAAAGCCTTGTAAGTTTTCAAAATCTCGTCAAAGTTTGGGTTTTATTAATGTAAACACGTGCAATCTGGAAGGGTGGATGCCTGTACCCTAAGTTTTCTGTCTAAGGCTAGAGTGTTCGTATAAATCCGCATTATCGGACCAGTCACTCTTACCTGGGAACTCTTGGGGTGAGTGGTCCACTTATAGGCTAAAGCATGTCTTCGCGATACATTATAAAGACCCATTTACTTTGATTAGTCACCGCGTGTCTTTTGTTTGTTTTTAAGTAACGAACGAATGACCACCATCCTAATATTCCGTTGATATTTTATTATCCAATGTCAATCACACATATTTTCCCTCATGTTTTCTTCTAGAATGCCTCCTCGACGTAATACAACTCAAAATGCAGAAATGGCAGTTATGATGGCTCAGCAAATTGTGTTGTACTCCCAAACCTAGTGACCCAGATAAACCAAGCAAACAATAACAATAATAACAACAACAATGCACCCACACCGTGCAACTACAAACAATTTAACTCGGCTAAACCACTCAAGTTTACTGGGTCCGATGGAGCTACTGGACTCCTGCAGTGATTTGAGAGTCTCGAAAGCACATTTCATCATGTTCAATCCCCGAATGAGCAAAAAGTCGAGTTTGCATCGAGTGTATTCCAGAAAACAACACTTACATGCTGGAATGGTGTGATGATAGATAGGGGTGCCAATGTGGCAATGGCACAAACGTGGGAAGAGCTTCGAGCTCTAATGATGAGGGAATTCTGCCCATGTCATGAACAATGGGCACTAGAAGATGAATTCCACAATCTTAAACAAGATAGTGGTGAGCATCGTGCCTACACTGACCGTTACGAAGAATTGAGCTTGTTGTGTCCCGCCATGGTCATCCCGTTGGACAAAGCAACCGAGAGGTACATCGATGGCCTGCCTGACCCTGTTCAGGACATTGTTACTGGTAGCAACCCTACCACTGTTCGACAGGCTATCAAATTAGCTGCTACTCTGACTGAGTCCCATGTCAAAAAGGGGAAACTGTTTCGCAAGGGCGACAAGAGACAGGCAGTTAAGACCACTCAAGAGAAAACAAAGGAGAACAAAGCTGAGTCTTCTAAGAAGTCGAGGAAGCGTAAAGCTTCACAGAACTTTGTAGTTGTTACACAACCCAACCAGAACACTCAAAACAAACCAGCACAACCACCTGCGAGGAAACCCTATGCTGGTACTACACTGTTGTGCATGATCACCATCAAGCTCACATACAGTGTCGCCAATGCACATCATGTGGATGATTCAGTCACATAGCCAATGTTTGTCGTTCGGCCCCAAAATAAGTTGTTCAGAACCCTGTTCAACCCCAAGCTAACCCTGCTAGACCTCTGTTCCCACCTGGTTCTTGCTACAACTGTGGCGAGATGGGTCACTTTAGAAACAACTGCCCAAAATTGGTGAACGCGAATGCAAATCCAGCCCCGTGGACCCGCATTCAACATCAATGCCAATGAGGCTCATGTTGATAATGAAGTCATTAACTGTATGTTCCTTGTTAACAATCATTCTGCTTCCATTCTTTTCGATTCGGGTGCTGATAGAAGCTTTATATCACTAGCCTTTGAACCTTTGCTTTCAATGCCTAGAACTAAACTAGGAAAACTCTTAACGGTGGAAATAGCTAGTGGTGAACCCCTTGTGCTCGACTATGTCATTCGTAGTTGCCAATTGAACTTGGATAACCACCTTTTTCCCATTGTCCTCACACCAAAGCAACTCGGGAGTTTTGACATCATCATAGGAATGGATTTGTAACCAAACACCATGCTGAGGTGATCTGTTTCGACAAGGTTGTTCGTATACCTCTTTCATCTGGCGGAACCTTAGAAGTTCACGAAGAGAAACCCTCTAGTAGCCGAAAACTCATGACCTGTACCCAGGCCCAAAAATACATACGAAAGAATTATGTAGCCTTTTTGGCACATATCGTGGAGGGAAAAGGCAAGGGCAAAACTGTTCAGGACATCCCCATTGTTCGGGAATATCCTGAGGTGTTTCCTAAAGAGCTACCTAGTTTACACCAATTTGTCAAGTTGATTTTCGTATTGACCTTGTACCTGGTGCCAACCCAATTGCTAAATCTCCTTACTGTCTTGCACCGTCTAAAATGCAATAGTTGTCAAAGCAGCTCTAAGAACTTTCAGACAAGGGATTCATTCGTCCGAGCTTTTCACCTTGGGGCGCTCCTATCCTATTCGTGAAAAAGAAGGATGGATCCTTCCGTATGTGTATTGATTATCATGAGCTCAACAAACTCACAATCAAAAATTGATATCCCCTACCTCGCATTGATGATCTCTTTGATCAGCTACAAGGTGCGACCTGCTTTTCAAAGATTGATCTGCATTCTCAGTATCATTAACTTCGTGTACTCAAAAACGATATTCCCAAGACTGCTTTTCGCACTCGATACGGCTATTACGAGTTCACTGTCATGCATTTTGGTTTGACGAATGCTCCCGCCGTCTTCATGGACTTAATGAATAGGGTTTGTAAACCTTATTTAGACAAGTTCATCATTGTTTTCATCGACGACATCCTCATTTATTTTAATTCTCGTGCCGATCACGAACAACATCTCCGTCTAACGATGGAACACCTGAAGAAAGAACAACTTTATGCCAAATTCTCCAAATGTGAATTTCAGCTTAAAGAAGTTCAATTTTTGGGACACATTGTTAACGAACAAGGTATACATGTAGATCCCGCCAAAATCAGTGCGATTAGGGATTGGAGTACACCTACTACTCATACCGAAGTTCGTTCATTTCTAGGTCTTGCTGGATATAATCGATGATTCATCGCGAACTTTTCAAAGATCGCGGTTCCCCTCATCACTTTGACTAAGAAGAATAAACCTTTCGAGTGGGGACCCAAACAAGAGGAAGCGTTTCAAACACTGAAACAAAAACTCTATAATGCTCCTGTTTTATCTTTACCCGACGACAACGACGATTTGGTTGTCTATTGTGACGCATCAAACCTAGGCCTTGGTTGTGTTCTCATGAAAAGAGACAAAGTCATAGCCTATGCATCAAGACAATTGAAATCCATGAGAAGAACTAACAAATCGTGATCTTGAGTTGGGAGCCGTAGTTTTTGCTCTCGAAATTTGGAGACACTACCATTACGGTACGAAATGTGTGGTTTTCACTTATCACAAAAGTCTCCAACACATACTCATTCCAAAAGAGCTAAACATGAGACAACGACGCTGGGTCAAACTTCTGAACGACAACGTCTGCGAGATTCGCTATTATCCTGGTAAGGCGAATGTTGTGGCTAATGCGCTTAGTCGTAAGGAACGTGTCAAACTTCATTGTGTTCGAGTTCAATCTGATATCCAGACACGTATCCTTCAAGCACAACATACATGTGTGACCCAAAGCTTGTTGAAAAATGAGCTGCCACAAAATCTCGAACTTCAACTCGAAATAAAAGATAACGGATTACTCTACTACAAGAACCGTTTGTGGATTACTCGAAACCTAGTTAAGACAATCTCCGCACCTTATTGAACGAAGCTCATAAGACTCGTTATTCAATCAATCCTGGTGCAGATGAAATGTATAAGGATCTCCATACCCAGTATTGGTGGCCGGGTATGAAGAAAGACATTGCCTTATATGTGTCTAAATGCCTAACTTATCTTAAACTTAAGGCAGAACATCAATGCCCATCTAGTTTACTTGAGCAACCACAAATACCGGTATGGAAATGGGAGAACATTGCGATGGATCTCATCACTAAACTACCGCGCACACCTAGAGGTCATGATGCCATTTGGGTAATCATCGATCGTCCACCAAAGTCAGTACACTTATTGGTAATTCGTGAGGATCTATCTGTTGACAAACACTCCAAGATCTACGTTGATGAGATTGTATCTCGTCATGGTGTTCCTTTGAACATTATATCCGATCGAGATGCTCGATTCTCATCTCACTTTTGGAAGACCATGCAATCTGCCATGGGAACCGAACTCAATCTGAGCACTGCTTATCATCCTCAAACGGATGGACAATCTGAAAGGAAAATTCAAACACTGGAGGATATGCTTAGAGCATGTGTGATCGACTTTGGTGGTAGTTGGGATTCGCATCTACCATTGGTCGAATTCTCCTACAACAATAGTTATCACGCCAGCATCAATATGGCGCCTTTCAAAGCTCTATACGGTCGAAAATATCGTTCACATGTCTGCTGGAATGAGGTCGGTGAAGCTCAGCTCACTGGGCCTGAACTCATTCATGACACAACAGACAAAGTCAAGAAAGTTCACGATAACCTTCTGACAGCGAGAAGCCGTCAAAAGAGTTATGCGGACAAAAAACACAAGCCTTTGGAATTCCAAGTTGATGATAACGTCCTTGTCAAGGTACCCCCTTGGAAAGGTGTGATTAGATTTGGAAAGAAAGGAAAACTTGCACCACGATATATTGGACCATTCAAGATCGTTGAGAGAATCGGAAAGGTGGCCTACCGACTTGAGCTACCTCCTGAACTTGGGAATATTCACCCAACATTTTACATGTCCAATTTGAAAAAGTGTTTAGCCGATACAAACTTCCACATTCCCCTAGACAAAATTCACGTTGATGACACTATGCACTTTGTCGAGAAACCTGCGGAGATATTGGACCGTGAAGTCAAGAAACTTAAGCGTAGACGTATACCGATAGTTAAAGTTCGCTGGGAATCCAAATGTGGCCCAGAATTTACTTGGGAATGAGAGGATCAGATGAAAGTTAAATATCCACATCTATTTCACAAAGTTTCCTCTAATTAAATTTCGGGACGAATTTAGGAGAGACTGTGACATTTGTGCCTTTTCAATCATTGCACAATTACAAACAATTTTGTATTCGATGAAACCCTGTGTTTTATTTCCAAATATTTTTGTATTCAATAAAATCTTATATTTTATTGATGAGAATGCAAAAATGTCAATCGTTGCACAATTTCGATCATTTTTGTGTTCGTTAAAGCGTTTTACGCATTTTGCGAAACGCATAACCGTACAACTGAACGAACCGACATCCATGACATTTCGGGCATAATCCAAGTTGCACATGTCTTAACACTTTTACATAACCTAAATATTAGGTTAAAGGGGCTAAAAATGCCAAAAAAGTGAAAATACAATTCCAAGGGCCAAAAATGTCCAAAAATAAATAAATATTTTTGCTTCTCACCAAGTTTGCCACCTATCCGCATTTTTGACACCTAGTACTCACTTTGCCACACTTAATATGGTGTTGACACATGTTAGGACAATAATCCACACTTGAGCACAGTTGTCATCACCTCCTTAATCCTAAAATACTATAAATACCCCATTATTCTTCCATTTTTTTCACACCACTTCAAAACACTTCAAAGCAAAGTGTGAAGTTCTTCTTTCTATCCTTCTTGGAGCTTGTTTCCAACATTTGGAAGCCTCCTATCTTGAGTTCCGAAAGTGTTCTTCAACACGAGTAAGTACTCTTCCTAGTTCTTTCATTATTTTAGCTATTTTGAGCTTAAAGTCGAACAGTTTGGCTTCCTGATTGACTTTTGGTTCTGACCATATTTCGTCAAGTCAAGGTTTCGGTCAAAAAAATGCGCATGATGTGCATTTTACAACGAAACTATTTTTGGGTATCAAAACACCAAGTTTTAATACCAAATCACTTTTATAAACTTAGTTGGACATATTTTGACATCTCTAACTCGTCACTTCTAGTTTAGTGCTTATTTAGGGTCGTAAGTCGAGCGGTCTTGACCACCGCTTTGACTTTCGAATCCGACTCGTTTGGTCGACCTTAGGATCCGACCAAACACATATTTGTGGCCATAGTTGTATAGCGAATAATCTACTAAGGTTATACCTTATGGTCACGTCATTTGGTTAGTGTTATGATAAGTCACTTCTATGTTCTTAAAAAAATGACCAAAATGCCCTTTTGCGCATAAATCCATTCTAAACACATGTAACGAAATTTTTGACATATAAACTGATGTTATAACATTTTCAAACATGTTTGGGCATTTAAGACTTATCATAGGACATGTTTAACCATGTGATCACGTGTTTACGCTAATGACCCGTTAAAGTAGCCTAAACTACCTTAACGAGTCATAATGGGTCAAAAGCACTTAGGATCCTTTCCAAACCAGAAGGTTAAGTTTGTTAAACCATATCACATGAGTTCCAACACTCGTTTGGTTTATAAGACTTCATTCTATCCGATCTCCCGCTTGTAGTCCCGACACGCTAACATATTTATCTGACACATTAGGACACGTTTGAGCTTTGTTTATTCCACTGACCAAGAACACTTTCGCCATCCCAAGTGGGTACATAGTCCCATGTTTTACATTTTCTAAATATTTTAGGGTGATTCATATGTGCCTATAATTATTTTAAGATTTCAAAACAATATATATGGTTTATATATACAAAATGATTTTCAAAGTGAGTACATTGCCAACCTCATTTACTTTTTCAAATGTTTTGGGCTGATTCATATGTGCCTATAATTATTTTCAAAATATCAAAACAATATACACGGTTTATGTGTACAAAAATGATTTTCAAGGTGAGTACATAGTTCCCCTCTTTTACGTTTTGCAAATGTTTTGGGGTGACTCATATGTGCTAAATCATTTTCAAGTTTTCAAAAACAATGTCTATGGTTTATATATAAAACAATACGATTTCAATTACGTGAACAACTTGTTGATGCGTTATCCATAACACGAATGGCATTCATTAGCTTTGGCCGAGCCGACCAGTAGTATGCTATGGTACCATAGGACTGACAATCCCATTATCGGACTGTTCACTGGATTTGGTGGAGGTTTGGGTAATGACAGATACTGTTTCTGATTAACAAATCATTTGTTGATTTGTTAGTCTAGTTAAAAAGACCCATTTTTGGTCTATTAAAGATACCCTTTGGTGGTATAGTCAACACATGTTTAAATGTGTTCATTAAAGAACGATCAAAAGTTTTCACAATTAAAAACACAGACGATTTGTTTATGACATGGACAATTGGTTTATGACACGGACGATTGATTTATAATACGGACGAACGGTTTATAACACGGACGAATGGTTTATAACACGGACAAATGGTTTTGAACAATGTCACGCAATAATTTTCATTTAAAGATACAAACCATACGAAGTTTTTTTTGAATCAATCTATTACAACGTTTTTACAAAAGAAACATTTTGGTCAAGATTCTTGGCTACAAGGTTTTCATAACTCTACCCAACTTGTTTTAGTTGGTTAATTGTATTGCAATATCAAACACTTCTGATACGAGGTTTTCACTTAACGACTCTTGTAGTCAGACGAGGTGTTGCAATATGTATACAAAGCCACGAATTTGACACACTCACAAAACCTATGTACTCGCCGGCATTTTTATGCTGACTCTCTTTTCACATATGTTTCAGGAGTCAATGCTTGATAATATGATGCATGCTTCACGTAGGAATGGACGCGGGCCTTAGTGACTTAAAACATGAAAGACAATTTATTTATGTGTTGTTTCTGTTTATCCCAAGACAATATAAGCATTTAACTTAATAAAACAAAATTTTAAATTCCATGAGTTGTGAAACAAAGTTTTGTGAATTGAGTCCCCGACGTTTCTGCCACGGTTCGTTGTTTTACGCTGTCGGGTGTCACATAAAGGTTTATGACATACTCATTTTTTGTGCAGGTTTTGTAGGCGAATAATGCGTAAAGTATTATGCAAGTTCTAGGTCATTGCCCACGCAAAATCAGAAGAACTCGGATAATACACTAGATATCGGTTAAATATAAAGACCTAGTATCGTAGAATCTGGCATTCTCTCAAACGAAATTTCGGAGTACTAACTCCATATATCCGAGAGATGTCGACCCACAAGATACTCAGTTTTTCTTTTAAGTTTATATCTTGAAGAACAATTTACTGAACGAGTGAAGCCTATTGGCACATCCTCAGTAAGATCTGTTTAATTAACTGTTTAAACATTCCATGTTTTTAGCATACTGTGATTGTCAACTAATGTAATATGATTACCCTTTTTCCACAAAAACTCTTTTTGACTTTTTAATGTTTTTGAATTTTAACAACTTTTCTCCCCCTAAAATCAAAAACATATATTTGGTTTTCAGTTTTTGAAGAAAGAATATTTACAGAAAAATCACGTCAAGTCCTCGTCATCCTCAAATTCAACCTCATGTATATCCCCTGATGCTAGATTTCTTAAACCATTGTTGGGCTTATAATTGAAGGTTTACACATTATTGCTACATTTGGGCTAAGTTAATGGGTTTTGGGCTTCCTAGTGTCTCATGGGCCTAGGGTTGTAACTTGTGGGCTATGTAACTAGTATAAATACATGTATTAGGTAAATGTTTCGGGGCTAGTCAGTTAGCATTGAAAAACTTGTATCAAACACTATTCTGGTGTATGCAAGTTGTTTGATTCAAAGATTGTTCTTCATTCTAACCTTTATTTCTGTAATTGATTAGTCTTACGATACCTGTTAGATCCGATTTGAAGGACTTACAATTGGTATCAGAGCCTGCTGTACAATACAGGCTCTAGGTATCGCAGATCGAAGAACTGTTAAGAATTGAAAATCGTTACTGTTCAACCCGGATTGCTATTATTGAAGATTCTTGCTACTGTTCAGAGTTGAAGATTGCTGTTGTTTTCATCTCGCATTGCTACTGTTCGAAGAACACGAAGAAGATTTAAAGATTTCAGATTCGGCACTGTTGTGGATTCCGAAGAACACGAAGAAGTTTCAAGTATTTTGGATTGGGCACTATTGAAGATCCCGAAGAACAC
Organism: Scalesia atractyloides; assembly: GCA_947069175.1. NCBI lineage: Eukaryota > Viridiplantae > Streptophyta > Magnoliopsida > Asterales > Asteraceae > Scalesia > Scalesia atractyloides. The sequence goes on from CAMTDV010000020.1 coordinate 49,826,422, forward strand.
GAAGGAGATCATCCATCTCCGATTGATCCCGGACTACTGTTCCTCAATATTCTCATCAACCTTATCCGGATTGCTCATATTCCGGATAAGGATTATTGTTCAAATAACTTGTGTTTATCTGTTGCAGGAAATTCGGATTACTGTTTTATTCGGATAAGGACTCTTATTCCGGATAAGATTCTCATTCCGGATTAGTCTTCTAATCTGGATCAAGCCTTATTCTAGATCAAGCCTTATTTCGGATCAAACCTTATTTCGGATCACATCATCTCGGATTGTTTTCCAGATTTAAATTTCGGATCATATCATCTCGAATTGCTTTCTAGATCTCAATTTTGGATCATCTCATTGTTTTCCGGATATTCATCTCAGAATTATTGTGGTTTCCTATCTCGGAACTGTCTATCTCGGACTCATCTCAGACCTGTTTATCTCAGACTCATTTTCGGATCACTGTTCACTATAAGAATTTCAAATTAACTTTAATTTACTTGGTTATTTTAATAAAGTTAACAATGATGAACAGTTATATGACCGCTCAAGATTTGACCAATGCCACCTTGGTAGCACTGCAATCACAGACTCTAGCCCTTCATCAAGAATTAGATCAAGTTATTGGCACTTCAACTAAGGTGCCTCATCTGTTACACGGAGATGAATACTATGAGTGGAATTTCAGATTTGAGTAGTACTGCAAGGCCAAAGAGCCTGGGGTTTGGAGATGCATTATGAACGGTCCACGAACAATTGTTTACAGTACCGCTGAAGATCCAGATACTAAGATTCCTAAACCAAGTCATTTGTGGACTCCCGAAGATGTGAAAATAATCGAATAAGATGAAAAGGCTTCAGTTGTGCTAACAATGGCACTCAGACCTGACAATTCTATAGTTGTCAGAAATTGCAAGACAGCTAAAGAAGTGTGGAGTCAATTGCAAAATCTTTATGAGGGAAACGCTGACAAGAAGGCAAGCAGAGTTAATCAGCTGAATCAACAGTTCAGCTCGTTTAACCATATTTATGGAGAAACCATTGGGAACCAGATCAGAAGATATGTGAAGCTCGTTTCTTAGATGATTTCAGCCGAAATCACTCTTACAAACAATGCCATGAACAGACAGCTGATAAATTCGTTACCAAAGAGCTGGGATGCTGATGTTGGAATGATCAAGAAGGCAAAAAATCTGAACGATGTCACTCTCACAGAAATGATTGCAACTATTAAATCTTGTGAGATAGATAATAAGCAGAAAGACATCAATCATTAAAGCAGTCTGATGGCGGCTGGTATTACAGGGCAAAACGCAGCGTTAATATCTCAAAATCTTGTTTACATCCCTTTGCAAGGAAGTTCTCACACACCAGGTAGCTCAAACTTGGTGTACACTCCTCCCGCCTCTCCACAGAAGACCTATTATATCTATGGTCTTCAGTCTTAGACTCCCATATATTTCTACGGTGCAGGTTCAGACACAATATCATGCTCAGTATCCTAACATGGTGTACAGTCTGGTTATTCCTGCTACAACTTAACAAGGTGGCATTCCTCAATCTGTTGCTCCTGCACTGGCTCCTGCTCAAGTTGTGTCCAATTCTGCTTTTCTTACTAAAGAGAATGAGGAGAAATTGGCCATAACTGCCTCAATGATTAACAGTTTAAATGCCTTCTTAGCAGGTGATCTGACTCCTCTATCGATTCTTCCAACCGAAATAGATCAAATAATGGATGAGGGTTTAGACGAGATTGATGTGTCCTGGAATCTTGCAATGGCTGCTTTCCGCGTCAACAAATTTCAAAAGAAGTACGGGAGACAACCATTGTCTAATCTGGAGACTGGATTGAAAAAAGATAAGCTTAGATGGTATAGATGTCATGAACCAGGACATTTTGCTCGAGATTGAAAGAAGCCGCCATCTAGATTTGTTTCATCTAGAGTTGCAGACATACAGAGTAGTGACAAACAGCTGGTGCCAGTATCTCCTTCAAAATCTGCTTCAAGTCTCCCGAGTAGCTCTGGGGGAAATCAACAACCTTGGTGGTACTACAACATGAAGGGTTCAACTTGGCAGATGCAGCAGCTCAGATTCTAAGAACAAAAATCACAGCATGATGGCGCAAACAACTGAGACACCTGATCTTTCTGAAACGGTAAATCGAATTCTCTGTTCAGATAGTTGTCGGTTTAATTTATCACAAATGCACGCCATAATTCAACTCTTGTAGCTGAATATCAACAAGCTTTATCACAGAACATTGCCTTTAAACATAAGAGCAAGCTTCTTATGGAAAAGGTCGAAGCTCAAAACCAAGACATAGCTCAGCTAAAGCTTGACTTGAACCAACAGCAATGTTGGGTATACGGCTATAAGCTAAAAGTAGCTGAAAAGGATGTAGAACTTCAAGCAGCTTTAGCCAAGCTAAATTCCTTGACATGGAAGTTTCAAGAAAATGAAATAAATATTAAAAATTTGAAACTTCCAGCAAGCAGGTCAAGGACTTGTGTGATCTACAGCTTTATTATCAGAAAAATTATACAAAAGGCCTTGGGTACAATAGGGCTCCTCCACCATATAATCATAACTATACAAGAATGCCTGAATCTGAGGCTGAACTAGAAAATGAAGAAAATACGATGTATGGTAAACCATCATATTATCTTTCAAAAACGTGGAAGCCTTACTACCGAAAGTTCTCTAAGTCGACTGAACTCAAGAAGGATGATGTTTTCTACATTTCCACATCATTTTCACACGAATCTGGTGACCATCCCTCTTGTAGTTCAGATGATTTAGAGAACATGACGCCTAAGGACGAGGCAGAACATCACCCACAGAATCAAAAAGTGAAAATTCTTCTGAAACTGAAACTGACTCAAGGAACGCTTAGTAACGTTTCTACCTCATGTGCAGAAGAAATATTAGTTGAGGATATTACAGATGGTGATCAAGAAGAATGTTTGAATTCCAATTCAGACAATTCAGCTACTGATTATGATTTTTATACACCTACTTTTGACATTTTGAATTAATTTCTTGCTGAACAATTTAAATTCTCAGACAGTGTTGGTTGTGTTGATAACGTAGATGGTTTTATTTCTGGTATTTCATCTAATGCTGATAATGAATGTGATAACTCTTGTGATGAAAACATAAATTTTGCTACAGGTACAGCATCGACAGGTAATACTGTTTCCTCAGTTCCTACTGAAGAGACTAGAATTTCTTCTTAGGAAGTAGCATCTGTTGATGCTAATCCCAGGGTTGATAGTGAGGTAAACCAACCAAAAAACTGAACCTGTGAAGAATTCAACTTGCATAGTACAAGAAGAATCAGGCAAATCAGCTTCTTCAAACACAGAATGATGGATTGATTCTGAAATGACAGAAAATGAGCATTCTCTTCCTGCATATTCAGATAAACATCTTGAAACTAAATCTGAATCGGAAACTCAAAGTTTTCAAAATATAGAAATTCCTCTTGCTTTTAATGCTTCAAGCTCATCTTCTGGCAGTTCATAAAAGGATGTCCTTCCTGAATCACCCGTCTATTCTACAGAACCTGCCACGCAAAATGGTTTGAAAACTAATAATAAGAAATAGAGAACACGTAGATCCAAAAAGAAGAATACCAAATAGGTGTCTTAGACAAATGAAAAGGCGACTGCTGATTCAGTTCCTCATTCTGAGAAATTGACTCAGCAACCCCAAACTGAATCTGTTAAGCAACAAGCTGAACATAAATCAGTTAAATTTGTGCCTAAGTCTACCAACTCCAAATTGAAATAATTCAAATCATAAAACTTACAAGTGTGCTGATGGTTGTGCGCAGGAAACAGCAAAGACCCAACCCTTGCACTAGCCGTCAGTACCATAAAGCAAGAAACTGCCAGACAAACTGCCAAGAATTTCCCAAGCTGAACGGACTATTTTCTTTCAGAAGAGGCAAACCTGTTTCAACTGTGGATTTCCCGGGCATATTGCACGAAATTGTCAAAAAGGATTTATACCTTTCAAAGCATTAATCTCAAATATCATAAAGCTATGCCTAATCGCCTATATCAGGCTCGATTTGCTATGGCTAAGCCTTCTGATCAAGACCGGAACATGGCCAAGAGACAAACTCAAAAGTCTCTAAGACCTTCAGGTTCTCTGAATCCTCCTAGCACTCTAAAAACTATGCAGAAGACTGACTCACTAACCTAGAGGCCTAAAATCTTGACCAAGATCCAGTCTTCTGTCCCAAAATCAGACAAATCATAAAGCGTCATCGACTTCATCCTCAACTAATTTAATTTTTCGTGAGGTTACTTGTGTTGATGCACATGGCATGCCCAGATTTTCAATGGCCTGGGTTGCAGCTTCTAACTAAAGCCTGTTGAAATGTGTAGGAACAGCTCTGCCGAACTCTCGTCAGACTCTGGTATATCGACAGTGGCTGTTTCAGGCACATGGTTGGGGACATCTCGCATTTGAAGGCATTCAGTTTTTCGATGGCAGGTTTGTCTCCTTCGTAGGTGGTGAAACAGGATAGATCACTATGAGAGGAACAGTGTGCAATGGAGCTCTTAGTTTCAAGAATGTTAATTATGTTCCAGAGTTGAAGCATAGTCTCTTGAGTGTGTCTCAGCTCTATGATAATCATTTGGATGTTCTCTTTACCAAGAAAGTGTGTTATGTGCTGAAACCAGGCCTCATCATTCCGGATGAATGGATTCTTCTCAAAGCTGCACGGAAAGGAAATACATATGTCATCGATATGAACAAAGACCCAACCGACAAGCTTACCTGCCTGTTCTCGTCGACTGCTGAGCACGATGCAATGTTATGGCACAGTCGACTCCGAAATCAACATGAAGAACTTAAATAGACTTGCAAAAGGTAGTTTAGTTAGAGATCTACCAGTTCGGGATTTTATGCAGATTGAAAAGTGTGAATCGTGTGCACGTGGGAAACAACATGGACAGCCACACAATTCTAAATCCGCACCCTCCACGTCTCAAGTCTTAGAATTGCTTCATATGGACCTTTTTGGCCCGAGAGATATTCTGAGCATTGGCGGGAAGGCATACTATCTGGTTATCATTGATGACTACTCACGATTCACTTGGGTTTTCTTTCTGACACAAAAGAGTGAAACCGCAGCGTTAGTTAAACAATTCATCACACTTATGGAAAACCAAGCAGACACCACTGTGAAGGCTATTCGTTGTGATAATGGAACAGAGTTTAAGAATGCTACCTAAAATTCTTTCTACTCCTCCAAAGGTATCGATCGACAGTTCAGTGCAGCCAGAACTCCTCAACAAAATAGGGTTGCAGAACGCAGAAACCGAACACTGATTGAAGCTGCGCGTACTATGTTGGTCGAATCCAATATACCTCTCATTTTCTGGGCAGAAGCAGTCAATACCGCCTGTAATATTCAGAATCATGCCCTGATCAATAAAAGACACATGAAAACGCCGTCAAAGTGGTTGAAGGTCGCAAACCTTTGGTTAAGCATTCCCACAAGTTCGGATGCCCTTGTGTTCTTCTACTCATGGAGGCTAAGGGAAAATTTGAATCACGTGGGATCCATGCATTTTCGTCAGATATTCTAAGAATACTTCTTATCGTGTCTATAACAAGATCAAGAAAATGATAGTTGAAACCTATAATGTGGGTTGGCTGGAGGAGAATCCCAAGGACGCACGCATAGGTCCTGACTGGCTCTATGATTATTCCTCTTTGTTTAAATATGTTGATCTCCTTTCTAACGTGACTGTAGGTACATGCAAAACTTCTGACCTTCCAACGATGCATATCTTAACTAAGGATGATGCCGATGCTGAACAACTGCAAGAATCTTTAAGCAGCTGAGTGTGGATCTACCTGGATTCAATGAAGCTATATCTACACCTTTACCAGTATCGCAGAATCAGGAAACTGCTTCTAAACAGATCCCTCAAGATGGTTCCCCTGAAGTTAAGGCTCCAAACACAGAACCTCCTGTGGAGAATGAAGGGCCTACACCTCCTGATGTCTTAGGCTCATCTTTGTTTCCTGAGCCTACACCACCAGAATGTTCTGTTAATTCATCAGTCAATACTCCCATTGGTGCAACTAATGAGTGGGAGTCATCTGGAGTTGCCTCACCGGGTGTTACAAACTTGCAAACAGTTCTCCTTGTCCCTGCTACGCTGATACCACAGCGTCTACAGCGCGATCATCCAATTGAAAATGTTATTGGTCCTATTACTGCTGCAGTTCGAACTCGCAGTCAATCAGGAGATATCAATACTTGCCTTTACTCTTGCTTTATCTCACAAATTGAACCTAAAAGCGTTGATGTCGCCTTGCAAGAACCAAGCTGGGTTGACGCTATGCATGAAGAACTTAATCAGTTTGAGAAGCTTGGGGTATGGCAATTGGTGAAGCTTCCTCAAGGAAAACGTGCTCTTGGAACTCATTGGGTTATTGAAAGGAACAAAGCTCGACTGGTTGTTCAGGGTTTTCGCCTGATCAAAGGGTTGGACTACGATGATGTTTATACACCAGTAGCTAGATTGGAGGCTATTTGCATTTCTTGGCATATGCATCTTACATCGACTTCACCGTCTATCAAATGGATGTCAAGATTGCTTTTCTCTATGGCATGGTGAAAGAGGAGATATACGTGGAACAACCACCGAGTTTCACTGATCCTGACAAGCCATATTATGCATACAAATTGGACAAAGCTTTGTATGGATTGCATCAGGCGCCTCGCGCGTGGTACGCAACTCTAACAGAGCATTTGCTTGCTCATGGATATAATCAGGGAACCATTGATCAAACTTTGTTCATCAAACGGGTTGACAAGGACATCATTCTTGTTCAAATTTACCTCGATGATATCATTTTTGGTTCTACAGATGATGGTCTATGTCGGGAATTTGAAGAGGTCATGAAGAAGAAATTTGAGATGAGCTAACTGGGGGAGATGACTATGTTTTTGAGACTTCAAGTTCTCAAAGCCCACAAGGAATCTTGATCCATTAAGGAAAATATGTCAATGACGTTCTTGTGAAATTTAAGCTTACAGATTCAAAGCCTATGGCTTCACCTATTACTGAACGGCCTTTGCTAAATGAAGACGCTAAAGGAACTCTTGTCAATCCAACCATGTACCGGTCTATGATTGACTCACTCATGTTCCTCACTACAAGTCGGCCAGATATCATGTTTAAGTTTGCCAGTGTGCTCGATATCAGGCTACTCCTAAACTCTCTCATTTAATGATGCTAAAAGAATATTTAGGTATCTCAAAAGGGCACCATCACTGGGCCTCTAGTATCCTAAAAATTCTAAATTTGAATTGTATGCTTTCTTTGACAGTTATCTTGGAGGTACAGACAGGGATATGCGCTCAACTTTAGCCGGATGCCAATTCTTGGGAGATAGATTAATCTCTTGGCAATGCAAGAAGCAGCAGACGGTTTCGCTTTCTACAGCGGAAGCAGAATATGTCACAGCATCAGCTTGCTGCTCCCAGGTTCTAAGGATGCAACACTAGCTTGCGGATTACGGTTTGACTTATCTAAACACAACAATTTATTGTTATAATGATGCCGCTATTGAAATTGTCAAAAACCCTGTTTTTCACTCCAAAACCAAGCACATAAATATCAAAGTTCATTTTATTTGTGATTGCTATGAAAAGGGTCTTGTTAAACTTGAGCAAATCCACACCGATGCAAACGTTGCGGATTTGTTCCCGAAACCCATTAGCAACACGCGTTTTCAAGTGCTTGTGGATCTTCTCAAAATGATCCGGTTTTCTAACTGAGCATCCTCTATCTTTTATGTTTAGTTTGTTTTCTTTCTTTTATTTGTGTCTGCTTCGTAAATTTGTTCATGTGTATGCACAAATTTAGGGGAGAAATTCTATATAAAAAAATTAAATTAATTTTTTAGTTTCAAACAGTTTTTGCAAAGATTGGGAAATGAAATACTTTCTCGTGATAAATGTTTTGACTAACACATGTAAGGTGTTGTAGCGGGAAAGACTTGAATCGAAGGTGATATGTTGATAGGTCTAGATCTCAACCAGATAGTGTAATCCAAATGATATAAACATACAGAACTATTTTTTCAGTGGGTCACACACTATAGACGTATGATTTCATGGTCTTAAATCCTGCATTGATAGATAGCTAACGCCTGAGGTTTCGGGTCTTTATGTTGTTTAGTCATCCGGGGATATCTTGACTACCCTTCTTTTGCATCCAGATTATATGCAGACCTAGGCACATTCAGGATATCTTTAAAAGAGCCAAAATAGAAGGGCCAAAACCTTAAAAGGAAGGAATTCTCATTCTGAGAATATTCCAGGAATTCTAACATACCACTTAAGGTATCTGCCTAACCCTCGTGAGATACTATTGATCACTCTACTGTACCAAAGTACTAACCTGTTCATCAATAGTCTGATGTTGTAAAAGATAAAGGATGATCCCTGTATAGTCACTACCTACGATGAATCATTGTGCTTACCTTGATCGCGGGGGTATGTCATGGTATGGGACACATGGTATCATAGTACAATACTACCTTAAGCATATCATTAAGCTAGAACTAGAAGGTTGAGCAAATGGACAAGTATATTGGCAATTGCTTAGACCAATCTGACCCAGCTCACACTGAAAAATGTTACTTAGTCGACTTTAAAAACGATTTAATCCCATAGAAAGCTGTGTATGTGTTGTTTGTTTAAATATTTTACTTGCTTTTGTAATTGGTAAAGAATGGTTGGATGCTTGGTTAGTTAAATTGTTGATTTTTTGTTAGATGTTTCCTGTCAAGGGATATTGGACTGGCCTGCTAAGTTTTGGAATTGGGCCAATCCAATTGAATTTTTGAAAGTCTTGAAATTGAACAAGTATGGGATAATGGTGGTACTGTTCTGGATTGGGCTTTTAAACCCTTCTAGGATAGGCCCACTGACAATTTACTGTTCTGGATTGGGCTTTCAAACCCTCCCGGATAGGCCCACTGACAATTCACTATTCCGGATTGGACCTAACATAAGCCCAATCCGGATTGGTTGTTAATCTCGAATGATGGATTCCGGATTGATTTGGGCCCAAAGGTTTAGGCCCAAGCCCATTCCGGAATAGTATATAAGTGAATCAGAGTTACATTTCGGGTTATTCACAAATTTTTTCTGAAATCCTCTGAGATCCTCTGTTCATCTTCCGAATTCATGTTCATCTTCATCCGGGTTTCGTCTTAAATTTCATCCGAATTAGGTAGAAAATGCTCTTTAATTATGAAATTAATTGATAATCTTCAAAATCTTCATGCATTTGGGATTGCATTTCGGACAGATGTTCATATCGACTTGTATTCCGGATGGACGTTCAACCAAAACGATTGAACTCGGATTTCATTTCGGATGATGTTCATCCGGAATGATGAAAGGTTCATCCGGATTTCTGTTGAACTGTTTCGAATCCGGATTTCAATGTCTGAACCTTTGAGCTATCTTGAACCTTTTCAAATGATTGAACCTCTAAACTATTTTGAACCTTTCTAAATAATTGAACCTTTGAAATATGTTTGAACCGTCCGAGTTTTGTTGAACCTTAACCCTGAATTTTAAGATGAACTATCTTAACTTATGTTTGTTAGCTTTGCTGAGATTAAGTTAACCTGGTTATTATTTCTGACAGAAATGGCGGAAGAAGCGTTTGATGCGTTATGCTGGTGGAAGAACAATTTCACAACCAAGCAGGATATTTATCAGATCTGCCAGTGGAATTTTTCCAGGAGTTTAGATCCATGATGGCTGGTTTGAATGAGTGCAAGATTGCATACGCCCTTCAAGCTAACCCAGTTATATATCAAGATCTTGTGCATACTTTTTGGAAGAGACCTAGATTCCATTTGAGAGGCGCTGATGGGAGGACATACGTCAGTTCACAGATTCAGGGAAAAGAGATTTTGGTGAATAAAGCCTGTGTTCGAGAAGTATTGCAGTTTGCTAATGCTACAAGTGATCCGACTTTGTATGTGAAGGAGAAAGTGTTGCCTGTTCTGACAGAGATGAGTTATGAGGGAACCTATCCGCCTTTACTCAAGAAAATGTTTCCCGCGTACTGGAGATTGTTGGTGCATGTCTTTATGCAATGTATTTCAGAGAACAAAGGAGGATTAGATCAACCAAATCAAACCCAAACTTTGGCGATTGCGTCTCTCGTTATGGACTGGAAATATAACTTCTCCAGTTATATTTTTGAGAATATGAAGAAGATATGGAACAGTCGAAGAAGAGAATGTTCTACTCTATCCGAGGTTTGTACAGTTGATTTTGGATGCTCGGTACCCTGATCTGACCAAGGATGCTTCTGATGCTAATCTGTTGAATATGAAGCCAATGGGTCCAACCATTTTCGGAACTCTGAAGAAAAACCGATCAACATCAAAGACTATTTTCGTTGGTCGCATATCTTTGAAGAAGTTCAGAAGGTTTGCTGAGGTGATTGGACAGGACATCCCAGCACCTAAGCCAGTTAATGCTATGGTAGCTGAGGAACATGATATGACGATAAAGGAGAAAGGGATTGAAGTTGAGGATCTGGTTACTGATGCTGATACAAATGAGGAAGAAGCTTTCTTGGATGATATTACAGATTTACTGCTAATTTAACTCCAGTATTGCTAGAACTCACTACAGAGAATTTGGAAGCTCTTATTGCACACTTGAAAGAGATACAAGAGCGACAAGGTGATCCTCCTCTTGTGATACCTCCTATTGATATTCCTGTTGGTATGGTTGAGTCTGAAGAAGAGGTTGACGAAGAAGAAGTACCATTGATTAAGAGACGACGGACGGAGGCTGTTAAAGAACCAAGTGTCACACCCCGACCCGCAGCGGAAAAGGTGATCGGGGCATGATTGGGTTATCATCAAAGCTCATGACATTTATTTTAACGTTTCATATTCATTAATACAATTTAATGGAAATTTACAATCATAATTACATCAATGACCTAAACATCAATCTAAGCTTCTTTGCGCTCCACAGGTCTCGAACCCGGGACCTGTGGTTTATGCTAACACACAGTCCACCGCTGGACTGTGTGTCCAACTTGTTAACTTAACTGATTTTTATTATACTTAACACAAAACTAAGTATTTTCATTTCTGACTTATTTAAAAAGTTTAATAATTATCCGGGCCGGTGCAGAAGACCGGACTCGAACTCGTGTCCTGCGATTAAACATACACACAGTCCACCACTGGACTGTGTGTCTAACTTGGTTATTATTTCAGTTATTAATAAACTTAACATATAACAGTGGTGACTCCGGTTCGGTTAACAAAAAAGGCATTTTTATTAAGGCAGCATGCGTGGGACAAGATTCGAACTCGAGACGTTAGTGTGTTTATTGTGCACACAGTCCACCGCTGGACTGTGTGTCTAACCCGAGTTATAACTTGATTTTAATTAAACTTATATGTTACCGCAACTTCATCTTCTTCGTTAGATTTTAACCAGAATCGGAAATCCGACTGGTTCGATGTTTTAATCGTGTTCGTTAGCGTTTTTCAATTAATTACAGATGAGATATGTAAAAAGAAGGGAAGATTTAAGCGTGAGGTATACCGACTGGATTCCTCTGTTTCTCCGGCAGAACTCCGGCGACAGCAACCACTTCCGGCGACGTGTGTCTTGCAGCAGCGAGTCTTCAAAAAGCTTGAAAAGGATGTGGGTGACTTCGGTATAAGCTCAGGGGGTTCAGTAAGGCTCAGAAGTGAAAGGTTCGGTTTTCCGGCGAGATACAGAAGTTTTCCGGCGAATGGATTTACGTCGGGTAAAGGTGGGGTTTTGAGCGAAAAAGCTTGCAGAGGTTCGAGGGGGTATTTATAAGGTAAGTCGTCGATGAATTTGGTCCTATTTCCGACTTGATTCGTCGGTTAGAAAATCTCCGGCGGTTATAACTTGTGTCGCGGGTTCAGGCGTCGGTTATAACCGATGTGTGTTTAAACGTTTACGTTATAACTGAAGAAGTCGTAAATTCTTGGCGAGATCGCCGGGATTTCCGACGACTGCATTTGGGCGCCGGTTTTGAATTCGAAAATCATGATATGAATTAATTGTCTTCAATATTTAACAAAAGATACAAGTGGCGCAGTGGTTGAGTGTGTGTGCGCTAAGTTCTGCTGAACCGGCTGACTGACCCGGGTTCGAAACCCGGCAGTGCCAAATTATTTTTATTTTCTTATTTTTGACAGTTTTTCAAAAACAAATTATATATTCCCATATAATAATTAATTATGTATCGTTTAAAAATATTTGGGCATTAAATTCGCAACGAAATTTTTAACTGATTGTTCGGTTAATAAACGGAGCGGGTTTGGTAAAATCCGTTTTTAACGGATGTTACACCAAGTCATTCTGAAGTTCAGTTTGGTAGTGTTGCTGAAGAATCTACTCCTGCTACATCTGTAGTTACTGTGTCATTAATGGATACTCCGATGGTCGAATCTAATATTGCTGCTGAACCAAAAGTTACTCACATTGCTACACATTCTACTACTGTATATGTTCCTGCGGATTCTGTATTTCAAATGATGGATTTCGGCAGTAGCTCAATGGGTGCCGGAGGATCTGGAGAAGGTGGTAGTGGTTCAGGTGGTGTTGAAGGTGATGATACGGATGATTCGAAGAGATAAGAGAAACGAGCATTTGAGTTCAGCGGGTTGGATAGCGATGACGAAGATGTAGATGTTGATGTTGTTGATTTGAAAAAGAGGGTGATCGTGCTTGAACAGGAGGTTGTTCTTAAATATGCTCAGATTGCTTCATTGAAGATACGCATAGATGTTAGGGACCCGACGATTGATCAGTTGCAAGGAGATGTTACTATGTTGATGACTATGGTTTTTGATTTGAAGGCAAAGTTAGAGAACAAGTTTGGTCGAGAATTTTCCGATCCAACCGATGATCCGATGAATATTGCACATCGTCATAAAGCAGCCGAACCGAGAGCAGCCGAACAAAGTGAAGCCGATAGAGTAACTACTGAACAGTTAGCTTCTGATCGTGAAGCAGGGTTGGATGATTATCTACGTGATCCAAGGAAGAAGTACACCGCGAGTCAGAAACGTTCAACGGCTCAAAAGAAAAAGCAGATGGTTCTGATGAAAAATGTAGACGTGAATCCACTTGATGAGAACTTTCAGTTGAAGGATCCTTCCAACCAATCCGAGGGATATGTCATGGAACTCGGTTCGAGTTATTACAGCAAAGTTGGAAACAAGTCGAGAGTGCTCAGTTGGATGTATGATAATGTGAAGAATATGTGGCTTATCATCAGGCAGGATGGTAGTCGTGAATATTATTCGAAGGAATCTCAATTTGAAACCTGGACAAAGGTTGCGTTGACTGATCTGTTGAGAGCTCCTTACACTAACGACGATACTACAAAATGTGGTCCGGGTTTAAGGTTTTTCAAACGCTTGGAGCAAGAAGTAAAGACTGGTTTTAAGACGATGAAAACGGCTGAGCCATATCTACGAGCGGCTAACGGGGTTCGTGATGCGAGAACTGGGAGGCAGTTTAAATCAGTGATGTGGCCCCAAACAAATAAAGAACTTGTCATACCCGTTGCTCCTACATTCCCCAAAGGTATTCTGAAGAACTTTAATTTTTGGATGTATGATCCTAAGGTTGGAAGTGTAGAGATAGTCACCAAGGAGAAGGCTTTCTGAGTGAATGACGTGGTGGATTTAGTTAGTTTTCACGATGAAGATTTGCAGAGTTCTTGCTGCTAATCAAATTCGAACAACAGAATTGTATGAAGTTTGTGCTAAAGATTGGACGGCTGCTATAGCTTGTATAATTGCTGGATGATTGGGAGTTGATGCGTTACCTAAGGACTAGAGGCCTAATGTTGTAAACCTAGGGGGACATTGTTGGGCTTATAATTGAAGATTTGCACATTAGTGCTACATTTGGGCTAAGTTAAAGGGTTTTGGGCTTCCTAGTGTCTCATGGGCCTAGGGTTGTAACTTGTGGGCTATGTAACTAGTATAAAGACATGTATCAGGTCAGGTTTTTGGGGCTAGTCAGTTATCATTGAAAAACTTGTATCAGACACTATTCTGGTGAATGCAAGTTGTTTTGATTCAAAGATCGTTCTTCATTCTAATCTTTATTTCCGTAATCGATTAGTCTTACGATACCTGTTAGATCCGATTTGAAGGACTTACAACCATTTAATTTTAAAAGATTTTTAAATCTTGAACGATCTAATACTTTGGTGTAAAAATCTGCTTTTTGTCATCAGTGTGGATTTTTTCACTTCTAACCAACTTTTTCTCGTAGCAATCAAAGATAAAGTGGTGTCGAATTTCTATATGTTTAGTGCGAGAGTGTTGAACAGGATTTTTGGCGATATCAATAGCCGCCTTGTTATCTACATAAATTGGCTTATCAAGAAATTGCAGTCCGTAATCTCTCATCTGCTGTTGTATCCAGAGTATCTGGGAACAACAACTGAATGCCATGTTACCAAACGGGTTACGCAGTCTGTTTCTTGCATTGCCATGTTACCAAACGAGTTCCGAAGAACTAGCAACCAGCTGTAGTAGATTTGTCATTAAGCTTGTAGCAGCCAAATTCAGAATCCGAGTAACCCGCAAGATTGAAGTTGTCATATCTAGGATACCACAAGCCGGTGCTTGGACATCCTTTCAAATATCGCATGATTCGTTTGACGACTAACAAGTGTGAATCTAATGGATTGGACTGATAACGGGCATATAGGCATGTTGGATACATGATATCTGGTCTTGAAGCTATAAGATACATCAACGATCCGATCATGGAGCAATATAATGTTTCATCGATTTTTGCTCCATGAGCGTCTGGACAAATGCTGTGATTTAGTGCTAATGGAGTTGATGCTGGCGCAGTTCCTGTCATGTCAAATTTCTCTAACACGTCATGAACATACTTTGTCTGATGAATGAAGATACCATCAGGCAATTGCTCAACCTGAAGTCCTAAAAAGAACTTCATCTCCCCCATAGCACTCATTTCGAATTTCTTCTTCATGACTACTTGGAAGTCTTTGCACAACTTGTCATTTGTCGATCTAACGATGATATCATGCACATATATTTGTACCAAAATCAGATGACCATCTACTTCCTTTGTGAAGAGGGTACAGTCTACAGTTCCTCTGAGAAAGCCATTGTCAGGAAGATGTCTTGAAAGCGTTTCATACCAAGCTCTCGGGCTTCGTGAAGACCATATAAAACTTTGTTCAGAAGGTAGACTTTATCCTTGTGTAGTGGATTGATAAACCTGGTGGTTGCCGACATACACCTCCTCTTTGACTTTGCCGTATAGGAAAAGCAGATTTAACATCCAATTGATACACCTTGAAACCTTTCCAAGAAGCAAAGGCCAAGAATATGCAAATAGCTTCAAGACGAGCGACTAGGGCATAGATTTCAGTGTAGTCTATCCCTTCTTGCTGGTGAAAGCCCTGGACCACGAGCCGAGTTTTGTTTCTGACCACAATACCTCTATCATCTCGCTTGCCCTTGAAGACCCATCGAGTGTTAATCTTTTTATGATGACCCGGTAGGTCAACAAGCTTCCAGACTCCAAGTTTCTGGAATTGAACAACTCTTTCTGCATTGCTTCCACCCAGCTTTCTTCTTTCAACGCGTCTCTCTAGTTTCCTGGTTCAACCTTCGAAACAAAACAACTGTAAGAAAGTTTGGTTTATAATGGAGCAATACTTGCATAAAAGCAACTTAGATCCTTGTTGATCTGATTGCGAGTTTTCACCCAGTTTGTAAGCTGCCAATGATATTCTCCGATGGATGGTAAGATAGTGTCCTTGGCATTACTTCACTCGGAACATCTACTTGACTCTGCAAATTCATGATCACTTCATCAACAATTAGTGCAGAAGATGTAGCCTTATTTCTGACATTGGATTGATCAGCTTGAGCATTCAGAAAGCTTTCAATATGCTCAGATCCTTCATCGGAACTAGATCCTCCATCATCAAAAGTCGGTTCACAATCAGAGTCGGCATTAATCGGTTGATGGGCAGATGATTCAGTAGTGTTCAAGATAGGTACATAGACTGATTCCTACAGAGTATTGCTCGGACCTTCGTAGTTAAACAGCCACGGATCCCCAGATTTCTGCGTTGGCGTAGTATATCGTTGACAATCAACATGCTGTGCAAGAATAACCTGGTTTAGACTTGGTAAAAAGACATACTTTTGTGGACTAGCATACCCAACGAAAAATCCCTCCAAGGATTTGGCTCAAAATTTACCGTCCGGGTCCAAAACACACGGCGATCCAAAAGGCTCTAGAAACACAAGGTTAGGCTTTTGATGGTTTAGCAGCTCAAAACAGGTCTTGTTGTGAGGCTTGACTGTCAACATACGATTGAGGGTGTAACACGCAGATGCAACTGCTTCACTCCAGAAACTAATTGGAAGTTTTGAATCAGCGAGCATGGTTTTGGCAGTCTCGATCAGTGTGCGATTCTTACATTCAGCTACTCCATTTTGTTGAGGAGTATAGGGAGCGCTGAATTCGTGAAGAATCCCCTTTTCGTTGCAGAATTCGAGCATCCTCTTGTTCTTGAACTCAGTATCATTGTCACTACGGATTCTCTTGATAGGCAACTGATACAAACTTTCAAGCTTCCTGAAGAGAATCATAAGGCTTTCAAACATTTCATCTTTGCTCTCCAGAAAGAAGACCCAAGAGAATCTAGAAAAATCATCTATCACGACCAGGCAATATAGATCTCCAGAAATGCTTTTTACGTTTACTGGCCAGGATAGATCCATATGAAGCCTTTCTAGTGGTAGCTACATAGAATTTAGAAGCTTTCTTGGGTGTGATTTCTTATGTTGTTTCCCCTTCTTATAGCTCAAACAATCATCAGATAAATGAAAGTTCTTCAGATTAACACCCTCCACTAGGTCGTTGTGCACCAAATAATTCATCTTTCTCAGATGAATGTGCCCCATCTTCCGATGCCATAATATAGACTCCTACTCGGTTGCTTTAGAAACAAAGCATTGAACCTAATTTGACGTTGTGGATGCGACACTCATATCAAGGACATATCAATCATTCTCTTGTGGAGCGCGCATGAGGATCCACTCTTCAGGAATTCTGAATCATGGCTTGAGAATTAAGCATTCTTTATCGTTGAAGTTTGTTGTGAATTTTTTTGTCACAAAATTGTGAAATACTCAGTAGATTGTTCTCCAGCTCCGCAATGTAGTTCACCTTATCAAAGGAAACTACTCCATTTGTAAGAATATCTTCTCCTACAATTCTTCCACCTTGAGTTCCAGAAAAACCAACGTAACCTCCCCGGATAGCTTTGACGCCGTGCAACCCAAGCACCCCAGTCATGTGTCAGGAAGCTCTACTATCCATAATCCATTTTGACATGATCGAGCTTGGGAGTCCCTACACACATGGGGAAGAAACTATTTAAACAGAGAAACCCAAGCCTGCTTGGTCTTGGGTGGGTTTTGAATATCAAACTTCGGACCAACTTTGATCTGGACATTATGTTTGGCCTCTGTTTTGGCCGGAACAAATGGTTTCAGTTCTACTAAAGATGGTTTGACTTTTGAAACCCAAGTTTGTGTTTTCAAATTTGCCTTTTTAGAATAAAACTTTGAATCCTTTTGACGATTCTTGGTGGAAGTTATACCAATTTCAAATTTAGAATTAAAGTGAATCGTTGATTTTACATTTTTATGAGATTCATTGTTTCTTTTTCAGAATTTTTATGGGTACAAACCTGGGTGCATTTTGTTTCTCATCTTTGATAGATCTATTGGAGTTAGGAACATGTTTTGGATTTCTTTGTGAACAATGTCGTGCAATATGCCCAACATTTTTACACTTGTAGCACGTCCTGCTGTCCTTTTGAACAGAGGAATCCCAATCTCATTTTTACTCTCTTTTTCTTTCTTGAACTCATCATTGGATTGTTTACCAATGATCTCTGTGTCTTTTTCTGTAGTTGTTCCATAGACAAAATTGATTTTCTTTGTAAAGTTCAGCTTTTGAAACTTGTTGTTTGTTCTTTGCTTTTGAAAACCCAACCCAGCTCTCCTGTTTTCAGGATAGTCTCTGTTCCTTTGGTGGTAGGGTTTGTTAAACATTTTGATTTAGAATAAAATGATGCATCTAGTTTTTCTAAATCAGAATGGCTCACCTCAACAAGCTTGAACAACTTTTCAACACGATCCAGATTGACATTTTTAATCGGAAAATCCTCATCAGAATATAGTTTATCAGATCCATGCATTTTGTATATGATGACGTTTGGATCAGTGTTTAAACTGTTTTCTGATGATTCACCATCCAATTCGGATTTATCAGATTCATTCTCTAGAACACTTTCAACCACAGTTTTAACAAACATCAGACTCAATCTCATTTTCTGGTTTGGTGTAAGTTATATCAATGTTCGGAGGCAGTTCATTTGCCTTTTCAGTTTTCAATTTTAAGTTGAGCGCCTTTTCCACCCCCGATGGTTTTTTACTAGCATAGATATTCCACATGGGTGGAGGAACACGATCATAACTTGCACCTTTGTTTTCATCAATTTGATTTTCTTCCTTGTTTTCAATTTTTGGAAGAATGTGATCAGTGACGTATGAACTTGTAGAATAACTGATTAACAATTTGTTAACCCGTTCAGTTTCTACTTTCAATTTTTCAAGTTCATTTTTTAGCTCGGCGATTGTGTTTAAATGAATATTAATGGCCATTTGTTTATCCATAATAGTCGCCTTGAGCATTGAAAGTGTTCCGTCATTTTCTCTGGTCACCTTTTCAAATTGTTTACCGGATTTTCTTAATTTGTCATAAGCTTCTTTTGTTGATTAGTCACATGAAACATTATCTGCAAGACATTTTAGCTCCTTGTAGCGTGTTTCTTTTTCAGCACATTCAATGCAAGGTTCTTGACACTTCATACAAGGTATTTCTTTCACAAACTCATTTTCCAACATGTTTACCTCATTCACATTTGCCATACAAGCTTTGTTGGTCTTATCAGTCAGTTTTTCCAACGTCTCATCAACTCTCTCTTCAACTTCAGGCTTCTTTGTTTCTTCACAAGAAGATCGATGGCTTGGCTCAAAATAACCTGCAAAAGTTTGAAGAATATCATTAGGCAGGAGATGTTTAAAAGCTCTATTTAACAATTCCTCTTCTTCTTACTAAGTGTTATAATATTCTTCAGGGGCTTCGTCAAAAGATGCCTCTGCATATTCTTCAGGTTCTGCAATGATTTCTGCGACCAATGCCAAACTTTCGTTCTTTGTGAAGTACTTGTTCCAGTTGAAACCTTCGTCCTCCTGAGTCACGACTAGAGCTTTGTCTTTCGAGTTTGACGGTCCATCTTCGATTTGCACCATTCTTGTTTTGGGTTGAGGAGATGATAAATGGCTTTCTTGTAATAGTCGTCAGCAAACGGGTTATGATTGCCCTGAACTTCTCTATTTGGACATTCTCGTTTAAAAATACCCCTTCTCTCGACATTTGAAGCATGTAACTTTTGACTTATCGAAGCCAAGTTGCCCATCAAGTCCTCCCAAATTTTCTTTTCCGGTAATCTCCATGACACGTTGCGCTCTTCTGACGAGGGAAGCCATACACCATTTAATGTCAATCAATTCCATCTCGACCAGATCAATCTGCTCATATCCTCTCTCGTTATTTATGAATTCCCAACTTTTCCTGTTACTAAACTATCGTATGATTCGAGTACCAAGGCCAATAATGACATATGTTGCTTTGCGGTGTTCTCGTTAAAGTTTTGAGCACTTTGGAAATCAACATCAATATTGCATTGTAGAACCTGTTGATTAGGATTAGACTGATTGTTCTGGTTGATCTGGGGATTGCTCGAACTATGGGATGATTGTGGGCCTGAGGCGTATTTTGGTTGACCAAAACAAACGATTGAAATCCACTGTTTTGACTTGATTGTGGACTTGGTGTGTTAAAAGCACTGAAGGCAGTTTGGATTTTTGGAGACTGTATTTGCGCAATAGGACTACCCTTGTAATAAAGATTTACATCTTGTTATATATGGGCACTTTTACTCTTAGCCATTTTTTTCGTCTCGAGTTTGTGACCTTCAAATCTCTCAATAAATCTTGGTAATGAGAAATTACCATACTCTGTGCCATTCTTTAGAATTGTCAAGTAAGTAGACCATTCTCCTTGAGGTAGGGAATCTGCCAGCTTATCGACTAATTCTTCATTTCATTTCACAATTCCCATGCGCTTCATTTGCACTACCAAGTGACAGTATCATTCAATCGATTGTTTCACCGTCTCTCCCTTGATCTAAGTAAAGATATTGAATTCTTTACTTAATAACGCTCTCTTCCCCTTATGAAGTTGAACACTTCCCTGGAATTTTAACCGTAAAGCATTCCATAACGATTGTGCATCATCATCATGTTGTAGGAATGCCAAGATGTCTTCTTTGATGGCTTGTTGAAAGATGTTATCATGTTCTTCTCGTTAATGAACTTTTCTCTTTCGAATTCCGAGAGTTGAGCTAACATTTTCTCAAGACCATTCTCTCCAATCGGAGCTTGATATTTCGCTTCAATGGCAAACCAGGAGGTGAAATGATTAGCTTGAACCCAGTTCATAAATCTTTCACTCCAGTTATCATAGTCTTCAAGATTCATCAGCTTTGGAGGCTTTTTCATCGTGCCCATCTCGTTTTCAAGGTTCACATTCTGAGCTGCGGTGGTTGTAACTGCTGAAGTAGCAAAAGCATTGTAAAATTCTTCTTCCATTTTTTCTACAAAAATTTCAGAAACACACTTTCAAAAAACACCGATTAAAATGACAAAAGATACAAAACTTACGAAAATATATTGAAAATATTCTTCATGTGGATGACAGAGTTGCTCATGTGACTCAGATGGTCGTGCGAGTTATATGCTCGTGCAAGTCAGAGATTCGTATGAATGAGATGTTCCTGCGAATGAAAGATTACTCGTGCGAATGAGTTGTTCGTGCGAATTACTAGCTCGTGCGAATGACAATCCCGTAACTTGTAGATTTTAAGAAAAACTTGTTTACTTGTTCGTACGAGTGTCTGATTCGATGGATGGCCATTCGTACGAGTTGTCTCTCTACTCGTACGAGTCAGCTTAGGTCACCAAGCAGATGACTTTTACAATTTTCGACATGATTTAGTTTGATTTTTGATCTGAAATTTTCAAGCATTGATTAGAGTTGATTTTAACATGATGTACTAAAATCTTAGTCCAATTTGTCCATGAATTCGTCCAAATCTGAGATCTGTGTGAGAAAGTGTAGATGTAGAAAACTCCAATGGTTGAATCTGGATCTAAAACTGTTGGTAGTATGCAGTAACTTGACGTTTGTCCTCAAATCAGGCCTCAAGACTCTAATACCACTTGTGAGAGGGGATCGGCTCTCCTCTTATGAGCACTAGACTGATCTGACTCAGCTAACAGAGGCGTAATTCATTGTTAGCGAGTTAGACAAACAAACAACAAAGCTATACTGCTTAAACGCCTTGAATTGTATTGATAAATTTGAACAGTTATAGAGCGAGCAAACAGTTTGACAGGGCTTCGCCGTATACCAACAGATATCCAACACAACACTCGAGCTCCTCTATTTATAGGTTAACATGACTCGCACAGGAGGAGTGTGTGTTTGACTCATACGAGTGGTGCCTCGTACGAGTGACAGAGTGTCACTCGTACGAGCCATGTTACAAACATATAAATCAAATATACACATACAATGTTTGACAAACTAAGCCCTATATGCATAACCAACATATCCTAGACGTAGGCAATAGACATTATGCACCAACAAATGGCAAACAAGTGATAATATATATCCAGGGGACAAAACTGTTAAAAAATAAAATCTTTTTGTAAGAGTTCCATGCAGACAGTATGACATAAGCCTTGTGGTCCATAAGGAGTACACCCACCACTCCTGTTGAAGTTTGTTCTTTTCTTGGTCTCGCTAGTTAAGACGTCGTTTTAGTGCATATTCTCCAAGATTGCAGTTCCCCTCACTTCTTTAACTCAAAAGATTTAACATTTTGAGTGGGGACCCAAACAAGAAAAAGCATTCCAAACCTGGAAGCAAAAACTTTGTGATGCGCCTACTCTATCCTTACTCGATGGAAACAACAGTTTTATTAGTATTGTGATGCCTCAAATCTAGGCCTTAGTTGTGTTCTTATGAAAAGAGACAATGCCATAGCCTATTCTTCTAGACACTTGAAAATCAAAGAAAAGAACTACACAACTCATGATCTTGAGTTAGGTGTTGTTGTTTTTGCTCTTTAAATATGGAGACACTACCTCTATGGTAACAAATGTGTGTTTTTCTTTGACCATAAAAGTCTCCAACATATCTCAATCAAAAGGAGTTGAACATGAGAAAACGACGTTGCGTTGAACTTCTGAATAACTATGACTGCGAGATTCGTTACCATCCTAGTAAGGCTAATGTCGTAGCTGACACACTTAGTCGCAAAGAGCGTGTTAAACTTCATTGTATTCAAGTCCAATCTGATATCCAAATGTGTATTTCCAACTCCAACATACTTGTGTAACCCAAAGCATGATGTATAATGAACTGCCACAGCTTGAAACTAAATATGTGGGTTACTATATTTCTTAAATCGTTTAGGGGTTCTAAACCAAGATGGCCTTCGTTCATTGTTATTGAATGAAGCACACAAGTCTCGTTATTCTATCCATACTGGTGTAGACAAAATGTACATGGACCTTTATACCCAGTATTGGTGGTCAGGTATGAAGAAGAACATAGCCTTGTACGTGTCCAAATGCCTTACTTGCCTTAAAGTCAAGGCAATACATCAACGTCCCTCTTGTTTGCATGAACAACGAGAAGTTCCAGTATGGATTTCTTGCTATGGATCTCATCACTAAATCACCACTTTCATCTAAAAGGTCATGATGCCATTTGGGTAATCGTCGATCGTCTGACTAAGTCAGATCACTTTTTGGCTATTTGCAAGGATTTCTCTACTGACAAACTTGCTAAGATCTATATTGATGAGTTTGTATCTCGTCATGGTGTTCCTTTAAACATCATTTCAGATCATGATGCTCGTTTCTCTTCTCGTTTTTTTAAGACCATGCAATCTGCCATGGGAACCAAGTTAAATCTAAGCACCGCTTACCAACCTCAAACTGAGGGACAAACTGTTAGGTCCTAGAAGTGTGGGACTGACACAATATACGCAATGGACTATGATTATGAAATGGGATTAATTGGGTTAGTTTATATTAGGTTTTGGACCTTTAGAGGTCATTTGGAACATGCCTAAGGCCATATGGGCCAGGCAAGCCCAAGGGGAACCCATGTGGGGAGTGGGCTTACCCTAGGTATATAAACAAATTTATGTCATTCTAAGGTAAGCTTCAGAGATAGCCTTTAGAGAGGAGCTTCCATCATAGAAAACCCTAGAGAGAAATTGAGTGAGGTGAAGAACTTTGTACCAGACGGTTTTGCTTATTCAAGTAATAGAATCGTGTGCAAAGTTTGAAAGTGATTCGCCTATTATTCGTGTTCATCTCATCTCTCTTATTTTTCAGTTTTCTTGAATCTCACAAAGTTTGGATTCTGCCCATCCTTGGTGATTGTTTGAGATCGTTGTTAGATCCGGAATATTCGGGACTTACAATTGATATCAGAGCCTTCAAAACCTGTTTCTAGGCTTGGTTTGATATCAAACATTCAAGTGTTACGAAACTTTTGGGTTGGTGTTATTCATGCTCTTCAACGTGTTCATCAATTTTTGTTTAAAAGATCATATTTTGCTGCTAAATTTATTTAGAAAGGTGTTAAATATTAAAAAATCTTTTATTAAAAAATCTTTTAGTTAGTTCATTCAAAATTAAGATTATCATCATCTATCACTATCCGAAACCATTGTCTTCATCAACAATTCATCATTATTCTTCATTCGAAATACATTGCGATCATCATCTTCTAAAAATATCATATATCCATCCGAATTACTCATCCAACTTTATTCGAATACAAAATCATACATCATCATCATAAACTCATCATCATCAACAGAAGAAGTAATCATTTACATGTCATCCTAAATACTTGAAACTTAAAATCATCATCATTCATCAACAGCCAACATCATCATCATATCCGAAACATAATTTGAATAACAATAATCATCCGAAATACAAAGTCTTAAACATTATTATTATTCGAAATAAAAACTCTTTCTTGGTTCATCCGAAACATCATCATCATTTCTTTCATCCGAAACAGATCCGAATTAAGTATATCATTATCTAAATCATATAAGAAATCCATATCTCCATCTCTGACACAGATCCGAAACTCAATATATACATCATTCGAAATCATAATCATTTCCATCGAAAATCATATAAGAAATCCATACTCCATTCGAAACACCTTCATCACAGTTCTTCATCTTCAACCAAACACCGTACAACCTGCTACAACCTCTCGATCACCAGACATCATCGTATTGCCTTTGCCTCCGTCATCACCACACCATAACATGCAACAACTTCGTTCAGCACCATCCTCCATTCACCTTTCACTCTTCACCATTATCCTACGTTTAGCATCATCGTCTTCTCCGATCACACAACATTTTGTTTCCGCCTTCATCCTCCTTTAACAACTTTCTTCTTCGTCGACTCCAATACTGTCTAATCACCACTATCGATCTGCAACTCCACTCAATCATCATCGTGATACACAATGCATCACCACTCCATCACATTCATCTTGCTTCCTGTAACTCGAACCTGAACTACCACCCTCAACATCGATCAACCATCAACAGTCACCATTATAATCACCATCACTCAATCGACATCGTATCATCATTTCGAACTCCGGTCACCAGCTTCGTCGCCATCTGTCATCACCTATCTCCAACGCCGTAAATGACCACCGACGTTCACCTTAGTCATCATCTTCATCAAACAACCTTCTTTTATCATAACCGTTCACCATCGTTTAGACATCTCCGCTGCAACCTCCGGTCACCGTTGTTGAAGAATAATTCATGTCCTATTTTCATGCATGTACATGGAAATTTTGCTTGGGTTATTTGAATATTTTCAATAAAGCCGTTGGCAGGTTGTTAGTCTGATCTGAGTCGTTTGGATCTACCAGCTTTTGCATATTCCTTTTGCTATTTATAGGAGTCTAGTTTGCAGATTAGTAAAATCATGCATTGCAATGTTATTGAGTGTTCATCAGTTTTTGTGAGGTTTATATAATGTATACTCATTCTAACACATGTCAGAGCTTGGTTAAGTGATTCTCTAATCTGCTCATGGCTGATCCAACGACTCAAACTAATACAACATCACTGCCATTCCGGTGTTTAAAGGGGAAGGGTATGAGCACTAGTGCGTGAGGATGAAGACAATCATACGATCCAGAGATCTGTGGGATATGGTGAACTTGGGTGTCACATAGCATGAAAATCAGGCTGATGCAAGAAGAGAGATGAAGAAGGATGCACAAGCTATGGCTGTAATACAACAAGGTGTGCATGACACCTTGTTCACACGTATTGCATCAGCAAATCATCTCAGGAAGCTTGGGATATCCTTCGTATGGAATTCCAAGGGGACTCTCAAGTTCAGTCAGTTAAGTTGCAGGGCCTATTGACGTGAGTTCAAGAATCTAAACATGAAAGAAGGAGAAGTAGTGGGTGACTACTTCTCAAGGGTGATGGCAATCGTTAGTCAGCAAAGAGCCTACGGTGAAGTTGTTCCAGATTAGAAAACAGCCGAGAAAATCCTAAGAAGTCTTACGGCAAGATTCGATTATGTGGTACCTTCTATCGAAGTTGCCTGTGATCTTGCTAACTTGTCTCCGGTTAAATTAATGGGATCATTGTAGTCCCAAGAAGATAAACTAAACTGTAGATCTGGTGAAAAGAAGAATGTTGATAAAGAAAAAGCGGATGAACAAGCTCTTCAAGTGTTTAACCGAACAGGAGGCTCAACTATGAACAAACTGGAAGAGGAGGTGGCCGCGGAGCTGCTAGAGGTCGTGGCAGAGGAAGATCCAGTGATGATGGAAATAAAGGTCCTCAATGTTATCAATGCAATCGATTTGGTCATGTGAAACGTGACTGTTGGTTCAAGAAGAAGGTCAAGCAAGGGTAGCTGCAAACCAGGATGATGAAGAACCAAGTGGTGAAGAGACTCCATACTTATTCATGGCTCTAAGTGCATGTGAATTTGACAATCCGAGTATGTGGTTCATAGACTCCGGGTGTTCAAATCATATGACTAGTACAAAAGGAAGCTTTGTAACCTTGGATGAAACATTCAAAAGTGTTGTTAAACTTGCAGACAAAAAAAACTTGGAAGTTGAAGGCAAAGGCACCATCAAAATCAAGATGAGCAACGGTAACTTTAAATATTTAGACGATGTTTATTATGCTCCTAATCTTGAATACAACTTTATGAGTGTGGGACAGTTGATGAGGAAAGGCTATGCCTTAATATTTGATCATGGTGCTTGCTCTATCATTTATAAGGAAACTCAATCGATGAGGGTTCACCTGGCTACTAACAATATGTTTCCACTAGATGCTTCAAAAGTCAAGACAAGTGGAACCAGCCAAAAGCTTGAAGAAACCAAACTGTGGCATCGCAGGTTTGGTCATCTTAATGTTCAAGCTCTTCAACAGTTATATAGTAAACAAATGGTGATAGGCTTGCCTCAGATGAAAGAATATGGATCATGTGAGGGGTGTGCTCTTGGGAAACTCCATTCATTTAATATCCTTTTGGTGTCATTAACATAACAGATGTCATTTCTAGTCTATCTCTTTCTATTTCTTTTCTATATATGGAAAGTTTACGAAAGGATTTTTTTTGAGTGAACATGTCACAGCTTCCTCCTATTTTTTTTGTAAAGACATAAAACTCCATTTCAATCAAGTACAAGAAGAGCTACTCAACTGCTTGAAATGTCCACACTGATGTGTGTGGTCCCATGTCTTTGAAGTGTGGAAGTAGGTATTTTGTCTTATTCATTGATGATTTCTCTAGAGTGACTTGGGTGTATTTTATTAAGAAGAAGTCTGAAGTATTCTCAAAGTTTAAACTTTTTAAAGCCTTAGTTGAAAAACAAAGTGAAAAATATGTTAAGTTTTTAAGAAGTGACAGGGGTGGTAAGTACTGCTCTCATGAGTTCTAATCATTTTGTGAACTTCATGGTATCAAACGACAACTCACCGCTCCTTATACACCAGAACAAATTGAGTAAGTGAAAGGAAAAATAGGATAGTTGTGGAGAGGGCTCAATGTATGCTTCAAGCAAAGGGTTTACCTAGTTATTTTTGGGCTGAAGCAGTTTCTACTGCAATGCATGTTTTAAATATGTCACTAACCAAGGCGGTGGACTATAAAACTCCCATACACATTTGTTCTGGTGAAAAACCTAATGTGGAGGATCTTAGAGTGTTTGGATGTATAGCTTATGGCCTTAAACCAAGTCAATTAAAACACAAGTTTGAGCCCACGTCTGCAAAGTGTATTTAATTGGTTTTTCTACTCCCACTAAAGGCTATAGGCTCTATAATCTATAACCATACAGATAATTGACAGGAGAGATGCTGAAGTGTTTGAAGAAGAGGCATGGGACCGGTCTTATATGAAGACATAAGAAAAAACACCTGTGGAACTTGAGCAGCTTTGACCTATTTATTGATGTTAATAGTGACGATTCTGCCCCTACTCCTAGTGTGCAGAATAATTCTAACTTTGGTGCAGGCACAAGTCACAATCATGGTAGAAATGAACAAGGAAGCTCAAGTTCAAATCACACGAACATCGAGGCTTCTCAAGATATGGCTAAAGTATATGAGAACACTGTTCCAATGGAAGACTATTTAACGTGTGAGTTTGCTTTTCCATAAGTGATCCCATGCACTTTGAGGAAGCTGCTGAAAAGAATGAATGGCAGCAATCCATGAGTGAAGAAATTAAAGCCATAGAAAAAACTGAAACATGGAAATTAGTTGATGCTCCTACAAATAAAAATGTGGTTAGTTTGAAGTAGCTTTATAAGACCAATCTAGGTCCGAAAGGTGAAGTGTTGAAGTACAAAGTTCGGTTGGTTGCGAAGGGCTACTCTCAAAGAAAAGGAGTGGATTTTCAGGATACCGGTTGCCAGTTTCAAAACTATCCACACTGTTTTTGCTGATGCTGCACATCAAGGGTGGATGATTTTCCAACTTGATGTTAAACCTGCATTTCTTAATGGAAGACTCGAAGAAGAAATCTATGTTTAGCAACCCCAAGCATTTGAAGTAGAAGGAGCTGAAGAGAAAGTGTATCAATTGTATAAAGCTTTGTACGGGCTGAAGCAGGCTCCCAGGGCTTGGTACTCTCGGATTGACACTTATTTTCTAAGTCATGGTTTTGTGAGAAGCTAACCTAATTTATATGTAAAATCAGTGGAAGGAGAAGGTCTCATCTATGTTTCCTTATACGTAGATCATAACATTTGTACGAGTCCCAGTGCTCCTGTACTTCAAGAGTTCAAAAGGGGCATGATGCAGGAATTTGAGATGACTGATATGGGTCATCTCAAATATTTCCTTGGGCTTGATATTCATCAAAAGAAGGAAGGAGTTTTTATCAACCAGGCCAACTATGCAGAAAAGTTGATTGAAAGGTTTGGCATGACAGGGTGCAAAGTTGAAGAAACACCTATGAATGCTAATGAAAAGTTCAAGAGTGATGATGGAGCTGATGCAACTAATGCAATGATGTACCGAAGTATTATTGGAGGTCTAATGTATTTACAAAACATTAGACCTTATATAAGTTTTCCAGTTAATAAGTTGTCCAGGTTCATACAGAAGCCGAGTAAGAATCATTCTGGTGCAGCAAAGCGAATTCTTCAATATGTGGTTGGGACTACTCATTATGGGCTATGGTATGATCGGAATAAAAATGTAAATCTGTACGGGTTCACGGACAGTGACTGGTTGGTAGTTTGGATGATAGTTAGAGTTTCTTGGCTAATGTTTTTCTCTTGGTAGCGGTGTTATCTCTTGGTGCACTAAGAAGCAAAACTCTATTGCTCTCTCCAGTACTGAAGCAGAGTACATTTCAGCAACAAGTGCAGCATGCCAAGCCATATGGATTAGAAGGATTCTGAATGATTTAGGCTTTACTCAAATGGAAGATATTGTGATTTGGTGTGATAACAAGTCTACCATTCATCTTTCAAAAAATCCGGTGGTAGATGGCAAGTCAAAACATATAGAGATAAGACACCACTTCATCTGGGACATGGTTAATCGGAAGCAAGTTTCCTAGAAGTTTTGTGGAACTGATGATCAATTGGCTGATATACTAACGAAGGCTCTTGGGAAAGACAAGTTTGTTCGGTTCAGGAAGATGGTGGGTGTCAGAGGATTTGAATTAAGGGAGGGTGTTGAAGAATAATTCAAGTCCTATTTTCATGCATGCACGTGGAGATTTCCTTAGGTTATTTAAATGTTTTCAATAAAGTCGTTTGGTAGGTTGTTAGTTTGATCCGAGTCATTTGAATCTACCAGCTTTTGCATATTTCTTTTGCTATTTATGGGAGTCTAGTTTGCAGCTTTATTTCCATGTACTTCTCAATTATCAAGCATTAGTAAAATCGTGCATTGCAGTGTTCATCAGTTTTTGTGAGGTTTATATAGTGTATGCTCATACCAACAACCGTTAACTATCACTTCCAATCAACTTCAAGGATTCTCATTTTCTATATCTTCTCCATAACCACCACCACATTTGACAACCTCGCTTACCAACTCCACACCACGTTACACCTCCTCAGTTCACAATCACAGTGAACCCCTCCGCCACACCAACTACACCTCCATTCACTTCTGACGTCTTCATCACCATCACATGAACACCACACCAAACAATCATCACCGTAACCAGCACTGTTCATCATCGTTAGCCTTTGGAAATATAAAACCTAGTGTTGATTTGTAGGTTGTTGTTGTTGTAGAGATTAAATCGAAGAAGAAGAAGATATTAGATCTTTTGTGACATTTGGTGTGTCGGGAAAAGCAAGAGAAGAAGCTCAAGATATTGATTTTGCGACAAATTAGAAATTCTGGTGTCGATAAAGTGGTTGAACAAACATTCCATTTTTCAAATTTAGGGTTAGGGTGGTTTTTGAAATTTGTTCATGTTTTAAGGTTTTGACATTAATTAGGAAAGCACATTATTAGGTTTGTGTTTAATAATTAATCTAAAAAAATTGATTAAAATTAATTAGAGAAATAAATAAAAAAATAATTAGCTTATTTTAGTATAACATTAGAAATATATATATATATATATATATTATTTAAAAAAAGGGGTTCGTTGGTTTTGTGAAGAATTTTGGACAGGTTTTGAGGTACGATACTGGAAGCGGGTTCGTACGAGTGCAAAGTGTTCGGATAACTTAGTTCATCGATGTAATTCTCCAAGTATTGATTCTCAAAGTGAGTTGCTGTGGCAAAAACATGATAATTTCGGTTACATTGAGGGTGAAACCACAGAAACTTTAATCAGTAGGTTTACCTAGCTATTTTCTGAAATCGAGAAGATCGAATTAAACGTGACACGTGGTAGGGTCAACAAGACCATTCTATATGGTTTGCCACGTAACAAGACATGGGACTATCGTGTTGCGGTTATCATGACGACTTACAGTTTTTGTGAAACGAAACCAAGAGATTTGATCTCCTTAGTCAATGAATATGTTCAGGAGGACAAGTGGAGGAGTCAGACTCATGAAAACACATCTTCGTCTATGTCAAACTATTAGAAGGACGTTGCTGCTTCGCCATTTGCTACTGATCCCAACGCTGCTCGGATTCCCACACCTTCAACTGTGGCTGCTGCATCATCTGATGTGAATGCCCCACAATCAATAGAATCTCATCCCAATGAACTGGCCAAACAGAAACCTCAAGTCCAGCAAGTCAATAGCCCAGCAACCCAAGCCCAAACTCAGGCTGTCAAACAAAAATCGCTCATTAACACGATCAACTATCTTTTGTTTATTGGACATTGTAGGAATAAGGTTGCACAACTCTGGGCACTCAACTCTAATATGGCTAATGATTACAATAGTGCAATGGCTCAATGCATCAGCCTTAGACAAAGCAACAAGTTGCTTACTAAAAAGGTTGAAGCATAAAAGAAGGATATAGCTCAATTTCACTTGGATCTCAATCAACAACAATTTTGGTTCCATGATTACAAGAACAAACTCAATGTGAAGAATATGGAACTTGAGTCTGTGAGAGTTGAGCTGGAGCTCCTGACTTGCAAGTATCAACAAAGTAAAGTAAACATAAAGAAGTTTGATACATCCAACAACGTAGTTCAAAAGTGTGCAATGTACAACTAGCATACAAAGGAAACAAGGGGAAAGGTTTGGGATTCAATCAGGTTGCCCCACCACATAAGCACAACTACACGAGAATGCCTGAAACCAAGGAAGAACTTGAGAACACACAACATATGGTGTACGGAACCCAACAATTACACATCCAACACACGAGAGTATGCTAAACCTGTAAATCTTAAAATGAAGCAAAAATGTGTGAACAATACTGATGCTTCTACTTCATGTGTAGAAAAGGTGTCAAATGCAGATTGTGCTGGTGACTCTTCTAATAATTCAGCTGAAGTGTCTGGTCTTTCATCTAATAAACCAGGACTCCACGATTCTATCAAAGCTGATGAAGTAAAGACCGACGTGAACAAGGCTCCCAGAATGCAATCTAAACCTTCTGCTTGTGATGAAAAGGTTCAGAAAAAGCCAAAGGAGCCGAAACGAGCAGATTAGAGACGAGGAAAGAAAAGGTCTAAACATCAAAGAAAATCACACCCTCCAAGGTCCTCAACGGACAGCAATAGTCCTAAAAAGGCTCGAGATATGAAAAATACTTTTGTTAAGCCAGTCAATAATGGCAAATGTGAGAAATATGCATTTGACTGTGCTAACAAAGCCTTTGGAAAGACTAGTGAGCTTTCTGAACAAGACTTGAAGTCTAAGCAACACAAGAAGAATCAAAAGAAATCTCCAGCGTAGAAGGCCCTTGTAAACGACAAGTATAGACATCCAAATTCATGCTAGTCTGCAAGAAATGTGCAAAAACTACAAGCACAGAAAGGACCAGTTCATCCTTCAGGGCCTTCAAGAGCAAATCAAGCTGATCAGAATGCTTTATATATGAAGAGACAAATGTGCTTCAATTGCAGTATTCCTGGTCACATTGCTCGGAACTACACACATCGTCCTTAACGTACCCTATTATGCTCAAAATTAGAAGGTTACACCAAAGGATAGCTATCATTCCAAGTCGATGAAGGTATCATCACCTAAGGCAATGAAGAATGTGAATCCTGAGGTTAAACCATCTGATATGGATTGGAATGCTACTAAAAACAAATGCAAGCCTGTTCAGGAACAAAAATCTGTTTCTAAAACTAATAAACCTGAAACAGCTAAAGTTGCTCAACCGAAGGCAGGAAACGCGTTTGTTAAGCCGAAACAAATTTGGAAACCCAAATGCGAAGCAGCAACAACATCAATCCTTGAAACAAAAGGGGACTTGTGTTTAAAAGAAGTGTCTTATTTTGATGCTTCAGCAATGCCTAGGACCACGATGGCATGGTATCATTGTCTGACTAATCTCCTTACTTTTCAGGGACAACAAAGGAGGAGCTGTTGACCACTCTGGAATGTTGACAGCGGTTGTTCAAGAGACATATCGGATAATATCTCAGTGTTGCAAAAAGTTCAAATTTTTTTTACAGATGATATGTTCCCTTTGGAGGAGATGAGGTTAAGCAAAAAGGGACAATTTAAATTTTGTGCTTTAGTTTTGACATTGATTAGTCTTCAACCTAATGATGGAATGGTTAAGCAAAAACAACAAAAACATTTTCCTTTTTCTTTCGTTTATATTTTTGTACATAAGTTTTCATTATTAGGTAAATTTGCGCATAAAGTGTGATGAACAAATTTAGGGGGGGAGAGGGAAATATATGTATATATGCATTTTTTTCAGGGGGAGAAAAGAGAAAAGACAAAAACATTTGAAAAACTGAAAAATACAAAAACATTTGAAAAAATACAAAAAGATTTTATTGCATCATATGGGAAATGAAATAAATGTTCGTGATAAAGGGTTTGACCAACACATGTAAGGTGTTGTAGCTTAAAGGACTAGGATCTAATGTGATATGTCGATAGGCTTAACACTCAAAACATAAAAGATACTAAGTGATATAAACATAACAATCTATGTATCTTGTGGGTAACATACCATCGACGTATGATTAATGGTCTTAAATCTTGCGTTGATAGATAGCCAACGTCTGAGGTTTCGGGTCTTTATACTGGTAAGTCATTTGGAATATCCGGGTTGTCCTTCTATTGCAACTAGATTATATGCAGACCTAGGCACAGTCAGGATATCCTAAAAGATCCAAAGTTGAAGGCCAAAACCTTAAAAGAAAGGAAATCTCATCCTTAGAAAATTCCATGTTCTTGAAATGTCAAAAATACCGTATAAGGTATTCTCCTAACCCTCGTCAGATTTTTATTAGTCACTTTGCTGTACAATGTACTGACCTATACACCAAAAAGTCTGATGTTGTAATAACGAAAGGATGATCTCAGTATACTCACCTGCTACAATGAATCATTGTGCTTACCTTGATCGTGGGGGTATGTCATGGTATGGGACACACGTGTACTATAGTATAATATTACCTTAAACGTATCACAAAGTTAAAAAATTAAAAGTTGAGCATTAAAGTTTAAGTGGACAAACATATTGGCAATCACTTAGACAAGTCCGAATAAGTTCGCGTCGAAAAGTGTTCCTTGGTCTGCTTGAAAAACGATTTTAATCGCATTGCAATTGTATATTTTAACTATTAAGTTCGTTTCTTCATTTAGTTGTGTTTCTGTTTATATTCTTATATTTGAAAATTAAAAAAAAAAACGGAAAATACAAAAAGTACAAAAATAGAGTCTTGTTTTTTGTAAAACCAAAAAATCAAAAAATAGAGTGCTTTATTTGTTTTATTAAAAAATTATTAACCGTTCTTGAAGATTTGATTGATCATCAAAAGATGAAAGAAATTTGAATTTTGATCCGAGTACAAGTAATTGGATGTACCAAGTGTTCACATGGTACTCTCCCTGTTGCATAGAAATGTTTGCTTATAAATTTCTGAGAATTTTGAAGAACTTGATTTAGATCAAGAAACAGGGGTTGATGAAGATTGAGTTGCTGTTAGCTGCTGACAAA
The DNA here is from genome assembly GCA_947069175.1 of Scalesia atractyloides. Lineage (NCBI taxonomy): Eukaryota > Viridiplantae > Streptophyta > Magnoliopsida > Asterales > Asteraceae > Scalesia > Scalesia atractyloides. Next base: position 49,860,879 of record CAMTDV010000020.1, read on the forward strand.
GCATGAAGCATCACAATAACAAGATGTACCTGGGTCAGAAGAACTAGATACGAGTCATCGTCTGACAATGATAGTACTTTTGAAGAAGTACCTTTGAATCTGCTTGAAAGTGAATGATCGAAGAAGAAAAGAGCTGCCGAGAATCCTCCTCTCGCATTCTTATTAATAAGATTTTCAAGCAAAGCTGATCGTTATCCTGATATGAAGCTAACCACAAGAGAAGAAGAAAGAGACCAAGTGTTGAGGGTTAAGAAGTCAAGAACTTCCACAACATCTCCAGCATAGCGACAACCATAGACTTCGTTGAAGACGTTGCTGAATTCATGCTATGAAGACAATTTGATGCATCAGTCTAGGGAGAGATTGTTAGGTCCTAGAAGTGTGAGACTTATGCATCAAATATACGCAATGGACTATGGTTTTGAACTGGGATTAATTGGGTTAGTTTATATTAGGTTTTGGACCTTTATATGTCATTCGGGACATGCCTAAGGCCATGCGGGCCAAGAAAGCCCAAGGGGAGCCCATGTGGGGAGTGGGCTTACCCTAGGTATATAAACAACTTTATGTCATTTCTAGGGTAAGCTTTAGAGAAAGCCTTTAGAGAAGAGCCTCCATCATAGAAAGCCCTAGAGATAGAACGAGAGAGGTGAAGAACTTTGTACCAGACAGTTTTGCTTATTAAAGTAACAGAATCGTCTGCAAAGTTTGAAAGCGATTTGTGTGTTATTCTTGTTCATCTCGTTTCTCTTATCTGTCGGTTTTCTTGAATCTCACCAAGTTTGGATTCCACCCATCCTTTGTTTGATATCGTTGTTAGATCCAGATTATTCAGGACTTACACAAACCGAAAGGACTATCCAAACACTTGAGGATATGCCTAGAGCTTGTGTGATTGACTTATTGGTAGTTAGGATTCGCATCTTCCATTGATCGAATTCTCCTATGACAACAGTTATCACTCTAGCATCAACATGGCTCCTTCTGAGGCTCTTTATGGTTGAAAATGTCCTTCACCTGTCTGTAGGAATGAAGTTGGTGAAACCCAAATCACTGGTCCTGAACTTATCTAAGAAATGATAGACAAAGTCACGAAACTTCATGATAATCTTCTTACAGCTAGAAGTCATCATAAGTGTTACGTTAACAAACTACACAAACCCTTGGAATTGCAAATTGGTGATCATGTTCTTCTCAATGTATCCCCTTGAAAGCGCGCGATTCGATTTGGGAAAAGGGTAAACTAGCTCTTTGTGGGTCCTTTAAAAACTAGATTTAGGAAAAAGGGTAAACTAGCTCCTCGTTATGTGGGTCCTTTTAAAATCATTGAAAAGATTGGAAATGTAGCCTAGAAACTCGATTTACTGCCTAAACTTGGAAACATTCATCCAACTTTTCACGTGTCCAACTTGAAAAAGTGTTTAACCAATGAAACCTCCACATCCCTCTTGAAAAAATTCACATCAAAGAAACTCAAGCCTAGCCAAGTAAATATTGTTAAAGTTCGTTAAGAATCCAGACGTGTCCCAGAGTTTACCTGGGAATGAGAGGATCAAATAAAAAAAAAGTACCCACATATTTTCTCCAAAGTCTCCTCTAATACAATTTCGGGACAAAATTTCTAAAAGTATGGGAGATTATAACATTTTCAAAATTTCAAAGATTGTAAACTTTTAATTGTTTTCGTGGTTTTCAAAGTTTTATATTTTATTTACGAGTTTCATAATTGTACGATCAAGTAAGATGATATTCACAACATTTCCATAACAAAATCCAAATTACACATGCGGGCCGTAACCAATGAGTTAAAAGGGTTAAAAATGACAAACAAGTGATAATACATGTCACACCCTCAATTTCCACTTGCGGAGTTTTACCGCGAGGCGTGTGAACAAACCAGAATCTGAAACACTAGTACGTCGAACGACTCTATATGATTTGATAATACGTTTTCCAAAATCACTTATTGTAGATTTTATATTACCAATATTTAGCAGAAGCATCAGTTTTTAAAGTTTGAGCGGAAGCATAAATAAGGAGTGAAGCGGGCGCCAACACAAACGCCAAAACAAATGAAAAATCCCAAAACAATATTAATAAATAAGACTCGATAAAAGATGTCTTGTTCAATGCATGTGCGTGCACCTAGAGCTCCTAGCGTCCTGAGAAACATATAAAGAAACAAGTGTCAACATTTAAGATGAGTGAGTTCACAGGTTTTCATAAATTCGTTTGTTCGGTTATAGTTTGTTTACTCCGTTATCCCTAACCCGGGATAACGTATTAGTTCCATTATTCCAACCCGGAATAATAAGTTGTTGCTTCCAATATTCCAACCCGGAATATTAAGTTGTTGTTTCCATTATTCCAAACCCGGAATAATAAGTTGTTGCTTCCAATATTCCAAACCCGGAATATTAAGTTGTTTCGTAATTAAGTTCAATGTTAATATATATAGGTAGCTAGCCTAAAGTCATGTCACGTAAGAGTTCGCGATCGAAGCTGACTGTTGTGCCTCCATTTTGCCAGGCCTATCACATGACCATGGCGAAGTTAGGCCAAATTATTCACCCGTTGACCATACCCGGTCGGCTAGCGCGACTAGCTCGGATGGGGCTTGTCGGGCCAGTAGTACTACTTATAATTCCCCCGCTATTAAACCCAATACTAACGATCCGAGAGATTGACGAGGACTTAAGTGATAAAGCTGCTTAGTGACCATAACATTACATTAACATTAACTTAGTTACCGAATAGTTATGTGACGTTAAATTCGTACAACGTAAAGAGATTGAGTTTGAGAGTGTATATATGTTTCTCCCCCTGTTGTTTAAAAACCGGATAAAGTTAGGGCCGTGAACTCACCTTTATTTGCTCGGTTAGTGTAGCAAAGAAGTTATAAGAGATGGGACTGCTAGTTGCGTCCTAACAAACCAATTAATTTCCAAGTAGTGTGTGAACACACCAATACAAATTCCACACGTCATTTACACACAAAGTGATACACACAAACAACATATCTAACACTCAAACATGCATGCAAGTATCCTCATGTGATCCTAGTGATTAAAACAACTTATCATAACCATAAACCAATTCATGCGACAATTTGGTGCACACAATCACAAGTTCTCAAATTTCAGCTTAGCACTCAAAATTCAGCTGTTTTCTTGGATTTTTATAAAATAGTTCTAACATTCCAAAAATTCCAATATTTTTACAGTAGGTGACATTTATACTATAGAAATTTACATAAATTTTCCAAGTCCTAAATCTTTACCAATTAACCATAAATATTAATATACTAGGCTGCAGTCAGATTTACCGTTTTCTGACTGCAGTCCACGGAAGAATTTATTTAAAAATCACTGATCGTCCAATTAACAAAATTCCAGTTGGAGTTGCCCGGAAATTTCCATACCTAGTTGCTGTACAAAAATCATGACTCAACTCCCTACCGATTTTAAAATCCAACTCGATAAACAACTAACAAAATTTCAGGATTTTCACAGTTTTAGTTACTGAACTTATTTGGCCTTTTAAAATGACTTCAGAAAATTATGAATCCAGCGCCATTAGATTCGTTATTCAAATCTCTACTTTCTAGACATCAGAAAATCCGTTTTTCGACTACTAATGACCGAGTTACAGCCAGATGAAGTCGGCTGTAACTATTATTCAGCAGACTGTTTTCAGCATATCTTTATCATAAACTCGTATAACCCGTTCATGCGATTAACCTAGGCGATCAAGAACTGATTTCTAATCATAGATTAATACTAATAACCTATCCATGAAAACCCTAGTTCTTACTTCTAGTTTTTACAAACAAAACATACTTGCAACTTATGATTTCCGAAAACAATCATGCACATGAACAACAATCAAAACATACTTGCAACTTATGATTTCCGACTTGGGTTCAAGGTTTAAACTTTGTTAACTCCTAGAGTCACAATGAATCAAGTTGGTTGTGTCGCGGTTCGGTTCAGTTCGTGTACATATCTACTCTAATTATTCAATTACTAAAACAATCACACAACACACATCACGTATTCATTTAATTCGTACACGTTCGTACACATAGCACGTAATTAGTTTGACAAGTATTACGTTTAAGTTATCCGAAAAACCCGGGATATCACATTATCCCCATGTTGAAAGAATTTTCGTCCAGAAAATTGAGTAAACGCGGTTTAGCATGTAGCGTACATGTTTAGAGTGCCACGCACAAAGAGTTAGTTCGTTTACAAGAAGTTCCCAAGTGCCATACACAAAGATTTCCAAGTGCCATACACTAGAATTTAGCTAACAATAGTACACGAAAGTATGAGAAGTTTCCAGGTTGTCACTATACAAGTCTAGGGCTAAGACTGTCAAAAAAAATCCTTTTGTCAGAGTGCCTTGCTGGCCGTAAGACCTAAGCCTTGCGGTCCGTAAGGGGTGCCCAGACACAGAAGATTTGCTTGATCACCAAGTATTGCCACCTATCTTCAAATTTTGGCACCTAACATGAATTTTGCCACCTCTAATCTGGTTATGATACATGTTAGGACACTAAGCATCAGCATAACACACTTAGCAACACCTCCTTGATCCTCCAATAGTATGAATAGGCTTGAATTCTTCTATTTCTTCACACCATTATTTTCTTCTCTACTTCAAAACTCCCTTGGAGCTTGCTTCTGCACTTCATGCCTCCATTCCTGAGTTCTAATCCTTCTTCAAAATACAAGTAAATGTTTCTCCTAGTCAATTTCATTTTTTAGTTAGTTATGAGCCAAAAGTCAAGCAAATTGACTTTTGCTTTGACTTTCGGTTCTGACCTTTTCGGTCAAGTCAAAGTTCAAAATGAACTTTGCTTCGTGATCGTAATATTGAAGGTGTTAATCCCTTGCAATTACAGCCTCTGATTATCACGGTTAGTAGGCGAAATGACGAGTCAAACTTTTATGAAATAAAAGTAAAAAACTTAGAAATTGCATTATTACGACGAATGAAATTTAAATATTAAAACTAAATTTTTTGACATCAGATCCATTTATATAACATTATAAGACATGCTTTATCATGTCTAACTCGTCATTTCTAGTTTAGAACTCAATTCGTAGTTAAAAATCAAGTAGTTTGACTTCTAGTTTCACTTTCAAATCTGACCCATTTGGCCAACCTTAGTACCCAACCAGGCCCAACAAAATGACCATAGTGATATAGGGAATAACCCTCTGAGGTTATACCTTATGGCCATATCGTTCGATAGGTTAAATGATGAGTCAATTATATATACTTTAAAAAGGTTAAAAATTCCCTTTTTCGGATAAAATGGTTTAAAACATATATGATCTACACTTTTACATCAAAACTGTCCGTATAACATAAGTAAACCTATTTAACATATCGCACTTGTCATAGGAGTTATTTGACAATTCGGATCCGTTTTTGCGTATTCGGCTAGTTAATTAGCCTAAACTAGTCGTAACGGGTCAAAACACTTCCAAACACCTTCCAATCAGAATATTAGGTTTAACCAATCATATTACATGATATCCCTTGCTCATATGGTTATAAACCACATTCTATTCACTCTTTTATCAAAATCTGTATGTTACGCATTAGGCTACCGATGGAAACTTCCCATTTTGGACAGATTTTGTGTTGTTACTTTAACCAAGCATAACTTGGTCAAAATTTAACCAAACAAAATAAACTCTTACATTTTGACTAAGATCATGGAAATACGATTTCAACGATGTATGACAATCTGCAAACACCTTTGTTTTGACCCTCAAATGTCTAAAAACCAAATCGAAGGTGAAAACTAAACAATCCGTAAAGATCAATAGTTTTGACCATTTTCCAGGATCCAACAAAAAACTTTCTAAATGAATGTTGTAGAACACACTTTGAATTAGTAAACAGAAAACTTTATAATTTCTGGACAATGTTTGCTATTTTTGACGTATTTTACAAAAACAACACAAAAGGGTGTCAAAAATATTCCTATCTTCTAAAACATCTAAACTTCTTCAAAGATACGATGTTTCCATAAACCACATTCATCCACAAACAATATCACAACAAAACCTTAATGAACGAATCCTTATTTATAGGAAACACTTGAGCTTTGCGAGCATAATTAAACACGTCAACATCAAAGCAACCAGTGAGTATATAGTCCCCACTTTTACATTTTCAAAATATGTCTAGGGTGATTGATATGTGCCTACCATTACTTTTCCATGTTTACAAAACACGATTACGTATGGTTTATATATACTACATGCTTTACAATTTGTATTAAACTTGATGGTGCATTATCCATAACAAGAGTATGTTCAATAACTTTGACCAAGCTAGCTAGTAGTATGTTACGGTGCCATAGGATTGACAACGCTACTCTTGCTTCCTATGTGTTTTCTGTGTTTGGAAGTTACTTTTGGGAATAAAAGAAACTCTACAATTATTGATGAACACTTCTTGGGTTTGTTTGACAGTCAACAAAGGCTTGAATATAATTTACCCCCGATCACCCTCGTTTTTACAAACAAAACAATTGGTTTATACAAGGACACAAATGGTTTCAAATATATATATATATATATATATAAACCATACATTTTTTGTCAAAGTTTCATGGCTACAAAGGTTTATTCACTTTACCAACTCTTTATTTCACATATTGTAATACTAAACACATTGACTCATCAGACTATGCATTGCAATACATATTCATAGCTATGAATTTGACTACCAAAAAACCTATGTTACTCACAAACATTATTGTTGGCCATTTATTTTCACATGAGTTTCAGATACAAATGTTTGATGTTATGTAGGCATGCTTAACATAGGAATGGACTACGACCCTAGTTTTCTTTACAATAAAAAAAATTACTTTTATTTGTTTTGTGTTCGAAAGACAATGTAATTCAATAATTTAATGCGATTAAAATTCATTACCATGTGTTGTGAACAATTAGTAACGTGACTCCCTAACATTTCTCTCGCGTGTTGTATACGCGGTCTGGGTGTTACATAGTTCTCACGGGTTTCACCTCGGTGTACATGTTTGTAAGATTTTTAGGGTCTCTCATGTGTGTTTAGTATTTTATTTGTGAATATTTGGGCAAAACATTTGACACTTATAACAATTGCCTTGCATTTGTATTGAATTCGTAAATTGTCGAGTGAATTATTAAATTATGTGCAATTATGCTTTGTTATAGGTTAGAGCTTACATGTTCTTGGTAATGAAGTGCATTGCGGTCCGTTGTCTATGGCGTTCATAACTTTTGGCACCTAAGCTATGTTACACTAAACTCATATATAATCAAATTCAACGAAATCAAGTATAAAACCGTGTAGGAACCCTAGGTCTTGCGATTATCAAACCGGGTGTGAACCCTGCTCTAAATCATAGTTTTTAATCAAGCAACTGAGTTTTGTTTTCATGATCTCATTGCCATTTTTATAGCTGATATAAACCTTGCCGGTTCAATCTGACACCTCTTTCAAATCTAACAAAAGAAATTATGAACAAACAAGCTTCATAATTTGCACCAAATTAGCAATTAATCGAATTCTGACACTGACTACAGACTCTTCGTGGTTCAACACCCTAACAACCAATAACTATATGTGTGAGTAATTAGGGATTTTAGTTATATTTGTGTCATTATCTGTTTAAAGTATTTTGTTTATCTTTACTATTTTCCCTTTCTTTTTTACGCGGATGTCTTACTTGTGTTGATTAAAGGTAGTGTAGAGATTAAGCGGTTAGTGAGAAGAAACCTAGCCAACCGGTTAGAGGCAACACTTGCCCCTAACCCATCCAACCAACCGTCACAACACACCTCCTCCTTTGGAACCGTCAAAATGGATAACCCAAATCAAAATCAAAACCAACGACAAGAATACCCACTCAAAAACAAAAACCAAAACCAAAACAAAAACCAAAATCAAAACTGAAACAACCAATCGGATGGTAGCAACAATCAACGAGCACCAACCCACCAAATCAAAATTGTCCTTAAAACCCACTTCAAAACCAATGCCAAAACCAAATCCCACCAAATCCAATAACCGTAACGTTAAGCCCAACCGTGGAACTAACCAAAATCATGGTAAACCCGTGAATGAACCACAAATTCTCAACATCGACGAGTTGTGGAACAACATCGATGATCATGAACCATATAGTGTTCCGGGTTATCAATCACCGGAACGGGTTAGTGCATGTACTGATCGCTCGGTGAGGGTGAGAACTATGATAATTAGGAAAACCACGGGTTGAAGATGGAGGATATATGGGTTATGAGGACAACGGGAACTTCTACGACGTTGGAGGTTTTGAAGAAAGAGAAGAAGATGGCTATCAAAATGCTAATTTTGAGTATGTGGACGAAGAGTTGGGATATGGTTATGCCCACAATGACAGTTATGGAGATAACCGCCAACCATAACAAAAATGCTCAACGGAACCGGGTCAATGTTAACAACAACAATAACAACAAAGTTAACCGCAACTGTGTTCCTTAATTCGTGGGGAGGGGCTAACCCAAAGAGTCAACGTGGGTCACTGGTACATCAAGAGGTCAATGGTCCACAACAAAACCAACCTCAACATTAATACCAATTTCAAGAACCTCGAGGTGTAAATGGTCAGTTTAGACCGGTGATATCCGATAACGACTACCCATTGTTGCACCAACCATAGGAAGGCTTTTTTTATTGCAATCCCTATTACATCAACATCTTACCTCACTTCCACGGGCTCTCTAAGGATGAATCCTATACACACTTGCCTGAATTTTCAGCTTTGTGTAGCACAATTAGGGGGCATATTTTCTCCCAAGATAAGGTACGGTTGAGACACTTCTAATTCTCATTGAAGGACAAGGTGAATCAATGGTTTCTCATATTATCGGTCAATTGTACTCATACTAGGGGAGACATGCAACAAGTCTTTTTCAGGGAATACTTTTCTATGGCCAAGACCAATGCTGCTAGAGATGAGAGGGCATCTCGACAATATCGGGTGAGTCGATGCATGAGGCTTTAACCCGTTTCAAAGAGTTGATCAGGAAGTGGCCACATCATCAAATAGAGGATGGGAGTTGGTGAAATGCTTTGTGAAGGCGTTGGAGGTAGAAGAGTGGAAATATTTACAATCCACAAGCAATGGGACATTGTTGAACAACGATGAAAAGTGAGATTGGGCCTTCTTGGAAAGAATGAGCAAGAACTCTAAGGCCGTTGAGTTGGTCACCATGCTAAAAATACCCTATCTCGATTCTAGTGCTAAGGATCTCATCACCATTTGGAACGAGAATTGGCACGTATGAAGAAAAAAATGTGGGAGGGGTTCAGTTTGCCGTGTGTGAGGGTTGTGGTGACATTGGTCACCGACCTGATAATTGTCAAGTAAACATGGCTCAAACCACCGAATAGGTGAGTCAATTGTATGGATAGCGGAAGCAATATGATATGAATTCCAATACTTACCACCTCAGGTTGAGGAACCATCCTAACTTTAGGTATGGTAATGCCTCAAACCAAATGAACCCTAACTTTCCATCAGGAAATAAAAGTGGGCAATCTTACTAAAACTTCCAAGGGAGTAACCAAGGAGGTTACCAAAGAAGTAATTATAATCAAGGGGGTAACCAAGGTTACAACAACCGCAACAACAATTATCAATGTGGTTATAACCATGGTGTGAATGGAAACGGCTCCTCGAATAATCAAAGTGGTGGTAACGATTTAGGCGCTAAAATGGATGCACTATTGAGAGTGGTGAAAGACTCGAATAGTGACATCAAGGAAATGAAGAGGGTAAATGAGGTCCGACACAAGTGCGGTAGATACATTACCAATTGAGGGATTACTATTGATCTTTTCAAATACGCCTATTTTCTATGATCATGAGGCTGGCCAATGCATAGTAAAAATCTGGTTTACCTCCCTAAAACAAAACATGCGGAGATAAAAAGTGCATTTCATTGGATTGTCATGAAAAGGCATTATTAGGTTGATAAATGTTCATAAAAATTTCCAAATTATTGACATCGTTACCAAATCTTTTGACAAAAGTAGGCACATATTCTTGGTAGCGTCTTTAGGTATGATCAACTGTATCTAGGCATCTTACTTCCTTTTATGAGTTGTTTCATTAAGCTTTTGAAAGTTGAACGGGTAGATTATAAAAAAAATGTGTTTTATTTCAAAGATGAGAAAATTCAAAATTTTGTTTTTTTTACAAAAATTAGGGGGAGAAATGTCTTTGCTAAAAAGATTTTATATCTTTTGTTCAAGTTAATTCAGAAAAGCACAAAAAGATTTTATTGTGTTTCAAATTTGAGAAAAAAATTAAATTTTGAGAGTTTTTCTTAACAAAATGGGAAATAATAGATAACAAATGTGACTTACCTGGTGCATGTATAAAATAACGTATAAAGCTATTAGTACTTTGTTTGATATGTTGGTAAGCTTAACTTACTGTGTGATTGCATGTCTGTTGATATAAACATAACGAACTGCACACTATGTGGATGAACATTTCACATGCATGTTCCAAGGTACTAGGTCTTTATAATGTTTATCATATGCGGCATCCAACTTGCTCTTCTTTATACAAAAGAATAGACCAAGAACATCTTGATGTCTTTAAAGCTTAAATGCAAATCCTGAACAAAATACATCCATGGTAAATATAAAAGTTCAAATAATGTAGAAATGAATACCGCAAGGTATAAATTTATACTGATTTCCCAAGTTATAATTTTACATCTCTCGTATACTTTGTATAGACCTGATGATTATAAATTTTAACAATATACCTTGACACGGGAGTATGTCATGTGTGTGGCAAGCAAATGTTCGTGTTGGAAATATTAATGGTGGGAACATACAAGTTGGTATGTTTCTTCCATCCCACATTGGTGGGGGAGGTGAAAGTTGAGTGCCTTATAAGGGATTACCCCTTATGGGCCTCCATAATGTTAAGTGGGTTGAGAAGTGGGTCAAGCCCACACGCGAGCCGAGGCGCGAATGGGCGCGTTTGAGGCGCACTTTGCACGTTCGCTAGGAGCTGAGGAGCTTTTATTTTTAGCTAGGGTCCGGTTCAGGTGCGTTAGATCTGTGGATCGAGATAGAGCTGAGTTAAGATTGGGATAGAGATGAATTCAAAACAGTGAGGGTTATCTCCACCAGTTCGAATTCGTATGGGATTAGTCTAGGAATTCGAATTTGAGATGGATATCTCTAGGAGTTTATATTCGAATTAGTTGATAATGTTTATCCCATTCCCTGTTTTTCTCATTCTCTGTTGAATTCTTAACCTATAAATAAAGGCCTCCTTCTACCATTCATACACACAACTTTCGCAGCCTTCCTCTCTGGTGTTCCTGTTTCTTCTCCAGCTTCTGCGTTTTCTGGTTTCCATTGCTGTTGGAATACCAGATCAGTTCTGCATTAAATCCTGGGAGTTTACGCTGCAGCTCACAGCAATTTCGAGCGCGTAAAATCCTTTAAGGACAGGAATCATCCGTGCAGTTCAAGAATCTCGGTTTCTTAAATCGCCAGGTTGGTTTTAGTTTTTGCGTGTTATTTAAATCCGTCCGATAACGGGACAGTCTCCTTCTACCTTTCTTCAATCAGTTTGTTCAAGTTGGAATAAACTGGTTTGGTCAATAACTCGGTAATTAATAATAAAATAATTAATTTTCTTTTTGATTAAATTATTTTCAACAATCTTAAAGGATTTTAATTTTGTGTTTAATCGTCAGAACTAATGGACGGTGAACTACCAACAGCTAATCTTAGATTCATGAATCAATAGTTTGCCAAGTTGGACGATCCGGATCAAGATTTGGCTAAGCAAAGACTTGTCCGTAAGGAAGCTGAAGATCTTTTCCTTGGCCACATCAACAATTCTATTTCGGATCGTCTCGATGACTTATACGCGCCAGTAACAGGTGCTAGAGAATTGTGGAAAGCTTTGGAAGATAAGTACAAGGCTCATGAACAAGGTACTAACAAATACCTTATTTCCAAGTACTTAGACTTTCAAATGGTTGATGACAAGTCAATCTTGGAGCAAGTGCATGAACTCCAAGTTCTTGTTAACAAACTGACCGCGCTTTCTATTCCGCTGCTAGAAATTTTCAATTAGGGGTCATTATAGCAAAACCCTCCTACTTAGAAAGATTTCTCAAAGAGAATGATGCAAAAGTCTGAGGACTATTCTTTGGATGAACTGTTGAAGCACCTTCGAATTGAAGAGGAAACACGCAACAAGGACAAAAGAGGTAAAGTCGGATCGAGTGTGAATCATATTGTTGGAGGATCTGGTCAAAAGAGAAAAGGGGCATCAAAGAATAGAAAGTTTAGAGCACCAAAGAAAAAGGAATTCAAAAAGTCACATCAAACGACCAACCATCAACCAAAGAGATCGGGTAAATGTCATGTTTGTGGAGAAACCAGGCATTATACACGAGAGTGCTCTCAAAGGAAATCTGTATCTACGGTTGGTTCTACAAGTGCTGTTGATATTGAGAAAGTCACCAATCTAGTGGCTAATGTGGGTCTTGGAGATGTTAACATGCTTTCTCAATATACACGCGTTGTGGCCTGTAGAGGATGGTTTTTGGATTCTGGAGCAACTGTTCATGTTTGTGGGAATCGTGGCTCATTTCTTACTTATGGTCCTGTTCCTCAAGGAACAGTGGTGGTATGTGCTGATGGACATCGATTGGAAGTTCGTGGTAAAGGCACAGTGCGACTAAACTTTAAAGATGGTCAAACGGTAACCCTTCAGGACGTGTTGCATGTTCCCGGTATCACCAAGGGTCTTGTTTCTGCTGATAAGTTTGATCGAAATGGGTACAAGCTGGTTCTCAAGAATCTCCGTGTGAAGTTTTCTCTAAATGACATCTATGTGGGTCAAGCAAAGAACAGGGGTGGAATGTATCGCCTTGACCTAGCTGAAGATGGAATTGATGAAGAAGAAGACTCGGATGAAGGTGGCGTTTCAGTGATTGATGGGTTTTGGGAATGAAAGTGATAGTGATAGTGGTGATAGTGGTAGTGATAGTTTTTATCAATGTAATGCAATTGGTTTTGATTTGAATGAAATTATGTCTTCTGATTATATCGCTTGTTCAGTTTCTTTATGGCATAACCGTTTAGCTCATACAAATATTACAAACATTGAGAACATGCAAACTAAAGGTTTATTGAAATTAAAAGATAAAGACTTTGAAAAATGCGAAACTTGTGTGAAATCAAAATTCACAAAGAAACCTTTTCCAAGTGTCCATAAACGTAATGCATCACTACTAGAACTAATTCATTCAGATATTTGTGAACTGAATGGAGTCCTTACTCGTGGGGGTAAGAGATACTTTATCACTTTCTGCGATAACTTCAGCCGATACTTATATGTTTATTTATTGCATTTAAAAGACGAAGCTTTTGAGGCATTTAAAATATATAAGGCTGAGGTTGAAAAACAAAAGGAGAAACACATTAAAATTCTTCGCTCACAGTGGCGGAGAATACTTTAATTGAACATTTGATGCATTCTGCGAAGAAGAAGGCATCATACATGAGAGAACTGCACCATATACTCCCCAACAAAATGGTTTGGCTGAGAGAAAGAACCGAACCTTGGTAGAGATGGCTAACTGTATGTTAAATCAATCGGGTCTACCTCGTAATATGTGGGGGGAAGCTGTGTTAACCGCATGTTATGTTCACAATAGGATCACTAGTCGTGTGATACCTACGAGCCCATATGAGTTGTGGAAAGGAAGAAAACCAAACCTAGAGTATTTGAGGGTTTGGGGGTGTCTTGCCTATTATCGCGTACCTGATCCAAAGATACTCAAACTGGGAGAACGAGCTTACAAGAGTGTATTCATTGGATATGCTCCGCAAAGTAAGTCTTACCGGTTGTTGGATGACGAATCAGGTACAGCTGTAGAATCCAGAGATGTGGAATTCTTTGAGAACAAGTTTTCTAGAGATGATGAAAACTCAAATTACACCACATCTTCTAGTACTTCTGTGAAAAGAGTCGAACCTTCACCAATGGTTGAAGAACCGAGGAAAATTACTAGAGTTAGAAAAGAGAAAAGTTGTGGAGATGATTTCTTTTCTTACCTGGTTGAGGGAACTCAAAAGAAAGTGACGAGAGAGGTCATTTTCGCTGTTAATTTGGATGATGATCCTAAAACTTTCAGCGAAGCAATGTCATCAAGAGATGCTCCTTTGTGGAAGGAAGCAGTCAATGATGAAATGGATTCCATTATGGGAAATGGAACTTGGGAGTTAGCTGATCTACCCAAGGGAAAGAAACCTATTGGATCCAAATGGATTTTCAAAAGGAAGTATCATCCAGATGGATCCATCTCTGCCTATAAAGCGAGATTAGTTGCTAAAGGTATAGGCAGAGAGAAGGGATCGACTATTTTGATACCTATGCACCTGTGGCTAGAATTAGCTCTATTAGAACTCTAATAGCAGTGTCTGCTTTGAAAGGGCTGTACATCCATCAAATGGATGTAAAGACTGCGTTTCTAAATGGGTATCTAAAGGAGGAGATTTATTTGGAGCAACCAGAAGGGTTTGTGATGCCTGGACAAGAGAACAAAGTGTGTAGACTTATTAAATCTCTTTATGGTTTGAAGCAAGCTCCTAAACAGTGGCATGAGAGGTTTGACACCACTGTGACTGCTTTCGGGTTTCGACACAATAGTGCTGATAGATGTATCTATACTAAATGGGAACCCGGTTATACAGTCGTGATTTGTCTCTATGTTGATGATATGTTGATCATTAGCACTCACCTTGAAGGTATTTCTGAAACTAAGAAATATCTGTCCTCGAACTTTAAGATGAAAGATCTAGGAGAAGTTGATACCATTCTTGGGATCAAGGTGAAAAGAACTGAAAGTCAGATTTCTCTAAGTCAATCTCATTACATAGAGAAAATTCTGACTAAGTTTCAACACTTGAACATTAAAGAGTTTAATACCCCATTTGATCCAAGTGTGAAACTTAATGTGAACTCAGGGAGAGCAGTGGCTCAACTGGAGTATGCGAGTGCTATTGGAAGTATGATGTATGCAACACATTGCACTCGTCCTGATATTGCTTTTGCTGTAAGCAAACTGAGTCAGTTTACTGTCAATCCAGGGTCAGAACACTGGAAAGCAGTGGGTAGAGTACTTGGATACCTGAAAAGGACCAGTAACTTAGAACTGAAATACACTTCTAATTCCAAAATACTCGAAGGTTATTCTGATGCGAGCTGGATTGATCACATCAGTGATTCAAAATCTACAAGTGGGTGGATTTATACTCTAGCAGGAGGAGCAATTTCTTGGGCGAGCAAGAAACAGACGTGTATTGCCCACTCAACTATGGAAGCTGAGTTCATAGCACTAGCTGCGGCTAGTAAGGAAGCAGAGTGGATTAGAGATCTACTTACGGACATCCGTTTATGGGATGTTCCAATGCCGTATATTTCCATGTATTGTGATAGTGAGGCCACACTATCTAAAGTATACAACGCAGTGTATAATGGGAGGTCAAGACACATAGATCTATGGCACAATTATATGAGACAACTTCTTGAAAGTGGTACCATCAAGGTTGTCTATGTCAAGACGAGTAAGAACTTGGCTGATCCGTTTACTAAACCTTTGACGAGAGATTTGGTAGTGATACCGCGAGAGACATGGGTCTAAAACCACAATAGAATCGTTAGTGATGGAAACCCAACTTGAACTTAGTGCTCCTATTTCTCAAGTTTAATGGGTAAAAACGAAGTCACTTAACGATAGAAGGTACTATCATTTTTTTGATAGATCCATGTGAGGTATGATAGTACGTCGTTGCTGAGAACAAGGGTGAGCTAATGCTCTTAACAAAGTTTTGGAGGCATCCAAGCAACGTGAATAATGTAAAACTTTGCCTATATGATCTAGGGGTGGTGCCGCCTTGAGTGAAGATAAGTGGTTTGTCTTCTAAAGAGTCATGAAAAGGATTTATAGCGCACGACCATATTCGCGCTTAGTGAGAACGCAAAGTCGGCCGGTGATCTGTGGGGGTAAACCGAAGGGGGCTATCAGGTTAATGGTTTAATTCCATAGGACACCATCGGATCTGTTTCTTCTTGTTTATCAACATAAACTGGGTTTAATCTTCGTGACACCTAGTGACATCATCTGTCTAAGTGAAAGGAAATATTCCAACTTGGTGGGGGATTGTTGGAAATATTAATGGTGGGAACATACAAGTTGGTATGTTTCCTCCATCCCACATTGGTGGGGGAGTGAAAGTTGAGTGCCTTATAAGGGATTACCCCTATGGGCCTCCAAAATGTTAAATGGGTTGAGAAGTGGGTCAAGCCCACACGCGCGCCGAGCCGAGCCGAGCCGAGCCGAGTCGCGAGCTCGCGAATGGGCGCGTTTTGAGGTGCACTTTGCACTTCGCACGTACGCATTGTCGCTAGGAGCTGAGGAGCTTTTATTTTTAGCTAGGGTCCGGTCAGGTGTGTTAGATCTGTGGATCGAGATAGAGCTGAGTTAAGATTGGGATAGAGATGAATTCGAAACAGTGGGGGTTATCTCCACCAATTCGAATTCGTATGGGATTAGTCTAGGAATTCGAATTTGAGATGGATATCTCTAGGAGTTTATATTCGAATTAGTTGATAATGTTTATCCCATTCCCCGTTTTTCTCATTCTCTGTTGAATCCCAACCTATAAATGAAGGCCTGCTGCTACCCATTCATACACACAATTTTCGCAGCCTTCCTCTCTGGTGTTCCTGTTTCTTCTCCAGCTTCTGCGTTTTCTAGTTTCCAATGCTGTTGGAATACCAGATCAGTCTGCATTAAATCCTAGGAGTCTACGCTGCAGCTCACAGCAATGCGAGCGCGTAAAATCCTTTAAGGACAGGAATCATCCGTGCAGTTCAAGAATCTCGGTTTCTTAAATCGCCAGGTTGGTTTTTAGTTTTTGCGTGTTATTTAAATTCGTACGATAACGAGACAGTTTCCTTCTACCTTTTTTCAATCAGTTTGTTCAAGTTGGAATAAACTGGTTTGGTCAATAACTCGATAAGTAATAATAAAATAATTAATTTTCTGTATGATAAATTGTTTTCAACAGTTCGTTGGTTTAAATCATACGTTAATCATATCACGAAACATTGCTTAAAATTAAGCATGTTATGAGTTTAAGTGAATAAATGTATCGGAAATAGACTTTGACTAATGTGCTAAAATCCTTAAAACTGAGGTGATGTAGGAGGTTTTCACTTGTATAATCACATGTCAGACGAACTTTCAATTAGAAATTTGTGTTTTGCTTTCACACATTTTATTTTTATGTTTGAAAAAATACAAAAACATATTACTGTATTTTGATATAAACATTGAAAATTGAAAATAAGATTTTAGTTATGAATTTATTTATCTATAAAAAAATTGATCTTACCGGTTAACTAGATAAAGCAATTAAAATTGAAGTTTAAAAATTAAAATGAATTTGAAAATTTCAAAAGATATGTTGTTGGCTGTTGATGAAGCGCTCACTTCTAAGAAAAGTTGAAAACGCGCACTTCATTAGCCGAAGCGTTCACTTGCCATTTGTGATTGTTAAGTTTGAGATGAAATGTTTACTTTAGGTGAAGCATTGACTTCAATCAGAGGTTGACCCGAAAACCACCCATATAACATTAGTCGCTTCCAAGTTTACTGTTGTATAAATGGACTCTCTAAGAAACCTCCCAGTAGGCATTAATGTCGCTCTTATATAAGAGTTCTAAAAGGGAGATGGTCAACAAATTCGCACATTTAGAGCTAGTATATGTTTATGCCATTAGACTACTCGGTGTGGGTGACGGGCCTCCTTGGAGGATGACCCGCCATGTCAGAGTCCTTGGAGGACGCCCTTTCAAGGATGGAACCAAGGAAATGGGTGACGACCCGACCCAACCTAGTTTTTTTATTTTTAATATTATAGCTGTCCACCAAACCACCACCATCAGCTCCACCTCCGGCCACCACTCTCACCATCGTCTTCATCTCCGGTAACCATCATAATCACCAAACACCATCGTTGCCGGAAACCCTAACGCCGGCGTCTCTATTGTGAACTACAACTACCTTCATCTCCGTTGTCGGAAACCCTAACGCCATCATCTCCATCTTGATTCGTGCCGGAAACGCTAATGCCGGCGTCTCTATTGTGAACCACAACTACCTTCATCTCCGTTGCCGGAAACCCTAACGCCTTCATCTCCGTCTCGATTCGTGCGGAAACCCTAACGCCGGCGTCTCTATTGTGAACCGTTGGTGTGGTGGCTGTGGGGGTTGTAGCGAGTGGTGATGTTCACGGTGGAGATGGGTTGTGATTCTGACGGTGGTGGTTGCAGGTGAAGGCCGCAGTATAGGTGGAGGTTAGCCCCGTCTTCAACGTCTCCTAGGGGACTTTCGCGACGACACCGGACCACCCGGGGCGGTGTTGGGGGGCGTCTCCGGGCCATGCCGGGCCTGGACACCCCGCACACCGAATGGCCTTACCAACATCATATGTGATCATGACGGGTGAGAGGCAAGACTCAGTTTCGTAGATAATGAATACATTTCGTACAGTTAAATGTCACTGAAGAGATTGTTTCTGAAACTTAGCTAGTGAAAAGTGACATCTGACCGATCATATAGAAAATGCATATACGATCATATATTAGGTTTACGATAGAAAACCAAAAGTGGAGACAAGACATTTTTGTTCTCTATGCCAGAACTATGGAGGTAACTTTTGTAGACACAACTATGTCTATTACGCTTGTAAAAATATCCAACTTCGTGATTTTATTTTGAATTAATCGCTACCAGCCCAACCAAGATTAACACTTTTTCATATTATTCAGTTGTTGCTTTACTGGAAGGAACTACTTAGTAATAAATTATATAAAATTAAAAAAAGAACATTATTTAGTTAGAACTCCATTATTATTATTTTTTCATTAAAGCAATTAAAAAGTTTTATACTTTAAAGTTACACCGAACTCATTGAATACTTTTCTTTTTAGTCAAAGAAGAATTAGAAACTTGACCAAATAACAACAACACGTAATTAGCGAACTCATTTTATAATTTATAAACAACACAAGTCCAAACTATCACCACTAATTACTAGACCAAAGCAAATTGGGTCGGGCTTCTGGCAATCTTTTGGAGCTAATTTCGACTCATCTAGTCTTTCTTGGCATTAGATCTAAAAAAACTACGAATAATACTCTACGCAAATTTACCTAAAGATTTAAATGAAAGTATAACAAAAATAAATAGTAGATTAGTAAGATTTAGATTGAAGGTATTTCAAATTCATAAAACACCATTAGTGCATAGTTTGGCGTGTGGAATTAACATAAAGACTTGCCATGAAGTTCTTTACGGTTTATTATTGTTTATTATAATATAAAAAGGTATATATAGTCATTTCTAGAACCCACAGAAAGACATATGTGTTAGGTTAGTGAGTATTAAAACAATATGTAGAAAACCGTAGCATGAGATAGCCGATTATAAAATAGAAAGGGAATATTTGTTGTAAAATAATTAGTATGTATGTAGGCTGGAAATCTGGAATACAAGAACCACCGCCTAATGTTTTGCTTTGCTTTACAATGAATTTAAAATGGCATAAACAAGATATTTTGGTAAGAAGGAAGCTTCTATGCAACTTCCATAAGGAGAACTTTTCTTTTCATTAGTTCACGCCATAGGAAATCAATACATAAAGGTTCTAAAACGTTTATGTATAGTATATCTGGTTACCAACTTTAATAACTATAAATAATAGTCTAATTATATGATGCATGTCCTTCCTTATGCATAGTATTTAAATATAAAAAGTTATCGTTAAAACTGTTACCAAGTTTAATATCTCTCTAAATTAACGGCTTTCTGTTAAAACATTTTAAAACACAAGTAAATAATTGAAATGTAATATTTTTCATCTCTAGTCACATTTTATAACAAAATAATAAATCTATTTATTTATAGAGCCTAAACATGTGATGTAAATCATGTCTAAGTATATTTTTAACACAATAAGTGTGTAAATATTTAAGAATGAATTAAAAAAACATATAACAAATAAGTATAATGTTTTTTTATATATCTAACATAGACATATATAAAGTATATCTAACATAGACATATATAAAAACTTTGAAGTTATTAATATATGAATCACTCATCTAATAAATCAAACAATTTAGGCTTTGTTATGAATATATTATATTATGGTTATCAAATTCTTAAATAGAGTGACCTGATCGGCAAGATTTCATATCCAATATATATTCATTGTATTCTATTGTAAACAACACATTTGATTAGTGAAATATTAGATTCATTCTTCCTATTAATTTTCTTCTTCTCTTATTGATTGCTATTAGGCTAGTTTTACAATACGTTATCAGTACGAAAGTGATCTCAACGAAAACCTTGGAGATGATTTAGATTGATGTGATTTGATAGTGGATTCAAGATCAATCTATCCAGCCTGAACGAAGTCTTGGCTGTCAGCAATCCTTCTCAACTCCGGCCATCTAGGCTCGACACTAAAAATTCCAGGTAACCAAATTAATTTAGAGTTTCTTTTATGTATGCATGGATTTTACCGTAATACTAATTCATGGAAGAGGAAAACAATAAATCTGAGAAACCCATAAACCTAAACAAACATTCTGATTTTGTTACGTTTTCCTTTGAAATCGAACATTCCGTTGTGTTCTTTAGTCGGTCCCCATGACAGGTAAACCTCGAAACCTATTTCAAGCATAACTGTGAATATAGGAAATTATTACAATTTGGTTTTAATAATTGCAGCGGCAATGGTTTTACAATAGGGAAGATGATAAAGGTTATAATTTTTAGTCACATTGTTCTTAAAACATGGGCTTCCAATTTTGTTTAAGCCCTTGTCACTAGGGAAATCTGGTGGATTGGTTAATATTTTGTCACAATAAATATTGAATTATATTTAAACCTGTTTTTTTTTAATTTCAAAATTTTTATTGGTATTTGAATATTCAGTGTTTTAAAAGTGACGTGGTCAAACATGATTCTGAATAAATATAGGGTTTTCTGTATATCTATTTATGTTTTTATATATAGTCTACTCTTTTCTTTAAATAAATATCGTGTGAAAAAATAATAATAAAATAAACGATTAATAATAAAGATTTTGAATTTGAAGTTAACATGTATTTGAGATTTACTATCGGAGATAACTTTTTTTAATCTGTTATCTTTCAATACTATAATGGAAGGATTTATATAAGTTTATAAGTTCTCATCTTATCAATAATATATAGATATTAGCATCTGACTGACATCTCCATACTAACTGGGATTATTAATTTTATGATAAATGCTTTTATAAGCATGAATCCGTACTAACTGTGATTATTAATTTTATGATAAATGCTTATAGGCATCAATTATACGTATTGAATATATATGATATATTTGTTTGGAAAAAAGTATATTATTTTTATTTTTTTGAATTGTGAAAAAGGTATTGAATCTTTTGGAAAGCTTTAAATTACCTGGAACAATAATTATTATAGAAAGAAAAGCTTATTTACATTTAATAAAACATCATATGCTCTTTTATAAATATCATGCGAAGTTATTGAGATATTTGTTTATCTTTTCAATTATGGGACAAATGTTTATATGTGTGATATACTTATATTGACTGTGATATTTTAATATATATAAATTTTATACATTTTCTTGTAAGTGATGAAAATAGCTCTTATTTTATAAAGTGTTATTATAGCTCGTTTATATAGTGACATATTATAATATCATGTATCATAACTTGTTTATACAATGACCTATTATAATATAATGTATCGTATAATTTGATATTATCATATGCCTTGCATTTTAATAAGATATCATTTGTTTACGAAGATAATAAACAAAGTTGTTGCTTATTGTCATTATCATGAAAAAAAAAATATATATATATATATATATACTTAGAAATGACACAAAAAGTGTCGTACTCCCTAAATCTTATTACTTAATTATAAAAGCTCGTAAGATGTTATACCGATAATATTGTATGAATCGAACATTTAGTTACTTCTCAATGTGAAGAGAAGATCTTTTGTATAAACGAACCGGATAAAATAATTTGGATTTGTCATACATGGGATATGCTCCTAAAGTACGGTATCAGTTAGTGAGTATGAAAAGTCTTAGATAATTTCATATGCGTGTGACGGAGTAACTAATAAAAAGCTATGAAGTTTGTTTTGATTCTAGTACTTTCCCTTAAGTGAATTTGATTATATATTAATCGGTGTAAAGATATTGATCATGGACATATTTGTAATAATGATAATGTTGATAATGAGATCAACCACCTTAAGTGGCAACAATATGGGAGTGATTATATGAGAACAAAATGTGAAAAACATAAAAGTTATATAACATGATAGTTTGCAATGATAATGCGTTGTTCTCTCGCATAATGCAACTAATACACATACAATCATAAACCAAAAGTTTAAATATAATAAGTATTTACATAATTGACATGATTGGTTAGACCACACCGAGTCAATGATCATGTGAAACATAATGAAAACTTGAAGATTCTTAAGGAAACTTATGTATTTGCCAATTAAGGGTGTGCATCCCTAAATATTCTGGAAGTGATTAAGGGATATGCATATCTTAACATGATTTTATTTAGTGTTTTAAATCGATGCATCGTCTAAATTATTATCAAATTCACAACTTGATGTTTGTGTAATTTATGGCTTAGCTAATAAGATAACAAGCATAGTATTCTAGATTGCATGTATTTATTAGTAGTGACAATAAGTTTATTTCCCTAGCTATTAATGACCGGTGGAATAAATGTTAGACTTCCTATAAGTTATGCTCATACACGAATTGCTTTTGTTAAGACGATCACTGAACGTCTAAGATTGATAGCAAAGCTAATAATCATGAGAGCAAGGTCATGTTTATATATGAGTACATGTAACTTTACATGCAATAACATTAATTCACATCAAGCCAATATGTTGCAATAGTTTCTCCCAATTAGAGTTGGTTTTCGGTCAGGAACCCAAGATGTCCCTTCTAAGATTTTGGTTGTGCGGTATATATTGAAATCAATCCACCACTATGCACAAAGAGGGACCTTAAAAGGTGGTTGGGAATATATGATAACGAATAGAGCCTTTCATGAGATATTTATTTACGCCTCAATTAATTGATATCCATCTCAATTGATTAATATTCCCAACATCAGGGGAGATAAAAAGGGAATAGAAATGAGTTGGTATGAGTTATCACTGATCCTCAAAACTAAAAGTGTGAACCAGAAGTTCGAAGAATAACTCAATTACAAAGATTAGCGAATCAACTACCAGATGCATTCACTAACCTTAAAAAGGTGACTATGTCACATATACCAACTGTTAATGCTCCAATTAAGATGAGTGTTCTACAAGGACAACCACATGTTTCTAATGAGTCTATTCCACGTCTGAATCGTGGTAGACTAGTCGATTCCAATAATAAAATTTCTTGAAAGGTTGAGCAACTAATTAAGATGGTCAAGTCGAGGTTATATTAAAAAGGTCTCATGAAGAGACATTAAACATGATGATTCAAGAAAAATCTCAGGTACTTGAAAATAAAGATCTCAATAAGTTGTATCATGTCTAAAATGTATGAAATCGTAATAAAATCGATGTCGTTATACTTTTTGTATATAATGTAGCGCTTGAAATGATTAAATGATGAAAATCAAGATTTAACATCTGCCTATGAACGTAAACATAGAATTGATTGGCCAACAATGGAAATGCGCAAATAATGCAGAGTTGAATTCTCTAATGAAAATATAAAGTTTATGGACCGACAGTCCATACAATTGAAGTTGCAAAATATGTTGGATACAAGAATTGGTGGCACAAGAATTTTCACAAAGACCTATGACTGATTATGAGGATATATGTTCTCTAGTGATGGATACGTTGACTTTCCAGTATTTTATTAGTCTGCTATTATATAACGGGGATTTTTTTGCCGTCTTATGAATTTTATGTATCACTTGATACTAAATATTTACATGAAAGTCCATGAAGGATGTAAATTATCAAAATCATGTAAAATATGTTCTGGAGAATAGCATGATTATTGTATAGATATTCGGATCCGAATACATTAAATATGTTGTATTTCTTTTCGGATTGAATATAACTGGAACTCCTCATGAGTTTCTTAAAGCAGTTGAGTGCTTAAAAAAATAATTGAAATATCTTAAGGATGTAAATCTTGTGTACCAATATACATACATATAATAAATTGTACAAAGTGAGTATGATGTCTCAACCTTTAAGCATGGTACAATGTGTTCAAGATATATTTTCATATGACGTAGAAATCAATGAGTTAAATAATGAAGTCTATGTGAAAAAGAACTCTTGAAGAGTGCACGTACATACATAGTTGGTCAAAGTGGAAAAGTATGTGCATGATTGTAAATGCTTGAATTATTGATACCAAAACCTCGGGAATGTATCTTATAAAGTTACCAAAATATGCATGTACGAAAATAGTCGAACAAGTGTTGTACAACTCAGGAGATACTTTGATTAATATGGATACGAGCTTGATAAATTAGTCATATTTTATCATAAGTTCTCTCTTAAAAGTTTACTATAATTGCAATTTATGGTGATGATATTTAGGCATATTCGAGAGACACTGTTGAGGTTTTAGAGTGTGGATTTTTGAATGACCGTGGCACAATCTAATTCTACTCAATCTACAATTCCAGTATATTTGTGATCATATTTTTATCCATTGATCAAAGTATCTGGGACATTTTAGTATGGATAAAACTGAACCTTAAAGTATGTTAAAGGTTTTTCAAAACTTTTTATAAAAAATGACTATCATCATCCCCTACCAAAGTAAGGATTCCCATTCCAAAAGTACCATGGCTAAAGAGAAATTGTACATTGATATTTCTTCCTAGCCATGCATGATTATATATATATCTTTTATTTGAATTTATAAACATGATATAACAGATGTCCAGTGAGGAGACATTCGAATAGTAAAGATAATATCGATACCCTAAAGGTAAGAGTGATTAGTGCCTAGATTTTACTAACCCATGAAAAGTAGTTTTGTTAGTCTTGTAGATGTATAGAATATAACACAACATAGTCGTGGATCTACTTGTATTTATTCGCAAGAGGAAGCACTAGAAGTCTTACAAGGAGATTTTACAACATTACTCAACATAAAGGATTGCAGTTCAAGGCATCAAGTGACAAGTCATTCTATAAACGTTTTGAGCAACTTTCAAGAAAGATGGACACACGTCACTTAAAGGTTACATATTAAAATGAGGGGAGATATGTTCTAGTTGCATTCTTTTTCCCTTAACTAAGTTTTGTTCAATTGAGTTTCCTTAGTAAGGTTTTTAAGGAGGCAACATATTTGATCTAGAGGTATCAGGATAAGAAAATGTGCGTTGCACTCTTTTTCCCTTAGCTGACGTTTTATCCCACTGAGTTTTCCTAGCAAGATTTTTAATGAGCCAACATCACAATGCATATAAAGTTGATAACCAAGAGGGAGTGTTCTGAATATATTATGTTATGATTATCAACTCCTTAAATAGAGTGACTTGTACTCCAAGACTTCATATCCTATATATGTTCATTGTATTCTATTGTAAACAACACACTTGATTAATGAAATATTAGATTCATTCTCCCTGTTAGTTTTCTTCTTCTTTTATTGATTGCTATTAGCCTAGTTTCACAACAGGCTTGTAATTTTTCTTCTGGGAATAAGTTAACTTTTTTTTAATGAACATGGCTTATATGTATAAAAAAATTTACATATATGAACCCATAATTTTTTTGTTTAAATGAAAAAAAACACTCTCATCAGTATTGAATGTTTAATGAACGTGTTAGTCTTTTGGTTTATTATTAATGTATACTCATATTTATTTTCTCCTCTTTAAGTACTCGAATTTATTTATAATAGTTGTCGCTAAACTTGTCAGGTAAATAAGTGACATGTTAGTGACAAGTACCTGCTCTGTTGCTATGGCCATAAGTCATTTTATTTTCCACCCAAGCCATGGCATACTTAACTGTTTCCTACCTGGTGGACCTCGAGGAGGTTTGAAGAGTTCATTCCCATACACTCGTTAAACATATTTATAGTTTTACATCAATTTCTATTATGAAACAAGAACACTTAATCACTAGGGGTGTAACAATTCTACTACACTTCTTAATACTGTTGGCATACTAGACCTTTGTAGCCATACTTTATATTTTGCAATAATAAAGATATCAAGCTTTTTCAAAAATTTCTAGCTTGACAAATTTTTTAATGTTTATTATAGAAAAATTGTTTCGCCTAATAATGTTTGTGTGCACTTGTATTTTATTCATTTTCTTGTATCTTTACCAAAAACTAATGTGTAACTAATTGATATCTACAGCTTTTCTAAACATCTATAAATATAAGTTGTTTATGTACACTTGTATTATTTTCATTTTCTTGTATCTATACCAAAAACTAATGTGTAACAAACTGATATCTACAGCGTTTCTAAACATTTATAAATATAAGTTGTTTATGTACACTTTTATTATATTCATTTTCTCGTATCTATACCATAAACTAATGTGTAACAAAATGATATGTACACCTTTTAGAAACATCTATAAATATAAGTGTGAATAACTGATAGATATTTATATAGACGCTGTTTGACACCTTGAGTGAAAGAAGGTATTGAACTATTAGCTTTTACATAAGGTGAGATACGCAATTATGAACAAATTGAGATCCTCTCGTGTCGTGTTGAAGCTAGAAGTTGTTCTCCCTCAAGTATCTAATTAATTAATCACATATGTTTTTTATATATAAGAGCATATCTCGATAGTATACTTTAACATGAGAAGACTTTTAGCCCTTTATAAACACAATTAATAACTTTTAGGACAAGTAATTGGTCTCTGAACCGGAAAGGTTTACATGAACATAGAAAGCAGCACTTAACAAAAGCTTCTTTACCTACATTATTCTCCTTCTTTTTGAACAATTAAAAATACTTTTATAACTTTATAAGTATACATGTTCCAATCTTCTGCTATAAATACACCACAAATCTTGTTTCCAAAATTAAGAGGTTTTAGAGAACATCTATAGATAAGAAGTCACTCAAATACCAAAAATCTTTGTCATTCTTCCAAGAGAAAAATCAACGCAAGCTATGGCGAAAAGCAAGCAGGGGAAAAATCACTCCTTTTCATTTTTCAGCATCTTCAAATCCAAGAAGGTTTGGCGAGAAGAAGCAATGTGGGATGATTCGGTGAAAGCGTACAAAGTTTACCCGAGTGATCAAGATGGTGTTCGTTGGGTGTCCGAGCCTGGCATAGACAAAAAAGCTTCGGCTTTTATCAACAGCCGAACAAGTTTATGGAGTAATCTTGACATTCCTAACTAATATCCGATCCGGTCCTTCATGTGGGAGTGGACAGACATTCCCGGTCCACTAAAAATATGTTTGTCTAAAAACTCTAAACCCTAAAACCTAGATTGCATTATGTAGTCAATAATTGTGTAAACGATATGTATACGTGTTTATCTATTATTTCTATTAATATTAATAATTTGTGTTTATATATATGGAATCAGGAGTTCCTGTTTCTATTTTCTTGTTTTTTCTTTAGCCTGTATCACACATATAAAAATGATAATGGTATTGTGACGAAAAATACGTAGTTGTTAAAGGTAAACCTACCTTTTTTAATATATATTTGTGATGAAAACATTATCGTGCGTAATAGAAAACTTTCCCAACATGCTCAAAAGTTTCATATCTCCTCAGTTAATAAAGTGAGTATGAAGGAAACTTCATACCTTGAGCAATGTATGATGAGAGAGATCATATAAAATAATAAGATCAAACTTTTTTACTTTTGAGCAATTGAAATAAAAGATGGTTTAAATTTTGATTGTGATGCGGAAATTGTGAATAAGTTTTAGCTCCTGATTAGAAAGTTTATATTCGACCGAAAAGAAGTGTTTTTTCTTAAACGGTTAATGGTGGGTTTAAGAACCATTAGTGTCCCAACTTTTATAAAAATAGAAGATACAAAATAGTTTCAAAATTAAACCAAGTCAAGAACATGTTTTATTTAGAATTTCAACTTTTGTTAGCAAACACGAAGGAGTTGGAGCAAGTCATGAACGGAACGAAGATGGGAAGTTTTAAACTTAATTTGCTGTAGAGAATGCAGGCTTGATGGTGGAAGATGCTCAACCAATTAAAAACCCCGGAAAACAACCCATGCAGCAGAAACAAATACAAGCGGATCAGCAGCAGTCCAATCATGTTTTTAACAATTACATGAAGAAGGGGGCACGACGTACGCTGATCTGTTTGGGAAGAAAAAGGATATGGGGGGGGGGGGGGGGGTTACGTCAAGCTCCGGTGGGGTTGATTCAGCAAAAACCATTTACGTGCCGGAGGACGTTAAGGCTTTCCATTCCCTTCACGGAAGGGCCTTAATTGGTAGAACGATTGATATCCCCACCCTCATTAGGATGGACAAAGCCTTATACGA
The DNA here is from genome assembly GCA_947069175.1 of Scalesia atractyloides. Classification (NCBI taxonomy): domain Eukaryota; kingdom Viridiplantae; phylum Streptophyta; class Magnoliopsida; order Asterales; family Asteraceae; genus Scalesia; species Scalesia atractyloides. The sequence goes on from CAMTDV010000020.1 coordinate 49,889,611, forward strand.
AGTAGGTTTTGTTGGTTTGGAAATACAATATGTACAATATGTAGGAGGAATTTCCCGATGCCTTAAGTTCATGGAAGCCAAGGAAGCAGCAGATTTTCTTCTTCTTTTTTTTTTTTTTTTTTTTACAATGGTTTCTAGTAGAAAAATTTATATCACTATTTTTTTTACAAACAAGTGGCAGGTAAACGGGCAACAAGCTGCGCCACAACCCCCTTTTGAATTGCAAAACCAATCTTACTAAAGACGAAACGGCCTTTAAAGGTTGAAAGATTACTATTCACAACCTGTTGGACCCTGTTTAGAAATTCCACAGCCTCTGGGGCTAGGGACCCAAATGTATCAAAAGCGAGTGGGATAAACACGTGTTGATTCTCTAAACAAGCCTTCTCGTGTTTAGCGACGTTGCCTGATTTCGCCTTTAACGCAGCCTGGCCAGCAACAAACCCATTATTCCTGAGTCCAACAAGATGGGACACTCCTGTAAGGTCCACACAAGTGTGTTTTCCCCTAGCCCACCCAAACACAAGAATATCAGCTGGCTGAAGAGTAGACCTCCCATCGAGCGGATCCGTCAGAATGTTCACCGGAGCCTCCTTTTTCGCCGAAATCCCTGCCCGCTTTATAACATCATAGAGAATATCCCTTACCAAATCATGTCGGTATTTAAAACCAGGTAACTCCTTAAAATGGACCGCATGTTCGCCAAAAGTATCTAAACAAGCCTTGCGACAAACTGGGCAGGGCTCATCAACCGGAAACAGAGGGATCATTAGCCGGTACTTAAGAATTGCCCGGTATTCCACTGCTGACATGTGTTGGCTAGTCCTTCAATGGGGATAACTGTCAGAAAATCTTGAGAATGAGGTGCCCGGAGACAATCAAACACAGCTTTCTGACGAGGGGATAGACTAAACTTCTTCCCAAACACTGGACAGTTCTACTAAATAGGGCACTCGCCAAAGCATTCTGGGCTTTAGGGGGGGCGGTGTCCTTACTAGAGAAACCACCAAGATCAAAATCCGGAAGGGATATGTGCATGCAATCCAACGCGCACACATAATCAGAATCTAACCCAACAATACCACAGTCTCGAAGAATGTGGTCCTGTAAACTCCAAGATTGCGCCCTCGAGGCCACAAAAGTGTACGTGGATACATCCTCAGCCGAACATAAACCCAAACCCCCAAAATGGGTTGGGAGGGATGCAAGCCTCCATTGAAGATCCCCAAAAAACGGACCCCCGCAAACCACGATATCTTTGATAGCTCTCCGAAAGCCTTTGTCAAAAACCGAAATAACCTCCCCAACAAATGTGGGTTGGCACGTTCTGAGGCAAAACAACAACTTAGCAACACCCATGCAAGAGCTCGCAGCAAGAGAAGCTCGCATTGAGGGTCTCGCAGATGTGGAAGATAGCTCATCAGATCCACTGCACAAGATGCCCTTTTCACGACCAACCTACTGATGAAACCCGCATCGCGACTAACAGCGCCCCCGAGGAGTTTGACACCCGACACCGGCCTCCCAATCCCACTAGGAAACAAACCCTTTTGCTTCTTAACACTAAATTAAAATAAGCATTAAATGATCAACGAAAATTTGAAACTGATTATTCGATTAATAAACGAAGCGGGTTTTGAAAACCCGTTTTTCGACGGATGTTACAATATATTTATAGCGGAATATCGAGAAAAAAATTAACACAAACACGTATTTAGTTTTTATTTAAATAAACACTAACGTACCAAAGTTATAAGGAAAAAATAAAAGTATTGGATTAAATACGTATATTATTTATTGTATAATATTAGTAATCGAAAGTTATAATAAAAAAAGTAAATGAAGAAAAGGAAGAAAAGGAAAGTTGAGACAAAATTGCACGATGGCCAAAAAACTTCTGTTTTCTTAACGTTAAGTTGAAGCCCCAAACAGGGCCCCATAGACCTGATGATTTCTAAAGCTTTAGCCACCTCTTTAGCATCACCTATACTTGTACCATCATCCAAGTACCAAGCATGGAAAAGTAGCTTGCATCTTTCTCGTATCTGATGAATGAGGGGATTCAAAACTAAGGCAAAGAGAAGAGGCCCCAAGGGGTCTCCCTGTTGAACCCTAGTGGTGGACCAAATATGATCGTTTCTGACATATAATCTAGCCGGTTGTCCCTATAGAAAATCCACCCATAAGGAAATGGAGGGGCAGCGGGTTCGAACTTCTGACAAAAGGGCGGTTCTATCCACTAAGTTGAAAGCATTAGAGAAATCAACAGTAATAATGGCTAACGACCCATCCGAATGGAACACATTTAAAAACCTGTTCGCACTATGGAGCACAGCCTCCGCCCCACTAGGAATACTGACCCCAAATTGAAAATCACCGAGATATTTAGCCATCTCTTTCCCGACCCCCTCATAGCCGCCTTAGAAACTAACCTCCTCCAAATTGCGCCCACGGTAATAGGCCTAGTCCCGTTGTCCGGTTTAAGTAAAGGCGTGAGGGGTGCAGAAGCAACAAACTCTGACAAGACCCTAGGGCACCTCCCCCCCAAGCACAAGTTGACTACCTCAGAAATGGCCCTAAGCACCCCGCATGCGATCACCGACCCCTCCCCACAAAGAGCATCCAAAATGTGTTGAGCCCTCAACCCATCCCTCCCACAAGAGGACCCTTTGGGGAAAGATTTAATGCACCCAAGGACGTATTCAACATCCACAGTAAGGGGTGGCTCCGATAGTAAGGACTCAGGCATAGCCGGAGGAGGTAGGACATGATGTTTAGCCACCAATGCTTTCATAGTATCCTCACCAAACGGTGCAAACCCCGAAGAACATAAAACTTTAACCGCCACAGTGAAATGGACATCTGCAACTTTCCGTAAACATTGTTTAACGTTGGTGCTCACCCTAGAATTATCAGACCCATGGGGATGCTCATCAGGGCGCGAAACAACCTCTGATGGTTGGGCAAAAGGTGATAGGATGAGTTCAGCAAAACGATCCCCATTACCCCATGCTGCAGGGCCTGCTGAATACTAAGACATTGTAAGGACTTCCTGTTCCCCGACCTGCGCTCCTGATGATTAGAAGGCCTGAAAACCCGCAACGTGCAACGTGGCAACAACAAAAGTCTCACCCACGCCAAAACAGACTCTGACGCAGCCACCACCTTGCATAGAGATATCGTTAAAGCCTGGGAAAAGGCCATGCGACAACTCTTGGGGATGCTCTTAACTGTTTTCATAGGAAGGGAGAAGACACGATCAAGCAGACCCACATCCACCCCCATACCTCCAAAAGAAACAATCTCCTTTCCAACATTCGGCGTAGGAATCCAAACAATAAACTCCTCCGCATTTCCTGTAACCAACTTGAATCGTGCCACCCCATCTGCATGACGGCACCCCCGACTGAGTGCATGTAAACACATACACTCCCCACATAACCATTGGCCTGAAACCTTAAGAGCCTCACCAACCGAAATAAATAAATCCAGATCCGCGGATACAGCATCGCGCATGGCCCACTTTTTATCATCTGAAGATAAATGATAGAATTGGTTCACTGTCTTGGACATGTGGGAAGGCCAAAGCCTTCCGTTTGAAAGAGTGGTGTGGCTGAAATTGTATAGAGTCCTTCTACACTTGGCAGATAATAAGGTTTTCGATTCCATTGCTGAGCAATTTGGAGCGCTTATCCAATCGGTGCAGCTATCGTTAGATGATAATGACTATCGATGGTCTGTGTCGGTATTCTGGTCGGAGACGACGATGAAATCAGAGATACTAGAACGTTGAAATGGAATAATAGAAGCTTCAAAGTTTGGATTGTGGAAGAAAACGATGATTGGGTGCTAGAGAGCTTAGGAATTGTGGGACACAAGACAGTGGCAGAGGAAGAAAAGTCGTTAAGAAATAAATCTAAAGAGACTAGAATGAGCCCATCTGACGAGGGGCGTCCTAAAAAAAGGCCCAGGCCCGTTTGACTTGACTGTATTCTTAATAACTTGAAAGTTTTATCCAAGACGGTAGATAGAGTTGAAGTGGGGAATAATCGGAAAGGAAGAAGTGACCTCGATCTTAATGTCAGGGCTAGTTCTCAGCAATCGACTACACCAGTGGAACAGGAAGATGATTATTCCCCAGACAGAACCGATAGTAACCACACAATTCTGGCTGCCACTAGCAATCTCGAGGCTGAATGTGAAGCTACTTTAGAAATTGGTGTGAAGATGGGTGCGGCCTTGGGTAATTTCGGTGATCCGGGGAGAGAAACAATTGTTGGTGAAGGTAATAATGTGTGTTATCAATGAATTTTCTTTCTTTAAATATCAATGGTATGGGGGGGGGGAGATAATGTGTGTTACCTCGATGCTTTTTTATTTCCAGCAATTTGTTAAGAATACGAACTATCTGATTATTAAAGGACGATTAAAAGGAAGTAATGAAGATCTCAATGTGGCCAATATTTACGCGCCTCAAGGGCTGAACGCCAAACAGGCTCTTTGGAACGTTATTCAATCGGAGATTGTGAATTCAGCTGGGATGTGGATTATTGTTGGGGAATTTGAGGTGAGATTTAAGAAAGAAATAAGGAAAAGTGTTTTCGAAGCTAGATGTGGGATAAATTTTAATAGCTTTATTCACAATTCAAGGCTCTCAGAATATAGTATGCAAGGAAGGCAATTTATGTGTGTTCTAGACAATGGCAAGAAACTCATTAAAATAGACAAAATGCTGGTGTGCCTGAGTTTCTTCAACAAATGGTCTGTGGCTTATCTTCGTGTCCTTCATAACTTATTCTCGGATCATGTCCCACTTATACTCACAACCAGACTTGCTAACTTTGGGCATAGGCCCTTCAGAACGTATAACTCATGCCTGGGAAAGCCCGGTTTTGAAGAGGTGGTGACGACTGCTGTGACTTTGTTCATTTTCAGTGGAGACCCAATTTTTTTTGATGAAAAAATTCACTCAATTTGAAACCGGATAAAATACTAGAGGGACGAAATGGTCAAAAAAGAAGAGGAAGAGAAGTTAGCCAAATCGGAGGTAGAAAAACCTGAAGAATTGCTGGAAAATAGAGAGCTTTCAGAGGAGGAAGAATGGACGTTTTTGAAATGCAAATAAAGTTCTTAAAGAGCTAAGAATGAAAAAGGGCGAAGATCTTAGACAGAGATCTAGTGTTAAGTAGGCCATCGATGGTGACGAAAACTCAAGATTCTTCCATGGCATTATTAATAATAGAAAGGCGAACAATTTGATTCCAGGACTCCTTGTTAATGGCAATTGGGTCACGAAGCCAACGAAAGTAAAAAAAGAGATTTTAATTTCTTTAATAAGAGGTTTGTGGAAGATCAACCAACTCGGCCTGCGTTGACATATATTTCAAAAAGTTGGCGGATGAAGATCGGAGGAAACTAGTTGAATCTTTCTTGAACATGAAAATAAAGGAGGCGGTTTTCGAATGAGGGGACGATCGGGCCCCTTGTCCGGATGGGTTTAACATGAAATTCATCAGCATTTTTGGAGTTTATTCAAAACGGACTTTCAGAGGGTTATGGATCATTTGTAAAATAATATAATATTAATATGGGTTGTGCTTCGTCGTTTTTGAATGTGGGAATGTGATCTCGGAGTCGCAATCGACGTTTTTTGAAGGTAGATCTATTCTTGATGGGCCTCTTACTATGAATGAGATCATAACTTGGTGCAAAAAGAGTAAGAAAACGCCTTTCTTTTTAAAGATTGATTTTGACAAGGCTTACGACAACGTAAATTGGCGTTTCGTGATCGACGTTATGAGACAAATGGGTTTCCTAGATATATGGTGTGATTGGATTTTTGGGATCCTTAAATCGGCGAGATCGTCTATCTTGGTGAACGAACGGCTCTCCCACATTTGAATTTTTAAGGGGACCCCATATCTCCTTTCCTTTTCTTGTTGGTTATGGAGGCTTTTTCGTGTATGATGGAAAAGGCGAGCGATGAAGGCGTTTCTAAAGGCATTAATGTTAAGAGCGAGGGGCCTACGGTTATGCATCTCCTATACCCGGACGATGCCATATTTCTTGGGGATTGGTTCACCGAATGTGTTATTAATGCTGTGAGAATATTACATGTCTTCCACATGTGCCCGGATTTCAAAATTAATCTTACAAAGCCAATATATTAGGTGTCGGTGTGAGTTTGTCGGAGGTGGAAGATAAGGCTTTAATGGCAGGGTGTAAAGCGGAGGAATTTCCTTTCATGGATTTGGGAATCTTGGTTGGGGCGAATATGAACCATATCAACAATTGAAAACTGGTATATAACGTGTTTGAAGCACGCCTATCGAATTGGAAAGTGGATTCGCTATCTGTTCGAAGACAAACAGAAGCTAACAAGAGACACAGGGTTGTGTCCCTTGGACACGTGTCGTGGTCAACTCCCAGATATGCAAATCTTGGAGAGTACAACAAGTACAATGGCCACGGAGCCGTGCTGTTGACGCACGGGGCCATGTAGCATCTGATCTAACAAGCCCATTAAATGAAAATAGAGAAGTGAGAAGACATGAGGTCATGCCCATAGGGCATGGGGCCGTGTGAAGCTAGTGTTTCTAGCTATAAATAGGGATGCTTAGTTTCATTCTAACTCATCCCTTTGTAAACCACTTCTCTCACACCTGCCACCACTCCACCACCACAATACCACAATCATCCACTACATTCATCCATCATCCATCTTTGGAGTGTTTGTAGTAGTCTTGGGATCCAAGATTGATCGTAAGAGTTTTTGTCAAACAAAGGTCATGCTTGGCTAATCTCTTACATCATTTGGTGAAGACAAGTTATTTATGTATTACTTTTGATTTCCAAGCTTTTGTTAACTTTTAAATTGGTACGTATTACTAACTTTAATAACCAGTTTTTTTGTATTGAAAGTGAACTTTATTCTATTATCTCTTCATGTTTTATTGATTCACTCTTTTGTGTCCTTACGGTCTATATAAAGCGCGTTAACTACCTGGAAGGGGGTTAGAAGGGTGGTATGGGTAAAGTTTACCTCGTTCAGTATATAGATCCTGCGAGGAATTAATTCAAGCTTATTAGGTTTACTTTCAGGGAGATAACAACAAATCGGGGGAAGTAAGAACGGTTTGAATCCCTTATAAATAAGCTACTGTTAAAACTTTAAACCGGCCTTGCGAGACTGTACTCCTGTTGATTCAGACCAATATGGCCGAGGGTAGCGTTGCCTCCAAAAGAGGGACATGCCACATTTTGCATTAATAACTTAATTATCTTTCAATATTTCGGCCTTGCAGGACTGCATTCCTACTAACTCAGACCAATATGGCTGAGGGTAGCTTTGCCTCCAAAAGAGGGATATGCCACTTAAACTAAGATAATCTTTAAAAAAACTCAAAGTGCGGAAATCATGAAAGGATACATAAATGATGAGTCAAAACCAAGCGATTCTATCTTGTCTATTTGTTTCTTCATTTACTAAATTTATTTCTTTAGTTTACTTATAAAAACCTTTTTACAAAATTTGATTAGATTAGACGTCGACGATATTCCAGTATTAAAAGCTCTTTTGTCCTTAGACGGACTCGGTATCTTACCATCACTATACTATGCTAATGATGGGTGCGCTTGCCCTAACTAATTGTAGAGAGTGATATCGTGTTTTATAAATATAAAGCTTGAATAAACGAATAAAAAGTACTTAAAATATATCTAAAAAACATACACGGTCGCAATCACATCAAGTTTTTGGTGCCATTGCAGGGGACACAATAATTTTAGAAAGTATAAATCGGCGGGCTAATCACTTTCATGCCTTTTCTAATTTTTCTTTTTATGTTTTTCTTCTTTTTTTCTAATTTTTTTCTTCTCTCTACAGAAACACACGGGGCTGTGTTTAGTCAACACAGGGTAGTGTCAGATCTGAAGTATAGGAAAGAATCTATTTTTTGGTTACTTGAATAAAGGCACGGGCCGTGTTACAGGAGCACAAGGCCGTGTCCAACCTCCGGGAACCTGAAAACAGAAAATTTTTCATGACAGCAAAGGGTCGTGCCTCATAGACATGGGGCCGTGCTACTCTTCTGATAAGCATTTTTTTTATGTTTTATATCGCAGGAGTCATGCCATCCCGCAAAATTTTCCAAAAAACCAACCTGGTGCATGACCTCCACCTCTGACAAAGACATAAAAGTGCCACTAGAAGAACCTGAGCGCTTTTTTCCAAAAAAGACTTCAAGCTAAAAACTAACAAAAAGCCTCGACCGAAAACCCCCCTATGGCGGATCAACGCACTCTCATGGATTACCTACGGCCTACGGTCGGTAATCTTGGAGCCGCTATTAACCCTCCTAATGTCGATGCTAACAAATTTAAGCTTCGACCCCATCTCATCCAAATGCTCCAAAATTCTGCCACCTTTCATAGCCTACCCGATGAAGATCCCCATTTACATATTTTGGAAATATGTGACACCTTTCGGATCAAGGGAGCCTCAAACGATGCTATCCAGCTCCGTATTTTCCTTTTTTCACTCAAAGACCGAGCAAAAGCTTGGCTAAACACCCTCTCAAGTGGATCTGCACACACTTGGGATGAACTTGCCCAAAAATTCTCTCTCAAGACGACGCGGAATCCTTGTACGAGACATGGGAAAAGTTGAAGGAGTTATTAAGGAATTGACCGCATCATGGTCTTGAACGATGGCAACACGTGTCCATTTTTTACAATGGACTTCTACCACACACAAGGCAAATCCTTGATTCCAACTCTGGGGACTCCTTGGGAATCAGCGACCCGAGGAAATTTATAATCAAATTGAGGAAATTGCTCAAAATAGTTTTCAATCGCACACCCTTAGGGGTCCAAAATCAATAGCCCCGTGTGCCCATAAAGTGGACGAAACCACCTCTTTACAAGCCCAAATCGAAGCCTTAACCACAAAAATAAAGAAACTTGAATTAAGTAAAACGGTTTCGGTTATGGCTTGGGAAGGTATAGGGGACCACAAGAAAACTGGAGTTACATGAAAGGAATGGAAAATCAAATGGAAGTGATAAACTACCTCAACAACCGCCCACCAGGAGGCCAAAGTAATACCTTCACCCTCGAATGGCGATATCATCCCAACTTTGGTTGGAGAGATTCAAGGGGTAGCAACCAAAAAAATCAAAACCAACGATCCAACTTTCAACAACAACCCCGAAATGAGCAACAAGGCTTCCAACCACAATAACAAGGAGGAAGACAAAGACTTGAGGTTTCTACAAACCGAAGCCGAAATTAGGAACCAATGGGCTAGTATGAAAAATATTGAAAAACAAGTAAGCCAACTTGTCTAAATTCTCTCCGAAAGACCACAAGGAGCCTTGCCTAGTAACACCAAAACAAACCCAAAAGCCCAAGTAAACGTTATCAATTTAAGAAACCGGAAGGTGGGACCCAATGACGAACCAACACCACCCAAACCCGATACACAACCAACAAACACACTAATAACCAATAACCAAGGAAGTACTCAAACCCAAAACACCGAACCAACCAAACCACCACCGGTCCCATACCCTGGTCGTTTACTTCGACAAAAGACCGACGAGCAATTCACAAATTTTGTAAGTTTACTTAAACAACTCCACATCAACCTCCCTTAAATACTCCAAGTTCATGAGAGACTTCCTCACTCACAAATAGAAAATTTAGTTAATCCAACAATTCAACTTGAGTGAAGAATGCTTGGCGGCACTCCTCAACAAGCTCCCCCAAAAGAAGATCAATCCTGGAAGCTTCACCATTCCTTGCTCCATTGGAAGGTCATCAATAAGAAATGCGCATGAGGCTAGCATCAACGTAATGCCTTCCTCTATTTTCAACCGACTTGGGCTAGAAAAGCCACATCCTACGAGGATGAGCATACAACTTGCAGGTAGGTCGGTAAAATACCCTCAAGGTTTCATGGAAAATCTCTTGGTAAAGCTTGGGGAACTTGTTTTCCCACCCGACTTTGTAATCTTAGATATGGAGGAAGAAATCGAAATCTCACTCATCTTAGGAAGGCCATTCCTTGCCACTGCAAGGGCCATGGTGGATATAAGTGATGGAATGTTAATATTGAGGGTCGGTGACAAGGAAATCAAATTTGAAGTGGGACAACGAGTGGAGGATGATCCGGTCAACTACATCAAAGCGATAGACTCGAGCCTAGACTACGCCCTTTGCCGGTTCACTTTGGGATGCAAGTCATCCCGCTCGGGTAACATTTGACCGACTTTAGGTCTAGTCAAGGACCCTTATAAATGTGTCGCACCATGGAGGCATTCCATAGGCTATCCAATAAGTAGGTAGTTTAAATCTTAGTAATCTTTAGTTTAATTCTTTTCTTTTAAGTTTTGTCTTTGAAGGAATAAGTTACACTCAAGGAAAATATGGAAAATCGCCAAAGCGACATTGAAACAACACCCCATGCAAGAAAACAGACACTTCCCGAAGTAAAATCCTCAAAACAATAAACGCAGCACAGGGCTGTGTGAGGTAAGCAAACACGCCTGTAGAAAACAATTTTGATTCTGGAACATTGACATGGGGTCGTGTCCCCCAAACACGCCTCCGTGTCTGCCTTATGGAAATTTTCACAGAAACACTGATACTGGCACTTTTGACACGCGGTCGTTTCCCCCAAACACGCCCCAGTGTCAAGAGTCTGGTTTTTGAAAAATTTGTTGTTTTTTGTTGTTTTTAAACCCACATTTACACATTTAATCAAATTTAACCAACTTTGGACACATTGAGGATAATGTGTAATTTAAGTGTGGGGGGAAAGCTTAACTTGAATATGTTTTTCCTAAACCAAGACTTACACAAAACTCTACTTGGAATCGCTAAAACACCGCAAATCTTTTTAATTTTTTTTTAGTTTGTTTTGTCTTGTTTATAGTTTAAGTTAGAAAACCAAGATCTAAAAAGTTCAAGTTTTTATAAATTTACAACCGATACCGCCGTGATAAAAAGAACCATTTAAGAAAATTTTATAAAAAGGTATGATAATTCTTTTTAAAATTTGATTGTATATATAATTTCATACTTTTACCTCTTTCCCACAAAAATGTGAGTTTTGAGCCTTTACTGAGAATTCAAATTCATATGTTTTCTAAATGCTCATTTTCATTTTTGTGTGAATGGTTCTTTTACGAAGCTAGAACTTAACAAGACAATACATTCTCAGTCCTTACCAACTAATCCAAGTAAGTATAACTGAGGCATTAGGATTTTAACCTTTTTCGTTTTTAACTTTATTTTCTACTTATCTCCCCACCAAAAACAAAAATTCCCCTTAGTTAACCCATTTGAGCCTAAATCTTTCATTTCAAAAAACCGCAAAATACTATTTTGCACAAATCACCCATCAATCAAAACCAATTTTTATTTTTAAACCCATTTATTTTAGTAAAATGTGGTTCTTTTAAAATATATATAAAGAGAAATGAATTAGTTATCTTGTGTAAATTTTATTTTATCAAAAACAATCTAGTTGCTTGGAATAAAATAAGCAAAATTATTTCTTATAAATCATTAGTTTTTATCTTAGTCACAAATAAATAAATTTTTCAAAAGAAAACCGACATTTTACGCTTTTTGCCACTTTTTAAATCAAACCACTCTACCTCTAGCCAAAACCTACCCTTTTCAAAGTGCTCTTCATATTTACAAGAATTCTGTTTAAAAGGAGGAGGTTTGATTGCTTGTATAGCATATGGTAGGAGTAAGTTCCATACTACTTTGAGCATTTCACTTATACATATTCGGCTAAGTGTTGAGTAATCACTTGTGAGGTGTGTGAATTTGTATATAGCTAACTGAAATTTTAATAAAAGAATGGTATGCCCAAAAATATTTATCTTTCTTAAAAAACTTCTACATAAATCATGTCGAATAGGGTTGTAGAAAAAATAATAATAAGAATAAAAAGAACTTGGATTCCCCACACTCTACAAACAAGACCCAAATAGTTATTCTCTACCAATTCCATTTGGGTTTGTAATCAATATTAAAGAGTTTTACTTCAGTACAAGCAAAGATTCAATTGTGGGGGTATTTGATATACGCCAAATGCAACATATAAATTATATCAAAAACGGTATAAAATCAACGCATTTTAATACCAATGTTGGAAAAAGTACGTTTCTGTGTATACTTTTGATTTTCAGGATTTAAAGAGCTTAAATGTACAAAAGAAATAAATTAACGACAAAAACCAGCATAACTACAAAAGAAGGAAAGAGGACACACTATATCAACCCTCTAAGCTTCACCCCAAGACCAAAAACAACGATTCAGAAGTCAAGCACGGGGCCATGCCCCTTCAAGATTTAAGATGAGAAAAATCCAAACAGAAGCAGACAAGAGACACGGGCTGTGGTTAACTCCCAAATATGCAAATCTTGGATAGTACAATAAGTACAATGGCCACGGGGCCGTGCCGTTGACATACGGGGCCGTGTAGCATCTGATCTGGCAAACTCATTAAATTAAGACATAGAAGGAGGAAGATATGGGGCCGTGTGAAGCTACTGTTTCCAGCTATAAATAGGGGTGCTTGGTTTTATTCTAACTCATCCCTTGGCAACCCACTTCTCTCACACCTGTCACCACTCCACTACCACAGTACCACCATCATCCACCACATTCTTCCATCATCCATCTTGTGTGTGTAGTAGTCTCGGGATCCAAGATTGATCCTAAAAGTTTTTGTTAAACAAAGGCCATGCTTGGCTAATCTCTTACATCACTTGGTGAAGACATGTTATTTATGTATTACTTTTGATTTCCAAGCTTTGGTTAACTTTTTAAATGGGTATGTATTAATGACTTTAATAACTAGTTTTTTATATTGAAATTGAACTTTATTTTATCATCTCTTCATGTTTTGTTCATTCACTCATTCATGTCTTTACGGTCTATTTTAAGCGTGTTAACTGACTGGAAGGGGTTAGAAGTGTGGTATGGGTAAAGTTCTTGCCTCGTTAAATGTATAGATCACACGAGGACTTGATTCAAGCTTATTAGAACTTCATTTGAGGCAAATAGTATCAAATCGGGGGAAGTAAGAATGGCTTAAATCCCTTATAAATAAACTACAATTAAAACTTTAGACCAGCCTTACGGTACTTTATCCTGCTGACTCAGGCCAATATGCCCGAGGGTAGCGTTCCTCCAAAAGAGGGACATGCCATATTTTGCATTAATAACTTACTTAATTATCTTTCAATATTCTAGCTTTACGGGACTGTATCTCTGATGACTCTAACCAATATGGATGGGGGTAACGTTGCCTCCAAAATTGGGACATGCCACTTTAACTAAGATAATCTTTTAAAAAAACCCAAAGTGCAAAAATCATCAAAGGAGACATAAATGACGAGTCGATACAAAGTGAAGTGATTCTATCTTGTCTATTTGTTTCTTCGTTTACTAAATTTATTTCTTTAGCTACTTATAAAAATCTTTCTCAAAATTCGATTAGATTAGATGTCGACGATATTCCGGTTTTAAGAGCTCTAGTGTTCGTGGACGACCTCGGTATCTTACAATAACTATACTACGCTAACAATGGGTGCATTTACCCTAGCGTGTTGTAGAGGGTGATAGTGTTATATCGTGTTTTATAAATCTAATGCTTGAATAAACGAGTAAAAAGTACTTAAAATATATCTAAAAATTATACACGCTCGCAATCACGTCACTTTGTCTAAAGATGAAAGTGGGCTCGGGATTAGTAATTGAAGTAAGCGAGACGTGTATGATTTTTGGATGTATTTTAAGTACTTTTTCACTCGTTTATTCAAGCTTTATATTTATAAATCACGATATAACATTATCACTCTCTACAACACCTTAGGGTAAGTGTACCCATCGTTGGCATAGTATAGTGATGGTAACATACCAAGGTTGTCTAAGAACACAAGAGCTTTTAATACCGGTTATCGTCAACGTCTAATTGACCCGAACTTTTGAGAAGAGGTTTTAATAGATAAACTAAATAAGTAAAATAAAGTAGTAAAAGTAACAAATAAAAAAGATAGAATCACTTGGTTCCGACGTATCTTTTATGCATCCTTTGATGATTCCACACTTTTGGTTTTTTAAGAGATTATCTTGATTATAGTGGCATGTCCCTCTTTTGGAGGCAACGCTACCCTCGGCCATATAGGTCTGAGTCAGCGGGGATACAGTCCCATAAGGCCAAAATATTGAAAGATAATTAAGTAAGTTATTATTGCAAAACATGGCATGTCCCTCTTTTGGAGGCAACGCTACCCTAGGTCATATTAGTCTGAGTCAGCAGGGATACAGACCCGCAAGGCCGGTTTAAAGTTTTAATGGTAGCTTATTTATTAGGGGTTCAAGCTATTCTTACTTCCCCTGATTTGACGCTATCTGCCTCAAGGGATGTCCTAGTAAGCTTTAATCAAGTCTTCGCAGGATCTATACACTGAACTAGGTAAGAACCTTACACAAACCACCCTTCTAACCCCCTTCCAGGAAGTTGGCGTGCTTTATATAGACCGTAAAGACACGAATGAGTGAATCAAAAAAATATGAAGGAATGATAGGATAAAACTCACTTTCCACAAAAAAAAACTAGTTATTAAAGTCATTAATACAAACCCAATTAAGAAGCTAACCAAAGGTTGGAAATCAAAAGTAATTCATAAACGATTTCGTCTTCACCAAGTGATGTAAGAGATTAGCCAAGCATTACCATAGTTTGACAAAGACTCTAACGATCAATCATGAATCCCGAGACTACTACACACTCTAAATTCTAATGATCCTTGTGGATGATGATGCTTAAATGATGGAATGTGTGGGAGAAATGGTTTGCTAAGGGATGAGTTGGAATGAGACCAAGCACCCCTATTTTTAGCTGGAAACAGTGTCTTCACACGGCCCCGTGTCTTCCTTCTTCTCTGTCTTCATTTAGTGAGATTGTCAGATTAGATGCCACATGGCCCCGTATGTCAACGGCACAGCCCCGTGGCCATTGTACTTGTTGTACTATCCAGGATTTGCAAATCTAGAAGTCAACCACAGACCGTGTCAATTGGAAACGGCTTGTTTGCTACTTTTTGTCTTTTCTTCTCTAGAATCTTAAAGGGGCGCGACCCCATGCTGAACAGGCACGACCCTGTGCTGGACTTCTGATTTGTTGTTTTTAGCTTTTGGTTGAAGCTCAGAGAGTTGGTATTGTGTATCATCTTTCCTTCTTCTATACTTATGCTGGTTTTTGTCGTTTATTTGCCTCGTTTGTACATTTAAGCTCTTTTAATCCTGAAAATCAAAAGTATACAAAGAAACACAATTTTTCCAAGATTAGTACTAAAAAGGGTTGATTTTATACCGTTTTTGATAAAATTTATATGTTGCATTTGGCGCATATTATATACCCCCACACTTGAATATTTACTTGCCCTCAAGCAAAACTCTTTGATATTGCTTACACACCCAAATGGAATTCGTAGAGAAGAAGTTTTTGGGTCTTGTTTGTAGATTATCGGGAATGCAAGTTATTTTTTTTATTCTTGTTTTTATTTTATTTACAATCTTATTCGACATGATTTATTTAGAACACTTTTTAAGAGAAATAAATTTTTTTAGCATAACATGCCTTTATAAAATTTCATTTATCTATATACAAATTCACACAGTCACAAGTGATCACTCAACACTCGACCAAAAATGTAAAACTGAAATACTCGATACCGTCATGGAACTTACTCGTACCATATGCTTGACAAGTAATCAAACCTCCTTCTTTTTTAACCAAATCTTTGTAAATATCAGAAGTACTTTTAAAAAGGGTAGGTTTTGGCTAGGGGTATGGTAGTTTTATTGGAAAGTGGTTAAAAGCGTGAAATGTCGATTTTCTTTTGAAAATTTATTTATTTGTGACTTAGTTTCAAACAAAAGGCTTATAAGAAATAATTTTGCTGATTTTATTTCAAGCAACTAGAGATTTTTTTTCTTTTTTTAGATATAGCATAAACTAAGAACCTCTTTTCATATAAATTTAAAAAAACCGCAATTTACTAAAACAAAGGGGTGTAAAAAAATAAATATTGGTTTTGGGTGATTTGTGTAAAATGGCGTTTTGCGGAATTTTGAAATAAAAGGTTTTTGGCTCAAAGGGGTTTACTAGGGGGAATTTTTTTTGGTGCGGAGATAAATAGAAAATAAAGTTGAAAACGAAAAAAATGGTTTAAATCCTTATGCCTACATCATATACTTACTTGGATTAGTTGGGAAGGACCGAGAATGTATTGTCATGTCAAGTTCTAGATTTGTAAGAATCATACGGCTATCCACACAAGAAAAGAAAATGAGCATTTAGTAAAGATATGATTTTGAATGCTTGGTAGAGGCTGAAAACTCACATTTTTGTGGGAAAATGGGTAAAAGTTTGAAATTATATATACAACTAAATTTTAAAAAGAATTGTCATGGCTTTTTATAAATTTTTCTTAAATGGTCCTCTTCATCACGTCGCTATCGGTTGTAAATTTGTAAAAACTTAAATTTTTTGGATCTTTGTAAAAACTTAAACTATAAACAAGACAAAACAAAATAAAAAAATTATTTTTTGAAAAACATTTGAGGCATTTTAGCGACTACAAGTAAAGTTTTGTGTAAGTCTTGATTTAGGACAAATAACTTCAGGTTATGCGCCACACTTAAATTACATATTGTCATCAATGCATCCAAAATTGGTCAAGACGGATTAAATGTGTAAATGTGGGTTAAAAACAACATTTTTATTCAAAAATCAGTATCTTGGCACGAGGGCGTGTTTGAGAGGCACGACCCCGTATTAAAAGTGCCAGTATTAGTATCTTGGAAAAACTTACAGAAGGTTGACACGGGGCATGTCAGGGGGCAGGACATCATGTGGCAAGTTCAAAAGAAAAAAGTTGCTGCGACAAGAGGGGCACGGGGGCGTGTCAAGGAGACACGACCCCATGTAAGCCTACTTGTTGGTGCATAATGTCCATTGCCTACGTCTAGGATATGTTGACTTTGTATAGGGCTTAGAACATCAGATTGTAAATGTTATTATATAGATTATATGTTTTGTAGCTGGCTCGTACGAGTGAGTCACCATGACTCGTACGAGTTACACTCTGTCACTCGTACGAGGCAGCCACTCGCACTAGTCACACTCTCTGCTACAGACTTTCCTTGCGAGTCATGTCGACCTATAAATAGATGAGTGTTGTGTCAGAGCTAGAGAGTTAGTCCAGTTGGTGTGGCGAAGCCCTGTTGAATTGTTTCCTTGCGTTGTACTTTTCACGTCAATCAATATATTCAAAGCAGTTAAACAGTAGATCTCACTTGTTCGTTTGTCAACCTCACTAACAATAAATTCCGCCTCTGTTAGTTGAGTTAGATCAGTTGTCACATCCCGACCCGCAGCGGAATAAGAGTCGGGACATAATTGGGTTATCACCAAAGCTCATGATGTTTACTATTATGTTTCATATTTATTAAATTCAAAATTACATCTTCAATATTCCAAACAAGTTCATACAACTACAAGGAAAAAATAACTAAATAAACAATCCAAAACCTAAACCGATTTATTCTTCTAAGCCATCCTATATGTTTCTTGCTGCAACTGGATCACCTGAATCATGTGTAAAAATGGGGGTTTTTGGGTCAACAAAAGTTGGCGAGTGAACCTTGTTAGAAAACATTTATTATTGATTTCTTGTTATATTTAATATGGAAAAATTGTGCAATAATCATATGTGAGCAAACGTAAATAAACATACAATAACAATAACAAACCACCTTGCATGAGTATATAACATGAATGATAATGTATATGTTGGCAACGTCACGTTCCGCTCATAGGTAATGGGGAACGGACGGCCTATGATGATGTATGTGCGATCAAGGCTCAATCAAACGGAGCCGATCGTATGTTGGCAACGCCTCGTTCACGCTCATAGGTAATGGGAACGGTTCCGCTCATAGGTAATGGGGAACAGACGGCCTATGATGATGTATGTAACATTAACCACACAAACAGTTGATAAATATTGAATACACATTTGATCATGGATATGATGGATGCACAAGTGTTTAAATGTAATAAATAATAAGACACATGATACACCCCAAAAATGTGATTAAAACGGGGAATTTATAGAGATTCACTCACATTGGGTGCGTTCGTTTGATGAAGTTGAATGCGCACGAGTTTAGAGGGTTGATCGACGAGGAATAACTAACATAAATAATAATGAAAAGGTACGGTAAATAAGTGGATTTTATTAACAATTTTAATAGGATTTTTAGATATATTTTTGTGAGTTTAAGGTCATTTTCTAACTTTAAAAATATTATTTTTAAGTATTTCTAATTGATTTTTAAATTAAATAAATAAATAAAAATAATAAATAAAAATAATAAAAAAATGTTGATTTTTTTTGGGTTGACTGTTAACCGTTGACCATTAACTTTGAGTGTTGACCGGTTCGGTCTTGTGTTTGTTTGTACTGAGTGAGGTTCGAACTTGTGACCTCCCGTACGCGTGCACGCAGCTCTACCAACTGAGCTACGTGTCTAACCCGAAATATTTATGTTTTTAGTTATATTTATACACTATTTAATTTATTCAGAATTTATTTATTTTAAAAAGGATTTTAATTATGTCGAACCGGTGCACATAATAGGTCTCGAACCCAGGACCTCTTGTTTAACGTTGCACACAGTCCACCGCTGGACTGTGTGTCTAACCTGGTTAAAATACTTGTTTTTATTTCTCTTATATACTAACTGAAAGGTTCCGTATTTGGGTTTTATAAAAAGGTTTGAATATTGTGACGAATCGGAACAAGGACAGACTCGAACTCGGTATCTCTATGTTTCAAATGCACACAGTCCACCGCTGGACTGTGTGTCTAACCCGAGATATAACCCGATTTATATTAAATATATACACAACCTAACTTCATCTTCTTCGCTAAAACAACCCAGACAATTGATATTCGACTGATCTTGTTCAATTCAATTAACGGACATATAAATGATTAAAATGTAACGGATAGGGAAGGTTTTGGAAATGAATGTACCGGAAAGATGATTTTTCTCAGAACTCCGGCAAAGGTCGTCGGCTCTGTTTATGTATTCCGTCTGAGCGGACCAATTAACAGTTTTGATTAACTAATTGGGAAATTTAGTGACTAAACAAGAATTATCAGAGAGTTTAGATGCTCATACCGAATCACAGCGTGATTTCAGAATTTTCAGAGAATTTCCGGCGGTTGCAGGTTATCCGGTATCGTCGTCTGGGACCGATTCTGGTTGAAGGGTTTGAGTTAGTAAAAGTCTAACAACAGATAGAAGATGAAAGAATTGAGAAATTTACCGTTTTGATGAATGACACGGTTTTCTGGCGAAAGTCTAGTGATATCAGATAGCAATTCCGACGATCAGAAATTAGAGCAAAAGTGAAATTGAAAGTTCTGTGAGTGTTTCAGAGTTGCGAGACAGAGATATTACCGTGTAAATTTGAAAGTGAAAGATTTCGGTTATCAAACTCGAAAATCATATGAATCGAGTTTAATTGAAGAATTGATTAAAACGTGGGTTGTAGTGAATTTATCGGTTATAAACAATAACTCACGATCACTCAATCGTCTGGATGGTTGAAAGCCGATTATCGGTTTCAGTTTTTGGCGCAAACAGGTGAATTCACGGTAACTTAAGTTTTATTTGTTTCCTTGATTACACAAAAGCATCAAGTGGCGGAGTGGTTAAGTGTTGGTTGGTTATGTCTTCCGGCTGACCCGGGTTTGAAACCCGGCAGCCCATTTTCATTTTTAATTACTTTATTTTTATTTTTTAACAATTTTAATTTTCATATTCTAAAATGTTTATTAGTTATGTATTGTTTAAAATTAAAATAAGCATTAAATGAGCAACGAAAATTTTAAACTGATTATTCGATTAATAAACGAAGCGGGTTTTGAAAACCCGTTTTTCGACGGATGTTACATCAGTCTGGTTGCTCATCGGAGGAGAGCCGATCCCCCCTCACAAGTGGTATCAGAGCCTTGAGGTTTGATCTGCTGACAAACGTCAAGTTTCTGCAGGCCCCCAACTGTTTCAGATTCAGATTCACTGTTGCAGCTTTCTACTTCTACGCTTTCCCAAACCGATCTCAGAATTGGACAAATTTACGGACAAAATGGACTAGGATTCTAGGATATCATGTTAAAATCAATCCTTAACAATTTCAGATCCGAAATCGAACTTAATCATGTCAAAATTGGTAAAATGCATCCATTTGGAGACTTGAGTTGTTTTGTACGGGTAGAGAGACCACTCGCACGAACGACTGTGCGTACGATTTAACCCATTCGTACGAACGAGAAAACAACAGTTCTAAAAATTTAGCAAATTAAAATATGTGATTCGCACGAGATACTCACTTGTACGAGCAACTCACTCGTACGAGTCAATCTTTTCATCCGTACGAATAACATGTTCGCACGAGTACCTTCTCCGTACGAATCATCTCATTCGCACGAATTTCTGAGTCGTACGAACTAATCTTGGTCGCACGAACTAATCTGTTATCCGTACGAAGAAATTTTTTCGTACTAATCAGTTTTTTTAGGAAAGTGTGTTTCTAAATCTTTACAGAAAAATGGCAAAAGAATTTAGAACGCATTTGCTACATCAGTGCTCACGACTACTACAGCACAAAACATGAACCTCTAGAACGAAATGGGTATGATGATGAAACCGCAAAAATTGTAGAACCTCGAAGACTTCGCTAGTTGGAGCGAACGTTTAATGAATTGGGTTCAGGTGAATCATTTTACTTGTTGGTTTGCTATCGAAGAAAAGTAACAATATCCTGTTGGAGAGAACGGTCTTGAAAAGACATTGGCTCAACTTTCGGATTTTAAAAGAGAAAAGTTTATTAATGAGAAGAAAATGATGAACACTTTACAACAATCCATCAAGGAAGACATACTGGCACTGTTACAACATGATGATGATGCAAAATCAAAATGGAACACTCTTCGATTGAAATTCCAGGGAAGTGCCCGATTGCGTAAAGGGAAAACGGTGTTGTTGAGTAAAGAATTTGACATCTTTACGTTGATCAAATGAGAGACGGTAAAACAACTGATTGAAAGATATTGTCATCTGGTGGTGCAAATGAAGCGAATGGGAATCATAAAGACGAACGAAGAACTTGTTGATAAACTCGCCGATTCCTTTCCACAAGGAGAATGGTCTACCTATTTGACCATTTTGAAGAATGGAACGAATATGGTAATCTCTCATTACCACGATTCATTGAGAGATTGGAGGACTTGAGCTTGAAATGCAGAAAATGGCGAAGAACAAAACGTCCAAGTGCAACAAGACGTTAATCTTTATTTCAAGAATAGTTCTGCCGCCCAGATACAATCTCCAAAGATCCAGACGCCCTTCAGTGCTTACAACACACCGAGCCCACCGTCAAATCAACACAGTGGCTTTCAATCATTTGCTAAGGTCAATCCAAACACGTCTCATAGCCCATAGTCATCACATGGATCGAGCAATCCCCAGTTCAACCAGACTATTCAATCAAATCCTACTCAGAGGGTACTACAGTGCAATATCGCTGTTGATTTCCAGAATGCACTAAACTTTGATGAGAAGACCGCAAAGCAACATATGTCATTATTAGCATCGGTACTCGAATCTTATGACAGTCTTGTAGCAGGAAAGATTGGAAATTCTGAAATAACAAGAGAGGACTATGATCAGATTGATCCGGTAGAGATGGAGCTGATTGACATCAAATGGTGTATGGCATCTATTGTTAGACGCGCACAACGCTTCATGGAAATCATGGGGAAAGAGAACTTGGGAGGATTGGATGGAAAACTGGGATTCGACAAGTCCAAAGTTACTTGTTTCAAGTGTTGAGAGAAGGGACATTTTAAACGTGAATGTCCAAACAGAGAAGTTCAGGGTAATCAGAACCCATTTGCCGACGACTACTACAAGAAAGCTATCTACCACCATCCTCAACCAAGAACTCGAATGGTTCAGATCGATGATAGACAGCTAGAAACCAAAGAAAAAGCGCTTGTAGTGTCTCAAGAAGACGAGGGCTTTAACTGGAACAAATACATTTCCAAGAATGAGAGTTTGGTGTTGGTTGCTGAAATAATCAAAGAACCTGAAGAAGAATCAGAGGCATCTTTTGATGAGGCTCCAGAAGATGATTATTACTATCACACATCATCGAAAGTCGGGAACTTTTAAATAGTGTTTTTAAACATCTCCTGCCTAACGATATCTTGAAAACCTTTGTAGGTTACTTTGGACCAAGCCATCGATCATCTTGTGAAGAACAGAAGACGCCTGATGTTGAACAGAGAGTCGATGAAAAGATGGAGAAGTTGATTGATGAGACCAGCAAAGCGTGTATGGCAAACATTAACGAGGTAAATGAGTCTAAAATGAGTCTGTGGTAGAAAAACCATATTTGAAATATGCTGAGTCATGCAGTGAATGTGTTGTATAAGACACATGATATAATGAGCTCAAAAGTTCAACAGATAATTTGCCATGTGACTATAAAGCCACAAAAGAAGCCTATGACAAATTGAGCAAAACTGTTTAAAAATATGAAAAAGCTCTTAGAGAAAATGACGGAACACTTTCTATGCTCAAAGCGATAGTAATGGACAAGCAAATGACCATTAATATTCACTTAAATACTATCGCTGAGTTGAAAAGTGAGCTTGAGAAGGTAAGAATAGAAACATAACGGTTAACAAGTTGTTAATAAATTATTCCACGAGCTCATACGTCATTGATCACATTTTACCCAAGATTGAAAACAAAGATGAATCTTAAAATGATGAAAACAAGAATGCAAGTTACGATCGTGTTCCACCACCCATGTGGAATAGTTATGCTTGTAAATAACCATCAGGGGTGGAAAAGGCACTCAATCTAAAATTGAAAACTGAACAATCAAATGAGCTGCCTACAAACATTGACATAACGTACACAAAATCTGAAAATGAAGTAACTTTGAGGTGGTTAAAAGAGTGGTTGAATATGTTTTAAAAGGTTAATCTGAAAAGTCTGAATTTGATGTTGAAACATAGGAGAATAGTTTAAACAATGATACAAACATCATTGTTTATAAAATACATGGATATGATAAACTATACTCTGATGAGGACTTTCCCATCCAGAATGTGAATCTGGATCATGTTGATAAAATGTTCAAGCTTGTGGAGGTAAGCCATTCTGATTTAGATAAAGACAATATATCATTTTATTCTAAATAAAAATGTGTTAACAGGCCCTATAATCATAAAAACAGAGATTATCCTGAAAATAGGAGGGCGGGTTTAGGTTTCGAATAGCGAAGAATGAACAACAAGTACAAAAAGCTAACTTTATTAAGAAAATCAATTTCGTTTTTGGGACAATAACAGAAAAGGAAAAAGAAATCATCGGAACACAATCAAATGATGATTTCAAGAAAGAGAAAGAGAATAAGAAACAAGTTTTGGATTCCTCTATCCGTAAAGACAGTAGGACATGCTACAAATGTAAGAAAGTCGGGCATATCGCAAAATATTGCTCACAAATGTATCCAAAATCTGTTTCTAACTCTAAAAGGTTTACCAAGGATGAAAAACAAAAGGCACCTATGGTTGCACCTAAGCAAATTTGAAAAGAAACAACGAATCCTATAAAAATGTCAAACCAACGATTCAACGTAATTCTAAATTTAAAATTGGTGAAACATCAACTAAATATCGTCAAATGGATTCAAAATTTTATAATAAAAGGGCTAATTTGAAAACGCAAACATGGGTTGCAAAAGTCAAACCATCTAAGGTAGAACTGAAACCTTCTGTTCCAAACGCTTGAAAATCTTTACCTTTTTCAGAAAATGTGCCCTTTTTAGCTAATAAAAGTGCAAAAGCCGAAAATAAGTTTAAGAAAAACAAAAATTTGCAATTTGGACCCCAAAAAGCATTTTTAGAGCCATGAAGCTTCCTTTTTCAAAATTTTCTTTTGATTCAAACCATGTGACTTTCCTGCAAAAGATCATACTGGCAACACTTATAAGTTTGTTATATATTAGAAGATTTGAATAATCAAGGCACAAGAAAAACTGTAAGTATGTTTGTCCCCTTAAATCCATGCACACTTCTATCAACTTGCTTTCGGTGAGCGTTTTATCATGTTATGGTAACATTGACAAAAATTGCAATGGGCCCCACTCAAGCTAGATTGTTAGAATGTTGAGCCCATGATTCCCACATCAGGACATACCCCGACGATCAAAGTATGCACAAAGATTCCTCATAACTGGTGAGTATATAGACTTCATTCGTTTTGAATTTCAATGATAGACAACTGATCATCAGGTCAGTACTTTTGTACAGTAGAGAGACCAATGTTTAACGAGGGCTAAGGCAAATACCATAGATGGTACGATTTATGCACTTGAATGACTCTTAATGAGAGCTTCATCTGTGTAAAGTTTTGGCCACGTTGGCTCTTTTGAAAAGATATCATAATTGTGTCTAGGTCAGCATATATCTGGATGCAGCAGAAGAGCAATTATGATATCCCTGAATGATTAGTCAATATAATGACCCGAAATCTCAGACTTTGGCAATCTATCAACGCAAGATTTAAGACCATTAAGCCATATGCCGCAACGTGTTACCCGCAAGTTATACAACATTGTGGGTTTCTAGAATTCTTGTGTAAGCATTAATTTTTGTTGCCTAATCGCAGTTTACTCGATGGTATTGCTGAATCTACTAACATGTCATTGCTTGGCACCCCGATTTTCCTTGCTTAACATCTTGGTTTTTCAATCTTTTTCTGTTTTAAGAACAAACAAAGTGCCAACAGTTTTCTATCATTTCTTAAGCAGGTGTCAACCGGAAGATCAAAACATTAAAAATGCTCATTTTCTTATAATCTTCCTCCCTAAAATTTTATTTTCGAATGTCCATTGCTTGAAAATGAAATTTTAATGTTGCAGAAAATCTTTGTTGGGCATAGTTTTAAGATACCTATTTATTAAGAAAAGCGGTTTTTAAGTCGGTTATGAAAACGCAATTTATTTCCACTCAAGGAAATTAATCATTTCCAACCATGTTACCAACTGGTTGAAACGAGTTTTGTCAAAGGCTTTCATGAAAATATCGGCTTTCTGTTGCATAGTATCCACATGCACCACTTGAATATATCCTTTCTCGTACGCATCTCGGAGTTTGAATTTTGATGTGCTTTGTTCTAGAGTGGTGGATTGGATTCTTTAGAATTCCTAGACATGCTACGTTGTCAATGAATATCAGAGTCTTCATGATGTTGATTCTGTAATCCAGCAACTGATTTTGTATCCAAAGAACTTGTGAGCAGCAACTGTAAGTCGTCGTATATTCAGCTTGAGCAGTGGACGTGGAAACTGTCGTCTGCTTCTTGCTTTGCCATGATATAAGACGATTTCCTAGGAATTGACAACCTCCTAAAACTGATTTTCTATCAACCTTGCAACCTGCATGATCACTGTCAGAATAAGCAACTAAATAAAAATTACTATCATTAGATGTTCCTTTCATATAGCAAAAAAATTGTTTGACTACAGTTTCATGAGATTCTTTTGGATTCATTTGAAATCGTGCATAGATGCAGACAACCCACATGATGTCAGGCCTACTTGCAGTTAGACACATCAACGAGCCTATCATCAAGCGGTAGAAGGACTTGTTCACCGGTTTTCCTTAAAGATTTGGTGTGAGTTCCGTTTGAGCTGCAAATGGTGTGCTTGCGGCTTTGCAGTCATTCATGTTGTACTTTGTGAGAATATCCCTAATGTACTTTTCTTGATGAATGAGGATACCATCTTCTCGTTGCTTTATCTCCAATCCTAAGAAAAATGTAAGCTCTCCCATCATACTCATTTCAAGTTTTTCCTTCATAACCTTCTCGAACTCCTGACATAGAGCCTCATCGGTTGACCCAAAAATAATATCTTCTACATAAATCTGAACTAGCATCACATTATCTCCGATCCTTTTCGTGAAGAGAGTCATGTCGATTTTACCTCTTGTGTATCCACATTCCCAAAGATATGTCGACAAAGTCTCATACTAGGCTCGAGGAGCTTGATGAAGACCATAGAGAGCTTTGTCAAGCTTATACTATCGTTTAGGGAAATGTGTATCTTCAAAGCCAGGAGGCTAGCAAACTTAGACTTCTTCTTTCACCTTCCCATATAGAAACGCACTCTTCACATCCATCTGAAACACCTTGAAGTTTTTGTACGAAGCATATGCCAAGAATATTCTAATGGCCTCCAAACGCGCTACTGGAGCAAAAACTTCCTCATAATCAATCCCTTCCTCCTGTCAAAAACCTTAAACTACCAATCTTGCCTTGTTCTTGATGACTACACCATGATCATCCATTTTGTTACGGGATACCCACTTGGTGCCAATGGGATAATTTCCATCTGGAAGATCAATGAGTTCCCAAACTTTGAGCTTGCGAAATTGAGATTCCTCTTCCTGCATTGCCTGCACCCAACTAGAATCCTGAATAGCTTCTTCAATTTCACTTGGCACGAACTGTGAAAGAAACGTAGCATACAATCCTTTGTTGATGGTACATGATTGTCCACAAGTTCGTACTACATCTTCCACATGATATATGACATTTTCAATGGGATGATTTCGATTTGTCTTGTAACCTGCGTTGGTGTGGGTCTCAATTTGTTAAGGTAGATTAGTGAAATGTTCGTCGACATAGATAATTGGAGGCTGGTCTTCTTTGGGTTGCTCATCTACATTAGGCTATGAAGAAGAAGTATCATTTGCAGATGTATCCTCAACCAAAGTGTCACTATTAACTTCTTCAACAGGGAGGATCGGATCGACTGAAACTAGGATGAATCGTGTTGTGAATGGGGTGAAGCCAATGTCTGAAGGATCAAACAATGGTTCTATTGGGGTTGTTTCTGCATGTTTGGTTTTAGTAAGTGGTTCATCGATGTCGAAAGTGTTGAAGACAACATCTACATCATAAGACTAGTTTGGAGAATTTCCAGTGTTGGTAGAATTTCCTTCTTGAAAGTCTACATAGTATGATTCAAGCTCCATCTTGGTTCGTTTGTTGTACACACGATACGCCTTATGAGTAGATGAGTAACCCATGAAGTGGCACACATCACCAACTGTTTCAAACTTGATAAGATTGTCTTCAGTGTTGAGGAGTGTACAGGAACATCCAAACGGTCCAAAGAAATCTATCAAAGGCTTTCTTTTGAAAAGAAGTTCATAGGCAGTTTTTCCATGAGGTTTAACGATGAGAACTCGATTCAAAACATAGCATGTTGTGTTGACTGCTTCTGCCCAGAAGATGATAGGAAGCTTGGAGTCTACGAACATAGTTCGAGTAGCTTTAATGAGTATTCTATTCTTCCGTTTTGCTACGTCGTTTTACTGAGAGGTTCTAGTTGCACTGTACTGAAGGCGTATTCCCTTTTCTTCGTAGAAGGAGATAAACGTTTGATTTTTGAATTCCGATCCTTTGTCACTTCTGACTGATTTTACCTTCAGTTTGATCATATTTTCGATCATGGAAATGAAATTTTTGAGAGTGGAGGCGGTCTCGCTTTTGGCTTCAAGAAAATATACCCATGAAAATCAGGATAAATAATCTATAATCACCAAGCAATAGGAGCATTTAGCTAGACTTTTAACACTAGTAGGACCGAAAAGATCCATATGTAGTAATTACATTGGAACGGATATCGTATTCACTGCTTTTGATTTGTGCGGCTTTTTGTGTTGTTTGCCTTGGGCGCATGCGATACATTTTTCTGAAAATGGAAATTCTTTTATAGGTAAACCTTTCACTAAATTTAACTTGGAAAGTTTATTCATATTTTTGAAGTTCACACGCCCCAACCGCCTATGCCAAAGCAGTGAATCCGATTCTGACGCTTTTGAGATTAGACACGTCATATGCTCATTAGATTTTTCGTTTTTCATATTGAGAACGTAGGTGTTGTTTTTACAAGGAGCTGTGAGCATGATCATTCGATAGGAAAGGGGTATTCGGGCTTGAGAAATAGACATTCCATGTCGTTGAACAGCACTGAAATTCCTTTGTCGCAGACTTGTGATACGCTCATGAGATTGTAACACAATTTTGGTACATAATAGACGTTCTCCAATGTAAGTGCTTCAGATACGACGTCTCCCATTCCAACAATTTTCCCTCCCTTTTCATCTCCGGCAAAAGATACGAAATCGCATCGATGATTCGAAAGTTCTTCAGGAGTTCCTTCGATCCGGTCATATGCCTTGAGCATCACTGTCCACGTGCCAAATATATTCCATGAGCATTCGAAGCCATTTTTTTTCAATTTATTCTGTTATACAGCAACTAACAAAAATATATACAAGTTAGTTAGTTTTCGGAACCTAGACTTTTCAAGTTTAATTTATTTTGATTTTGAACAAGAATATTTTCTTTTCTTTTCCATAACATGGTGAATTAACTATGCATTTGACTGATTTCCTAAAGTTATCAAATTGCTCGGTGAAACTTTTGACAAGATCTTGTTTAGGTTTAGAAAATTTCTTGCTCATGCAATTTTTCGTAGTATGTCCTAAATGATCACAGCGAAAGCATTGCTTGCAATTTGCTTTTTTGTTTTTTGTGGACGCCGCGTGTGAAGATGATGTATGTGATGAGAGTTTAGAGCTGCTTGAAGCGTTATCTGATGATGCAGCACAGCTTGAACTTTTGACTTTCTTCACTTTTTTGTCAAGACGATTTTCATCCATCCTTAATGTAATCTTCATCGATCTCGCTATCTGATGACGAATCTCATTCTTGATTTTCACTTGAATCGGTAAATTCCTGATATTCGCTTGACGTTTCTTCACCACAATCTGAAGTTTGTGCTCGTGTCTTCACTGTTGCCGACTTGCGTTGATTCTTCATCAGACTCTGATATACCTGTACATGATGGAACAAACTCGGGAATTTCCTCTGTAAGGAACTTTCCAAATCTGTTTTTCTTTAATTCTGGAACAAATACAGGAGATTCAAGCACAACATTTTCATCACTAAAAGCAGAATTTAAGTCATGACTTTCAACCACTACATTCACGTGGTTGTGATTCTTAAATGTAGGCACATGGCGATTACAATCATCTCGAATATTAAATTTAGGCACACAACCATTACAGTCCTCCACCCTAGTCAAAATATTACTGTTATCCCGAATAGAAGTACTGTTTTTCTTCTTACATTTCCAGGCGAACCAGTTAATGGTGGAATAACTGTCGCCCGAATATCCTATCCCTATTTTCGATACTCCACAGTCATCATCCTCATCGCACACATCTCCTTTACGCTTAAATACAACCACATTACTTTCAGAAATGTTAGTATTATTTTTATTTTCGTAAGAGATATTTTGAGCAAACATATTATGTTTATCAATTAAGTCATCTCAGCCAGAGTTGAGTTCAACTTTCTCTGATATGCAGCTTCCTTTCGTTTCCTTTCAGTTCTTTGTTAAATTTCAAAACCTTTTCTTTTTCTCTAATCAGGTCATTGTTGAGTGATTTGTAATGTGCCACGATGTTCAAACATGGTTGGGATCATAGTTTTGCTTTACATTCATACGGTATGCTATTTACCAAATCCTTATCCTCTTTGTCTTTTGCAGATTCAGCTTTCATGGCAGCTGCAAAGTTCCAGCTTTCTCATTCTTGATATCGCTAGATGCGTCTTGGCTGTTTTCTTTGGTTCAGTCTTCTCAGATTCTTTCTTTCCCTTATCTGTTGATGGTTCAGAAGTAGCGATTATGCTTTTCAAACCTTTATCTATAACTTTGTCGCCCTTGGGAATTCCTGCAGCTTGCTTCTCAACTCAGTTTGATGAAGACGAGACTGATGTAGTAGAGATTTTAGCCATGAGAGCTTTATTGACTTCTTCCTCTGCCTCAGTAATTTCTTCAGCCCAATCATAATCTTCTACCTACAATGCCTTTGGGGGTTATCAGCAACATTCTCACTTCCCTCGATAGCTATTGGACTTCTTATCAGAACAATTTCAGCATTGTTGTTTTTCAACAGCAGGCACTCTCTCTTGAAGTGACCCAAATTCTTGCAGTTGTAGCATCTTAGCTTGGACTTGTCGAAACCGGCTTTTCCCAGTGCCAGTCTCTTTCCCATTTTGTCTTGAAACTTCTTTAGTCGTAGGGTAATCATTGCCATTTGCCATTTTATGTCCGTTTCCTCCATATCATCTCGATCTACCTGATACATGTCTTCAGTAGTGACAAATCTCTTTTCAGCTCAGCTTCATAACTACTCAGGAAGGTGTTAAACAATGCAACATGTTCGATGGATATCTTGAGTGCTTGAGCATCACCGACCACAGTAGTCTTCTCGTTAGATGATGGATCTTTGCAGAGCTTGCGGAAGCATTAAAGTAAGATGCGTTGGCACTTTGAGAACTTGAACCACCAGAGGTTATGGGGGCAAGGAATGCCATGTTTTTGGGAACAGAAGCACTTTGAGAACTTGAACCACCAGAGTATCCTGCTTGATCCGTTTCTCTCTTGAGCACATCCATTTCAAAGGCCTTTAGTGTATTGATCAGTTCTGAAAGAGTGATAGGAGTTGTACTGGTCAAGAAGGTTCTTTTGATCATCATGCATTGAAAGCTCCATTCTTTTGGAAGAGCGTTCAAAAGTTTCTTGATTGAGGCATAGTTGGCAACAGGGTTGCCGACTTTCTTCATTTTTGTTAGCACATTCAAAAATCGGCTAATATGATCTGACAAGCTTTCACCTCAAACACTCCCAAACATGTCGTATTCTTTTTGAACCGTATCTCTCTTGTTATCCATCAGGTCTTCATTGCCTTCATAGTGATCAATATGGTCCAACCATAGTTCATGAGCGAAGTGTATTCCTCAAACAGGTTGTTGTCCTCCTTCTATAGAGCCATTGTTAGAGCCGCGTGAGCCCTACCGTCACGTTGGATGAGTGGCCTATCCTCCTCAGTGAAGGTTGAAGGATCTTCGTTGATTGTTCGAACATCGTCGCGAATTACCATTGGAACATGTGGTTCTACAGTGACAGACATCCATTGAGTATATTCTGTATACTCAAAGAATGCTTTGATTCGATTCTTCCATCTACTGAAGTCTTCAGATCCTTTCAACTTAGGAGGTCTCGTTGCAGTTCTAGTTTCCAATTCGGCTTGAGCTATTGGATTCAATTGATTGAGTGACATTTTGGTTTGATTTCAGGTTCAAAATCTTGATCTGGGATTAATTATGTTGGATCTAAGGTTATTGTGCTTAAAAACGCTTGCGAAGCTTAATTACGCTAGGGACAGGTGAGATCAGTGAGCAAATACACTGAAGATACTTGGCTACTTGAAACGGCGACAATAGCTAAATTCGCTGGAACACAAAACAAACGTGAGTTTGGCTAAATACGCCGATCACCGTTATAAAATCGCTGAGGATTTTTATCACTGACTTCGAAGTCACATTCGATTAAACACGCTGACACTATTTCGCTGGAAATCAACAAATGCGCTGGTGTGATGATGGCGTATTTGTTAATTATGCAATCTTCAAGTTAAAAACGTTGTATTCAAATTTAACTACACTGACTTCAAATTTAAATACGCCCAACAAGGTTTAAGTACGAACAAAAACCCTCTAATCACCCAAAAACGACTCAAAATCCATGTTTCTTTGTACCAAGATGACGTTCATGTTTACCAAAACACTGATTAACAACAATCCAATGATTAAACACACCAGATCAAGCCATTTTAAGTCCAAAAATTTGAAAAACCTTGAAACTTTGAAAACTTTTGAAAAACCTTCAAAATATTGAAGAATCTTAACGAAATCTCAAACAATCAAGAGCACAAAGGCTCTGTTACCAAATTATGAGTCTTAAAACAGATTCAGATCACAGTTGTTTGATTGTTATCACACAAACAACTATAAATTAGTTACTTGAATGTGTGAAAGTTAGGAAAAACCAAAAGATGAAGATGAAGATTCTTGTATGGATCAAACAACAAGTGTTGTATATGGAATCCCAAATGATATAATCACTGAATGAACCTGGATGTTCAGATTTAGCACAAGAACAATAATCACAACATAAGAGAAATCACCAAAACTTGTCCAAGAACCTTAGACTAGGGTTTTCCATTGATCACCTTTAGATACACACTAACTACCCAGCGTATCTATTAAATATGCTGGGTACTTAAATACGCCGCTATAGGTACAAGAACCCATAATTACACTTTTATCCCTTCTAGTTTTACTAACTATTACAGTCAAGCTACAAACTATGAAACTCAAGTATCAATGGTCTCAAAACGTCCTAACACCTCGATTTGTTACTTTTGCCATGGTTGCAAAAGTCACTAGGCTCTCACTAGTCGGTCGATTGTGGAGTTGAGAGTACTCATTCTAGGCGGAGAATACTCGGGGAGTACTCGGACATTTTAAATTATCAAGAAATTAGTTTTTGTAAATTAAATTTATATGTCAAATAACATAAATTTATTAATATTTATAACAAAATACGTGAAAATGATATTTATTCTTTAATATGATAAGCATAAAAATTATGTTTTATTTTTTAAAAGTCAAACTCGGCCCGAGTTGACCTACTAGATCAGATTTTGGCCGAGGGTAACCATGTTTGATCGATTTCGAGTAATTAGGCGGAGTTAAAAAAAGGCGATTCAGCAGCCTACCTTGTAGCGATTACTCAGGGAGGACTCAGCCTTGGAAACCGTGTTTTACAACCATCACTTCAGCTTGACCATTGGTTTGATGGTGATAGGCTGTCGAGAGGTGGTGATAAACCCCATAGCATGTTAGAGTTTTTTTCCATTTTAAGATTACAAAACTAAGTACCTCTATCACTGATCAGGGCTTTTGGAGTTCCAAAACATGAGAATAGCTTTTTTTAAGAATTTTACCACTACTCGTCCATCATTGGTTGGAAGAGCTTTAGCATCGGCCCATTTAGAAACGTAGTCCACAACCACCAACATATACTTGTTTCCTCTTGATGGTTGGAATGGTCCCATAAAGTCCAATCCGCATACGTCGAAGATTTCATAATAAAAATGCTATTTTGTGGCATCTTGTTTCTCCTTGATATGTTGCCTGCCCGTTGGCATGCATGACATGTTTTGACCAATACATAAGCATCCTTATGTATGGTGGGCCAGTAAAATCTTGCATTATACACCTTTCGTGTGGAGCAGGCTATTCCATGATGTCCTCCACATGGTCCTTCATGAAAATTGTGAAGAATTTGCTTGGCTTCATGACCATGGATGCATCATCGAATGAGTTGGTCTGCACAAATTCTGAAAAGATATGTGTCATCCCAAAAATAGTGTTTCACATATGCGAAGAATTTATTTACTAGTGATAAGACAACCCTTTAATGATAGTGCCACTAACTACTTGTTGCCTATCTGTAGATCAGATCTCATGGCTCTGATACCACTTGTGAACGGGGATTGAGCTCCCGAAATGAGCAGTCGATCTAATCTCGCTCAACTAGCAGAGGCGGAGTTCATTGCTAGAGAGGTAGACATGACAAACAAGATAGAACTTACTGTTTAAATGCTTCTGATCTATTAATGACGTTCAAGTTACAGATGCAAGTAAACAAACTGACAGAGCTTCGCCGTATGAAATGATAAATCCGTGCCAAGCTCTAATACAACACTTCCCTATTTATAAGTCGACATGACTCATACTGAAGTGCGTGCGCTAACAAACATCTGTGATTCGTACGAAATAGTATTTCGTACAAGTGACTCACTCGTACGAAACACACTAATGTGTCGTGCGAATAATAGTGTATCAATACATAAAATTTACATTTTCTCATTTAAACATTAACGTGTAAACTTTATAAACATTATAGATAAATCCTAGACATAGGCAATAGACATTATGCACCACCACCATGTTGACATAATATAGTGATGGTAAGATACCAAGGTCGTCCAAGGACACAAGAGCTTTTAATACCGGTTTATCGTCAACGTCTAATCAACCCAAACTTTTGAGAAAAGGTTTTAATAGAAAAACTAAATAAGTAAAATAAAGTAGTAAAGGAAACAAATAAACAAGATAGAATTACTTGGTTATGACTTATCTTTTATAGTGTATCATCTTTCCTTCTTGGTGGTTTTTGGGTGAAGCTGGAGGGTTGGCATAGTGTATCATCTTTCCTTCTTATATACTTATGCTGGTTTTTGTGGTTTATTTTCTCCTTTTGTACATTTAAGCTCTTTTAACCCTGAAAATTAAAAGTATACAAAGAAACACACTTTTTTCAACATTAGTACTAAAAAGGGTTGATTTTATACCGTTTTGATACAATTTATATGTTGCATTTGACGCATATCAGTAATCTTAAAAATACCAATGTCGCCTTGCTTGCTAAATGGGGATGGTGTTATAAAGCGGAAGAGAATAATTTATGGAAAAGGATTGTCA
Source organism: Scalesia atractyloides (assembly GCA_947069175.1). Taxonomy (NCBI): domain Eukaryota; kingdom Viridiplantae; phylum Streptophyta; class Magnoliopsida; order Asterales; family Asteraceae; genus Scalesia; species Scalesia atractyloides. Next base: position 49,924,267 of record CAMTDV010000020.1, read on the forward strand.
CTACTATTCATAGTAGCAATCGAAATTGGGATCTCATTCCGGTAAGAAACAGTATGGGTGGTGTGTGGAATAATATAGTAAAGGTCCTCGCTAGAACAACGATTGATCAATCTCTACTCAAAAGTTTCTTTGAAGGAATTCTTGGAAAAGGGGATAGTATTTCTTTTTGGTTAGATCCTTGGGCTACAAGTAATCCGTTAATAGAAATCTTCCCCGGATTATTTCAGTTGGACAAGAACAGAAGATGCAACATAAGAGACCGAATAGACGAAGGAATGGGGCAGACTTGGTTTGCTAGGAAGTGGAAAAGGCCGCTGGTTCTTGGTGTGACACCCGGCTATTTTGAGTCTGTACCATACTAGCGTGACACGTATTATGAATAAATAAAGGCATCATTTTACTGAATTTGGTATTAATTGATGGTATTTGATGTGTTGATAAGTTCAAACTTTGCTAAAATAATGTTGCCAATAATAAGATAAATGCTTATTACGTAACAAACAAAATGCGAAACGAACGTCGATGTCCACCCGATTAATGTTAAAATCCTAAAAATATTCCTTTATGATTAAAATGCTATTTTTATCGTATTCGTGAGGGAAAATCAATTCAAACGCTTTAAACTCTATTTTGCGAGGTTAAGCGCGTACTATGCAATACCCTACGTATATTACAAAATACAAACAACGCAGCTAGTCTAGGAAAATACAATATTATTCAGTAATATTTCAAGTTTATTTTTGTAGTATGATAAAAATAATTTAAAACTCCTTAAAACATGATTAAAACGCGAGATAAAATACCAGAAAACCAGTTAAATACCTGTATTAAACTAATTTAATACATATACATATATATATATATGTATATATATTATATATATATATATGTATATATGGAGTGTGTGTGGGGAGGTGTAGGTGGCAGCTAGAATGCCCATCTTTTTCCTTCTTGTGTCATGTGTTGGATCTTTGAATTGTAACTAATGATTAAAACTTTACCAACACACCATATTATATCAATTTCAAGAAAACAAAAATCATAACCCTTCCACTCTCTCTATCTCTAAACCGTACACACACATATACACACTCAATTTTGAATTTCAAACACTTTCTTTGAAGATCCATGTCCATTTCAAGGTGTTTTTAAGTTGGTTTGAAGATCCAAAGGAGCATTCAAGGTGATTCAAGGAAGGTGCAAGCTCCATATATTAGACTTTATCAAAAACTAACCACAAAAATCTTGAAGGTATAAATTTACTTATAAAATCATGTTCCTGAGTCTTTGTGATGATGATGATGGAAGGTTTCTCTTAATCTTGGAATTAGGCACGAACTTGAAACTAATAACAAATGGGTTTTTTAACAAAATAAAAATGGAAGTATATGTGTGGCCGGGAGTATATATATGTGAGTTAGAGATTGTGTTTTGATTATTAGTTGATTTTTGTTGATGTGATTCATGAAAAGTTGATGCATATATGATCAAAAGTGGATTTTATAAAACTTCATATGATTAAAGATGAACATATAAAAGTGTGTTTTTGGATGCATATGTACACATGTGTGTGTGTTGTGTATATGTATATATGTATGCATGCATGTGGGTTTTTGTTGGATAATCATAAATGTAAGAATGTTGCATGCATTTATGTAATAATGATTAGATGATGATTAAATGAAGATGTGTTGAATTGTTTGGAACATGAAATAAAAGTATGTAGGATTCATTTAAGTTTTGGATGAAAATAAAATAATAACCATGCAAGATGCTTGTACATAAGCATGCAGGATGATTTGATTATCATAAGATGGTGAATTGGTTATGATATGATAAATATGGATAAAATCAGATTATAGACACTAAATTAATCTTATTTGATGTGTTATGGTGATATGAAATTATGCCATAAGTTAGATAGCTATGCATGTCATACATTTAGCTTAAAAAGTAGTAAAATGGGTGTAATTGCATGATTTATGTGGCTTAAATGAAATCTGCACTACCATGAGTATAAGTACCATTTTATTCAGTAAATAACATTTGTTATGTTAAAATATCAAGTCGTTACGATTTGGGATGATTATATAAAGTTCGTTACAAGACTATGCGTTAAAAACGGTAAAAATCATTTTTTCAAAGTGATTTTTACAAAACTATTTTAGATCAGGTTGTAAATTGATATTTTGTGATAAATATAATTATTTTAAATTAATTAAGTACCTTTGGTGTTTGGCTAGTCATATGTGACTTTCGACGCCCGAAAACGTTATCGAAAATGTTTAAATACACATACTTCAATGTACAAGAAAATGAATTGTGCAAGGGTGAACTTTGTGTGATAAAATATGATATTTGATTATGAGTATATGTAATGTGTTATGTTAAGTGTTGACATGCTAATCAGAATTAAGATTATGCAGGAACACTTATACGGTTTAAATGGTAATATCGGTAAAAGTCACGTTAAATATATAACATATTTATCAAGCATGAAAATAATACATAGGTTAACCTGATGAGTTATTACGATATTTGATAATATATGTTCAGGTTTATGTATATATATATTACGAAACGCAAATTGTGGATATATTGCTTATAAACCGGTGTGAAGACGGATATAACATAATGAGGTTCACCAATAAAATCATTCAAGTCGCGACAATCTTAATATATATATATATATATGAACACACACACACATATATATATTAAATACGCCAACATAATCAAAAATAAAAACTTTTCGAGAAAATCTCAATGTTATGTGAAAATTCTAAGAATTGGAGAAACTTAGGAATTTTGTAGAATATTAATTGTTAAATCGTTCCTACGTAGATTAGAATGTGTAGATCAATTTGTGGGATTGCGCTAATATAAATACGCACCCAAAGGTGAGTGTCACTAACCCCTCTTCTTACTGTTTTATATACGTTTTTTGGGAAGAACACGCTTTAAAAGGATAATTATACGTTTTTCTTTAGGATATGCGACACCTGGCTATTGTAAGTATGTACCATATAAGTGTGACACGTGTTATGAATCAATAAAGGCAACATTTTATTAAATTTGGCATTCATTGATGGTATTTGATGTGTTGGTAAATCAAAACTTTGTTAGAAATTATGTTGGTAATAATAAGATAAACGCTCATCACGTAACGAACAAAAGTGAAACGAACGTGAGTGACCGTCGATCAATATGAAAATTCAAAAAAATATCCCGTTATGATTGAAATGCTATTTTTAATCATATTAGTGAGGAAACAATAATTAAAACACTTAAAAACTCTATTTTGCGAGTTTAAGCGCATACTACGTGATACCGCGCATTATCTTCAAAATACAGACAACGCTGCAAGTCTAGGCTCATAAAATATTGTTCAACATTATTATGGCATGTTTAATTTTATACAATGCTAAAAGTAATTTTAAACGCCTTAAAACGGGATTAAAACGCGAGATAAAATATCCCGTAGCTAGTTAAATACATGTATTTAACAGAATATATTATATATATGCATATGTATATGTATTATATGAGACATGTGAGAGGTGGTGGCCAAGGGGGTTTCCTACCTTATCTCTCTCTTGACACATGTTGAAAGTAGAAGGAAAACCTCATGATTAAAACCCTTCCACATTCCAATTTATACATTTTCGAACATCCAAACAACTTCCATCTCCTTCCATCCTCCCAATCTCGGTCGAAAACACACCCATAGACATACACATTCACTTTCAAATTTCAAACTTCATCTCAAACATTTATGGCCATTCCAAGCTAGTTCCAAGTTAGTTTGAAGATCCAAAGGTGATTTCAAGGAGGAACAAGCTTCGCATCATCAAACCTTATCACAAACCCACCAAAAATCTTGAAGGTATAAACTTATTTTTAAAACCATGTTATTGATTCCTGATGATGACGACGATAGTGGAAAGTTTCTCTTAATCTTAGAATTATTCACAGTGTTGAAATTAATAACAAATGAGTTTTTAAGCAAAATAAAAATGGAAGTATGTGTGTACATATATATGGCCGTGAGTGTATGTATATGTATGTTAGAGGTTATTGTTGAACATTAGATGATTTTTGTTGATGTGATTCATGAAAAGTTGATGCATGCATGATCAAAAATGGATTTTATAAAAATTCATATGAATAAAGATGAACATGTAAAAGTGGGTTTTTGAATGTATATGTGCACATGTGTGTGCGTCGTATGTATGTATGTATGTATGTATGTATGTATGTATGTATGTATGTATGTATGTATGTATGTATGTATGTATGTATGTATGTATGTATGTATGTATGTATGTATGTATGTATGTATGTATGTATGTATGTATGTATGTATGTATGTATGTATGTATGTATGTACGTACGTACGTACGTACGTATGTATGTATGTATGTATGCATGTATGTAGGTTTTTGTTGGATAATCATAAATGTAAGAATATTACATGCATTTATGTCAAGATGATTAGATGATGATTTGATGAATAAGTCTTGGGTTGTTTAAATATGAAATTAATACATGTTAGATGCATTTAAGTACATGAAGGATGATAATGATGTGATAACCATGCATTAAATGCTTGTACATAAGTATGCATGATGATTAAATAATCATAAGTTGTTAAAATATTATGGTACGACAAAAGTGTATAAAACAATAAAATAAACATATAAAAATGATGTTATATGATGTATTGTGATGACATGAAATTTTGTCATAAGTTAGATAGCTTTGCATGTTGTGCATGTAGCTCAAAAGTAGTAAAATGGGTGAACTCGCATGATTTATGTGACTTACATGAAATCTGCACTAACATGAGTATAAGTGCCATTTTATTCAGTAAATAACATGTGTTATGTTAAAATATCAAATCGATACGATTTGGGATGCTTATAGTAAAGTTCGGTATAACACTATGCGTTAAAAAGGTTAAAATCGACCTTTGAAGTGATTTTTGTAAAACTGTTTAGATCATAATTTAAAATGATATTTTGATATTGATATAATTATTTTAACTTATATTAATTATCCTTGGTGTTTGATTAGTCATACGTGACATCCGACACCCGAAAACATTACTGAAAATTCTAAAATACGCATATTTCAACGTACATGAAAACGGATTGTTCGAGGGTGAACTTTGTATGGTATGGTGTGGTATGGTATGGTGTGGTATGGTGTGGTGTGGTATGGTATGATAAGGTATGGTATGGTATGGTATGGTTATGGTATGGTATGGTATGGTTATGGTATGGTATGGTATGTAGGTATGGTATGGTACGGTACGTACGGTATGGTACGGTTTACGGTACGGTGTGGTGTGGGTATGGTATGGTATGGTATGGTATGGTATGATATGAGTATATGAAATGTGAGATGTTAAGTGATGACATGATAGTGGGGATTAAGACTATGCATGTACACTTGTGTGGTTAAAACAGTAATATCGATAAATATCACGTTAAATATATAACTTATTTATCGAGCATGAAAATAATACATACGTTAAAGATATAACTTATTTACAGTGTTTTGGATAAACCGACCATATAGATTTAAAAATGCTTAATTCTAAGTTGTAACGAATTTGCTCGAACTCAAGAGAGTAACTATCGGTATTGGCTTACGTTTCGGTGGGGACTTCGGGAAATTCGTACAACACAACATATTAAATTTATCATTTTAGTAGGATATATTTATTGTTCATGAGACAGGCACTATAAGTGGCTCATTGTGGGCACTTGTGTAGATTTTTTTGTTTAATCATTAATACTCTATGCGTGGAATTGTTGATAGATCTATCGGGTTGACCACCCCGAAGTGACTGGTAGTTCTGTGTCAAGTCAAGCAACGAATTTATATTCTATTATTGTCTAGCTTTGATTATACCCTTATTGTTAATATATAGCTTGTATGTTTTGCAAACTTACGAATCTAAACATTTGTTGCAAGAAATTTAATATGTGTAAACCTTGGGAAGATGTCTTAATATCGAAGGTTTTAGGAAAACGCTTGCGATGACTGGCCCTCAGATTTTATAAAGGAAATAAAATTGACTTTCTTAAATTATATGGATGTTTTATTATTAAACACATAATAAGAAAGTTTTCTTTGGATCAAATTATTTATAATTTGAATATGTGAACTCACCCTCCTTTGTGTTGACACTTGCTTTAACGTGTTCTTCAGGTACTTGAGGTTTGGCTTTGGGATTTTGGTGTATCTTGTGGTTGTTGATGCATGTTATGTTATATAATATTTTGGACAACTTTTAAAACTTTTTGGGGACCAAGTGTGTACTAAGATCCATAAGGATCAAGACAACTTAACTATGTTGTGGTTGTGGTTGTGTTTAAACTCTAAACTTTAAACTTATGTTTTAGTTAAGTTGAATGTCCAAAAATAAATATTGCATCGTCCGCAAAGATACTTATGGGCACCAACTTTCGTCACCACTACGTTTGTATTTCTGTTGCGACGTTTTTGGGGTATGACAGAAGTTGGTATCAGAGCCAATGGTTGTTAGCGAACTAGATGTTTCACGGGGAAAACTATAGACTTCAACCAAATAATTTTGAGAATTAAATCCAAAACTTCGCGAAGCTAATAATTAAAAATAAACATGGATTTTGATTATGTATGAAAATTATAAAGAATTTATGTGCATACATGTGTTATTTTTCATTCGAACACACACTTAGTACGGTTACATTGTGTTAGAGATGTCGCACTCACACGAGATTATCTAGATTCATGACTCAAAGAGCGAGCATGAATTCAAGATCTCACCGACCTCACTCCTACAAGAGATACCACACACTACCCCACAGATTAATGATATTGCCGGATTTACCTCGTCATTCTATTTCGGCCCAACTGTGTTTGCCAGTCAGGTTGACACTCGTTACTCTCATACAAGTAACGGTTGGATTGACAAAGATGATTATGTTCCTCCCTCGATTTTTGAGATAGGACAATCATCTAGTACCGCGCCTGTTGTCGATGAGCTGGATAAAGGTGCCCCTATGATTGGAGGATCTTTTGGGATAGCACCAGTGGTGGACGCCACTACTGTCACGGCTCGACCTTTAAATCCATTGATAGTCCCGCCCGCTTCCGCTATTGAGCCTACACCTAAGATCCCTCTGACAGTCATTTTGAGTCGTCTGTTCTGCAGCCCAAGTTACGAGTCTCTACTACACCTCTACTAGTCTAAACTCATCATAGGAAGAGGACTCGACCTGCTGGAGATATCGCATTGAATTATAGAGCTGCCATTGAGTTTACTTTGAAGAATCAGAAAGGAGTCTGGGTCGACCGGTGTTCCCATTGCGATCGTCAGATTGCTACTTTGCACAGAGACCTTGAGACGACTAAGGGTAAGGTGAAGGATATTGAGGGTCAGATGGATTGGTACGATAAGCTTCTAGACTTGGACGATAGTGCCATGGATCAGATGCACTGGAGCATCGTGGAGCTTAAGGAGCTAGTTAGGAAGCTTTTGGACTTCTTGGTTTTAAGTGATGTTTGTTTACCTGTTTTGGTAACCGTATTTAGCTTGCATGCCAAATTAGATTTTAGGAGGAAATTTAGTAAGACTTGTTAATGTTGTTTGATTTTATTTACACCAATCTTGTTGGTTTTTGTACAACAAACAAGCTATGTAATTTCCAGGATAAAATATCAACATAACGGGTTTTCGGTTAAAACTTTTCTCATTATTATGTGGATGTGATTACATGCGTATTGTTTGGTCCACTAGCATTTAATGATTGAATTATTTGAATATTGTCTTATGTTGTTAATATTATTGCAATAATACAAACGACAATATGCCACCAAAAGCGAGACAGGGTCCCTCTATTTATGGTCCTGGCTTACCTACTACACCTGAGGAGTTGGCGCCCCTTATTGCTCATCACATTAATGCCGCCAAGAACAACGTGAAGCTAACAAGACTACATGGCGAGGAAGTGGACATGGTGATAATGCACACGGTTTTGGTGGAATGCCAATTGGAGCCCCTCAAGGTAGTGTAATGATTGGAAAAGTTTTAGTAGTTTCTTATGTTATGATATAATCTAAGAGTAATCTTGATTTTTCATTAACCTTGTGAACAGTGCATGGATGTACGTACAAATATTCTAGGGTTGTAGTTGTTGGAATGGATTGGCTATCTAAGAATAAAGCTGAGATTGTTTGTTCAGAGAAACTAGTGCGGATACCTCGTCCTGGCTGTGAAGAAATAGTGATTCACGGAGATTAAACAAGTCGGAAATTGAGAGTTATTATCATTTTGAAGATGCACAAGATGTTACGTAAGGTTATCATGCATTCTTGGTCAACGTGGTTGATATGAAGATCGTAGGTAGGAAGATCGAAGAGATTCTGTAGTTCGTGAGTATCCAGATGTTTTCCTGAAGACTTCCCTGGTTTACCCCTGCGAGACAGATCGAATTTAGAATTGATCTTGTTCCTAGTGTAGCACTGATTGCAAAATCTCCTTATAGATTAGCACCTTCGGAAATGAAAGAATTGTTGAATCAGCTTCAAGAGCTACTAGACAAAGGTTTCATTCGACCAAGCTTTTCACCTTGGGGAGCACCTGTTTTGTTTGTGAAGAAGAAGGATGGTTCCTTCAGGATGTGTATAGATTGTCAGGAGCTGAACAAGCTGACTATAAGAATCGGTACCCACTACCGAGAATCGATGATCTGTTGGTCAATTGTAAGGATCCAGCTACTACTCGAAGATTGATTTGCTTTCAGGCACCAATTGAAGATTTCTAATGAATATGTTCTAAAGACTGCTTTTAGAACACGTATGGCCATTATGAGTTTTTCGTCATGCCTTTTGGCTTAACTAATGCGCCTGCAGTGTTCATGGATCTAATGAACAGGGTATGCAAACCATCATTGAATAAATTCGTGTAGTATTAATTGATGATATACTTATATATTCGTGAACCAAAGAAGATCACAAGCAACATCTGAAGACAATTTTGGAGCTACTAAAGAATGAGAAGTTGCATGCCAAGTTCTCTAAGTGTGAATTCTTGATTCGAGAAGTTCATTTTCTCGGACATATCATAAATGAGAAAAGTATACATGTGGATCCGTCGAAGATTGAAGCGATTAAGAATTGGGAAGCACCAAGGACTCCCTTAGAGGTGCAATAATTCTTTGGACTTGTTGGGTATTATCGGAGATTCATAGAGAATTTCTCCAGAATAGCACAACCATTAACGCTATTCACCGAGAAGAATAAGAAGTTTCATTGGATAGAAAAGCAGGAGAATGCTTTTCGGTTGTTGAAGGAAAGGTTGTGTAGTGCACCAATTCTTTCCCTGCCTGAAAGAAGTAACGATTTTGTTGTATACTATGATGCTTCACGTTTGGGCCTTGGTTGCATGCTTATGTAGAAGGACAAAGTAATAGCCTATGCATCCAGACAATTGAAAGTGCATGAGAAGAACTACATAACTCATGATCTGGAGTTAGGAGCTGTTGTGTTTGCCTTGAAGATTTGGAGACATTATCGGTATGGCACGAAGTGTACGATTTACACAGACCATAAGAGGCTCCAGCATATCTTCTATCAAAAGGAACTCAACATGAGTAAACGACGTTGGGTAGAATTACTCAATGATTATGAGTATGATATTCGCTATCACCCAAGTAAAGCAACCGTTGTTGCTGATGTACTTAGTATGAAAAGAGCGGGAAAAGCCTCTTCGTGTTCGTGCTTTGGGTTTAACCATACAAACGAGTTTGACTATTCAGATTCGTAATGCACAGGGAGAAGCTTTAAAATATGAGAATTTAAGTAAGAAGGTTTAAGAGGATTAGAGTGCGAACTGATACCGAAAGCAGACGAAGTGATCTACTTCATGAACCAGATTTGGGTTCCGCTTAGGGTAACCTACGTGAACTAGTTATGAACGAAGCTCATAAGTCCAGATATTCTAATCACGCAGGTTCTACCAAAATGTATCGAGACATTAAGGAGTTGTATTGGTGGCGAATATGAAGAAAGACATTGCGGTGTATGTGAGTAAATGTCTGACTTGCTCAAAGGTTAAGGCTAAACATCAAAAGATGTCTAGGCTTCTACAGCAACAAGAGATTCCTAAATGGAAATGGGAGCATCTTACTATGGACTTTATCACCAAATTACCCCATACATCACATGGACATGACACTATATGGGTAATTGTGGATCGATTGACGAAGTCTGCTCATTTCTTGCCCATTAATGAAATAGACAAAACAGAGAAGATATCGCAATTGTACCTCAACTAGATTGTAGCCCGTCATGGAGTACCTGTGTCAATTATCTCTGATAAAGATGGACGATTTGACTCCATGTTTTGGCGATCTCTCCAAGAGCCGCTAGGTTCTGGATTGGACATGAGTATTGCGTACCATCCTCAAACTGATGGTTAGAGTGAGAGAACCATTCAAACATTAGAGGATATGTTGAGAGCGTGTGCGATTGATTTCATTGGAAGTTGGGATACTCATCTACCATTAGCTGAGTTTTCCTACAACAATACTTATCACATGATTATCAAAGCCGCTCCATTTGAGGCCTTGTACAGAAGGAAGTGTCAATCACCCCATTGTTGGGCTAAAGTTGGTGAAAGGCAATTAACCGGACCCGAGCTTATCCAGGAAACCACGGATAAGGTTACCTAGATTAAGGGAAGGTTGAAAGTCGTTGCCAATCGACAAAAGAACTATGAAGACAACCGAAGGAAACCGTTGCAGTTTCAAGTCGGTGATTGTGTTCTGTTGAAGGTGTCACCTTGGAAAGGTGTTGTTAGGTTTGGGAAAGGGGGAAAGTTGAGCCCGTGTTATATAGGTCCTTTCGAAATCCTATCTCGAGTTGGATCAGTCGCTATAGGCTTAGGCTACCGAAGGAATTGAATGGAGTACATGATGTGTTTGGTGTATCCAACCTGAAAAAGTGTATGTCCGATGAGACATTGATCATACCCCCTAATGAGGTTCATGTGGATGATAAATTGAGATTTATCAAAGGACCTGTTAAGTTCTGGATTGGAATATACAGAAGCGTAGGAGGAGTCGGATTAAGTTGGTCAAGGTTCGCTAGAATTCCAAACGTGGACCCGAGTTCAATTGGGAATGACAGGACCACATCAACAATAATTTCCCCTTCTCTTTCCATCTAGTGCGAAACCAAGACCTGTAGTGTTAAAATTTCAGGGACAAAATTTCATAAACAGGGGGAGACTGTGACACCCGGCTATTTTGAGTCTGTACCGTACAAGTGTGACACGTGTTATTAATAAATAAAGGCAATATTTTTTTTAAATTTGGTGTTACTTGATGGTATTTGATGTGTTGGTAAATCCAAACATTGTTAGAAATTATGTTGGTAATAATAAGATAAACGCTTAGCGCGTAACGAACAAAATGCGAAACCAACGTCGGTGACCGTCGACTAATGTTAAAATCCAAAAAAAAAATTTCCGTTATGATTGAAATGCTATTTTTAATCATATTAGTGAGGAAAAAATAATTAAAACGCTTAAAAACTCTATTTTGTGAGTTTAAGCGCAAACTGCGCGATGTCACGCATTATCTGCAAAATACAGACAATGCAGCCAGTCTCGGCAAATAAAATATTGTTCAGCATTATTATGGCGTGTTTAATTTTATAGAATGATAAAATTAATTTTAAACGCCTTAAAACGTGATTAAAACGTGAGATAAAATATCCGGTAGCTAGTTAAATACATGTATTTAACGGAATATAATATATATATATGCATATGTATATGTATGTATTTCAGATAAGTGAGAGGTGGTGGCCAAGGGGGTTGCCTACCTTTTCTCTCTCTTGACACATGTTGAAAATAGAAGGAAAACCTCATGATTAAAACCCTTCAACGCTCCAATTGATACATTTTCCAACATCCAAACATCTTCCATCTCCTTCCCTCCTCTGAATCTCGGCCGAACACACATCCATACACATTCACTTTCAAATTTCAAACTTCATCTTGAACATTTAATGCCATTCCAAACTAGTTCCAAGTTAGTTTGAAGATCCAAAGGTGATTTTAAGGTGGTTTCAAGGAGGAACAAGCTTCATATCATCAAACCTTATCGAAAACCCACCAAAAATCTTGAAGGAATAAACTTATTTTTAAAAACATGTTCTTGAATCTTGATGATGACGATGATAGTGGAAGGTTTATTTTAATCTTGGAATTATTCACAAACTTCAAACTAATAACAAATGGGTTTTTAAACAAAATAAAAATTGAAGTATGTGTGTACCTATATGGCTGTGAGTGTATGTATATGTATGTTAGAGGTTGTGTTTTGATCATTAGTTGATTTTTGTTGACGTGATTCATGAAAAGTTGATGCATGCATGATCCAAAATGGATTTTATAAAAATTCATATGAATAAAGATGAACATGTAAAAGTGGCTTTTTGGATGTATTTGCACACATGTGTGTGTGTCGTGTGAATGTATATATGTATGCATGCATGTGAGGTTTTTGTTGGATAATCATAAATGTAAGAATATTACATGCATTTATGTCAAGATGATCAGATGATGATTTGATGAATAAGTCTTGGATTATTTGAATATGAATTACATACATGTTAGATGCATTTAAGTTCACGAAGGATGATAATGATGTGATAACCATGCATAAGATGCATGTACATAAGCATGCATGATGATTAAATAATCATAAGTTGTGAAAATGTTATAGTATGACAAAAGTGTATAAAATCAGAAAATAAACATATAAAAATGATGTTATATGATATATTGTGATGACACGACATTTTGTCACAAGTTAGATAGCTTTGCATGTTCTACATGTAGCTTAAAAAGTAGTAAAATGGGTGAAATCACATGATTTATGTGACTTACATGAAATCTACACTAACATGAGTATAAGTATCATTTTATTCAGTAAATAACATGTGTTATGTTAAAAAATCAAATCGATACGATTTGGGATGCTTATAGTAAAGTTCGGTACAACACTATGCGTTAGAAATGTTAAAATCGGCTTTTGAAGTGATTTTTGTAAAACTGTTCAGATCATAATTTAAACTGATACTTTGATATTGATGTAAGTATTTTAACTTATATTAATTATCCTTGGTGTTTGATGGATTGTTCGATGGTGAACTTTGTGTGATATGATATGATATGTGAATATGAGTATATAAAATGTGAGATGTTACGTGATGACATGATAGTGGGGATTAAGACTATGCATGTACACTTGTGTGGTTAAAACGGTAATATCGATAAATATCACGTTAAATGTATAACTTATTTATCAAGCATGAAAATTATACATAGGTTAACTTGATGAGTTATTTCGTATATATATGCTTTAAAAATGATAAAATATATAAATTGACGAGATACGTGTATTACGATATTTGATAATATATTCACGTTTATGTATATATATTACCAAGCGCAAATCGTAGATATATTGCTTATAAACGGGTGTGAAGATGGATGTAGCATAATGAGGGTCACCAATAAAATCGCTCGGATCACGAAAATCTTAATATATATATATAAATATATATATATATAAATATATATATATATATATATATGAACACACACATACACATACACACCATATATATATACGCCAACATAATAAAAAATAAAGAATTTTTTGAGAAAATCTCAAAGTTATCTGAAAATTCTAAGTATTGGAGAAACTTAGAAATTTTGTAGTACATTAATTGTTAAATCGTTCCTGCGTAAACTAGGACGTGTAGATCAATTTGTGGGATTGCACAAATATAAATACGCACCCAAAGGTGAGTGTCACTAATCCCTCTTTTTACTGTTTTATATATGTTTTTGGAGAAGAACACCCCTTAAAAGGATAATTATACGTTTTGTATAAAATATACCTTAAAATAATTTATCAATATATCTTCAAGAAAAATATATGGTTATAGATTGAATATAAATATACGTTTCGGAGAAAATGGTTTTTGAATGCTATAAATATATGTTTTGGGGAGAAACGGGTTTTGAATGATATAAATATGTTTCGGGAAGAAAGGGGATATATGTATATATATTATTTCGGGGAGAAACGGGGATTATTATGGTGTTTTGGATAAAACGACCGTATACATTTAAAAATGCTTAAATCTAAGTTGTGACGAATTTGCTTGATCTCAAGATAGTAAGTATCGGTATTGGCTTACGTTTCGGTGGGGACTTCAGTAAATTCGTACAACAAAAAATTTTAAATTTATCATTTTATAGGATATATGTATTGTTCATGAGACAGGCACTCTAAGTGGCCCATTGTGCGCACTTACGCAAATTTTTCTGTTTATTCATTAATACTGTATGCGTGGAATTATTGATAGATCTATCGGGTTGACCACCCCGTCATGACCGGTAGCTCTGTGTCAAGTCAAGCGACGAATTTATATTCTGTTATTGTCTAGCTTTGATTATACCCTTTGTTGGAATTGAATCCTACAAAAGAACAGATGATAGAAAGCCAAAATATACTAAAACTTCTGGTCCTAATAATAATAAAACATATGCTAGAGTCAAGCTCTGCTGAAGACAAAATGTTAAAGGTCTGCCATAGCAACACATTGTTGAAGACTAAAGGTAAAGGTCTGCCAAGGCAAAAGCAAAATTGTGTTGAAGACTAAAGTTAAAGGTTTGCCAAGGCAAAACTCTGCTGAAGGCCAACAGAGGATGTCTCATTAGTGTTTTCTATCAGTCTTTGTAATGTTTAGTTATAGCAGTGGTTAGCTTAGCAGATGTTGTTAGTTTGTTAAGATTGTTAGATCTTGCTTTCCTACTGACATCATCATAAGATGCTTAGTGGTTAAAAATTTAGTATAAATAGAATAGTGTTTGTACTCTTCTATTTGATCACTTTTCATCACTTATCAATCTAATATTCTTCTTTATATTTTGTACGAACAAATCAGTGATCTTAAGCTGATGGGGGAGATTGTGAGTAATAGTAAGTCATTACAATCACGAACGCATGATAATGAAAACAATCTGTCGATTTTTATGAATCAAAGTTCATCATTCTGCTGCATTTACATCTGATTTATCGTCTTTCATTTTTCATCTTTAGAACTTTCATAACAGTTTCAAACTCAAATCCTAACAATTGGTATCAGAGCTTGGTCAATTGAATTTGATTTAACAATCAATTTGATTTGAGTAGATCAGCTCTCATTGCTAATTTGGTTTGTTCGTTTTTATTGAAAACAGAGTTTAATTCATTTTCAAAGTTTTTAAACAAAAATATGTTTGTAAACAATCAAAATGTCAAACACTTCACAAGATCCTCATAACACCGGCAACATGTTTAAACCACCGATCCTTGTCAAATCTCAATATAATATGTAGCAAAGAC
Organism: Scalesia atractyloides; assembly: GCA_947069175.1. Classification (NCBI taxonomy): domain Eukaryota; kingdom Viridiplantae; phylum Streptophyta; class Magnoliopsida; order Asterales; family Asteraceae; genus Scalesia; species Scalesia atractyloides. Next base: position 49,939,731 of record CAMTDV010000020.1, read on the forward strand.
GGATGGGTCATGTCCTTGCTCTGTAAAACACCGGTTGCTGGAAGTCGGTCATCTTTGGACCTCATGTTCCAATAATACCGAGTACAGAGGCCCCTAAAGTCCAATACCAAATCCTGAAAATTGTTCCGAGCAAGATTTCCAAAAAATCGAGCTAGATGCAAAGGCATGTGGCATTGTGGCCTCTGCATTGCCAAACGATATCTATGCTGGGCTGTTGCATTACAACAGTGCAAAGGAATTATGGAATGCTTTAAAAGAGCAATTTGGTGGGACTGAGGGACTGATAAAAAATAACAGAGAAGTTTAAAATCAACAATACGAAATGTAAAGGAGAGTCATTAACCCAACAGTTTGAAAGGTTTAGATGTCTTATTAGTAAGCTTAAACTGGTTAATGTTGCGTTTGCAAATTCGACTTTAAATAGTCGTTTTCTTAGATCATTACCAGACAAGTGGGACACTATAGCTTTTGTAACTCGAAATTCAGTTGGGTTTAAAGAAATGAGTCTAACACAGCTTCATGGTAGGCTCTTCACTTATGAGAGAGAGTTGAACCAGAAAAAGAAGCTACAAGATGTTGCAAGTTGGCTGATGACTATGCATTTGGTAGTATAACACTTTTTGGCCAAGAAGAAGTCACTGGTAGTTGTAAAGATCAATGTTATGATCATTTCATTGATATAACTTTTGGTGGTAATTTCAACTCTGAACCTTACACACCTAATTATGCATTTGCTGCTAATGGGAAAGCCAAACTTCTGATAACTTATGTTTTGAGTTGAATGACCTTCAACATTTTGACCCTTCAAATTTGGAAGAGATGGATATTTTGCACCACTTGGCTCTATTAAGTGTTAGGGCTAATAAGTATTACTAGAGAATTGGTAGAAAGTTTCCAAGCTTGCATGGAGGGCTAAAAGTTGGGCTGGATAAGGCAAAGACTAAGTGCTATAAATGTAATAGGCTAGGACACTTTGCAAGAGAATGTAGATCTCAATCAACTTGACCAATTATTACACACCCTAGCCCTAGACCTCAAAACAATCACAATATTGTCCACTATTCCCAATATACCCTACTCCTCATATGCAAAATACTGCTCATTTTGCACACCCTACTACTACTGTTCTTGTGCAATATGTTCAAACCACTGTTCCCCAAATTCAATATGTTCAAGAATAACTCCTCAGGTTCAAATGCAATCTGCACCACATTTGCTCAAACCACCGCTCCCACGGAGGTTAATCAACAGAGTTTCTTTCCTCAGGGCTTTGTTGATTGGAGTAGCTTGCCAGAGGATTTGAATGATGAAAACTTTGCTTTAGTTGCTAATAATGAAAATAAACAAAATGATTGTTTTATGGCACCAGATATAATAGTTGAGGGGGAGGAATCTGGGGAAGTGAAGTCTAAATCTGTTGTGTCTAATGTTCATGATGAAAAAGTTTCTACAAAGAAAGTGTTGATGAAGATTTGAAACCTCTGTCTGACCATGGGATGCCAATGTATGTGAAGGTGAATGTGACTGTGCCATAATGGCTGCTACTAAGGTATCTCCTCAGGGCTTAAAAGATCTATGTTCAGACAAATGCATCATAGCCTTTGCTAACATAGAAGAGGTAAATGAAAACCTCAGGAATAAGATTTTGGATGATGAATTGCAATTTGAAAAGCTTTCAAAAGAGTTAAAAACAAAATTGCTTGAAAAAGAATCTGAAATCAGCAGCTTAAAACATGAAGCTATCATAACTAAGGACCAACTCCAATCTATGATAGAAAATATCAAGTTTGCAAAAAGGAGTTGAAATCTACCCAAATTACTTGTGCAAAATGGTGGAATCCTATAAAGGTTATGAGATTATGTTAGAAAACCAGGTCAAAAGTAACATAAAATTTGGCTTAGGATTCAAAGAAAATGATCAAATTTCTAAAAATGTTACTGGAAATGATTATGGTGTGGTTGAAGTTGTTCCAACAAATCTATTTGGTCAAGAAATCAAGGTCACCGATAATAATGGAAACAAAATTGTTTTAAAAAGACATGAGGGATCCTCAACTTTTGAGGAAATTGAGATATATCAAATTAAACCACATGGTCTGATGAATGTGACATCCTTGAGAATTTCGAACCAATGGACTTTTCAACCACTGATGGTGTCAAAGCACCAAAGTAAGAATCATTCCCATAATGGATTTACCAATAGATGTTGCAACATCTATTGATAAAAAATATAAAAAGGGGAAGAAGAAAGAAAAGATCAAAAACCTGTTTTGTGATTTTGTGAAAAGAAGAACCATGTCACCAAAAACTGTTTTCTTCTAAAGGCTTATGACATCAACAAAACAAGTGAGATCATTGATTCTCCTAAATGCAAAATTTGTGATAAAACAAATCATAAACTCAAGAGTGTTTATCTCAGAAACTTTGATGTGAAAAAGAATGAGTTTAAATCCAAAGCACTAGAGAGTTCGAGGACTAATACTGCAAAAGGAAAGTCTAAACAGACCTTTATGCCTGTTCAAACATCTATTACCAATTCTCTGCACAAAACCTCTACTCCCAGAGAGGTGTAGGTAACAGATGCACCACCTTCAAATTAGTATCCAAGAGGACATGGCCAACCTGTTTATCAAAAGGTACCTCTTAGTTATGAAGGTTACAAAAGGCTCTCAATACCAAGATTAAATAGGCATCCTCATGGTTACTATCATCTAATCGGAGATGGGTCTCAACAGATGTTACAAAGATCTGTTCAAACCTCTTCCCATTCTTCTTAATTTGAGACTGACTTATCTGTAACCCCTTCCAAAGCCACCTTGGCTTTATGTCACACCCTAGATTTCCAACCCAAATCCATACACCGGTGGGCCCGGGTGGGGAGTATTGTGACGTCAGTTGATAATCGTCATAGTCAATTAAACACGGCACAACGGAAGTTTTGGAGTAAAATTACTATTACAAACCGAAAGTTCAAAAATACAAAATAATGTACAGGCTCGTAATACAAGATCCACAGGCGGATCATAAATTGTACATGGAAAGAATACAAAACAGACTTTGGGCAGATTTAAGATTTGCAAGATCCTCTATCACTACCGAGCACTTCCGGCCTATTTTCGTATTGTACCTGCAGATTACTCTTTTGAAAATACGTCAGCTTTCGCTGGTAAATACACCCAACCGACTCTTTTGAAAACATTCCAAAAATGTTTTAAGTGCGTATCAGCACAAAATCTTTTTATAACTTGGGTTAGTTGACCGCCCAACCTTGTTAACAGATTTATATGTTTGTCATACATGCGGGGCTCGGTACCTTGACCGAGACACAATTAACGTACACACCACTTTGGACTCATGAAGGAGTCAATTCCTCCCAACCTTGTGGGAATGCATAATTGAGCGTCTATCGGGTGTATGCTTACACCCGCGCTAAGGTCGTGGCCATTTCTATTGTAATGAGCCGAGGATATCCAGGACACAGTAGTTAACCCCCGATGTTTAAATTATCAAACAAAACTGATTAAAACAGAATATGTGGATTTTTATCCCCGAACCGGTTTTCGATTGAATCCCATTTCTGACCGAGCGGTAATAACTTACCGTAACCCAAGCCCATATAGAGAAATAAGTTGAGAGTATTTACCTGAGCTTTTCTTCTTTTATTTTAATAACTCACCCGTATTCAAAATGAGTTAAGTACAGATAGCATTTACCGGCAAGTCTCTAGTCTGGATTATGGCATAAACTAAACAATTAAATACTAACGGTCTTTATTTAGGTCATTGACTTAGATCGACTAGCGTACTTGATCAAAACGTATGACGCTAGATTCAATCCCAACAAGTACCTGACTTGTATAATATGGGTAAACTATAAACATTCTGGATTTTGAGATTTAAATGACAAGGTTAAACCCGTTTCAGTTAATTTCCGTAAAATAGTTACATATACGTAACTATGCGCATATTAGCGATATCGGGTAACCGGATAAGTCACGAACAAGTTCTATATGCCATTATATTTAAAATAAGTTGAAATATCAGTAGGATATCAACTTATATGCCCGTTATAGTTTTAAAACGAAATTATGCCTCATAAGTACATTTCGGTAATTATATACCGTATAAAAGGAACTTGAACATATTTTAAGTTTATAATCATGATTATTCTAGAAAAATATTTTATTTATGATATAATATCAGTAGGATATCAATTATATGTGCATTTTACCTTTTATGACCAAACTATGAACCGAATGGGCATTTTGGTCATTTTACACATAGTTTATAATATTTGGGATTCTGAGTTTATAATATGTACCTACTGTAAATATGTTTAAAATAAGTTTTAAAATTAGTAGGTAACAAGTCTTGGTTCATTTATATGGTTTTAAAACCATACTATGCGTAGAAACAACCATTATGTCGTAATATGACGTCTTTAAGTGATTGTTTATGAAAACTGATGTTATAGTCAGTTAAAAATGTTTAAAATAGTATTTAATATAACATACCAGTAGGTAAATGATTTACCTTGAAAAGATTTGATTAAAACTATTTTATAAGCCACAGGGGCTAAAACCGTCATTTATCGACATAGTTTAAGGACTTGCTTAAAAACTCAGTTTATAATTTGGTTTAATATCCCAAAAAATCCTACTTATAATATTACATCAGTAGAGACTCATTTTCAAGTTCATTACCATTTAAAACCTTGTTTTATGCAAAAAGGACATTTTGGTCAAAGATAGCATAATTATGGAACTTGTGCATAAACTTGGATTCTGATTATGATCATGTAATATAACCTCAGAGGGTTATGCTACATTATATTATGATCATAACGCAACTTTAGATCAGTAGGTAACTAATCTAAATCGGGTCAGAATCGAAAGTCAAAGCAGAAGTCAAACTTCGTGACTTTCGGTTGCGAACCGACCTTAGAACTGAAATTGACGAGCCGAACATGTTCTTACATGTTCTAGTAATTATTACCAACTTGTTTATGGGTCAAAACAGGTTTCATAACATATATAAGATCAATTTATAATTTTTTCCAGAAAATGACATGTTGGACTTTTTAAAATCATAACTTTGACCCGTCAATTGGTCTAGCAAACGTGATCTTCAGGAGGTGTCCTTTAAAGTGATTAACACCTACCTTATTACGATCACTTAGCCATGTTCATTTCGAACAATGGCTGGACCATAATGGTCTTAACCGAAAGTCAAAGCGTTTTCCGAAAAAACGCTTGACTTTTGGCTATAAAAGCCTATAAACGAAAATGCAAGAGCAAGGAACACTTACAAGAGGTTCCTACAATGCAAGAGAACTAAGTTGGATGCTCCTTTCAGCTAGGAACTTCAAGAGGAGGGAGAAGAGTGAATTAATGAGAAAGGTGCAAGTTGGAATGAAGCACTTGAACACCTATTTATAGTTGGAGAGCTCAAAGGAGGTGAAGCCAGGTGTTAGGGGTGTAAGAAGAAGCTTACAAGTGTCCCAAAACGTGGCATAGATGATTACAAGTCCATGGTTTCGAGTTTAAATGGTTTTGGAGCTTTGTTTGGAGACCAAACAAAACTTTCTGCAGCAGACACTCTCTGGCGGGCCGCGAGAGGCACAGGCCTTGCCTCTCGCGCCCCGCGAGCGCCCCAAGGGCAGTTTCAAAGTTTGACACTTTAGCCCCTTAACTTTAAAAGCTTCTAAGAACCTTTTTAAACAACTTTTTGGCACTTTTAGCCCTCCGTAGCCAATACTTGGCATACCCGGGATTATGCCCGGACATTGTCGAGCTCTCGGTTCGTTAAAAGGTCACTGAGATGTATAAATTAACATGTTGACACTTTTAATCCCTCCATCATCCAACTTTCACATATTTACAAAATTGAACCTTCTCGTCCAACAAATGGCACGTATGAGAGTTAGGACTTCACAAAGGATCACTCAGAGGCTTATTATAAGCATGTTGATTCCGATGTCACTCAGAGGGTAGGCATGTTGACGTATCAGTCACTCTGAGGCCAAATTTTTAAGCATGTTGACATATCAGTCACTCAGAGGCTAATGATTTAAGCATGTTGACATATCAGTCACTCAGAGGCTGTTATTTACGCATGTTGACATCAGACCGTCACTCAGAGGCTCAGATTGAGCATGTTGACGCCTTTAGTCCTTATTAGTCTTTAATAGACTATATATAAAAATAAAACACGTGTCACCATATTATTGGACACGATTTTACAGGGTGTTACACTTTGGAAACTCACATAAACTAATTTATTACTACTGTGCAGGGAGCTTCTACTTGCCTCATAGTTTGTGGTATCTAGATAGTGGAGGCTCCAAGCATATGATAGGATGTAGAGCCCTTCTCAAGGACGTCATGGCTCATGGAGGGGGTGATATATCTTTTGGTAATAATTCAAAAGGGAAGGTACTTGGGTCGGGGACTGTTCAGGCTGGGAAACTCAAATTTGAAAATGTCAATCTTATTGACAATCTGAAATTTAATCTTCTTAGTGTTTCACAAATGAGTGACAATGGCTATGGGTCATTCGTCACTAACAAAACTTTTCAGATTGTTGGGCCTGAAGTGGTTAAAAGGATTGATCAAATCATAACTGAGAGCAAAGCACAACTTGTTGCTCATAGGAGTGGCAATGTGTATGTGGTTGATATGTTGAAGCAAAACCTAGTGACTGATGCTTGTCTGTTCTCAGCTGCCTCTAATAAAGAGACAGAACTATTGCACAGGAGACTTGGCCACACAAATCTGACAATTATCACAACACGTTCTAAACAAGGTCTTATAAGAGGCTTTCCACAAAATTTTTTCACAAGAGAAGAACATTGTGTTTCCTGTTTAAAAGGAAAACAACATAAAAGTTCTTACAAACCCATTGGTGAGTCCAAAACAAGTTAGTGTTTACAAATGTTGCACATGGACTTGTTTGGCCCTATAAAATCGTGAGTCTAAGTAAAAAAGAAATATTGTCTTGTCATAGTTGATGATTTTTCAAGGTTACATGGACTTGATTCATGCACTCCAAGGATGAGACTGCAGGTATTTTGCAAGACTTTGTTAAAAGAGTTAAAAAGCAATTTGACCTGCCTGTAAAAGTCTTTAGAGTGATATGGGACAAAGTTTAAAAATAAGGAGTTAGATGAGTTTTGTGTGTCAAAAGGGGTTGTAAGGCAGTGTAGTATCCCACGAACACCAGAACAAAATAGGGTGGTTGAAAGGAAAACCATAACTTTAATTGAAGCTACTTATACCATGCTCGCAGACTCTAGTTTACCCTTGTCCTTTTTGGCAGAGGCTCTGAACACTACTTGCTATGTTCAAAACAGAGTTTGATCAACCCTAGGCATCAATCCACTTCTTATGAAACTCTAATCAAGATCAAACCACTGATCTTATACTTTAAAATCTTTGGCTGCCCATGCTTCATTTTAAATCTAAAAGATTCAATTTCAAAATTTGCAGCCAAAGTAGACTGTGGTTATTTTCTGCGATACTCAACGACTTCTAAAGCCTAAAGAGTCTTTAATTCAAGGACTAGGTGTGTGGAAGAGACCTTGAATGTTAAGTTCATTGAACAATCTTCATTAAAAATTGCTGCAAATCCTGCTGAACTTTTTGTTTAAACAAATTTACTTTTAAAGTTGTGTCTGTCAAGACTAACCCTGCAGCTGTACCACAATCTCCACAACTATGGATATGACATTATGATTCGACAATATAAAGTCACATCCACCTCTAGAGTAGTAGATGTTACTAACAACTGTCAAAACTCTGCCATTGCTGCATCAACCACTGTTGATCAATCCTTTGCCTACTCATAAACCATAACCTCTGTTGATAAAAGTCCAACCACTATGGATAAAAGTCACCATGTTTCCACATCTCTCCCACCTATACCTCCACCTCCATTTCAAACAGATATTAACTCTTCAAAATTGCCAACAGATGTTAACTCTGATGATTCACATCTACATCCTTCACCTCAAAATGCCATTATTCCATATATAAGAGATCTAATGTACCTTAACAACCATCCATTTGACCTAATAATTGGCAACATCAATGAAGGGTGCTCACTAGAAGTCAATCCCAAAACATTTATCTTTTTGCTAGTTTCCTGTCTCTCACACAACCTGTCAAGTACCAAGAGGCCTTAAAAGACAACAGTTGGGTAGAAGCCATGCAAGAAGAGCTACTTCAATTCTAAAGACAACAAGTATGGGAACTTATACTATTTGCCAAAGGATGTATGTCCAATTGGCACAAAATGGGTCTTAAAAACAAAACTGATGAATGGGGTATTGTTGTCAAGAATAAAGCTAAGCTTATGGTTCAAGGTTACAGACAGGACGAAAGCATTGACTATGATGAAACTTTTGCTCCTTTAGGAAGATTAGAAGCCATCAGACTGTTCTTAGCCTTTGCTGCCAACCACAACATCAAAGTGTTTCAAATGGATATCAAAAGTGCATTCTAGTATGGTGAGATCAAAGAAGAAGTATATGTTTGTCAACCTCCTGGCTTTGAAGACGCATTTTTGTAACGCCTCGCTTTTTCATACTTTTCTTAATGAGAAAGTATAATTGTATTTCTATTTTTGGAGACTTGTATTCGTATTTCTTTTCCCAATTTTGTAATCCGAGATTGGATCGTATTAAAGATTCATACTTGTTATATATACATGTCTTACATGCATTCAATCATTTAAACTGATATTTGTTATACGCACAAAGAGTCAAACATTTACACTCGATATTTAACTCATACTTATATGCATTATATACTTAAAACATGCAAAAATGACAAGTTATAGCCTGAAATGAAAGGTAAACTAAGTATAAGGACTAAAAGTGTCAAAAACCAAAGAAGCTTCTAGAATAACCCTCCTCGCGGCCCGCGATCGACCCCTTGGTACATTCTCACGGCCCGCCAGACACCTCGCGGCACACGACCGATTCTTCTTCACCCTCTCGCGGCCCGCGAGAGAGATTTAATCCGGAGAAAATGGTTTCTAGCCTATGGATTGGTCCATTTTGTGTTTTCTACATTAATTACACCCAACTAACAACCCCCTAACCCCATCTATAAATACCCATCTCCTCCCACTCTCATTTCATACCTCAATACTTCTCTCTTTCACTCTAAAGCTCTCTCTCCATCTGAAAGTTCAAGACTTTCAAAGTGAGTTCCAACTCACCCTTACCTCCCTTCATTGATATTTCTTCCTTCTTAACACTTGAATCACCTTTGGGAATGTTGCCTAAGGTTTTCCATGGAAAACCAACTTGGAACATCACCATATTTGAGGTCCCAAGTGCAAGAACTTTTCGTTTTTATAGGGTTTCAACCCACAAGTGTTGTATCCTTACAAGTTTGTTCTTAAAACAAGACTTGAGTTGGTAGTGTGTGATTACTTGGAAGCCTTGGTATCCTACCTTCAATCCACCACATCACTTGATTATTTTGATTATCTTTCTTTTATTTTTATATTTAACTTATTCATGACCATCCTTGTTGTCCTTGTGATGACTTATGCATTGTTGAACTATACGAAAGAGGTTAAAGGAAGGTTATCCTCCTACCTCCATGCATGACTTGTATGAACTTCCATGATAAATATGATTAGTATACTATATAATATATATATAGGTACACTTACCAAACTCTTGATGGTAATCGAATGATTGTCCTTCATGGTACTAGGTTACATCACCTAAATACTAATTTCTCATTACGATTCTAATTGGTATCCTAACCCATGAAAACAAATCAACCCGAATGGGTATTATAGTGTCAAGAACGAGTATTAAGTCTAGATGATTATTTTCTCATATACATACTTTAGTGCATGTAATGCCTAAACCTCTGTTATCATTAGAATACTTACCAACCTACGTTTTCCTCTTGTAGGATAACTTGGTGCTCCCTCCTCCAAACTCCCCAACACTTTATGGAAATACCAAGTGGAAGCTTGCAAAACCGTGGGTACACTCAAACACCCTTTTTACGCCTTACACCTTTGGGTGCAACATGTTAGTCTATCAAAATACACGCAATCATACTTATACTTTTATGCAATCACACAAACAATCCATCATACATGATATAGTTACTTGAAACACAATTTATACTTGGAACATTCTTATGTGATGCTATATGTCATTAACTACGTACGAGCCTCCCCCTTAACATGTATAGCATTATAGGAGTAACGCACCACCCGTATTCTTGAGGTTATGTTAAGTTTATTCTATTTTGTGGTGACACACGAGGGTTTACTTATAGATCGTATGCCATGTTTATATTAATCTTATATGCTAGCTTAACATGTGGATTCGTTTAAAATCTTTTCATACTTATGTTATATCAAACTCGTGTACTCGCCAATACTTTGTGTTGAACTATACTTTTAACATGTTGCAGGCTAAAGATGTGATCATGATCTAGAATGCTAAGATTTATGTTGTTGAACTTGTTGTTTTTGACTTTCGTGTTGTAATTGACAATTTTTTTATGAAATGAAATCGGTTTGATTTAAATATTGTCGCAAAAAGTGTTATGATGCCTTGAGCAATCTATTTCTTCTCACTCAGATGTTTCCGCCATCAGTTGGGGTGTGACAGATTGGTATCAGAGCCATAACTATAGGGAATTAGGTAGAATTGCCATGTTCGACCAAGTCTATAGTTAAAGTTACCAAACTTAACCATTCTTGATTCTTGCCTAAAATTTTAATTCTTCCTACTTTGCTTCTTCCTATTTCTTTTTGTCACACCCTGATAAATCCATCACATCAGAGCTGGGCGTGAACTGAACTGGTATCTTCATTGCACAGTGGAAGTAAAAGTGAGTTCTAAGACTTCTAGTAAGTGAACGCCCACTAAGTACTCGAATCCCCATGGGTTCTCCAATTCCAACCGTGTCATACTTGTAATTGCAACCTAAGAAAGAGCATGCAAAAAGTCAACATAAATTTGGCAAGTTTATAGTTTGTTTGTTTTGTATCAAATGAGTCTCGAAAATATTTGAAAATCTTGCATTCGAAAACCGGTTTGTGGGATCATAGTATCCCAAAACATTTGAAATGTCATATCTTATATACCTATATTGAAATGTTTTCCATGTTGTTTGTAAACCAATGCATATAGCTGTTGTGTTTGTAGACCGGTAATAAAATGTATTCAATCATATCTGTACACCGATATTGAAATGTATTCTGTTATACTTGTAAACCGGTATTGAAATCATAGTATGTAGGATGCCTATGGAATCTAAGGATCAATCAGTGTGTATCTAATACACTGACTTATATGCCATAAGTAAGTAACCAAACCGAGACAACTCTAACATCAATAGAATCACAAAAGCACTCCTAACGGGTTACCAAACCAGGAGTGGAGCGTGCCTCAAACTCGATAGATCTATACCTTTTGCACCTTGGTCACTACGTGATTAACGGTTACTATTGTCATCATCCTACTTACGCACAGTGACCTGTCATTATCTAATCCCATAGCAACATACTAGTTGTTAAAAATCTGTGCTTTCGATATCTATGAATGAGCCTTGCCCTTCAAATGATTTTTGTTCCGTATGCTTTTGATATTGTGTCACACCCTCAATTTCCACTTACGGAGTTTTACCGCGAGGCGTGTGAACAAACCAGAATCTGAAACACTAGTACGTCGAACGACTCTATATGATTTGATAATACGTTTTCCAAAATCATTTGTTGTAGATTTTATATTGTCTAAATTAGTTACCAATATTTAGCAGAAGCATTAGTTTTTAAAGTTGAGCGGAAGCATAAAATAAATAGTGAAGCGGGCGCCAACACAAACGCCAAAACAAATAAAAAACCCCAAAACAATATTTATAATTGAGACTCGATAAAAGATGTCTTGTTCAATGCATGTGAGTGCACCTAGAGCTCCTAGCGTCCTGAGAAACATGTAAAGAAACAAGTGTCAACATTAAAGATGAGTGAGTTCACAGGTTTTCATAAATTCGTTTGTTCGGTTATAGTTTGTTTTCCCTGTTATCCCTAACCCGGGATAACGTATTGGTTCCATTATTCCAACCCGGAATAATAAGTTGTTGCTTCCATTATCCTCAACCCGGGATAATATAGTTGTTGTTTCCATTATTCCAAACCCGGAATAATAAGTTGTTGTTTCCATTATCCCCAACCCGGGATAATATAGTTGTTTCGTAATTAAGTTCAATGTTAACATATATAGGTAGCTAGCGTAAAGTCATGTCACGTAAGAGTTCGCGATCGAAGCTGACTGTTGTGCCTCCGTGTTGCCAGGCCTATCACTGACCATGGCGAAGTTAGGCCAAATTATTCACCCGTTGACCATACCCGGTCGGCTAGCGCGACTAGCTCGGATGGGGCTTGTCGGGCCCAGTAGTACTACTTATAATTCCCCCGCTATTAAACCCAATACTAACGATCCGAGAGTTTGACGAGGACTTAAGTGATATAGCTGCTTAGTGACCACAACATTACATTAACATTAACTTAGTTACTGAATAGTTATGTGACGTTAAATTCGTATAACGTAAAGAGATTGAGTTTGAAGAGTGTATACATGTTTCTCCCCCTGTTGTTTAAAAACCGGATAGAGTTAGGGGCCGTGAACTCACCTTTTGTTGCTCGGTTAGTGTAGCAAAGAATTTGTAAAGGATGGGACCGCTAATTGCGTCCTAACAAACCAATTGATTTCAAGTCAGTGTGTGATCACACCAATACAAATTCTACACTTAATTTACGCACAAAGTGATACACACAAACAACATATCTAACACTCAAACATGCATGCAAGTATCCTCATGTGATCATAGTAATCAAACAATTTATCATGAACATAATCCAATCCATGCAATACCTTGGTGCACACAATCACAAGTTATCAAATTTCAGCTTAACACTCATAATTCAGCTGTTTTCTAGGATTTTTATAAAGTAGTTCCAACATTCCAAAAATTCCAATATTTTTACAGTAGGTGACATTTATACTATATAAATTTATATAAATTTTTCAAGTCCTAAATCTTTACCAATTAACCATAAATATTAATATACTAGGCTGCAGTCAGATTTGTCGCCTTCTGACTGCAGTCCACGGAGAATTTATTTAAAAATCACTGATCGTCCAATTAACAAAATTCCAGTTGGAGTTGCCCGGAAATTTCCATACCTAGTTGCTGTACAAAATTCATGACTCGACTCCCTACTGATTTTAAAATCCGACTCGATAAACAACCAACAAAATTTCAGGATTTTCACAGCTTTAGTTACTGAACTTATTTGGCCCTTTAAAAATATCAAACGACTTCAGAAAATTATGAATCTAGCGCCCTTAGATTCGTTATTCAAATCTCTACGTTCTAGACATCAGAAAATCCGTTTTCCGACAACTAACGACCGAGTTACAGCCAGATGAAGTCGGCTGTAACTATTACTCAGCAAACTGTTTTCCGCATATCATTATCATGAATTCGCATAACCCGTCCGTATGATTAACCTAGGCGATCTTTAACCGGTTTCCTAGTCATAATCAATACTAATAACATATCCATGCAAACCCTAGTTCATACCTCTAGTTTTTATAAACAAAACACAGCCTATAATATTCAGCTTTAAAACAACATTACTTGCAATCTAGTATTAACAAATCCGCAAACAATCATTCATCTCATTCAATCATGCAAATCCAAGAACAACAAAATCAAAACACATGTATCCGAATATGATCTTGTAACATATGATAAATTCAAATCTTTTAATGATAAGGTAAACGAACCGTGAGTACTATAAGGGATCGGTGATCAAAGATTGCTTGCAACTGAGAAGATCCGTGACCGAGAAAGGAGGTTATTCGCGGCTGAGAAAAAGTAGTAGGCTGTTTTGTGATTGAGGAAGTGAACAAGTGGAAGAGATGGGCTGCTTGCGATTGAAGGGATTAAGGATCGGCTGTTCACGATCGGGAGATGAAGATGGCGATGGCTGCTGCTGCTGCGACCGAGAGGAAAGCAAGAGTAAGGCAGCCGACGGCTGTTTTGCTTGTTAGGGTTTTGGAGTTGTGAAAAAGCATGCATGGGTGTGTGTATATATAGCGCAAGGAGAGATAGGGTTACGGTTTTGGGTTTGAATTCGTGGCCGAGGGACTTGGGTTGGTTTGGTTTGGGTTTGATCTTGCGGCCGAATAGTTTTAGTTTAAGGTTTAGGTTTGATCTCAGTTTGGGTTTGCGGTTTGGGTTGCACACGGCCGAGAATGGTTTGAGTTCTAAACTTGGTTAATTCCTAGATTCACAAGGAATCAAAGTTGGTTCGTGTCGTGGTTCGGTTCGTGCACATATTTGCCATGATTATTCTATAACCAAAATAATCACATAATCACACATCACGTATTTACTAACTCGTACACGTTTAATACATAGCATATAATTCACTCGACAAGTATTACGTTTAAGTTATCCGAAAAACCCGGGATGTCACATATTGGGCCTAGCCCATGTCATTTATGTTATTGGGCCTAGCCCATTTTGTTTGTGTTGTTGGGCCTAGCCCATGTTATTCGTGTTATTAGGCCTAGCCATGTCATTGGTGTTATTGGCCTAGCCCATATCATTCGTGTTATTGCGCCTAGCCCATGTCATTCATGTTATTGGGCCTGGCCCATGTTATAAATAAAATTGGGGCCTAGTCCTTAGTTGTGACTAAGACAATCCCGTCACTAGTCATAAAACTCATGCATGTTTCGAAAAACCTTGTATTGTTGTGAAAACCGGTAAATTTAGCCTAAACCATTCATAAACCATCGTGTTTGTTGAAATTTGTATGTAATATGGTTTAGAAATATGTGATTTTTGTTTATCAAAACATTGTGTGCTTTTTCAAAACTTTCATGTGTTTCCACCCCTGAAAACATTTATAAAAATGTAAAACGTTAAAATGGGGGTTATGAACTCACCTTGATATCCTTGTGCAAAGCTAGCTTAATGTGATTCCATAGTGTCATCTCCACAACATGGTTTGCTAGCATGCAATCTAAGACATTCCTGAAACAGAATAACGTATAAGTCTCTAAATATAACGTAGCTAAACCGCGTGCCACCGAGCTCTACCGAATCGTTAACCATACGATTCTTTGAAACTATTATTGTTTGACTCGGAATAACCAATCTATGGTTTTCTTGGAAACGACTTAGTTTTCGAGAGATTTGAAATATATGTTTATATATAAACATAATTATATTTCATGAAATCGTATTAGTCGTTATATACACTGACGGATAATAGTACGACTCTTCGTAGTTTTCGTAAGATGTAATACATATATCCTTGTAAATATACTCATATATATAAAGCATTTTGTATCCGAGCGATAGTCTTGCGTATCATTTATAATTAATAAAATAATTATATAGTCGTATGCTTGGTATAATCTTACGGTGTTGCGTCACACTTCGTTTAGCCATTTGAGTCGAATATTCCGAGTATATTATTGTTATATTTATCTTGTAAAAATGTTCGGAATTCTTGACGTTCAAAATAAATAAAAACATTATATTTATTTTTATAACAATATTCGAAGGTATTATCGACGTTTGAAAACTACTTTCCGAATTTCCGACCTTTGAAATAGGTATAAATAATTATATTTATTTTATAAAATGTTCGAGTTCGGTTAACTTGTAAACCATGTTCGTCGAAATGCTGTAACCTTGTTTTACGAGTTGTAAAGAGGCGTCGATCATGAACATATATTTATTTTTGCTTTACAAAATACTTGGAATCCCGATTTGATTTCATTTTGAGACTTTATCGTGTTTCGTATTACGTATTTTTACGAAAAACGGGCAAAGCTTCCTCGGTTTTTGGACGATCCCGACAATACAAGCTGTCGATATTTTGTTAAAACGCAACAATGAGGTAATGATAATATGCATACAATTTTATTGTGATCTTTAATACATCGAATAATTATCGCGACCAATTTCTAGTAGATGCATGTATATATATATACATATATATATATATTTTTATTTATTGTATAATGACGTCGGTTCGGTTTTTAACTACCATATACATAAGCTATATACGAAAGCTCGGTTGTTATTATATGATTTCATTAATTGGTCGGGTCGAGCTCGGTTTCGCATTACGGTTATTAAAATAACGATATAATTTAATTCGCGTCAATAATTAATTTTTACTAATTCTTGTGTTGACCAGTTGACCCGATACTTGACCGGGTTTGATTAATTGACTGCGTTGACTCGCGTTGACTAGCAGTTGACCAAGTTTGACCGAAATAAATCCGGTGTCGATGAAAATGACCGAACCAGACCCGAACCACATATGACTTTGTTGACCACTATTGACCACCTTTGACTGAGTTAACCCATGTTGACTGACTCAACTCAGTGTTGACCGAATTTGACCCGTTGACCGAGTTTGAACCGGGTGAACCGAGACCCAAAAAACAAGACCTGAACAAAGACTGAACCGAACATGAGCTGAACCATGTCCAAGACAAACACCACCACTGTCACCCCCGTCGGCTGACCCCGGCTTTACCAACCCAGCCCAAACGCGGAACAAAACCCAAACTTGAACCGAGAATCTGAACCAAAAGATGTTGAGCGGAACCAACATCCGGCACCCAACCGTTCAACACCACTTCCGCCTACCGGAACCCCTCCGGCGCCGGTTACGGTGTTACTGCCAACCCCTGAGACCGCCGCCACTTCTCACGTAACTCCACCACTGCCGTGACCCCGTCGACCACCACCACTGTCGTGTTCCACCTGAAACGACAAGTACCGGCCGAAATAAAGCAGATCTAGAAAGATCTAAAAGAAACGAGATGGAGTCGAAGGATTTACCGAAAACTCACGGTTATCGAGCTAAATCTGCCACTTATGCTGCTCGAATGTAAAAAACGGAGGATAGAATCGTGTTTGGGAGGTGAGGTTTAAGAGGGGTTCACCGCGGCTCCGCCGCGAAATTCGGTCACCATCGTCATCGTGAGCGGTAGCGCCGCCGCGTCGCCGTCGCCGGTCCACCGTGCTCTGCCGGTGGCCGGCTGGAGTCCGGACGCTGGACTTGAGTGCGAGAGAGAGAGCAGACGTGTGTTTTTGTGAGGGTTTGAGAGAATGAGTGAAAACTAGGGTTTGGTCCCTTTTATACCTAGGGTTTCCAATTGGGTTTGGAACCAAGCCCCAAAAGCACGTTTCCAGTGTTTTGAGCGGCCCGATCGCGTTTACAAGGCCCGTTTTCAAACCCGAACTTCCTAGAACTTCATGGAACGTCGATATTAATAGTGTGCGTTCCTTGGTTTCGTTAAAATGCTTAAAATGCTCTAGTTTTCGTTTTTGTTCGTTTTTCTATCCAATTTCCACCACGAATAATAAAATTCTATTACGAAGCTAAGTATATCATAACGTATTAGTATCAAGGCGTAATTTGAGTCCGTTGCTTCTGTTTCGTTGTCGGTGCGTTTCTGTCGACGCGTTTTTCGTTCACGTAAGCGTTTTGTGACGTTCGAAGCATGATAATTCATCCAAAACCAAATTCTGATGCATAAATTATATATGTAAGATTCGTATTTGTCGGTGTTGTCAGTATTTTGCATGGTGTCAGTTTGTTACCGTTTGTCGTTCAGCAGTTTTCCCGCAAATCATCATTCGCGTACCGCAAAGTCGAATAGACGTTCCTAGGCATTCAAAGGCCTGGTTACGTCTAATTACGCTAATTATGAGGTCATTAATGTTTGTTATGCGTGTATTTATAATCGGAAAATGCATGTTGTCACACTTTTGGTCTTAATATATACAATATGTCTTGCCTAAGACATTTACATACTTAGACACTTGAAGACTTGAAGATACTCGTATTACAAACGAGAAGACTTCACCAAAATAGGCGTGAAACCCACTCTTTGGTGAACGACTCTCAATCCGCATATTCGATTTTTCAAGAAATTACGCCGTCAAGTAAGGAGTGATATCCATACCTTGATGGAAATTTTCCATTTCATACTCTAGAGGACCCTTACCAATGAGTCAGAATTCGCTCCTTGTTTGGTAAGTACTAACCACACTTAGGGTACGATGTTGCCAAGTTAGGGTGAAACTCGCACCTTGTCAACTAGTCCCACTCTTCGATTTTCAATCTCGCCAAAGTTTCGACTTTTCGATCAAATTCGAGATGTGTAGTAACTGGAAGGGTAAAATGTCGTTAATCGCTTCTCGATCAGAGCATTTTACCTATAGGCTAATCACTTTAGAATAATCGACGTTTCTCAACCCGAAACATTCCAATATTTTTACTAGCCTATCTTTTATCTTATCTCAATTCCTATATGGTTTTAATACTTGATACTCTTTCTGCAATCATACGTGTTCATACTTGCTATGCTTATGTCAACTACATGAATTCATACGTATTACCTCCATGCCCAACGTGACTTTTTACATCACCATACGATCAAGTCTCATCCTTTCCTCTATTTTTCGACCACTTAGATGTCTTCCTTGCAAAACTTGGGCGCAAGATTGAAGTCAAGGACCAACTCCAACTCGATGTCTAAGAAAGACTGTATGAAGTTTATGGGAAAACAAATGGATAAGATCATACCCGACATCGTTAGCAAGATCCAACCCGCACCGAACGCCGAATCACCCCATGCCTCCGTCGACTCTAAGGTGGAAACACCTAAATCGACTTTTACCCACTAGCAATTTTGCTCTCGTAACCCTCTACCCTTCACTGGCGAAGGAGATGCCACTTAGATGCTTCAATGGTTTGATGCCATTGAAGTGACGTTCTTACAAAGTGGATGCTCTGACCACTTATGTACGATTAACGCAACGGACATTTTCCGATCGAGAGCCCTCAATTGGTGGACTTCCAAGCGCAACGTTCGTGGGAACAACAAGCCCTCCCTTGGGCCGACCTCCAAAAGTTGATGAAGGACGAGTTTTGCCCTCTGCACGATCTTCGAAAACTAGAGAACGAATTCTAGAATCCGAACCAAGTGGAGAACGACAATGCCGGCCTCACAGCTCGCTTCAAACAGCTAAGTGCACTATGCCCTATCTAAGTCGACACACTCGACAAGGCTATCACAAAGTACATCGAATGCCTACCCCCCTCCATCGCCGAGCTAGTCGAAGCCGCCACACCCAAAACCTCGAGGAAACCTATACGGTAGCCTCCAAGTTCAACAACAACCACGTTCTTCGTGAAGCTTCCAAGGCTTCATCAAGGAACGTGCACCAAGCCACCACCAATACCATTAATGAACCCACACCTTCTAAACCTCCCACCAAAAACAACAAAGGCAAGAAGCGGAAGGTTTCAAGCCAAAACTACGTGGTACTCACTCCGCCACCTCAGCTTATCCAACATGTTGCACCAACCAACCCTGACTTCACCAGAAGAGCATACACTAGACCGCATCCCAAGTGTAGCCACTGCCCCACCACTAACCCATTAACGCCCCTTGCCGCCTGTGCACTAGTTGCAATAAGTTTGGATACTTCGCCCCACAATGTCAAAGTTTTCCACAAACTCCTACTAGCCAAGCCCAAGCAATCACAGCAACCCAAAACCCTGCTGCCAACCGAACCCAACCGCCAACAACCGCAACTCGTGCCTATTTTAGGTGCGAAGATCCCAACCACTTCGCCAACGCCTACCCCCAACGCAACAACCACCAGCAACAACAACAACAATCCCCCGGTCGAGCCTTTGTCATCACTGTAGCTCAGGCTCAGAGTGCCAATGACGTTATCAACGGTACCTTTCTCGTCAACAATGTCTAGGCTTCCTGTCTTTTTTATACTGGCGTAGATAAAAGTTTTGTATCTGTTGAATTCAAACCTATGCTTAAGTGTAAACACTTTAAACTGCCAAAATCATTCAAAGTCGCTAACGTAAAATCCGTCACTATCAATTCTGTCCTTTCCAAATGTTCCTTGATTCTTAACGGTCATACGTTTTCTATTGACCTCATACCCATGCAAATGGGAAGCTTTGAGATCATAGTAGCCATGGATTGGGTTAGGCAAGTTTGTGCCGAAGTCGTTTATTCTGTGAGGAGGGATCGGCTCTCCTCCGATGAGCAACCAGACTGATCTAACTCAACTAACAGAGGCGAAATTCATTGTTAGTGAGGTTGACAAACGAACAAGTGAGATCTACTGTTTAACTGCTTTGAATATATTGATTGATGAGAAAAAGTACAACGCAAGTAAACACTTCATCAGGGCTTCGCCACACCAACTGGACTAACACACTTTTGCTCTGACACAACACTCCTCTATTTATAGGTGACTCGCACAGGAAAGTGTGAAACAGAGTGTGTGACTCGTGCGAGTGGCTGCCTCGTACAAGTGACTAAGTGTCACTCGTACGAGTCATACGACTCACTTGTACGAGACAGATACAATACACATAAATCATACAATAATATTTACAAACTGACATTCTAAGCCCAATATACAAAATCAACATATCCTAGACGTAGGCAATAGACATTATGCACCAACAAACTCCCCCTTGGATGTTTCCGTAGTCTTGGATAGTCTTCAAAAATCATCATTAAAATCTGACGTTTATCGACCAAAGAAACGCTTCGGTGGCTTGCGACGCTCCTCAAAAGCTATTGGCGTTTGATCTGTTGAGGAGGTCGGTTAACTGTATTTCCAAACCGAAAACTTCTAAGCGACGCTATACAAGCTCCCTCTGCATGGCCTCTCTTCCTTTGCTCTGTCTCCTCCAGTTTCCTCCATGAAGTGTTCCATGTCGATCCAGAATGTATATCATTGGTGAAACAAACATTAACAATCTTCTGAAACTGGAGTGCTTGTTCGTTGTCTTTCTCTTCATAGCTGATTTTGCTAGCAATCTGTATCTTTCTTCGAACAATTTACTAGCCACGTCAGGTCTAGTACTCGAATGCCATGCCACAGCCCATATATATGTTTGTGTGCTATGACGGCTTCGGTAAGCTCCTCTGTATCTTCCACGAATCATCATCAGGGTGCACACATATCACAGCTTCTCCCGTGTTAGAATCATAATGCCACCATTTGAAGATTTTGTGGAAGTCTTGCTCCATCTGAATCATAGGCATATTCTTCATTACCTTTGGCCTCTTCATGATGAGCGTAACATCTTTTTCTTTGGTAATCGGATCGATCTTCATAATACGATTCGGGAAATGAGGTTTCCGGTGTATAAACCCATGCGTAGCTTCAAGCTTGATCAACATCCGTAGCCATTGGTCGTGAAATTTCATCTTCAGATTAATCATCTTCGTTTGCACGAGCTCTTTTATATCCTAATACGGCAAGGATTTGATGTCACTCAAGTATCTGAAATACTAGATCCCAAACTCCCTCTTGATAGCGTAATATTAAGTTCCTCGATCCATCCCCAGCTAATTATATCCCCTAGAGAAATATCTGCATCACACGTAAAGAACGGTAGAGGACGTTTGAACTTGCGCTCCGCTGGTGAAACTTTGAACCAGTTTTTCCTCATTTCTGCAATTTCAGCTCTAATCATCAGTTGAGGAATCATACCGTGTTTAGCAGCTTCTTCGACTTTACATTTCAGAACATCGGCATTTTCAGCTACAAACAACTCACTAAAAGTTGGGGAGTCATCTGTACCCTGATCGACAAGATTAGTAACATCGTCATCAGAATCATCCTCCACGACAACTCTATCATAATCATTCGTATCTTTAATGTGCTCGAAGACATAGTCAACTAGCTCGAAGCACTAATATCATTCATCTCGTCTTCAAAATCAAATTCGAAATTTTCTTCGTCCATGCCTAACATTTTAGCAATCTCTTCCTTAGTTTTGCTATGGACATATTAACCCTCTTCAACATCGTGCTCAAGATATAAAATATTTGGCTTTGGCACGATAGAAATGGTAGATATAGCGGTTACCATGAGGATTCCTGCCTGCTGAGCACCTTTAGATCCTTCTGATCTTCCCTGATCTCTATCTTCACTTACCTGTTTTGTACAATCATCCAAGTAAGTAGAATAATCAATATCTTCATTTAAAACAGATTCTGTTACACGGACACCCATACCACCTGCATCATCATCACCATCATCACTATCATGATCAGACTCATCAGAAAATAGATCATCAAAAGCATCTAAGTGTTCTACCTCTTTTTCAACATCCTCATCAAACTCTTCAACCGTTGCTTCAATCTCTCTTTCTAACTTCCTCTTCTGCAGCCATTCACGATGTCTTGTTGAAAGATATGTCGTGTCAATATCTACATCTTTAGGCTTTCCTATGAGAACAAACTTTTCGAGACTGAATACACCACAATATCTGTAATAACTGGCGCAGATTCAGCTTCTAGCTCAGTTGTGACATTCACAGGATCCTCAACCACTTTAGCTTTGCCTTTACCTTGCGCATCTGATAATTCCTTTGCAAGGCGTTCAGTTCAGCGAGCCGCTCTCTCGCTTTAGCTCTTTCTATTTCATCTATCTCAGTAGCAACATTAATACCCAGCTTCTTAGTTAGTATCTTTTCAAATAAATTCATCCTTCTATCGCTTCTGAGTCGTTATTCTTCATATTCAGCCATCCGAATCCTTAAACGCTCATTTTCAGATACAATGCTGGCTAGCATAGCTTCAAGCTGCTATTTGTCTCCGTTTAAAGAATTGAGCTATTCCTGTAACTCTGCAATCTTGACGGTGTTTAACATGACCTGCTTCTGTAACTCTTCAACACAAGGGTCATTAAAGATGTCTGAAGTAAAGTCTTCGCCCCTAGGTATATCATCAAAGTCAAAATCAAAATCAAAATGAGGTTGTGACTGTGAGGTTTGCGGCGTCGGCTGCGATGTCGGTTGCAGTGGCGATTGTGGTGTAGACTGATGTGGTGGAGATGGTGGAATTGGTGGAATCTGTTCAACAACCTCTTCTTCCACAGTCTGCTTCTACACTTTTTCTTTAGATTCGTCGATAGGAGAATCAGTGCTTCTAACCGCCGGACATTAAAACGTCGAGTTTTCTTCTTTGAGGACTTGCGCAAAGGAGTATCATAATCTTAACCCGAAGGTATATAAGTTGAATCGTCCTCTCCTGTCGCTCTTCGCTTTCTCTCTTCAGCCTTACGCTTTAGCTCTGCTTGTCGTTCAGCTTCTATCTCCTCAGCCCTCTCTTTTTCTCCAGCTCTTCTATCCTCAGAATCAGTGCTAGAAGACGGCGCTTCTTCAGCCACTTTTTCATGACCAAATGCTTGTCTCTCAATGTCAGCAGCCATATCTTCTATATTCTCTTCTGGCTCTGGTTCATCTATCAGTCTTGAACTTTCTGTAGCTTTCTTTTTCTTCTGAGCAACAGAAGAAGAAGAAGATGTAGACGTTGGCTTCCTTTTTACTCCGTTTTCCCCATCTTTAATAAACCAAGCACTACGCTTTGCAATAAAACCATCTAGCGCTGTTAGCTCTTCATTCTCATCACCACTCTCTTCATTCTCCACTTTCCTGGTGTTGGAGCAATATAATCTTTGTCAATGATTGCGCCAAACACATGCTTCGTGTTAGGGAATGTCTTAAGATGTAAATTCATATTCTTCAAAGTGGAGACATCCATGTGTTCTAGTTTCAGCACATCATCTTTCTTTTTCTTTAAATTTAGATGTAGAAGATCTAGCAGCATCCAGATGAAACATGGGTACTATAGAAATTTCTCTCTCTGAATATTCTGGACCATCTGAGAGAATATCACCTTTGAAAAATTATACGGAAGATTAAAAACAAGCGCGGTGATCATGCAATAAAAACATCCCTTCACCATATATTCCGAAAAACCCGTTGGATAATCTTCATGGTTTTTAAAATCAAGCACCTTTCTGATCAACTCTTTTGCGATTTTCACCTTAATATCTTCATCTCCAATCCTCACAGCCGAGACAATCGCATTCTCCTCAGTATCAAATTCCGCTGCATTCCAGAAGAACTCTATATGTGATCTATAAGCAAAATGGCGATCCGTCAGAGCCTTCATAATAGGAATTCTGTCCAAAAAATATAAAACTTCCCGGTAGGCAGCGATCTCTGGAATAGACTCATCTAGAGACAGCATACGTTATGTAACGAAGAAAAAAATGATTTCTTGACCTTCACACATAGACATTTCAAACCGTTAGAAACTTTTAAAAAATTTCAATTTTCAGAGTCACTCGTACGACCCATTCATTCGTACGAGTCACATATAGTAACTAAAAATTAAGATCTGAATCAAAATATCATTCGTACGAGTCACCAATTCGTACGAATGAACAATTATACTTAGAAAAATTTTCAACGATTTTGATCAGGTCTACTTCGTACGAACGATGCTTCGTATGAGTCATTAACACTTGAACAATTAAAATCTTATTCGTACGAACACTCACTCGTACGAGTGAAAAAAGATACTTGGAACATTTTGAAAAACTCCGCTCGTACGAGTGGTCATTCGTACTAGTTGTAAATCGTACCAAATAACACCGAGTTAAACCAAACTTAAAACACGTTGATTTTAACAAATTGAAGGTTGATTTATAGGCTATTAGGGCCGATTTTAAAGTTTTTAAGTTCAATTATGTTTTACCGGTCCAGTTTCCCTAAATCTATGTTTTATGTCCATTTGGTTCAAATCCGGCATTATAACGGCTAAGAACAAGCATTAGTACTTTCCCATTGCAAGAGGTGTACGAATCGACCTCCCCAATGTATTCATACGAAGTATATGTCAAGAAAGATGAAGTATAGAACTGGTTCGCACAAAGTTCTCTCTCAATCGCACAATGACATTTCGCTGACTCGTGAGAATAAAGGAACCTTTTATACTCTGTAGTCACTCGTACAAGTCAATAGCTCGAGCGAATGAATACAAATGTCACTCATACGAATCAGTGCCACTCGTACGAGTCAGTTCTGATACTTGTTAAACTTTTTGATTTTTTATGAAATTTTGTTTGTTTAAAACCCACTCAGTTAACCAAATCCAAGTTAATGGCCCTGGTTATCTGATTTGCCTACCAAGTCCAAGTTAATGACCTCGGTTAACCTTTGTTTGACCAAAACAAATTTATTTAAAAATGTAAAGTTTCAAATTAATAAACTTTGTTGACGTTCAGGTAATTTCTTCTTTTCTAGATGAGCTCCCAACCCGTGATCTTCAGCTTTCCTTCAGCAAGTGTCGCCATGACTTGAACTATCAGTGTTTTCATCATCTGTAGACTAAAATAAACTAAAATGCTAAGAAAACTGATAATCTTTTTGGGTTTTGGGACTTTTCCAAAAAGAAATAACAAGAAATGAAATGTATACATACATATATGTTTGTGAGTTTTGTGTTAAGAGGATCAAATCAAGTATTTAACAAATCACCAGTACTGTTGATCTTGATAGAATCATTAAGTTCTTAAACAGATTTACCTAGATTACCAATATACTTATCTGTTTAAACCTCTTCTCATTTATCAATTGTTTCAAGTTATGTTAGATAATATTAAGGAACATCAGATAACTGTGTTTCCCATCTCAAAATATACTCCTGCATCGAGATTCCTAGAATTTCATTTCACAGGTGAATATATCCAATTGATATCTGTAAGGGGGTGAATTGCGAGTCCTTGAGAGCTCAGGTTAGTATTTCCATACAGACAAAGAGATGAAGGCTCGTCTTTAGGTGGTGTTCCATTAAGGAATCTTTTGAACTGCAAATGTCACAAAGCTTATGCATAATGATTTTTTTGTGCAACTTTTGAAGGCTAAAAATGCGAAAAGTATTATACAAGCTCTAGGCCATTGCTGACACAAAATCAGAAGAACTCGGATAATAACCCGTATATCGATTAAATCTAAAGACCTAGTATCGCAGAATCTGGCATTCTCTCAAACGAAATTTCGGAGTACTAAGTCCATATATCTGAGAGATGTTAACCCACAAGTTATTCATTTTTCTTTTAGGTTTATATCTTAAAAACAATTTACTGAACGAGTGAAGCCTATTGACACATCCTCAGTAAGGCCTGTTTAATAACTTGTTTAATCAATCCATATCTTTAGCATATTCTGTGACTCATATTGGTGTAATATGATCTCTCTTTTTCACAAAAACTCTTTTTGACTTTTTATAATGTTTTTGTATTTTCACAAACTTTCTCCCCCTAAAATCAAAAACATATTTTTGGATTTTTAGAATTTTCAAGAAAGAATGTACAGAAAACACGTCACACTGATGAGAATAACGTTAAGTCCTCGTCATCCACAAACTCAACCTCATGAATATCCCCTGATGTCAGATTTCTTAAACCATTTAATTTCAAAAGATTTTTAAATCTTGTATGATCAAATGCTTTGGTATAAAAATCGGCTTTTTGGTCATCAGTATGGATTTTTCAGTTCTAACCAACTGTGTCTCGTAGTAGTCACGGGTAAAGTGGTGTCGAATCTCAATATGTTTAGTACGTGAGTGTTGACATGAGTTTTTAGTGATATTGCAGCCTGATTATCTACATATATAGGCATGTCAAGAAATTGCAGTCCGAAGTCTCTCATCTGCTGTTGAATCCAGAGAATCTGGGAACAACAGCTGGATGCTGAAACGTATTCAGCTTCACACATAGAGAGAGCGACCGCGGTCTGTTTTTTGCATTTCCACGTTACCAAACGGGTTTCGAAGAACTAGCAACCAGCCGTCGTAGATTTGGCGTTTAGTTTGTAGCAACCGAAATCAGAATCCAAGTAACCCGCAAGATTGAAGTCGTCGTGTCGAGGATGCCACAAGCCGGTGCTTGGACATCCCTTCAAATATCTCATGATACGTTTGATGATGAGCAAGTGCGAATCTCTTGGACTAGACTGAAAACGGGCACACAGGCATGTAAGATACATAATATCAGGTCAAGAAGCAGTTAGATAGATCAAGGATCCGATCATGGAGCAGTATAAAGTTTCGTCAACTTTGACTCCATTAAGATCTGGAAAATGCCGTGATTAGGAGCTAATGGGGTAGATGCTGGTTTAGTTCCTGTCATATCAAATTTCTCCAATATGTCATGAACATACTTCGTCTAATGGATGAAGATACCATCAGGCAATTGATCGACCTGGAGTCCTAAAAAGAACTTCATCTCCCCCATCTCACTCATTTCAAATTTGCGCTTCATGACCTCTTCGAAGTCTTTACACAGCTTGTCATTTGTCGATCCGAAGATGATATCATCCACATATATTTGCACGATAATCAAATGCCCATCCACTTCCTTAGTAAAGAGGGTAGGATCTACCGTTCCTCTGAGAAATCCATTGTCTAGAAGATGTCGTGACAGCGTTTTATACTAAGCTCTCGGGGCTTGATGTAGACCATATAAGGCTTTGTTCAGAAGGTAGACTTTGTGTTTGTGTATAGGATCGACAAACCACGATGGTTGGCCGACATACACCTCCTCTTTAACTTTTCCATACAAGAAAGCAAATTTGACATCCAACTGGTACACCTTGAAACCTTTCCAAGAAGCAAAGGCCAAGAATATGCGAATCGCTTCAAGATGGGTGACTAGGGCATAGACTTCAGTATAATCTATCCTTTCTTGCTAATGAAAACCTTGTACCATGAGTCGATCTTTGTTGTGGACTATTATCCCTCTGTCATCACATTACACTTAAAGACCCATCTTGTGTTTATCTTTTTATGATGATCTGGTAGGTCAATAAGCTTCCAGACTCCCAGTTTCTGGAATTGAAGCAATTCCTCCTGCATTGCGTCCACCTAGCTCTCTTCTTTTAACGTGTCCATATAGTTCCCGGGTTCTACCTGCGAAACAAAACAACTATTAGAAAGTATCGTTTGCAGTGGAGCAATATGAGTATAAAACAGCTTAGATCCTTGTTGATCAGATTGCGAGTTTGCACTCCTGTTTGTAAGCTGCCAATAATATTCTCTAATGGATGATAAGAAATTGTCCTCGGCATCACTTCACTTGTAACATCCTCTTGAGTTTGCAAATTCGTGATACCTTCATCAACGATCGGTGTAGAAGATGAAGCTTCATTCCTGACATTTGATTGATCAGCCTGAGTATTCAGGAAACTTTCAATCTACTCAGATCCTTCATCGGAACTAGATCCTTCATCATCAAAATTGGTTCATGATCAGAGTTGGCATTTAGTTGTTCCTGGATAGATGATTCAACAGTGTTCAAGATTGGTACATATATAGATTCTTGTTGAGTAGTGCTCGGACCTACATCAGAAGTGTTGACAGGAAGTGATGGGGAAATCACCAACGGTATAGAAACTTGTTCTTGATTATATATTTGATGCTGTTGAAAGAGCATAACAAGTTCTTCTTCTGATGGCACATCTGGTAGGTTGAATGAATTCCACAAACCCTCGTAGTTAAACAGCCATGAATCCCCATGTTTCTGCGTTGGCGTAGAATACCGTTGATAATCAACATGATGTGCAAGAATAACCTGGTTCAAACTTGGCAAGAAGAGACTTTTTGAGGAGTAGCATAACCAACAAAAAATCCTTCCAAGATTTTGGCTCCAAATTTACCATCCGGGTCCAACACAGTACACGGTGATCCAAAAGGCTCCAGAAACGCGAGGTTAGGCTTCCACTGATTTAGTAACTTGAAACAAGTCTTGTTGTGAGGCTTGACTGCTAACACATGATTCAGGGTGTAACACGCTGATGCAACTGCTTCACTCTAGAAACTGATTGGCAATTTCGAATCAGCAAGCATGGTTCTGGTAGTATCGATCAGTGTGCGATTCTTATGTTCAACTACTCCATTTTGTTGTGGAGTATAGAGGCCCTGAATTCGTGAAGAATCCCCTTTTCATTGCAGAATTCAAGCATCCTTTTGTTCTTGAACTCTGTACCATTGTCACTGCCGATTCTCTTATAGGCAAGTGATATAAGTTTTCAAGTTTTCTGAAGAGTATCATTAGAGTTTCAAATGTTTCATCTTTTCTCTCCAGAAAGAATACCCATGAGAATCTTGAGCAATCTTCTGTAACGACTAGGAAATATAGATCACCAGAAATGCTTTTGACGTTTACTTGCCCGAAAAGATCCATATGAAACCTCTCTAGTGGTAGCTTGATAGAATTCAAAAGCTTTCTTGGGTGTGATTTTCTTATGTTGTTTCCCCTTTTTGCAGCTCAAACAATCATCGGATAATTGAAAATTCCTCAGATTAACAACCTCCACTAGGTCGTTATGCACAAGATAATTCATCTTTCTCTTATGAATGTGCCCTATCTTCCTATGCCACAGAATAGACTCTTTCTCTGTAGCTTTAGAAAAAAAGCATTGAACCTTTTTTGATGTTGTAGATGCGGTACTCATATCGAGAACATATACATCATTTTCTCTCGGAGCACGCATAAGAATCCATTCCTCCGGAATCTTGAATCCCGGCTTTAAAATCAAGCATTCTTTATCATTGAAGTGCGTTGTGAATTTCTTGTCACAAATCTGCGAAATGCTGAGTAGATTGTTCTCAAGTTCAGCAATGTAGTTCACACTTTATCAAACGAAACTACTCCATTCGTGAGAATTCCCTCTCCGACAATTCTTCCGACTTGCGTTCCAGAAAACCTACATATCCTCCTTGGATCGCTTTAACGTCGTGTAACAACGCAATCATCCCTGTCATATGTCTGCAAGCTCCACTATCCATAATCCATTTAGACATGATCGATCGTGGGAGCCCATGCACATATGAGGAAGAAACTATTTAAACAAAGAAACCCAAGCCTGCTTGGTCTTGGGTGGGTTCAGAATATCAAATTTTGGACCTACTTTGTTTTTGACATTTTTTAAGCCCGTTTTTATGTGGAATGGAAGGTTTTAATTCTACCTTGGATGATTTGACTTTTGCAACCCATGTTTGCGTTTTCAAATTAGCTTTTTTAGCATAAAATTTTGAATCCATTTGACGATATTTAGTTGATGTTTCACCAATTTCAAATTTAGAATTACGTTGAATCGTTGGTTTAACATTTATATAGGATTCGTTGTTTCTTTTCAAAATTTGCTTAGGTGCAACCATAGGTGCCTTTTATTTTTCATTCTTGGTAAACCTGTTAGAGTTAGAAATAGATTTTGGATATTTTTAGAACAATATCGTGCAATATGCCCGACATTCTTACATTTGTAGCATGTCCTACTATCTTTACGGACAGAGGAATCCAAAATTTGTTTCTTATTCTCTTTCTCTTTCTTGAAATCATCATTTGATTGTGTTCCGATGATTTCTTTTTCCTTTTCTGTTGTTGTCCCAAAAACAAATTGATTTTCTTAGTAAAGTTTAGCTTTTAGGACTTGTTGTTCATTCTACGCTTTTGGAAACCCAAACAAGCACTCCTATTCTCAGGAGAATCTATGTTTTTATGATGGCAGGGTTTGTTAACACATTTTGATTTAGAGTAAAATGATACATCATGTTTGTCTAAATTAGAATGGCTTACCTCCACAAGCTTGAACAATTTATCAACACGATCCAGATTCACATTATGGATGGGAAAATCCCCATCAGAATATAGTTTATCAGATCCATGCATTTTATAAACTATGACGTTTGGATCATTGTTTAAACTATCTTCTGATGTTTCAACATTAGATTCAGAATTGTCAGATTCACCGTTTAAAACATTTTCGACTACTGTTTTAACCACCTCAGAGTCACATTCATTTTCAGTTTTTGTGTAAGTTACATCATTGTTCATAGGCAGCTCATTTGATTGTTCAGTTTTCAATTTTAGATTGAGCGCTTTTTCCACCCATGATGCTTTTTTTACAAGCATTCCTATTCCACATGGGTGGTGAACACGATCGTAACTCGCACTCTTGTTTTCCTCATTTTTAGATTCGTCTTTGTTTTCGATCTTGGGTAAAATGTGATCAATGACGTATGAGCTTGTGGAATAACTGACTAACAATTTGTTAACCCGTTCAGTTTTGATTCTTACCTTCTCAAGCTCATTTTTTAGCTCAGCGATAGTATTTAAGTGAATATTAATGGCCATTTGCTTGTCAATTACTATCACTTTGAGCATAGAAAGTGTTCCATCATTTTCTATGAGTGCTTTCTCATACGGTTTAACAGATTTACTTAATTTTTCATATGCTAATTCAGTTGATTTGTAATCACTCGACAAATTATCTATTAAACTTTTGAGCTCAATATATCGTGTGTCTTTTACAACACATTCACTGCATGCCTCAGCACATTCAAGCATGGTTTTTCTACCACAGACTCACATTTAAACTCATTTACCTCATTTATGTTCGCATACATGCTTTGCTGGTCTCATCAATCAACTTCTCCAACTTTTCATCAACTCTCTGTTCAACATCGGGCGTCTTTTATTCTTCACAAGATGATCGATAGCTTGGTCCAAAGTAACCTGCAAAAGTTTTCAAGATATCGTTAGGCAGGAGATGTTTAAAAGCACTGTTTAAAAGTTCCTCCTCTTCTGATGATGTGTGATCGTAATAATCATCTTCTGGAGCCTCATCAAAAGATGCCTCTGATTCCTCTTTAGGTTCTTTGATTATTTCAGCAACCAATGCCAAACTCTCATTCTTGGAAATGTATTTGTTCCAGTTAAATCCCTCATCTTCTTGAGTTACTACAAGCGCTTTGTCTTTGGTTTCTGGCTGTCTATCTTCGATCTTCACCATTTCTTGGTTGAGGACGGTGGTAGATAGCTTTCTTGTAGTAGTCATCGGCAAATGGGTCTGATTACCCTGCAGTTCTCTGTTTGGACATTCACGTTTAAAATGTCCCTTCTCCCGACACTTGAAACAAGTAACTTTAGACTTGTCGAATCCAAGTTTTCCATCCAAACCTCCCAAGTTTTCTTTCCCGGTGATTTCCATAAAGCGTTGGGCGCGTCTAATAATATATGCTATACATCATTTGATGTCGATCAACTCCATCTCTACCGGATAAATCTAATCATAGTCCTCTCTAGTCATTTCTGAATTTCCAATCTTTCCTGCTACAAGGTTGTCATAAGATTCGGGAACCGATGCTAATGGTGACATATGCTGCTTGGTTGTCTTCTCGCCAAAGTTTGTGCATTCTGGAAATCAACAGCGATATTGCACTTTAGTACCCTCTGAGTAGGATTTGATTGACTGTTCTGGTTGATCTGGGGATTGCTCGATCCATGTGATGATTGTGGGCTTTAAGAAGTGTTCAGATTGACCGTAACGAATGATTGAAAACCACTGTTTTGATTTGACGGTGAACTCGGTGTGCTGTAAGCACTAAAGGCAGTCTGGATTTTTGGAGACTGCATCTGAGCGGTAGAACTATTATTGAAATAAAGATTAACATCTTGTTGCACTTGGGCGTTTTTGTTCTTCGCCATTTTCTGCATTTCAATCTCATGTCCCTCCAATCTCTCAAATATTCAGTTCCATTCTTCAAAATGGTCAAATAGGTAGACCATTCGCCTTGTGGTAAGGAATCGGCGAGTTTATCAACTAGTTTTTCGTTCGTCTTTATGATTCCCATTCGCTTCATTTGCACCATCAGATGACAGTATCTTTTGATCAGTTGTTTTACCGTCTCTCCTTTGATGAAAGTATAAATGTCAAATTCTTTACTCAACAACGCCCTCTTTCCTTTTCGTAACTGGGCACTTCCCTGGAATTTTAATCGAAGAGCATTCCATAATGATTGTGCGTCAACATCAGGTTGTAACAGCACCAATATGTCTTCCTTGATGGATTGTTGTAGAATGTTCATCACTTTCTTCTCATTTATAAACTTCTCTCTTTCAAAATCGAAAAGTTGAGCCAATGTTTTTCGAGACTGTTCTCTCCAACAGGAGCTTAATACTTTTCTTCGATAGCAAACCAACAGGTAAAATGATTTGCCTGAACCCAATTCATGAAATGTTCACTCCAACTATCAAAGTCTTCGAGGTTCATCAACTTTGGCGGTTTCGTCATCGTACCCATTTCGTTCTCGAGGTTCATGTTTTGTGCTGCAGTAGTCGTGACCGCTGATGTAGCAAATGCGTTATAAAACTTTTCTGCCATTTTTCTACGAAGATTTAGAAACAAACTTTCCGAAAAACTAATTAGAATAATAAAACTTTCTTCATGCAGATAACAAAAAAATTCGTGCGACCAAGATTAGTTCGGATGACTAAAAAATTTGTGCGAATGAGATGATTCGTACGGAGAAAATACTCGTGCGAACACGTTGTTCGTACGGATGAAAAGGTTGGCTCGTACGAGTGAGTTGCTCGTACGAGTAAGTACCTCGTGCGAATCACAGTTTTTAACTTGTAAATTTTAAGATCTTCTGTTTTCTCATTCGTACGAATGACTTAAATCGTACGGACAGTCATTCGTGCGAGTGGTCTCTCTACCCGTACGAAACAACTCAAGTCTC
Organism: Scalesia atractyloides; assembly: GCA_947069175.1. Taxonomy (NCBI): domain Eukaryota; kingdom Viridiplantae; phylum Streptophyta; class Magnoliopsida; order Asterales; family Asteraceae; genus Scalesia; species Scalesia atractyloides. The sequence goes on from CAMTDV010000020.1 coordinate 49,973,244, forward strand.
CGAATAGATGAATTTTACCGATTTTAACATGATTAAATTTGAGTTTAAATCTGAAATTGTAAGGATTGATTTTAACGTGATATCCTAGAATCCTAGTCCATTTTGTCCGTAAATTCGTCAAATTCCAAGATCAGTTTGGAAAGTGTAGAAGTAGAAAGCTGCAACAATGAATCTGAATCTGAAACAGTTGGTAGCCTGCAGAAACTTGACGTTTGTTAGCATATCAGTCCTCAAGGCTCTGATACCACTTGTGAGGGGGGATCGGCTCTCCTCCGATGAGCAACCTGACTGATCTAACTCAACTAACAGGGGCGGAATTCGTTGTTAGTGAGGTTGACAAATGAACAAGTGAGAACTACTGTTTAACTGCTTAGAATATATTGATTGACGAGAAAAAGTACAACACAAGTAAACAATTCAGCAAGGCTTCACCACACCAACTGGACTAACACACTTTTGCTCTGACACAACACTCCTCTATTTATAGGTCACATGACTCGCACAGGAGAGTGTAAAACAGAATGTGTGACTCGTGCAAGTGGCTGCCTTGTACGAGTGACTTAGTGTCACTCGTACGAGTCAGATACAAAACACATAAATCATACAATAACATTTACAAACTGACGTTCTAAGCCCTATATAAAAAATCAACATATCCTAGACGTAGGCAATAGACATTACGCACCAACATGTTCGGAATAATTCATCTGCCTTCCTCTTCCAAGTGGCGACTCCCTACACGTCTATGGCGAGAAACCTTCAAAGGGTCTCAAGCTTATGTCATGTATCCAAGCGAACAAATACGTGTGCAAGGAATACTTCGCCTTTCTCGCCCACATTGTTGAAAAGAAGGACAAGGGTCCAAGCATAAGTGAGGTCCCTATTGCTTGCGAATTCCCTGACGTTTTCCCTGAGGATCTCCCTAGTCCGCCTCCTCCTTGTTCACTTGACTTCCGAATCGATCTCATTCCTAGCGCAACTCCTGTTGTGAAGTCCCCTTATCGTCTAGAACCCTCAGAGATGCAAGAGCTATCTGGCTACTTCCTCCTTTGGGGCGTTCCCGTTATGTTCGTCAAAAAGAAAGATGGATCATTTCGGATGTGTATCGACTATCGTGAGCTCAATAAGCTTACTGTCAAAAACCGATATCCTCTTCCACATGTTGATGATCTCTTCGTTCAACTTCAATGCCCGACTTGCTTCTCCAAAATCAATATTCGTTCTGGTTATCATCAACTTCGAGTCCTCGAAGAAGATGTACCGAAAACCGCATTCCATACACGTTATGGACATTACGAGTTCGTAGTCATGCCATTTGGCTTGACCAACGCACCCGCCGTGTTTATGAATTTGATGAATCGCGTATGCAAGCCTTACCTAAACCGTTTCGTGATCGTCTTCATCGATGATATTCATATCTATTCTAAGACACAAGGAGAGCACGAGCGACACTTGCGTCTTATCCTCCAGTTGTTGTGTACTGAACGTCTTTACGCCAAATTCTCCAAGTGTGAATTTTGGCTAAAAGAAGTTCAATTCCTTGGTCATGTCGTCAACGAACTCGGTATTCACGTTAACCCTGCGAAAATCAAAGCCGTGAAGAATTGTATTGCTCCTAAGTCTTCGTCCGAAATTCATTCGTTTCTTGGTCTAGTTGGTTACTATCGTTGCTTTATCTTGAATTTCTCCAAGATCGTCGGTCCTCTCACTTCCTTGACTCAAAAGGATAAACCTTTTGTTTAGAATTCCGAACAAGAGGAGTCTTTCCAAACACTCAAGGACATGCTTTGTAATGCTCCTATGTTAGCTCTTCCTGATGGTAACGACGACTTTATCGTGTATTGCAATGCTTCAAAACAAGGTCTCGGTTGCGTTCTTATGCAACGGGATAAAGTTATCGCTTACACGTCAAGACAACTCAAAATTCATGAGAAAACCTATACCATGCACGACCTTGAACTTGGTGTAGTTGTTTTTGCATTGAAGATATGGCGACACTACCTTTATGGTACAAAGTGTACGGTCTTCACCGACCATAAGAGCCTTCAACACATCTTCAATCAAAAGGAACTCAACATGCGTCAACGTCGTTTGGTGGAATTGTTAAACGACTACGACTGCGATATTTGCTACCACCCTAGTAAGGTGAATGTTGTAGCCGATGCACTTAGTCGAAAAACTCATGTTAAGAGTATCCGTTGCTACCAAACTTTGGGAAAGTTTAATGAGATGATTCGCGAGGCACAATACTCAACCGTTAATGAGGGTAACCTTGATAATGAGTTGAAGTGTGGTGTCGAAACTCAACTCGTAACCAAGTCTAATGGCATCGTCTACTATCTCGGTCGTATTTGGATTCTAAACCGTGACAACCTTCGTGACTTATTGATGCGAGACGCTCATAAATCTCGATATTCTATTCTCCTGGGCGCTAACAAGATGTACCATGACCTTCGTACATCTTACTGGTGGCCTGGTATGAAGAAAGACATAGCCTCCTACGTTTCGACCTGCCTTACTTGTTCCAAGGTAAAGGCCGAACATCAACGTACCTCTTGCTTACTCGAACAACTAGAGATTCCTATCTGGAAATGGGAGAGCATTGCCATGGACTTTGTTACCAAACTTCCTCGTATGTCGAGAAATTGGCTTGTATTTACACGGATGAAATCATTTATCGTCATGGTATCCCCATCGACATCATCTTGGACCGTGATGGTCGTTTCACCTCCCGTCTTTGGCAAACGTTTCAAAAAGCCCTTGGTACTCACCTCAATCTTAGTACTACTTTCCATCTTCAGTCCGATGGTCAAACCGAGTGTACCATCAAAACTCTAGAGGATATGCTTCATTCTTGCGTAATTGATTTTGGAATTCAACATTGGTGACTTTGTACTTCTCAAGGTATCCCCTGTGTAGTTCGATTTGGTAAGAAAGGCAAACTCGCCTCTCGCTATGTAGGTCCTTTTAAAATTCTCGAAAGGATTGGCAAGGTAGCGTATCGACTAGACCTACCTCAAGAACTCAACAACGTTCATCCTACATTCCATGTCTCGAACTTGAAAAAATCTCTAGCTGATTAAGGGCTTCAGGTTCCACTCGAAGACCTTCAAATCAACAAGACTCTACACTTCATGGAGAAACCTGTCGAAATCATGGACTGAGGCATCAAGCAATTGAGGCGTAGTCGAATTCCCATAGTCAAGGTTCGATGGGAAGGTAAACGTGGCGCCGAATTGACTTGGGAACTAGAAAGTGATATGAAGACCAAGTATCTGCATCTGTTCGTTACACCTTCCACTAAATAAATTTCGGGACGAAATTTCCTAAAGGAGGGGAGACTGTAACGCCTTGCTTTTTCGTACTTTCCTTAATTAGAAAGTATAATCGTATTTCTATTTTTGGAAACTTGTATTCGTATTTCTTTTCCTAATTTTGTAATCCGTGACTTGATCGTAATAAAGATTCATACTTCTTATATATACATGTCATACATGCATTCAATCGTTTAAACTGATATTTGTTATATGTGCAAAGACTCAAACATTCACACTCGATACTCAAATCATACTTATATGCGTTATATACTTAAAACATGCAAAAATGACAAGTTATAGCCTGAATTGAAAGATAAACTAAGTACAAGGACTAAAAATGTCAAAAACCAAAGAAGCTTCCCTCTTCGCGGCCCCTGACTCCTTGGTACACTCTCGCGGCCTGCAAGACACCTCGCGGAACGCGACCGATTCTTCTTCACCCTCTCTTGGCCCGCGAGAGGGGCATAATCCGGAGAAAATGGTTTCTAGCCCATGGATTGGTCCATTTTTTGTTTTCTACATTAATTACACCCAACTAAGAACCCCCTAAAGCTCTCTCTCCATCTGAAAGTTCAAGACTTTCAAAGTGAGTTCCAACTCACCCTTACCTCCCTTCTTTGATCTTTCTTCCTTCTTAACACTTGAATCACCTTTGGGAATGTTGCCTAAGGTTTTCCATGGAAAACCAACTTGGAACCTCACCATATTTGAGGTCCCAAGTGTAAGAACTTTTTGTTTTTATAGGGTTTCAACCCAAAAGTGTTGTATCCTTCCAAGCTTGTTCTTGAAACAAGACTTGAGTTGGTAGTGTGTGATTACTTGAAAGCCTTAGCTATCCTACCTTCAATCCACCACCTCACTTGATGATTTTGATTATTTTTCTTTTATTTTTATGTTTAACTTATTCATGACCATCCTTGTCATCCTTGTGACGACTTGTGCATTGGTGAACTATACAAAATAGGTTAAAGGAAGGTTATCCCCCTATCTCCATGCATGACTTCTATCAACTTCCATGATAAATATGATTACGTATACTATATAATATATATAGGTACACTAACCGAACTCCTGATGGTAATCGAATGATTGTCCATCATGGTACTAGGTTACATCACCTAAGTACTTAATTTCTTGTTACGATTCTAATGGGTATCCTAACCCATGAAAGCACATCAACCCGAATGGGTATTATTGTGTCAAGAACGAGTATTAAGTCTAGATGATTATTTTATCGTATACATACTTTAGTGTATTTAATTCCTAAACTTCCATTATCATTCGAATACTTACCAACCTACGTTTTCCTCTTGTAGGATAACTCGATGCTCCCCTCCAAACTACCCAACACTTTACGGAAATACCAAGTGGAAGCTTGCAAAACCGTGAGTACAATCGAACACCCTTTTTACGCCTTACACCTTTGGGTGCAACATGTTAGTCTATCAAAATACATGCAATCACACTTATACTTTTATGCAATCACGCAAATAATCCATCATACATGCTACACTTACGTGATACACGATTTGTATACTTGGAACATTCTTATGTGATGCTGTTTGTCCCTAACTACGTACGAGCCTCCCCCTCAACATGTATAGCGCTATAGTAGTAACGTACCACCCGTATTCTTAAGGTCATGTAAAGTTTATTCTATTTTGCGGTGACACGCGAGGGTTGACTTATAGATCGCATGCCATGTTTGCATTAATCTAGTATGCTAGCTTAACATGTGGATTCGTTTAAAATTTTTTCGTACTTATGTTATACCAAACTTGTGTACTCACCAATACTTTGTGTTGAACTATACTTTTAACATGTTGCAGGTTAAAGATGTTGATCATGACGAAACTTAGTAGGGACAGCATAGAAACACATCTAGAATGCTAAGATTTATGTTGTTGAACTTGTTATATTTGACTTTCGTGTTGTAATTGACAATTTTTTAATGAAATGAAATGGGTTTGATTTAAATATTGTCACAAATAGTGTTATGATGCCTTGAGCAATCTATTTCGTCTCACTCTGATGTTTCCGCCATCGGTTGGGGTGCGACAATTTTATCCTGATCATGTCTACAAGCTTAACAAAGCTTTGTATGGCTTGAAACAAGCACCAAGAGCCTGGTATGAAACTCTTTCCACCTTTCTCTTATCCATTGGTTTTACAATGTGTAAAATTGACAAAACTTTATTTTTGAAATGGAGAGAAAGGATTTGATGCTTGTAGGATAACATCATTTTTGGATCCACATGCACTACCATGTGTGAAGAGTTCAGACAACTCATGGCAACAGAGTTTGAAATGAGTGCAATGGGTGAGCTCCAATGTTTTCTTGGTCTCCAAGTTAAACAATTGCAAAATGGTACATTCATTCACCAAAGTAAGTATGTCAAAGAACTACTTACAAAATTTGATATGAATGATTGCAAATCATGCAGCACACCCAAGGTAACATCTAAGCTTGTCATTGTTGATGACATAGATGACTTGGTTGATCAAACTCTTTATAGAAGTATGATTAGGTCTTTGTTGTACCTAACCGCTTCTAGCTAGATATCATGTTTGCTACATGTGTGTGTGACAGATCCCAGTCAGCATCTAGGAAGTCAAACCTCATTGTTGTTAAAAGGATATTCAGATACATAAAAGGTGCGCCCACACTTGGTATCTGGTATCCTGCTAATGGAAATATTGAGCTTTCAAGTTATACAGGCAGTGATTTTGTTGGATGCGACTCAACATGGAAGTCAACCTCAGAAGGATGTCAATTCCTAGGCAATTGCTTAGTGTCTTGGGAAAGCAAAACGCAAGTTGCAGTATCAACATCCACAGTAGAGGCTGAGTATATTGTTGTTGCAAGCTGCACTACTCAACTCCTATGGTTTCAAATTCAACTATTGGATTTTGGTGTAACTGCTTTAAAGACTCCTCTCATGTTAAATAGTCAAGCAGCTGAAAACATCATCAAAAATCTAGTATCTCATTCTACCACAAAGCACATTGATATCAGACATCACTTTGTGAGGGATTGCTATGAAAAAGGTTTGATTTCTCTACATCATGTTACAACTAAAGATCAACTGGCAGATGTTCTAACAAAAGCATTACATACATCTACCTTTGAAAGTCTGATATCTAGAATTGGTATGCTAAACAAGGAATAAAATCATGTATTTGTGTTCCATGAATAAATAGCATTAAAATGTTTTCAGAAAATCAAAATTTCATCCTTAAAAATAGCCAAAATTGAAATTTTAACAAATCCTAAAAGTTTGTCCACAACCACTGCTTTTAGAAAACTATGTTTGGCTTTCTCAATCCACTGTTAAAGGTACCCTTTGATGTCCATATCCACTGTTAGGCAAGCCACTGTTTATCTAACCTCTGATATCTATCCTCTGATAGTATAAAATCACCAATGTTCCTATCCTCAGCTGATTATCAACAAAGGTTTCCCAAACAACTGTCATCCATTACTAATAGAGGTTACACGTGGACAGAGAATAGCCATCAGGTCTTTTGAAAACCGTTGCCACGTCAGCATTCACTCTTCACTTTAGAAACCCTATGTCATCCAAATAGAGTTCTACTTGTCGTTTCGATTTCAAAAATTCTCCATAAAAGTCTCCATTACTCTCATCTTTTTTCCAAACCCTTAATAATCACTCTTCAATCATGAATCTCATCATCAGAACTCCCACAACTATCTTTCTATCCTCGAAAAAACAAAAATAATATTGCTTTCATTCCATGATCGATGTTCTACAAACATCATTATACAAGGATATTTTACTGGCCAAGGCTCCAATCTATCTGGACACCCTTAGACAATTTGGGCAGATGCTAAAGTCGAGATTCAAAAAACAAAAAACCATTTGCCATTACATCAAAGATTGGGCAGTCTCTTGTCCAAATTTCTCCATCCACTATCCCCACTACGTTTGGTCTAAATGACATATATGACCCCACTTCTTTCCCAAAGAAAGATTTTCTTGATGAATTCATTGAGCGTTGTTATGAAGGTCAACTGACAGGTATTACCATCTTTAAATCTAAATTTCCCGCTGATATGAAATACTTTTTCCATGCACTTTTGTTATGTTTATCAGCCAAGACAACTGCTTTTAATGAAATACCTTTAAACATTCAGTACCTGGGTTATGCTATTTTAAGAAAAATAAAAATTTTACTTCTCCTAGGTATTGTTTTCTAACTTGGATTCAAATTTTAACAATATTAAAAAGGGTAAAGCTTTTCTGATAAATCCTAGGTTGTTGAGTTTCAAAGTACAAAAACAAGTTTCTGTAATGGATTTTCGACAAGGTGTCATATGTGAAGTTGGTAGCCTTAAACATGAAACTTTTACTAGACTCTCAACTCAAAAACCGAAGGTTTTGGAAACAAAAGTAAGAGAGACTGAGCAAATTTTAACTACTACCACATCTGCTCCTGGTGAACATGGCACTACAACCAGTGCTATGCAACCCCCACTAGAAAAACCCCAAAAAGAAACCTTCCAAATCAAAAAAGCCCACCAAACAACGCAAAAAGGTAACTCTAGAATATGAGATCCCTGAGGATATACCTGTGACAGCACCAAAGTCACTTGAAACCACTGCTGCTTCTTCTTCACAGCAGATGGACCAAAGATCTCCACCTACACCAGCTCCTCTTGATTCCTCACAAAAGGAACAAGTTGTAAGCACAGGGACACCATATTATGAGGCAGATGATTCACTTGAACATCTGTTCTCAAGCCCCTCTCCCAGGGCTATGTCTCTTTCAACTCCACTACCCACCTATCCAATTCCTTCCACATTCTTACCTCTGTTTCAAGCTATTGAGAAAACTCAGATTCTAAGAAGTCCCTCTCATTCACCTATCACTGAAAGTTTAACTCCATCATTGACTGAATCTGAGAAAACTCAATTAGCCAACCTAGAAACAGTTGAGGAGGGTACACCCCATGAGTTACATGTAACTCTTGGTGGTAGTTCAAGTGAAGCACCTACTACAACTGTTGCTACAACAGTGGCTTAGTTGGACGGTGGTTACATTGATAAGACTTCCTTGAAGGCAACAACTGCTGAGGCTACCATTGTATGCTCTGAGCCAGTTGGAAGTCCCCAGTACCACGAACAAGGGGCATTTGGTTCTGTAAACATTAAGATTCCTCATGTTGATGATCCAAATACAACTACCTCTGGTAGGAATTTAGATGATCCTCTTACTTAGGTGATAAATTAAAATACCAAGAATTGACGGAGAGAATCAATACCATGGAATCATCTATTGATGAAATCAAATCCATGATGAAACAAGTGCTACAAAATTCTCAACCTTAACCATCCCCAACTCAAAATGTTGATGACCTAAGGAAAGTTGTCCAACCAATTATCCTAGCTCAGAGATAATTGGTAGACATTCAGCATGAAACACACATGAAATTGATCAGAAATATGGTCGAGGATAGATACAAAGATACATAAGCAGACATTAAAGCTATAAAAGATCATTTGCAGAAAACTATTGGCTCTGCCCCGGTTATTATTCTTCAAGATGACATTGAAATGGTGCTAAAAAGGGGGAAAAGATAACTTGAGAAAGTTTGCAATCTGATTCAACTGCTAAACCAAAGGTGCAACAACAGCCAGAAACCATTGATAACACTGCTGAAGCATCTGAGGCAACTTTGGGAAAAGGGATTGATGAGACCCTAAACAAAGAAGCTGAAAGGATTGTTGTTAAAAAGCAGAAGAGACAAGATACACTTGAAGCTAAAGCTTTAATGCTAATTAATGAAGAAAAAACCAAACAGTTGGAAAAAGAAGATGTTGGTATTTCAAGAAAAAGAAAGTCTATAAGAAAAGTAAGATAACCAACTGTCATCTCTTCTACAACAACTACTGAAGCTACTGTTGATGTATCCTCTGTCCAGGTAAACCTAACAGATGTTAGGACAGATGTTGTGACAGCAGATGCTGGAATATCAGATGTTCCAATAGATGTTTCCCAAACCACTACCCTAATTACATTTCCCACATTAACCGAACCATTATCCACACCACCCCGAATTCTTGTACATCCACCGTCACCCAAAATCAAATTCCAACACAAAAGGAAAACTTTTGTTGTTGATGATGATGATGATGAAGATAGTCAATCACCAATCCCTGTATCATCACAATCCATTTCACAACCATCCTCATTATTGCCATATCCTGAAACTCCATTTCCACCCATGCACCTATTAACATCATTTCTTCCAATGGGTGCCCTATACCCTCTGGAACGTTTTGCTGTAAAAGGAGAAATAGAAGCTTTCTAGAAGATAGAGGATCTAAAACAAAGAGAATTTCCATCTCTTCTTGGGTATCGAAAACCTAAAAATCTAGATGAATATCTGAAGTTGAAGGCTAGATAAGCTAAGACCATAGCAAAAGAAAGATCAAAGGGTAAGGATGACAAGGTTCTACAAATATCCATGCAATTTCAATTAAGCAAAGTGAGAAACATTGAAGAATTTGCTATGGATTTGAGTAAGTCCATGTCTGAAAATCCAACCACTGATGATCCAGAATTAAAGTAAGATTATCTTGATCATATAATGAAGTTCATGCCTTACAAAGCAACAAAGGCTCAATTCAAAGACTAGTCTACAAATGAGCTAAAGAAGAGATTGAAAGAATCCATACCATGCTCAAGGATCCTTCAAAGAGGCCTACACCTCCTTTCTGGAAAAAGGCTAATCCTAAAAGCCAAGACTATGCTTTAAAGATCAAACTAACAAAAGCCGAACTTCTTAGTGCTTAGTATCGAACAAGGCAAATTGTTAGGTGGTCTGAATCTAAAGTTACCAATACCTATAGAAGACTGGAAGAGCTTAGAAATAAAGATCCTTTTATCCCAAGAAATCCAGTCTATTCACAGATAACCACTGCCCCTCAACAGACCCATCCTTCTAAAAGATCATCTTCAACCTCTGTCTTACCCACAATTTCCTTAAATCAAGCAAAAAGGCAAAAGCAGATGGAAGAAGAAGATCAAATGTTGCATGAAGAATTAAGAAAGGAGGGGATTAAGAACCAAATCTTATACCACACTGATGCTACAAGTGATAAGCTTATGGCCACTCTTTCAACACTTGTCAGTAGACCTATCTCACCAAACTCATCTCAAATAAACCTACTCCCAAGAAAACCATCTGACTCAAAAATTTAGAATGGAAGTCATCCATAGACACCCATGAATTGACATTGCTCAGGTCAGATGGTAGAGCTCAAAATATAAGAATGGAGGATGCAGATGGTCTGGATGCAACTGACCTCCAAGAACTACTGAATCTTGAGCTTGAAAGGGATGTAGATGACATGATTGCCCAGGACTTTGAACTTCAATTCAAAGGATAAATAAGGGAATCATTGATGAGGAATAAAGATCAGTAATAAAGTTTTTGTTTTGGCATCATCTGTTCTAGGGGGAGAGTGTTGGAATGGAACCCTACAAAAAACAGATGATAGAAAGCCAAAATATACTACAACCTCTGATCCTAATAATAATAAAACATCTGCTAGAGTCAATTCTTTGTACTTGCTGGGTATTATCAGAGATTCATATAGAATTTCTCCAGAATAACACAGCCATTAACGCTATTGACCCAGAAGGATAAGAAGTTTGATTGGACAGAATAGCAGGAGAAAGCTTTTCGGTTGTTGAAGGAAAGGTTGTGTAATGCACCAATTCTTTCCCTCCCTGAGGGACATGCTGATTTTGTTGTATACTGCGATGCTTCACGTTTGAGCCTTGGTTGCGTGCTTATGTAGAAGGACAAAGTGATAGCCTATGAATCCAGAAAACTGAAAGTGCATGAGAAGAACTACACAACTCATGATTTGGAGTTTGGAGCGGTTGTGTTTGCCTTGAAGATTTGGAGACATTATCTGTATGGCACGAAGTGTACGATTTACACAGACCATAAGAGCCTCCAGCATATCTTCGATCAAAAGGAACTCAACATGAGACAACGGCGTTGGGTTGAACCACTCAATGATTATGAATATGATATTCGCTATCACCCAGGTAATGCAAACGTTGTTGCTGATGCGCTTAGTAGGAAAGAGCGGAAAAGCCTCTTCGTGTTCGTGCTTTGGATTTAACCATACAAACGAGTTTGACTATTAAGATTTGCAATGCACAGCGAGAAGCTTTAAAAGATGAGAATTTGCTTAGAGAAGGATTAAGAGGATTAAAGTGTGAGCTGATACGGAAAGCGAACGAAGTGATGTACTTCATGAACTAGATTTGGGTTTCGCTTAAGGGTAACCTACGTGAACTAGTTATGAATGAAGCTCATAAGTCCAGATATTCTATTCACCCAGGTTCTACCAAAATGTATCAGGACATTAAGTAGTTGTATTGGTGGCCGAATATGAAGAAAGACATTGCGGTGTATGTTAGTAAATGTCTGACTTGCTCAAAGGTTAAGGCTAAACAGAAGAAGACGTCTCGGCTTCTACAGCAACAAGAGATTCCTAAATGGAAATGGGAGCATCTTACAGTCCACTTTATCACCAAATTACCCCGTACATCACGCGGGCATGTACTATATGGTATTTCTTACCCATTAAGGAAACAGACAAAATAGAGAAAATATCGTAGTTGTACTTCAACTAGATTGTAGCTCATCATGGAGTACCTGTGTCAATTATCTCTGATAGAGATGGACTATTTGACTCCATGTTTTGGCGATCTCTCCAAAAGCCGCTGGGTTCTCAATTGGACATGAGTACTGCGTACCATCCTCAAACTGATGGTCAGAGTGAGGGAACCATTCAAACATTAGAGGATATGTTGAGAGCGTGTGCGATTGATTTTGGTGGAAGTTGGGATACTCATCTACCATTAGCTGAGTTTCCCTACAACCGTAGTTATCACGCGAGTATCACCCCTTTGTTGGGCTGAAGTTGGCGAAGGCGACTAACCAGACCCGAGCTTATCCAGGAAACCACTGATAAGGTTGCCCAGATTAAGGGAAGGTTGAAAGCAGCCTCCGATCGACAAAAGAGCTATGCAGAGAACCGAAGGAAACCGTTGCAGTTTCAATTTGGTGATTGTGTTCTGTTGAAGGTGTCACCTTGGAATGGTGTTGTTAGGTTTGGGAAAGGGGGAAAGCTGAGCCTACATTATATAGGTGCTTTCGAAATTCTATCTCAAGTTGGATCAGTCGCGTATAGGCTTCAGCTACCGAAGGAATTGAGTGGTGTACATGACGTGTTTCATGTATCCAACCTGAAAAACTGTTTGTCCGATGAGACACAAATCATACCCCTGATGAGGTTCATGTGGATGATAAACTGAAATTTATTGAAGAACCTGTTTAATTTCGGGATTGGAAGATTCGAAAGCTTAGGAAGAGTCAGATTAAGTTGGTGAAGGTTCGCTACAATTCCAAACGTGGACCCTAGTTCACATGGGAACGACAGAACCAGATGCAATAGAAATATCCCCATCTCTTTCCGTCTAGTGCGAAACAAAGACCTGTAATTTAAAAAATTTAAGGGACGAAATTTCCTAAACAGGAGGGAGACTGTGACACCCGGTTATCTATACCGTACAAGTGTGACACGTTTTATGAATAAATAAAGGCAATATTTTACAAATTTGGTGTTAATTGATGGTATTTGATGTGCTAGTAAATCCAAACTTTATTAGAAATTATGTTGGCAATAATAAGATAAACGCTTATCGCATAATGAACAAAATGCGAAACGAACGTCCGTGACCGCCGATTAATGTTAAAATCAAAAAAATATTGTGTTATGATTGAAATTCTATTTTTAAAGTGAGGAAAAATTAATTAAAACACTTAAAACCTCCATTTTGTGAGTTTAAACGCATACTACGTGATACTGCACATTATCTCCAAAATACAGACAACGCAGCCAGTCTAGGCAAATAAAATATTGTTCAGCATTATTATGGCATTTTTAATTTTATAGAATGATAAAAGTATTTTAAACGCCTTAAAACGGGATTAAAACGCGAGATAAAATGTCCGGTAGCTAGTTAAATACATGTATTTAACTAAATATATTATATATATGCATATGTATATGTATGTATGTTAGACATGTGAGAGGTGGCGGCCAAGGGGGTTGCGTACCTTTTTTCTCTCTTGGCACATGTTGAAAATGGAAGGAAACCTCATTAATGAAAACCCATCTACACTCCAATTTATGCATTTTCCAATATCCAAACAATTTTCATCTCCTTCCCTCCTCTCAATCTCGGTCGAACACATACCTATACACATTCACTTTCAAATTTCAAACTTCATCTTGAACATTTAAGGCCATTCCAAGCTAGTTCCAAGATAGTTTGAAGATCCAAAGGTGGTTTCAAGGTGGTTTCAAGGAGGAACAAGTTTTGTATCATCAAACCTTATCGAAAACCCACCAAAAATCTTGAAGGTATAAACTTATTTTTAAAACCATCTTCTTGATTCTTGATGACGACGATGATAGTGGAAGGTTTCTCTTAATCTTTGAATTATTCACAAACTTGAAACTAATAACAAATGGATTTTTAAACAAAATAAAACTTGAAGTATGTGTGTACATATATATGGCTGTGAGTGTATGTATATGTATGTTATAAGTTGTGTTTTGATCATTAGTTGATTTTTGTTTATGTGACTCATGAAAAGTTGATGCATGCATGATCTAAAAAGGATTTTATAAAAATTCATATGAATAAAGATGAACATGTAAAAGTGGGTTTTTGGATGTATATGTGCACATGTGTGTGTGTCATGTATATGTATATATGTATGCATGCATGTGGGTTTATGTTGGATAATCATAAATGTAAGAATGTTACATGCATTTATGTCAAGATGATTAGATGATGATTTTATGAATAAGTCTTGGATTATTTAATATGAATTAAATACATGTTAGATGCATTTATGTTCATGAAGGGTGATAATGATGTGATAACCATGCATTAGAAGCTTGTACATAAGCATGCATGATGATTAAATAATCATAAGTTATAAAAATGTTATGGTATGACAAAAGTGTATAAAATCAGAAAATAAAAATATAAAATGATGTTATGTGATGTATTGCGATGACATAAAATTTTGTCATAAGTTAGATAGCTTTGGATGTTGTATATGTAGCTTAAAAAGTAGTAAAATGGGTGAAATCGCATGATTTATGTGACTTACATGAAATCTGCACTAACATGAGTATAAGTGCCATTTTATTCACTAAATAACATGTGTTATGTTAAAATATCAAATCGATACGGTTTGGGATGCTTATAGTAAAGTTCGGTACAACACTAAGCGTTAAAAACGGTTAAATGTTTTAGATCAGAATATAAACTGATATTTTTATACAAATATGAGTATTTTAACTTATTAAGTATCCTTGGTGTTTGATTAGTCATACGTGACTTCCGAAGCTCGAAAATGTTACCAAAAACGCTAAAATACGCATATTTCAACGTACATGAAAATGGATTGTTAAAGGATGAACTTTGTGTGATATGATATGATATGTGAATATGAGTATAAGAAATGTGAGATGATAAGTGATGACATGATAGTATGGATTAAGACTATGCATGTATACTTGTGTGGTTAAAACGGTAATATCGGTAAATATCACGTTAAATATATAATTTATTTATCGAGCATGGAAATAATACATAGGTTAACTTAATGAGTTATTTCGTGTGTATATGCTTTAAAAATAATAAAATATATAAATTGACGAGATACGTGTATTACGATATGCGATAATATGTTCATGTTTATGTATAATATTACGAAGCGCAAATCATAGATAGATTGCTTATGAACGGGTGTGAAACGGATATAACATAATGAGGGTCACCAATAAAATCATTCAAATTGCGAAAAAATTAAAATATATATATGAACACATATATATAAATACGCCACATAATAAAAAATAATGACTTTTTCCATAAAATCTCAAAGTTATGTGAAAATTCTAAGTATTGGAGAAACTAAGTAATTTTGTAGAATATTGATTGTTAAATCGTTCCTACGTAAACTAGGACGTGTAGATCAATTTGTGGGTTGCGCAAATATAAATACGCACCCAAAGGTGAGTGTCACTAACCCCTCTTTCTACTGTTTTATACACGTTTTGGGGAAGAACACGCCTTAAAAGGATAATTATACATTTTGTATAAATAATACCTTAAAATATTTTTTTAATATATCTTCATACAAAATATATGGTTATGGATTTTATATAAATATACGTTTCAGGGAGAAACGGGTTTTGAATTATATAAATATACGTTTCAAGAAGAAACGGGTTTTGAACGATATAAATATGTTTCGGGAAGAAACGGGTTTTGACTGATATATATGTTTCTGGGATAAACGGGTTTTGATCGGTTATATATATGTTTCATGGAGAAACGGGGATTATTACGGTATTTTGGATAAAACAACCATGTATATTTAAAATGCTTAAATCTAAGTTGTGACGAATTTGCTCGATCTCAAGAGAGTAAGTATCGGTATTGGCTTACGTTTCGGTGGGGACTTTGGGATATTCGTACAACATAGAATATTAAATTTATCATTTTAGTAGGATATGTATATTGTTCATGAGGCAGGCACTATAAGTGGCCCATTGTGGGCACTTGCGCAAATTTTGCCATTTAATCATTAATATTGTATACGTGTTATTGTTGATAGATCTATCGGGTTGACCACCCCGTCGGGACCGGTAGCTCCATGTTAAGTCAAGCGACGAATTTATATTTTGTTATTATTTAGCTTTGATTATACCCTTTTTGTTAATATATAGCTCGTATGTCTTGCAAACTTACTAATTTGAACATTTAATGCTATCAAAGGTTTTAGGAAAACGCTTGGGAAGATGTCTTAATATCGAAGGTTTTAGGAAAACGCTTGCGATGACTGGCCCTCGGATTTTGTAAAGGAAAAAAATTGACTTTCTTAAATTATATGGATGTTTTATCATTAAACACATAATAAGAAAGTTTTCCTTGGATAAAATTATTTATAATTTGAATATGTGAACTCACCCTCATTTGTGTTGACACTTGATTTTAACGTGTTCTTCAGGTACTTGAGTTCGGCTTCGGGATTTTGGCGTATCTTGTGGTTGTTGATGCATGTTATGTTAAAATAATATTTTGGACAACTTTTAAAATTATTTTGGGACCAAGTGTGTACTAAGATCCATAAGGATCAAGACAACTTAACTATGTTGTGGTTGTGGTTGTGTTTAAACTCTAAACTTTAAACTTATGTTTTAATTAAGTTGAATGTCCAAAACAAATATTGCATCGTCCGCAAAGATACTTATAGGCACCAACTTCCATCACCACTACGTTTGTATTTCCGTTGCAACGTTTTTGGGGTGTGACATTGGGCCTAAGATGGATGATTTGGGCCAGCTCCAGAACCTGCTTGCTTCTTTTTCGCTGACCGATCAAAGAGACAGGTGGGCATGGATGGGTGGTAATTTGAGTGATTTTAGTGTGAATCGATTAAAAAATTGTTAGTTAAAAATCAAAATAGAGAAAACAATTTCAAGTCCAGCTAGTGTAAATGGTTGCCCGCTAGGTGCAACATTTTTGCTTGGCGGGCCTGCTTGGGTAGCATAGCGACAGTGGATGCTCTTAGAAGGAGAAACATCAATATTTAAGACACAAGATGTTGTGTTTGTAACGATGAAGAGGAGTCTATTGACCACTTGTTTACGGGGTGTTTAATTGCGACAGTCCTTTGGCAAGCTATTAGTAGATGGTGTCGTGTCAAACAAATTTTCCTTTTCTCTTATCGGGACTTGTTGGAGGTGCATCAATACCTAGGCCTGAAGGAGCCGAAGAAATCTTTTGTTCATGGTGTCATTCTCATAGGCTGCTAGAGTGTATGGAGATCAAGGATTGAAGCGAGATTTTCAAACAAGACGGTTAGAATGGACAAGATCATTAGCGAAATGAACATGGTTGGGTTTCTATGGGCTAGAAACAGAACTAAGTATAAGGATTTATCTTGGGAAAATTGGTGTAAATTTGTAATTATGTAGTTCCGTTGTCGTGTTTGGCCTCCCAGTTTTCGGGTTGGTGACGTTTTCTTAATGAAGTTTACATTTCAGAAAAAAAGGATTAATCGACAAAGGTGTGTGTGTGTGTGTTTGCATGTATGTGTTTATGTTATCGAGGAGTTGATCAATCCATTGTGTTTGCAATTTCTTTAGTTATCTTTATCGGGTAAATTGCAACGGTGTGATCACTGATGTGAGTCATCATTACACTCTTTACTTGGTATGACTTTGAATTATTAAATGTAAATCATGATTATTATTACTTTTAGGTGGTGTTTGGTATGTAGAAATAGGTGGTGGAATAAAATTAACCATTGTATAGAAATGAGTGTTTTGTTGATTAATAGAACGGAATCCTATCACACAAAAGTCTCATTCTCTCTAAACCCCGCAAATACATTTCATCCATCACTTAGTTTTTTTCATTTCATTCCCTTTTCATAGCCACCCCTACCTTTCCACCACCCACCACCGCCATCTATCGTTGCCACTTCCACCACCAATTGTCACCACCATCGGTCGCTACTGCCACTGGTCGACGCCACCACTACCACTCGCCGCCATTTTCCACCGCCACCAAACGTTGCCACCATCACCATCACCACCACCCACCCACCATCATCCCAGTAGCACCACTGACCATCGATTTCATTCCTTGTCTTTTCCTGTTTAACAAACAACATAAATTAATGACTCATTCCATTCCCACATGATAATCAAACAAGACAATGGAATTCATTCTTATGTCCATTCCATTCACAGTTTTGTATCGGAGGTTCGTTGGCTAAAAATTTATGCGTGGTTTGTAGTATACATTCCGTTTCTTCTTCATGCTTTGATCTGTGATCACTAAATTCATGTCCATTCAATAGGTTTAAATATCTTATCATACCCTAGTAAATGTCTAGGGGTGTAAACAAGATGAGCTGTTTATGATCCAATCGAAATCAGCTCATGAAAAACTCAAATGAAGCCAAACTTAAACGAGCACGAGCACGAGCCCGAGCATGAGCTTTTATTTAGGCCCATGCTATAAATGAGTTTGAGTCGTCTCGCAAGCCTAAACGAGCTTTTTGAATTATTTGATGTGTATTTAAACTTAAACCCTAAACGAGTCGCACTCTCTCAAATTTAGACGAGTTGATTAAAGCCCAACCTATTAGTTTCCAAGGCTGATGAGCAATAGAATTCTCCCTCGAGGTCCTGGACATTGCCCGACTCGATTATGCCCTAAACTTGACCATTGATCCTCTTTGTATTCTTATAAGCTAGAATTGTTAGAACATTTTGAGATTATTGGTATTTGAGTTTATAGTTTAGGGCCTTTTGTATTAGTGTAAAAGTCATGGGGGTGAAATTGTAAGGTTTGTAGTATGGATCTATCAGAAGCAGCTTAAGTATTTACCCTGTGTAATTATAATTACACAGGGCAGCCGTATTATAAATAGAATTAACCCACAATCTAGCATTCTAAGTTTCTTAGATAGGTGTGTTCTTATTGAGTATTCTCTAGATTGTTCTTGTGTTTTGTGCATCAAATCATTATATCCAGGCTTTTAGTCAGCAACAAACATCATGGGATTTCAAATCAACATTTGTTGATTCATACACATCTTAAGATTCATCACCTTTTACTATGCTTTTCTTATTGTTATCACTCAAACACCTAATCAATAGGGGTGTGTGTGTGTGTCTTTATCAATCACCAAAACTATGATCCGTAGCTGATTTGGGACTCACAATTTGGTATTATAGCCTTTGTGCTCTTGATTGATTGGTATTTGTTAAGATTTTCAAAGTTTAAAGGTTTTTGGTAAAAATGGCTTGATTTGGAGTGTTTAATGAAAAGGTTGTTGTTAATCAGTGTTTGGGTTTGTTTTTGGTTCAATTTGATAGAAAAGACAATGGTTTTTGGGTTGTTTATGGAGTGATTAGAGGGTTTTTGTTCGTGTATAAAACCCGTCTTGGCGTATTTGTTGAAGGTTGCATTGATAAACCCGCGTAATTGTTGAATAATGCGTAATTGTTAAAACCTGCGTATTTGTCCTTTCTGTGTAATTATCCGAAGGAGACTTCAGGGTCAGTGATATAAATCTCTTGTGATTTTATCACGGTGTTCGGCGTTTTTTTCTAGGATTGCTGTGTCATTCAGTTCTGTATGCGTATTCGTTATTTACACCAGTCCAAGAAACCAAGGCATTCAACAAGCGTATTTGTTGGTTGTGCGTAGTTGTTTTTCAAACCTCACATTTGACTAAGTTGCGTAATTACCGCCTAATTGTGCTCAGTACCATTACAACTGCGTAATTAACCTGCTGTTAATAACTTGAAACTAAAATCAAATTAAAATGCCGATTAATCAACTAAGTCCAGTTGCTCAAGCTGAACTAGAAACCAGAACGGCCACACGTCCTACAAATTTGAAGGGATCTGCTAACTTTAGGAGTTGGAAGAACCGAATCAAATCATTCTTTGAGTATACACACTATACTCAATGGATCTCCATCACTGTCGGACCCCATGTCCCCATGACAGTCAATAACAACATTCGTATAATCAATCATGATCCCTCGACCTACGCCGATAAAGATAAGAAATTTATTCCAATGTGACCGGCGGGCTCACTCTGCTCTAACAATGGCCTTAACAACTTATGATTGTAACATGTTTGAAGATTACACTACCGCACATGAACTCTAATTGGCCCTAATTGACTACTATAAAGGAAACAAATAAATGATTCGGAAAAAGAGAGACATGGTGTAGAAAGAACTCGACATATTCGGAAGTATCCATGGAGAAAACCTGTCAAACCACATCAGTCGATTTCTAAACGTGATGATGAAAATGAAGAAGGCTGGAAACCCTGTTGCTAACCGCGCTGCAATCAAGAAGCTTTTGGAGCTTGCAATGTATGATGATCAAATGAGACTTCTTGAACAATCAGAATCCAACCAAGCTATCAAATCTGATCAACACCCTAAAATCTTTTGAAATGAATGTCACCAAAAGAGAAATGAACCAAGTCGGATACTCTCAAAAATCCATCCAGTCTGTTGTTGCTCCTAAGAAAACGGCACTCTTGCCCCAATAACCTCCAGAGTTTCAAGTTGCAAGTGCATCAAACTTAAACAATACTTTCGCAAACTCAGCAAAGGGTCCACAGTCTAGTGAAAAAGTTACTGTGGTCGGTGATGCTCAAGCTCTCAAGATCTCTACTGAACATATTGCTCTGTTTAACACCTCTCTAAGAAGCTATGAAGTAGTTGTGGCTGGAGAGCTAAAAAGGGAAGTTTTTGCTGCTGAAGATATGTATCAAATAGATCTAGATGATATGGAGGAAATGACTTGAAGTGGCAGATGGCAATGATCACTCTTAAGGCTGAAGAAATTTCAAGACAAAACGGGAAAAAGGTTGTCTCTTGGGAAAGCTGGTTTTGACAAATCTAAGCTTCGTTGCTACAACTGCAAGAACCTCAGGCATTTCAAAAGAGATTGTCCACTTCTCAAGAATGAGAACATTGAAGCTGCTCCAATGAGAAGGCCGCTTGTTATTGAAGGAAGTGAGAATGTTGTAACCAACAACGCGAAAGCTTTGGTCGTAGAAGATTATGATTGGGCTGAGGAGATCGCTAAAGCCAAACACTATGTACCCATCTCACAGCAAACACTATGTACCCATGTGGATTCCTCATCCTGAGAACGATTTAATCGATAAGAATAATTTAATTGCTCAAAACAACATTATTGTAAATGATAAAAATACTAACGTATTTGAAATCAATGCAGATGTGATTGAGCATGAGGTGGATATGTGCAATGATGATTGTGGTGGCAAAAAAATAGGAATTGGGTAGCTAAGCGACAGTTTCATATATTCCTTGTAGGTAGACAAGCCAACAACTTTGTGTCATCGTTATAGCCCATGTTGCCATAAGGTCAAATTCTTGTAGCGATTATTGGTGGTATAAGTGGTCTTTCCATCAATTATTTTTTAACAAAAAAACTAACCTACTCACTAATTCTTTATTTTACACATAATGAGACATGAGCCCTCACCAATTTAGAGTAACTACACCATAACAAACACTTTGATAACATTAGACTAGAAGCTCATTGGCTCTTTTGATATTCATTAATTGATTGCTTTTGGTGTTTCTTATTTTTATTTTGAACACCACCAAATGTATTAGTTTCTATAGAATTTTCAAAAAAGACGTATGTGAAAGATGGATAAGCTTATCACACAATTTGCAAAGCTTTAAAAAAGTGTTTATTGTTCGGTTTAGCTGGTTTTGACCAGTATTCTCAGTGAAACAACTGATTATATTTTGAGAATATATCAAACCACCGGTTAGATTGCTTGCAACGGCCAAATAACTTCATATTCGGTAGTTTGAACCGGTCTTTTTATTTCAACATCATTAAGTTGTATAATTTTATTTATAATGATTGTTCTTTAATATCATACATATACCCAACTGTATTTCAAAAATGAAAGCAAATTATATAATGCAGGTTAAACGGTCATTTGAGTTTACATGGGAAGTTAGAAGTTTCAAACCATCAGCATAACTATTAAACCCTTTTTTCAAAGTGAAGATAAGTCAAATATAGATTATGGGATTTGGAATGGCATCATCAAAATAGAAAAAGATTTGGCGGACTCGAGATGTGCAGGTCTCAGAGCTGATGGAAACAGTATTATAGGACAGATCTACTACACGCTTTAGGTAGACAAATGGTGCGATTATGGGGTGCGGAAAAACAGGTTTCCGGATCCGTTTGCACTTGAAAATAATAAGGGTGCGACAGTTCGGGACAGGTTAGGCGCCTGGGAGTGGAAGCGGAATCCTATGACGACCAGTGAGTTGTTGCAATTACAGCAACTACATGATGTTCGCAACATGATATCGCTTTCTGCGTGCAGGGATCGATGGAAATGGCCTGCGGATAAGGAAGGGGTATTTTCGGTATCCTCGTGCAGGAAGCTTTTAACCAGATTTGTTGTTCCATTTTGCCTGACGGACTGGATCGAGTGAGCCCCAAAAAAATTCAACATTTTTGCCTGGAGAGGTGCTCAGAACCGGCTGACTACGCTAAAAAATTTGAAGAAACAGAATGTGTTTCATGGCTCTACGCTAAAAAATTTCCAGGTTGTGTGTAGCACAAGAGGAGGACAAAGATCATTTGTTTTGGGACTGTTATGTAGCATCAATGGTTTGGCACAAACTCTTCAATTGGGTGTAACCTGCCTATTTGTCAGTTTGCCATATGAGGGAGCTGCTGAACTCCTGTAAAGGCATGCAGATTTCGAATTTTAAAAAGAAGGTTATGCAGCTGATAGTCCTTGTTACATGCTGGGAGATATGGAAGACGAGAAATGCTCTAATTTTCTCCGATACGCAGGTAACAATTGAGAAATTTTTGATGAAGTGCAGGCTATGTCTTTCCTCTGGATGAAGAATCAAGCGAAGCAAAGAAATGTGGATTGGAGTAGCTGGGTGTCTTTTAATATGCAAGAGTAACATGTAGTGATCTATAGGTGAAATCTTGGTTTTTTGTATGATGTTGTTGGTCTAATTTCTTGCTTGTCATATACATTGTACAGAATTTCTGGTGATGAATTAGATGCAAATTGCCATTTAAAAAAAAGTTAAAAATAGATCTATTTCGATTTTCTCTAAATTAGGTGATTTGATCGAGTTCAATGTTATGAACTAGGGAGGGCAAAAGAATCTGAACCTACTGGGAAAACGTGAAACATTGAAAGTGGATAATGGTACAGATATTCAAGTATGAAACTCAGTATGGGTTTCTTTTAACAAGAAAGATTTTTTTCTTTAAATATATATCTCTTAAATATTAAATCTTGTTCTCTCAATTATAGATTATATTTTACAATTTTTCGTTGGTTTGGCATTAGTATGGTATTAGGTTACCTACCCGGTAACCGAAACTCATTTATTATATATTGTTAAAAATAATAATAAGTTATGTTGAAGTTGTTAAAAACTTTAAATTATTAGCATTAAAAATTAAGTGAATATTTTGTGTTTCAAGTTGATTTTAGGGCAGATTAAGATCGGTTTTCAAAAAATGAATATCCAAACAACATATTTTAACCATTTATGGGCATAAATGAGTATACTTGATACTCGTATTATACCGGCTTACTAAACCCATGGGTAATGCGTAACGGGTATCGAACAAGTAACAGGACAAGTAAATGTGTAATGTTATTGTTGCAGCCAATTGCGGAGCTTAAACGAAAAAACTCAGTTGAGCTAGACTCTCAAAATCCAAAACACTGGGGGCCGAACTCTTAAAATCCAATAGTTTGCACTA
Source organism: Scalesia atractyloides (assembly GCA_947069175.1). NCBI lineage: Eukaryota > Viridiplantae > Streptophyta > Magnoliopsida > Asterales > Asteraceae > Scalesia > Scalesia atractyloides. The sequence goes on from CAMTDV010000020.1 coordinate 49,997,041, forward strand.
CAAAAAAAATTGGTAAAATAACACTATGAGTGAAAATTTGGCGGGGCCGGATTGCAGTACATGTTTTTGTTTCAGAACTGGTTTTTGCCACGCCCGCGTTGCGGGCAACTAATCCAAATATTTTTTTCTCTCGTAACATGTACATCTGTGTTTCGGTTGCTTATACATACTGCTCATAACATGTTCTAAAAAAATTTACATAGAGTCAACCAATTAAAACAAAGCATCACCATACTTTTGCTAAAAAAACTAAAACGATGGAACAACTATAATTTTAAGAGAGCGAAATTGTAAATTTTCTTGTGTGTGTCATGCAGTCGCATGACACGAATACAAATTACACCAAGTCAACCAATTAAAATGAAACCCTACCATAGTTTTGTAAAAATATTAAAATGATGGCATGACTATAAGTTTATATCAGGGGTAAAATCGTAATTTGACAGGGAAAAAGAAAACAAAAACGATGGTAAAATTGTAAATTTGAACTGAGGAAAAAATCGTAGTTTGGATGGGAAGAAAAAAAACAGAAAACAAATGGCGAAACTGTAAATCTTAAAAGGACAAAATTGTAATTTAGTTGAACCAATGAGGAATGCTAGGCAGCTGTCTGACACTATTCTCCGCCCACGTTAGGGGTGCTAGGCCAAATATTTTCTACCAATTAAAACAAAACACTATCATAATTTTGCTAGAAAAAAATAAAACCATCAGAAAACTGTAATTTTAAAATGAGAGCAAAAATGTAATTTGTAATGCCCAATGAGCTAGCGCTAGAAAAAAAATTACATTGAGTTGACCAGTTTAAAAAAAAAAAACACTATCATAGGTTTGGAAGAAAAAAACGAAAACCAAGAAAAAATTGTAATTTTGAACCGAGAGGAAATCGTAATTGTTTAACTAAGGTAAAATCATAATTTAGCAAAAGCTATAACAATGCCAAAACTATAATTTTGAACCGGGGAAAATTTGTAATTTTGACAGTGGTAAAATCGTAACTTTTCAAAATCTACAATGATGGCAAGGCCATAATTTTTAACCGGGGGCAAAATCGTACTTTTGACAGGGGATAAATTCGTAATTTGTCAAAATCTACAACGATGACAATACTGTAGTTTTGAACCGGCTGCAAAATCGTAATTCTAACTTAAGATAAAATTATATTTTGTTCAGGTCAATAGGGGAGTGCCAGACAGCTGTCTGACACTATTCCCCTAGTCTGTATTTGTATATATAGTTTATAGTTAGTAAATAATTTGATAAATGAGCAGATAGAACTGTGATGCAATGAATTTAAAAGTATAACTGCTGATTCTTTTCATTTATCTTAGGTTTCATCTTCTCATCAGTAAGTTTGTAATTTACACAAAAAATTGTGCTTGGTGATCTTCTTGTTTGCTAATTGTCCTTGGTATACTTAATATAATTGTCTATGATTATGCTGTGCCTATAAGGTAGGGAACACGAGGCAAATTAGAAAGATTAATATGAAGGTATCGATGAGCACCGTAAGTGCATAATTTATACGTGGAATCAGCATCAAGACACATGATGTTCTTTACGGTTTATCAGTGTTTAAAATAATATAAAAGGCTATAGATAGCCATTTCTTGAACCCAAAGAAAGGCAAATGTGTTAGGTTAGTGAATATAAGAACAACATAGGTAGAGAACCCCTAGCATGATATGGCTGATTAAAATAATAGATTTTGTTGTAAAATAATTAGTATGTAGGCTGGAATACAAGAACCAGTTCCTAGTGTTTTGCTTTATAGTGAATATCTTTTTGGTGAGAACGACAATGCTATCCATCTTCCACAAAGACAAAACTACTCTATTCATCATTTTCCAGGCAATAAAACTCATTATAAGCTTCTAGAAGATTTGTAGTATTTATAATTACAACATATATCAATATATACAGTTTAAGGTTTATTAAAAAGGGTTATTAGCGTGTAAAATGTTAAAGGATTTTACAGAGTGTGTACCATTAATTTTTCTTTGTGCCTAATTTTCATTTGTTTTATCATTCATACATAATATATTATGCGTAACTTTAGTTTTCTTCGTATGTTATTTTCGATTATTATTTCCTTTATGCGTAATTACTTCATACGTTAAAAGTACTTTGTATATAAAAAGATATACAACGGTTTTCAATAAAAAATTAATTAAATTAAAAAAAAAGCGCTCCGGTTTGACGGAAGTTCAAATGAATGTTTAATGAACTATAGTCCTTTGGTTTATTTTTAATTTAATGCTAGGATAGTTCTCCATTTTTATTCTTTTTTGTCCTCTTTTGGTACTCGAATGTTTATGTAATAGCAACGCTTCAGTTAAATAAGTCGCTAAACGTTTATAAACACATGTTTATTGACCCAAATCACCTATTAGCTTTTCACGGTTTAGATGAAACTCGAGATAGATCAAGGTTCAATTTTTTAAAGATATAATTTATTATAAAATTTAAAGAACGAAAGCTAAGCTATAAAAAAAAGTCGGCTTTTTTTTTATTAAATATGGGTATCGAACATTGTTACTTTATTCTAGTTTGAAATCTTAAATTTTGCAGTTTTCACTCTAGGAAAAAGTTTGGCGTAATAAAGTTTGTCTAACACTTCAAATATTGGGAAATATTAATTACTAAAAATTTATGTTCTTGCATCTATATATACGTGAAAATAATGTACATATCTAATTTGAAATCTTAAATTTTGCAATTTTCACTCTAGGAAAAACTTTGGCGTAATAAAGTTTGTCTAACACTTCAAATTTGGAGAAATATTACTTACTAAAAATTTATGTTCTTGCATAATGTACCAATGTGTAACAAACTCGCATAGATAAAAAGGTCATGTGGGTGATGAGAGGTGTAAAAAGGATTATTCTGATTACAAGTGGCATAGATTAAATTTATAAACTGAGGAAAATAGATTAATTTCAATTAAAATTCAATTTATATAATAATATTTTTCTTAAGTGTTGTTTGAGTTCTTTTAAGAAACCAACTATCCTAATCTACGTTTCATATATCTCATACCCTTTACAAATATTGCAACTATAACTAGTCCGTCGTAAATCATAGTCTGCATAACATGGTGTTGTAATAAATTCGTAGTTAAATTTATGGTGTTTTACACCTGTATTCTAGTAGATGTTCTTCGTATAGTGTTTTAAATTAGCATTACACATGCGTTCATGGTGTTTTACACCTGCATTCTAGCAGATGTTCTTTGTATTGTGTTTTAAACTTGCATTCTAGTAGGTTTCATATCATGTGGGTACCGATAAAACACAATGACGAAAAAGATTCATTAATTCATTTATAAAACAATCTAATATTTGAATTTTGATTTTGATCCATTTCTCCTCCGATAAAGAAGGAAAGGGTGTAAATGATGGAGAGTTTGATGGCGGTTTCTTTACTTAAACGATATAATAAGGCACAATTACCCTCATCTAGCCAAATTAGTTTGGAAAAAAAACATAATTTATATTAGAGCTCTTTTTATCTCAATCATTAACTACAAGATTTCAAGTTAAAACATTTCTTAAATTTCTTACAAAAACTCATTTTTTTACAATAACTCCACCCCAAATGGTGTGTATCTATGGACTATAATCTTTTTCGCAAAGACAAGTTTTATTTTATAGGTACAAATTTTAGTACAATATACATCTTCTAATTTCTTATAAACATCTTTAAATAAGTGTGAATTATTAATATATCTTTATCGATATACATATATACAGAAACATATCTCGAATATAAATTTTAACATCAAAAGATTTTAGCCTTTTTATAAACGTAATTAATAACTTTAGGACAAGTAATTAGTCTCCTACATGAACATAGATAGCACTTAACGAACTAAAAGTTTCTTTACCTAATTTATTATTCTTTGAATAAATAAAAACATAAAAGTACAAATGTACCCACTTCTTCTCTCTCTATATATATAAATACCGCAACACAAGCGTATCCCCAAGATTAAACAACCAAACCTCAAACTTGTGTCATCCCAAATAGGAAAATCAAAGCAAGCCGAGAAAGAAACATACCTTATCATTTTGCAGGATCTTCAGATCCAAGAAAGTTCGGCGAGAAGAAGCGATGTTGGATGATTGGATGAAAGTGTACAGAGTGTACCGGCGTGATCAAAATGGAGTTCGTTGGGTGTCCGAGCCTGGCATTGACAGAAAAGCTTCGGCTTATATCGATAGCCGAACAAGTATATGGAGCAATCTCGACATTTCTAATTAAGACTAAACCCTAAAATCTAGATTTCATTATGCATTTAACTAATAATTATGTAAACAATTATGTAGGAGATTTATTTATCATTGCTATTAATAATCTGAGTTTATATATAATATATAATATATATATATGGGCGGGTATCTGGGGTTCGTGTCTCTATTCTATTGTTACTTGTTTAGATCCATGCTTTTGAGAATGATGTCGCATATATATAACTCATTTATGGTAACAAAAAATGCCTTGTAGCTATTGTTAAACCCACATCATATGTACATACACACTTGTAATGAAAATATGATCGTTTGAAAACTGTCCACCATGATTCTATATGGAGTTTTCACTTAATATTGCAACCTACCGGGAAACGGACACTTTGGCGGTTCTGCTTGAATGGTCCGTAGATTAAAAGCTTGGTCGATAGGTAATCTGACGTTCTTGATGTTCTCCATGCTTTAATCTAACGATCATTAAAGTCATGTCAACTCATAAGATTTCAGTATTCTATCATATCCTACCTTGCCAGTGTCCAGGGCTAAGCAATAGCTTTTTCCCTCGCGATCTTGGTCATTACCAATTCATATACTTGGGAGTTGACCTTTAGTCCTGTCCGGATTCTTGTATAGTCTGTAGTACATTTTGTCTTGTAGTATAGAACTCCATTATTCTTTGGATGTTACCCATTTTTAGTCAACTATAATAATGGAAAACATGAACAAAATACATGTGATGGCAGACAGACCAGCAGAGAATCCAATCAGAAACACAGCCATGGAGTTAGAAAACTTTATCAGTGTGATCTGGATCTTCCTTAGGGTATAAGATTATGATGATGATAACCGAACTAACGATAAATTCGATTATGGAGAGACATGTAAGGGTGGCGACTTTGATGATGATGATGATGATGTTAGTGTAATTGTCTAACCCTAAATCTACCTAATCATCTCCTTATATATACCCAGAAGGAAACCTAATTAGTTAATAAGGGTATATGGTCCATCAACAATTACCAACTAATATATAATAGGATTAATATTATTTTGATTTAATATAATATAAATGATTATAATGGCAACATGATTAAATATTATAAATATAATATATTTAATCTTACATTCTCCCACTTAGCTGAGTAATCATTTCTCATGAGTATTAGATAAGCCTGATCAGGAGTTAACACTCATTTTAGCTTTAGACCAAGAACCGTAGCAGAGAAATACAGCCGTTGAATCATCATTCGACTCAGGACCCCCAATAGTCATACTACAGCCTCAATCTAAAACCTAACAGTTATGATTAAAATATGCAAATAAGCCCTTTAGCGTTTGAGTTGTATTTATATTTGTCTATATGTCATTATACCGGCAGAACATATATTAGAGACATATAAAATCAAACTGAGGAAATTTCATTAATTAAAACGTAAGTAAGTACAATATGCTATTAAATAAGGTCTTTAGTAAATCTAATATTCGAAACATGTTCTCCGAAAACTTTAGATGGGAGACCTTTAGTCATCGGATCTGAAAGCATATTTTTAGTACCAATATACTCAATACAAAGATTATTTTCCTCAACTCGTTCACGTACGAACAAGTACTTTGTATCGAGATATAAACCAGCTCCAGTCGAACTGTCACTGTTCGAGAAACTAACGGCAGCTGAGTTGTAAATAAGCCCTTTAGCGTTTGAGTTGTATTTTTATTTGTCTATATGTCATTATACTGGCAGAACGTATATTAGAGACATACAAAATCAAACTGAGGAAATTTCATTAATTAAAACGTAAGTAAGTACAATATGCTATTAAATAAGGTGTTTAGTAAATCCAATATTCAAAACATGTTCTTCGAAAACTTTAGGTGGGAGACCTTTAGTCATCGGATCTGCAAGCATATTTTTAGTACTAATATACTCAATACAAAGATTATTTTCCTCAACTCGTTCACGTACGATCAAGTACTTTGTATCGAGATATAAACCAGCTCCAGTCGAACTGTCACTGTTCGAGAAACTAACGGCAGCTGAGTTGTAAATAAGCCCTTTAGCGTTTGAGTTGTATTTATATTTGTCTATATGTCATCATAACAGCAGAACATATATTAGAGACATAAAAAATCAAATTGAGGAAATTTCATTAATTAAAATATAAGTAAGTAAAATATGCTATAAGATAAAGTTTTTAGTAAATCCCATATTCGAAACATGTTCTTCGAAAACTTTAGGTGGAAGACCTTTAGTCATCGGATCCGCAAGCATATTTTTAGTACTTATATACTCAATACAAAGATTATTTTCCTCAACACGTTCACGTACGAACAAGTACTTTGTATCGAGATATAAACTAGCTCCGGTCGAACTATCACTGTTCGAGAAACTAACAGCAACTGAGTTATCACATAAAGCTTCAATGGTCTAGAAATGGAATTAACGACTTTGAGTCCACTGATCAGATTTCTAAGCAACATTCCTTGACAGGTTGCGTTATAAACAGCAATGTATTCTGCCATCATTGTGGAAGTTGTGGTTAACTGTTGTTTATGACTCTTCCAAGATATAGGTCCGCCTGCTAACATAAAAATATAGCCCGAAGTAGATTTTTTGTCATCTTTGTACTTGGCAAAATCAGAATCAGAATAGCCTACTACTTCTAAATGCCACTTCTTCCATAAGTCATTTATAGTCTTTCGTCCCTTGTATATATCTAAGTACTTTCTTAGCTGCTTTCCAGTTATCTAGGCTAGGATTCGTCTGATAACGGCCTAGCATTCCAGCAATATAAGCGAATCTGGGCGAGCATAGACTTGAGCATACATCAAGCTCCCGACTACTCACGTGTAAGGTATCTGGCTCATCTGCTCCTTTTCAACCTCTGTTGTCGGACATTAGAATGAACCGAAAACACCACCCTTAAATACTAGAGCGACTGAGGGTTTGCATTGTTGCATGTTATAACGTGTAAGGACACGATCTATGTAAGCCTTTTGGGATAATCCTAAGATCCCTTTGTGTCTGTCTCGGTGAATTTCGATGCCAATGACGTAAGAAGCATCTCCGAGATCCTTCATGTCGAAGTGCAAGAGTAACCGCTTCGACTCATGCAACATGTCTAAACTATTACTTGCCAATAGAATATCATTACGTAAAGGACAAGTATAGTAAAGTTGTTCCCACTCATCTTGAGGTAGGTGCATTGATCTACTTAATTCTTTATAAAAACTTGCTTCTTCATGACTTCATCAAACTTAAGGTACCATTGACGTGATACTTGTTTTAACCTGTAAATGGATTTCATCAACATACATGCTAGATGCTCCTGACCTTCAGGTTTAAAGCCATCGGGTTGTTTCATGTAAACATTTTCGTCTAAATCTCCGTTAAGGAAAGAAGTTTTAACGTCCATCTGATGCAGCTCTAAATCAAAATAAGCTACTAGGGCCATAACGATCCTTAATGATTCTTTACGAGAGACAAATGAAACGTCTCTTGATAATCAGTTCTCTCTTTCTGAGTGTAGCCTTTTGCAACCAATGTCGCTTTATAGCGTTCAACGTTCCCATTCGGATCTAGTTTTGTTTTGAATACCCATTTACATCCTACGGGTTTGACACCCTTGGGTAATTCTACCAAATCCCAAACGTCATTTTTCTTCATGGATTCAAGCTCATCATTCATTGCTTTATTCCATTCAGAAGACTGATCACTGCTAATGGCTTCATTATAAGAGATAGGATCATTGAGCTTTCCGGCATCAATTTCAGTCAGGTAGGTAACATAATCATCCCAATTAGTAGGCCTTCTTTGCCTAGATTACCTCCTGAGTTGATTATCGGGTTTAGCAGTGTCTTGGTTTTGAGCGTTTGATGTGCCTTCGTTATGAGGTATAATGGGTTTTGGTTGTGGAGGTAAATCCGGAGTTGATGCGGTAGTTTTAGGTGTAGTTGTTGCATTGGGTACAAGAGGAGTAAACAGAGTAATGCTAAGCAACGAGTCTCCCCCCCCCCGCGTCTTGTACTTCTTGCAATTCTTCGTAAGGGTTGGTACTGCTCCCACCGACCTTAAAATCCTCCAGGAACGCAACACGTTTGGTTTCAACAATACAGGCGACATGGGAAGGACAATAGAAACGATAACCCTTTCAGTGATTAGGATACCCGATAAAGAAGCAGGTAACTGTTTTAGGGTCAAGTTTCCTTAGGAAAGGATTGTAAAGTTTCGCTTCAGTAATGCAGCCCCATACTTTCATATATTTAAGACTTGGTTTCCTTCCTGTTCAAAGTTCAAAAGGAGTTTCCGAGACAGACTTAGAAGGAACTCTATTGAGTATATGAACAACTGCTTTTAACGCTTCAGTCCAGAGGAACAATGTTAAATTGGTGATGGCTAACATACCGCGCACCATGTTCATAAGGGTACGATTTCTTCGTTCAGCGACACCATTCGGCTGAGGTGTACCTAGCATGGTGTATTGGTTTACAATCCCTGGCCCTTATAAAACCATAAAATGGACTAGGAGCTTGACCCACATCAGTATGTCTTCCATAATATTCACCGCCTCTATCTGATCTTACTACTTTAATTTTACAATCTAGTTGTTTTTCAACTTCGGTTTTATAATCTTTAAAAGTTGTAAGAGATTCAGATTTTTCCTTAATGAGATACAAGTACATGTAACGAGAATAATCATCAATGAAAGTGATAAATGAAGTACTTCCTGTTATGCCAGCGATTTGGTAAGGACCACTAATGTCAGTATAAATGAGTTCTAATAAATTAGAGCTCCTAGTGACACCTTTCTTATTCGCTAATGTCATTTTACCTTTAAAATATTTGACACATGTTCCAAAATTAGTAAAATTGAGAGGATGTAAGACATCATCATTTACGAGTGGATTTAATCGTTCTCGTGAAATGTGGCCTAAACGTTGATGCCACAACATGGATGAAGTCTCTAAGTCTCGATTTTGTTTCATCTTTGTGAGTGATTCATTAATATAATATGACAACAAAGATTTGGAAAAGTCATCATCTAGTTCTAATCTATAGAGACCTCCATTCAGAATGCTGGTACCATAAACCACAGAATCATAGAGAATAGAGAGTTTGCGATGACCATGAGCAATATCAAAACCGTCTATGTCTAACTTTGGTCCTGATACAAGGTTCCGAGTTACCTCAGGAACATATAAGGTATCATAAATTTTAATGCATAAACCAGTTTTCATAAATAATTGTAAAGTTCCTATGGCCTTCACTTCTAATTCTCTATCATCCCCCATTTTAAGTGTTCTTTGGTTTCTTCCTAGCCTCCGGATCGTAAGGAATCCCTGAGTAGAGTTAGTGACATGAGTCATAGCACTAGAATCAAACCACCAAGAATTAGTAGGAACATTAATATAATCAGAATCAAGTATCATGAAAAAATCATTACCTTTCTTAGCCAGCCACTCCTTAAAGACACGGCCTTCCTTCTGTTTATGTCTTGTCTTTTTACAGAACTTGCAGTAGGGTTTGCCTAAGGAGTTCTTAGAACTGGAAGGGCACTTGTACTAGGATTGGGCTTTTGGACTTTAGAAACATCATTCCTTGGATAAGTGTTCTTCCTCTTCTTAGAGCTCGAGGTAGTAAAGTGTGCAACATCAGTAGTTCGATCCATCTTCATACGCTCCTCCCCTGCACTCACATGGCGATCAGCTCACTCATTGACCATTTTTCTTTCTGAGTGTTGTAATTGATCTTAAATGTTTCATAGGACGAAGGAAGCGAAGTCATGATGAAATGAACAAGAAAACCATCACTAATCGCCATGCCTAATCCCTTGAGCTTATGGGCCATGTTGTTCATTATCATGATGTCTTCACGGATGCCGCTCCTCGGATGAGACTCGAATTAGTCCGAGATAGGCATCTCGGATGAGTTTCGAATTAGTCCGAGATAGGCATCTCAGATGAGACTCGAATTAGTCTGAGATAGTGATCTCGGATGAGACTCGAATTAGTCCGAGATGGGATCTTGGATGAGTTTCGGATTAGTCCGAGATGGGCATCTTGGATGAGACTCGAATTAGTCTGAGATGAGGTATCCCGAATGGATCTTTGATGAGATAGACTTGAATTAGTTCGAGATGTTCATCTCGAATGGATCTCTAATGAGACTCGAGTTAGTTCGAGATGGGCATCTCGAATGGATCTCTAATCCATCCGAAACTTGTCCTCCAAGATTCCGAATCCTCTAATCATGGCAGTTAGTTGTGATAAGTTTTAAATTCGAAAATTAAGGGATTATGGGATAATTTGTTTCCTTTTTAATGGCAATTTAGTTTATTTAATTATTTCGAAAATTATATCCTTTTATAACAATAACAGATTTCGAAAAGTTTTAATTAGATAAAATTGATCAAAACCAAGAAAAACGCCCAATAATCCGAATTACATTCCAAAATATAGAAATTTCTTCGAACTTCATAAGAACATGTGATGAACCCTAAAAATTAAAATATTATCTTGAATCCAAAATCTGAAATTTTAAGTTCTGTAATACGGATTTCGGAACAGTAATAATTTCTAGTGTGATTAAACATCTCTTTAGAACATAAAATTCGTGAATTTTAAAGGTTTTATCCGAATTCTTGTTCTTAAGTTTTATCAGTTTTTCATAAAGTTTGTTTTCCAGATTTTAATTCCAGATTCATGGAAACAAGCAGAACTAATTTATCAACATGTGCTCTAATAGCACATGTTGATCAATTTTGTTTAAATAATGGAAAACATGAATGAAATAATTGTGACGGCAGACAGGCCAGCGGAGAATCCAGTCAGAGAAGCAGCCATGGAGTTCGACATCTTTGTCAGTGTGATCTGGTTCCTCCTTAGGGTGTAAGATTATGATGTTGATAACCGAACTAGGGATAAATTCGATTATGGAGAGACAGATGTAAGGGTGGCGACTTTGATGATGATGATGTTATTGTAATTGTCTAACCCTAAACCTCTCTAATCATCTCCTTATATATACACTCAGAAGGAAACCCTAATTAGTCAATAAAGGTAATATGATCCATCAACAATTACCAACTAATATATAATAGGATTAATATTATTTTGATTTAATATAATATAAATGGTTATAATCATTATATTAATTAATATTATAAATATAATATATTTAATCTTACAACTACCTCATGTTTTCTACTTGAAGAATAAATTGGATTGTAAAATGTAATTCAAAAGCAAGAGAGCTAGCATGCATTGTGAAGCAGAAAGATCAAGATCTTCTGTGTAGTTGTTTTTTGGAATTTAGAAACAGATATTATCATTTAAAAGTGTTTTTTTTTAATTCTTTGATCTTTAGTTCGCTTGACTCACGCGTAAATTATGTACAAATAATCTCCCTTAAAATATTTGGACGTAAATAATTTTTTTTGGATTGCTATGTGCTCATCCATATAGAGACCGGTATCATTTTATCTGTTTTTTTAATGTGAAAATCCTTGAGATATGCTAGGCTTTTTTAGTTTGGAGTGTACAAGATTTGAAGATTATATAATACGTGATATTTATGTACTTACGGATTTGATGTACCTTTATATAGCATCCGCTAATCATACTAGGCTGAGAGATCCTCAAATTGTTGATTTCACGACAATCCACGGTTTTGCAAATATTAAAATTATGATAAATGATATTCGACTGATGATTTAAATTTTCAAAACATGACACCTTCAAGAAAGAAACTAGAATATCTTCAATAGTAAAAAATAAAGATAAAGGAAAGGATGAATACTTTTGCTACATTGTTTCTCGATGTTGACCAAAAGATACATGTTATTAAGCGACATAAACTTCTAATTCCGCTTGGTAGTAGTACATAAACATTGAAAAAATATTCAGTTATGTTACTTCTACGTTTAAGTTTTATTCCATTAAAGTACATATGGTCACCAACCATTTGTGTCTATTTTTTAAAGGATTCATCTAAATACACCCTAATAATTACTAATTATGCCTCTTCTTGTAAGAGAAAAATTGCTGGTCCTATATGAGTTTCACCTGTAAATATGTAAGAGGAGGAGGGTGTATTGAGTAATTAGAGGGTGTATTTAGTAGCATATATTTTTTCAAAATGAGTTCTTTAATTATATATATATATATATATGTGAAGGTTCATTTGAAAAGAAATTTAATATGAGAAGAAAAGAAGAAATGACATAAAGGTAAAACATTAAATAATTTATAACTCCTCTCATTAATAAAGCAAAAACATTTTATCCTACACATTTCAAAATTTATCCTACATATCTTATATTTACCGGAATTTACCCTACGCACATATAAATTTACCCTACATATTTCAAAATTTATCATACACATACTAAAAGTTATCCTACATATGTCGAAAATTGTCCTACATCATAAATTATTTTATTTTGAAAGAGTATATGAAAAAAAAATGAGTTACTAGTTTAAGTAATAAGTTAATTAATGACAATTATAGATTTACCTATATGCCCTTTTTCATAACATTATATACACACATTAAATGAAGTAAATGTAGATTTTCTATTGGTTTAAAAGTTATTCTTTTTATTCTTACAAAATTTTTCTTCTCATTTGAACTCTTCACTATATATATATATATAATATTATTATTTTATTATTATAATAATTATTATTTTCTTTACTTTTTAAGTTAAATACATTTTTATATTTTTCTTAACTTTAACGAATTTTTTTCTATCACGGATTAGTGTCAACCGGTATTGAACCGGTACTAATATCGAAAATATCGGTATGGTCTTGTTCGGTATCGTTACATAAAGGTAAAAACCGGCACCAATCTAGTACAGAAAAAAGCCAAAAGTCGGTACCGAATTGATATTGAAAATATATTAGTTCGGAAAATTAGGTACTGCTACCTAGTATCATTTGCTCATCCCTGATCACGGGCACTCTACGAACAACAACGGTATCGTACAACTATTTTTGTTGATTTTCGTTAACTTTTCATGATTTCTTTTTTTTAGTTTCATGGGTATGGATGAGCTCGGTGCCAACCGATACCGAATCGGTACTAGTACTGAAAATTCCGGTTACGGTACCCGTATACAACGGTAAAAACTAGCAGTGAACTGGTACCAGGAACACCAAAAGTCGGTACCGAATTGGTACTTCAGGTCTTCCGGTTCGGGAAATTCGGTGTCGGTACCCTGTACCATTTGCTCATCTCTGGCCACGGGTTTCATACGAACAACATTTTTAACATACAACTTTTTTGGGTGATTTTCTTTTGGATATCTTTTAGTGTTTTTTTCTACATTTTCTTTTTATTCTTATGAGTGGTTACGTTCGCAAAGTGCTTGTAAACACCAACTAAATAACAAAAGAAGTTCCCCGCAACGCGACGAATTTCTTTAAACCTGATTAAATGAACGGTTAATAATAAGAAAATTGAAGTGCTGGGTTGTTAGCATTGTTAGGTTTAGTGAAGGCTAAGAAAATTTGGGCTTCGTTTCATATAATTTTCTTGGGTCCTAATTTACAAACCCTTATTATTATCTTATATATACACCTCTCATATGTATTTATAATCTTTGTTATCTTATATATACATCCCTCATATGTAGTTCTAATCTTTGCTTGATTTTAATGAGTAAACTCTAGTTACAGCCCATGAATGTAAGTCACCCATTGGGACCGAACCATGTAAAATTCTTGTGTCGTCTATTGTTTTATTATTTTTTGTTCTTACGTGAATTCCTCTTTGTTGTTTGTGTCTTGATTTGCCTCCTAACAAGTGGTATTTAGGCTTGTTGTTTGGTTCTTGAACTGAGACGGTTTGCATAGGTTCTTTTATCCTGATTCGAAGATCGAAGTCTTTGTTTTGGTTAAAAAACTATAAGAATGTTCACTTCACCAAATTGAGAAAAGTGAGGTGAGGTACGTGTGAAATTATCGATTTTAGTTTTAGGATCCTGGACTTATAGTCAGGGTCCATAGTGTTAAAAATTGTTTATTGTGCAAATAAAGGTAAAGTGTGATGAGGTAAAAATGAATGCAATAAACACAGGCGATTTATTATGGGGATAGAGCCCTTGATCTTCTTTGTGAAGTTGATCTCCGGCACAAAAAAAGCTGGGGGGGGGGGGGGGGGGGGCGTGGAAACTACACAACCCTACTACTATTAATGATGTAAGAGTGAGCCTTGATCAATCGGAGACCAAATGTTACAATGTTGTTTGCAATGATTGCGAGTGAGTAGAGTGTGAATGTGGTGTGTAAAAATTGTATCCCTAAACTAATTGGATCAAGCCTTTTTATAGTACAAAGTGAGAAACAAATCTTAACTAAACTTCCTAAATTGACCACTTGGCAGCTTCATCTTCCTTTTCCACATGTTTCCTTGAACCACCCTTGCGATAATTCTGTTACACGTAATCCATTAGTCGTTGCAAGGGAATATTCCTACAAAATATTCCTTAAAGGTACACGAAGTTGATTAGTAACTATAAGGTTTAGAGTCCTTAGTTGCATCAGGATATTGTCGTATGCTAAGGATATACGGATCCTGAGTATTCAACTTTACCCTTAACAGTTTTCCCAAATTTTATGGCTGTGGATAATAGTTGTAAATTTAAAATTCAAACTTAAAGATGTGGCCAAGATTAAAGGATAGAAATTTACCCATTTATCCATGTGATTTGACTGTCTCCAGCTCTCATTAAAATCCCAGAACTTGAAGTAGTAAGTTTAGTTTTCTCTCTTCTCTCCTTTTTCTTTCTACTTTTCTTCTTCACCTATTATGGCAAGCAATACAATGGCCAAAAATAATCTTCATTCTTCCGACATCTTAGATTTTATCGACTAGAAATCCTTGAGCCTACTGCGGAGGAACTCTGCAACTTCGATGATCAGTGTATTGGGCACTTAGTCACTTCTAAAGTTCTTCCAGACTAAGTCGTCGATCATCGTTTCGATCCCACAACTAAAGTCGACCTCTTTTTCTTCAAATGGGTTTGCTTTCCTTTCTACCCTTTTACTATCGGCTTCACCTTTCCATTCTCACCCCTCGTAACCGAGTTCTTCAGCATTACCAAACTGGCTTACTCCCAAGTGATGCCTTTGTTGTGGAGGATCTTATTCACCCTTGACAGGTGTAACCTAATTTACTCTTTGAATATCATCCTTTCTAAAATCGCTAGGGCTTAGAACTCATGGAGCCAACCGATTTACGCTCAGGATCAAGCTCGGATAAATCCCTCTTATGTTGAACCGAAACATAATGAAAAATATGGGAAGACCAAGTTCTTCTTTGTTCGTAGAGACTCACTCCCTGACGACCAGTCTTTGCCTCACCACTGGTTTAGGAAGGGTAGGGTTCGGCAGGGTCCTAGCCGTAGAAATTATAAGTAGTATCTTTTTCTTGACTTGTTCTTTGTTTTCTACAACTTTTGATCTTGACATTCGAGCTCATGTGACTCAAGACACAAAAAGTAAAATTACAAGGTTATTATCCTTACTTGAGTCTGAAAGGAACTTCTAGCCAAATCCAGCCCTCCAAGCAACCAGCTTCCAATCCCATGCCTCAAAGTCCATAATTTCCTCAAGTAATATTTAAATCTTCTTAAGTTTCTTTTCTGTCTCTAGATATCCAGGATCATGATTTATTATAAGAGTTGCAGGAAGCCCAAAAGGCACCAAAGAGTATGATCTTGAAGGAATCATGAGCTTCGTCTAGAATGGTGCCCCTGTCAAGCAAGAGACTCCAGCAACCTCTGATCCTAAACTTTGGGCTCTTCCCCAACATTCAAACAAGAAACACAAGGGTCCAGATGTCACGGATTTAAAGGCCTTCAAGAACATGGATGTAACACCCCGATCACGTGAAACTTGAAGCGGAAACGTCGAGGAGTCACATTATAAGATTGTTCACAACACATGGCACTATTAAAAATTAAATATTTTATTTGCATTGTTATCAAAATATCACATAATATTTTCTTTTTGATTAAAGTAGACTAAGAAAAAGAATCACCATCCCATGTAATCATTGGAAACATCAAACACTAGCACCTAAAACATGTTTTAAAATAAAGGGTCAACTACAAATAGTTGGAGAGTATATAGTGGTTTGTATAAAACAAACACTTTAGAAACATCAAATACAAATAACATGTCATAGTTTTATCTTGAACAATCTTGCGAAAACAAACACTTTGGAACGAATGTGGTGTACAATCAACCCTAGTGACTGAAAGCAATGACAACAATTTTTTTATGTTTTAATGTCTATTTCGATCATCCCAATAGTTGGATGAGTTTGTCACACCTATAGCACTATAATCTACTATAGTCGGCTTGATCAAAGTTAATGATTGTATTATGTTTAACATGAGTTCCTAGAGTAATTTTTAAGAAAAGATGTATAAAGATAAAAGTTATGCCATAAGTAGTTACAAATGTTAAAGTAAACATGTTTCACTCAAAAGTTTAAGGAAATGGACTATGTAACTCACCTTGATGATTGATTATGATGTTTGCACGCTTTTAACAACTTCAAGTAAGCCGTAAATAAGAAGGATGTTTAGTTTAGGTTTTGTTATGATGATGTTTCTTTATGGGTATTATAACACACCGACCACGTGGAACCTGTGACGGAAACGTCGTGGAGTCACGTTAGAAATTGTTCAAACCACACGGTACTAATTTAAAATTATATATTGTATTTACATTGTTCTCAAAATGTCACATAATAATTTTTTATTGAAGTAGACTAAGGCAAAAGAGGATCATGATCTAAACGTGTGGAAGATGTCTGATTTAAGAAATCAGAATACTCAGTCAAACGAGAAGTATAGAGTGGGTTCTATTTGTGTCTCATTCCAACACATAAGATATTAAGTATATGCACTAAATGTAACATTTGTCAAAAACGGGTTTTCCAAACCCGCTCCGTTTCTAATCGAATATCAAGTTATAAATGTTTCGTTGCGTATTTATGTCCATTTTAATATTTAATGATGCATAATTAATAAACAAACTAGAACATAAAAGTTATAATTGATAAAAAGTAAAAACAAAATAAATAAAAAGCAAAATAGGCTGCCGGGACTCGAACCCGGGTCAGCCGGGTTAAGCTCAAAGACTTATCACACACACATATAACCACTCCGCCACTTATTGTTTTCTGTCAACTCTAGGAAACAATTAAATTTTATGGTCAATCATGAAGCGACCTGACTACGCTAAGTGTAACCGAAATCGGTCACCAAACGTCCAAAAACATTTGATTGTTCGCGGTTTACCGATTATAACCGCTACACCGACACCTCCAATCAATTTAGCTTTGAATGGACTTGAATTCAAGAGTGGATCGGTTTTAATAACCAAAAAATTTCAATTCCTGAATTACTCCAATCATAGACCCCTCTCGCGACTCAAACACATTCTGCAAACCTTCAATTTCATTTTCGCACAACTTTCAGTTCGTCGAGCAGCTATTTGAACTCGCCGGACTTTCGCAGGAAAACCGTGTTTTCTGTCAAATCAGTGAGTCACTCAATTCTTTCATCGTCTATCAGTTTTTAAGCTGTTGCTAACTCAAACCCTTCAATCGGAATCAATTTCAGACGTCGATATTGGATAATTCACTCTCGCCGGAAAACTGCTGAAAATTCTCAATTCTCGCTGTGAAACGGTATGGCCTTCTAAACCTCCTGGTAACTCTTGTTTAGTACTTCAATTCCACACTCAGCTAATCAAAACTGTTAATTTGTTCGCTCAGTCGAAGTTCATGAAAAAACAGAGCCGACGGCTTGCCGGAATTCTGAGATAAATCGTTCTCCGGTATGTTTACTTCCAAAATCGTCTCTGCCATTTCATTTTAGTCTTTTGTACATTTGTTAATCGTTTTAAAGCAAGAAACAGTTGAGTAAATCATTGTCTGTAAATTTAGCGAAGAAGATGAAGTATGTTAAGATTATAAGATTAATTAAAATCTGAATTATAAACGGGTTAGACACACAGTCCAGCGGTGGACTGTGGGCAAACAATACGCACACGCCGCGAGTTCGATCCTTGATACACACACTCTTTGTAATTAAAATGTTCTTTTTTTGACTGAACCGGATCCTTTCGCAATTAGATGTTAAGTATAATAAAAATCTGTATATTAACCAAGTTAGACACACAGTCCAGCGGTGGACTGTGTGTAACATTAAGTCACATGTCCCGGGTTCGAGACCTGTTGACGGCACCGGTTTGACAATTAAAATCCTTTTTAAAAATAAATGAATTTTGAATAAATTAAAACAGTATATAAATATAATTAAAAACAGAAATATTTCAGGTTAGACACGTAGCTCAGTTGGTAGAGCTGCGTGCACGCGTACGGGAGGTCTCGGGTTCGAGCCTAACCCGGCGCATACATTCACACAATAGAACCGGTGTCAAACAGTCAATGGTCAACGGTCAACGCAAAAGTCAACATTTTTTTTATATTTTTATTTATTTAATTTAATTCAAAAATCAATTAAAAATACTTAAAAATAATGTTTTTTAAAGATAGAAAATAGCCTTAAACTCACAAAAATATATCTAAAAATCCTATTAAAATTATTAATAAAATCCACTCATTAACTATACCTTCCGTTATTATTTAGGTTAGTTAATCCTCATTGTTCAATCCTTCAAACTCGTGCGCATCTCATCATCTCAAACCAAACGCACCTAATGTGAGTGAATCTCTACAAATTCCCCGTTTTAATCACGTTTTTGGGGTGTATCATGTGTCTTACCATTTATTATATTTAAATTATTGTGCATACATCATATCATGAACAAATGTGTATTCAGCTTGTACCAACTGTTGTGTGGTTATTGTTTAGATTTAATTTATTATTTTCAGTACATGCAATTTCATAGGCCGCCGCTCCCCATTACATTATGAGCGTTGAGCAGTTCCCCATTACATTATGAGTGTGAACCTGGCGTGCCAACATACGATCGGCTCCGTTTGATTGAGCCTTGATCGCACAGACATTCATCATAGGCCGTCCGTTCCCCATTACATTATGAGCGTGAATGTGACCTTGCCAACATATACAGTTTCATTCATGTTATATATTCATGCAAGTTCATATGTCATTGTATGTTATAGTATGTTATTGTTTGTGGAATGTTATTGTTATTGTTGGATTATTTACATTTGCTCGCATATGACTATTGTACAATTTTTCCTTGATAAAAATAACAAGAAATCAATAATAAATGTTTAACTAACAAGGTTCACTCGCCAACTTATGTTGACCCAAAAACCCCTATTTTTACACATAATACAGGTGAACCAGCTGCAGCAAGAAACACATAGGATTGGCTTAGAAGAATAAACTGGTTTAGAGCTTGGATTGTTTAGTTGGTTATGTTCTTTGTATTTGTATGGACATGTTTGGATTATTGAGAATGTAATTTAGAATTTAATAAATATGAAACATATTAGTAAATATCATGAGCTTTGGTGATAA
Organism: Scalesia atractyloides; assembly: GCA_947069175.1. Classification (NCBI taxonomy): domain Eukaryota; kingdom Viridiplantae; phylum Streptophyta; class Magnoliopsida; order Asterales; family Asteraceae; genus Scalesia; species Scalesia atractyloides. The sequence continues at coordinate 50,016,821 of CAMTDV010000020.1, forward strand.
CCCAATTATGTCCCGACTCTTATTCCGCTGCGGGTTGGGGTGTGACACTAAACTATTGTCGAATCTACATATTGAGATCCTTGGTGAGCAAAGGAACCTTTAGTGAAAGATTCCAAAAGGGATGGTTGAGTTGGACTAAGATAGTGTGTTTTTAGGATAAACGAAATTGATGATACAACTTCTAAATACATAAAATAATTAATAAATGATTAGTTTTAACAAATCGAGAAAGAATTCCTGAGCTTGGGAATCACCCAAAGTTTTATTAATAAAAATGATATGAACAAATATTTGTTTGTTTAAGTATCCATAAGTATGGTACTCTAAATGTTTGTAGTCGATCAAATTCATTGGAATCAATTTGAATTAAGACTATTATGAATGCTTGGTTGTTCAAAGGATGAAGGGTTAATGTATTGAGGATCAAGATTCACAAATATGCGTTGAAGAGTGATATGGGACGTAACTCGCTTCAAAACTATCTTCATGGATTAATGTCATAAGAGGTTTTTGAAATGGTGTGATCTTGGTATCCTTAGACCTAAGAATACTAGAACTTACACTGGTGTAAGTTTTTTCTTTGATCTTATCAAATGCTACATCGTGAAAGGGTCGTAAAACAGATATTTTGTTGGGAATGGACCGAAGCTAAGTGGGAGTTGTATGATGTCAAATGGATTTTGTGCTTCTTAGTGTTTTGAGAAGTTAACCATTATGGTGCCCTCGTAGAATCAAACTGATATGAATGTATGGCCATACTCAAACAAGGTGTTTTGTCGACCATTTCGAATCAGAGATGAGTACCTGAATAGTTAAACAATATATGAGATTGAAATTTGATCCATATATCATGTTCAATAAATGTTCAATACAGAAGGGATAGATCGATAAGGTTCTCACGGCTATATCCTAGATTTAGCAAAGAGTTGCTTGATCGGAAAGGAAAAGTTAACGGATGTAATACATCACACCTTGCTAGGGGCAGTGCGATGCAGCTTACCGTCCTACTCTGTCTACGTTAAAGGATACAATCGAAAATAGTCCTAGTGAGAGATTTTCGGAATTGGGTGTCCAGTTATCGATTATTTAACGTTACCATTAAGGTACGATCTAAAGAATTACACTTTGGACGACGAACAAATAATGATATTTAAATATTAAACATTATGAATCACAAAAGCGGATTTATTGTGGAGAACAAGTATTTGGTGATATACTAGAAAAGATTAATTGTTTACGAAACAAATAATTAGCAAAAATAGTTGGTGTCGTTTAAAGAGTCAAATGAGGAATAGTTTATTATTTAGATAATAAATTTATAGGTTATTATATAAAGAATAAAATAAAGTCAAAGCTTTTGACTAGTGGTTTTAATCTAATGGTCTAGAACGGTTATTCAACACAAATGAGGATTAATTATATTCAAATAATAATTAGTGGGAGCTATTTTTATTATGTGATAATAAAACAAAGCCAAATGGTTGACTTAATAAATAACAATTAGCCAAGGGCTAATTAGTTGTAGGGAAAGCTATTTGTGTATAGGCTAAAGTGTAATTAAGGTTTCTTTAAATAGGAGATTAGACCTAAACCCTAGACACATAGTTTTGACAGAAAACCTGAACACACAAAGAAACTTGAAAACCCTCTCTCCGTGCGAACTGCCACTGCCGCGCCACCTAGCGGCCCCCACCATCGCACTGTCACCGCCACCACGCCACTTTCTCGTGTTTCCTTTTACGGATTTGATTCGTTGTTCACATGTGGATAACGTGGTGTTTTGGAATTTGTGATTAGGCTTACTAGCGAAGCCGTTTGTCTCATCCATTGTGTAAGTTCTTGGTATTCGTCAAGGTATAACTCTAAACCCACTATGGTTGTGTTTTATATAATTGTATGATTAACATATAACTGGATCACTTGTGGGAATAGTATTATTCGTATATTGTGTTTATTAACACTTCCACATCTAATTAATAATAAACTGTTATTATTATCATCATCACTAAATATAACATTGGATTTTATATTAAATTAAAACGGATACCTTAGTGTAATACCCATATTTTTTTAACATATAAAACATATAATATTCCAAAATAGTTAAGTTACTAAAAGTATTCATAAACATTTTACATCTTACGATAACTGTTAATACATAACTAGATAAAATAAAAATGGAAGCTTGGAATTCGGACATGTTCGGTTCTTTGACATAGCTTGATCTTCATCCAAACTTACTTGTGATTCCTTTAAAACTGAAAATCTTATAACTTATTAGTGATACAATTCAATAAAGAAAAATATATCATAACAATTTAATTAAATAATAAATTTTAACGCCCTTCTCTCTCCTCTTTCCACTTGTTTCTTCAGCTCAATCTCACGCTCTCGAGCGGCATTCACTATTTTAGTAAGATGTTCATACTTCGAAGGAGTCATAAACTCCCTATATTCCATGCTCAACATGTTATAATAATAATAAATCTTCTGTTCTTCCGTTTGCACCAGCTCGTAACAAAATCTGAGCTTGTCGAGGAACACCCCCGTGATTTTATCGATCGACTCACCTTTTTTCTTAACCAAATGAATTCTTCTTTGATTTTGTTGATCACGGCTTTTGGGATATGATGTTTAAGGAATGGAACCTTAAACTCCTCCCATGTCATGGTTCTTGTGGTTTCGACCCCTTGTTCTTTTCTAAGATTGTCCCACCAATCTTTCGCTTGACCCCTCAGTTGACCAATTCTGTAAGCTACGAAATCGGTTGGGTCACAGTGGGCCCGTTAAAAAACTCCTTCAATATCACTTATCCACCGCTGACAGATGATCGAATCTACTTCCCCATTGTAAGTCGGGGGTTTACATGCCATAAATTTGTTGTAAGGGCATGCCTTCCATTCTTTAGTCTTATCTCGATTTTGATTCAGGCTTTCCTTTATTTCCTTGATTTGTTCTTATATTGTTGCTAACATTGTTGTTTGCAACCTTTCCATAACTTCGGGTAAGGCCGCTTCCAGCGCTTTTCCGACTTCTTCAGAAATTTTTGTTTGTATCTCCTCCGTCATGAGAGATACTGTATCCTCACCCGTTCCCTCAGACATCTCTTTTATTGAAATGTCCATAACAATTTGTTGATGCACTTTATGGTCGTCACTGTGCGAATAGGCTAGAAAGAGTGTGTATTGAATATTGTATAGATTAGAGACGAACACACGACCCAAGTGCGAACGAGTAATGGCTCGTACGAGTGACATGTGCCTCGTACGAGTGACTTTGTGCCTCGTACGAGTGACTTTGTTACTCGTACGAGTGATAGCGTCTCACCTGTATGAATGACCCTTCGTACGAGTGATAACATGCTTGCTTCGCACGAGCTGTCATGTCTATAAATAGGTGTTGTGTGTTCATTGTTTGTAAGTTTTGGAAGTTCCCTTAGGGGAAACGCTGGCGGATTCTCCCCAGGAACTCCACCAGCCAGTCAAGATATATACTTTTTCGGTATGAATTAATGAAAAGCTTTCGCTGATTCTGTACTCCGTGTCTATTTCGTTCTGCCGAATCTGTACTATCCCCAAAACCTCCGTCGACCACCGGACCACAACTGGTATCAGAGCTATGGTACCGATTCAATCAATCTAACAGTTGATGAATCACCTACGCTCATGAATTTTGGATGTATAAGCGGTTTTAGACGTAAAACATCAAATAATCAGACAATCCACGAACATAATGTAAAATTGAAACTATAGGGTTGTTAGAGAATGATTTTCGACCAAAATATGTGCAAAAATCATGTCGAAATTCAAAGAAATGAAGATTCTGGATCGAAAAGACGTAGTCAGTTTCGTCCGTACGAGTGAGACTGTCGCTCGTACGAGTGACACTTTGTCACTCGTACGAAGCATCACTCGTACGAAGCACAACTCATATGAAGCTCCAATCGTACAAAGTCCAGCTCGTACAAAGTGGTGAACAAAAAAAGGCATTTTTTGATCGTATTGACGAGACGAGTGTCCAAAAAAAATTTGGTGATTACAATTTTTTTCGAGATTTTAACATCTAATTCGGGTTGTTCGGAGACACCGTCTAGAGCTTCAAAGTATAGATTTGATGATACGATCACAAAGGGATGAAGATTTTGGAGTAGTCACTGACATCTACGCAAAACATTGATCATCTAGTGTAGTGACTATTAATGAGCCTTAACGTTAAGTCAGCATTTGATTAAAACCGCAATTTTGGGAATTTTTTTCCAAAATTTGGGTACCATATGCTGCAGTCGCGCCATAATCTTGATTCCCATAAGAAATCAAGATGTCAGAATTTGCAAAAATGAGGGGGAATAAAAAGATTTTCACGTATATTTAAAAATTCTGGCATTTTTGAAACTCATGACGCTGCAACAGTATCCGGGTGGTTCAGACTGCAGATTATCTGGGAAACATAGAGGATTGAAGATTCATTAGAGATGAGATAACGTTTAAGTCTATTCACGAAATAGACTATACATTTGGAATGTGTGATCGAAGAATGTTGAGAATTTTCAGATCATGATTCAGATTGATGCTCAAGGGCTAACCACCTAATCCCCGATGTAGAATCGGAAGCACATATGACTGCCTATCATTAACTCTACAAGGCAAATGAACTGTTTTTTGGTAATCGCCAGGAAACAAGGATGTCTTGTAGTTTCAGTGCCCCATTCCAGCGGAGATTGGTATACATCTGATATTGTGACTAGAAAGGAAGAACGTGATTCTGATTGCCGAAGAATGTTTCTCAGATTCAATGTGTTACCAGATAGTATGATTCCAATGATGATTTGCTGATTGAGAAGATTTTTGCGGATATTTGTTGATTTGAAGTTTTCCGGTGTCATATTTCGAAGTTTCTATCAATTGCCGGTTGGGTTTTGAAGATCGGAGGATCGAGCATCAAGGGAGTGCGCTAAACCGAACGGGATATGGTTAACCTCGAAATGGAGAAGCTGCATTGGTTAATTTCAAGTTGGTGATTATTCGGGAAAATTTGTAGATCAAGCAAATTAGAGGAGGTCTTGAACCGTGCAAACAACGACCTGAAGATTAATTTCTGGAGAAAATTATTTCAGGGGGAATGTTGCTTAACGTAGATAATGCAAACCCGGATCTCCAATCAATGGGGAGTTACGACGTCAACAGATACCCGATTGAAGTTGCAGTATTCAAACACAGCTCTCAGATTTCAAGTTCAAGTTCAAGCATCGACAGTAACGTCCTAGAGGGAAATTATTGTTGCACCTTATGGTCGTCACTATCCGAATAGGCTAGAAAGAGTGTGTATTGAATATTGTATAGGTTAGAGATGAGCATACGACCCAAGTGCGAATGAGTACTGGCTCGTACAAGTGACATGTGCCTCGTACGAGTGACTTTATGCCTCGTACGAGTGACTTTGTTACTCGTACGAGTGATAACATCTTATGAATGACCCTTCGTACGAGTGACAATATGCTTGCTTCGCATGAGCTATCATGTCTATAAATAGGTGTTGTGTGTTCATTGTTTGTAAGTTTTGGAAGTTCCCTTAGGGGAAACGCTGGTGGATTCTCTCCAGGAACTCCGCCAGCCAGTCAAGATGTATACTCTTTCGGTATGAATGAATGAATGAAAAGCTTCCGATGATTCTGTGACTCCATGTCTATTTCGTTATGCGAATCTGTACTATCCCCAAAACCTCCATCTAGAACCGTCACCGACCACGGGACCACACAATTAGGTAAATACTTTGTTTAATTCTTTCCATATTATTATATGGAAACTAATACTCATCATTCAATATTACTCATGATGTATTATTCTTTTTCAGCTGATTAAGTACGTAACTCATCTCAACCATTTATACTTAATGTATTTCCCGGATTCGAGTGTAATAATACACTCCTCTATACACTTTAAATCATCTTCTTTTCTATTATTTTCTATTGAATTTCATTTCATAACTAGTTCTTACCAAATATTTTAATCAAGTCTTGAACCAAACACATTTCGTTTTTAACCTTAAGCTCTGATTACCAACTTGTAATACCCATATTTCTTTTAACATATAAAACATATAATATTCCAAAATAATTAAGTTATTAAAAGTACTTATAAACACTTTACATCTTACGATAACTGCTAATACATAACTAGATAAAATAAAAACGGAAGCTTAGAATTCGGACATGTTCGGTTCTTTGACATAGCTTGATCTTCATCCAAACTTACTTGCGATACCTTTGAAACTAAAAATCTTATAACTTATTAGTGATACAATTCAATGAAGAAAAGTATATCATAACAATTTAATTAAATAATAAATTTTAAGTTCTAAGATTACTGAGTGGCGTCGGCGACGGCATTAAGCCGTGTCGGCGACGCCATGTAGAAACCTACGTGGGGTCAAGTCCACCGTAGACAGTAGCATAAGGCGTCGGGACAAATGCAATGCGTCGGCGACGGCCAGAAGTGGCGTCACCGACGGCACCAACTGTAGAAATTTTGCTGCTGTTTTTTCCGTTCGTCTTTTCGAACCGTTTCGAGTTTTGTACATCATCGTATGACTTAGGCTTATAGAAGATTGTCCGCAAAATGATATTCTTTGTTTTCTTTCCTGTAAGGCCGTCATTACAAATGTTTACACCATCCAAATTATATTTTTATATATATTTCGTAATTTTGCTCATTTGCCAAATTTTAGCCAATGAACTTACTAAGCACATCTTTTTCATACAGAATTACTATGTATATAAGTATCTTCAGGTTTCATAATAAACACTTATCATTTTCATACCCATTGTTCAGTTTTTACGTATATATTTTCTTTCTCTTCCGATTTTACCCTTCAGCCATAATTAAACCAAAATAAAGGTTGATATTCTCTTTCCGGTGTTCTTTTAAATTTCATTTTGGGCGTTTAGTTGTTTTAGCGAGATCCATCCCTTTATTCCGCTAAATCATTATTTATTCTCTTATTTTAACCCGTTTGGTTTCTTTCGCGAAGTCCATCGCTTTCTTCGACTAAACCTTTATCCAATACATTATTTTGACCCGTTTGGTTAGTTTAGCGAAATCCATCGCTTTATTCGACCAAACCTTTATCCAATCATTATTTCGACCCGTTTGGTTACTTTAGCGAAATCCATCGCTTTCTTCGACCAAACCTTTATCTAATACATTATTTTGACCCGTTTGGTTTTATTCGACCAAACCTTTATCCAATCTTTATTTCGACCCATTAGGTTACTTTTGCGAAATCCATTGCTTTCTTCGAACAAACGTTTATCTAATACATTATTTTGACCTGTTTGGTTACTTTAGCGAAATCTATCGCTTTATTCAACCAAACCTTTATGCAATCATTATTTCGACCCGTTTGGTTACTTTAGCGAAATCCATCGCTTTCTTCGACCAAACCTTTATCTATTACATTATTTTGACCCGTTTGACTAGTTTAGCGAAATCCATCGCTTTATTCAACCAAACCTTTATCCAATCATTATTTCGACCCGTTTGGTTACTTTAGCGAAATCCATCGCTTTTTTAACCAAACCTTCATTGTCACACCCTGACCTACAACGAATATGGTAGTCGGGCATGATTGAGTTTTCATCAAAGCTCATGAAATTTACTATTAAAAAAGTTTCATATTTAGTATTTCAAATTTAAATAAAACATTCCAATCAACACATAATTAATACAAACACAATAATGTTCAAAACAAAGCTTGCAAATAACAGTTTATTTCCAATAAGGCCCACGCCCTATATGATCCGCACTTCAAACCTGTTCACCTGTGTCATATGTAAAAATAGAGTTCTGGGTCAACATAAGTTGGCGAGTGAATCTCATTTAATCATTAAGAAAAATGATATGTTTATTATTTTAATAAAATTGTGCATTAACCAAATATGAGATACATCGTGTATGTAATCTAAATCATAAACCACATCTTCAACTAATAATGTACATGTGAGCACAATAAGCGATGTGCTGCGAGATCAAGGCTCAATCAAACGTAGCCGATCTAGTATATTAGGCAACGCGACGCTCCACCCGTAAGTAACGGGGAACAAATGGGCCTAATGTGGGAGATTGACTGAAATGAGAAATATAAACACAAAATGATAGTGAACAACAATATCACATAGCACGTTAGATTACATAATGGTAATAGCTCAAGATTTATAATAGCGAGATAACAAAAGCGACACATGATACACCCAAAAAACATGGATAAAAAGAGAGTTTTATGATTCACTCACAGTGGGTGCGATTAAGATTTGATGAGGATTGCGCACGATTGAGTGGTTGAGATACTAAGCGATGATAAGGCTAACCTAAATATTCACGTAAAGATTTTGATAAAAATATATTCTTTTGGTTGAATTTAGTATTTTTAATTAACTTATTATTTATACCTTTTATTAGATAATTTAGATAAGTTTTTTTTGTTGTGTTTATTTGTTGGGCTTGGAGCTTTAAAGGTTTATTCATTAGTGATGTATTTGGGCTTTTGGGGTTAGCATGGGCTTCCTAGTGCCTAATGGGCCTAGAGTTGTAATTATGGGTTTTGTGATGTTTATAAATAGAGGGGCTAGGTCATTTAGTAGGGGTTAGAGAGTTGATTGCAAAAACTTGTATCTGACATCTTTGGTGTATGCAAGGTATAATCATTGAAGTTATTCAAGTTGTTCTTCTTCCTAATCATAATTTCCGCTATTGATTAGGTTAGTGATACCTGTTTGATCCGTTTACGGGACTTACAATTGGTATCAGAGCCTGCTGTTCTAATACAGGCTCCGGGTATTGCTGATTCAAGAAGTTTTTGAAGTGTGTTGCTGCTGTTTGGATCGGTTTTTAGTGTTCCGGATCACTGTTCATCGTCAGAGGCTACTGTTCCGAAGAACTCGAAGAATTTGTGAAGAATTCGGATCTGGTACTGTTTCAGATTCCAAAGAACACGAAGAAGTTTCTCTCAACTCGGATTAACTACTGTTCCGGATTCTGAAGAATACGAAGGAGATCGTCCATTTCGGATTGATCCCGGACTGTTGCTTGTTCCGGATTGTAGTCCGAGTTACTGTTGCGGTGTTTGAATTTCTTAAATCTCGGAATTAAGTTGCAGAAAAGGCGGGGCCACTGTTCCGGATTTTCAGAAGATAAGACAGGCATTTCGGATTCTCTGTTCCAGATTCTTGATTCCGGATTTAAATTCAGAGTTGATTATTTCGGATCTACATCTCGGATTCTCCATTTCAGATTTGGATTTCGGATTTTCATTTCGGTCTTCTTATTTCGGATTTCTTCTCGGGTTTTCTATTTCGGATCTTTAAGTCGGAATCAGCAATCCGGATTATTCATTTCGGATTCTTTTTTTCGGATTACTCATTACTTCAGAAAATCTTTTCGGGTTGACCATCTTTGACTACAGAATTGACCTTTTCGGATTCAGTACTGTTCATCAGAATCACTTAAAATTAATTAAACTTTAAATCAATTTGGTAAATTTTTAATTAATTAAATTTCAATGGCTGGATTCATGACCGCACAAGACCTGACTAATGCCACACTGGCTGCCCTGCAATCGCGAACATTAGCCCTTCACCAAGAGTTGGATTAGGTGATTGGCACTTCCACCAAAGTGCCACGTTTATTGTACGGAGATGAATACTACGAGTGGAAGTTCCGCTTCGAACAATACTGCAAGGCAAAAGAACCCGGCGTGTGGAGATGCATCATGAATGGTCCAAGAACCATAGTGTACAGCACAGAGCAAGATCCTGAAACGAAAATTCCTAAGCCCATGCACCTATGGACTCTAGAGGACATCAAGATCATAGAGGAAGATGAGAAGGCTTCTACAACTCTAACCATGGCTCTAGGACCTGATATTTCTATCGCGGTCAGAAACTGTAAAAACGTAAAGGAGGTTTGGCTCTACGAAGGAAATGCCGACATGAAAGCAAGTAGGGTGAATCAGCTGAATCAGCAATTCAGCTCGTTCAATCACATATATGGGGAAACCATCGAAAACCAGATACGTCGCTATGTTAAGCTGGTTTCCCAGATGATTTTAGTTGAGATCACCCTCACCAACAGCGCCATGAACCGACAGTTATTGAATTCACTGCCCAAAAGTTGGGATGTAGACGTGGGCATGATTAAAAAGACAAAGAACTTAAATGATGTCACTCTCATTGAGATGATAGCTACTATCAAATCATGTGAAATCGACAACAAGCAGAGGGAGATCAACCATCAAAGCAGTTTGATGGCCGCAGGGATGACAGGGCAGAACGCGGTTTTAATGTCACAGAATCTTGTTTATAGTCCTCTGCAAGGAAATTACACAAGCACCGGGTGGATCAAATGTGGTTTACAGTCCTATTGCCATGCCTCAGAACACTCAGTATGTGTATGGTTTTCAATCTCCAAATCCTACAATGGTTTTAGCTGCTCAAGTTCACACACAGTACCATGCTCAGTATCCTAACGTGGTTTTCAGTCCTGCTACTCCTCAAACAGTGCAACAAGGCGTCATTCCTCAAACTGCTGCACCAGTCCTGGATCTGCTCAACCCGCGCCCAACTCTGCATTTCTCACTAAGGAAAATGAAGAGAAACTGGCTATTGCTGCATCAATGATCAAGAGCTTAAACGCCTTCCTGGCAGGTGATCTGACCCCTCCATCTATTCTTCCAACAAAAGTTGATCAGATCATGGAGGAGGACCAGGACGAGATTAATGTCTCTTGGAATTTAGCAATGGCTGCTTTTCGGGTCAACATGTTTCAGAAAAAGTATGGAAGGCAACCCTTGTCAAACTTAAAGACTGGTCTCACAAAGGACAAAATTAGATGCTATCGATGTCATGAACCGGGACACTTCGCTAGGGAATGCAAGAAGCCACCGTCAGGGTATGTATCATCCAGGGTCGCTGATATACAGAGCAATGACAGACAGATGGTTCCCGTCTCTCCTTCCAAGTCAACTACAAGCCCATCAAGCAGCTCAGGCGGGAAATCCACAGCACTGGTAGCCCAACAACATGAGGGTTTCAACTGGGCAGATGCTGCAGCTCAAATGGAAACCTTGAATCTATCCAAGAATAGCAACCACTGCATGATGGTGCAGACAATTGAGACACCCGATCTTTCGAAAACGGTAAATCGAATACTTTGTTCTGATACTTGTTGTTTTAAATTATCACAAATGCGCGCCCACAATTCACCTTTTGTGGCTGAATCTGTTGTTCCTACATCGATGGTTGACACACCTATTTCATCAGCACATCAAACCACTCATATCATTACAAAGTCCACAGTTGTATCAATTCCTGCTGACACGGCTCTGCAAATGATGGACTTTGGAGGTAGTTCGTCAGGTGCTGGTGGTTCGGAAGTGGGTGGTAGTGGAGTCGGTTGTTCTGATGATGTTGCTGATGATTATGTGCGTAGGTATGAGAAGAGGGCATTCGATTTTGGGGATTGGACAGTGATGACGATGATACAGAGGTGGATGTAGTTGATTTGAAGAAACGGGTAGTTGTGCTAGAACAGGAGGTTATGTTAAAGGATGCTTAGATTGCCTCTCTACAGAATCGCTTAGATGTTTGAGATCAAACTATCAATCAGCTGCAGGGAGATGTCATGATGCTTATGACTCTTGTGTTTGATTTAAGGGGCAAGCGGGAGAACAAGTTTGGAAGGGAGTTTAGTGATCCTACCGATGATCTGATGAATTTTGAAACTAGACATGGTGCAGCACAATAGTGTATGGCAGAAGAAACTGAAGAACAGAGGTTGGAGGCTGCGCGGTTGGCAGCCGAACGTCAAGCCGGTCTCGATTATTATTTAAGCGATCCACGCAGAAAGTTCACCGCCAGTCAGAAACGTGCTGCGGATCAGAGGAAGCAGAAGCAAATGGTGTTGATGAAGAATGTTAACGTGAATCCTCTGGACGAGAATTTTCAGTTGAAAGGTCCAACCAATCAATCCGAGAGATATGTGATGGAGTTGGGATCCAGTTATTATAGTAAGGTGGGAAACAAGTCGAAGGTGCTGAGTTGGATGTATGATCATGTTAAAAACATGTGGATCATCGTGCGCCAGGATGGAACCAGGGAATACTATTCGAAAGAGTCGCAGTTCGAGACATGGACTAAAGTTGCACTGACTGATCTTTTAAGAGCTCCATACATTGATGATGACACTACAGAGCGTGGACTGGGTTGGAGATTCTTTAAGAAGCTTGAACGTGAGGTTAGGAGCGGATTTAAGAGTATGAAGACTGCTGAACCGTACTTGAGAGCAGCTAAGGGAGTTCGCGATGCGCACACAGGCAAAATGTTCAAATCTGTGATGTGGCCGCCAATGGACAAAGAATTAGTTATCCCGGTTGCTCCTACCTTGGGAATTCTGAAGAACTTCAACTTTTGGTTATATGATCCGAAAATCGGAAGTGTTGCTATTGTGACGAAAGAGAAGGCGTTCACGGTGAACGATGTGGTGTATCTGGTTAGTTTTCATGATGAAGATTTACAAGTCCTTGCTTCTCATCAAATATAAACTACAGAGTTATACGAGGTGTATGCTAAAGATTGGACGACTGTAGTTGCTGGTATTATTGCTGGACGTTTAGGTGTGGATGCTCAACCAAAGGACGAATGAAGTAAACCTAGGGGGAGAATGTTGGGCTTGGAGCTTTAAAGGTTTATTCATTAGTGATGTATTTCTGCTTTTGGAGTTAGTGTGGGCTTCCTAGTGCCTAATGGGCCTAGGGTTGTAATTATGGGTTTTGTGATGTTTATAAATAGAGGGGCTAGGTCATTTAGTAGGGGTTAGAGAGTTGATTGCAAAAACTTGTCTCTGACATCTTTGGTGTATGCAAGTTATAATCATTAAAGTTATTCAAGTTGTTCTTATTCCTAATCATACTTTCCGCTATTGATTAGGTTAGTGATACCTGTTTGATCTGTTTACGGAACTTACATTATTACTATATTTTTATTCGCTTAAACTAATATTGTCTGGTTATAAAAATAATGTAGTTTAGGGAGAATAATTAAAAGTTTAGTTAATTAAAAGATATATGTTTTTTTTCTTGAATTAAATCGGTCTAAATCGTACAAAACCGGTCGGATACGCAGCGTGTGGGGATCGGACTCGTGACCTCTCGTTTGCGTGCACGTAGCCCAGCCAACTGGGCTACGTGTCTAACCTGAAGTATATAGGATTTTAATTACATTTATACACTTACTGGATCAAACCATATTCTGATTAATTAAAAAGGTTTTGTATATTACAGGAACCGTGTGATGGCACCGACTCGAACTCGCAACCTTTGCTTCGTGTGTGCACACAGCCCGACCAATTGGGCTGTGTGTCTAACCCGTTGGATATAAGATTTTATATCTTCTATATACTTACTGCCAAGTTTCATATTTGAGTTATAAAAAGGTTTTTGTATTTCAGAGAACCAGAGCGTGCACGTGGTTCGAACCCGGGACCTTTGATTTCAAATGCACTCAGTCCTACCAACTGGACTGTGTGTATAACCCGTTTTAAACACAATTTTAACTTCTTTTAACCAAAAACCCAGTTCGTCTTCTTCATTAAAAACACTGACTGAATCTGTTAAACCTGATTGAACTTATTCAGTTAACAATTAAAACTGTAAACATTTACTGATGAGATTAAATAAAAGAATAAAAAGGATTAGGCGATATGATATACCGAACAGAGGTGTTTTTGATGTTCCGGCGAGATTCCGGCGATGGTGTATTGTTCCGGCGAAACGTTCTTGATGACAGAAGTTTGTAGAGTGTTTGGGTGAGTGTGTTGCGCATTCTAAAGGATTCCCCAATGTCTCTATTTATAGCTGATGATGGTTGTAGGATCTAAGCTTCGGTTTCAGGTGTTTCGGTCAAAAAGGTTATGGCGAGATGTTTGCAAGTCAAAATTGAAGGTGTTGACTCGGTTTTGAGTCTAGATGCATGATTTAGGGACGGTTTCTATAGTTATTTGCCGAGAAACAGCAATTTGATTGATTTCCGGATTTATCGCAGCTGTTACAGAGCGGCTTCTTTTGAATTCAGATCAAAGTGTTATTTTGATATAAAAGATTATTGGGCTTTATTATTTCAGATGTCGGGCGAGTGGTGTAGTGGTGTGTTGTGTGTTGTGTGTTTGGTTTGGGTTGAGACCCGGGTTCGATACCCGCAGTCCACACCTTTTTATAGTTTTTTTTCTGTTTTTATAACTATTATATATATTTTGTTTATTATTATTATTCTTATTATTATTATTATTATCTTTATTGTTTATTATTTTATACGATTAAAATAACGAATTCATTAAACGCTTAACATAAACGTGCAACGAAATGATCATATCATAAACTTGATTACAAAATGGTGTGGGTTTTAGAACCCGTTTTCGACAGATATTACATTTATCCAATCATTATTTCGACCGGTTTGGTTACTTTAGCGAAATCCATCGCTTTATTTGACTAAACTTTCTTTATCATGTTGTTTGACCCGTTTAGTTGTTCGTGTGAAATCCATCACTTATGAACTACCAAACGCATCATTCTTCACTATTTATCCATTTGGTTCATTCGTACGAAATCCATTACTTACAAATGAACCAAATTTCACGAGTATTGCTTAATTTATCTACATATATTAAATACAAATGTATTAATGAATTCCTGCGAAACACAAAGCCACGTAACTTAAAGCTTCCCCTTCAATAGTGTATCCACCCCGGCTTGGTCACTTGTGGTTTCACCTAATTTTCCTATAAAATTTAATCTGATTCATTGTTTAGACTCATCATACTATATATGAGACATGTAACTTATCAAATTCTCATTTATGTAATTCTTTCATGCTCTTTAACAATTTATGATCATTTAGCCATAACATCAAGCACCTTATGGCTAGATATTACACTACTCTTATCAAGACTACAACTTTGCTATCAACCATGTAATAACATCTTTTCAAGTCTCTTTGTCTAGAATGTGAAATCAACATCTAGAACCTAGCATATTAGCATCAATTACTACAATCCTCACTATCACAATTCATGTATTCATCAAATTTATAAAAACCCATTTAGCACAAACATTGTTAATCATCCAAACATTAGAATCATAGCATTTGATTAATAATTCTTCATCAAGGACTTGTTCCTAAACTCATATACACCACAATTTCTATCATAGTATTCACAATTATACTCAATATAGAACTTATGATGCTTACATAGTTCCATAACATTATCAATCATCAAAATTTGACATACCTTATGATTCCTTTGTCTAAGTGATTGCTAATTTATGTTCATGCAAGAATTTCAGACCCAATTTCTCTTTTGATTTTGAGGAACAGATGAATATTAGGGTTTCTAAGATTTCTCCCTTTCTTCTTCTTGTCTGATCGACCGTGTGTTTTGAGTTTTTAATTTCTTATTCATATCTATCAATTTACCATGTGTCCAAATTCAGTCCCCTATATTTTGTTTGTTATACAAAGGCACTATCCAAAAAGCTTTGTTAGTTATTAACAAGTAACTAATTAAGTTTTAAATTTCTTAAAATAATTATGTGTATAATATTTACCATTGAGCTAAATATTATAAATATTTTTATATATATTTGGGACGTTGCAGTCCATCCCTTTTTAAAGGGGTTCCATTAACTAGGTTAAATGTCCCTGCTTATTTATATAATTTAATATTTTTGGGGTGTTATAAATCCACCCACCTTAAGGGGTTTCGTCCCCGAAACATGTGTACTTACTAAAATGTGAAGGGTAGAGTCATCTCATTTCTTCTTTAGATTCCCAAGTGGCGTCTGATCCTTTCCGATGCTCCCATTTGACCTTCACTTGGTCAATCTTCTTGTTTCTTAACCCCTTGACTTTCGATCCATGATTTGAATTGGTTTAGCTATGAAGTTGAGCTTGCAATCGACTTCAATATCACTATTGGGTATATATGTCGTTTCGTCCGCTAAACATTTACAGAGGTGTGATACGTGAAATGTGCTATGTATCCCACTTAATTCGTCCGGAAGTTCTAGTCGATAAACCACCTTTCCCACCCGACTAATAATCTTAAATGGTCCGATAAGTCATGGACTCAATTTACCTCTCTTCCTAAATCGAATGATCCCTTTCAACGGAGATACTTTGAGCATTACATTATCGCCTACTCGAAATTCGATAGGCCTTCGTCTTTTATCCGCATAGGACTTTTGTTGGTCTTGAGCCGGTTTTAAATGAGGTCGAGCCATTTCTATCTTCTCATTTGTGGCCTTAATTACATCTTTATGAGCGAGTTCTCTCGGTCCCACTTTGCCCCAACATACTAGGGTTCGACATTTCCGACCATAAAGCATCTTATATGGTGCCATTCCAATTCTTGAGTGATAAATATTGTTGTAAGAAAATTCAACTAACGGTAGATAAACATCCCAACTACCACCAAAATCAATAATACATGCCCGGAGCATGTCTTCTAAGGTTTGACTTGTCCGTTCGCTTTGCCCATCCGTCTGGGGTGATAGGCAGTACTGATTAACAGTTTTGTGCCCATATGTTTTTGAAAATCGTGCCAAAAGCTCGTAGTAAACCGGGTATCTCTATCGGATACGATCGATACTGGGACTCCATGGCGTTATATTGTGAGGGGGGATCGGCTCTCCTCCTATGAGCAACCCGACTAACAGAGGCGGAATTTGTTGTTAGTGAGGTTGACAAACGAACAAGTGAGATCTACTGTTTAAGTGCTTTGGATATATTGATTGACGTGAAAAAGTACAACGTAAGTAAACAATTTAGCAGGGCTTCGCCACACCAACTGGACTAACAATAATTAGCTCTAACACAACACCCTCTATTTATAGGTCGACATGACTCGCACGGGAGAGTGTGTAGAGTGTGTGACTCGTGGGAGAGGCTGCCTCGTACGAGTCTTATGACTCACTCGTACGAGTTAGATACAAAACACATAAATCATACAATAACATTTACAAACTAACATTCTAAGCCCTATATACAAAATCAACATATCCTAGATGTAGGCACTAGACATTATGCACTAACAAACTCCCCCTTGGATGTTGCCGCAGTCTTGGATAGTCTTCAAAAAAAACTTCATAAGATTGACGTTTATCGACCAAAGAAACGCTTCGGTGGCTTGCGACGCTCCTCAAAAGCTATTCGCGTTTGATCTGTTGGAGGAGGACGCTTAACTGTATTGCCAAACCGAAAACATCTCAGCGATGCTATACGAGCTTGCTCTGCATCCTCTCTTCCTTCTTATCTTTCTTCCTTTGCTCTGTCTCCCCTAGTTTCCTCCATGAAGTGTTCCACGTCGATCCAGAATGTATATCATTGGCCCGAAACAGACATTAACAATCTTCTGAAACTAGAGTGCTTGTTCTTTGTCTTTCTCTTCGTAGCTGATTTTGCTGTAGAACAAACAATCTATATCTTTCTTCGAACAATTCACTAGCCACATCGGGTCTAGCACTCGAATGCCACGCCACAACCCATATATACGTTTGTGTGCAATGACAGCTTCGGTAAGCTCCTCTGTTATCTTCCATGAACCATCAACAGGGTGCACACATATCATAGCTTCTCCTGTATTTGAATCGTAGTGCCACCACTTGAAGATTTTGTGGAAGTCTTGCTCCATCTGAATCATAGGCATATTCTTCATTACCTTTGCCCTCTTCACGACAAGCGTAAATCTTTTTCTTTGGTAATTAGATGGATCTTCGTAATTTGCTTTGGGAAACGAGGCTTCCAGTGTATTAATCCGTGTGTAGCTTCAAGCTTGATCAACTTCCATAACCGTTGGCCGTGAAACTTCATATTCAAATTAATCCTCTTCGTTTGCACGAGCTCTTTTATGTCCCAATATGGCAAGGATTTAATGTCGCTCAAATATCTAAAATACTGGATCCCGAACTCCCTATTGATAGCGTAAACATTAAGTTCCTCGATCCATCCCCAGCTAATTATATCCCCTAGAGAAATATCTGCATCACGCGTAAAGAATGCTAGAGGACGTTTAAATTTGCGCTCCGCTGGTGAAACTTTGAACCACTTCTTCCTCATTTCTGAATTTCAACTCTAGTCATCTGTTGAGGAATCGTCCCGTGTTTGGCAGCTTCTTCAACTTTACGTTTCTGAACATCAGCATTTTCCGCTGCAAACAACTCACTAAAAGTTGGGGAGTCATCTGTACTTTGATCGGCAAGATTAGTAACATCGTCATCAGAATCATCCTCCACGACAACTCTATCATAATCATTCGCATCTTCAACGTGCTCGAAGACTAGCTCAAAAGCGCTAATATCATTCAGCTCGTCTTCAAAGTCAAACTCGATATTTTCTTCGTCCACGCCTAACATTTTAGCAATCTCTTCCTTAGTATAGCTATGGACATATTCACCCTCTTCAACGTCATGCTCAAGATATAAAATCTTCGGCTTTGGCATGATAGGAACGGTAGATGTATCGATTACCGTGAGGATTCCTGCCTTCTGAGCACCTTTAGATCCTTCTGATCTTCCCTGATCTCTATCTTCACTAACCGATTCGCAGAGTCATCCAAGTAAGCAGAATAATCAATATCTTCATTTAAAACGGATTCTGTTACACGGACACCCATACCACCTGCGTCATCATCTCCATCATCACTATCGTCATCAGACTCATCAGAAAATAGATCATCAAAAGCATCTAAGTCTTCAGCCTCTTTTTCCGCATCCTCATCAAATTCTTCGACCGCTGGTTCAATCTCCCTTTCTAACTTACTCTTATGTAGCCATTCATGATGTCTGGTTGAAAGATCTGTCGTGTCAATATCTACATCTTTAGGCTTTCCTACCAGAACAAACTTCTTCGAGACTGAATACACCACAATATCTATAATAACTTGCCCAGATTCAGCTTCTGGCTCAGTTGTGACATTCACACGATCTTCAACCAATTTAGCTTTGCCTCTGCCTTGCGCATATGATAATTCCTTTGCAAGATGTTCATGTTCAGCGACCTGCTCTCTCGCTTCAGCTCTTTCTATTTCATCTATCTCAGCAGCAATATTAATACCCAGCTTCTTAGTCAGTATATTCTCGAATAAATTCATCCTTCTGTCACTTCTAAGTCGTTCTTCTTCATATTCAGCCATACGAATCCGTAAACACTCATTTTCAGATACAATGTTGGCTAGCATAGCTTCAAGCTGCTGTTTGTCTTTGTTTAAAGCATTGAGCTGTTCCTGTAACTCTGCAATTTTGACTGTGTTTAACATGACCTGCTTCTGTAACTCTTCAACTCGTGGGTCAATAAACATGTCAGCAGTAAAGTCTGCCCCCAGGTATATCACCAAAGTCAAAACCAAGATCAAAATCAAAATGAGTTTGTGACTGCGAGGGTTGCGGCGTCGGCTGCGCTGTCGGTTGTTGTGGTGGTTGTGGTGTAGACTGACGTGGTGGAGATGGTGGAATTGGTGGAATCAGTTCAACAACCTCTTCTTCCACAGTCTGCTTCTGCACTTTTTCTTTAGATTGGTCGATAGGAGAATCAGTGCTTCTAACCGCTGGACGTTTAAAACGTCGAGTTTTCTTCTTTGTAGACTTGCGCACAGGAGTGTCATAATCTGAACCCGAAGGTATATAAGTTGAATCGTCCTTTCCTGTTGCTTTTCGCTTTCTCTATTCAGCCTTAAGCTTTAGCTCTGCTTGTCGTTCAGCTTCTATCTCTTTAGCCCTCTCCTTTTCTCCAGTCTTCTATCCTCAAAATCAGTGCTAGAAGACGATGCTTCCTCAGCCACTTTTTCACGACCAAATGCTTATCTCTCAGTGTCAGCAGCCATATCTTCTATATTCTCTTCAGGCTCGGGTTCATCTATCAGTCTTGAACTTTTTGTAGCTTTCTTTTTCTTTTGAGGAGCAGAGAGAGATGTAGATGTGGCTTCCTTTTTACTCCCTTTTCCCCATCTTTAACGAACCAAGCACTACGCTTTGCAATAAAACCATCAAGCGCTGTCAGCTCTTCATTCTCATCACCACTCTCTTCTTTTCTCCACTTTCCTGGTGCTAGAGCAATATAATCTTTGTCAAGGATTGCTCCAAACATAGGCTTCACAAAAGTCTTGAGGTTTAAGTTCATCTTTTTCATAATTGAGACATCCATGTGTTCTAACTTCAACATGTTATCTTTCTTTTTCTTCAAGTTTGGATGCAGATGGTCTAGCAGCATTTGAATGAAATGTGGGTACTGCAGAAATTTCTCTCTTTGAATGTTTTGGACCATCTGAGAGAATATCACCTTCGAAAAATTATACAGAAGATTCAAAACAAGACGGTGATCATGCACATCTAGTAGTCAACTAAATCATCAAAACCTCCTTTTCGGTGACTTAGTGCATGTATAACGCAATGTACGATAAATCGGAAAGCTGCACTTAGGTTAGCCTTCTTGAAAGGAGCAGCATTCACGAATCCGCGTAACCCATGCGATAAAAACATCCATTCACCATATATTTCGAAAAACCCGTCAGATCATCTTCATGGTCTTTAAAATCCAGCACCTTTCTGATCAACTCTTCTGTGATTTTCACCTGAATATCTTCATCTCCAATCCTCACTGCCGAGACAATCGCATTCTCCTCAGTATCAAATTCTGCTGCATTCCAGAAGAACTCTATATGTGATCTATAAGCAACATGGCGATCCGTCAAACCTTCGTAATAGGAATTCTGCCCAAAAAATCTAAAACTTCCCGGTAGGCAGCGATCTCTGGAATAGACTCATCAAGAAGACAGCAAACATTATGGAACGGAGAGAGAGAAGATTTCTTGACCTGCACACATAGACATTTCAAAATGTTCGAATTTTTTTCAAAAATTTCAATTTTCAGGGTCACTCATATGACCCATTCATTCATACGAGTCATCAATACTTGAACAATTAAGAATCTTATTCGTACGAACACTCATTCGTACGAGTGAAAAAGATACTTGGAACATTTTGAAAAACTCCGCTGATACGAGTGGTCATTCGTGCTAGTTGCAAACCGTACCAAATAACACCAATTTAAACCGAACTTAAAACGTGTTGTTTTTAAAAAATTGAAGGTTGATTTATAGGCTATTGGGGCCGATTTTAACGTTTAAAGTTCAATTTTATGTTTCACCGGTCTAATTTCCCTAAATCTACGTTTTATGTTCATCTGGTCCAAATCCGGCATGATAACAGCTAAAAACAAGCATTAGTACCTTTCCCATTGTAAGAGGTGTGCGAATCGACCTCCCCAATGTATTAGTACGTAGTATATGTCAAGAAAAATGAAGTATAGAACTGGTTCGCACAAAGTTCTCTCAATCGCACAGTGACATTAGGCTGACTTGTGCGAATGAAGGAGCCTTTTATACTCAGTAGTCGCTCGTTCAAGTCAATGGCTTGTGCAAATGAATACTAATGTCACTGGTACGAGTCAGTGCCACTCATACGAGTCAGTTCTGATACTTGTTAAACTTTTTGATTTTGTATGAAATTTTATCTGTTTAAAACCCACTCAGTTAACCAAGTCCAAGTTAATGACCATAGTTATCTGATTTGCCTACCAAGTCCAAGTTAATGACCTTAGTTGACTATTGTTTGACCAAAACAGATTTATTTTTAAAAATGTAAAGTTTCAAATTAATGAACTTTGTTGACGTTCAGGTAATTTCTTCTTTTCTAGATTAGCTCCCAACCCGTGGTCTTCAGTTTTCCTTCAGCAAGTGTCGTCATGACTTGAACTATCAGTGTTTTCATCATCGGTAGACTAAAATAAAATAAAATGCTAAGAAAACTGAAAATCTTTTTGGGTTTTGGGATTTTTCCGAAAAGAAATAACAAGTAAAGAAATATATGCATACATATATTTTTGTGAGTTTTGTGTTAAGAGGACCATATCAAGTATTTAACAAATCACCAGTATCATTGATCTTGGTATACTCATTAAGCTTTTAACCAGATTTACCTAGATTGCCAATATACTTATCCACTTAAACCTCTTCTCGTTTCTCAACTGTTTCAAGATACGTTAGGTAATATTAGGAACATGAAGTAACTGTGTTTCCCATCTCAGAACATACTCCCGCATCGAGATTCCCAGAATTTCATTTCACAGGTGAATATATCCAATTGATATCTGTAAAGGGGTGAATTACGAGACATTGAGAGCTCAGGTTAGTATTTCCATACAGACAAAGAGATGAAGGCTCATCTTTAGGTGGTGTTCCTTAAAGGAATCTTTTGAACTGCAAATTTCGTAAATATTTATGACATATTCATTTCTTGTGCAGCTTATATAGGCGAATGTTGCATAAAGTATTATACAAGTTCTAGGCCATTGTTGACGCAAATCAGAAGAGCTTGGATAATACCCCAGATATCGATTAAATATAAAGACCTAGTATCACAGAATCTTGCATTCTCTCAAATGAAATTTCGGAGTACTAAGTCTATATATCCGAGAGATGTTAACCCACAAGTTATTCAGTTTTTCTTTTAGATCTATATCTTGAAAACAATTTACTGAATGAGTGAAGCCTATTGGCACATCCTCAGTAAAACCTGTTTAATTACTTGTTTAATTATTCAATATCGGTAGCATACTGTGACTGTCATATTGATGTAATATGATCTCTCTTTTTCTCAAAAACTCTTTTTTGACTTTTAAAATGTTTTTGTATTTTCCCAAACTTTCTCCCCCTAAAATCAAAAACATTTTTTTGGATTTTTAGAATTATTAAGAAAGAATGTACAGAAAAACACGTCACACTGATGAGAATCACGTCAGGTCGTCGTCATCCTCAAACTCAACCTCATGAATATCCCCTGATGTTAGATTTTCTTAAACCATTTAATTTTAAAAGATTTTTAAATATTGTACGATCAAATGCTTTGGTATAAAAATCTACTTTTTACTCATCAGTATGGATTTTTTCGATTCTAACCAACTTTTTCTCGTAGCAATCACGGATAAAGTGGTGTCAAATCTCAATATGTTTAGTACGTGAGTGTTGACATGAGTTTTTAGTGATATCAATTGCACCTGATTATCTACATATATGGGTATGCCAAGAAATTGCAGTCTGAAGTCTCTCATCTAGTGTTGAATCAAGAATATCTGGGAACAATAGCTGGATGCTGAAACATATTCAGCTTCACACGTAGAGAGAGCGAACATGGTCTGTTTCTTGCATTGCCACATTACCAAACTGGTACGTAGAACTGGCAACCGAAATCAGAATCTGAGTAACTCGCAAGATTGAAGTTGTCGTGTCGAGGATACCACAAGCCGGTGCTTGGACATCCCTTCATGTAACACCCTGTAAAATCATGTCCAATAGTATAGCGACACGCGTTGTATTTTAAATATAGTCTATTAAAGACCAATAAGGACTAAAGGCGTCATCATGTTCAAACTGAGCCTCTGAGTGACGGTCCGATGCCAACATGCTTAAGTTTGGCCTCTGAATGACTGATATGTCAACATGCCCAGCCTCTGAGTAACATCGGAGTCAGCATGCTTATAATAAGCCTCTGAGTGATCCTTTACAAAGTCCTAACTCTCATATGAGCCACTAGTTAGACGGGAGGAATTAATTCTAAGAATACGTCAACGTTGGACGATGAGGGATTATGTAATACCTCGTAGAATTCGTGTTCGGTAATATACCGACACTTGTACATACCCTCGGATCATACCTCAATGAGCTAGCCACTCAAACGTGTTCAAAAATCTCAAATACTCATAAAACTAACCGTAACCTACGGTTGAGAACCGTAGCCTACGATTTGGACTTGTTGTTTTGATTTTATATTGACCGTAAGCTACGGTCTAGTGACCGTAGCCTACGGCAGGCTTCTAAAGCCTTTGATTTTCCCCATTTTAACTTTTAGAAAATTACCCAAAGACCCCTAGACTTCGTTATTCTCATATTTCTTATGTTACTAAGCAACTTTTAGACCCGAACATCTCTTGGTTGAGACGATATACTTTTATTTACCATCCTCGAGCATTCCGCTCTTCTACCAAACCTTTAAACTTTACTAGTTTGGCAAATTAAACTATGAAACCATAAGTATTCGTATCTTCACGTTTAAGCTAGTAAACACTTTTAAGTCGTAAAGGCACATAGTGTGACACCCGTTAACGTTTGGTTATTCACACTTTTCTTCAATACATCTCGTATCGAATGAAAAGAACTAGTTGTGTCATTATGTCATGGAATATAAGTCAAGGGACAATTCATGACATTTAATAAAAATATATTTGAGGGACTAAATGTGTTAAAAACCCCAAATCTTTGTGAGGAAGCCACCTAGCCTGCACATTGGCACACTTCACCAGATCTAGACACCTAATTGGACACATGTAATGATCCTAAAACACTCCTAACACATGGCTCCATCTCCTTGCACCTCTTACAATATAAATAGGCACTTAAACTCACTTATTCCTTGCTCATTCACTTCTTGTCCTCTCTGTTACACTCTTGGAAGTTCCTGACCATTTGGGAGCTTCCTTTTAAGTTCCAAACTTCTCTTGGATCACTTGTAAGTTCTCCATCTCTGCTCTTTTCTTTTTATAGGCTTTTAATAGCCAAAAGTCAAGCATTTTCGACAAATGCCTTGACTTTTGGTTAAGACCATTATGGTCCAGCCATTGTTTGAAATGAACATGGCTAAGTGATCCTAATTAGGAAGGTATTAACCCCTCAAAGGGGCACCTCCTAAGGATCACGTTTACTAGGTCAATTGACGAGTCAAAGTTATTGTTTTAAAAAGTCAAACGAGTCAGATTTTATAAAAATTATAATCTGAGTTTATACATGTTATAAATATGTCTTTGATACTTAAACAAGTTGGTAATAATTATTAGAACATGTGGCAACATGTTCGATTCGTCAATTTCAGTCCTAGAGTCAGTTCGCAACCGAAAGTCGTGAAGTTTGACTTCTGCTTTGACTTTCGATTCTGACCCGACTTAGATTAGTTAACTTCTGAATTATGGTCACATTATGATCATAATACAATGTAACATAACCCTCTGAGGTTATATTACTTGATCATAATCATAATCTGAGTTTATGCACAACTTCCGTGAAATGTCAATCTTTGACTAAAATGCCCTTTTTACATAAAACAAGGTTTTAATCAATAATGAACTTGAAAATGAATTGCCTAATGATATGTTAATGTAATTAACATATTATGATGTTAATATTCTGATATAAACTGATTTTAGTATAATATCGTAAACTATACTTTTTAAATGACCAAAATACCCTTTCGGTGCATAGTTTGGTCTTAAACCATAAAACGCACTTATGTGTGACTTCTTATTGATAACATATCACAAATTTAGTATTATTCCAGAATGTTTATGATCATAACATCATAATACATGCAAGTTCCTTTTATACAACCCATAAAGGTCAAAACGCCTAATAAAGCGTAGTTTCGTTTAAAAACCTCAACGGGCATATAAGTTGATATCCTACTGATATTACAACTTATTTAAATTATAATGGCATATAGAACTTGTCCATGAATTATCCGGTTACCCGATATCGCTTATATGCGTACGGTTAAGTATATGTAACTAGTTTACGGAAATTAACCGAAACGGGTCTAACCTTGTCATTTAAAGTTTCAAAATCCAGAATGTTTATAGTTTACCCATATTACACAAGTCAAGGTACTTATCGGGTTTAAACTACATTCTATCCAATCATCGTTTGATCAAGCGTTATACGTTTTGATCCTATACGCTACTCGCTCTAAGTCTATGACTTAAATAAGGCTGTTAGTATTTAATTGGTTAGCTTATGCCATAATCTAGACTAGAGACTTGCCGGTAAATGCTATCTGCACTTAGTGGTTTTGTGTACGGCTGAGTTATTAAAATTAAACGAAGATTAGCTCAGGTAAGTACTCTCGACTTATTTTCCCTATATGGGCTTGGGTTACGGTAAATTATTACCACTGGTCCAAAATGGGATCAATCGAATGCCCGTTTGTGGCTAGTAAATCCGCATATTCTGATTTAAGCAGTTTTGTTTGATAACTTAAACATCGGGGGTTAACTACCGTGTCCTGGATATCCTCGGCTCATTACATTAGATAATGTCCACGACCTTAGCGTGGGTGTAGGCATACACCCGATAAGACGCTCAAAATGCATACCCACAAGGTTGGGGGAAATGGCTCCTTCGTGAGTCCAAAGTGGTGTGTACGTTAATCATGTCTCGGTCTCTGTACTGGGCCCTGTATGTATGGACAAAGATGTGAATCTGTTAATAAGGTTGCAAGGCCAACTTTCCCAAGTTATAAAAGATTTTGTGCCAATGTGCACTTAAAACATTTTTTGAAATGTTTTCTAAATGAGTCAGTTGAGTGTATTTACCAGCGAAAGCTGACGTATTTTCAAAAGACTAAGTTTGCAGGTACAATACGAAAATAGGCTGGAAGTGCTCGGTAGAGATAAAAGGATCTTGCGAATCCTAGATCTGCCCAAAGTCTGTTATACATTTTTGTACAAGTTACGATCCGCCTGTGGATCCTTCGCTACAAGACGTCTGTATATTATTTTATACTTTGAACATTTTGGTTTGTAATAGTAATTTAAATCCAAGACTTCCGTTGTGCTGTGTTTAATTGACTATGATGATATCAACTTACGTCACGATACTCCCCACCCGTGCCCACCGGTGTTTGTTTGAAAATACGGGGTGTGACAGGTTGGTATCAGAGCCAACGTTTGAGAGAATTAAACACAAGAAGGTTATGACCTATGTTTAATCTCAAACTTACACGAAAGCACATTCCTTAGACTTCCGAGTCTAGGCTTTAACCTAAGATTACTCATCTCATTATTAAGTTAGTAGTATTGTTTTTAAGTTGATTTTAACATGAAAATGCCGCTAAGAGTACGAGGAAGAGGTAAAGGACTAATGAGGGGAGGACCCTCCAATGCTTCACCTATGATGGAACCGACACGACCATCAATGGTTCAACCACCACCATCGGGTTTTAATAACCCTATTTCTACATATCCGGATATATCTGGGTATGATCCCTTTTAACCCATCTACACCGGTAAATTACCAGACACTATCACATGACCCTTAAACGATTATACATAACAAACTTTACCCGTCTCCTTTCCCACCTACTTTTCCATTGACTGGATATCCCATTTATGGGTACCAGTATCCGGCTATGCCCACAATCACAACCTCCGCCACCACTTGAGGCCATAAATGAGGCCTTGGAAAGGATGAAAGAAATGCAACAGCAAGCGGAGAAGACGGAGAAGAGGACAAATAAGTTCTTCAAGAAACTCTCCAAATTGGTTAAGGGAAAGAAGGACGAGTGAAGTCTCTTCTATTATATGTAGTCCCTGATTGGACATTGTTATTTCTTTAGTCCCTGCGTGGACAAGTTATTTCTTTTTAGTCCTTGTATGGACAATCATTTTCATTTATTTATTCCAAGTATTATAATTTCTATCTGAAATTTAAAGAAGTATTTTGGAATTATATATATATGTATTCATCCTCTTGAAAATGAGCGCCTCGATTTTATTCGAAATTTATGCTCTGCTATATAATTTCAAAAGACCTTATAGATTTGATTATGCCAAGTGGCGTAGACCATTTATTGGCCAAGAAATGATAGTTAAGTACGAAGGGGTCTTCTATCAGGATAGTTAAGGGAAATTATCCTTCTATCCAGAGGTGGGACTAGGTCCAAACCTCCAAGGTCGTTAAGGTCGAAGGTGACCGGGACCATTAATCAATCATTATGGTACTCTTATGTTAACATTCAAGTAATGTTCATACTCTTGGTAGTGTGACTTGAGGAATCACACTAGCCTTCAAGGTAATGGACTATGTCCTAACCATATATAGCCTATGTGATCAATTTGATCCCGGCTAATATCACCAGTGCGGTGATAAATAAAACATACATGAATGATGTATTGCCCTTGGGGCTATGATTAAATTTATATAGCCTATGTGATCAATTTGATCCCGGCTAATATCACTAGTGCGGTGATAAATAAAACATCCATTAGTGATGTAGGCCAATTTGCCCAATTTATGTCCAAGGTCACAGTCCAATGTGACAGGCTGATATGCCATATATTATGTCCAAGGTGACATGCCAATGTGCCAGGCTGATATACCATATATTATGTCCAATGTGACATGCCAATGTGCCAGGCTGATATGCCATATATTATGTCCAATGTGACAGGCCAAGGTGCCCAATTTATGTCCAATGTGACAGGCTAATATGCCATGAATTAATTACATATGTTATGATGTAGACCAATGTGCCCAATTTATGTCCAATGTGACAGGCCAATGTGCCGAATTTATGTCCTAAGTGACAGGCTGATATGCCATATATATATATTATGTCCAATGTGACCGGCCAATGTGCTCAATTATTATGACCATTAATAACAAGCCCATGAGCTATATAATTGTCTGAATAACAATGACAGTTGTGACATTACGATCCACTGTCCAATAATATATGGACTACATCCAGATTGTAATTTGCCTTTGATGGTCTTATTAAGGCCTAGGCCAAATATAGATATTTTAAGCCTAAGAGTTGTGATGATATTCACACTAGCTTGATTAGGCGATGGATTGTTATATCCAATGTTTAAATCCAATAGGGTTGTTAATACCATGGCTAAGAGAAATTTTAAATTTGGTGTTTAGACCAAAGCTTCAAAGAATGGCTAACTCGGACAAGGCGCAAGGTAGCCACCGAGATGTTAACTCTAACAACGCAGAAAACATAGCCATTAATAATGATGATTTCCAAGCTCGCATTGATGCAGCTATTGGAAAGGCCATGGAAAAGGCCATAGAAAAGCTTAGGGAGTCGAGTGCTACTCGCTCCATACCCTTATCGATTACCCCATCCTCAGCTCATAAGGAGAGATCCGTTCACTCTTCAAATGCGAAGAGTGAACCAAAGAAATTAGAATTTACTAATAGGTCCCGTTCTTTAAAAGAGGGATGTACCTATAAATATTTCGTCTCTGCAAGCCCCGAGACTTTAATGGGGAGAAAGGAGCAGTAGAAGCCTTGAAATGTCTAGACGAAATGGAGACGATTGTGGACATCAGCGACTGTGCTGATAAGGATGTGGTAAAATATGTATCACAATCCTTCAAGGGTGATACCCTAAGACGGTGGAAGGCTATGATTCAATCAACAGGCAAGGTACACCTGTACAACTTGGGATGGTCCAAGTTTGTTGATCTTGTAAAGGAAACTTATTGCCCACCCCATGAGGTGGAGAAAATAGAGACAAATTTCTTGTCTCTTACATTGAAAAGCCTAAATTGTCGGAAGTATGTTTTCGATTTCAAGTCCCTATCTAGGTTAGTTTCCTATCTGATCACCCCTGAAACCAAGCGCATTGCGCATTTTATTAATGGGTTAGCGCCTGAGATAAAGGGGATGGTAAAGGCTGCTTAGCCTAGTACCTATAGGTCCGCTGTGGACCTATCACTCTCCCTCACCTTAGATTTGGTGAGGCAAAAGTGAGTCAAGTTTGAGACTGACGGGAAAAGGAAACGGGAGGATGATAACTCCCAGAAGTTCAAAAAGAAAGGAAATTTTGGGTTCAAGAAGAACCAGCACACGTCTAATGATAAACCTCTGTGCAAGAACTGTAACTATAGACATTGGGGTCAGTGTAGTGTTAATCCACAGACTAAACCTTGTGGTATCTGTAAGAAAAAGGGGCACAGGACCCTATAATGCAATGATCTTAAGAATGCCGTCTATTACGGCTGTAATGAAAGGGGGCATATGAAGTTTAACTGCCCTAAGAATCCCAGAATCAATAATGCAAAACCTGGTGAGGCTAAGAAGGGAATGCTTGTGCCTTCTAGATGAGTGCTAGAGAAGCTGTTAATGACAACAACGTCATAACATGTACCTTTCTCATTAATGATACTTATACTAGAGTTCTATTTGATTCGGGTGCAGTTAAATCTTTTGTTGACCATAAGTTTAGTAAACTAATAAACTTACCCATAAGAACTCTAGATAAAACTTATGAAGTAGAACTTGCTGACGGAACCTTAGAAACAACGTCTTCTATTCTTGATGGATGTTTTATATCCAATAAGAATCATTCAATTCCTATTTCTCTTCTGCCAATGAAATTGGCAGGGTTCGATGTAGTCTTAGGCATGGATTGATTCTATTTGATTCGGGTGCAGTTAAATCTTTTGTTGACCATAAGTTTAGTAAACTAATAAACTTACCCATAAGAACTCTAGATAAAACTTATGAAGTAGAACTTGCTGACGGAACCTTAGAAACAACGTCTTCTATTCTTGATGGATGTTAATAAGAATCATTCAATTCCTATTTCTCTTCTGCCAATTGGCGGGGTTCGATGTAGTCTTAGGCATGGATTGGTTATCTCATAACCAAGCCCACATTTCCTGTGATAAGAAACTCATCGAAATATAAACCCCATCTGGTGAAATGCTCACCATTTTGGAGAGTCACACTATGGATTGACAGATAAAGTGTCGTTATTTAAGGCATTCAAGTGTCTAGGGAAAGGTTGTGTCATTTAAATGGCACAAGTAACTATTAACGAGCCAAAGCCAAATATTGAAGACCTTTCAGTTATCTCAGAATATTCTGATGTTTTTCCCGAAGAATTACTAGGTCTACCATCAGATAGACAAGTGGAGTTTAGGATTGACATCCTACCAGGAGCAACATCTGTTACTAGAGCTCCGTATCGGCTAGCTCCGACGGAAATGAAGGAGTTGAGGACGCAATTAGATGAATTTTTAGAGAAAGGCTTTATACAGCCTAGTTCCTCACCTTGGGAGCTCCAATTCTCTTCGTTAAAAAGAAAGACGGTTCAATGCGGATGTGCATTGATTACCGTGAGTTGAGCAAGTTAACGATCAAGAAATCGATATCCTCTGCCCAGAATCGATGATTTATTCGATCAACCTCAAGGGGCTAGTTATTCTCAAAGATTAATTTAAGCTCAGGATATCATTAGCTGAAGGTTAGGAACGAGGATGTTCCTAAGACTCCCTTCAGGACCCAATTTTTGGTGATGCCTTTTGGGCACACAAATGCACCTGCCGCATTCATGGTTCTCATGAATAGGGTCTGCAAACCATACTTAGATAAGCTAACCACGAGAAACATTTTCAGTGCATTCTAGAATTTCTAACACAAGAGAAGCTTTATGTAAAATTTTCTAAGTGTTAATTTTGGCTTAGAGAAGTCCAATTTCTTGGACATATTGTAAGTGAGCGTGGTATCCAAGTGGATCACGCCGAAATAGAAGCCATAATAAGTTGGGAAGTACCCAAAACTCCATCAGAGATTCATAGCTTCCAGGATTGGCTGCTTATTATAGGAAGTTCGTTGAGAACTTTTCGAGGATAGCCATTCCTTTAACTACCTTGACCCGTAAGAATGTCAAGTTTGACTAGGTTCCAAAACAATAAGAAAATCTTTTGAGATTCTAAAAACATAAGTTAAGCAATGCTCCTGTATTATCTCTGCCTGAGGGTATTGAGGATTTTATCATTTATTGCGATGCCTCGCACACTGGTATGGGCTGTGTGCTAATGCAAAAAGGCAAAGTGATTGCCTATTCATCACGACAATTAAAAGTGCATGAAAAGAATTACACCACCCATGATTTGGAATTGGGCGTTGTTGTATTTGCACTTAAGTTATGGAGACATTACTTATATGGCACAAAGTGTATCATATACACTGACCATAAGAGTCTCCAACATCTGTTCAATCAAAAGGATTTGAACATGCGACAACGCCGCTGGATGGAAACGCTTAATGATTATGATTGCGAAATTCGCTATCATCCCGGCAAGGCAAATGTCGTAGCTGACGCCTTAAGTCGCAAGGAAAAGGTTAAACCTATTTGGATTAACGCTAAGAGCATTGAGCTCATAAATAGATTGAATTAGAAGCTATTAGATGTGCAAAAGCAAGCCCTATTAGAGGCAAATATTCCTAATGAAGGATTAGGCAGAACTGTTGATCAGTTAACGCCTGGAAAAGACAGAATCCTTCGATTTAATGACAGAATCTGGGTTCTAATGTTTGGAGGACTTAGAGATCTAATCCTCCAGGAGGCGCATAATTCAAGAAACTCAGTACACCCAGGTGGTGACAAGATGTATCAAGATTTGAAAAAGAATTATTGATGGATGGGTTTGAAGAAATCCATAGCCACTTATGTAGCTAAGTGTCTGACGTGTTCGCAAGTTAAAGCCGAACATCAGAAACCGTCAGGACTTCTACAACAACTTGAGATTTCCACTTGGAAATGGGAAATGGTAATTATGGACTTGATTACCAAGTTACCTAAGACCATACATGGTAATGAAACGATTTGGGTCATTGTAGATAGACTGACTAAGTCAGCACATTTCTTGCCAATTAAAGAGACTTATAACTCTGACAAGTTGGCTAAGTTGTACGTGGACAAGATTGTGTCCCTACATGGTGTGCCGGTATCCATTATATCTGATAGAGATACTAGATATATATCTCATTTTTGGAAAAGTTTCCAACAATCATTAGGCACAAGATTAAACTTTAGTACGACTTATCATCCGCAGACGGATGATCAGAGTGAGCGTACTATTCAGACTTTGGAAGACATGCTTTGAGCATGTGTGATTGATTTAGGTGGAAGTTGGGATGACCACTTACCCCTAATAAAATTCTCCTACAATAATAGTTATCATACAAGCATCAAGGCTCCTCCTTTTGAGGCCTTGTATGGGAGAAAATGTAGAACATCTGTTTGTTGGGATGAAGTTGGGGAAGCCCAACTGTCTGGACCTGAGATTGTCCTAGAGACCATGGATAAGATAAAACAAATCCGTGATCGTCTCAAAGCTGTCCGTGATAGGCAGAAGAGTTATGCTGACAAGAGGCGTAAACCTCTTAAGTTCCAAATAGGGGACAAGGTCATGCAAAAAGTATCACCCTGGAAAGGTGTGATGCGTTTTGGAAGAAGGGCAAGTTGAGCCCAAAATATATTGGACCATTCGAGATAGTCGAATGTTCCGGCACTGTAGCTTATAAGCTCAGGTTGCTAGAGGAGCTTAGTGGAATCCATGATGTATTCCATATATCTAACCTTAAGAAATGTCTAGCCGATGAGTCGCTAACAATGTCGCACAAAGATGTGCAAATTGATGAAAATCTGAGGTTCGTTGAAACCAATTTCGATCGAGGATCGACACGTTAAGAAGCTCCGAAGAAAATTGATACCTATAGTAAAGGTTAGGTGGGACGCTTTTAAAGGTCCCGAGTATACACGGGAGGTTGAGTCCAATATGCGACAAAAGTACCCCCATCTTTTTTGAATAAAATCTCGAGGTCGAGATCTCTTTTAAGGGGGTGAGGATGTAACACCTTGTAAAATCGTGTCCAATAGTATAGTGACACGTGTTGTATTTTAAATATAGTCTATTAAAGACCAATAAGGACTGAAGGCGTCAACATGCTCAAACTGAGCCTCTGAGTGACGGTCCGATGTCAACAAGCTTAAAATTTGGCCTCTGAGTGACTGATATGTCAACATGCCCAGCCTCTGAGTGGCATCGGAGTCAACATGCTTATAATAAGCCTCTGAGTGATCCTTTACAAAGTCCTAACTCTCATATGAGCCACTAGTTGGACGTGAGGAATTAATTCTAAGAATACGTCAATGTTGGACGATGAGGGATTATGTAATACCTCGTAGAATTCGTGTTCGGTAATATACCGACACATGTACAAACCCTCGGATCATACCTCAAAGAGCTAGCCACTCAAACATGTTCAAAAATCTCAAATACTCATAAAACTAACCGTAACTTACGGTTGAGAACCATAGCCTACGGTTTGGACTTGCTGTTTTGATTTTATATTGACCATAAGCTACGATCTAGTGACCGTAGCCTATGACGGGCTTCTAAAGCTTTTGATTTTCACCATTTTAACTTTCAGAAATTTACCCAGAGACCCTTAGACTTCGTTATTCTCATATTTCTTTTGTTACTAAGCCACTTTTAGACCCGAACATCTCTCGGTTGAGACGATATACTTTTATTTACCATCCTCGAGCATTCCGCTCTTTTACCAAACCTTTAAACTTTACTAGTTTGGAAAATTAAACTATGAAACCATAAGTATTCGTATCTTCACGTTTAAGCTAGTAAACACTTTTAAGTCATAAAGACACCTAGTGTGACACCCGTTAACGTTTGGTTATTCATACTTTTCTTCAATAGATCTCATATCGAACGAAAAGAACTAGTTGTGTCATTATGTCATGGAATATAAGTCAAGGGACAATTCACGACATTTAATAAAAATATATTTGAGGGACTAAATGTGTTAAAAACCCCAAATCTTTGTGAGGAAGCCACCTAGCCTGCACATTGCCACACTTCACCAGATCTTGACACCTAATTGGACACATGTAATGATCCTAAGACACTCCTAACACATGGTTCCATCTCCTTGCACCTCTTACACTATAAATAGGCACTTAAACTCACTTGTTCCTTGCTCATTCACTTCTTCTCCTCTCTATTACACTCTTGGAAGTTCCTAACCATTTGGGAGCTTCCTTTTGAGTTCTAAACTTCTCTTTGATCACTTGTAAATTCTCCATCTCTGCTCTTTTCTTTTTATAGGCTTTTAATAGCCAAAAGTCAAAGATTTTCGACAAATGCCTTGACTTTAGGTTAAAACCATTATGGTCCAGCCATTGTTCGAAATGAACGTGGCTAAGTGATCCTAATTAGGAAGGTATTAACCCCTTAAAGGGGCACCTCCTAAGGATCACGTTTACTAGGTCAATTAACGGGTCAAAGTTATTGTCTTAAAAAGTCAAACGAGTCAGATTTCATAAAAATTATAATCTGAGTTTATACATGTTATAAATATGTCTCTGATACATAAACAAGTTGGTAATAATTATTAGAACATGTGGGAACATGTTCGATCCGTCAATTTCAGTCCTAGAGTCGGTTCGCAACTGAAAGTCGTGAAGTTTGACTTCTGCTTTGACTTTCGATTCTGGCCGGACTTAGATTAGTTAACTTCTGAATTATGGTCACATTATGATCATAATACAATGTAACATTACCCTCTGAGGTTATATTACTTGATCATAATCATAATCTGAGTTTATGCACAAGTTCCGTAAAATGTCAATCTTTTACTAAAATCCATTTTTACATAAAACAAGGTTTTAATCAATAATGAACTTGAAAATGAATTTCCTACTGATATGTTAACGTAATTAACATATTATGATGTGAATATTCTAATTTTAGTATAATATCGTAAACTATACTTTTTAAATGACCAAAATGCCCTTTCGATGCATTGTTTGGTCTTAAACCATAAACCGCAATTATGTGTGACTTCTTATTGATAACATATCACAAATTAAGTATTTTTCCAGAATGTTTATGATCATAACATCAGAATACATGCAAGTTCCTTTTATACGACACATAAAGGTCAAAACGCCTAATAAAGCGTAGTTTCGTTTTAAAACCTCAACGGGCATATAAGTTGATATCCTACTGATATTACAACTTATTTAAATTATAATGGCATATAGAACTTGTCCATCACTTATCCGGTTACCCGATATCGTTGATATGCGTACGGTTAAGTATATGTAACTAGTTTATGGAAATTAACCGAAACGGGTCTAACCTTGTCATTTAAAGTTTCAAAATCCAGAATGTTTATAGTTTACCCATATTATACAAGTCAAGGTACTTGTCGGGTTTAAACTACATTCTATCCAATCATCATTTGATCAAGCATTATACGTTTTGATCATGTACTCTACGCGGTCTAAGTCTATGACTTAAATAAGGCCGTTAGTATTTAATTGGTTAGCTTATGCCATAATCCAGACTAGAGACTTGCCGGTAAATGCTATCTGCACTTAGTGGTTTTGTGTACGGCTGAGTTATTAAAATTAAACGAAGATTAGCTCAGGTAAATACTCTCGACTTATTTCCCTATATGGGCTTGGGTTATGGTAAATTATTACCGCTTGGTCCGAAATGGGATCAATTGAATGCCCGTTTGTGGCTAGTAAATCCGCATATTCGGTTTTAATCAATTTTGTTTCATAACTTAAACTTCGTGGGTTAACTACCGTGTCCTGGATATCCTCGGCTCTTTACATTAGATAATTGCCACGACCTTAGCGCGGGTCTAGGCATACACCCGATAAGACGCTCAAAATGCATACTCACAAGGTTGGGGGAAATGGCTCCTTCGTGAGTCCAAAGTGGTGTGTACGTTAATCATGTCTCGGTCTCTGTACTGGGCCCTGTGTGTATAGACAAACATGTGAATCTGTTAACAAGGTTGCAAGGCCAACTTTCCCAAGTTATAAAAGATTTTGTGCCAATGTGCACTTAAAACATTTTTTGAAATGTTTTCTAAATGAGTCAGTTGAGTGTATTTACCAGCGAAAGCTGACGTATTTTCAAAAGACTAAGTTTGCAGGTACAATACGAAAATAGGCTGGAAGTGCTCGATAGAGATAAGAGGATCTTGCGAATCCTAGATCTGCCCAAAGTCTGTTATACATTTTTGTACAAGTTACGATCCGCCTGTGGATCCTTCGTTACAAGCCGTCTGTATATTATTTTATACTTTGAACATTTCGGTTTGTAATAGTAATTTAAATCCAAGAATTCCGCTGTGCTGTGTTTAGTTGACTATGATGATATCAACTTACGTCACGATACTCCCCACCCGAGCCCACCGGTGTTTGGTTGGAAATACGGGGTGTGACACTTCAAATATCTCATGATACGTTTGACGGCAAGCAAGTGCGAATCTCTTGGACTAGACTAAAAATGGGCGCACAGGCATGTAGGATACAAGATATCAGGTCGAGAAGCAGTTAGATACATCAAGGATCCGATCATGGAGCGATATAATGTTTTGTCAACTTTGATTCCATTAAGATCTGGACAAATGTCGTGATTAGGAGCTAATGGGGTAGATGCTGGTTTAGTTCCTGTCATATCAAATTTCTCCAATATGTCATGAACATACTTAGTCTGATGGATGAAGATACCATCAGGCAATTGATCGACCTGAAGTCCTAAAAAGAACTTCATATCCCCTATTGCACTCATTTCAAATTTGCGCTTCATGACTTGTTCGAACTCTTTACACAGCTTGTCATTTGTCGATCAAAGATGATATCATCCACATATATTTTCACGATAATCAAATGCCCATCAACTTCCTTAGTAAAGAGGGTAGAATCTACAGTTCCTCTGAGAAGACCATTGTCTAGAAGAAGTTGTGACAGCGTTTCATACCAAGCTCCCGAGGCTTGATGTAGACCATATAAAGCTTTGTTCAGAAGGTAGACTTTATCTTTGTGTATAGGATTGACAAACCCTGGTGGTTGGCCGACATACACCTCCTCTTTAACTTTTCCGTACAGGAAAGCATATTTGACATCCAACTAGTACACCCTGAAACCTTTCCAAGAAGCAAAGGCCAAGATTATGCGGATCGCTTCAAGACGGCGACTGGAGCATACACTTCAGTATAATATATCCCTTATTGCTGATGAAATCCTTGTACCACGAGTTGAGCTTTGTTGCGGACTACTCTCCCTCTGTCATTACGTT
This sequence comes from Scalesia atractyloides, assembly GCA_947069175.1. NCBI lineage: Eukaryota > Viridiplantae > Streptophyta > Magnoliopsida > Asterales > Asteraceae > Scalesia > Scalesia atractyloides. The sequence goes on from CAMTDV010000020.1 coordinate 50,054,664, forward strand.
TGTACTTGAAGACCCATCTAGTAATTTATCTTTTTGTGATGATTTGGTAGGTCAACAAGTTTCCAGACTCCTAGATTCTGGAATTGAAGCAATTCCTCCTGCATTGCGTCCACCCAGCTCTCTTCTTTTAATGCGTCCTTCAAGTTCCCGGGTTCTACCTGCGAAATAAAACAACTATTAGAAAGTCTGGTTTGCAGTGGAGTAATACGAGTATAAAAACAGCTTGGATCCTTGTTGATCTGATTGCGAGTTTGCACTCATGTTTGTGCTGCCAATAATATTCTCCGATGGATGATAAGAAAGTGTCATCGGCATCACTTCACTTGGAACATCCACTTGAGTTTGCAAATTTGTGATAACTTCATCAACGACCGGTACAAAAGATGAAGCTTCATTCCTGACGTTTGAATGATCAGCCTGAGTATTCAGGAAACTTTCAATCTGCTCAGATCCTTCATCGAAAGTTGGTTCACGATCAGAGTCGGCATTTGGCGATTGCTGGGCAGATGATTCAGCAGTGTTCAAGACTAGTACAGATACAGATTCTTGACGAGTAGTGCTCGGACCTACATCAGACGTGTTGACAGGAAGTGAAGGGGAAATCACCAACGGTCTAGAAACTTGTTCTTGATTAGATATTTGATGTTGTTGAAAGAGCATAACAAGTTCTTCTTCTGATGGCACATCTGGTAGGTGGAATGAATTCCACAAACCCTCGTAGTTGAACAGCCATGGATCCCCAGGTTTCTAAGTTGGCATAGTATACTGTTGTAACATCCGTCGAAAAACGGGTTTTCGAAACCCGCTTCGTTTATTAATCGAATATTTCAGTTATAATTTTCATTGCGTATTTAATGGTCATATTAATTTTAAACAATACATAACTAATAAAGATTGTTAAAATTCTAAAACATAATCAATAAAAACAAAGAAATAGTGATTAAATAAAATAAATACCGCTGCCGGGTTTTGAACCCGGGTCAGCCGGTTTAACAAACAAGCGTTTCACCACTCCGCCACTTGACTCGTTTGTGTAATCTATGAATCAAATAAAACTTAAGTTCCACCCGTGAATTCATCTGTTTGCGTCAAGAACTGAAACCGCCCATCGGCTTTCAAATAACCAGAGACCTTTGGTGTGGTCGCGAGTTTCTGAGTGTAACCGATGATACAATGTCAGTTACAACCCACTTCTTTAATCAATTCAATCTTCAATGACTCGATTCATATGATTGTCGAGATTGAAACCAAAATGAAATTACTTCCAATTTACACTAATAATACCATCGCCTCACATCTCGGAAACACTCGCAAAACTCTCAATTTTTCACTCTAACTTCTGTTCGTCGGAATCACTATCTGCTATCGCCGGACTTTCACCGGAAAACCGAGACTTACACCAAATCGGTAAATTTCTCGACTTTTTCGTTTTCAACCCATTGTTAGGATTATACTAACTTCAATCCTTCAACCAGAATCGGTTCCAGACGACGTTGCCGGAGATTCTGCACTCGCCGGAAAATCTCTGGAAATTCTGAAATCACACTGTAAATCGGTACAATCATCTAAACCCCCTGATATCTCTTGTTTAGTCACTTAATTTCACAACTAATTAATCAAAACTGTTAATTGATCCGATCAGACGGAATTCACAAAACAGAGCCGACGACCCTTGCCGGAGTTCTGAGAAAAACATCATGTTCAGTACATTCATTTCCAAAACCCTCTTTATCCATTACATTTCAATCATTTATATGTTAGACGAACGATTTAAGCAAGAACAGTCGGACATCTTTGTCTGTGTCGTTATAAATAAAGAAGACGAAGTCGAAATGAGTATAAGATTAAAATAAACTGGATGTTTAACCGGGTTAGACACACAGTCCAGCGGTGGACTGTGTGCAAACATACAATGCACGTCACGAGTTCGAATCTTGCCACGTACCGACCTTCAGAATTAAAACCAATTTTTTTAAAACCAAATCAGAACGAGTCACAGCATGTGTATAAGAATAATATAAACCGTAATTTAAACAGATTGGACACACAGCCCAACTGGTTGGGCTGTGCGCATACGAACCGAAGGACCCGAGTTCGACTCCGGGTCCCTGCAAGCGGTTCGGCCATTTTAAATCGTTTTAATATTAACTCAAATAAAATAACAATTAATTAGTATATATATATAATTAAAATAGAGAATATTTCAGGTTAGACACGTAGCTCAGTTGGTAGAGCTGCATGCACGCGTACGAGAGGTCTCGGGTTCGAGCCTCACTCAGCGCACACATTACTCACAGTCCGACCGGTTAACGGTCAACGGTAAAAAAGTCAAAAAAATTTATTTCTTTTTATTTATTTATTTAATTTAAAAATCAACAAAAAATACTTAAAATAATATTTTTAAAGTTAGAAAAAAATCCTTAAACTCACAAAAAAAAATCTAAAAATCCCTTTATTTACCGAACTATTTCGTTATTATTTTTAGGTTAGTTTTCCTCGTCGATCAAATCCCAAACTCGTGCGCATCCAACCACATCAAAAGAACGCACCCAATGTGAGTGAACCTCTACAAATTCCCCCTCTTAATCACATTTTTGGGGTGTATCATGTGTCGCATAACTATTTATTATATTATAAACACTTGTGCATCCATCATATCCGTGATCAAATGTATGTACCAATTGTTGTGTGGATTATGTTTAGATTAAAGTTATCATTTTCAGTACATGCATTTCATAAGCCCATCAGCTCCCCGTGGGAGACGGGTTGAGTACAGGTGCCTCATTCGATCGGCTCCGTTTGATTGAGCCTTGATCTCACATACATCATCATACATTTCATACGATCGGCTCCGTTTGATTGAGCCTTGATCTCACAATACATTATCATTCATGTCATATACTCATTCAAGGTGGTTTGTGATTGTTTGTTTATATATGTTTGCTCACATATGAATATTGTACAACTTTTCAATATTAAATACAACAAGAAATCAACAACAATGTTTTTAAACAAGGTTTACTCGCCAACTTTTGTTGACCCAAAAATTTCCCCATTGTACACATGATACAGGTGGTCCAGTTGAGGCAAGAAACACATAGGAAGGCTTAGAAGAATAATTCAGTTTAAGCTTTGGGATTGTATTACTTAGTTTCATTTTCCTTGTAACCATATGGATTTAATTTGACTATTTAAGTTGTAATTTGAATTTAATAAATATGAAACATTTTAGTAAACATCATGAGCTTTGGTGATAACCCAATTATGCCCCGACTCTTATTCCGCTGCGGGTCGGGGTGTGACAGATTGGTATCAGAGCCATGACTATAGGGATATAGGATAGGTTATTAGACCCTTAGAGCCTATACTATAGTTTATTAGAATTTTAAATTTTTTTTATGTGTTACATACAAAATTCATGATGTTTATATGCTTTATGTTTATTGTTACATTCAATGTTATGCAAGCATGTTCATAAGTACATATTATTATACAATGCTCATCATGAATCATATCCTCATAACATATCATATCCATGAGAGCACACACCACACAATTCTTATGATTTTTGCAACGATTTTTGTATTTTCAAATCACATCAAAGTGAGTTCTCATGACGGGCATGTAGTAACTGGAAGGGTACAAGTACCGGTAGTCAGAACGTCCTGTCTAGGCTTGGCATTCGTATAAATCCAAAATAAAGGACCAGTTTGCCTACCTGGGGACTAACGATGAGAGTACGAAGGACCTACTAGGCCAAAGCATGCCATACCAAACGTCGTGTGAGCTAACCCCACTTTGAGTTGTCATTGTGTCTACACCTGGACACCCTCCTACCATACATCTCGCAATCATATTTCATGGTTTTCATTCGGGTGATGCGAGTGTTAAACCGCCAACACCAATGTGAATCCTACTAAGCCAATAGTCATGGGGGCCCACATGACTATACAGGAGATGGTATGGGGGACATTGGAGGCCCAAACATGAGCAAACCCAAGACATCCTATGGATGTAGTTGCATTATTGATGATTATGTTATTTATTTTTCTTAACGACACATGACACCTAAAAAGACTCCTTAAACTCACAGTCTTCTTATGTATGTTCCTGTAGATGTCGGCTAGGCAGCAACGTGGAGGTAGAAAGTCAGGAAGGTCAAACGAACGCTTGGCCACCCAAATCGCAAAACAAATGGCCGCGGTGCTTCCTGACATAGTAATTCAAGTCCAACAAGCTCTCACTGCAAATCCCATCAACCCTCCCAATCAAGAAGACCAGAACGTCGACAACCCTCCCTCCAAAAAGTGCTCTTACAAACACTTCAAGTCATGCGATCCCCCAAAATATGAAGGGACCGAAGGTGTCACTGCTCTCCTCCACTGGTTTGAAGAAATGGAGAACACCTTCCTCAATTGTGACTGTCCCGAGGATCGCAAGGTATGTTACGCAACTGGGAGACTGGTTGGGGTAGCCCTTACCTGGTGGAACACAGAAAAGGGTAAGAGAGGAATCGAAGATGCTATGGCCTTAACATGGGAAGAGTTAAGGGAAATTATGACTAGACGCTTCTGTCCAAGAAGCGAGATCAAAAAGTTAGAAGATGAATTCCACTCGTTAAAACAAAAGGAAGGAGATCATACTTCCTACAACAAAAGGTTTCTAGAGTTGAACCAAATGATCCCCAACTTGTTCATCCCAGTGTACCGCTTAGTTGAACACTATATTCGAGGCCTCCCCTCGAAAATTCAAGACTCGGTTCTAAGCACTTCGCCTGCATCATTGAAGTCGCTATGGAACTAGCTACCGAGCTTACCGAGAATCGCATCCGAAATGGCAAATTCAAGGATGAGAAAAAGAAAGCCCCCATTGAGGCCCAAACCCCAAATCATTCCGTTTCCTCTTTGAAATTTGCTGGTAAGAGGAAACGAAACAACAGAAATTTTGCTGTCACCCAAACAAACCCTCCAATCACTGCCGCACCAATCACCCAAGTTGCTCCCTCAGCTGCACCCTATAAAAAGCCATACTCCGGCCCGTACCCAAAATGCAACCGTTGTCAATACCATCACCTTCCCGAGCATCCCTGCCAACATTGCACCAGCTGTGGCCGTGCGGGTCACACCACCCAAACCTGTCGCACACTTCAACAAATGAACTGCAATCAACCCACAACCCAAACCCACCATCAGATAGTGGGTCAAGCCCAACAACCTTTACTCCTACCACCTGCCCAACATATAGCCCAATCCTACTACCAACCCAACTACCCCATGATGCAACCTATGCAAGCTTGTCACAACTGTGGAGACCCAAACCATTTCAGAAACACATGTCCCCGCTTGGTGAACATCATTCATGCCCAAGCTCAAGCAAATCCGGTGAACCAAGCTAACCAAGTTCCTCCACCTGCTAGAGGAAGAGCTTTCAACATCAATGTCAATCAAGCTAGGGCTGACAACAACGTGGTTAACGGTACGTTTCTCGTAAATGGTAGTTATGCATCCATGTTATTCGATACTGGCGCGGATAAGAGTTTTGTGTCTTTAGAATTTGAACCCATCCTCAACCAAACTCGTGATAACCTCATGGAATCTCTAACGGTGGAAGTTGCTGACGGAAAACCCGTTTCATTAAATTCTATTATACGCGATTGTACCCTCACTCTAAATGATCACGATTTTCCAGTTGACCTCATTCCTATGAAGTTGGGAAGTTTCGACATTATAATCGGTATGGACTGGCTCAGCCAACATCATGCTGAAGTAGTATGCCGCGAAAAGTTCATTCGCATTCCTCTTGCAGACGGTCAGACTCTACGAATCTTTGGAGAAACCCCTTCGAAAGGACTCAAATTAATGTCCTGTCTTCAAGCCCGAAAATATCTCCACAAGAATTATGCCGCATTCCTAACTCACGTCGTCAAAAAGGGAACCAAGGAGAAGAAACTCGAAGACATCCCAGTGAAAAGATTTTCCGCAAGTTTTTCCTGACAACATCTCAGGACTTCCTCCCATGAGAGAAGTCGAATTCCGTATTGATCTTATACCTGGCGCTACACCAGTCGCAAAATCTCCATATAGGTTAGCCCCATCCGAAATGCAAGAGCTGGCCAGTCAACTACAAGAGCTGACTGACAAAGGATTTATACGTCCAAGCTCATCACTTGGGGTGCACCTGTTCTTTTTGTGAAGAAGAAAGACGGAACGTTTCGCATGTGTATAGACTATAGAGAGCTCAACAAGTTAACAGTTAAGAATCGCTACCCATTACCTCGCATCGATGACCTTCTAGACCAACTTCAAGGCGCCACCTGTTTTTCAAAAATCGACCTTCGTTCTGGATATCATCAACTTAGAGTACATGAAGAAGACGTCCCAAAGACCGCCTTCCGAACTCGATATGGTCATTACGAATTCATGGTCATGCCATTTGGTTTAACCAACACCCCAACAGTATTTATGGATTTAATGAATAGGGTATGCAAACCCTACATCGACCGCTTTGTCATAGTTTTCATCGACGACATCCTCATCTACTCAAAGTCTAAGTCTGATCATGAACGACACCTTCGACTCATCCTTACACTCTTAAGGACAGAAAAGCTGTACGCTAAGTTTTCGAAATGTGAATTCTGGTTAAGGGAAGTACAATTCCTTGGACACGTCGTCAATGACAAGGGAATTCATGTTGATCCTTCAAAAATCAAGGCAGTACAGGAATGGCAAGCGCCACGTACCCCTACCGAAGTAAGATCATTTCTTGGATTGGCTGGTTACTATCGCCACTTCATTTCCAATTTCTCCCGTATTGCTGTACCACTCACGGCTTTGACTCATAAAGGAAAACCCTTCATATGGGGACCTAAACAAGAAGAAGCCTTCCAAACCCTTAAGCAAAAGCTTTGTGACGCACCTATCCTCACACTTCCTGAAGGTTGTGATGACTTTGTAGTATATTGCAACGCATCAGGGCAAGGGCTAGGCTGTGTATTAATGCAGAGAGGAAAGCTGATAGCCTATGCTTCTAGGCAACTCAAAGTTCATGAGAAGAACTACACCACCCACGACCTGGAACTTGGAGCCGTTGTGTTCGCTCTTAAGATATGGAGACATTACCTCTACGGTACCAAGTGTGAAATATACACTGACCACAAGAGTCTCCAACATATCTTTAACCAAAAGGAGTTGAATATGAGGCAACAAAGATGGGTCGAACTTCTTAACGACTACGACTGTGAAATTCGGCATCATCCTGGCAAGGCAAACGTGGTGGCCGATGCGCTCAGTCGAAAAGGTTATGCGAACTACATTCATCTTCTATGTTCGCAAATCATAACCGAAATCAAAGATCGAAACCGAGAAGCTCAACATGTTTCTGTAACAGAAAACGACGTACGCGATGAGCTGTCATGTGGAGCGGAACTTAAAATCGAAACCAAATCCGACGGTATTCTATACTATCTAAATCGCATATGGATTCCCAATCGCAATAACCTTCGAAATTTCCTTATGAATGAGGCGCACAAAACACGGTACTCTGTACACCCAGGAGCCGACAAGATGTATCAAGACCTTCGATACACCTACTGGTGGCCTGGCATGAAAAAGGATATTGTTGTTTTTGTTTCCAAATGCCTTACATGTTCCAAAGTAAAAGCTGAACATCAAAGACCCTCAGGACTTCTAGTCCAACCCGAAATACCTGTATGGAAGTGGGAAAACATAACTATAGATTTCATTACCGGGTTACCTCGCACCTCCAGTGGGTATGACACTATATGGGTAATCATTGATCGTCTTACAAAATCAGCTCACTTCATTCTGATTCGCGAGGACTTCAAGAACGAGAAGTTAGCACGTATCTACATCAGCGAAATCGTAAGCCGTCATGGTGTACCTATAAGCATCATTTCAGACCGTGATGGTCGTTTCACTTCACGAACATGGCAAGTTGTACAAACCGCATTGGGTACACGATTAGATCCTCAAACTGATGGACAATCTGAACGCACCATCCAAACTCTTGAAGACATGCTTCGAGCATGTGTCATAGACTTCAAAGGGAATTGGGACGCTCATCTACCATTAGTTGAATTTTCGTACAACAATAGCTATCATTCGAGTATCGGCATGGCTCCTTTCGAAGCTTTATATGGTCGTAAGTGCCGATCACCAGTATGTTGGCACGAAATTGGAGAAGCACAAATCACCGGCCCAGAATTAATTCAAGAAACAACAGACAAGATCCATCAAATTCGAAACAATCTTCTAGCGGCACAAAGTCGTCAAAAGAGTTATGCAGATAAACGACGAAAGCCCTTGGAGTTTAACTTTGGTGATCAAGTACTTTTAAAAGTATCACCGTGGAAGGGAGTAGTTCGTTTTGGCCAGAAGGGCAAGCTAGCACCACGCTACGTAGGACCTTTCAAGATACTCGAAAGAGTAGGACCTGTAGCATACAAGCTTGACCTACCAGAAGAACTCAACAGAATTCACCCCACGTTCCACGTATCAAACTTAAAGAAGTGCCTCGCCGATGAAAACCTCCATATTCCCCTAGAAGATATTCAGATCGATGAATCTATGCACTTCATTGAAAGACCAGTAGAGATCATGGACTTCAGAGAAAAACGTTTAAGACGGGGTCGTATTCCAATTGTTAGGGTACGCTGGGAGTCGAAACAGGGACCTGAGTTTACTTGGGAACGTGAAGACTCAATGCGCGAAAAATACCTGCACCTTTTTCCTGTTACCACTACTACTTAAATTTCGGGACGAAATTTCTAAAAGTAGGGGATACTGTAACATCCGTCGAAAAATGGGTTTTCAAAACCCGCTTCGTTTATTAATCGAATATTTCAGTTATAATTTTCGTTGCGTATTTGATGTTCATATTAATTTTAAACGATACATAACTAATAAACATTGTTAAAATTCTAAAACATAATCAATAAAAACAAAGAAATAGTGATTAAATAAAATAAATACCGTTGCCGGGTTTCGAACCCGGGTCAGCCGGTTTAACAAACAAGCGTTTCACCACTCCGCCACTTGACTCGTTTGTGTAATCAATGAATCAAATAAAACTTAAGTTCCACCCGTGAATTCATCTATTTGCGTCAAGAACTGAAACCGCCCATCGGCTTTCAAATAACCAGAGACCTTTGGTGTGGTCGCGAGTTTCTGAGTGTAACCGATGATAAAATGTCAGTTACAACCCACTTCTTTAATCAATTCAATCTTCAATGACTCGATTCATATGATTGTCGAGATTGAAACCGAAATGAAATTACTTCCAATTTACACTAATAATACCATCGCCTCACATCTCGGAAACACTCGCAAAACTCTCAATTTTTCACTCTAACTTCTGTTCGTCGGAATCACTATCTGCTATCGCAGGACTTTCACCGAAAAACCGAGACTTACACCAAATCGGTAAATTTCTCGACTTTTTCGTTCAACCCATTGTTAGGCATATACTAACTTCAATCCTTCAACCAGAATCGGTTCCAGACGACGTTGCCGGAGATTCTGCACTCGCCGGAAAATCTCTTGAAATTCTGAAATCACACTGTAAATCAGTACAATCATCTAAACCCCCTGATATCTCCTATTTAGTCACTTAATTTCATAACTAATTAATCAAAACTGTTAATTGATCCGATCAGACGGAATTCACAAAACAGAGCCGACGACCCTTGCCGGAGTTCTGAGAAAAACATCATGTTCGGTACATTCATTTCCAAAACCCTCTTTATCCATTACATTTCAATCATTTATATGTTAGACGAACGATTTAAGCAAGAACAGTCAGACATCTTTGTCTGTGTCGTTATAAATAAAGAAGACAAAGTCGAAATGAGTATAAGATTAAAATAAACTGGATGTTTAACCGGGTTAGACACACAGTCCAGCGGTGGACTGTGTGCAAACATACAATGCACGTCACGAGTTCGAATCTTGCCACGTACCGACCTTCAGAATTAAAACCAATTTTTTTAAAACCAAATCAGAACGAGTCACAGCATGTGTATAAGAAAAATATAAACCGTAATTTAAACAGATTGGACACACAGCCCAACTGGTTGGGCTGTGCGCATACGAACCGAAGGACCCGAGTTCGACTACGGGTCCCTGCAAGCGGTTCGGCCATTTTAAATCGTTTTAATATTAACTCAAATAAAATAACAATTAATTAGTATATATATATAATTAAAACAGAGAATATTTCGGGTTAGACACGTAGCTCAGTTGGTAGAGCTGCGTGCACGCGTACGAGAGGTCTCGGGTTCGAGCCTCACTCAGCGCACACATTACTCACAGTCCGACCGGTCAACGGCCCGGTCAACGGTAAAAAAGTCAAAAAATTTTATTTCTTTTTATTTATTTATTTAATTTAAAAATCAATTAAAAATACTTAGAAATAATATTTTTAAAGTTAGAAAAAAATCCTTAAACTCACAAAAATAAATCTAAAAATCCCTTTATTTACCGAACTATTTCGTTATTATTTTTAGGTTAGTTTTCCTCGTCGATCAAATCCCAAAACTCGTGCGCATCCAACCACATCAAAAGAACGCACCCAATGTGAGTGAACCTCTACAAATTCCTTGTCTTAATCACATTTTTAGGGTGTATCATGTGTCGCATAACTATTTATTATATTATAAACACTTGTGCATCCATCATATCCGTGATCAAATGTGTATTCAATATGTACCAATTGTTGTGTGGATTATGTTTAGATTAAAGTTATCATTTTCAGTACATGCATTTCATAGGCCCATCAGCTCCCCGTGGGAGACGGGTTGAGTACAGGTGCCTCATTCGATCGGCTCTGTTTGATTGAGCCTTGATCTCACATACATCATCATACATTTCATACGATCGGCTCCGTTTGATTGAGCCTTGATCTCACAATACATTATCATTCATGTCATATACTCATTCAAGGTGGTTTGTGATTGTTTGTTTATATATGTTTGCTCACATATGAATATTGCACAACTTTTCAATATTAAGTACAACAAGAAATCAATAACAATGTTTTTAAACAAGGTTTACTCGCCAACTTTTGTTGACCCAAAAATTTCCCCATTGTACACATGATACAGGTGGTCCAGTTGAGGCAAGAAACACATAGGAAGGCTTAGAAGAATAATTCAGTTTAAGCTTTGGGATTGTATTACTTAGTTTTATTTTCCTTGTAACCGTATGGATTTAATTTGACTATTTAAGTTGTAATTTGAATTTAATAAATATGAAACATTTTAGTAAACATCATGAGCTTTGGTGATAACCCAATTATGCCCCGACTCTTATTCCGCTGCGGGTCGGGGTGTGACAACTGTTGACAATCAACATGCTGTGCAAGTATAACCTAGTTCAAACTCGGCAAGAAGACATGTTTTTGAGGAGTAGCATAACCGATGAAAAATCCTTCCAAGGATTTGGCTCCAAATTTACCATCCGGGTCTAATAAAGTACACAGTGATCCAAAAGGCTCCATAAACGCAAGGTTAGGCTTCCATTGATTTAGTAACTCGAAAGAAGTCTTGTTGTGAGGCTTGACTGTTAACACATGATTCAGGGTGTAACACGCTGATCCGACTGCTTCACTCCAGAAACTGATTGGCAATTTTGAATCGGCGAGCATGGTTCTGGCAGTCTCGATCACTGTACGATTCTTTCGTTCAGCTACTCCATTTTGTTGTGGAGTATAAGGGGCACTAAATTCATGAAGAATCCCATTTTCGTTGCAAAACTCAAGTATTCATTTGTTCTTGAACTCTGTACCGTTGTCACTGCGGATTCTCTTGATTGGAAAATGATATAGGTTTTGAGTTTTCTGAAGAGGATCATTAGAGTTTCAAATGTTTCATCTTTACTCTCCAGGAAGAAAACCCATGAGAATCTTGAGAAATCATCTGTAACGACTAGGCAATATAGATCACCAGAAATGCTTTTGACTTTTACTGGCATGAAAAGATCCATATGAAGCCTCTCTAGTGGTAGCTTGATAGAGTTCAAAAGCTTTCTTGGGTGTGATTTCTTATGTTGTTTCCCCTTTTTACAGCTCAAACAATCATCGGATAATTGAGAATTCTTCAGATTAACACCCTCCACTAGGTCGTTATGCACTAGATAATTCATCTTTCTGAGACGAATGTACCCCATCTTCCTATGCCACAGAATTGTAACACCTCATAAAATCGTGTCTAGTAGTATAGTGATACGTGTTGTAATTTATTTAAGTCTATTAAAGACAAATAGGGACTAAAGGTGTCAACATGCTCAGACTGAGCCTCTGAGTGACTGTCTGATGTCAACATGCATAAACGTAAGCCTCTGAGTGACTGATATATCAACATGCTTAAACATTAGCCTCTGAGTGACTGATATGTCAACATGCTTAATTATTAGCCTCTGAGTGACTGATATGTCAACATGCTTAAACTTGGCCTCTGGGTGACTGATATGTCAACATGCCCAGCCTCTGAGTGACATCGGAGTCAACATGCTTATAGTCGGCCTCTGAGTGATCCTTTACGAAATCCTAACTCTCATATGTCCCTTTGTTGGACGAGAGGAATGAAATCCGTAAATATCCAAAAGTTGGATTGTGGAGGGGTTAAAAGTGTCAACATGTTAATTTATACCTCCGAGTGACCTTTTAACGAACCGATATCGCTGATATGCATACGGTTAAGCATATGTAACTAGTTTACGGAAATTAACCAAACGGGTCTAACCTTGTCATTTAAGTCTCAAAATCCAGAATGTTTATAGTTTATCCATATTACACAAGTCAAAGTACTTGTTGGATTAAACTACATTCTATCCAATCATCGTTTAATCTAGCGTTATACGTATTGATCATGTACGCTAGTCAGTCTAAGTCTATGACTTAAGAAAGACCGTTAGTATTTAATTGCTTAGCTTATGCCATAATCCAGACTAGAGACATTCCGGTAAATGCTACCTACACTTAGTGCTTTTGTGTACGGCTGAGTTAATAAATCTTGCGTATAAACGAAGACTAGCTCAGTTAAATACTCTCGACTTATTTCCCGTATACTGGCTTGGGTTACGGTAAACTATTACCGATTGGTCAGAAATGGTATCAATCGAATGCCGGATTGTGGCTAGTAAATCTACATATTCTGTTTTAATCAGTTTTTTTATAACTTAAACATCGGGGGTTAACTATCGTGTCCTGGATATCCTCGGCTCATTACATTAGATAATGGCAACGACCTTAGCGCGAGGTGTAGGCATACACCCGACAGACGCTCAAATGCAACTACCCACATCGTTAGGGATAACTCCTTCGTGAGTTCGTAACTGGTGTGTAGTTAATCACGTCTCGGTTTCGCATTAGGCCCTGTATGTATGGACAAACACGTGAATCTGTAAACAAGGTTGCAACGTCAACTTTCCGAAGTTATAAAAGATTTTGTGCTGATACGCACTTAAAACATATTTTCAAATGTTTTCAAAATGAGTCAGTTGGGTGTATTTACCAGCGAAAGCTGACGTATTTTCAAGTAACTAAGCTTGTAGGTACAACACGAAAATACGCTGGAAGTGCTCGGTAGTGATAAGAGGATCTTGCAAATCCTAGATCTGCCCAAAGTCTTTTTTATATTCTTTCTCTTGTAAAATTTATGATCCGCCTATGGATCTTCTATTACGAGCCTGTATATTGTTTTGGTAGTTTGAACATTTGGTTTTTAATAGTAATTTAAATCCAATACTTCCGCTATGTTGTGTTTAATTTCCTATGATGTTATCAACTTACGTCACGATATTCCCCACCCGGGCCCATCGGTGTTTGGATTGGCTGTGGAAAAGCCGGGGTGTGATAAGAATAGACTCTTTCTCGGTAGCTTTGAAACAAAGCATTCTACTTGTTTGATGTTGTAGATGCGACACTCATATTGAGAACATATAGATCATTTTCTCTCAGATCACGCATAAAAATCCATTCCTCATGAATCTTAAATCCCGGCTTTAGAATTAGGCATTCTTTATCATTGAAGTGCGTCGTGAATTTCTTGTCACAAATCTGTGAAATGCTGAGTAGATTGTTCTCAAGTTCTGCGATGTACGAAACAACTCCATTCGGGAGAATTCCCTCTCCGACAATTCTTCCTCCTTGCATTCTAGCAAAACCTGCATATCCTCCTCGGATCGCTTTGACGTAATGTAACAACGCAAGCATCCCTGTCATGTGTCCGGAAGCTCCACTATCCATAATCCATTTAGACATGATCGATCGCGAGAGCCCCTGCACACATGAGGAAGAAACTATTTAAACAAAGAAATCCAAGCCTGTTTGGTCTTGGGTGGGTTCGGAATATCAAATTTCGGACCTACTTTGTTTTTGTCATTCTTTTTAGGCTCGGTTTTGTGTGGAACAGAAGGTTTCAGATCTACCTTGGATGGTTTGACTTTTGCAACCCATGTTTGTGTTTTCAAATTAGCTTTTTAGCATAAATTTTGAATCCATTTGATGATATTTAGTTTATGTTTCACCAATTTAAATTTAGAATTACGTTGAATCGTTATTTTAACAATTTTTATAGGATTCGTTGTTTCTTTTCAAAATTTGCTTAGGTGCAACCATAGGTGCCTTTTGTTTCTCATCCTTGGTAAACCTGTTAGAGTTAGAAAAAGATTTTGGATATTTTTTAGAGCAATATCATGCAATATGCCCGACATTCTTACATTTGTAGCATGTCCTACTATCTTTACAGACAGAGGAATCCAAAACTTGTTTCTTATTCTCTTTCTCTTTCTTGAAATCATTATTTGATTGTGTTCCGATGATTTCTTTTTCCTTTTCTGTTGTTGTCCCAAAAACAAAATTGATTTTCTTAGTAAAGTTTAGCTTTTGGGACTTGTTGTTCATTCTTCACTTTTGGAAACCCAAACCAGGCCTCCTATTCTCAGGATAGTCTCTGCTTTTTATGATAGTAGGGTCTGTTAACACATTTTGATTTAGAGTAAAGTGATACATCGTGTTTGTCTAAATCAGAATGGCTTACCTCCACAAGCTTGAACAATTTATCAACACAATCCAGATTCACATTGTGGATGGGAAAATCCTCATCAGAATATTGTTTATCAGATCCATACATTTTATAAACTATGACATTTGGATCATTGTTAAAACTATCTTCCGACGTTTCAACATCAGATTCAGACTTGTCAGATTCACCTTTTAAAACGTTTTCGACCCCTGTTTTAACCACCTCAGAGTCACATTCATTTTCAGATTTTGTGTATGTTACGTCAATGTTTGTAGGCAGCTCGTTTGATTGTTCCGTTTTTTAGTTTTAAATTAAGCACCTTTTCCACTCCTGATGGCTTTTTATAAGCATAACTATTCAACATGGGTGGTGAAACACGATCATAACTCGCACTCTTGTTTTCCTCATTTTTATATTCTTCTTTGTATTCGATCTTGGGTAAAATGTGATCAATGAAGTATGAGCTTGTGGATAACAATTTGTTAACCCGTTCAGTGTCGATTCTTACCTTCTCAAGCTGTTGGTGCATATTTGTGACAACAGCTTAGATTTGGTCTTTGGATATCTTGTAATTAGTAAAATGATAAACGGTTAGCGAGTTTAGTTTTGTAATAGTTAATTAGAAGTAATTAGGCTGAACTAGACACAAAATAGTGCATGGTAGGCAAATTGGGCTTTAAACCCATTAGCAGGTCATGTAGGAAACCCTAGCCCATGAGCATAACCTATCTCTATATAAAGGGTGGTTGTGATTAGGGTTAAGGTTGCTCAGTTGCGGGTTCTATTGTTGTATTGCTGAATTGTTTCAGAGAGATTAAGAGAAGAGTCTTGAATTGATTGTAAACACTTTGTGTTAGATAATCAATAGAAGACTGTTTGAAGGAATTTGTTCGTGTTCGTGTTCTTGTTTTTGTGAAATCTGATCTAGGATATTTTGCACTCTAGATTAGATAGACGATCCTGTGAAGATCCATACAGACTAGGGGACCCACAATTGGTATCAGAGCATTCGGCTCTTGATTATTGCTCAGTTTAGAATCGTAACAGTAGAAAAAGTTGGGTTTTTGGGCGTTTTTGAGGCTGTTCTTGAAGTTTTTGACGGCTGAATTAGGGTTTTGACGGGTGTTTTAGGGTTTCTGAAGGTATTTCGGATTAACAGCAGGTATTTCGGATTGAAGAAAGGCATCTCGGATCAAAAAGTGAAGCATTTTGGATTGCATACTTGAATTTCGGATCATAAATCTACATTTCGGATCATCAGAAGTGTAATTCGGATCTGAAAAGCTCATTTCGGATTCCATTTCGGATTGAATTTCGGATTGAATTATGGATCAGAAGCTATTCCGGATTCCATCTCGGATCAGAAGCTATTTTGGATTCCATCTCGGATCAGAAGCTATTCCGGATTCCATCTCAGATCAGAACTATTCCGGATTCCATCTCGGATCAGAGTAGTTTATTTGGATTTCCATTTCGGATCAGAATAGTGCATTCCGGATTTCATCTGGATCACTATTCCTATTTTGGATCACCATTTCGGATTAGCAATTCGGACTACTGTTTCGGATTGTCATCTCGGATTGTCAACCAGAGTTACCATTCCGGATTTGACACTGTTCCGAGTTATACACAAAAAGGTGGAAAGTTAACCAGCTGATGTAACCAGAGTTAAACGTTTTCGGACATAGAGTTTGATCCATAAACATTCTTGATAAGCCGATAGTTAGACTCGTGTGATTTTTAGGACAAAAAGAAATTCCAAAATCATAATCGGACAATATATATCATTAGAATCGTATCGTCGAGACGAGTCTAACAGTATAATTTGGTAATCACTCATTTCGGACAAGTTTTAACGTTTTTAACGAGCCGGTTCGGTAAAATGTCGAATATGTCTAACCTAAGTGATTTGTTAAGAATAGAGCATGAGGCTGGCACCACAATCAAACCTCCAAAGATGCTGAAGGTAGAGAACTATCTTACTTGGAAGGATAGGTTTCAATCCTTTATTGAATATCAGGACACACGGATGTGGATCTGTATTCAATATGGGTACGCTAACCCAACGCATGATTTTGAGGGCGGACAACGGGTTACTGCTTATGTGAATATGTCTGAAGCTAAGAAAAGGATGTATGAGTCTGAGAAGAAAGCCTTAGCTGCTATCAAGATGTCATTACTTAATGGCATTAAACATACATTCAAGCGTTATACTACATCAAAGGAGATGTGGGATGCCCTAGAGAAGAGGTATGAGGGCAATACTAACTTAAAGAAGAACAAGGTTAATCTGCTGAAGAAACAGTTTGTTGTGTTCAAAGGAATGAGAAATGAATCCCTTGAAAATATTATCACAAGATATCATCTGATGTCAGAAATAGATAATTATGACATAGAGGGATACACGGGTGTGGAGATAAACGGCAAGTTGCTGGATGCTTTACCTGCAAAGTGGGATATGTATACTTTGATGATAAAAGGTGAAGCTGATTATGAAAAGAAAGACCTGGAAGAGGTTGTTGGGAATTTGAGAGCTTATGAGCTCAATATGAAGAAGAAGAAGAAGGAAACGGGTTATGATCAGGTTCAAGATCCGGGGATTTATAAAGGTCTTACACCTTCATCTTCCAACAATGCTTCTAGTGACACTGCAACTGCGTTTCTCTCATGTGAGAACGATTAGATCGTGACACATTCTGATGGAGAAGTATGTTTTGTTGCTGCTTCAGGAGGCTCATCAGGGGCTAAGAGACAACAATCAAGTAACATCAGTTCTAAGTCTATGCCTCTGAGTGTCAAAAGTGTGAACATCACCTGGCATTGCTTGCTTCTTTCATTGCTTCCTACGAGAACTATATTCAGGGAAAAATATCTGATCCTGCTATGTTCGATGAAGATTATGTTCAGATCGACCCTGATGACTTAGAGGAGATGAATTTGCAATGGCAGATGGCCATGATCTCTAGAAGGGTGAAAAGGTTCATGAACAGAATAGGCAGGAAGTTCGTTGGAAAGAGTATGGGCTTTGACAAGTCAAAAGTGAAGTGTTACAATTGTCACAACTACGGACATTTTGCTAGAGAGTGTCTAAGACCTAAGTCTGAATCACGTTGTAGTTCATCCTTTCAAGATTCTCCTGGTCATGGTTCAAGCAACAGGAATGCGTCAAACAACACTGGATCTAAGGCCCTGATTTCTACTGCTAGAGAGGGTTCTTATGATTGGAGTGTTCATCTGGAGAGTGATAACAACGCCTTACAGGCGTTCATGGCTGAGATAGCTCCAGTTGCTGATAAAGAAGTGAAAGCTGATGCTGAGGGAGAGCAAGAGAAGGTAGCTGAGAAGGCTGATGGAGAACAGACTGCTACAGAGAAGAAGATGGCTGCTAATTTTGATGCTTTCATGGCTGATATAAGCAAATCAACAGGCGAGGTATGTTCTAACTCTGGTAGTTCTGTTTTTTTGAAGTGTCATGAACTGCAAAGTAAAGTTGACACATTAACAAAGCAAAACCAAAGTCTGGCTAATGAGCTCTCAAATCTAAAAGAATCAAACTTTTTCGGAAAACAAAATGAGTCATTATACTTGAAGAAAATTAAAGGTTATGAAGAAGAAATCAATATTCTAACCTGTAAGCTTAATGAAAAACTTCAAGTTATTGACTTAGCTCATGATACGATGAGTGAGAAAACAAAAGGAATTTCTGAAAAATGAAAAGAGTTGTTTGAAGCATAACTTAAAATTTGTGAACTTGAAAAGAAATTGAATCAATTTAGAGATTCATCTTTTGTCATGAAACACATGATGAACTGGCCTGAAGAAGAGTAATGATAAGACTTGTGTGGGCTTCAAAGGTTTGAGTGAAGTTCCGCCACCTCTTGGTCACGACTATTCTTTCTTGCCAAATGAAGAAGAGCTTATAGACTTTGTTTCAACTACACCTGGTAGTTCCACATCAGAGGATGTTGATGTGACTGAAATTGCCAAAAGGATAATAACAGAGATACCGTTTTGAAAACAAAGAATACACACCTTAAGAATCAAAAGCAAACTTCTGTCAAAAAGGTTGATTTTATTAAGGGAAGTGACATGAATGAAGAGGTCCCTGTTATTACTAAAGAGTCTAATGGCCAGTTTGCTAAAAATAAAAATAAAGAAAACTCAGAAGTTAAGCAAACTAAACAAGATCCTTCAAAGGCATCATCATCATCATCATCGACTGATGAATCTAAGCAAGAGGCTTCAATTAAGAAGTCTTCGGCTAGAAAGTCGTGCTTTAAATGTCACGAAAAGGGACATGTAGCTAGCTATTGTCATAACAAAAAGAGTGAAACACATGTTAGTGAGAGACAGAGAGAAAAATCACCAGCAAAAAATGGTGATGGTGAGAAGAAGGTTAACTCACCAAGGAGAGTGTTGCGGTGGGTGTAGAGAACGCTGAAACAGGAACTCACCAAGTTCCTCGTTTTCAAAGAAATCAACAAAGATTTCAGCCTGCATCTACATCAGGCAGATATGAAAGACCTAGAAGTAGTTCACCAAGAATGATAACTTTAATGGTCCATCAAATAATTTCAGAAGTCAAGGTCAATATCAAAATCGATACTAGAATGTTGGTAGTCGAAATTTTTATAGCAATGGCTTTAGAAATTATCATCATCAAAATTCATGGAACCAAAATCATAATTTCCAAAGGTCGCAAAGTCCAAAATGGTTAGGAAACCTCAGGACCACAGACCTAGTGGGAAGCAAAAACCATTTCCATCAACAGGTCTAAGATCCAAGACTCCTGTTAGGAGTGATGGATATTGGATGGATGTTCCTGTGGTTGATGAATCTGGAAGACCCATGACCATTAAGACTTGGGTCCTCCAATCTAACTAATTTTGTTGGATGGTGCAGGAGCTGCTAAGGAGGATTATCAACTTGTGGTATGTTGATAGTGGCTACTCCAGGCACATGATAAGGGATGTGAGGTTGCTGACTGAGTTTGAGAATATAGATGGTGGTTATGTGAATTTTGCAGGTGCTAAAGGAGGGCACATTACCGGTCGAGGAAAAGTGACTAACGGGAAGATCACACTGGACAAAGTGAACTATGTTGAGCAGCTGAAGCACAATCTGATGAGCGTGTCTCAAGTCTGCGACAAGGGTCACTCGGTCCACTTTACAAAGTCTGAAGCTTTGGTGTTGAAACCTGGTTCGGTGATACTGGATGACTGGATACTGATGAGGGCGCCAAGGAGAAATGGCACTTATGTCATGGACATGGGTGCTAAGGATTCTTCGAATGTGGTGGCGTGTTTACTATCAAAAGCATCTGAGGCTGATTCATTGTTGTGGCACAGATGCATGGCCTACATCCACTATAGAAAAATGAATTAAATTATTAAAAATGGCTTAGTGGAAGGGGTGCCAGTACAGAGGTTTCACGTGGAAGATAAATGTCTTCCATGTCAAAAGGGAAAACATCATAAGAAACCTCACAAGTCTAAAACAGTAAATTCCATATATGCCCCTTATGAATTACTTCATATGGATCTATTCGGTCCAGTGCACGTAAGGAGCATAGGTGGAAAGTACTATTGTTTAGTTGTCACTGATGATTACTCACGATATTCATGGGTTTTCTTTTTAGGTACAAAAAATGAGACAACGGAGATGCTGATTGATCTTTTTACAAAATTGGAAAATGTCCATGATGCTCGGATCAAGAGGATAAGGAGTGATAATGGCACAGAGTTCAAGAATCAGGTTCTGGATCTCTATTGTCTTTGCAAGGGAATTGAACATCAATATTCTGCTCCTTATACACCTCAACAGAATGGAGTTACTGAGAGGAAAAACAAGACGTTGATTGAAGTTGCAAGGATTATGCTATCAGATTCAAAGCTTCCAGTTCTTTTCTAGGGATAGGCTGTGAACACAGCTTGTTATGCCTTGAACATAGTTTTGATGGTTAAACGGTTTAACAAACATGTCACGAACTATTGTTTAACCGAAAACCAAACTTAAAAGGCTTTGAACCATTTGGATTACCCTGCACCATTGTGCAAAACAAAGATAAGCAAAAATTCAGTGAGGTAGCTGATGATGGTTACTTTTTAGGCTATATGCCTGGAACCCTAAACAAAAGGGTTTTTAATCTAAAAACTGGTAAAATTGAGGAGTTATTCACCTCAACAATCAACGAGTGGTCCTCCTATATTATATGATTATGACAGTGTTTTTAAATCATTTAATATTCCTGATTTTTCTAATGCAGATTAATCTCAAGTGATCCATACTGTGATCAGTGAAGATGGAGAGTGTGACTTCATGCCTAGATCGAGTGTATCGATGACAGATGCTCCAGAAACTTCTTCTAGTGCAGCTCTAGAGGACTCTAGTGATAGTGAGTCTGAACCTATTCAGGGGGAGGACTTCAGTACACCATTTGCCAATATTCAGGGGGAGGTTGGATCTAATATAGGAGATAATCTGGTTGTTGACACCATTGATAATACACGTGTACACAGAGATCATCCAGTTGAAAACATCAGAGGTGATGCTGCTGCAGGTGTTCAGACAAGAAGAGGTGTGCTCGAAGGTTCCTGTTTGTTTACTTCGCTTCAGTAGACTGGATTGATTCATGAATGTTTATATAGATGCTTTATTGCCAATAGGAGCCGAAGAATGTTCATATGGCTCTAATAGACAATTGTTGGGTTGAAGCAATGCAAGAGGAACTGGCTCAGTTCAAGAAGTTGAAAGTTTGGGAGCTAGTTGACTTGCCTGCAGGAGAGAAGGAAATAGGCACTAAGTGGGTGTTCAAGTGCAAGAAAGACGACCGAGGGATCGTGATACGGAATAAGGCTTAGTTGGTGGTGAAAGGGTTCAATCAGCAAGAGGGGATTGATTACAATGAAGTGTTTGCAGCAGTAGCAAGGTTGGAAGCAATTCGTTTGTTCCTAGCTTTTGCTTCATTCAAGGGCTTTAAAGTTTACCAACTTGACGTGAAGATTGCGTTTCTTTACGGGAAAGTCCAAGAAGTGGTGTATGTCTCACAACCAGACGGGTTTACTGATCCAGACTATCCAGATCGAGTCTATCGACTTGATAAGGCATTGTATGGATTGCATCAGGCACCTAGGCGTAGTATGAGACACTGTCAGCACATTTGGTAAAACATGGTTTTGAAAGAGGTCAGATTGATAGTACACTGTTCATTAAAAGGAAGAAGGAAGACTTTCTGCTGGTTCAGTTATACGTAGATGACATCATTTTTGGGTCATCTAATGAGAACATGTGGCATGACTTCGAAGAGGTGATGAAGAGCAAGTTTGAGATGAGAGCGATGGGTGAATTATCCTACTTTTTGGGTTTACAAGTTGAACATAAGAAGGATGGGATGTTTATACATCAGACGAAGTATGTGTATGACATTTTGTCTCGTTTCAAAATGGAGGAATGCGCTACTTTCAATACACCTATCTGTGAGAATCACAATCTTGGTTCAGATCATGAGAGTGTGGAGGATGTTGATCCAACTCAATACAGGGCAATTATTAGTTCTCTGATGTATTTGACTGCTTCACGACCCGACATCATGTTCGCAGTGTGTCTTTGTGCCAGATATCAAGCGAATCCAAAGGAGTCCACATGAAAGCGGTGAAGCGGATTCTTTGTTACTTGAAGGGGAAACCTAAACTTGGGTTATGGTATCCAGCTGCTAGTGATTTGAAATTTGTTGCTTTCACTGATTCGGACTTTGGAGGATGTAAATCTACAAGGAAGTCTACCACAGGTGGTTGTCAGTTCTTAGGAGGGAGGCTCGTGTCATGGCAATGCAAGAAGTAGTCTTGTGTGTCTACCTCGACGTGTGAAGCTGAATATATTGTTGCGGGTAGCTATTGCTATCAGGTTCTCTGGATCCAACAGCAGATGCGCGATTACGGTTTGAATTTCACCCGTACTCCTATTATGATAGAAAATAATGCCACTATATCAATCACCAACAATCCCGTAAAACACAGTCACACAAAACATATTGACATTCGTCATCACTTTATACGGGATTGTGCTGAAAAGAAATTAATTGAACTGCATCAAGTCGATACACTTGATAACCTGGCAGATCTTTACACAAAAGCATTTGACAGGGCTCGTTTTGAACATTTAGTCGAACTCAACGGGATGAGGAATCCTGAATAACCAGTTTTCCATAAGAATTTTGTAAATAATTTATTGCTTTTCAAAAATCAAAAACATAAAAAAGAAACAAAATAGAAAATCAAAAATAAGTTTTCACTGTGTGGATAAGAAAAAATGATAGTACATCAGCAAGTTAGACTGTCACACTGAACTTAAAAGAAAATTGCTTAAGTGTGAGAGCAGCTTCATCATATGATGTACCAGTAGGCAAAAAGCATGAAATAATCAACTTACCTTGGTGATACAAATATAATAAACTGTGTGTGAGTGGGTAACATATCAGTGGCGTATGGTTTTATAACCTTAAATCTTGCGTTATAGATTTCCAAAATCTGAGGTTTTAGGTCTTTATATCGTTATTTCATCCAGGTCATCAAGGTTGTCCTTTTGCTGCATCCAGATATATGCTGACCTAGGCACAACCAGGATATCTTAAAAGAGCTAAAATGCCAAATCCCAAAATATTGAAGAAGCTCTCCTAGAGAGTCATTCAAATGTGCAAATTGTATTATTCGTACCAAAATTTGGTATTTGTCCTAACCCTCGTTGGATATTGGTCTCTTTGTTGTACGGAAGTACTGACCTGATCACCAATTATTTAACGTTGTAAATTAAAAAGGATGAATTTCGGTATACTCACATACTACGATGAATTTTTGTGCATACCTTGATCGCGAGGGTATGTCCTGAAGTGGGACACACTCATCAGTATAAACTATCTAAACAGATCACGAGGTAATGGTACTTGAAATGTTCATGTATTTTTGTTTAAATGGATAAACAATACTAGTAATTGTCTTGAACTGTTTATCATGAATGTTGCATATAGAAATATACAAGAGTGTGAAAACAGTTTAATGTTGCTGATATGATCTTCTTAACGGTGATACTCACAAAAATAGAGTGTTTACTATTTCGTGAGTTATTTGCTATCAAAAAATATAAAAATCCAAAAATATTGCATTTTCTTGTAAATTCTTAATGTACGGAATATGGTTGTTCATGGAGGAGTTGTTACCGATAGGGGATGACGGTGTTAGAAGCTGAGTTCAAAAATTTTTTAAGATCTTGCAGGTTCATGGTGTTTAACAATTTTGAGTATGTGTTTCGAGTTGAGAAGTGCTAAATCTGTGATACAGTTTTACTATGTCTTGAATAATAATAATTTGTTTATCTTGTGTTGAAAAATTCTTATGGTTTCTCGAGATGTTTGTTTTATAGTATACAAATTGTAGCAGTGTGTTGTTGAGAAGTTTGGTGAAGAGGAGTTTGCTTGGATGCATGGTAGAACCTCCTTTCTACATTGCAGTCAAAGTTGAAGAGTTTTGAAGATTGCTATGCAAGGACTAAACTGGAGTTTACTCAAACACTAACGATTTAGAAGATTTGGTGATTGGATACATCAGCTTAGGGGGAGTCTGTTGTTGACAGAAGCTATTAAAGTTGAAGCTATCCAAAGACCAATGTTTTTCAAAGACGTTGCAGATTGCAAGAAGTCTGAAGACTAAGTTATTTCTTGAAGCTATTGTCAAGGGGGAGTTTGTTGGTTCATATTTGTGACAACAGCTTAGATTTGGTCTTTGGATATCTTGTAATTAGTAAAATGATAAACGGTTAGCGGGTTTAGTTTTGTAATAGTTAATTAGAAGTAATTGGGCTGAACTAGACACAACTTAGTACATGGTAGGTGAATTGGGCTTTAAACCCAGTAGCAGTCCATGTAGGAAATCCTACCCATGAGCATAACCTATCTCCATATAAAGGGTGGTTGTGATTAGGGTTAAGGTTGCTCAGTTAGTTGCTCAGTTGTTGGTTCTATTACTGTATTGCTGAATTGTTTCAGAGAGATTGAGAGAAGAGTCTTGAATTGATTGTAAACACTTTGTGTTAGATAATCAATAGAAGACTGTTAGAAGACTGTGAAATTTGGCCATACGGACTAGGAGACCTACACAAGCTCACTTTTTAGCTCAGCGATAGTATTTAAGTGAATATTAATGGTCATTTGTTTGTCCATTACTGTCGCTTTGAGCATAGAAAGTGTTCCGTCATTTTCTCTAAGTGCTTTTTCATACTGTTTAACAGATTTGCTTAATTTGTCGTATGCTTCTTTTGTTGATTTATAATCGCTCGACAAATTATTTATTAAACTTTTGAGCTCATTATATCGTGTGTCTTTTTCAACACATTCACTGCATGGCTCAACACATTTCAAACATGGTTTTTCTACCATAGACTCACATTTAGACTCAGTTACCTCATTTACGTTTTCCATACATGCTTTGTTGGTCTCATCAATCAACTTCTCCAACTTTTCATCAACTCTCTGTTCAACATCAGGCGTCTTTGTTCTTCACAAGACGATCGATGGTGTGGTCCAAAGTAACCTGTAAAAGTTTTCAAGATATCGTTAGGCAGGTGATGTTTAAAAGCACTGTTTAAAAGTTCCTCCTCTTCTAATGATGTGTGATAATAATCATCTTTTGGAGCCTCATCAAAAGTGCCTCTGATTCTTCTTCAGGTTCTTTGATTATTTCAACAACCAATGCCAAACTCTCATTCTTGGAAATGTATTTGTTCAGTTAAAGCCCTCATCTTCTTGAGTTACTACAAGTGTTTTTTTTTTGGAAAACGGTTGTCTATCTTCGATTTGCACCATTCGAGTTCTTCGTTGAGGACGGTGGTAGATAGCTTTCTTGTAGTAGTCGTCGGCAAATGGGTTCTGATTACCCTGAACTTCTATGTTTGGACATTCACGTTTAAAATGTCCCTTCTCCCGACACTTGATACAAGTAACTTTGGACTTGTCGAATCCAAGTTTTCCATCCAATCCACCCAAGTTCTCTTTCCCGGTGATTTCCATAAAGCGTTGTGCGCGTCTAACAATAGATGCCATACACCATTTTGTGTCGATCAAATCCATCTCTACCAGATCAATCCGATCATAGTCCTCTCGGGTCATTTCTGAATTTCCAATCTTTCCTGCTACAAGACTGTCATAAGATTCGAGAACCGATGCTAATAGTGACGTGTGTTGCTTCGCGATCTTCTCATCAAAGTTTTGTGCATTCTAGAAATCAATAGCAATATTGCACTGTAGTACCCTTTGAGTAGGATTTGATTGACTGTTCTGGTTGATCTAGGGATTGCTCGATCCATGTGATGACTGTGGGCTTTGAGACGTGTTCAGATTGACCGTAGTAAATGACTAAAACCCACTGTTTTAATTTTACAGCGTGCTTGGTGTGCTGTAAGCGCTGAAGGCAGTCTGGATCTTTGGAGACTGTATTTGAGTGGTAGAACTATTCTTGAAATAAAGATTAACGTCTTGTTGCACTTGGGCATTTTTGTTCTTCGCCATTTTCTTCATTTCAATCTCATGTCCCTCCAATCTCTCAATGAATCGTGGTAATGAGAAATTACCATATTCAGTTCCATTCTTCAAAATGGTTAAATAGGTAGACCATTCACCTTGTGGTAAGGAATCGGCGAGTTTATCAACTAGTTCTTCGTTCGTCTTTATGATTCCCATTCGCTTCATTTGCACCACCAGATGACAGTATCTTTCAATCAGTTGTTTTACCGTCTCTCCTTTGAATCAAAGTAAAAATGTCAAATTCTTTACTCAAGAACACCCTCTTCCCTTTTCGTAACTGGGCACTTCCCTAGAATTTTAATCGAAGTGCATTCCACAATGATTTTGCGTCTTCATCATGTTGTAATAGCGCCAATATGTCTTCCTTGATGGATTGTTGTAGAACGTTCATCATTTTCTTCTCATTTATAAACTTCTCTCTTTCAAAATCCGAAAGTTGATCCAATGTTTTTTCGAGCCCGTTCTCTCCAACAGGAGCTTGATACTTTTCTTCGATAGCAAACCAACAGGTAAAATGATTTGCCTGAACCCAATTCATGAAACGTTCACTCCAACTATCAAAGTCTTCGAGGTTCATCAACTTCGGCGGTTTCGTCATCGTACCCATTTCGTTCTCGAGGTTCGTGTTTTGTGCTGCAGTAGTCATGACCGCTGATGTAGCAAATGCGTTATAAAACTCTTCTGCCATTTTTCTGCAAAGATTTAGAAACACACTTTCCGAAAAAACTGATTAGAATAATAAAACTTTCTTCATGCGGATATCAAAAACAGACGATGCGACCAAGATTAGTTTGTACGACTCAGAAATTTGTGCGAATGAGATGATTCGTATGGAGAAAATACTCATGCCAACACATTGTTTGTACAGATTAAAAGGTTAGCTCGTATGAGTGAGTTGCTCGTACAAGTAAGTACCTCGTGCGAATAACAGTTTTTAACTTGTAAATTTTAAGATCTTTCGTTTTCTCGTTCGTACGAATGACTTAAATCGTACGGACAGTCATTCGTGCAAGTGGTCTCTCTACCCGTACGAAACAACTTAAGTCACTGAATGGATGAATTTTACCGATTTTACATGATTAAGTTTGATTTTAGATCTGAAATTGTTAAGGATTGAATAGGATTGATTTTAACGTGATATCCTAAAATTCTAGTCCATTTTGTCCGTAAATTCGTCCAATTCCAGGATCAGTTTGGGAAAGTGTAGAAGTAGAAAGCCGCAACAATGAATCTGAATCTGAAACAATTGGTAGCCTGCAGAAACTTGACGTTTGTCAGGAGATTAGGCCTCAAGGCTCTGATACCACTTGTGAGGGTGGGATTGGCTCTCCTCCTATGAGCAACCGGACTGATCTAACTCAACTAACAGAGGCGGAATTCATTGTTAGTGAGATTGACAAACGAACAAGTGAGATCTACTATTTAACTGCTTTGAATATATTGATGACATGAAAAAGTACAAGGCAAGTAAACAATTCAGTAGGGCTTCACCACACCAACTAGACTAACACTAATTAGCTCTGACACAACACTCCTTTGTTTATAGGTAGACATGACTCGCATAGGAGAGTGTGAAACAGAGTGTATGACTCGTACGAGTCATATGACTCACTCGTACGAGTCAGATATAAAACACATAAATCATACAATAACATTTACAAACTGACGTTCTAAGACCTATATACAAAATCAACATATCTTAGACGTAGGCAATAGACATTATGCACCAACAGCTATAATTTCATTTATATATACTTCTGACATCTTTCTAAAGTATAAGTTTCTCGAATTGGAATAAAATGAGCGCTTT
This sequence comes from Scalesia atractyloides, assembly GCA_947069175.1. NCBI lineage: Eukaryota > Viridiplantae > Streptophyta > Magnoliopsida > Asterales > Asteraceae > Scalesia > Scalesia atractyloides. The sequence continues at coordinate 50,083,083 of CAMTDV010000020.1, forward strand.
TCGTTAATCTATCAACAATCACCCAAATGGCATCGAATCCTTGAGCCGTTCTCGGTAGTTTGGTCAATAGGTCCATGGTTATGTGCTCCCATTTCCATACTGGTATTTCTAATGGTTGGAGCTTGCCTTAAGGCTTTTGATGCTCCGCTTTTACTTGCAAACAAGTTAAACATTTTTCGACGTATTTTTCTATATCTCTCTTCATTCCAGGCCACCAATAATTTTGTTTTAAGTCTCTGTACATTTTGGTTGCTCCGGGGTGAATTGAATAACGTGATTTATGAGCCTCGTCGAGTAAAAGATCTTTTATTCCACACGTGTTTGGGACCCAAATTCTACTACATCGATATTTCAGACCGTTCTCTCCATCTTCGATATCTTTTACTAACCCCTTTAATCGTTCTTTTTCCCAGTTCTTTTCTGTTATTGCTTCTTCTTGTGCTACACGGATTCGTTCAAGTAACCCAGAAGTAACCATAAGTTGCATGGATTGTACCCGAATAGGTACGTATTCCTCCTTTCGGCTAAGGACATCTACCACAACGTTGGCTTTTCCTGGGTGATAATGAATTTCACAGTCATAGTCCTTCACGGTCTCTAACCAATGCCTCTGTCTCATATTTAATTCCTTTTGATCGAAGAAATACTTTAGGCTTTTATGATCGGTGAAAATGACGCATTTTACTCCATACAAGTAGTGTCTCCAAAATTTCAAGGCAAACACTAATGCCGCCAATTCAAGGTCATGCGTTGGATATTTCTTTTCGTGGACTTTTAATTGTCTCGAGGCATAGACTATCACTTTGCCTCGTTGCATAAGCACGCACCCAAGGCCTAGGTGCGATGCATCCGCATACACTACTAAGTCATCAATACCATCTGGTAAAGTCAGTACCGAAGCACTAGTCAACTTTTCCTTTAGCATTTGGAACGCTTTTTCTTGCGCGTCGCTCCAGACAAACTTTTCATCCTTGCGGGTTAACTTGGTCAATGGTGAGGAAATCTTGGAGAAATCTTGAATGAATCTTCTATAATAACCCGCCAGTCCTAAAAAGCTTCTTATTTCTGAGGGATGTTTCGGAGAACTCCATTTAGACACTGCTTCTATCTTGGACGGATCAACCAATATTCCATCAGCGCTAATGATGTGCCTAAGGAATTGCACCTCTCGATGGCAAAAGGCACATTTTGAAAACTTTGCGTAGAGCTTTTCTCTTTTAAGTGTTTCCAGTACTTCACGTAAATGGTTCGCATGATCCGCCTCGCTTTTTGAATAAACATGAATATCATCGATGAACACTATCACTGATTTGTCTAACATTGGCTTGTAAATCCGGATCATAAGATCCATGAAGGCCGCGGGTGCATTGTTAGCCCGAAGGACATTACGAGAAATTCATAATGCCCATATCGCGTACGGAAAGCCGTCTTTGGTATATCTTCCTCTTTCACCTTCAATTGATGGTACCCGACCTGAAATCGATCTTCGAAAACCATGTTGATGCGGTATGTCTTTTGCCTACGTCTAGGATGTTTTTGTATTGTTTATGGAGCTTTTAATGTCAAATGTATATATGTTAAATATTTATTTTATATGCTTTGTAAGGCTCGTACGAACGAGATTGTTTGGTTCGTACGAGTGACTCTCAGTCACTCGTACGGATCAGCTGCTCGTACGAAGCACATCTCTGTTATACACACACTCATGTACGAGTCATGTCGACCTATAAATAGAGGAGTGTTGTGTCAGAGCTTAGTAGTCATTTTAGATAGTACAGCGAAGCTCTGCTAGTTTTTTTACTCGAGTCTGTACTTTGCACGTCTTTGAATACAACAGAGCAGTTAAACAGTAAGTTCTATCTTGTTTGTTTTGTCAACCTATCTAGCAATGAATTCCGCCTCTGCTAGTTGAGTTAGATCAAATAGTTGCTCATCGGAGGAGCCCGATCCTTATTCACAAATGTTATAGTATATATAATGAAAGTTTCTGATAAACTATTTTCGGATGAGGACTTTCCGATCCAAAATGTGAACATGGATCGTGTGGATAAAATGTTCAAGCTTATGGAGGTAAGTAATGCTGATTTAGATAAACATGCTACATCTTTCTACTCTAAATCAAATAGTGACAACCGACCAAACCCTCATAAAAATAGAGATTATCCTGAAAATAAAAGGGCGGTTTGGGTTTCCATAAGCGACATATGAACAACAGGTCCCAAAAACTAAACTTTACAAAGATAATTAACTTTGTTTTTGGGACAACGACTAAGAAAGAAAAGGAAATCATCAGAACTCAATCAAACGATGATTTCCACAAAGAAAAAGAGAAACATAAACAAGTTTTGGATACCTCTGTTCGTAAGGATAGCAGGACGTGTTTTAAATGTAAGAATGTTGGCCATATCACACGATATTGCTCACAAGCAATTCCAAAACCTGTTTCTCATCCTAAAAAGTTCACTAAGGATGAAAAATAGAAAGCACCCATGATTGCGCCAAAACAAATTCTAAAAAGGAACAACGAATCCCACAAAAATGTTAAACCAAATACTCAACGTCAATCTAAATTTGAAATTGGTGAGACATCAAACAAAATTCGTCAAGTGGATTCAAATTTTATGTTAAAAAGGCTAAACTTGAAACGCAAAAATGGGTTGCTAAAGTTAAACCATCCAAAGTTGAACCTAAACCTTCTGTTCCAAACAAAACCGAGCTTAAAAAGATTGATAAAAACAAAGTGGGTCCAAAATTCGACATTCCAAAGCCACCCAACACCAAACAGGCTTGGGTTTCTTTGTTTAAATAGTCTCTTCATCATGTGTGTAGGGGCTCCAGTGTGCGGTAATGTCAAAATGGATAATGGACAATGGAGCTTCTCGCCACATGACAAGAATGCTTGCGTTGCTCAACGATGTTAAAGCTATCCGTGGAGGGTATGTAGGTTTTGCTGGAACACAGGGAGGCAGGATTGTCGGAGAAGGGATTCTCACAAACGGGGTTGCTTCATTTGATAAAGTGAACTATATTGCTGAGTTTGAGAACAATCTACTTAGCATCTCACAAATTTGTGACAAGAAGTTCATGACGCATTTCAACGATAAAGAATGCTTGATCTTAAAACCCAGTTTCAAGATCCAGAGGAATGGATCCTGATGCGTGCTCTGCGAGAGAATGATTTATATGTTCTTGATATGGGTATCGTTTCTACCACGTCAAAGAAAGTTCAATGCTTTGTATCAGAAGCTACCGAAAAGGAGTCGATTCTATGGCATCAGAAGATGGGGCACATTCATCTACGAAAGATGAATTATCTTGTGCATAACGACCTAGTGGAGGGTGTAAATTTGAAGAATTTTCAACTTCTGATAATTGTCTGAGCTGCAAAGGGGAAGCAGCATAAGAAATCACACCCGAGAAATCTGTTGAATTCTATCAAACTACCACTAGAAAGGCTACACATGGATCTATTTGGACCAGTCAACGTCAAAAGTATCTCTGGTGATCTATACTGCCTTGTCGTTACAGATGATTATTCGCGATTCTCATGGGTTTTCTTTCTTGAGAGTAAAGACGAAACATTCGAAACTCTTATGATCCTCTTCAGAAAACTTGAAAACCTATATCACTTGCCAATCAAGAGAATCCGCAGTGACAACGGAACAGAGTTCAAGAACAAGAAGATGCTAGAATTCTGCAATGAAAAAGGGATTCTTCACGAATTCAGCGCCCCCCCATACTCCTCAACAAAATGGAGTAGCTGAACATAAGAACCGCACACTGATCGAGACTGCCAGAATAATGATAGCTGATTTGAAATTGCCAATCAGTTTCTAGAGTGAAGCAGTCGCGTCAGCGTGTTATACCTTAAATCATGTTTTAACAGTTAAGCCTCACAACAAAACGTGTTTCGAGTTACTAAATCAGTGAAAGCCCAACCTTGCATTTTTGGAACCTGTTGGATCTCCGTGTACTGTATTGGTCCCGGATGGTAAATTTGGAGCCAAATCCTTGGAAGGATTCTTCGTCGGTTACGCTACTCCTCAGAAACATGTTTTCTTGCCGAGTCTAAACCAGGTCATTCTAGCGCAACACGTTGATTGTCAAAGATATACGACGCCAACGCAGAAACCTGGGGATCCGTGGCTGTTTAACTACGATGGATTGTGGAATTCATTCGACCTACCAGATGTGCCATCAGATGAAGAACTTGTTATGCTTTTTCAACAGCATCAAATATCTACACAAGAACAAGTCTCTAGACTGTTGGTGATTTCTACATCACTTCCTGTCAACACGTCTGATGTCGGTCAAAGCTCTTCTTAACAAGTTCCTGTTCCTTCACCAAATGTCAATACTACCGAATTATCTACCCAACTGAATGCTGATGCTGACTCTGATCGAGAACCTACTTTCAACGATGGTGGATCCAGTTCTGATGAGGTTCTGAACAGATTGAAAGCTTCTTGAACAAACAGGCTGTTCAGTCTAATGCCAGGAACGAAGCCTCTTCGTCTGTAGCGGTCGTCGATGAAATTCTTACGAATTTGCAATCGCAAGTAGATGTTCCAACCGAAGTGATGTCTAGGACACTTTCATATCATCCGTCGGAGAACATTATAGGCAGCTTACAAACCAGAGTGCAAACTCACAATCAGATCAACAAGGATCTAAGCAGTTTTTATACTAGTATTGCTCCACTCCAAACCTGACTTTCTAATAGTTGTTTTGTTTCTCAGGTTGAGTCGGGAAGCTGGAAAGATGCGTTAAAGGAAGAAAGTTTGGTGGATGCGATGCAGGAGGATTTGCTTCAATTCCAGAAACTTGGATTCTGGAAGCTTGTTGACCTACCAGATCATCACAAAAAGATAAAAACACAATGGGTCTTCAAGTGCAAGCGTGATGATAGTGGGAGTTTGTTTATGCGTTATGTCTATTGCCTATGTCCAGGATGTGTCTATATTGTTTATAGAGCTTTTAATGTCAAATGTATCTATGTTAAATGTTTATTTTATATATTTTGTAAGGCTCGTACAAATGAGATTGTTTGGTTCGTACGAGTGACTGAGTCACTCGTATGGAGCTGCTCATACGAAGTATATCTCTGTTATACACACACTCCAGTACGAGTCATGTCGACCTATAAATAGAGGAGTGTTGTGTCAGAGCTTAGTAGTCAGTTCAGATTGTACGGCGAAGACCTGCTAGTTTGTTTACTCGTACGAAGTACATCTCTGCTATACACCCACTCCAGTACGAGTCATGTCGACCTATAAATCGAGGAGTGTTGTGTCAGAGCTTAGTAGTCAGTTAAGATAGTATGGCAAAGACTGCTAGTTTGTTTACTCGCGTTTGTACTTTGCACGTCTTTGAATACAACAGAGCATTTAAACAATAAGTTCTATCTTGTTTGTTTTGTCAACCTCTCTAGCAATGAATTTCGCCTCTTCTAGTTGAGTTAGATCAGATCAGTTGCTCATCGGAGGAGCCTGATCCTCGTTCACAAGTGGTATAGTTCAAGGTTTTCACCAGCAAGAAAGGATAGACTATACCGATATTTATGCCCCAGTTGCCCGTCTTGAAGCGATTCGCATATTCTTAGCCTTTGTCTCATGAAAAGGGTTCAAGGTGTACCAGTTAGATGTTAAATCTGCTTTCCTGTACGGTAAAGTTAAAGAGGAAGTGTATGTCAGCCAACCACCGGGGTTTATCAATACAGTGCACAAAGACAAAGTCTACCTTCTGAACAAAGCCTTATACAGTCTTCATCAAGCCCCGAGAGCTTGGTATGAAACATTGTCAAGTCATCTTCTGGACAACGGCTTTATTAGAGGAACTGTAGATTCTACTCTTTTTACCAAGGAAGTGGATGAGCATTTAATCATTGTACAAATATATGTGGATGATATTATCTTGGATCAACAAATGATATGCTGTGTAAAAACTTTGAAGAAGTCATGAAGCGCAAATTCGAAATGAGCGCGATGGGGGAGATGAAGTTCTTTCTAGGACTTCAGGTCGATCAGTTGCCTGATAGTATCTTTAATTATCAGACGAAGTATGTTCATGGCATATTGGAGATATTTAATATGACAGGAACTAAGCCAGCATCTACCCCGTTAGCTCCAAATCACGGCATTTGTCCAGATCTTATTGGAGAAAGAGTTGACGAGACTTTATATCGCTCCCTGATCGGATCCTTGATGTATCTTACCACTTCTCGACCCGATATCATGTATCCAACGTGCTTGTGCGCCCGTTATCAGTCAAATCCAAGAGAATCGCATATGCTTGCTGTCAAACGCATTGGCTTGTGGTACCCTAGACATGATGACTTCAATCTTGCAGGATACTCGGATTCTGATTTCGGTTGCTGCAAACTAAATACCAAATCTACAACGGCTGGCTGCCAGTTCTTCGGAACCCGTTGGTAACGTGGCAATGCAAGAAACAGACCACGGTCGCTCTCTCTACTTGTGAAGCTAAATACGTTTCAGCATCCAGCTGTTGTGCCCAGATTCTCTGGATTCAACAGCAGATGAGAGACTTCGGACTGCAATTTCTTGATACGCTAATATATCTAGATAATCAGGCCGCGATTGATATCACCAAAAACTAATGCCAACACTCACGCACTAAACATATCGAGATTCGACACCACTTTATCCATGATTGCTACGAGAAAAAGTTGGTCGGAATTGAGAAAATCCACACTGATGACTAAAAGGCAGATTTTTATACCGAACCTTTTGATAAAACAAGATTAAAAAATCTTTTAAAGTTGAATGGTTTAAAAAATCTGATATCAGGGGATGTTCATGAGGTTGAGTTTGAGGATGATGACGACCTGATGTGAATTTTTCATCGGTTAGACGTATTTCTATACATTCTTTCTTAAAAATTCTAAAAATCCAAAAATATGTTTTTGATTTTAGGGGGAGAATGTTTGGGAAAATATAAAAACAATATAAAATTCAAAAAGAGTTTTTGTAAAAAAGAGTGATCATATTATATCAAAAAGACAGTCACAGTATGCTAAAGAATTGGAATGTTAAACAAATGATTAAACAGGTATTACTGAGGATGTGCCAGTAGGCTTCGCTCGTTCACTAAATTGTTTTCAAGATATAAACCTAAAAGGAAAAACTGAATAACTTGTGGGTTAACATCTCTCAGATATATGGGCTTAGTACTCCGAAATTTCGTATGATAGAATGCCAGATTCTGCGATACTATGTCCTTATATTTAATCAATATATGGGGTATTATCCGAGTTCTTCTGATTTTGAGTGAGCAATGGCCTAGAACTTGTATAATACTTTACGCATTATTCACCCAAGCTGCATAAAAAAATGAATATGTCATAAACTTTGTGACATCTGCAGTATAAAAGATTCCTATATGGAACACCACCTAAAGACGAGCCTTCATCTCTTTCTCTGTATGGAAATACTAACCTGAGCTCTCAAGGACTCGCACTCACCCCTTTACAGATATCAATTGGATATATCACCTGTACAATGAAATTCTGGGAATCTCGATACGGGAGTATATTCTGAGATGGGAACCACGGTTATTTCATGTTCATAATATTACCTAACATATATGGATACAATTGAGAAATGAGAAGAGGTTTAAAATGGACAAGTTTATTGGCAATCTAAGTATATCTGGTTAAAAACTTAATGAGTATACCAAGATCCACGGTATTGGTGATTTGTTAAATACTTGATATGGTTCTTTCAACACAAAACTCACAAAAATATGTTTGTTGTTTCGATAATATTCGAAAACTCAAAAAGGTTTTCAGTTTACTTAGCTTTGTAGTGTTATTTTTAGTCTACCGATGTTGAAGACATTGATCGTTGAAATCATGGCGACATTTTTGCTGAGAGAAAACTGAAAACCATGGGTTGGGAGCTAATCTTTATCGGAATTTACCTAAATGTCAATAAAGTTCATAAATTTGAAACTTTACATGAGAAAATAAATCTGTTTTGGTCAAAAACGGTCAACCAAGGTCATTAACTTGGACTTGGTAGGCAAATCGGAAAACCAGGATCATTAACTTGGACTTGGTTAACCGAGTAGGTTTTAAACAGATAAAATTGAATAATACAAAAATTAAAAATCAAAAATCAAAAAGTTTATAAAAGGTTTCAGAATGCTTCGTACAAAGTATACTAAATTGTACTAAGAAAATTTAGTTACTTCGCACGAAACCATGTTTCGTACGAAGCAACCCGGACTAGTATATAAGTTCACATACTTCGTACAAAATAACTTTATGTTATTGTGAGTACTGTTGTGCGAACTAGAGAGAATTTTGTGCGAACTTGTTCTGAAATCTTCATTTCTTGACACATTTTGATTCCTATTATATTGGGGAGGTTGGTTAGCACACCTCTTACAATGGGCAAGGTAATTTTGCTAACACCAAGTCGTTATAATGTCGAAATCGAACCAATTGGACTCAAAACTTAGATTTAGGGAGTTTGGACCGGTAAAACTTAAAATTGACCACAAAAACGTTAACATCGGCCCTTAAAACCCTTGAATCGACTATCAATTTGTTAAAATCTACAAGTTTTAGGTTCGGATTAAACTTGGTTAATTTTGGAACGATTCAAGATTCGTACGAAGAACTGTTTCGTACGAATCAAACTTTTCAAGTTTTATTATTTTCATTTGTATGAAGGACTGTTTCGTATGAAGCAAAGTTTTAAAAGTTGATTTCAAAATTATTCTAAGTGATGATGATTCGTACGAAGATGTATTCGTATGCTAAGTGTTTGATTCGTACAAAGTTATGACTCGTACGAATGATGTGTTAGTTTTGAAATGTTTGAAATTTTTCTAACGATTTGTTGTTAACTCTGTGTACAGGTCAAGAAATCGTCCTTTTCACTGTTCCATAACATCTGCTTGACTGATGACACTATTCCGGAGATTGCCGCATACCGGGACATATTGGATTTTCTTACACGTATTCGGATTACGAAGGCTCTAACTGATAGACATACCGTTTACAAATCACGTGCTGAATATTTTTGGAACGCTGCTGAGTATAGTGTCAAAGACAATGCGATTGTTTCTGCTGTTAAGATTGACGATGTGGATATTCAAGTAAAGATTACTGAGGAGTTAATTCGCGCAGTTCTATATTTCAAAGACAATGTTGATGATCCCCCAGGCTTTTCTGAGTATATGGTTAAAGGTTGCTTTTATAGAATGGGATATGTCGGATTCGTTAATGATGCACCATTTAAGAAAGGGAATTTGAGCGCATCATTTCGTCATCTCGCAGATGTAGTTGCTCATGCCCTTAGTCACAGGAAAGGAGGATACGATGATCTTGTTGACTACCAGATGTGTATGATTACAACGTTGATTCTGAATTTGTTGTATAACTTTTCAAAAGTTATTTTTACACAGATGGTACAGAACATCCAGCATGAGAAATTCTTGCAGTATCCGAGATTTGTACAGATGATGTTAGATTATTTACATCCGGATCTAGAGAAAAGGAAGGAGGATATTCTGATATTGGAATATATGGATATATCTACGCTGAAGAAGATGAATTTGCATCTAAAAGCTTTTCCTAATGTCAAGCTTGTTTTCGGTGCAATCATAGATAAAAATTATATCTCTCCGGCACCTGGCAAGTGGAGAAGGATGACAGCATTGATGAAAGTGAGGAATTAACTGCTTTACCTGGGTTTATTGTGAAGCGTAGTCCTTGGTTTATTAAAGGAGGTGAGAAAGGTGCTAAACGGAAAGCTACTACTTCTACTTCTACACCAGCACAACCGAAAAAGAAAGCTGTTGCTGATAGTTCTGGTCTGTGAGATGAACCAGACACATAAGAAAATATTGAAGATATAGCAGCAGATATTGAACGCCAAGCATTTGGGGAAGAAAAAGCAACTGAAGATGTTTTACCTTCGAGCACATATTCTGATGAAAGAAGGGCTGGTGAGAAGAAACGAGCGCAGAAACTAGAGAAAAAGTGCTAAGCCCAGTTGAAAAGAAAAGCTGAAGAATGTAAACGTAAAGCAACAGGAGAAGACGATACGACTTATGTTCCATCAGATTCTGATCCTGATACACCATTTCGAACTCCTGTTAAGAAGAAACAAAGAAGGCTTAAACGTCCTAAAGACACTGAATCAGAACAAACAGTTGAAGAAGTTATGGTTGAGCCTACGCAGCAAACAACCACAACAACCGCAACAGCAGTCAACACCACAACAGTGGCAGCAAACGCCACAACAGCAGCCCACACTAGAACAACCGCCGCGTTTTTCTCAAACTTCACAACCCCATTTTGATTTCGATTTTGATTTTGTTGATATACCAGGGGGTGAAGAGTTTACTTTCAATGATCCACGGGTGGATGACTTGCAAAAACAAGTTTTGGTGAACACAGTGAGGATATCCGAGCTACGAAAACAGATCAATGTGTTAACTGTAGAAAAACAAGAGTTGTGAGCAGGTTAATGTTTTATCTGAAGATAAACAGCAACTTGAAGCTATGTTAGTTAGTATTGTCTCGGAGAATGAAAGATTGAGATTGAGAATAGCTGAATATGAAGAAGAGAGACTTCGCAGCAATAGACGTATGAGTTTATTTGAGAAGATTTTGGATAAGAAACTGGGTGTGAATATAGCGGCTGAGATTGACGAAATTGAACGTACAGAGGCTCGCGAACGTGTTGCTGAGAGAAAGCGTCTGTAAGTCCCAATAATCCGGATCTATCAACGATATCACACAATCACCAAGGATGGGTGGAATCCAAACTTAGTGATCTTCAAGAAAAACTGAAAAGATGAAGAACAACACGAATCAACTTTAACACCTTGCACACGATTCTATTACTTGAACAAGCAAAACCGTCTGGTATAAGATGGAGGCTCTCTCTAGAGAAATCTCAAAAGTCTTAACCCTAGAAATGAATAAGCTTAGTTTATATACCTAGGGTAAGGCATGCCCCTCATGGGCTTGCCTATGGGCTTGCCTGGCCCACATGGCCTATGACATGCCCAAATGACCTACAAAGGTCCAAACCTAATACAAACTAAACCAGTTAATCCCAGTTAACTACCATAAACCATTGTGTATACTTGATGCTTCAGTCTCACACTTCTAGGACCTAACAGCCTCCCCCTAGACTGATGCATCAAATTGTCTTGATAGCATAAATTCAGCAACGTCTTCAACAGAGACTATGGTTGTCGCTATGCTGTAAGTGTTATGGAAGTCAGACTCATACTTCTTGGACCTCATACTGAAACCAACTCTCAGCACCGGGTATCTTTCTTATGCTCTTGTGGTTAGCTTCATATCAGGATCTTGATCAGCTTTGCTTGAAACATCTTCGTCAAAAGAATGTGAGAGGAGGAATCTCAGCAGCTCTTTCCTTCTTCAATCTTACGTTTCCAAGCAAGCAGGTTCTCAGGTACTTCTTCAAATGTACTATCACTGTTAGACGATGACTGGCATCTGGTTCTTCTTACTCAGGTACACTTTGCTATTGTGACACTTCATGCTTTGTCGGCAACTAACAGCATCTCAATTTTCAGCAACCCCTGTTTCTTTATCTAAATCAAGATCTGCACAATTCTCGGAAATTTATAAGCAAAGATTCTTATGCAACAGGGAGAGTACCGCATGAACACTTGGTACATCCAAGTACTTGTACTCTGATCGAAATTCAAATTTCTTTCATCCTTTGATGATTAGCCAAATCTTCAGAAACGGTTAATAACTTTTAATAAAACAAATAGAGCACTCTATTTTTGGATTTTTAAATTATTTTTTTTTATTTTAGAATATAAGAATATAAACAGAAACACAATTTAACAAAGAAACTAACTCAATAGTTACAACTATACAATTGCAATGGGATCAAAATTATTTTCAGGCGGACCAAGGAACACTTTTCAGTACAAACTTATTTAGACTAGTCTAAATGATTGCCAATATGTTTGTCCACTTAAACTTTAACGCTCAACTTTCATTTTTCAACTTCGTGATATGCTTAAGGTAGTATTATGCTATACTATACGTGCGTCCCATACCATGACATACCCTGCGATCAAGTTAAGTACAACGATTCATCGTAGCAAGTGAGTACACTAAGATCATCCTTTATCTTCTACAACGTCAGACTATTGGTGAACAGGTCAGTACTTTCGTACAGCACAGTGACCAATAATATCTTATGAGGGTTAGGCAAATACCTTATGTGGTACGTTTGAATTCATGGAATTTTCTCATGATGAGATTTCCTTTCTTTTAAGGTTTTGGCCCTTCTATTTTGGCTCTTTTAAGGATATTCTGACTGTGCCTAGGTCTGCATATAATCTGGATACAACATAAGGGCGGCCAAGATATCCACGGATGACTCAACAGCATAAAGACCCGAAACTTCAGATGTTGGCTATCTATCAATGTAGGATTTAAGACCATAAAATTATACGCCGATGGTATGTTACCCACAAGATACATAGTTCACTTAGTATCTTTTAATCACTTTGAGCGTTAAGCCTATCGACATATCACATTAGATCCTAGTCTTTTCAGCTACGACACCATATGTGTCAGCCACACCCTTTATCACGAATATTCATTTCGTTTCCCATTTGATGCAAAAAAGACCTTTTGTATTTTTATGTTTTTCAAATGTTTTTTTCTATTTTCTGATTTTCTCCCCTCAAACAATACATATATACATATATTGCTCTCTTCCCCCCTAAATTTGTGCATCATACTTTATGCACAAATTTACCTAATAAAGAAAACGTATGTACAAAATTTTAAACGAAAGAAAAGGAAAATATTTTTGTTGTTTTTGCTTAAACCGTTCCATCACTAGATTAAAGACGAATCAATTGCAAAATTAAAGCATGAAATTTAAATTTGTACCTTTTCGCAGATCATTTCTTACCTCATCTCCTCGAAAGGAAACATCGCACATGTAAAAAAAATTTGAACTTTTTGCAACAGTGAGATGTTATCCGATATATCCCTGGAACAACCGCTATCAACACTCCAGAGATTGTCAACCACTCCTCCTTGGTTATTCCTGAAAAAATAAAGAGGTTAGTAAGACAGTGGGACCCAGGCCATCGTGGTCCTGGGTTTCCCTGAAGCATCAAAATAAGACACTTCTTTTAGACACAAATCCCCTTTTGTTTCAAGGATTGGTGATGTTGCTACCGCCTTAGATTTAGGTTTCCAAATCTGCTTCATTTTAACAGACGCGGTTGTTGCCTTTGATTGAGCAACTTTGGCTGTTTCAAGTTTAGTCGTTTTAGAAAAAGATTTTTGTTTCTAAACAGCCTTGCGTTTGTTTTTGGCAACATTCCAATCCCCATTAAATGGTTTAACCTTGGGATTCACATTCTTCATTGCCTTAGGTGATGATACCTTCATCGGCTTTGAATGATTGTTATCCTTAGGTGTAACCTTCTGATTTTGAACTTGGTACCAAACATGGGGACTATGTTTGTAGTTTCGAGCGATGTGACCAGGAATGCCGCAATTGAAGCACGTTTGTCTCTTCACATGTAAAGCATTCTGATCAGCTTGATTTGCTCTTGCAGGCCTTGAAGGATGAACTGATCCCTTCTATGCTTGATTTCCTTGCACTTTTCTTGCAGACGAAGATGAATTTGGATGTTTGTACTTGTCGTTTGCAAGGGCCTTCTTCTGTTGTGGAGATTTCTTTGGAATCTTCTTCTTTTGTTTAGACTGCAAGTCTTGTTCAGAAATCTCTCCAACCTTTCCAAAAGCTTTGCTAGCATGGTCAAAAGCATATTTTTCACATTTGCCATTAAAGACCGGCTTAACAAAAGCATTTTTCACAACACTATCCTTTTGAGGGCTATTGCTGCCCACTGATGATTTTGGAGAGCGTGACTGTCCTTGACGTTTGGACTTCTGCTTTCTTCGTCTCCGATTTGCTTGTTTTTGCTCTTTTAGCTTGCTCTGAACCTTTTTATCAGAAGTAGAAGGTTCAGATTGTTTAGTTTGCGCACTTGGAGCCTTATTCCCATCATCTCTCTCTTCATCGGCTGAATCATTAGAAGTGTCAACAGCACCAGATAGTTCCCGTGTGTCTGGCGTATAATCATTGGGTTTGCCGTACACCATATGTTGTACTTTATCAATATCTTCGTCGGTTCAGGCATTGTTGTGTAGTTGTGATTATACGGTGGAGCAACCTGATTGAATCCCAACCCTTTCCCTTTGTTCTCCTTATATACCAGCTGCACATTACACACGTCTTGAACAAGCTTGCTAGATGTATCAAACCTCTTTATATTAACTTCTTTCTGTTGATATTTTCCAGTAAGAAGTCCCAGCTCAACTCTTACCAAGTTGCATTCCATGGTTTTTGAATCTAATCTGGTTTTGTAATCATGGACCCAACATTTCTGTTGATTTACGTCCAGGTGGAGCTGAGCTATGTCTTTCTTTTGTGCTTCAACCTTTTCTGTGAGTAACTTGTTACTTTCTCGAAGGCTGATGCACTGAGCCACTGCATTGTTGTATTCATCGGCCATTTTGGAATTAAATGCCCTGAGTTGAGCAACCCTATTCCTACAAGATTCAGTGCACAAGAGGTAGTTGATTGTGTTAATGTGCGAGCTTGATTTGTCAATGTGAGTTTGGGGTGCTGGGTTGTTGATTGCTGCTTGCTGGGCTTGAGGTTTCTGCTCAGATACTTCTTCAGGATTAGACTCAGTTGATTTTACATATAGATCTTTGAGATCTTGGTTTGAGTGTAAATGATCCCACAACCAAGAAACAAAGGAGTCTGTGTCATCACCCAAAAAGCTATTCATATCATTTCTTACTTCCTCTTTTCGCCTTCCACGGTCAATCAAACGCATCACATAGTCAGCAACCAGATCAACATTGTAGTTTCCAATAAACTCATTTAGCTTTTCCTTTACTTGATCCTGCAAGTTCGGGTTTTAATTTTGTGTCTGGGTGAGGTGCTGTTAATGGATGCTTTGATTAGTGGTCTAAAGACAATGTTTAAATTTGCATTCGGTTTGGAATTATAGACTGGGCTGAAGACTATGTTTGAGTTCTGAGCTTGGGATGTAAACATTTTCGGATAATCGAAACTGTACCGGTAAACACGAAAAAAATTGTCCGAAACCTGTTTTTACCAAAATGAACCGTTAGACTCATCTCGACGATACGATTCCAATGATATATAATGTCGATGGTGATTTTAGGAATTTTCGTGACTTTTTTTTTGCCCTAAAAATCACACAAGTCTAACCGTGCAACCGGTTTGTTAAGATTGTCTGTGGATCAAATTTTGTGTACGAAAACGTTTAACCTCTAGTTACGTCAGCTGTTAACTTTCCACCTTTGTGGGTGAACTCGGAACAGTACCAAATTCGGAACAGTAACTCGGATTAACAATCTGACATGGAATCTCAAACAGTGATCCGAGATGCTAATCCGAGATGGTGATTCGGAACAGTGTCCGAGATGGTATCCGAGATGCACTGTTTCAGTCCGGAATGAGAATCCGGAACAGTAATCCGGAATGCTATCAGATACACAGCAACAGTAACTCGGATGAATCTGAAATGGAGAAACAGATCCGAAATAAGGGCCTGATCCGGAATGCAAAGTCTGATCTGGAATGGAAGCCTAATCCGGAATCAATCCGAGATGGATGATCTTCTTCATGTTCTTCATGATCTTCAACGAATCCAGATCTGAAATGCAACTATTACGATCCGAAATGCTTGAAAATTATCCGAATCTATCCGAAATTCAAGATTTTAATCCGAATCAATTCAAAATGCAGCAGAATGATCCGAAATCTGTCCGAAATGTAACCAGAAATCTGAAACGCTTGAATCTTCTTCGTGTTCTTCGTGTTTTCTAGCAGAAACCGAAACAGAATCAGCGTGATATCAGATCTGAGCCTGAAAATAGGTTCAACAGACTCTGATACCACTTGTAAGTCCCAATAATCCGGATCTATCAACGATATCACACAATCACCAAGGATGGGTGGAATCCAAACTTGGTGATCTTCAAGAAAAACCAAAAAGATGAAGAACAAAACGAATCAACTTTAACACCTTGCACATGATTCTATTACTTGAACAAGCAAAACCGTCTGGTACAAGATGGAGGCTCTCTCTAAAGAAATCTCAAAAGTCTTAACCCTAGAAATGAATAAGCTTCGTTTATATACCTAGGGTAAGACATGTCCCTCATGGGCTTTCCTATGGGCTTGCCTAGCCCACATGGCCTATGACATGCCCAAATGACCTATAAAGATCCAAACCTAATACAAACTAAACCAGTTAATCCTAGTTAACTACCGTAAACCGTTGCGTATACTTGATGCTTCAGTCTCATACTTCTAGGACCTAACAGCGTCTAGTGAAAGAACAGTCTGATGCCCAGGGTAAAGGAAAGGCTAACGTTGTTGAGGATCCTATCATTTAACAAACTGAGCCAGAAGTTGAATCTGCGCCAGTTACATGCACCGATATTATTGTTTATCAAGAGCCGAAAAAGTTTATTCTTATTGGGAAGTCGACCGATGTTGATATTAATTCGTTAGATCTTTCACAAAGGCATCGTGAGTGGCTATTAAAGAAAAAGCTTGACAAAGAGATAGAGGAAGTTGTCGAAGAATTCGAAGAGGATGTTGAAATTGATGATGCTGAGAAAGATGATGATGATTCGAGTAGTTCTGATAGTGATGATGATAATGTTGGAGGTACAGGTGTTCGAGTTACAGATTCAAGCGTTAATGAAGAAATTGATTTTTCTGTGTACCTTGATGACTATGTTAATCGGACTACAGAGGAAGGTGTGAATGATAGAGTGGATGAAGATGTTAATACTCAGCAGACAAGAATTTTCCCAGAGATAGACTTATCTTCTGTTCCTGTCGTGCAGCCTAAGGTATTTTATCTTGAGCATGATGTAGAAGAGGGAGAATTCGTTCATTGTTATACTAAGGAAGTATAGCTGAGATATTGGGAGTAAGTGAAGAAAATTTTGAATTTGATTCCGAAAATGAGTTGAATGAGATATACGCATTTGAGCCAAACGAGTACGTATTTGAAAATGTTGAAGATGCGAATGATTACGATAGAGTTGTCATGGAAGATGATTCTGATGACGATACAAATCTAGCTGATCAGAGTACAGATGATTCCCCAACTTTCATTGAGTTATTTGCAGCTGAGAATTCTGATATGTTGAAGAGAAAGGTTACTGAAGCTGCAAAAGAGGGAACAATTCCTGACCAAATGTCTAGTGCTGAAATAACAGAAGGGAGGAAGAAGTGGTTTCGAAATGTACCAGCCGAGCGAAAGTTTAAACGTCCCCTAGCATTTTTCACACGTGATGCTGACATATCTTTAGGGGATATCATAAGCTAGGGGTGGATCGAGGAACTTAATGTATATGCGGTGAAGAGGGAGTTTGAAATTCAATATTTCAGATATCTATGCGACATCAAATCCTTGTCGTTCTAGGATATCAAAGAATTGGTTCAAACAAAGATGATAAACCTAAAGATGAAGTTTCAGGACCAGCTGCTATGGAAAT
Organism: Scalesia atractyloides; assembly: GCA_947069175.1. Classification (NCBI taxonomy): domain Eukaryota; kingdom Viridiplantae; phylum Streptophyta; class Magnoliopsida; order Asterales; family Asteraceae; genus Scalesia; species Scalesia atractyloides. Next base: position 50,100,697 of record CAMTDV010000020.1, read on the forward strand.
TGATTAAGCTAGAGATTATGCATGCTTTTACTCACTAGAAACCTCACTTTCCTCAACGTATCATAAAGATTGATCCAGTAACAAAAGAGAAGGATATAACGCTCATCGTCAAAAAGCCCAAAGTGATGAAAAACATGCCAATTATACGAATGGAGCAAGATTTTTATTCGAACTTCAAGTGGTGACATTACGACTCTAACACAGGAGAGGTTGTCATATGTGTACACCCTGAAGATTCGTGGAATATTGCTGAAGAGCTTACCGAAGCCGTTATAGCCCACAAACGTATATATGGGTTATGGCGTGGCATTCGAGTGCTAGACCCTATGTGCCTAGTCAACTGTACTAAGAAGGATATCGAATGTTTAATCTATAACAAGATAAGCTTTGAGGAGAGAGACAAGGAACAAGCTCTCCAATTCCAGAAGATCGTTAATGTCTGCTTTGCCAATGATATTCACTCTGGATCGACATAGAACACTTCATGGAGGAAGCTTGAGGAGATAGAGAAGAAAAAGAAAGAGAAGAATGAAGCTCGGATTGCAGAGCGTGCTCGGATAGCATCGCTTAGGAGCTTTCGGTTTGGCAATACAACAACACAACCTCCTCCAATAGACGAAACACCGATTGCATATGAGGAGCGTCGCAAGCCACCGAAGAGATTCTTTTGGCGTTAGCGTCAAATCAGTTGAAGATTTTTTGAAGACCATCCAGACTGTGGCAACATCCAAGGGGGAGTTTGTTGATGGTCGTTATGTCTATTGCCAACATCTTGGATGTGTCTGTTGTTTATAGAGCTTTTAATGTCGAATGTATATATGTTAAATGTTTATTTTATATGTTTTGTAAGGCTCGTACGAACGAGATTGTATGAAGCACATCTCTGTTATACATACACTCCAGTACGAGTCATGTCAACCTATACATAGAGGAGTGTTGTGTCAGAGCTTAGTAGTCAGTTCAGATAGTACGGTGAAGCCCTGCTAGTTTGTTTACTCGCATCTGTACTTTGCACGTCTTTGAATACAACAGAGCAGTTAAATAGTAAGTTTATATCGTGTTTGTTTTCTCAACCTCTCTAGCAATGAATTCCGCCTCTGCTAGATGAGTTAGATCAGATCACTTGCTCATCGGAGGAGCCCGATTATCGTTCACAAACAAACTCGCTCCTTGTAATTGATCGATAAATCGTCGATCCTTAGGAGCGGATATTGATTCTGTATCATAAGTTTGTTTAACTCACGGTAATCAATGCACATACGCATACTTCCGTCTTTCTTCTTCACAAATAACACCGGCGCTCCCCAAGGGGAGATACTAGGTCGAATAAATCCTTTGTCAAACAAATCTTGTATTTGTGATAGTAATACTTGAAGTTCTGATGGTGCTAATCTGTATGGTGCTTTGGCCAGTGGTTTCGCACCTGGCATTTGTTCGATTTTAAATTCCACCTCACGTTCGGGTGGTATCCCCGGTAAATCCTCCGGAAATACTTCTTCAAACTCTTGTACGATCGGAACATCTCTAATCATTGGTGACTTCTTTCCCGAATCAAATATATATGTTAGGTAGGCCTTGTACCCATGTCGAATAAGCCTACGGGCTTTCACCATTGAGCACATGATGGGGTTGTCGCTCTTTTCTTCATAGATATTGACGTGCCTTCTGCTTGGAGATACTAATTGTATTTCTTTACAGAAACATGTTACATTGGCATGATAGCGGGACAGCTAATCCATTCCAATCACTATTTGGAATTCCCCCATTGACATAGGTATTAAACCAACTAAGTAATCCTCATCCTCAATGCTCAATTTGCAATTTTGACATATATCATAGACAATAAAAGTTTTGCCATTACCTACTTCTACCTCTAAGGGCATTGGTAACTTTGTTAATATGAATGATGGGTGCTTAACAAATTCGTGCGAAACAAAAGATTTGTTGGCACCCGTATCAAATAAAACATGAGCAGGAATTAAATTTATGGTAAAAGTACCTGTGACCACATCGGGTTCAACTTTTGCCTCGGGTGCAGTTATTTGAAAGATCTTACCCTTGACTTTGGGACTTCTGTCTTTTTGTCGGTTATGACTTTCTTTCCTATCAAATCCGGGCATTCGGATTTCTTATGGCCCGGTTGATAGCATTTGTAGCATACTGATATCTTGTTGGGGCAATTTGAAGCTAAGTGTCCAGTATTTCCGCATACCACACACGGCTTATTTTTGAAATAACATTCGCCCTTATGAGCATGACCACAAATTTTGCAGTTTGGTGTTCCCCCTTTTATGTTCATCTTCTTTGAAAACTCATTCATTTTTGGTTTCTTTGTCGGGCTTGGATTCGTATCCAACGCTCTTCTCTCTCCTCTTTCCACTTGTTTCTTCAGCTCAATCTCACGCTCTCGAGCGGCATTCACTATTTCAGTAAGATGTTCATACTTCGAAAGAGTCATAAACTCCCTGTATTTCGTGCTCAATATGTTATAATAATAATAAATCTTATGTTCTTCCGTTTGCACCAGCTCATCAAAAATCTGAGCTTGTTAAGGAACACCCCCGTGATTTTATCGATAAACTCACCTTTTTGTCTTAACTGAATGAATTCTTCTTTGATTTCGTTGATCATAGCTTTTGGGCTATGATGTTTAAAGAAAGGCACCTTAAACTCCTCCCATGTCATGATTCTTGTGGTTTCGACCCCTTGTTCTTTTCTAAGATTGTCCTACCAATATTTCTCTTGACCCCTCAGTTGACTGGTTCCATAAGCTACGAAATCTGTTGGGTCACAGTGGGTCCGTTCAAAAACTCATTCAATATCACTTATCCACTGCTGACAGATGATCGGATCTACTTCCCCATTGTAAGTCGGGGGTTTACATGATGTTGGGCTTATAACTAAAGGTTTACACATTAGTGCTACAATTCGGCTAAGTTTAAGGGTTTTGGGCTTCCTAGAGCCTCATGGGCCTAGGTTTGTAACTAGTGGGCTACGTGATTAGTATAAATACATGTATTAGGTTAATGTTTTGGAGTTAGTAGTTATTATTGAGGAGTTAGTTAGTTATTATTGAAAAACTTGTATCAACACTATTCTGGTGTATGCAAGTTGCTTTGATTCAAGGATTGTTCTTCATTCTAATCTTTATTTCCGCAATCGATTAGTCTTGTGATACCTGTTAGATCCGATCACTGGACTTACAATTGGTATCAGAGCCTGTTGTACAATACATGCTCTAGGTTTCGCAGATCGAAGAACTGTTCAGAATTGAAAAATCGTTACTGTTCAACCCGGATTGTTACTGTTGAAGATTCTTGTTACTGTTCAGAGTTGAAGAACTGTTCAGAGTTGAAGATTGCTGTTGTTCCCATCTCGCATTGCTACTGTTCTGAAGAACACGAAGAAGTTTCAAGTATTTTGGATTGGGCTTAGTTGAAGATCCCGAAGAACACGAAGGAGATCATCCATCTCAGATTGATCCGGGACTACTATTCATCAACATCTTTAACAACCTTATCCGGATTACTCAGATTCCGGATAAGGATTACTGTTTAAAAATTGTTTGTGTTTATCTGTGCAGGAATTTTGGAATATTGTTATTTTTTGATACATTGACTCTCATTCCGGATAAGACTTCTATTCTAAACTCAGCCTTTATTCCGGATCAAGCTTTTATTCTGAATCAAGCCTTTAATCCGGATCAAGCCTTTATTCCAGATCAAGTTCTCATTACGGATTCGGTTTTCTATTCCCTATCTTATCATCTCGGATTGCTTTCCGGATTTCTCTTCTTAGATTCATCTTGGAATTATTTCGGTTTCTCATCTCGGACCTGTCTATCTCGGACTCATCTCGGACCTATCTATCTCGGACTCATCTTCGGTTCACTGTTCATTATAAGAATTTCAAGTTAACTGTAATTTAATTTACTTGGTAATTTTAATAAAGTTAACAATGATGAACAGTTATATGACCGCTCAAGATTATACCAATGCCACCTTGGCAGCACTGCAATCACAGACACTGGCCCTTCATCAAGAGCTAGATCAAGTTATTGGCACTTCAACCAAGGTGTCTCGTTTTCAATATGGAGATGAATACTATGAGTGGAAATTCAGATTTGAGCAGGACTGCAAGGCCAAAGAGCCTGGGGTTTGGAGATGCATTATGAACGGTCCGCGAACAATCGTTTACAGTGTCGCTGAAGATCCTATACAAAGACCCCTAAACCAAGTCATTGTGGACTCCCGAAGATATGAAAATAATCGAAGAAGATGAAAAGGCTTCAGCTGTTCTGGTGGTTTAGAAAAAAATGTCCCTGCTGAATCACTCGGTTCCTCTGAAGAATCTGCCACAAAATGATTTGAAATCTAATAAAAAGAAACGGAGAACACGTAGATCCAAAAGGAAGAAAACCAACAGGCACTTTAGCCTACTGAAAAGGCTGTTGCTGATCCAGTTCCTCATTCTAAGAAATTGACTCAGCAGCCCCAAACTGAATCTACTAAGCAACCAGCTGAACAGAAATCGGTTAAATTTGTACCTAAGTCTACCAACTCCAATTTATCTAACTAAAATCATAAAACTTACAGATGTGTTGATGGTTGTGAGCAGGCTATAGCCAATACTAAGACCTTGCACCAGCCGTCAGTACCAGCAAGCAAGAAACTAACAGACAAGTTGCCTAGAATTTCCTAAGCTGAACGGATTGTCTTCTTCCAGAAGAGACAAACCTGTTTCAACTATGGATTTCCCGGGCACATTGCACGAAATTTTCAAAAAGCATTTATGCCTTTAAATGCCCTACTCTCAAACTATCAGGAAGATATGCCAAATCGCCTACATCAGGCTCGATTTGCTACGGCTAAGCCCTCTGATCAAGACTGGAACATGGCCAAGAGACAAACTCCTACATCTCTAAGACCTTTAGGTCCTCTGAATCCTTCTAGCACTTCAAAAGTTGTGCAGAAGTCTGACTTGCTAGCCTGGAGGCCTAAGATCTTGATCAAGATCCAGTCTTCAGTCCCAAAATCGGACAAATCAAAAGCATCATCGATGTCATCCTCAGCAAATTTAATTTTTCGTGAAGTTACCTATGTTGATGCAAATGGCACGCCCAGATCATCAATGGCCTGGGTTGCAGCTTCTAACTAGAACCTGTTGAAATGTGCAGGAACAGCTTTGGCGGACTCTCGTCAGACTCTGGTATATTGACAGTGGCTGTTCCAGGCACATGACAGGGGACATCTCGCAGTTGAATGACATTCAGTTTTTCGATGGCGGTTTTGTCTCCTTCGCAGGTGGTGAAACAGGAAAGATTACTATGAGAGGAACGGTGTGCAATGGAGCTCTTAGTAGAATGTGAATTATGTTCCAGAGTTGAAGCATAGTCTCTTGAGTGTGTCTCAGCTCTGTGATAATCATTTGGATGTTCTTTTTACCAAGAAAGGGTGTTATGTCCTGAAACCAGGCCTCATCGATATGGATTCTTCTCAAAGCTGCACGGAAAGGAAATGCATATGTCATCGATATGAATAAAGCCCCAACCGACAAGCTTACCTGCCTGTTCTCGTCGACTGCTGAGTACGATGCAATGTTATGGCATAGTCGACTCGGACATATCAACATGAAGAACATAAACAGACTTGCAAAAGGTGGTTTAGTCAGAGATCTACCGGGTCGGGATTTTATGCAGATTGAAAAGTGTGAATCATGTGCTCGTGGGAAACAACATCGACAGCCGCATAAGTCGAAACCCGCACCCTCCGCCTCAAAAGTCTTAGAATTGCTTCATATGGACTTGTTTAGCCTAACAAATATTCTGAGCATTTGACGGAAGGCATACTATCTGGTTATCATTGATGACTACTCTCGTTTTACTTGGGTATTCTTTATGGCACAAAAGAGTGAAACTGTTGAGTTAGTCAAACAATTCATCACACTTATGGAAAACCAGGCTGACACCATTGTGAAGGCTATTCGTTGTGATAATGGCACAGAGTTTAAGAACGCCACCTTAAATTCTTTCTGCTCCTCCAAGGGTATTGATCGACAATTCAGTGCAGCCAGAACTCCTCAACAAAATGGGGTTGCAGAATGAAGAAACCGTACACTAATTGAAGTTGCGTGTACTATGTTGGTTGAATCAGAACTACCTCTCATTTTCTGGGCAGAAGCAGTCAATACCGCCTGTTATATTCAGAACCATGCCCTGATCAACAAAAGGCACATGAAAACACCGTATGAAGTGGTTGAAGGTCAAAAACCTTCGGTTAAACATTTCCACAAGTTCGGTTGCCCTTGTGTTCTTCTACTCATGGATGCTAAGGGTAAATATGAATCACACGGGGATCCATGCATCTTCATCGGTTACTCTAAGAATACTTCCTATTGTGTCTATAACAAGATCAAGAAAATGGTAGTTGAAACCTACAATGTGGGTTGGCTGGAGGAAAATCCCAAGGACGCACGCATTGGTCCTGACTGGCTCTATGATTATTCCTCTTTGTTTAAATATGTTGATGTCCCTCCAAATGTGACTGCAGGTACAAGCACACTTCTGACCTCCCAACGATGCCTATATTAACTGAAGATGATGAAGATGTTGAACAGCTGCAAGAGTCTTTCAAGCAGCTGAGTGTGGATCCACCTGGATTCAATGAAGCTATCTCTACACCTCCACCTGCATCGCAGAATGAGGAAACTTTTCTGAACAGATTCCTCAGGATGTTTCCCATAAAGTTGAAGTTCCAAACACAGGAACTCCTGTGGCAAATGAAGGAGCTACAACTGTCATAGGCTTATCTCTATTTCCTGAGCCTACACCACCAGACTGTTTTGTTGATTCGTCAGTCAATACTTTCACGAGTGCAACTAATAAGGGGGAGCCATCTGGAGTTGCCTCACAGAGTACTACAAACTTGCAATCAGATCTTCTTGTCCCTGCTATGCCTATACCACAGCGTCTACAGCGCGTTCATCCAATTGAAAATGTTATTGGTCCTGTTACTGCTGCAGTTCGAACTCGCAGTCAATTAGGAGATATCAATACTTGCCTTCACTCTTGCTTTTTCTCACAAATTGAACCAAAAAGCATTGATGTCTCCTTGCAGGAACCAGGCTGGGTTGATGTTATGCATGAAGAACTCAATCAGTTTGAGAAACTTAGGGTATGGCAATTGGTGAAGCTTCCTCATGGAAAGCGTGCTCTTGGAACTCGTTGGGTATTTCGCAATAAACAGGATGACACTAGTGTTACTGTGAGGAACAAAGCTCGACTGGTTATTCAGGGTTTCCGCCAGATCGAAGGTTTGGATACGATGAGGTGGTTTGTGCACCGCTAGCGAGATTAGAGGCCATTCGTATTTTCTTGGCATATGCATCATACATGGACTTCACCGTCTATCAAATGGATGTCAAGACTGCTTTCCTCTACGGCAAGGTGAAAGAGGAGATATACATGGCACAACCATCGGGTTTCACTGATCCTGATAAGCCAGATTATGCATACAAACTGGACAAAGCTTTGTATGGATTGCATCAAGCACCTCGTGTGTGGTACGCAACCCTAAAAGAGCATCTGCTTGCTCATGGATATAACCGGGGAACCATTGATCAAACTTTGTTCATCAAATGTGTTAACAAGGACATCATTCTTGTTCAAATTTACATAGATGATATTATTTTTGGTTCTACGGATGATGGGTTGTGTCGGGAGTTTGAAGAGGTCATGAAGAGGAAATTTGAGATGAGCTCACTGGGGGAGATGACTATGTTTTTGGGACTTCAAGTTCGTCAAAGCTCACAAGGAATCCTGATTCATCAAGGAAAATATGTCAATGACGTTCTTGCCAAATTCAAGCTTACAGATTCAAAGCCTACGACTTCACCGATTGCTGAACGGCCTTTGTGAAATGAAGACGCTGAAGGGGCGTCTGTCAATCCAACCATGTACCAGTGTATGATTGGTTCACTCATGTATCTCACTGCAAGTCGGCCAGACATCATGTTTGCCGTTTGCCAGTGTGCTCGATATCAGGCTACTCCTAAACTCTCTCATTTACATGCTGTTAAAAGAATCTTTAGGTACCTCAAAGGGGCACCATCACTGGGCCTTCGGTATCCTAAAAATTCTGAATTTGAATTGTATGCTTTCTCTGACAGTAATCTTGGAGGTACAGACAGGGACATGCGCTCAACGTCAGCTAGATGCCAATTTTTGGGAGTTAGATTAATCTCTTGGCAGTGCAAGAAGCAGCAGACGGTCTCGCATTCTACAGCGGAAGCAGAATATGTCGCAGCATCTGCTTGCTGCTCCCAAGTTTTATGGATGCAGCACCAGCTTGCAGATTACGGTTTGACTTATCTAAACACAACAATTTATTGTGATAATGATGCCGCTATCCAAATTGTCAAAAACCCTGTTTTCCACTCCAAAACCAAGCACATAAATATCAAAGTTCATTTTATTCGTGATTGCTATGAAAAGGGTCTCGTTAAACTTGAGCAAATCCACACCAATGCAAACGTGGCGGATTTGTTCATGAAACCCATTAGCAACACGCGTTTTCAAGTGCTTGTGGATCTTCTCAAAATGATTCATTTTCCTAACTGAGCATCCTCTATTTGTTAGCCTCGTAAATTTGTTCATTAGTATGCACAAATTTAGGGGGGAAACTACAAAAAAGAGGTTTTCAAACAAGTTTTGCAATGATTGGGAAATGAAATAACTTTTCGTGCTAAAGGCTTTGACCAACACACGTAAGGTGCTGTAGCGGGAACGACTTGGATCGAACGTGATATGTTGATAGGTCTAAAGCTCAACCAGATAATGAAAGCCAAATGATATAAACATAAAGAACTATATATCCAGTGGGTAACATACCATTGGCGTATGATTTCATGGTCTTAAATCCTGCGTTGATAGATAGCCAACGCCTGAGGTTTCAGGTCTTTATGTTGTTAAGTCATCCGGAGATATCTTGACTGTCCTTCTGTTGCATTCAGATTATATGCAGACCTAGGCACGGTTAGGATATCTTTAAAAGAGCTAAAATAGAAGGGCCAAAACCTTAAAAGGAAGGAAATCTTATTCTGAGAAAATTCCAGGAAATCAAACATACCACATAAGGTATCTGCCTAACCCTCGTAAGATACTATTGGTCACCCTGTTGTACAAAAGTACTGACCCTTTCACCAATAGCCTGATGTTGTAAAAGATAAAGGATGATCTCAGTATACTCACCTACTACGATGAATCGTTGTGCTTACCTTGATCACGGGGGTATGTCATGGTATGGGACACTCGGGTATCATAGCATAATACTACCTAAGCATATCATAAAGCTAGAACTAGAAGGTTGAGCTTTAGGTTTAAATGGACAAGTATATTGGCAATTGCATAGACCCATCTGACCTAGCTCACACTGAAAAATGTTCCTTAGTTGACTTAAAAACAATTTGATCCCATAGCAAGGCTGTGTATGTGTTTTTGTTTAAATATTTCACTTGCTTTTGTAATTGGTAAAAAGTGTTGGTTGCTTGGTTAGTTAAATTGTTGATTTTTGGTTAGATGATTTCTGTCAAGGGATATTGCACTGGCCTGCTAAGTTTTGGTATTAGGCCAATCAAATAGAATTTTTGAAAGTCTTGAAATGGACAACTTTGGGTTTATGGTGGGACTGTTCCGGATTGGGCTTTCAAACCCTTTCCGGATAGGCCCACTGACTATCCATTCTATTCTGAGTGTGTGGAAAATTCACTATTCCGGATTGGGCCCAAAATAAGCCCAATCCGGATTGTGTATCTCGGATGATTGAATCCAGATTTACTTGGGCCCAAAAGTTCCAGGCCCAAGCCCATTCCGGAATAGTATATAACTAAATCAGAGTTACATTTCGGATCATTCACAAAATTCTTCCGAAATCCTCTATTCATCTTCTGAATTCACTGTTCATCTTCATTTTGGATTTCATCTTAAATTTCATCCGAATTAGGTATAAAATGCTTCTTAATTATGAAATTAAATGATAATCTTCAAATATTCATGCATTTCGGATAGCATTTCGGATTGATCTTCAAATAGGCTGGTATTTCGGATTTCATTCTGAATAGATATTCAACTAAATTGAATGAACTCGGATTTCATCTCGGATGATGTTCATCCGGAGTGATGAAAGGTTCATCCGGATTCCTGTTGAACCGTTTCGAATCCGGATTCTAAAGTCTGAACTTTTTGAACTGTCTTGAACCTTTTCAAATAGTTGAACCTTTGCACTGTGTTTAAACCTTGTCAATTATTGAACCTTTCAAATGATTTATATTTTGAACTATTTTTAACCTTTCGAATTTGTTGACTCTTAAGATGACATGTTAACTGGTTTTGTTGAACTTGACTTAACATGTGTATCCTTTCTGACATAAATGGCGGAAGAGGCGTTCGACGCAGTTATGCTGGTGGAAGAACAGTTTCACAACCAGGCAGGTTTATTTATCCGATCCTCCAGTAGAATTTTTCCAGGAGTTTAGATCTATGATGGCTGGACTGAATGATTGTAAGATAGCATACGCCTTTCGAGCCAACCCAGTCATATATCGAGATCTTGTGCATACTTTTTGGAAGAGAGCTAGATTCCATTTGAGAGGGCTGATGGGAGGCCATACATCAGTTCACTGATTCAGGGAAAAGAGATTTTTGTAAATAAGGCCTGTATCCGAGAGGTATTGCAGTTTGTCGATGCTACAATTGATCTGACTTTGTATGCCAAGGAGAAAGTGTTGCCTGTGCTGATGGAGATGAGTTACGAGGGAACTTATCCGCCCTTACTCAAGAAAATGTTTCCCGCGTACTGTAGATTATTGGTGCATGTCTTTATGCAATGTATATCTGAGAACAAAAGAGGATTAGATCAACCAAATTAAACTCAAACTTTGGCGATTGTGTCTCTTGTTATGGATTGGAAATATAACTTCTCTGGTTATATTTTCGAGAATATGAAGAAGATCTTGGAACAGTCGAAGAAGAGAATGTTTCTGCTATATCCTCGGTTTGTACAGTTGATTTTGGATGCCAGGTACCCTGATCTGACCAAGGATGCTTCTGATGCTAATTTGTTGAACATGAAGCCAATGGGTCCAACCATTTTCAGAACGATGTAGAAAAACCGATCAACTTCAAAGACTGTTTTCGTTGGTCGCATACCTTTGAAGAAGTTCGGTAAGTTTTGTGAGGTGATTGGACAGGATATCCTAGCGTCTAAGCCAGTTAATGCTATGGTAGCTGAGGAACATGATATACCGATGAAGGAAAAAGAGGTTGAAGTTGAAGATCTGGTTACTGATGCCGATACAGATGAGGAAGAAGGTTCTTGGAATCCATTACTGATCTTGGTGCTCATGCGACTCCCGAATTACAAGCACTCACCATAGAGAATTTGGAAGCTCTTACTGCTCATTTGAAGGAAATACAAGAACAACAGGGAAATCCTCCACTTATGTTGCCTAATATTGATATTCCTGTTGGTATGGTTGAGTCTGAAGAAGAGGTTGACGAAGAAGAAGTACCATTAGTAAAGAGACGACGGACAGAAGCCGTTAAAGAACAAAGTCATTCTGAAGTTCAGATTGGTAGTGTTGCTGAAGAATCTACTCCTTTACATCTTTAGTTACTGTGTCGTTGACGGATACTCCGATAGTCGAATCTACTATTACTGTTGAACCAACAGTTACTCACATTGCTACACATTCTACTGTTGTATCTGTTCCGGCAGATTCTGTGTTACAAATGATGGATTTTGGTGGTAGCTCAACGGGTGCTGGAGGATCTCATGCAGGTGGTAGTGGTTCAGGTGATATTGAAGGTGATGATATGGAATATTCGAGGCAATAAGAGAAACGAGCATTTGAGTTCAGCGGATTGGATAGCGATGACAAAGATGTGGATGTTGTTGATTTGAAAAAGAGGGTGATCGTGCTTGAACAGGAAGTTGTTCTTAAAGATGCCCAGATAGATGTAAGGGATCAAACTATTGATAGTTGCAAGGAGATGTTACTATGTTGATGACTATGGTTTTTGATTTGAAAGCGAAGTTAGAAAACAAGTTTGGTCGAGAATTTTCTGACCCAACCAATGATCCGATGAACATTGAATATCGTCATCGAGCAGCCGAACAGAGAGAAGTCGATAGAGTCACTGCTGAGCAGTTAGCTGCTGATCGTCAAGCAGGATTGGATGATTATCTACGAGATCCAAAGAAGAAGTACACTGCGAGTCAGAAACGTTCAACGGCTCAAAAGAAAAAGCAGATGGTTTTGATGAAGAATGTAGACGTGAATCCACTTGATGAGAATTTTCAATTAAAGGATCCTTCCAACCAATCCGAGAGATATGTCATGGAGCTCGGTTCGAGTTATTACAGCAAAGTTGGAAACAAGTCGAGAGTGCTAAGTTGGACATATGATCATGTGAAGAATATGTGGCTTATCGTCAGGCAGGATGGTACCCGTGAATATTACTCGAAGGAATCTCAATTTGAAAGTTGGACAAAGGTTGCGTTAACTGATCTTCTGAGAGCTCCTTATACTGATGATGATACAAAAGAATGTGGCCCGGGTTGGAGGTTCTTCAAGCGTTGTGAGCAAGAACTCAAGACTGGTTTTAAAACAATGAAAACTGTTGAGCCATATCTACGGGCGGCTAAGGGGGTTCGTGATGTGAGAACTGGTAGACATTTTAAGTCGGTGATGTGGCCTCCAACAGATAAAGAACTTGTGATACCGGTTGCTCCGACATTTCCCAAAGGTATTCTAAAGAACTTTAATTTCTCGATGTATGACCTAAAGGTTGGAAGTGTAGCGATTGTCACAAAAGAAAAGGCTTTTTGAGTAAATGATTTGGTGGATTTAGTAAGTTTCCATGATGAAGATCTGCAAATCTTAGCCACAAATCAAATTCAGACTCTAGAATTATATGAAGCTTGCGTGAAAGATTGGACGACTCCAGTAGCTGGGATAATTGCTGGGAGGTTGGGAGTCGATGCGATACCTAAAGACTAAAGGCCTAATGTTGTAAACCTAGGGGGAGATTGTTGGGCTTATAACTAAAGGTTTACACATTAGTGCTACATTTGGGCTAAGTTTAAGGGTTTTGGGCTTCCTAGAGCCTCATGGGCCTAGGGTTGTAACTAGTGGGCTATGTGATTAGTATAAATACATGTATTAGGTTAATGTTTTGGAGTTAGTCAGTTATTATTGAGGAGTTAGGCAGTAATTATTGAGAAACTTATATCAGACACTATTCTAGTGTATGCAAGTTGCTTTGAAGGATTGTTCTTCATCCTAATCTTTATTTCCGCAATCGATTAGTCTTGTGATACCTGTTAGATCCGATCACTAGAGTTACACATGCCATAAATTTGTTGTAAGGGCATGCATTCCCTTCTTTAGTCTTGTCTCGATTTGTATTGAGGCTTTCCTTTATTTCCTTCATTCGTTCTTCTATTGTTGCTAACATTGTTGTTTGCAACCTTTCCATAAATTCGGGTAAGGCCGCTTCCAGCGCTTTTCCGATTTCTTCGGAAATTTTTGTTTGTATCTCCTCCGTCATGAGAGATACTGTATCCTCACCCGTTCCGTCAGACATCTTTTTTACTGAAATGTCCATAACAATTAGGTAAATACTTTGTTTAATTCTTTCCATATTATTATATAGAAACTAATACTCATCATTCAATATTACTCATGATGTATTATTCTTTTTCGATTGATTAAGTACGTAACTCATCTCAACCATTTATACTTAGTGTATTTCCCGGATTCGAGTGTATCAATACACTCCTCCATACACTTTAAATCATCTTCTTTTCTATTATTTTCTATTGAAATTCATTTCATAACTAGTTCTTACTAGATGTTTTGATCGAGCCTTGAACCGAACACATTTCGTTTTTAACTTAAGCTCTTATTACCAACTTGTAATACCCATATTTTTTTAACATATAAAACATATAATATTCTAAAATAGTTAAGTTATTAAAAGTATTATAAGCAATTTACATCTTACAATAACTGTTAATACATAACTAGATAAAATAAAAACGGAAACTTGGAATTCAGACATGTTCGGTTCTTTGACATAGCTTGATATTCATCCAAACTTACTTGCGATTCCTTTAAAACTGAAAATCTTATAACTTATTAGTGATACAATTCAATGAAGAAAAATATATCATAACAATTTAATTAAATAATAAATTTTAAGTTCTAAGATTACTGAGTGGCATCGGCGACGACATTAAGCCGCGTCGGCGACGCCATTAGAAACCTGCGTAGGGTCAAGTCTGCCGTAGACAGTAGCATAAGGCGTCAAGACAAATGCAATGCGTCGGCGATGGCCAGAAGTGGCGGCGCCGACGGCACCTACTGCAGATTTTTTGCAGTTGTTTTGTTTGTTCGTCTTTTCGACCCGTTTCGAGTTCCGTACATAATTGTATGACTTAAAGCTTACAGAAGATTGTCCCCAAAATGATATTCTTAGTTTTCTTTCCTGTAATTTCGTCATTAAAAATGTTTACACCATCCAAATTTTATTTTATATATATTTCGTAATTTGTCTCATTTGCCAAATTTTAGCCAATGAACTTACTACACACATCTTTTTCATACAAAATTACTATGTATATGTATCTTCAAGTTTCATAAAAAACACTTATAATTTGCACATCCATTGTTCAGTTTTTACGGATATATTTTCTTTTTCTTCCGATTTTACCATTCAACCATAATTAAACCAATATAAAGGTTGATATATTCTTTCCGGTGTTCTTTTAAATTTCATTTTGGGTGTTTAGTTTTTTTAGCGAGATCCATTGCTTTATTCCACGAAATCTTTATTTATTCCCTTATTTTGACACGTTTGGTTTCTTTAGTGAAGTCCATCGTTTTCTTCGACCAAACCTTAATCTAATACATTATTTTGACCCGTTGGTTAGTTTAGCGAAATCCATCGTTTTATTCGACCAAACCTTTATCCAATCATTATTTCGAACTGTTTGATTACTTTAGCGAAATCCATCGCTTTTTTCGACCAAACCTTTATCCAATACATTATTTTGACCCGTTTGGTTAGTTTAGCGAAATCCATCACTTTATTCGACCAAACCTTTATCCAATCATTATTTCGACCCGTTTGGTTACTTTAGCGACCTTTATCCAATCATTATTTCGACCCGTTTGGTTACTTTAGCGAAATCCATCGCTTTCTTCGACCAAACATTTATCTAATACATTATTTTGACCCGTTTGGTTACTTTAGCGAAATCCATCGCTTTATTTGACCAAACTTTCTTTTATCATGTTGTTTGACCCGTTTAGTTGTTCGTGTGAAATGCATCACTTATGAACTACCAAACACGTCATTCTTCACTATTTATCCAATTGGTTCATTCGTGCGAAATCCATTACTTACAAATGAACCAAATTTCACGAGTATTGCTTCATTTATCAACATATATTAAATACAAATGTATTAATGAATTCCTACGAAACATAAAGCCACGTACCTTAAAGCTTCCCCTCAATCGGGTATCCACCCCGGGTTGGCCACTTGTGGTTTCACCTAATTTGCCTATAAAATTTAATCCGATTCATTGTTTAGACTCATCATGCTATATATGAGACATGTAACTTATTAAATTCTCATTTATATAATTCTTTCATGCTCTTTAACAATTTATGATCATTTAGGCATAACATCAAGCACCTTATGGCTAGATATTACACTACTCTTATCAAGACTACAACTTTGCTATCAACCATGTAATAACATCTTTTCTAGTCTCTATGTCTAGAATGTGAAATCAACATCTAGAACCTAGCATATTAGCATCAACTACTACAATCCTCACTATCACAATTCATGTTTCATCAAATTTATAAAAACCCATTTAGCACAAACATTCTTAATCATCCAAACATTAGAATCATAGCATTTGATCAATAATTCTCCATCAAGGACTTGTTCCTAAACTCATATACACCACAATTTCTATCATAGTATTCACAATTATACTCAATATAGAACTTATGATGCTTACATAGTTCCATAACATTATCAATCATCAAAATTTGACATACCTTATGATTCCTTGTCTAAGTGATTGCTAGTTTATGTTCATGCAAGAATTTCATACCCGATTTCTCTTTTGATTTTGAGGAACTGATGAATATTAGGATTTCTAAGATTTCTCCCTTTCTTCTTCTTGTCTGATCGACCATGTTTTGAGTTTTTAATTTTTTATTTATATCTATCAGTTTACCATGTGTCCAAATTTAGTCCCCTATATTTTGTTTGTTATACAAAGGCACTATCCAAAAAGCTTTATTAGTTATTAACAAGTAACTAATTAAGTTTAAATTTCTTAAAATAATTATGTGTATAATATTTACCATTGAGCTAAATATTAATAAATATTTTTATATATATTTGGGACGTTGTAGTTCATCCCTTTTGAAAGGGGTTCCATTAACTAGGTTAAATGCCCCTGATTATTTATATAATTTAATATTTTTGGGGTGTTACAAATCCACCCACTTAAGGGGTTTCGTCCCTGAAACATGTGTACTTACTAAAAAGTGAAGGGTAGAGCCGTCTTATTTCTTTTTCAGATTCCCAAGTGGTGTCTGATCCTTTTCGATGCTCCCATTTGACCTTCACTTGGTCAATCTTCTTGTTTCTTAACTCCTGGACTTTTCGGTCCATGATATGAATTGGTTTAGCTATGAAGTTGAGCTTGTTATCGACTTCAATAATAAAAATATGATTTAAGTTGAAAATGCCTAAAAACTTGATCAAAAGTGGAAGGTCTTTGTGTTTTACCAAGATTTAAATTGGTCTCTAGTTTTCCAAAAATACACAGATGGTTCCTATGGTTTGCTCTTTGTAACGCGTTTAGTACGCAGCCAAGAAATCTAAAGGTTTTAGCATGTCCAAATTAGAGATTAAATGTGTTACAAAGTGAAAACCACTAGGACATCCATATACTTAAAAAAAGTTGAAGGCTTAATGCGTAACAATTTACAAACCACACGGACCACTAATTTTGATTCTGAGTTGATATAAATATATATGCTAACCAACGACCGTTATATTTTGAAAATAGTTTGATTATGTATACAACACTATAGAAACCAAGGGTCAGGATATACTAAGAAGTTTATTTGTGTAGGAATGCTAGAAAGTAATCTTGACCATCTATTAAGTAATCAATGGCTAATATTAAATGAGTGAGATTGAAAAAAATAGAGGCACATAAGTTAGTTTGAGGTATTCTAGTCCATCTAAGTCAACAATTTCTCTCTCCTCCAATTCTCCATCGTTTTTAAAATGTTAATAAGTTTTTCATACGACAATATTATTTTCATAAAAATTGCATCATAATAACGTGCGTTTTTTATCTTTAAAACGAGCACACTATAGCTATACTTTTGAAACATTTTTTTTTTGGAAAACCCAAAGGCGTAAAACACAATGGATAGAACAACACACTATAAAAACCAGGTTCTAAAAAGCAATCGGGTTTCATGTGGTCGTCTTTATTTTTTAACATGGTCATGCCTCTATTCTAACATAATCATGTTTATGTTTTAGCATGATCATGATCTTTGCACTCAAATTCTAAAAACGTACACTCCATGTCTAAAACACAATGGGTTTCACATGGTCATGTTTCTGTTTTCACATGGCCATGCCTTTGTTTTAACATGGTCATGCCTCTGTTCCAACATAATCATGTTCTTTGCTTGTAAAACGCAATGAAACCCAAAATCAATATTTTACACTACAGGTTCTAAAAAGCAATGGAATTTTAACATTGCATTGTTTATGTTTTAACATGGTCATGCTTTTGTTCCAACATGACCGTGCTTCTATTTTAGCATGATAATGTTCTTTGTTTGTAAGACGCAATGAAACCCAATATCAATATTTTGCACTGTAGACTCTAAAAAGCAATGGAGTTTTAACAGGGCCATGTTTATGTTTTAACATGGTCATGCTTTTGTTCCAACATGAGTATGCTTCTATTTTAGCATGATCATGTTCTTTGCTTGTAAAACGCAATGAAACCCAAAATCAATATTTTGCACTATAGGTTCTAAAAAGAAATGTTCTAAAAAGAAATGAAGTTTTAACATGGCGATGTTTATGTTTTAAAATGGTCATGCTTTTGTTCTAACATGACCATGCTTCTATTTTAACATGATCATGTTCTTTACACTTCAGGTTGTAAGACACAATGAAATCCAAAATTAATCTTTTGCACTGTAGGTTCTAAAAGTCAATGTAGTTTTGACATGGTTATGCCTTAGTTCCAACATGATCATGCCTCTGTCTTAGCATGATCCTGTTCTTTGCACTGCAGGTTCTAAAACGTAATGGATTTTAACGTGGTCATGCCTTTGTTCCAACATGATCATGCTTCTATTTTAGCATGGTCATGCCTCTGCTTTAACATTCAGAATAACAAAAATGAATAGAACTCTAACTAAAACATAGTGAGATGAAAAACTCAATTAAGGTTTGATAACTAAAACGCAATGAAAATAAAAAATAACAGAATCTACAAAAGAACTTCGATTAACGACGGTGGACGGAGAAAGAACTCCGACACACCATGAGAAATTAGTTGCGGTGGCGGTGGATGGTGGAATGGTGGTTTCAGATATGAAAACCAAATAGGTGGTTGAAGGTGGTGGTGGTTTCAGATCTAGTTTCCGGTAAGATGGTGGCGATCGTAGGTCGTGGTGATGTTGGTTGTGATGTGGTAGTTAATGGTTTTGAAAATGGTGGATTTGAGTATACAGGGAAGAGAAATGAATTGCAGATGCTGGTTATTTTTAAAATAATAAGTTTTGACTAAAATACCCCTTCTTATATTTTTTCAACTTAGCCACATGTCCTAGTCTTTTTGTTTTATGCCCTTATCACCCAAACTAAACTTTCTATTTGATTTTTTCATTAATAGTGTTTTATACATATTAATATAAACTTGTCATGAATAGTGTTTTGTAGATTTTTCGTATTTTTTTTAATTTTAGTTATTTTATTATCATCCTTTTAGTTGATTTAACATATATTTTTTCAAACATAAACAAACAATTTATTATTATTCATTTGATAGGAATTGATAATTCTTATATATATCATTTAATAGTAATATACTATTTAGCACTTAATATGATTTTTAGTAATAGCGTACGTTCGTTAACTTTTCAAATAACAAAATCTATATCTATATTTATTATTTTAACATTCCAAGTTATTTACATTACCACAGCTATTGGATTGTATCGGTTCAGTTTGTTACAGTGCCGGTACGATTCAAGCATCATAAACTACCATCGGTCACATTCAAAAATTAACAAAATCGTTAATCATCATTAATTGATTAATTAATTAATAAATTAAATTAAATTAAATTAAATAAAACTTAATTGAAACAGTCAAACGGCCTAAAACCCCAAAGGAGAGCAACACACAAAAAAATATATACGTTAATCTAACAGGATAATACATTGCTGCAAAAGTGCAAATATATACGTTAATCGTCTTCTCCATCGTTTCAATTTCTCTGTTCTTTTAAATCTCTGATACTCTCTCTCTGTCGCTCGCTCTCATACTCACTCCTTGTTCTCCACGATTCCTCTTAAAGTTTGTTCATCAAATCACAGTAGCATAATCTACTTCATCACACATTAATGGCAGGTAATATTGTTTTTCTCGATTATTTTGGGGGTTGTATCAATTATATTGGTAGACTGCTTAATAGTTGATAGTTTATGTTGAAATTTTCAGATAAAATTCAAGAACCGGAAACCCTAACCATGAACACAAAGCTCTTAGACCGTGATCCCGATCAAACAGTAGAAGAATCAGAGCAAATTCTTCTTATTTTCGAAAAATTGAGCAACAGAGTAACGGTATGCATTACAAAAACTTGTAACGGTTTGATTTAGGTGCCTTCATTGTACGGTTTTAAATTGAAAGGTGAAGTAAAGTGTAAATATTTAAAACCAAATCAAATTACAAATTCGGTTTTTGGTTTGGTTTTCGGCATTTGTTTGAATAGAATAAACCAAATATCAATCAAATAATAATGGTTATTTAGTTCAGCCCAAAGTATTGGCCCAATCTATTTAGCCCAACCCAATAACAGATTATGGTAAAAGTTGATAAAAATAGTTATTTGGTTTGGTTTGGTTCCCGTGAAAAATATTCAAACTGAACCGATGAACACCCCTGGTTGATTTGATTTATTCTTGATTAACAACTCTGCACTTATTTTGTTTCAGAATTTGAGAAAAGAACAGATAGAACTATGCAATGAATTCAAATGTATAACTGCTGATTCTTTTCATGGATCTGAGGTTTTTGATGCTCTTCAGAGTCTTGGTAAGTTTGTTAATTACACTTTCAATTTGTGTACTTGATTTGATTGTTTATGATTATCCTGTGCCTATAGGTGAGGAACATGAGACGTCAAAGAAAAAGTATCAAGAAGAATGTCAAATGTTTAAGAATATATGCCAGTTAGAGTGCTCAGAGAGAAGGCGTTTGTATAACCAAGTGATTGAACTTAAAGGCAACATTCGGGTTTTTTGTAGATGTAGACCGATGAACCATGATGAGATTGCCAAAGGGTCAACTTCGGTTGTTGATTTTGATTCAGCTCAGGAGAATGAGTTGAAGATAATTGGGCACGATTCGTCTAAAAAACACTTCAAGTTTGATCATATATTTAGACCTGAGGACAACCAAGGTAATTATAGCATACATATGGCGATAATTTCGTTCTCGGTTATATATTTTGATTCTGTTGTAGTGTTGTTGTAATATAAACACTTGATTTTACTGTGTTTACAGAGGCTGTTTTTGCACAAACTTCACCTCTAGTGGTGTCGGTACTTGACGGATTCAATGTGTGTATCTTTGCATATGGGCAAACTGGAACCGGAAAGACGTTTACAATGGAAGGAACTGCTGAAAACTGGGGAGTTAACTACCGTACTTTGAAAGAGTTATTCAGGGTATCTAACGAAAGGAGTGATATTATGAAATACCAACTACTTGTAAGCATGTTAAAGGTCTACAATGAGAAAATAAAAGACCTCTTAGTTGAAGATACTGACTATCCTGCTAATAAGTAAGTTTGTTGACCCATTCACTTACTTAATTTTTAAAGAATTTACAAAACGCATTGACTGAATTGTCGACATCTAAATGCCGCAGGTTGGAGATAAAGCAATCAGCCGTCGGAACCCAAGAAGTTCCGGGGCTATCTCAGGTGCGCGTGCACAAGACCGATGAAGTTTGGGAACTGCTTAAGAGCAGGAGTCGTGTACGTTCGGTTGGATCAACCAATGCTAATGAGCTTAGAAGCCGTTCTCACTGGTAAATTCTCATAACTTTATCAAAAAGCTTTTTAGTTCTTAAATCATATTGCTTACTGAAATCATGTCATTTACAGCTTACTGCGAGTGACGGTTCTTGGGGAGAATTTCGTGAACGGACAGCGAACTAGAAGTCATCTTTGGCTCGTAGATTTGGGGGGAAGTGAGCGAGTGGGAAAAATCGAGGTTGAAGGGGAAAGACTGAAGGAATCACAGTTCATAAATAAATCCCTTTCGGCATTAGGAGATGTAATATCTGCTCTTGCATCAAAAAAACACTCACATCCCGTACAGGTATTAATATCCCACTTCCAAAATCCTGGCCTCTTACTAGTATTACCATCAAGTTTTTATTCTTATTCCCATCTATTTTTTATTTTTTTATCAAAGCAGGAATTCGAAGCTTACCCATATTCTGCAGAGCTCTTTAGGAGGTGATTGTAAGACTGATGTTTGTCCAAATTAGCGCAAGTTCAGTGGATCTTGGAGAAACCATTTGCTCATTAAATTTTGCAAGTCGCGTGAGAGGCGTTGAGCATGGCCCTGCTCGCAAACAAACAGATGTCATTGAGCTTTTCAAGTATAAGCAGCTGGTAATTGCATTAAAATTATTCATTTAATTAGGATAACAATTACTAATGTTGGGTTTATGTATTTAATTATGTATTTTTTTTATCTAAAACAGGCAGATAAAGCAAATCTCGGTGAGAAAGAAACAAAGAAATTACAGGATAGTTTACAGTCTTTACAAGCTCGTCTTATTGCTAGAGAACACGTATGTAAAACTCTGCAAGAAAAGGTACACAACTTAGCTTACAAGTTATTTGCCATTAGACTTTTTAGTGCTACGAGATAAAACATGCACTCACTCGATCATTTATGTGTAGGTTCAGGATCTTGAAAACCAATTAGCTGAGGAGCAGAAACGAGACAGAAACAAGAGAATCGAGCTCCTGCGGTGACTTCTTCACACTCTTTACTTTCTTCAATGAAACAAAGTCTTGAGTACTATATCAGAAAAGAGACCGTCTTCAAAGATGAGACTTCCTCTCAGAAGAATCAGCAATTTCATGCCATCCCCAGCTACCACACAAATTCCGAGACCCTTTACTGCATCACGTTTCTCAAACGAGGACAAAGAGAATCGTTCAAGACCCGCATCAAACTTTAAACCGCTTTCAAGAGCCCTCCAAGGATCATTCACCAGTCAAATAAAGCCAAAAAGACGGGCCTCTGTTGCCACCTTTCATTCTGAACCAAGCTCAAGCTCGAGCACGATGACCACTCCCATCACCAGATCCAGTGCTGCACCCAGGACAAGGAGTGACCAAGTGGTGGGCAGGCAATCGTTCGTGTGGCGCACGTCAAGGGTGCAGCAATCTCCTTTGTGTCCATCATCAGCGTGTCAATCAATGACAGTTGAGGCAACACCAGTGGCTGCACGGAGAAGCAGTAGTTTATGGGATAGGATTCTCATATTGTTGGATCGTGGAAACCAAAGCATCCGACGGTTGTGGCCTTGCAACGAAAACAGTTGGTCTGGAGTCCGTTGAAATACCGAGGCACCAAGGGAGTTAGGAAGCCGTTTGTGTGATCATGACTCAACCTAGTTTACAATTAATATACATATAACTTTGGTGTTTGTGTTTTGTTTTGTTCCATTCTTTTATTCATGGTATATCATTAGAATGTATGCTTCTTGCTTTGATAATTCTCAAAATGAAGGTAAAATATTAAGGTTTTTATTTCATACACTCAAAAACATTTAACAACATAAACTTCAAGTGTCATATATTAATACTTAGTACTAAGATCAAACCATGGCATTAACCGAAAGCTTGATTATTGTTAATATAATCAAATCATAACATTCTTGAATAATCCCAATATTCATCAGACACATTTTGACATCAATGATAAGATTTGATATATTACTATTGGAATTTAGAAAGGGCTGAACAAATTATTTTTAATCTTATAATAAACAAAAGATTCATTGTTTGTAACAACAATATTTGTTTGTAAATTTAACTTAACAAAAGGACAAAGATATCACCACACAAATGCAATGATTTGTACTGGTTCGTATGAATATTGTACGTCCATTACTTGGCCTTCAACCAAGAGATGTTCGTCGCCAAGCCAAAGCGGAAGAGATTACTTTCTTTTTGAAGGTGTGGATTACTCGCAAATGACGGGAGGTCTAGCATACGTTGTCTTAACCGGGTCCGCGCTAGAGAGCTCCCTCGCACAATAGATCCTCAATTTAAAACCCCTATCACCCAGACTCGAACCTGAGACCTGGAGGGGAAAACTCACCCAGGCCCACCATAGGTGGAACTTAAATACCTGTGGCCACCACTAAAGCCCTAGTGATGGTTCAAAGCGAAAGAGATTACTTGTATGGAAAATCTAATATAATATAAAACTCAAAGCAAGAGAGGTAAATACGTAAATGTGAAACCCTGATTATAATAAGTTACAAGTTTGATACAATAATAATACAATATTTCTAACTAGTCTCTAACTAGGTATTAATACCAATTTATACAACTATTAACCACTTGATTAACTAAGTGTAACTAACTATAGTCGTGCCTGCGACTACCAAGTCTCAACCGTCCAATGGGTGATATCTTGACAGTCATTTCATAAAAAAACTAAGCATAACCGACTAATCAACACGTTAACTAAACCTAACTATAACTTAATATGAAACTAACAATTGTATTAATTAAGTCTCACTGACTAAAAAAAAGGGTCTTTGGCCTAATGGTGCCAAGGGGTGTAAAATAGTGTTCCACCCCATGAGGTTAAGGGTTGAATCCCCTGATGAACAATAATACAGATCTAAAAGTATATTAGATTCTCATTCAAAAAATAGTTGATGCAACCCCTAAATACATACATATATATATATATATATATACACACACATAGAGGGGGAGAAAGCTCAACGTACAATAGCCCCTCACGTGCGAAGCGTACGCGACTAAATTACGCATGTTATAAAATTCAGACCCTAATCACTCATAGGTTAAACCTAAAATCACGCACGAACAAAAGACAGAAATCACGCATCAGTATCCTCTAATTACGCATGTGGTAAAAAAATCACGCATAGGTTGAAACACAAGATCATGCATGGACAAAAACACAATTCACGCATGAGTAAAACCTAATTACGCATGGTATATGTATAATTACGCACGTTAGTTGGTGGTCATATACGCTTCACATGTTAAAGGATTTTTGTATTTTAAACTTTCTAAGTTTTCTCTCTCTCTCTCTCTATATATATATATATATATATATAATTAGGTTCATTTGTGAACAACCCCCTTGATAGTGAACTGTGTGAACAAATCCTAGCCCTTGATTAGCAATACACAAGTGTAAATCAATGGCCAAGTTTGATCAGGATTTGATGACGAAAACACACTAGTGTATTTTATGATTTATTGATATAATCAATGAATAGTTCACAAATGCACTAATGTTCACTCTAAAACCCCGCTATATATATATATATATATATATAAAATATATATATATATACTAGTCATTTACCCGCGCGATGCGGCAGGAGTGGCGATTTACAATAGGATACACGTTTACCGTTAGTTTATCAGTCGTCTCGTGATATATTGTATAGTACTTAAGTTAGTTTACCGTTACCCTTAGTTTACCACTGCTGACAACCACTGCTGAGTATAACATCAGCGGTTAATGAGTTTGTGGTTGAAGCAGTGGTTTTGCTATGCAACTACTGATGGTGTGTTAGCAGTGGTTTGTCATCAGTGGTAGTTTGGAAGGAATAACATCAGATGTTAGGCAAACACTGATGATGTTAGACAAACACTGATGATGTTGCTAACCTCTGATGAAGTAATAACATCGGATGTTAGGCAAACACTATTGGTGGTAGACAACCACTGCTAAGTATAACATTAGTGGTTTTGCTATACAACTACTGTTGGTGTGTTAGCAGTGGTTTATCATCAGTGGTTTGCATCAGTGGTTTCTGATCAGTGGATAGGATCACAAGTTGCAGATTTAACAGATAAAGCTGAACAAACAGTAACTTAATGATGGGACGTGCTATCTTTATTACTGAACAAACAATAACTAATAGAAAATTCCCGCCCAAACTACGAGCCAAAAACATCGTATATAAACAACCTCAGGCCCTTCCATTGATTTCTCCAAAAGCAAACGCCATAATTTACTAAATAACATATGGCAACCCTCGTTTCTTATAACATCAGTTTTGTTCTCCATAAAGTTTCACTGAATGAGGGTGGACAACATTCTTAGAGCGTTATTAAGTGAGCATAACAATGTTGTCCATCTCATTCAACAAAATTTTATTGAGATAAACCTCACCTTGTTCAAATTAAAACGCCAAAAAGTTCAAATTAACAGATGGCAAACCTGTAAGCTGTGTGTTCTAAAAGATTTGCTGACTAGTATGGACAAATTCTCAAGACAAAGAAACTGATGATTGTGATATGTCATTTTGTCTGCTTTGTTCTTGAGGAAGGCTTGGACGAGAAGGAGAGACATAAACGCTATTTTAGACTCCATTTGAAATGATGGAGAGTGGGATGAGCATGATGATGATGGCCAAATATCATCAAAGCGAAAAACCCACTTACAATCACTCCCAAAAAGAATAGCGTCCACAAAAACGCATCGATCTATGTCTCCACCATCCACAAAACCACTTCACCAATCAACATCAAAAGTGGCACAAAAAACTAAGACGCCATATTTTTTGTTGATTGATCAGCTTCGCCTAGAGCAGGTGTTTCAGTTGTGTAGGGAAATCGGCAGCTATCTAAGGAATTCAAAGGTTTAGGCGACAAAAACTTCAAGAATAAGAGACTGATGGCAGTGAAGATTTGGATGAAAAATTGGATTAGCATTTTTTATTTTTTTCTTTTCTGTATCTTTTTTGGTGTCATTTTTTGTTATTTGTTATCTAATTTTCAGCTAATAAAATACATTATTTCTCTAATTGCTTATAAAATGCCAAAATGCCACATACGCCAAAACACCAAAACTATAATAAAATTCCTTTAATCACATATTATTATAAACTCCAAATAGTTATTGAAATGTATAAAACAAGGTGCAAGAGAATAACATCAGATGTTAGATAAACACTGATAATGTTAGACAAACATTGATGATGTTGCTAATCTCTGATGGAGTAGTAACATCGGATGTTAGGCAAACACTGTTGGTGGTAGCCAACCACTGCTAGACAACCACTACTGAGTATAACATCAGTGGTTAGGCTATACAACTACTTTTGTTGTGTTAGCTTTCTCTAACATCATCAGTGGTTTGCATCAATGGTTTCTGATCAGTGGTAGTTTGGAAGGAATAACATCAGATGTTAGGCAAACAGTGATGATGTTAGACAAACACTGATGATGTTGCTAACCTCTGATAGAGTAATAACATCAGATGTTAGGCAAATACTGTTGGTGGTAGTTAACCACTGTTGGACAACCGCTGCTCAGGTGGACAACATTCATAGGTCATTATTAAGTGAGCATAACAATGTTATTACTCCACCGCATGCCATTACACAGGCCATGTAATGGATCGATATTCCGTAACAATATTATTGGGCATCCAATTTTTAAACGAAGCTTATTAGGCGGCAAACCACTAACATTTAGCGAGTTTAAGAATCACTAACATGATTAAGATGCTTTGGTTGTCCATTATTCATTGTAAATTGATAAAGTGTCAAATACCTTGCAAATTAAATAAAAGATAGTCATAATAGATGATGAAATAAAGTCAAAATACTGATGAGCTAGCATCTGAATGAATCCTTGCCAAACCTCCGATGAGTTTGCTAACCTCTGATAGAGTAATAACATTAGATGTTAGACAAACACTGATGATGTTGCTAACCTCTGATGGAGTAATAACATCAGATGTCAGGCAAACACTTTTGGTGGTAGTCAACCACTGTTGGACAACCACTGCTGAGTATAACATCAGTGGTTAGTGAGTCTGTGGTTTTGCTATACAACTACTATGGTTTTGAAAGAATAAATCTTTAAACTCATAAAAATAAGTATTAAAATACTAACAATTACATATGGAAAAGAAAACTACTCAGACATATAAACTCTAATAGCAATATTCAAGAAACTTTAACTTCAACTCCATCGAGCACTGAACCTCTCGATGTATGTCCTTTATCTGTGTCATGAACTCTAGATCTCTATCTCCACACTCTATATTACTCGCAACACACAAGTCACGAACGGAAGTCGTCGGCATCGCCCTCAGGTCTCTCAAAACCTGGTCTCTCGTCAGCAGACCAAGTTGCAGTCCGTTAAAACACCTCTTCAGCTCTTGAAGAGTAGACCCATCAGCATAAACTTGGTCTTCGATTTGTTTAATAAATCGTTGCTTTAATTCGTCAGATTGTGCAGAGTATATGATACCATTTTAATGTATTTATAAGAACTAATGCAAAACAATAACAATTGCCCTTTTATTTCACTGAGTGAATCGGTGTATGATGAAAAACATTTGAATTGGCAAAGGTATTAATAGTGAAATATCTACCAGCCCAAAGGTCGATTTAAATGCAAGCATTAAATAAAAAATTATATTTAAAAACCATGTCTTTATTTAATGATTTAAGAGGGAAAACGTGTACATCTATACTGTAATATGTACATTTATATTCAAAAACCCTGTGCATTTAATGCAAAACCTTTCAAAAATGAGTTTTCATGGGAAAACAAGTAAAATTAAATATCTAGAAACCCAAAGGACAAACTTTAAACCTTCAAAAACAGGTTATCATCATTAGGACTAATCTCTTCCATTAACATATCAAACATTTTAAACACTATAAAAGGCTCATGATTAGCTTAGTTGAAAACATCAACAATTCACATTTAGAAATTTTTTCATCCAAAAACACTCACACTATTTCTAAATGGCAAACAGGTCCTTCTATCAATGGGCAGACACTAACGCTGTTGGAATGGAATTTTCAAGATGGTCACTCCAAAAACAGAGGATAAATGAAGAAGTCAACCAAAAAGTTTCTATGCTGAGTGACAATTATTATAAGCAAACCTAGAGTAGCATTGCACTGCTGGATGAAGTTGTACATTCTCCTCCATCAGAGTTCAAAGATAAAGTAGAAGAGTTTATCACACAGCTGCTGAAACATGATCAAAAGATTTGTGATATGCTAGCTGATCTTCAAATTAAAAGAAAAAAATGAAATTGCTTGGAAGAAGGCGAGAGTCATAGATACCCTAGGAAGTGTTAATTGTAGTGTGTAATTTTTAATATTTTTCAAACTCAAAATTCTATAATACTATTTAATATCGAATGAAGAAAATTCGGACTTCACCCTTAAATTCCTGATATAACTTATTAGTGGTCAAAATTAGCAAACAAAGTATAACATACGCAAATAACGTATTGATTTCAAACATTCCATCTATCAAATGTTAAAATTTCAACAAACTAAAACGAAAACATCGTACCGATAATCCAAAATGAAGAATCTGTCTGGTAAATGAAAGAAGACAAATCATCTGTGCACGTGTAAACTCTATTGAGTAATGGATGACAGTTGTTTGGTAACCTCTATTGGAGACCAGTAGTGGTTCTAAACAGAGAAATGATTAGTGGATTTGGGAAAACAATGGTTTCACCAACAGTGGAGGTAGGAACAGAGGATACACTTTCAGCAACGGATAAATTTCCATGTAGTAATAACATCATATGTTAGGCAAACATATTGGTGGTAGACAACCACTGCTGGACAACCACTGTTGAGTATAACATCAGTGGTTAGTGAGTCAGTGGTTAAATCAGTGGTTGCATCAGGGGTTTTGCTATACAACTATTGTTGGTGTGTTAGCAATGGTTCGTCATCAGGGGTTTGCATCAGTGGTTTCTGATCAGTGGGTAGGATTACAAGTTGCAGATTTAACAGATAAAGCTGAACAAACAGTAACTTAATGATGGGACGTGCCATCTTTATTACTGAACAAACAGTAATTATAGAAAATTCCCACCCAAACTACGCGCCAAAAACATCTTTTATAAACAACCTCAGGCGCTTCCATTGAGTACACCAAAAGCAAATGCCATAGTTTACTAAATACCATATGGCAAACCTCGTTTCTTATAACATCAGTTTTGTTCTCCATATTTCACTGAATGAGGTGGACAACATTTTTTGGTCCTTATTAAGTGAGCTTAACAACGTTGTCCGTCTCATTCAGCAAAATTTTATTGAGATAAACCTCACCTTGTTCAAATTAAAACACCAAAAAGTTCAAAATAACAGATGTCAAACCTGTAAGCTGTGTGTTCTAAAAGATTATTTTGAATGAGATGGACAAATCCTCAAGACCAAGAGACTAATGACAGTGATATGTCATTTTGTCTGCTTTGTTCTTGAGGAAGGTTTGGATGAGATGGAAAGAGCTATGCCACTATAAACACTATTTTGGACTCCACTTGAAAAATGGGGGTGGGATGCGCATGATGATGATGGCCAAGTATCATCAAAGCAAAAAAACCACTCACAATCACACCAAAAACAATAGCGTCCACAAAAAATGATCAGTGTCTCCACCATCCACATAAGCACTTCAAAAATCAATAAGAAAAGATCTTCACTACCATGATAAAACTACATTTTTTTGTTGATTGATTGATTAGCTTCGCCTAGAGCAGGGCATTTCAGCTGTGTAGGGAAATCGGCACCTATCTAAGGAATTCAAAGGCTCAGGGGACAAAAACTTCAAGAACAAGAGACTGATGGCAGTGAAGATTTGGATGAGAAATTGGATTAGCATTTTTTACTTTTTTTCTATTCTATATCTTTTTTGGTGTCATTTTTATGTGGTTTGTTATCTAATTTCATCTAATAAAATACATTATTTCTCTAATTGCTTATAAAATGCCAAAATGCCACAAACGCCAAACACTACAACTATAATAAAATTCCTTTAATCATGTATATTATTCACTCCGAATAATTACTGAAATGTATAAAACAAGGTGCAAGAGACTATAACAAAAGGGTGCCTTATAAAAGTTTAATTTTGCCATGTTTATCTATAAAGATGGATTAAAATACAAAACGCCAAACTTAAAAAGATTGGACGTGTTACAGCCTTAATAGATAAAGGTGAATGCACAGTAACTGTAAACAGTAACTGACATGACGGAACATCCATTACTAACATTTATTATATTAAAAACCACACTTTGGCAATTGAATTTTTTTACATTTTAAAACCCCATAATTACATTTCTCACTATAAGTCTGCATCCTACATCACACGACAAGAGATACAAAAAGTACACATAAAAAATTACTATTGTGGTTGAATCACTGCTGAGTATAACATCAGTGGTTAGTGACTCAGTGGTTGAATCAGTGGTTTTGCTATACAACTACTGTTGGTGTGTTAACAGTGGTTTGTCTCAGTGGTTTCTGATCAGTGGATAGGATTACAAGGACTGATGCCTATTTTCTTATAAGTTCAGGGGGCATTTACGTCAAGTTTGCATTTATGTCAGCCTCATGATATATTGTATAGTACTTAAGTTAATTTTCTTATTCGTGATATGTTGGCACTTGTTTTTCTGTTACTTTATCAATTCTTTGGTGATATACTTTTCCTCATTTTTAGTTGTAGCTTCGGCGTGATCGATATACAAGAAGAGTACAAAACAAGGAAGTAGATGTAATTAAAAACAAGAAGAGTACAAAACAAGCAAGTAGCTGGACAAAACACCAAAAAACAAATACGGGGACTCTCTTGTAACTCTTCCTGTTTTACCAATACATCCGTTCGCTCATGAATTTCTTGTATCTTTTCCTCTACTGTACCAGATTACGACATATAAAAAACAATGTTAGACGCTTACATGTGTTTTCAAAAAGTAATTAAAAAAGTAATTTCTGGAAGCAATTAAGACACAAAATCTACCAACTTACCTTCACCACTAATACGAATGCGGTTCATCAATCACGCAACAATTCCTGGTAGACAACATGTGATGTGTAAACTCTGGGTTGTTAAAATCTTTTGCGAGATGTACCAACACCTTCGTATTTTGTCTTGAAATCCCTCTTGATAATGCCACATAAAGTTGTCCATGTGAAATACAGAATCCGGTAAATAAACACCAACGTGCGAAATTGTTTGACCTTGAGCTTTATTAATCGTAATGGAAAAGCTTAGTCGAATTGGAAACTGTTTTCTTTTCAGCTTGAATGGGAACATGTCATCTTCAGAAAGGGTTAGAGGGATTCTTAGCAAAAATACTCGTTTACCAGTATGTTGGCCGACTGCAATTTCTGCATCAATAACATTTCGCATGAAGCCTTTACATATCAACCGCGTGCCATTACACAGGCCATGTGATGGATCGATATTCCGTAACAATATTATTGGGCATCCAATTTTTAAATGAAGCTTATGAGGCGGCAAACCACTAACATTAGCGTGCTTAAGAACTCGATCGATAGAAGTTGTGCTGATCGTCTTCAGCTTCGTCAAACCTGTAATACACTTTTTCCTCCCCTTGAAAATCATCCATCATTTGATTATTAAGCTCGCCAACACTCTCATTTTTAGTGGACAATATCGCTTATATAATCTGAAGAGTATACACTATCTTTAATTGATGGAAAGAAGGCATTGATCAATTCTTTTATAGAGTTCTCTCTATTATTGCACTGAATTGTCATGTCATCGGGTATGCAGATATAGTTTCCTTCGATTGGTTCTTCAGTTCCATCGCCGTTAAGAGAAATTCAGAAAACCATGGATATTTCAACGCTCTCATATTTATGGTCAACCGCATTTGTTTAGTCAAAGACCAAAGAGGTGACATTCGTAGGCTGGAGTCTACGATCTGTGCTCGAGTGCTACGTTTAATAACCAGCAACACCTGTCTGAAGTCACCTCCAATAACCATTATCTTCCCACCAAATGAGAGACTAACACCTATAATGTCCTGCAGTGTACGATCAACTGCCTCTATCGCTTGTCGCTTAGCCATTGACGCTCCATCCCATATGATTATTTTGGAAGACCGGATTAGTTTAGCAGCCCCACTTTGATACTGCACATTGAATTATTTTCAATATTAATAGGAATCTTGAATCTCGAGTGAGCCATCCTACCTCCTGGAATATTATTAGCCGTAGCACCTGATGCAGCTGTTGCAAGAGCAATAAGACCACGTGACTGAATTTCAGCAAGCAAGGCATTGTACAAAAATGTTTTCCAGTTCCACTCGGACCATCAATAAAGAAGACGCATGGAAGATCATTATCAATATGCATCATGATCTCATCAAACACGTTTTTTGGTCTGGATTAAGTTTATCTTTAGCACGCAAGTGTTCAGGTTCCAAAACAATCACATACTCCTCTTGTAACTCATGGTAACCTACATCCTGTAAGTTAACATCATCTGTTATCTTAGGAAGGTCGAATTCATTGATATTTTTACCCATGGGTTGTAGATGTCACACCCTCAATTTCCACTTGCGGAGTTTTATCGCGAGGCGTGTGAACAAACCAGAATCTGAAACACTAGTACGTCGAACGACTCTACATGATTTGATAATACGTTTTCCAAAATCGTTCATTGTAGATTTTATATCAATTACCAATATTTAGCAGAGCATTAGTTTTAAAGTTTGAGCGGAAGCATAAATAAGTAGTGATGCGGGCGCCAACACAAACGCCAAAACAAATGAAAAATCCCAAAACAATATTAATAAATCAGACTCGATAAAGATGTCTTGTTCAATGCATGTGCGTGCACCTAGAGCTCCAAGCTCCTGAGAAACATGTAAAGAAACAAGTGTCAACATTAAAGATGAGTGAGTTCACAGGTTTTCATTAATTCGTTTGTTCGGTTATAGTTTGTTTACTCCGTTATCCCCAACCCGGGATAACGTATCAGTTCCATTATTCCAATCCCGGAATAATAAGTTGTTGCTTCCAATATTCCCATCCCGGAATATTAAGTTGTTATTTCCATTATCCCCAACCTGGGATAATAAGTTGATGTTTCCAATATTCCAAACCCGGAATATTAAGTTGATTCGTAATTAAGTTCAATGTTAATATATATAGGTAGCTAGCCTAAAGTCATGTCACTAAGTGTTCGCGATCGAAGCTGACTGTTGTGCCTCCGTTTTGCCAGGCCTATCACATGACCATGGCGGTGTTAGGCCAATTATTCACCCGTTGACCATACCAGGTCGGCTAGCGCGACTAGCTCGGATGGGGCTTGTCGGGCCCAGTAGTACTACTTATAATTCCCCCGCTATTTAACCCAAATACTAACGATCCGAGGAGATTGTCGAGGACTTAAGTGATAAAGCTGCTTAGTGACCATAACATTACATTAACATTAACTTAGTTACCGTATAGTTATGTGACGTTAAATTCGTATAACGTAAAGAGATTGAGTTTGAGAGTGTATACATGTTTCTCCCCCTGTTGTTTAAAAACCGGATAAAGTTAGGGGCCGTGAACTCACCTTTATTTGCTCGGTTAGTGTAGCAAAGATGTTATAAGAGATGGGACCGCTAGTTGCGTCCTATCAAACCAATTAATTACACGTCAGTGTGAAATCACACCAATACAAATTCCACACGCAATTTACTCACAAAGTGATACACACAAACAACATATCTAACACTCAAACATGCATGCAAGTATTCTCATGTGATCATAGTAATCAAACAACTTATCATGAACATATTCCAAATCCATGCAACTCTTTAATGCATAAAATCACAAGTTATCAACTTTCTGCTTAACACTCAATTATTCAGCTGTTTTCTAGGATTTTTATAAAATAGTTCTAACATTCCAAAAATTCCAATATTTTTACAGTAGGTGACATTTATACCATAGAAATTTATATAATTTTCCCAAGTCCTAAATCTTTACCAATTAACCATAAATATTAATTCACTAAGCTGCAGTCAGATTTACCGCTTTCTGACTGCAGTCCACGGAAGAATTTATTTAAAAATCACTGATCGTCCGATTAACAAAATTCCTTTGGAGTTGCCCGGAAATTTCCATACCTAGTTGCTGTACAAAAATCATGACTCAACTCCTACTGATTTTAAAATCCAACTTGATAAACAACCAACAAAATTCCAGAATTTTCACAGCTTTAGCTACTGAACTTGTTTAGCCCTTTAAAAATATCAAACGACTTCAGAAAATTATGAATCCAGCGCCATTAGATTCCTTATTCAAATCTCTACGTTCTAGACAT
Organism: Scalesia atractyloides; assembly: GCA_947069175.1. Taxonomy (NCBI): domain Eukaryota; kingdom Viridiplantae; phylum Streptophyta; class Magnoliopsida; order Asterales; family Asteraceae; genus Scalesia; species Scalesia atractyloides. The sequence continues at coordinate 50,135,481 of CAMTDV010000020.1, forward strand.
CAGAAAAATCCGTTTTTCGACAACTATCGACCGAGTTACAGCCAGATGAAGTCGGCTGTAACTATTACTCAGCAACTGATTCAGCATATCTTTATCATAAACTCGTGTAATCCCGTTCATGCGATTAATCTAGGCGATCTAAAACCGATTTCTAATCCTAGATTAATACCAATATCTCATCCATGCAAACCGTAGTTCTTACTTCTAGTTATTACAAACAAAACACACTTGCAACCTTATGAGATCCGCAAACAATTATACATGCATATCAACAATGATCAATTCAGCCGATTACATATAATACATCTAATATCCGAAAACAACACAATCAAAACACATGTATTCCGAATATAATATCACAAATTCAAATCTTTTATCGGTAGGGTAAACGAACCGTGAGTATGTTAAGGAAACGGTGATCAATAATGCTTGCGGCCTAGAGGAAAGAGAGGCAGATCTCGCGACCGAGAGATGTGGCTAAGCTGTTTGTGATCGTGATGGAGTGTATCAAAACTGATCTGGCGATCAAGGGAACAAGTAAAGGGCTGTTTTGCGACTGAGATGATGAAGAAAAGCTGATCCCGATCGGTTAGAAGGAGGAAGCTGCGACGGCAGTTTTCTTGTTAGGGTTTTGTGAATTCTGAATGGAGCATGTATGTAAGTTGTATATATAGGCAAAGAGGGAGATGAGGGTTACGGTTTGGACTAGTTCTCGCGGCCAAGGGCTTTGGTGGGTTCGGTTTGGGTTTGAACTCAATAAATCCGCGGTTATGGGCTGATCTAGGCCGAAAGTGTTTTGGTTTAGGGTTTAGGTTCGCTATCGGTTTGGGTTTGATCTTGGCCGAAGACTTGAGTTAAAGTTTAAAACTTTGTTACTCCTAGAGTCACAATGAATCGAAGTTGGTTCGTGTCGTGGTTCGGTTCAGTTCGTGTACATATCTATCATACTTACTTTATAACTAAAAATTCAACAACACACAACACGTATTCATTTAATTCGTGCACGCTTAATACTTAGCGTATATATTATTCGACAAGTGTCACGTGTAAGTTATCCGAAAAACCCGGGATATCACATTATCCCCATGTTGAAAGAATTTTCGTCCCGAAAATTGAGTAAACGCGGTTTAGCATGTAGCGTACATGTTCAGAGTGCCACGCACAAAGAGTTAGTTCGTTAATGATGGTACGCAACGTTACAAGAAGTTCCCAACTGTCATACACAAAGATTTCCAATGCCATGTACAAGAATTTAGTCAACAATAGTACACGAAAGTATGAGAAATTTCCAGGTTGTCACATCATCCCCTTGTTGAAAGAATTTTCGTCCCGACAATTTAGTTACTGGTCTCGTTAGTTGCTGCTCAGTTGCGAAGAGGTGTGGGTATTTGCTTTTCATTTGGTCCTCTCTTTCCCACGTGAACTCGTCCCCGCTTAGAGTCCCAACGAACTTTAACGATTGGGATCTTGCTGTGCCTTCGAGTCTTGATCTCACGATCCATGATCTCAATAGGCTTTTCCACGAAGTGTAGTTGTTCATCCACTTGGATCTCATCCAATGGAATAACTAAAGTTTCATCTGATAGGCACTTCTTCAGATTTGAAACGTGAAATACGTTGTGAACTCCACTGAGTTCGGCAGGAAGGTCTAATTGATATGCTACGTGTCCAATATGTTTCAAGATTACAAACGGGCCTACATACCGTGGGTTAAGTTTGCCCCATTTTCCAAAGCGGATTACACCCTTCCAGGATGACACCTTTAGTAGGACGCGATCGACTATTTGAAATTCGAGCGGTTTGCGTCGTTGGTCAGCGTAGCTTTTCTGTCGATCTCGTGCCGCCGCCATGCGGTTTCTGATTTGTACAATCTTTTCGGTGGCCTCAAGTATTAACTCAGGGCCTGTGAGTTGACTGTCACCGACTTCTGCCCAACAGACCGGTGATCTACATTTACGACCGTATAATGCTTCAAACGGTGCTGCCGAAATACTCGTATGATAGCTGTTGTTATATGAGAATTCTACTAGAGGCAGGTGAATTTCCCAATTATTTCCGAAGTCCACTACGCATGCCCTAAGCATGTCTTCCAAGGTTTGTATGGTCCTTTCACTTTGACCATCAGTCTGAGGGTGATAGGCTGTGCTCATATCCAGGCGGGTTCCCAACGCTTTCTGGAGTGACTGCCAGAAGTTCGACGTGAAGCGAGCATCTCTGTCTGAGATGATGGATGTTGGCAATCCGTGCCGAGAAACTACTTCCTTAATGTAGATGCGAGTCAACTTCTCCATCTTATCTGTTTCTTTAATAGCTAGGAAGTGTGCGGACTTCGTTAAACGATCCACAATCACCCAGATAGTATCGCAACCACCCAAGGTTCGCGGGAGTTTAGTGATGAAATCCATTGAGATCTGATCCCATTTCCATACTGGGATCTCAGGTTGTTGGAGTAGCCCCGATGGCTTTTGATACTCCACCTTGACTTTTGCACAAGTCAAACATTTACTCACGTAGGTGGCTATATCGGCTTTCATGTTGGGCCACCACTACGCAGCTTTAAGGTCTTGATACATCTTATCCGAACCCGGATGGACAGAGTATCGAGATTTGTGAGCTTCGTCCATGACTAGCTCTCTGAGGTTTCCGTAGAGAGGTACCCATATGCGATTCATGAAATACCGGGCTCCATTGGGCTTTACTTCCCAATCGCGTTCCATTTTTCCCACTGATTCGGCTTTGATGTTTTCCTCCTTAACTGCTTCTAACTGGGCGTCGCGTATTTGATGGGTAGTCCCGAATGAATAGTGAGTTGTAGTGCTCGTACGCGACGAGGTTTCAAGTGTTCCTTCCTACTGAGGGCATCAGCTACCACGTTAGCTTTACCCGGGTGATACCGAATGGCACACTCATAATCGTTCAAGAGTTCGACCCAGCGACGCTGTCGCATGTTCAACTCCTTCTGATCAAAGATGTGCTGGAGGCTTTTGTGGTCAGTGAAGATTGTGCACTTCGTTCCATAGAGGTAGTGTCTCCAAATCTTAAGTGCAAACACTACTGCTCCCAATTCCAGGTCATGCGTCGTGTAGTTTTTCTCGTGAACCTTCGGTTGTCGCGACGCATACGCGATGACTTTATCGCGTTGCATGAGTAGGCATCCCAATCCCTGAATGGAAGCATCACAATACACTACGAAGTCATCTGTCCCCTCCAGCAAGGACAGAATAGGTGCACTGCAAAGTTTCTGCTTCAGCAATTGAAATGTTGCTTCTTGCTTCTCACCCCAAGCATACTTGATGCCTTTCTGGGTGAGGGTAGTGAGCGGTTGTGCGATCTTTGAAAATCCCTCGATGAAGCGTCTGTAGTAACCAGCCAATCCCAAAAATTGGCGGATCTCCGTCGGTGTCTTAGGTGCTTCCCAGTTTTTGATGGCTTCAATCTTGGCAGGGTCTACGTGGATACCCTTTTCATTTACGATATGTCCGAGAAACTGAACTTCCCGAATCCAGAAATCACACTTCGAAAGCTTGGCATATAGTTTTTCCTGTTGAAGCAGCCCTAGCAGTAATCGTAGGTGTTCCGCATGTTCTTTTTCACTTTTGGAGTAGATGAGTATGTCATCGATGAACACAATGACAAATTTGTCGAGGTATGGTTTACACACGCGGTTCATGAGGTCCATGAATAGCGCAGGTGCGTTAGTGAGACCGAATGGCATGACCAAGAACTCGTAATGGCCATACCGAGTGCGAAATGCCGTCTTGGCGATATCCTCCTCCCTGACGCGTAGCTGATGATAACCGGACCGTAAATCAATCTTAGAGTAGTAACTTGACCCTTGCAGTTGGTCAAATAGATCGTCGATGCGAGGTAACGGGTATCGGTTCTTGACTGTAACCTTGTTGAGTTCCCTATAGTCGATGCACATGCGGAAAGTCCCGTCCTTCTTCTTGACAAACAGGACTGGAGCTCCCCATGGCGAAACGCTTGGTCGGATAAATCCTTTTTCTAGCAGCTCTTGAAGTTGGGTAGACAGCTCCTGCAGCTCGGCTGGAGCTAGGCGGTATGGAGCCTTGGCGATAGGAGTTGCATTGCTTGCCAATTCGATTTCAAATTCCAACTGTCGATGTGGTGGAAGACCAGGTAGTTCCTCTGGGAATACATCAGAAAAATCACGGACGACAGGGATGTCTTCTATACGTTTCTCGTCCTTAGGCTGTTTGGTAATCAGTGCGAGTAAAGCGAAGGAGTTCTTTCTCCGAAGCTACTTCTGCGCTTGCATAAATGAGATAATGTTGGTGACGGCGCTTGCCTTGTCGCCTTGTACCGTCAGGATTTCGTCGTTCGAGAATGGAATACGGATAGACTTTTCGAAGCAGAGAACTTCAGCCCGGACGTCGGATAGCCAGTCCATTCCGACTACCACGTCAAAACTACCCAGGGTAGTTGTCATCAGATCAATGGTAAAAGTGTTGCCCGCGAGTTTGAGTTGACAGCCGGATACGATTTGGGTCACATCTACAGATTTACCATCGGCTAATTCTATAACATAAGGGGTCTCTAATGGTTTAAGCGTGAGATTTAGGTTCTTCCTAAAAGACTCAGATATAAAACTCCTATCCGCACCCGTATCAAAAAGCACAGTAGCAAAATGTTCATTAAGGGAAAACTTACCGGTGACCACGTTCGTGTCGTTTCTGGCCTCTCCGCGGCCCAATGTAAATGTGCGACCCTTGGCACCTCCTGTGCCACCGTTCCCATTATTGTTGTTGTTATTATTGTTGTGGTTGTTGTGGTTGTGGTTGTTTCCACCATTATTGTTGTTGTTGCGCAACTGTGGGCAGTCTCTTCTGAAATGAGCAGTGCTACCACACTGATAGCATCCCCGGTTTATACCCTGTTGCTGACCCTGGGGCTGGTTTTGATTTTGTCGGGGCATGGTTTCCCCACGACAATCCTTTGCCGCATGTCCCATCTTGCCACATCTGTGGCAGCGAATTCCGGCACAAGGGCCGTGATGATGAAGATTGCAGCGATTGCACTGCGGCTTTCGACCTACATAGCCGCCTGCATTCTGGTTGTTGTTGTTGTTGTAGTTGTTGGCGGGCTGATTTTGATGACCCCGATGGCTGTGGTAGTGATTGAACCGTTTCTGGTTCCCTTGCTGCGGATGTGATGACGAAGACTGTCGAACAGTGGAGTCTTCAAATTTTCTTTTGTTGTCCGGGGTAACTTCAGTTGTACCCCGTGCTGGCAGTTTCTTCTGTTCCACCGCCTTATCGGTGAGTTTGTGAGCCAATCGGATTGCTTGATGTTCAGTTACAGGGTTACTAGACATTACCATACCCTGAATTTCCGGAACCAGACCCCCGAGGTAGAACTCGAGTCTTTTCTCCACCGTGTTGGCCAAATCGGGACACAGAAATACTAAGTCATGATGTTTTGCAGTGTAAGCTTCAATTTCCGATCTCACCATCTTGTGGTTCCATAGAGCTTGCTCCAATTGTTGTACTCTGTCTCGTGGACAGTACTCCTCTTTAATTAGGGCCTTGAACTCAGCCCATGCCATTGCATTCGCAGCTATAAGTCCACGTGTTTGGACTTGAGCATTCCACCATGTCAGTGCCCCATCTTCCAGTGTTGAGGCTGCGTATTTGACCTTGTTTGCCTCTAGGCAGTTGCACATTTCAAAAACGGATTCTGATTTTTCGATCCAGCGGACCAATCCAATGGGTCCTTCCGCCCCGAGAATTTGCTTGGCTTTGCGTCAAGGAACATCTTGTAGGGGTTAAAGCCCCCTCCTACTGACAGAGAACAGGAAGTCAGCAAGGAATTTTACTAGCTCACTATTAGATTTTCACGCGAAAATTTAATAATGGTTACCTGCAGGCTGGTTCTGAACACCCGCTAAAGCTGCGTTCACATGCTCCTGAATCATGGCAGCTAGCTCTTCGGGCGTCAAGTTAAGGTTTCCACGTCTTCCAGTCGCCATTTAGATCTTCGAAACACAACACAAACACACCCCGATAAGTCTATATATCCAATATAGTTATCCTACTTCGTACTTTAATAATTATTAAGTTATGTCAACTCAATATGTTAAATAGTCAAAAGAAATACTTGATTAACTGAAATTTCAACGTCTTACAAAAGTGCAAATCAAACATACGAATTCACTATAAGGTCTCAGGTTTAAATACAAGTGGGAAAATAAATAAACTGAAGGAAAACAAATAATATAAACGAGACGTGTCAGTCGTCTACGTCTCCATCCCCCAAGTCACTGTCGTTGCCGTCATCCTGTGCGGCATTTCCAGCTTCTTCAGCTGGGTCCTCCTCCGGATCCTCTTCAGGATCCTCCTCTACCGGCACTGGAGGGGCCGGTGCTGGTGCAAGTGCTTGATTTTGCAGTTCCTGAATGTTCCAATATTTTCCAGGACTCTGTCCTCCAGCCAGTCGGCTCTTATCTGCTCAGCACGCAGATCTCTGGCTATGGTGTTACGAGCTATCTTGCTCGTACGATGCTCTTCTTCGAGCGAGTCGGTCTTTCCGGTAAGGTGTCGGATCATCCATCCTTGTGCTAGGATGGTTTCCTGCATCCTTTCTAACTGTTTTTGTTGTGTATGTACCAGGATTCTAAGCATGTCAATTCCTATTTCTACAGGATTAACCGGTTCAACCGGTACAGCAATAGTTGGGCGCAGCGATGACTCCTCCCCCAGAGCGAGCCTCTTCCTCGCTGCTGAGCGTGTCTCCACGCCATAAGGTGGTATGGGTTCCACCATTGGTGCCTTTCCTGGTACCCTTGGTGGTTTAAGTCTGTCGGACGATGATGACGATGAGGATGATGACATTGCCTGTTAGGTCGTGTAGTTAGTCACGAGTTGTTTTCATTTCTTATTATGAAGGTATAATCTACCAAACACGATTGTAGCATATTGCATAACAAGATATAATAATTCGGTGCCAAACTAAGTCTAGTGTCGTGATATCAGCTATAGTTTAGGTCTACTTCTAATGCAAACCTGGTTCTCTATAGCTAGTGGCTCTGATACCAATCTGTCACACCCTCAATTTCCACTTGCGGAGTTTTACCGCGAGGCGTGTGAACAAACCAGAATCTGAAAGACTAGTACGTCGAACGACTCTACATGATTTGATAATACGTTTTCCAAAATCGTTCATTGTAGATTTTATATCAATTACCAATATTTAGCAGAGCATTAGTTTTAAAGTTTGAGCGGAAGCATAAATAAGTAGTGATGCGGGCGCCAACACAAACGCCAAAACAAATGAAAAATCCCAAAACAATATTAATAAATCAGACTCGATAAAGATGTCTTGTTCAATGCATGTGCGTGCACCTAGAGCTCCTAGCGTCCTGAGAAACATGTAAAGAAACAAGTGTCAACATTAAAGATGAGTGAGTTCACAGGTTTTCATTAATTCATTTGTTCGGTTATAGTTTGTTTACTCCGTTATCCCCAACCCGGGATAACGTATCAGTTCCATTATTCCAATCCCGGAATAATAAGTTGTTGCTTCCAATATTCTCATCCCGGAATATTAAGTTGTTATTTCCATTATCCCCAACCTGGGATAATAAGTTGATGTTTCCAATATTCCAAACCCGGAATATTAAGTTGATTCGTAATTAAGTTCAATGTTAATATATATAGGTAGCTAGCCTAAAGTCATGTCACTAAGTGTTCGCGATCGAAGCTGACTGTTGTGCCTCCGTTTTGCCAGGCCTATCACATGACCATGGCGGTGTTAGGCCAATTATTCACCCGTTGACCATACCAGGTCGGCTAGCGCGACTAGCTCGGATGGGGCTTGTCGGGCCCAGTAGTACTACTTATAATTCCCCCGCTATTTAACCCAAATACTAACGATCCGAGGAGATTGTCGAGGACTTAAGTGATAAAGCTGCTTAGTGACCATAACATTACATTAACATTAACTTAGTTACCGTATAGTTATGTGATGTTAAATTCGTATAACGTAAAGAGATTGAGTTTGAGAGTGTATACATGTTTCTCCCCCTGTTGTTTAAAAACCGGATAAAGTTAGGGGCCGTGAACTCACCTTTATTTGCTCGGTTAGTGTAGCAAAGATGTTATAAGAGATGGGACCGCTAGTTGCGTCCTATCAAACCAATTAATTACACGTCAGTGTGAAATCACACCAATACAAATTCCACACGCAATTTACTCACAAAGTGATACACACAAACAACATATCTAACACTCAAACATGCATGCAAGTATTCTCATGTGATCATAGTAATCAAACAAATTATCATGAACATATTCCAAATCCATGCAACTCTTTAATGCATAAAATCACAAGTTATCAACTTTCTGCTTAACACTCAATTATTCAGCTGTTTTCTAGGATTTTTATAAAATAGTTCTAACATTCCAAAAATTCCAATATTTTTACAGTAGGTGACATTTATACCATAGAAATTTATATAATTTTCCCAAGTCCTAAATCTTTACCAATTAACCATAAATATTAATTCACTAAGCTGCAGTCAGATTTACCGCTTTCTGACTGCAGTCCACGGAAGAATTTATTTAAAAATCACTGATCGTCCGATTAACAAAATTCCAGTTGGAGTTGCCCGGAAATTTCCATACCTAGTTGCTGTACAAAACTCATGACTCAACTCCCTACTGATTTTAAAATCCAACTTGATAAACAACCAACAAAATTCCAGAATTTTCACAGCTTTAGCTACTGAACTTGTTTAGCCCTTTAAAAATATCAAACGACTTCAGAAAATTATGAATCCAGCGCCATTAGATTCCTTATTCAAATCTCTACGTTCTAGACATCAGAAAATCCGTTTTTCGACAACTATCGACCGAGTTACAGCCAGATGAAGTCGGCTGTAACTATTACTCAGCAACTGATTCAGCATATCTTTATCATAAACTCGTGTAATCCCGTTCATGCGATTAATCTAGGCGATCTAAAACCGATTTCTAATCCTAGATTAATACCAATATCTCATCCATGCAAACCCTAGTTCTTACTTCTAGTTATTACAAACAAAACACACTTGCAACCTTATGAGATCCGCAAACAATTATACATGCATATCAACAATGATCAATTCAGCCGATTACATATAATACATCTAATATCCGAAAACAACACAATCAAAACACATGTATTCCGAATATAATATGACAAATTTAAATCTTTTATCGGTAGGGTAAACGAACCGTGAGTATGTTAAGGAAACGGTGATCAATAATGCTTGCGGCCGAGAGGAAAGAGAGGCAGATCTCGCGACCGAGAGATGTGGCTAAGCTGTTTGTGATCGTGATGGAGTGTATCAAAACTGATCTGGCGATCAAGGGAACAAGTAAAGGGCTGTTTTGCGACTGAGATGATGAAGAAAAGCTGATCCCGATCGGTTAGAAGGAGGAAGCTGCCGATGGCAGTTTTCTTGTTAGGGTTTTGTGAATTCTGAATGGAGCATGTATGTAAGTTGTATATATAGGCAAAGAGGGAGATGAGGGTTACGGTTTGGACTAGTTCTCGCGGCCAAGGGCTTTGGTGGGTTCGGTTTGGGTTTGAACTCAATAAATCCGCGGTTATGGGCTGATCTTGGCCGAAAGTGTTTTGGTTTAGGGTTTAGGTTCGCTATCGGTTTGGGTTTGATCTTGGCCGAAGACTTGAGTTAAAGTTTAAAACTTTGTTACTCCTAGAGTCACAATGAATCGAAGTTGGTTCGTGTCGTGATTCGGTTCAATTCGTGTACATATCTATCATACTTACTTTATAACTAAAAATTCACACAACACACAACACGTATTCATTTAATTCGTGCACGCTTAATACTTAGCGTATATATTATTCGACAAGTGTCACGTGTAAGTTATCCGAAAAACCCGGGATATCACAGTAGAAAGACACTAATTTCGGTAAGAACCATATTCTGAACTCGTTCGATACTTTGACAGTGTAATCGATGAACTTCAGAAAATGAATCAAAGTGGTCATCCATAACTTTCGAATATCTCTAGGTTGGCAAAAAATCATTATGGTCGCAAATAACCTTTTAAGAGCATTGGGAAACTGGAATATAGAGGCTTCTTGAGACATTGTGATAGATATTCGTCGTCTTCTATTAAGCCTAACTCAAGAGCTACGTTTAGAAATGTCTCACACCTTTGACCACTAACCGTGTAAAGATGTTCAAAAGAAGTAGGCCCTCTGACATATGACAAAAGTAGGCGTAAGTAGTACCTTTCTCCTTCGGCTAGATTAGCGAAAACGATACGACCTCTCTCTTTTTTTACCCAAACGAACATTCCAATGGCGTGTGCTTCCATTCCACGTGAAGTGTTTTATAAAATCTTTATATAGATATACCCTTGCTATTTCATCGACTCTATTTTTTTCAAAAAATGTTGTTAGCATGGTTCTCTTATCCCTTTCCCTATCAACAATATTAGACATTATCTCATCATCTCTAAATCTACCCATCTGATTATTTGGTAGATGAAGTTGTAAGGCTAGAACAGAAGGAAAAATTTGAGAAAGGGAGAAGGAAAAAAAGCGCCATATAGCCTCCGGAGGCGATATGTAGCGTGCATCCTGAAATCTCTTTATCTCATTATTAACAACCCCTTGCTCACTTTGTTCAACTTGAATAACCTTTTTGTCATGTCCTTTATAAACATATTTGAAAAGATATTTCACAGATTTTATACTTGAGCAAACTTCAACATTGATGTGGAAGTTAAACATCATCAAAAGCCTTTGGTTATATGGGACCACCCGTTTATTGTCAAGTGTTTTTCCTCGTATGGGTCCACTTCTATTCCAGTGTCTCTCCTTCGGTACAACGAATATGCATCTTCTCCTTATGTTGTCTCTTCATTAAATTGTCTAGGATAGTGAAAACGACAAATTTTAGGATCACCCTACATACAAGGACTACTAAATCGTAAACCGCCACAAGCGCGATGAATCATGTGCTTCACAACAATCTCATGCAACTTGGGATGTCTTAGTTTGTTAGGAATCTCAGCACACACAACCTTATCATAATGGTCCACGTTATTGATTTTGTGTTGCGGGTACATGATAAGGAGAAAATGTGCGTGCGGCAAACCACGCTTTTGAAATTCGATGGCATAAACGTATGCCGTAACTTCCCCGAGGATATGTTTCTTGAAGAGTTGTTCCTTAAGATCTTCTAAATTAGCCCAAAACACTCTTGAAACAAGGTCCGGACGATCTTGTGCAGTTTGACCAACATGTAAATTATCACATATCTCAGGCCACTTATGATTACACGTCATTGTAAGGAATATATCAGGCTTGTCGTCATCCTGAACTAAAGTCATCACATCTAGAAACCAACGTCGCATGTCGCGAGGCCCTCTGATGAAAGATGCAGGCAACACAATTCTTTTTCCTACTCTGTTTGCATGAACCTCACCACCATTGACGCAATCCACAATACCTTGGTACAAGTCGGCGCGTATCTTAGCCTAGTTTCTCTCACAAAATTCTAAATGTGACGTCTCAATCTTTATGTAAACATCTACCACAAACTGTTGTAGCAGTCTACCACCGAACAAAAGCAGTTTTTCGGTAGATCGAATCTAGAACTTGTAACAGTAGTACTCTGCATTGCTACGGTTGTTCTACCACTTTGTGTGTTAGCCTCTGAACGATGAAGATATTTTAAAAACAAACTGTTAATTAAACGCAATGATCATCACTTAAAAGAATAATCAATTGTTGGTACGTCCATTTCTCCTTCGATGTTGTCATTGTTGCGAACCTCATCGATCGATACTCCATGACGTGGTATGTTAGCATGCCAACCCGACTCACCATTAGGAAAAAATAGAGGATATGACAATGGATCGTAACAACTGAAGTACAGCTGAATAGTTTGGCTATATTAACATCTACCATAAATAACAATACTTCTTTTATACGAAGTGATATTGTCATTACCTTCAACCCAAATACCAGCAACCTATATAATCGTCAACTATAAGTAAGTAAAATAAGCAATACTATTAAATAATTGTAATTAATACAATATTTTATCTTTAAGAGAGTAACAATTTAGTTGGTCAGATAAGGTCAAATAAAGTCAAACTACTGATGAGCCAACATCTGATGGAATAAAGGCAAACCTTTGATGAGTTTGATAACCTCTGATAGAGTAATAACATCAGATGTTAGGTAATCACTGATGATGTTGTTGACCTCTGATGGGTTAATAACATCAGATGTTAGGCAAACACTATTGGTGATAAACAATCACTGCTGAGTATAACATCAGTGGTTATTGATTCTGCGGTTAAATCAATGGTTTTGCTATACAACTATTGTTGGTGTGTTAGCAGTGGTTTGTCATCAGTGGTTTCTGATCGGTGGTAGTTTGTGATCAATTGTTTATATTTCATGGTGTTTTTATAACATTTTATATACCTCTGACGTCGTTGGTCGGTTGTACACCTTTTGTCAAGTTCAACCAAAGTGACTCTATAGTTGTCCAAGAGTTCCTAGTTCCGCAAGTCTTTGAAATGTATCGACATATGGGTTTGTAGAAAGAATGCGTGTCAAAATCTGAGTAATATGTCGATCAAGATTTGGCCAATGGAGTCTGAGATCTAACTCAGCATCAGGATCATAAAAATACAACTACAGGTACCTAGGGGTTCCATCTTTTAGAACTAATTAGTCGATTTTGTGATATATTCCTCTATATGCACGAAAAGTATATACATCGTCTCTCATATTGCTCAATGTATCATCCAACGTCACTCCCAGTGAGGCAAAAGAAAAATTGGTGTTATAAGCACGAATGTTTTGCCTAAAAATATTTCCAATTTCATCTTGCAATGTGAAAAGCTGGTGCAATTCCTCTGGAATTTCTGAATTTGCTAACACTGTTTTCCCACCCATACAACAAAAGGTATCAAATTCAAACTGAAAATGTTTTGATCCACAATTAGGACATGCACCCTGTTCTTTTAAAACACGATGCTCTCTAGGTACACGATCGTAAAAAAAGTTATATGGATCATCTTCTACGTTCTCAGCTTGGAAGGAAGGTTGATCAACTACTTCACAAAATTGAGGTTAAAGTGTACGCGGTTGAATTTGAACACCTAAAAAATCATTGTCTTAAGTAATGAAGGTTGTTAAAGATGTCAAGTTTGACAAAGAAATTATTATTAAATAAGTAGAAACCTCGTGATGTTCTAGGCACGACTTCATCAATTACAGAGGGAATGTGCTTGACGCTTGTCATTTGGGTAAATTGAGTAATATTACTTTCTAAACTTCTTAAGGGTGTCCTTTCTGTTGATCTATTACTTATTAAAGATATTCATGAAGAACTTCGGGAGACCTCACCACTCCCAAATTTCGAGACTTTGTTATTTTCTTTGCATGCAGCATAGTATCTTTTCTTATACTCTTTTTGTTTTTTGGCTCTAGTACATGCACTCGAGCTAGAAGCATGATTAAGATGCTTTGGTTGTCCATTATTCATTGTAAATTGATAAAGTGTCAAATATCTTGCAAATTAGATAAAAGATAGTCATAACAGATAATGAAATAAAGTCAAACTACTGATGAGCCACCATCTGAAAGAATCCTTGCCAAACCTCTAATAATTTTCTAACCTCTGATAGAGTAATAACATCAGATGTTAGATAAACACTGATGATGTTGCTAACCTCTGATGGAGTAATAACATCAGATGTTAGGCAAACACTATTGGTGGTAGCCAACCACCGCTAAGTATAACATCAGTGGTTAGTGAATCAGTGGTTTTGCTATACAACTACTGTTGGTGTGTAGCAGTGGTTTGTCATCAGTGGCTTTGCTATAAAACATGATTAAAATTAAACAACGACAAATTTAAATTTAAACTAATACATAAATAACAAGGGCACAACTACATGATTAATATTCAAACTAATTTGAGAAAAAGAGTACATGGAAATAAAATTAAGTAACCCATAATAAAATATTAGATAAACCACATATTATATCATTATCATCATCATTGCGGTGGAGGCAGCCATCATCAAAATTGTTCTAAGGTTCCCAAACCATTTCTTCATCCAACGGTGGTTCGTATTCCGCCCCAGGGTCAGTTTCGTACCCTTCAGCCCAACTCGTCAGTTCTTGTGTCTAACTGGGGTTTTCGATATGAGGGCGGTTTGAAGGTGGAGGATGTTGTGGCGGTACAGGAGTGTTTGCCACCGGACGCTGATGCCCCTCCCCAATTCGTAGTCCACCAAATTGTAGTTGAGCAAAGGTATAATCATACGCCCAATTCAACTCTTCATCCGTCAAAAACCATGGATCATCATGTTTAGGGTTTGTCACTGGCGGAGGGTTTGTCACCGGCGGAATTGGATAAGGCGGAGGGTTTGTAACCGGCGGAATTGGATAAGGCGAAATTAGATAACCACCACCAATAGCTCTCAGTTGATATGTGTTCGGAGTGGATTGTGAACTGAAAAATCAATTTTAAAGCAATATAAAAATATCTTGGTTATATATAAAGAAAAATTTAAAGATTTATAAATTAACTTTACATATTAAAATTTATATATAAGTATTATATCTAGTTACACCTATATATAAAGATATTAATTACAAAACAAACCAATAAATAAACATTGTTATAACTATGTTTATAGCAGTTAAAAGTTGCAAAACAAACCAATAAAAGCGAGAAAGGTTACAACAATGCAAGACCTGGAAGTAGAAAAGCTTACAACAATGCAAGATCTAGAAGTAGAAAAGCTTACAACAATGCACTCTGGACTGTAATGTGGAGTGACGGTAGAGTCTTACAGATTTATAGAGCTCCAAGCATGCTTTACCACCCACCCAGTCACTGTTTGGTTTACAGCTGTAAAAGAAACTGTAAAGTAAGACTGATAGGTTAAGTAGTAAAAAAATCTAAAGGACAGTAGTACAAAATGAAAAGATTCTCTAACTTAGGGAGTTGGTATTTGAAAAGGTTAGTATTTCACAGCTGTTAAACCAAACCTGGTACTCAAAAGAGTAACTGAGAATATGTCAGTTTAAGATAGATTGTAACTAATTATAACTAAAAGGTTTGGTATTGAAAAGGGCTATATTCATGACAGGTGTACGAAAAGTTAACTATAACATCAGTGGTTAGCGAGTCAGTGGTTGAATCAGTGGTTTTGCATTAGTGGTTTCTGATCAGTGAGTCAGTGGTTTGCATCAGTGGTTAGTGAGTCAGTGGTTGAATCAGTGGTTTTGCATAAGTGGTTTCTGATAAGTGAGTCAGTGGTTTGCATCATTGGTTTGGATCAGTGGTTAGTGACTATAACATCAGTGGTTAGCGAGTCAGTTGTTTTCATAACCTTTGAGAGATTGTTTTCATCATCATGCTTTCGTAATTATGATTACTTGGATATGGCTCACAATCTCCCACTCAGCCTAAGATCACTGATTTGTTCGTACAAAATGTAAGGAAGATAGCTTAGATTGATAATCGATGAAAGTGATCAAATAGAACAGTACAGGCACTGATGATGCCAAAACTAAACATTAAAAGAACTTTATTATGATTACTTGCTGTACGCTAAACATTACAAGAACAGATGATGACAAAACTAAACTTTATTACTGATATTTATTTCTCATCAATTATTCCCTTATTTGGCCTTTGTACTGAAGTTCAAAGTCCATGGCAATCATGTCTTCTACATCCCTTTCAAGCTCAAGATTCAGCAAGTCTTGGAGATCAGCTACATCCAGATCGTATGCATCCTCCATCTTTATCCTTTGAACTCTACCATCTGACATGAGCAACGTCAATTCATGGTTGTCTTTGTTAGACTTCCATTTTAGAATTTTTGAGTCAGATGGTTTTCTTGGGAGTAGTGTTATTTTTGATGAGTTGGGTGAGGTTGGTCTACGTACAAGTGTGGATATTGAGGCTCTAAGCTTCTCACTTGCAGCATCTAAGCCAAACAAAATTTGGTTCTTTATTCCCTCTTTTCTCAATTCCTCCTGCATCCTTTGATCTTTTTCTTCTACCTGCTTTTGCCTCTTTGCTTGATTCAAGGCAATGGTGGATAAGCTGGTGGTTGAAGTTAATCTTTTAGGACCAAGGGTCTGTTTAAGAGCAGAGGTTGTTTGCTCATAGATTGGCTTTCTTGGAATAGAAGGATCCTTTTTTCTTAATTCTTCCAACCTTCTGTAGGTATCTATCACTTTAGATTCTGACCATCTAGCAATCTGCCTTGTTGTTCCATATAAAGCATAAGCAAGCTTGGCTTTCATTCTCTTAATCTTCAGAGCATGGTTTTGGCTTTCAGTTTTGGCCTTTTTCCAAGCTGGAGGAGTAGGCTTCTTTGAAGAGTCTTTGAGCATAGAATGAATTCTTTCAATTTCTTCTTTAAGCTCCTTAGCCGACCAGCCTTTAAATTGTGCCCTTGTTGCTTTGTAAGGCTTATGCTTCATGACATGATCAAGATAATCTTCTATCAATTCTAGATCATTAGTGTTTGGCTATTCAGACATGGACTTACTTAGCTCCTTAGCAAATTCTTCAATGCTTCTGACTTTGCTTAGTTGGTATTGTAAGGAGAGTTGTAAAGCCCTGTCATCTTTATCTTTTCAATTT
This sequence comes from Scalesia atractyloides, assembly GCA_947069175.1. Classification (NCBI taxonomy): domain Eukaryota; kingdom Viridiplantae; phylum Streptophyta; class Magnoliopsida; order Asterales; family Asteraceae; genus Scalesia; species Scalesia atractyloides. Next base: position 50,152,153 of record CAMTDV010000020.1, read on the forward strand.
TCTTTTACGATGTATTCAGCCTGTTTAGCCTTCAGCTTAAGATAGTCATCCAAGTTCCTAGGCTTTCTATACCCCAGCAAGGAAGGAAATTATCTTTTTGTTGGATCTTCTATTTTGTAGAAAGCTTCAATCTCGTCTTTAACAGTAAAAATTTCCAATGGGTATAATGCACCCCATAGGAAGGATTGAGGAGGTTGGTGCATGGTTGGAACTGGGGGAAATGGAGTTTGAGAGAGTGGAGTGATGAGGATGGTTGTGATATGCATTGTGATGAGGTGGGAAGTGGTGATTGGTTGTCTTCATCATCAACAACAAACGCTTTTCTTTTGCGTTGGAATTTAATTTTGGGAGAAGTTGGATGTGTGGGAATTCGGGATGGTGTGGGCAGTGGTTCAGTTGTGGTTGGAAAGGTAATCAAGGCAGTGATTTGAACAACATCTGTTGGAGTAGCTGTTGTTCCAGCATCTGCTGTCACAACATCTGCCCAAACATCTGCTATGGGTAGAGTGACATAGAATACATTTGTAGTAGTTGCAGCAGTGGTTGTAGGAGAGATGGGAGTTTCTTGTCCTGCTCTTCTAGCCTACCTTCTTTGCCTTGAAATTCCAACATCTTACTTTTCCATTTGCTTAGCCTTTACTTCTTTTACGAGTCTCAAAGTTTTTTCTTCGAGTGTATCCTTTCTTTCTTGCTTTTCATTTGCAATCCTTTCAGCTTCTTTGTTTAATGATTCATCAATTTCTTTACCCAAAGTTGCTTCAGATGCTTCAGCAGTTGTTGTTGTTGCTGGCTGTTGTTGCACCTGAGGTTTGACTTTTGAGTCAGGCTGCAACTTTCGCATTGAATCTTTCTCCCCCTTTTTGGCATCATCTTCATTGTCATCTTGAAGAATGATCACCGGGGCAGAGCCAGTAGTTTTGAGCAGGTGGTCTTTGATGGCTTTGATGTTAGCTCCAGTTGTCTCTGAGCAAGGATGATTGGTTGAACAACCTTCCATAGCTCATCAGCATTTTGTGTGGGAGATGGTTGAGGTTGGGAGTTTTGGAGGACCTGCTTCATCATGGTTTTGAGGTCATCTATAGATGATTCCATGGAATACATCCTCTCCGTCAATTCTTTATACCTTAATTCATCACCTAATCTAATAGGATCATCTGAATTCCTATAAGAGGTAGTTGTATATGGATCTTCTACTGGAGTAAACTCCATAGTATCAGACCCAAATGCCCCTTGTTCTTGGTTCTGGGGACTTCCAACTGGCTCAGAGAACACAACTGTAGCCTCAGCAGTTGTTGCCGTCAAGGAAGTCTTAATTATGTAACCACTGTCCAACTGAGCCACTATTGTAGCAGCAGTTGTAGTAGTTTCTTCACTTAACCTACAGCCAAGAGTTTCATGTAACTCTTGGGGTGTAACCTCCTCAATTGCCTGTGGGCTAGCAGATAGAGTTGTCTCAGACTCAGTCAACTATGGAGGTTGACTCTCTTTAATGGGTGAGTGAGAGGGACTGTTGAGTGACTGTTCTATTGCCTCAAGCAAAGGTATAAATGTGGGTGGAATTGGAGTAGTGGGTACGAGAGTAGAAAGAGACATAGCCCTGGAAGAGGGGCTAGAGAACAAATGCTCAAGTGAAACATCTGCCTCATAATGTGGTGTCCCTGTGCTTATAACTTGTTCCTTTTGTGAGGAAACAAGAGGAGATTGTGATGGTGGAGATCTTTGAACCATCTGTTGTGAGGAAGTAGCAACAGTGGTTGTAAGTGACTTTTGTGATGTCACAGGTAAGACATCTGGGATCTCATCTTCCAGAGCTACCTTTTTGGGTGTTTAGTGGGCTTGGTGGATTTGGTTGGTTTCTTTTTTGGTTTAACTAGTAGGGGTTGCACAACACTGGTTGTAGTGCTGTGGTCACCAGGAGCAGTGGGCTCAGCAACAGATGAAGGAGCAGTGGTTGTAGAAGTTGTCAAAATCTGCTCAGTCTTTGTTGCTTTAGTTTTCAACACCTTAGGTTTTTAAGTTGAGAGTCTAGTAAAAGTTTCATATTTGAGGCTGCCAACTTCACAGGTGACACCTTGTTTAAAATCAGACTCAAAACTTGTTTTTGTAAACAGAAACTCAACAACCTAGGGTGTATCAAAAAAGCTTTACCGTTTTTAAGATTGTTAAAATTAGCAACCAGATCATAAAACAATAGCTGAAAATTTTGATTTGGTTAAAATAGCATAACCATGGTATTAAGGTATTTCGTTTGCTGACAGACACAGTAAAAGGGCGTGAAAAAAGGAATTTCATGTCAGCGGGAAATTTCGGTTTGAAAATCGTAATACCTAAAAGCGGACATTCATATCCACACTCTATGAATTCTGCGTGTAAATCTTTCTTTGAGATTGATGTGGGGGCATCAAGGTCATTAAGACCGAAAGTGGTGGAGATAGTAGAAGGACAGATTTGGACCAGTGACTGTCCAATCTTTGATGTGATGGCAACGACCTTTTTGTTCTGAATTTGGAGTTTAGCGTTTGCCAAGAACTGGTGGAGGGTGTCGATGTAGATGTGGGCTTTTGCAAGTAACACATCTTTATATGATGATGATTGTTGAACATCAATCATGGAGTTAAACGCAATATTATTGTTGGTTTTCTTGAATATTGGATGGTAGTTATGGGGAGTTTTGAGGATAAGATTCATGGTGAATTTAGGGTCTGAAAGTAGAAGGGAGTAATGGAGAAATTTATGGGAGATTTTTGTTTTTGAAATTGAAATGGCAAGTGGAAACTCTGTTGCGATGAAAAAGGGTTTATAAAGGGAAGAGTAAATGCTGACGTGGAAGCGGTTTCGAAAACGTTTGATGGCTATCAAAGGATTTGGAAAACAGTGGTTTCACCAACAGTGGATTGGGAAAACAGTGGTTTCACCAACAGTGGAAGTAGGAACAGAGGATACACTTTCAGCAACGGATAGATTTTCATGGAGTAATAACATCAAATGTAAGGCAAACACTGTTGGTGGTAGACAACCACTGCCGGACAACCACTGCTGAGTATAACATCAGTGGTTAGTGAGTCAGTGGTTGAATCAGTGGTTTTTCTATACAACTATTGTTGGTGTGCTAGCAGTGGTTTATCATTAGTGGTTTGCATCAGTAGTTTCTGATTAGTGGATAGGATAAGTCCAGGGGGCATTTATGTCATGTTTGAATTTATGTCAGTGGATGGAATTACAAGGACTTATACTTATTGTCTTAAGTAATGAAGGTTTTTAAAGACAGGAGTAAGAAAACTTGACTATATTGACAATGGTTCAAATGACAGGTGTAAGAAAAGTTGACTATGTTGAGAATGGTTCAAATGAAGTTATTTGTATATTGTGATGGTTTGAGTTTGAAATTGTTCATGTAAGTTCTAAAAATGGTAAAATGAAGATGAAATTGCATCATTGGTTTGCATCAGTGGTTAGTGACTATAACATCAGTGGTTAGTGAGTCAGTGGTTTGCATCAGTGGGCATTTATGTCAAGTTTGCTTTAATTCATGGCAGTTGAGAGATTGTTTTCATTGTCATGCTTTCGTAATTATGATTACTTGCATATGACTCACAATCTCCCCCTCAGCCTAAGATCACTGATTTGTTCGTACAGATTGTAAGTAAGATAGCTTAGATTGATAATCGATGAAAGTGATCAAATAGAACAGCACAGGCACTGTTCTTTTATGCTACAATCCTAACCACTGAGCATCTTATTATGATGTCAGCATGAAAGTGACACTTAACAAAAATAACAAACTAATAACATCTGCTAAGCTAACCACTGCTATACACTAAACATTACAAGGACTGATAAAAAACACTGATGATACATCCTCTGTTGGTCTTCAGCAGAGCTTTGCCTTAATAGACCTTTAGCTTTGATCTTCAGCAGAGCTTTGTATTGGCAGACCTTTTACCTTTAGTCTTTAGTAGAGCTTTGCCTTGGCAGACCTTTAACTTTAGTCTTTAGTAGAGCTTTGCCTTGGCAGACCTTCAGCTTTAGACTTCAGTAGAGCTTTGTCTTCAACAGAGTTTAGCTACGACAGACCTTGGACATTTAGTCTTCAGCAGACCTTGACTTGCGCAGATGTTACATTATTGTTTGGATCAGAGGTTGTAGTATATTTTCACTTTCTATCTCTGTTCTTTTGTAGGGTTCAATTCCAACAATATTTTATATCCAACAGATACTTTACTGAATTTAGTGTAGTTTGAAAAATTACATATAGAAATTTTCTTTGCCTTCTAAGGGGAAGATGGGTGGTTCTCTCCACTTGGCTTACAAAACACAGGTTATGTGCAGCAGTCCGCCATATTTAACAAATAAAGTTTTTTTATATGTTAAATAAGGCGGGTTGGTGCCAATAACCTGTGTTTTGTAAGCCCTATGAGAGAACCACCTATCTTCCCCCTAAAAAGCAAAGAAAACATATCACACAATTTAAACCTTCTTTCAATTTCTCTTCATCATAATCAAACGTGCTACACTCAGTTGCTAATCTAATCTGACAAATAATAACTATTAATATTACTGTTGTGCGATATAGTTTATGAAATCATTTTAGTGGAAGTGAACCATTCGCTTACCGTATAAACTTGTTGCGGCTGCGCTGGCTGCGGCGTTTCATCTACGTATAAACAAAGAGGGGTCAAGATTTCGGTTTTCTTTTACCATAAACTTCATAGTTCTAACTTGAATTAATAAATGGTTTTATTTAGCTTACCTTAATTTGCACAATTCAACTTCCAGGCGAGTGACCTGATCTTTAGATGAGCTATAAAGCATTATATTAAGAACATTTAAAATTCTGTCTACAAATTGAAAAATAAACAATATAATTACCGTATGAGAGAGGAAATGTTAGTACTCACCAAGATTTGGATCTTGAATGGATGAAGAAACAGAGAATGAGATGAAAATGAGAGCTCTGAACCTGAGATGAGATGAAAATAGGAGAGGGTCAGTGAAGATCTCAAATCGTTTGGATCTATCGATTGGATCTTGTGAAACCTTGAACATCTTGCGAAATTGTCATCTCTTAAATCGCCAGAGAGAGAAAGGGGCCAGAGGATTTTGAAAATGAAGAATGAATCTAGAAAACCCTTGATATATATCCGTGCCAGGGGTGTATGGGGAACTTAGATGAGTGGGAATTGAAAATTTGAATGCAAAATTTGGCCGCTCATACATATTATGCTTAAAGATGTTGTACTTCATGCATTAAAGGAGTTTTAAAGGAAGTGACAAATTACCTTAAGTTACCCTTTGGATATACTTATTAATATAGTATAGATAGGGGATGGTTCACTGGGGAACACTAAAAAAGTGGGGAACCGGGGAACACTCTTAAAAATTATACTTAACATGTTAAAAACTATTTTTTTATAAACTTTTGGAAGTTTTTTTTTTTATAAATACAAGTAGAAACATTTTTAGTAAAAAAATAAAAAATTAAAAGTATAAAAGATGTTTAAAAAACAATTATAAATGCATATCTTATAAAATTAACTTAACATGTTAAAAATCAAATTTTTTAGATTTTTTTTCAGCACTTTTCCTTATAGAAAGGGGTAGAAACTATTCGAATAAAAAATAATTTCTGTTAAAAAATAATTGAGCCTTTTTTAATTGTTTTTTAATATTTTTAGTTTTTGATTTTTTATTAAAAATGCTTCTACAAATATTTATAAGGAGATGCGCCTAATTTTTTTTTATAATTGATTTTTAACATGTTAAATTTTTAATAGTGTTCTCCGATTTCCACTTTTTTAGTGTTCACCAATGAACCACACACACACACTTATATATATATATATATATATATATATATATATATATATATAATAACAACTCTGTTGTGCTAACATTGGCGGAGCTTGATCAAAAGTTTTATGGGCGGAAAGTCAGGGACCCATATTAGAGAGAGAGGTGCACCCCCCGATTCCCACTAAGTTACGCCAATGTGTGCACATTAAGCTTTGATGATTTACTCTTTTTTCAACTATTTTTTCCTTTTAGTTCCTATACTTTATCTTTATAAATTTGTCACGAAGTTTTTTTTTCATATTTAACCCTAATTTTTCTACCTTTAGCTTTGGTCCACTATATTTTTTATCTTTTAGAAATATTATATTTAATGTTTCGGTCATTTAAATATTAAATATTAGGAAATTATTGAATGGCAGGTTAGAGGGAAATAAGTTGTACCGCAACACGCGCTTGTGATTCAATGTTTTTACGTCTTTATGTTCCCCGTTTGATGGCCCTATTGCCACGCACGGGTCCTACTCTTTTCATCTTTAACAAATTTTCGTTTAACATTTAGGTCTAATTTTGCAAGTTAATACAATGCAGCGCGTGTATGATCCTGAGTGTCACTTTTCAATTCCAAAATCCAACGGTCCATGTTCATTCCCTCCCTCTCCCCCTAAACACTTCACCACAAACCTTTAATAAATACAAAATCCATTGCATCTGATTTACTCACCAGTCACCGCCACTAAATCCATCAAAAAATGGCGCGAACAAAGCAAACTGCTCAAAAATCAACCGGCGGAAAAGCTCCAAGGAAGCAACTGGCAACTAAAGCCGCTCGGAAATCAGCTCCGGGACCGGAGGAGTGAAGAAACCGCACAGATTTAGGCCAGGAATGTCGCGCTGAGAGAGATCCGGAAGTACCAAAAGAGTACGGAGCTGTTGATCCGCAAGCTTCCGTTTCGACGTCTTGTGAGAGAAATCGCACAGGATTTTAAAACTGATTTGAGGTTTCAGAGCAGTGCGCTTGCTGCGCTTCAAGAGGCGTCAGAGGCATATTTGGTAGGTTGTTTGAGGATACTAATTTGTGCGCGATTCATGCGAAGAGAGTTACAATTATGCCCAAAGATTGCAGTTAGCTAGGAGGATTAGGGTGAGAGGGCTTAGCTTTGTTGTTTGATCAAATAAGAGGTGATGTTTAGGGCTTTTGAGTTGATGTTATTAGTGATGATGTTATTGTATTGTGTGGTTTAAAAGTTTTAGTGATGATGAATTAATATGCCCTTGCATATTATTTCTTTTAACTCGAATTAGGGGTGGGTGTTCATAGAATATTTTTGAATTTTTCAAATGGAATCTTGTGATTTTTCTTTCTCTGAATTCGTATTTGATTTGATTAATATTTGAAACTTGAATTTGAATCGGATGCAAACTGAATTCGAATAAATTCGATTTAATACAAATTCACCCTAAACAATAAATTATTTCACTTTTATTTTTTAAAACTACTATAAACTAATTATATTTAACACAAAATATAATAATCTACAAAATTAATTAACTATCAATATACTAAAACACCAAAATTTAGAAGATAAGTAGTATGGCTATTTATCAGTAGGTTTGGTAATGTTATGTAAATATGTTTTGCGTTCTTCTGTTAGGTATCTTAATGAGTCATTTGCAACTGTAATCACATCTATTGTAGAAATTGGTACAACATGATCATTCTGTTGAGCAAGCCTATTGAGTGCTTTTTTTTCAATTGGAGGTTTGCTCAACTTTTGTTGTCTCTTGATTTCCGCCAGCAATTTTTTTAACATTTCTTTTTATTCGGCTCATAATTTTTCAGTTTTTGTATGTCTATCAAGAGAGATTTTACCAGGTTAGGTCATCAGATTATTTTTACCGGATTGAGACAATTTACCTAAATATTTTAGGTTTTTGAGAGTAAATATAGGGTTTCAATTTGATTTGTTTCGTATGGCTAGTGATTTCAATTTCAACGTGTTTGTAGTTTGTACATGTTTAACTAACTTTACAAAACAGCTGCTCGTATCACACGTCTCTATCTAGGTATCGAAACATGTCTCCACAGGGGTCATCGTCGACAAACTATGAGATCTTACCTGGGGGGAAGGGGTCTGCTCTTTTTTGTAGTTGATTCAACTTGGTTTCTTAAGGAAATCCAAACTGAGGTATACGAAAGCAACTAGAAGGGGACTTGACACCTGATTTATGCAATTTTTACAATTCAATTTCACCAAAGATTTCTTTCATTAACCTTCTAGATTATTCATCCTAATTGTGCACGAATTAGCTACTACATCATGATCATCATCGTTGTCGTCATGCCAGTAGCGTAGAATGAATCTTTTATCAGGAACATATCCTTCATCTGTCAAATGTCTAAACAACACTAACAAAACATCAAAAATCACCTCTGATAGTGGGTGCGTACGATCATCAACAACAAATCTATGCACTCATTTCTCCAGCTCGTTCCTGTATCCTTCGCCACCCCTACCGCCTTCATCCTTCTTATGGTTTCAGCTCTCTCTTTCCATTTTCCTTTCGAAGAGTAAATATTAGCCATCAAAATGTAAGGGACAGGGCTATCTGGCGCTTCAACAGGCCATTGAGTGGCTGCATACTTCCCCATCTCTGCGTTACCATGAAAACTACACGCGCCTAACAGCGCTTGCCAAAGTTGTACATCAGGCTTTACAGGTAGTGATTCAATAAAACTTTTAGCTTCATTCAGAAGCCCTGCTCGGCCCAACATGTCAACTATACACGCATAATGCTCTTTCCTTGGGCTAATCCCGTACTCGTTTTTCATGGATTCTAAAAATTCCATGCCTTTGGTTACCAACCCGACGTGACTACAAGCGTGAAGCAAAGATAAAAAGGTAATGTCAGTTGGTTTTATACCTTCTTGCCGCATTTCGTCATATAATTGAAGCGCTTTAGAAGCATTACCATGACGAGCAAAAGCTGCAATCATGGAGTTCCATGAGACCGCGTTCGTGTAAGCCATGCTTTCAAAGACTTTAACCGATTCATCTAACTCACCACATTTTGAGTACATGTTGATAAGCCCGTTCTAACGTACGGATTTGAACCAAACCCTTTTTTTAAAACCATAGACTGAATTTGCTTACCGAAAGCTAAGGAAGTGTCACCACCGAACACTCCAAGAATAGCAGACACCATGTTCGGATCAATCTTTATCCCCGCTTTCACCATTCTCACAAAAACATCCGCTTCTTCCTCGCACCCATTTTGCACAAAACCAACAAGAATCACTGTCATGGAAACCTCGTCAAGAACTTGAGCCAACTCGAAAATCTGCCATGCGTCTCGCACACTACCGCATTTAGAATACATATCCATAAGTGCACTTTCTATATGCAAATCTGTATTCATACCCAACTTCAAAACAAGCCCATGTATTTGACACCCTTCTTTAAACGCGTTCAAACCAGAACACGCGAGTAACGAACTCAAGTATGTTAATGTATTCGGAGACACTAACCCTCTACGCATTTCCACAAACACCTTCAAACTTTCCTCACAATATCGATTTTGCGCAAGCCCAGAGATCATCGCAGTCCACGTAACCACATTTCGATCACTCGTTTCTGTAAAAACTTGCCTTCCGAAACAATAACACCCACAACAAAAATAAGCTGTAATCAAAGCATTGGCAACGGTAGTCTCCTGCCCGTACCCGTTAACAACAACCAACGCATGAATCATCTTACTAACATTAGCAAACTCCCACTCTTCACAAACAGATAAAATAGTCGTAACCGTCCCACGATCAAACCGATAAGCACCGGAAGAGCCATACATCAATTTGAAGTAATTAAATCCAACACTAAACAATTCTTTCTTCAAACACCCTGATATGATTGTGTTAAAAGATATTGTATCTCTCACAGGCATTTCCTCGAACAGCTTGTGTGCATCATACAAGTGGCCACATTTTGAGTACATGAACAAGAGGGAGTTCCAAATGGAAATGTGTGGGTTTTCGTTGAGGTTATGGAATCCTGGGGTCTTGATTATGGAGCAGTGAATTGAAGATCCGATTTTGAAATTGTGTTCTCTTCCGGATATGGATAGGAATCGGCATAATTGTTCTTGGTTTAGGATGAATTTTGGTGATGAAGAAGTGCAAGTGAGAGAGGACAGCCATGGTGGAAAGTTGGTTGTTACTTTTCGGAAAACCCATGTTGGATTCATCCATGAAAACTCTATAACCTTGGATTGCCTGCTCATAAATGTATGATTATGCTGGGCCTATAGGTGAGGAACATGAGACGTTAAAGAAAAAGTATCAAGAAGAATGTCAAATGTTAAAGGATAGATGGCAGTTAGAGTGCTCGGAGAGAACGCGTTTGTATAACCAAGTGATTGAACTTAAAGGCAACATTCGGGTTTTTTGTAGATGTAGACCGATGAACCATGATGAGATTGCCAAAGGGTCAACTTCGGTTGTTGATTTTGATTCAGCTCAGGAGAATGAGTTGAAGATAATTGGGCCCGATTCGTCTAAAAAACACTTCAAGTTTGATCATATATTTAGACCTGAGGACAACCAAGGTAATTATAGCATACATATGGTGATAATTTCGTTCTCGGTTATATATTTTGATTCCTGTTGTAGTGTTATAATATAAACACTTGATTTTACTGTGTTTACAGAGGCTGTTTTTGCACAAACTTCACCTCTAGTGGTGTCGGTACTTGACGGATTCAATGTGTGTATCTTTGCATATGGGCAAACTGGAACCGGAAAGACGTTTACAATGGAAGGAACTGCTGAAAACTGGGGAGTTAACTACCGTACTTTGAAAGAGTTATTCAGAGTATCTAACGAAAGGAGTGATATTATGAAATACCAACTATTTGTAAGCATGTTGGAGGTCTACAATGAGAAAATAAAAGACCTCTTAGTTGAAGATACTGACTATCCTGCTAATAAGTAAGTTTGTTGACCCATTCACTTAATTTTTAAAGAATTTACAAAACGCATTGACTGAATTGTTGACATCTAAATGCCGCAGGTTGGAGATAAAGCAATCAGCCGACGGAACCCAAGAAGTTCCGGGGCTATCTCAGGTGCGCGTGCACAAGACCGATGAAGTTTGGGAACTGCTTAAGAGCGGAGTCGTGTACGTTCGGTTGGATCAACCAATGCTAATGAGCTTAGTAGCCGTTCTCACTGGTAAATTCTCATAACTTTATCAAAAAGCTTTTTAGTTCTTAAATCATATTGCTTACTGAAATCATGTCATTTACAGCTTGCTGCGAATGGCGGTTCTTGGGGAGAATTTCGTGAACGGACAGCGAACTAGAAGTCATCTTTGGCTCGTAGATTTGGCGGGAAGTGAGCGAGTGGGAAAATCGAGGTTGAAGGGGAAAGACTGAAGGAATCACAGTTCATAAATAAATCCCTTTCGGCATTAGGAGATGTAATATCTGCTCTTGCATCAAAAAACACTCACATCCCGTACAGGTATTAATATCCCACTTTCCAAATCCCCGGCCTCTTACTAGTATTACCATCAAGTTTTTATTCTTATTCCCATCTATTTTTTATGTTTTTATCAAAGCAGGAATTCGAAGCTTACCCATATTCTGCAGAGCTCTTTAGGAGGTGATTGTAAGACACTGATGTTTGTCCAAATTAGCGCAAGTTCAGTGGATCTTGGAGAAACCATTTGCTCATTAAATTTTGCAAGTCGCGTGAGAGGCGTTGAGCATGGCCCTGCTCGCAAACAAACAGATGTCACTGAGCTTTTCAAGTATAAGCAGCTGGTAATTGCATTAAAATTATTCATTTAGGATAACAATTACTAATGTTGGGTTTATGTATTTAATTATGTATTTTTTTTTATCTAAAACAGGCAGATAAAGCAAACTCAGTGAGAAAGAAACAAAAAAATTACAGGATAGTTTACAGTCTCTACAAGCTCGTCTTATTGCTAGAGAACACGTATGTAAAACTCTGCAAGAAAAGGTACACAACTTAGCTTACAAGTTATTTGCCATTAGACTTTTTAGTGCTACGAGATAAAACATGCACTCACTCGATCATTTATGTGTAGGTTCAGGATCTTGAAAACCAATTAGCTGAGGAGCAGAAAACGAGACAGAAACAAGAGAATCGAGCTCTTGCGGTGGCTTCTTCACACTCTTTACTTTCTTCAATGAAACAAAGTCTTGAGTACTATATCAGAAAAGAGACCGTCTTCAAAGATGAGACTTCCTCTCAGAAGAATCAGCAATTTCATGCCATCCCCAGCTACCACACAAATTCCGAGACCCTTTACTGCATCACGTTTCTCAAACGAGGACAAAGAGAATCGTTCAAGACCCACATCAAACTTTAAACCGCTTTCAAGAGCCCTCCAAGGATCATTCACCAGTCAAATAAAGCCAAAAAGACGGGCCTCTGTTGCCACCTTTCATTCTGAACCAAGCTCAAGCTCGAGCACGATGACCACTCCCATCACCAGATCCAGTGCTGCACCCAGGATGAGGAGTGACCGAGTGGTGGGCAGGCAATCGTTCGTGTGGCGCACGTCAAGGGTGCAGCAATCTCCTTTGTGTCCATCATCAGCGTGTCAATCAATGACAGTTGAGGCAACACTAGTGGCTGCACAGAGAAGCAGTAGGTTTAAGGGGAACCCTGATTTTCATAATGTTGGAGCGTGGAAACCAAAGCATCCGACGGTTGTGGCCTTGCAACGAAAACAGTTGGTCTGGAGTCCGTTGAAATACCGAGGCACCAAGGGAGTTAGGAAGCCGTTTGTGTCATCATGACTCAACCTAGTTTACAATTAACATACACATAACTTTGGTGTTTGTGTTTTGTTTTGTTCCATTCTTTTATTCATGGTATATCATTAGAATGTATGCTTCTTGCTTTGATAATTCTCAAAATGTTGGTAAAATATTAAGGTTTTTAGTACTTTCTGTAAAGGAATTCAAAGTTTCTTGCAGGTTATTTTGGTACTTTTCTTCAAGTTGAATAATCAAGATATTATTTCATACACTCGGAAACATTTAACAACATAAACTTCAAATGTCATATATTAATACTTAGTACTATGATCAAACCATGGCATTAACCAAAAGCTTGATTATTGTTATAATAATCAAATCATAACATTCTTGAATAATCCCAATATTCATCAGACACAATTTGACTTCAATGAATATTTGATATATTACTATTGGAATTTAGAAAGGGTTGAACAAATTATTTTTAATCTTATAAAAACAAAAGATTCAGTGTTAGTAACAACAATATTTGTTTGTAAATTTAACTTAACAAAAGGACGAACATATCACCACACAAATGAATATTGTACGTCCATTACTTGGCCTACAACCAAGAGATGTTCATCACCAAGCCAAAGCGGAAGAGTTTACTTTTTTTTGAAGGTACTGGTTCATCACCTCCCTTAGTAGCAGCCATCATTGCATAGTCACATTCACCTTCACATACACTGGCATCCCATGGCTCAGACAGAAGTTTCAAATTTTCATCAACACTTTCTTTTGTAACAAATGTTTCATCATAAACATCAAACACAACAGATTTAGACTCCACTTCCCCAGATTTATCACCCTCAACTATTGTATCTAGTGTCATAAAACAAAAATCATTTTGTTTCTTTTCAGTGTTGGCAACTAGAGCAAAGTTTTCATCATTCAAATCCTCAGGCAAGCTACTCCAATCAACAAAACCCTGAGTAAAGAAACTATGTTGATTAACCTCTGGCGGAGCAATGATTTGAGTAACTTATGGTGCAGGTTCCATTTGAACCTGAGGAATTGGTGCTTGAAAATATTGAATTTGGGGAAGAGTGGTTTCAACATATTGCATAGGAATAGTAGTAGCAGGGTGTGCAAAATGAGCAGTGTTTTGCATATGAGGAGCTGGGGTATGTTGGGAATAATGGACAGTATTTTGATGGTTTTGAGGTTTAGGGCTAGGGTGTGTGATAATTGGTCTAGTTGATTGAGACCTACATTCTCTAGCAAAGTGTCCTAGCCTATTACACTTATAGCATTTAATCTTTGACTTATCTAGCCCAACTTTTAGCCCCCTATTCAACCCTGAGAACTTTCTACCACTTCTCTTGTAATACTTGCTAGCCCTAACACTTAATAGCGGCAGCTGGTGCAAAATATCCATCTCTTCCAAATCTAAAGGGTCAAAATGTTGAAGGTCATTTAACTCAAAAGATAAATTATCAGAAGTTTGGCTTTTCCCATTAAATGAAGTAAATGGAGAATTTCTATTTGTGTAAAAGTTATTCTTTTTATTCTTACAAATATTTTCTTCTCATTTGAACTATCCACTATATGTATATATATATATATATATATAGGGTGAGGTTATTGTAATAAAATATAAAAGTGTGAGAAGGATAAGAAAGAATCTAAACCATTAGATATTTAATCTAATTGTTGAGATATTGATGGCAATCTTATAAATAGCGTTGACTATTAAACTAATTAATTTTATAGATTAAGGGTATAAAGGTAAATTTAACATTTTTAAATTAAGAAACTAACATTAATGCACATGCAAGTTCCCCCTTCTTTTTTATACGTCAATAACTTTTTATACGTAACTCTTTTTAAAAAAAATTACACCGTAATAACGAGTGTTTTTTATCTTTAATATGAGTATCATATTGATATACTTATGTAGAGAAAAAAATACGTCTCGCTTGGATGTTTTAGTCCATGATGTTTTTTCTATGTTCATACAATGGTGTTCTAATTGTAGGGTGTTATTTCTGTTCTTCGTAAGATGTATGCCCTCAATATACATGTTGTGGTGTTTTTATGAGTTATGGTGTTATTCCTTTTATATTTAATGTGAGGACAAAGGTCCTCGCATTGCTGTGGTTTCTGGTTTCTACAGTAGGTTTCTGTTGCCTTCAAAGAGTTAGGGTGTTATTTCTGTTTTTATATATTTAGGGTGTTATTTTGTTTTGATTCTGATTAAAATGTTGACTGGTGTTATATTTAGGGTGTTATTCATGTTTTGATTCTGATTAAAGTATTGTGTTTTGAAATTGATTTATTAGGGTGTTATTTCTGTTATATTCAATGTTACGGTGTTCTTTATAAGATGTGTGCCTTCAATATACATGTTGTGGTGTTTTTATGAGTTAGGGTGTTTTTCTGTTATATTTCTGTTCTTTATTAGATGTATGTCTTCAATATACATGTTATGGTGTTTTTATAAGTTAAGGTGTTATTTCTTTATAAGATGTATGCTTTCAAATTTGCAAATCCCTACAATAACTGCCAAAAAACGGTTGCATATATTCATTCCATAATTAGATTTTATTAGTTAAATTACACTTATACCCTTAAACTACCTAAATAAAAAGGGACAAGTGTCACCTCAAAAATCTTTCTTATCCTTCTCACACTTTTATATTTTCTTACATGAACCTCTACCTATGTATATATATGGTGGGTTATAGAGTGAACATTAGTGTATTTGTGAACTGGGTGAACAAATCCTAACCATCGATTTACGTCATCAAATCGTAAAATACATCAGTGTATTTTCATCATCAAATCCTGATCAAATCTTGGCCATTGATTTACACTTGTGTATTGATAATCATGGGGTAGGATTTATTCACACAGTTCACTATCAAGAGGGTTGTTCACAAATGAACCTAATCCTATATATATACATATATATATATATGAGAGAGAGAGAAAGATAGAAAGTTTAAAATACAAAATTCTCTTAACATGTGAAGCGTACACGGCCACTAAATAACGTGCGTAACTATGCATATAACATGTGTAATTAGGTTTTACTCATGCGTGAATTATGTTTTTGTCCATGCGTGATCTTGTGTTTCAACCTATGCGTGATTTTTTTACCACATGCGTAATTAGAGGTTACTCATGCGTGATTTATGTGTTTTGTTCATGTGTGATTTTAGGTTTAACTATGCGTGATTAGGGTTTGAATTTTATAACATGCGTAATTTAGTTGCGTACGCTTCGCACATAAGGGGCTATTGTACGTTGAGCTTTCTCTCTCCCACTCTCTCTGTGCGTGTGTGTGTGTATAATGTAGTTAGGGGTTGTATCAACTATTTTTTGAACGAGAATCTAATATACCTTTAGATCTATTATTGTTCATCAGGGGATTCAACCCGTTGACCTCATGGGGTGGAACACTATTTTACACCCCTTGACACCACTAGGCCAAAGACCCTTTGTTTAGTCAGTAAGACTTAGTTAATTAATACAACTGGCAGTTTCAAATTAAGTTATAGTTAGGTTTAGTTAACGTGTTGGTTAGTCGGTTATGCTTAGTTTTTTTTATGAAACAACAAATGTCAAGATATCACCCGTTGAACGGTTGAGACTTGGTAGTCGCAGGCACGACTATAGTCAGTTACACTTAGTTAATCAAGTGGGTAACTAGTTAGTTGTATAAATTGGTACTAATACCTAGTTAGAGACTGGTAAGAAATATTGTATTATTATTGTATCAAACTTGTAACTTACTATAATCAGGGTTTCATGTTTACGTATTTACCTGTCTTCCGCTTTGAACCATCACTAGTGCTTTAGTGATGGCCACGGGTATTTAAGTTTCACCTATGGTGGGTCTGGGTGCGTTTTCCCCTCCAAGTCTTAAGTTCGAGTCTGAGTAATAGAGTTTCTCATTGAGGAGTTTTAAATTGGGGATCCATAGTGTGAGGGGGCTCTCTAGCACAGACCCGGTTAAGACAACGTATGCTAGACCTCCCGACATTCGCGAGAAATCCACACCTTAAAAAAAAAGTAATCTCTTCCGCTTTGGCTTGGTGATGAGCATCTCTTGGTTGAAGGCCAAGTAATGGACGTCAATATTCATACGAACCAGTACAAATCATTGCATTTGTGTGGTGATATGTTCGTCCTTTTGTTAAGTTAAATTTACAAACAAATATTGTTGTTACTAACACTGAATCTTTTGTTTTTTATAAGATTAAAAATAATTGGTTCAACCCATTCTAAATTCCAATAGTAATATATCAAATATTCATTGAAGTCAAATTGTGTCTGATGAATATTGGGATTATTCAAGAATGTTATGATTTGATTATTATAACAATAATCAAGCTTTTGGTTAATGGCATGGTTTGATCATAGTACTAAGTATTAATATATGACATTTGAAGTTTATGTTGTTAAATGTTTCCGAGTGTATGAAATAATATCTTGATTATTCAACTTGAAGAAAAGTACCAAAATAACCTGCAAGAAACTTTGAATTCCTTTACAGAAAGTACTAAAAACCTTAATATTTTACCAACATTTTGAGAATTATCAAAGCAAGAAGCATACATTCTAATGATATACCATGAATAAAAGAATGGAACAAAACAAAACACAAACACCAAAGTTATGTGTATGTTAATTGTAAACTAGGTTGTCATGATGACACAAACGGCTTCCTAACTCCCTTGGTGCCTCGGTATTTCAACGGACTCCAGACCAACTGTTTTCGTTGCAAGGCTACAACCGTCGGATGCTTTGGTTTCCACGCTCCAACATATGAAAATCAGGGTTCTCCATAAACCTACTGCTTCTCCGTGCAGCCACTGGTGTTGCCTCAACTGTCATTGATTGACACGCTGATGATGGACACAAAGGAGATTGCTGCACCCTTGACGTGCGCCACACGAGCGATTGCCTGCCCTCCACTCGGTCACTCCTCATCCTGGGTGCAGCACTGGATCTGGTGATGGGAGTGGTCATCGTGCTCGAACTTGAGCTTGGTTCAGAATGAAAGGTGGCAACAGAGGCCCGTCTTTTTGGCTTTATTTGACTGGTGAATGATCCTTGGAGGGCTCTTGAAAGCGGTTTAAAGTTTGATGCGGGTCTTGAACGATTCTCTTTGTTCTCGTTTGAGAAACGTGATGCAGTAAAGGGTCTCGGAATTTGTGTGGTAGCTGGGGATGGCATGAAATTGCTGATTCTTCTGAGAGGAAGTCTCATCTTTGAAGACGGTCACTTTTCTGATATAATACTCAAGACTTTGTTTCATTGAAGAAAGTAAAGAGTGTGAAGAAGCTACCGCAAGAGCTCGATTCTCTTGTTTCTGTCTCGTTTTCTGCTCCTCAGCTAATTGGTTTTCAAGATCCTGAACCTACACAAAGTAATTAGGGACAAGGGTGCACCCCCGATTCCCACTAAGTTAAGCCACTATGTGCAGATTCTCTTGTTTCTGTCAAGAAGTGTTTTATCATTTTTAACCCTTATTTTTTCTACTTTTAACTTTGGTCCACTATATTTTTTATCATTAAAATATTATATTTAATGTTTCGATAATTTAAATAGGGGAACTTTGTAGAATGGTAATCAAGTTTTAAAAGTGTTCCAATTAGGCCACTTAAGTTTCAAAAGTGTTTCAATTAGGTCACTCAACATTTATTTTTATTAAATTAAGTGTTTTATCATCCATTGCATAGGTAACCGTGGTGATGCAGATTTTTGATTTTTTCCCTTTCATTTGATGCTAACGTCGAGTGATGACGTAGATTTTAACTTATTATTTTATTTTTTAATGTAATTAAAGTGTTTTTATTTTTAGTAAATTAAATTTCATATATTAAAATAATCCGACTATAGCATCTTATGCTCAATTTTTCTCTTGACCCATGGAGAAAAGCACATGACTCGATTTGAATGTTAAGTTATCTAATTGGGACAAAAACGATACGAGTGACATAATTAGAACACTTTTGAAACTTGGTTACTATTCTGTGACATTTTCCCTTTTTTTCATTTAAATATCAAATATTAGGAAATTTATTGAATCGTAGGTAAGAGGGAAATAAGTTGTACCGCAACGCGCGTTTGTGATTCAATGTTTTTGCGTCTTTATGTTCCCCGTTTGATGGCCCTATTGCAACGCACGGGTCCTAATCTTTTCATCTTTAACAAATTTTTCGTTTAACATTTAGGTCTAAATTTTGCAAGTTAATACGATGCAACGCGCGTTTGTGTTTCAACGTTTTTACGTCTATTTTTCCTTGTTTAATGGCACTGTCACAACGCATGGGTCCTAAGTTGACTTAATTATTATTTTCTATGTTTTACATTTCGGTCTAATTTTTGTGCGTTAACACGTCACAACGGGCATGGGTGGTTAAACATTTTTACGTCCACCCAGTTTAACAATGCCGCCGCAAAATGCGAGTCCAACACACGGGTTTGATAAAAACGTTCCTATGGGAGAGACATGGTTTTCCAAGTGATCTAGGTTCAATTCCTGCCACCACCATTTAGTTTTGGTGACGCCCGATGATGATGGGAGACTAAGCGAGTAGGTGGTGATCGCTAGTTCGATGCTTGAATTGAGCAGGTTTTACCTCATCGCACTTTAATACCTTCGGACGAGTGTTAACGTGCTTCGGCCTTAAGTGAGGATTAATGTATCCGGATGTGTTAAATTTCCCTAATAGCCCACTTTAAGAATTCATAGGCGGTTAAAAAAAGTATTTCTAATTAATTTAGTAAAGAAGCACACGGATCGCAATCTTCTGTCCTTCTCGGAAGCTCATCCTATGCGTCACTATACAATTCCAAATCCAACGGTCCATGTTCATTCCCACCATCTCCCCCTAAACACTTCACCACAAACCTTAAATAAATACAAAATCCATTGCATCTGATTTAGTCACCAGTCACCGCCACTAAATCCATAAAAAATGGCGCGAACAAAGCAAACTGCTGGGAATCAACCGGCGGAAAAGCTCCAAGGAAACAACTGGCAACCAAAGCCGCGGCGAACGGAGGAGTGAAGAAACCGCACAGATTTAGGCCAGGAACCGCACGATGAGAGAGACCCGGAAGTACCAGAAGAGTACGGAGCTGTTGATCCGTAAGCTTCCGTTTCAACGGCTTGTGAGAGAAATCGCACAGGATTTTAAAACTAATTTGAGGTTTCGGAGCAGTACGCTTGCTGCTTCAAGAGGCGTCAGAGGAATATTTGGTAGGGTTGTTTGAGGATACTAATTTGTGCGCGATTCATGCGAAGGGATTACAATTATGCCCAAAGATATGCAGTTAGCTAAGAGGGCTTAGCTTCGTTGTTTGATCAAATAAGAGGCGTGGTTTAGGGCTTTTAAGTTGATGTTAATAGTGATGATGTTATTGTATTGTGTGGTTTAAAAGTTTTAGTGATGATCAATTAATATGCCCTTGCATGTTATTTCTTTTGACTCTGAATTAGGGGTGGACGTTCATCGAATCGAATAACGAATTTTTGAATTATTCAAATCAAATCTTTTGATTTTTCTTTATTTGAATTCGTATTTGATTCAATCATTATTTTGAACTTGAATTTGAATTGGATGCAAATCGAATTCGAATAAATTCGATTTAATTCAAATTGACCCTAAATAATAATTTATTGTACTTTTACTTTTTAAAACTA
The DNA here is from genome assembly GCA_947069175.1 of Scalesia atractyloides. NCBI lineage: Eukaryota > Viridiplantae > Streptophyta > Magnoliopsida > Asterales > Asteraceae > Scalesia > Scalesia atractyloides. The sequence goes on from CAMTDV010000020.1 coordinate 50,172,434, forward strand.
CTATAAACTAATTATATTCTGTTGGAATTGAACCGTACAAAAGAAAAGATGATAGAAAGCCAAAATATACTATACACCTGTGATCCTTAATAATAATAAAACATATGCTGAGTTCAGCTTTGTCGAAGATTAAAAGCTAAGGTCTACCAAGGCAAAGCTCTGTTGAAGACGAAGAACCAAAGGTCTATCAAGGCAAAGTTCTGTTGAAGACTAAAAGATAAGGTCTGCCAAGGTAAAGCTCTGTTGAAGACTAAAGGCCAATGGTTTACCAAGACAAAGCTCTGTTGAAGACTAAAAGTTAAAGGTCTGTCAACGCAAAGCTCTGCTGAAGTCTAATAGAGGATGTCTCATTAGTGTAATCTATCAGTCTTTGTAATGTTTAGTTATAGAAGTGTTTAGCTTAGTAGATGTTGTTAGTTTGTTATTAATGTTAGATGTTGCTTTCTTGCTGACATCATCATAAGATGTTCAGTGGTTAGAATTCTAGTATAAATAGAATAGTGTCTGTATTGTTATATTAGATCACTTTTCATCACTTGTCAATCTAACATTATTCTTTACATTCTGTACGAACAAAATCAGTGATCTTAGGCTGAGGGGGAGATTGTGATTTACATGCAAGTGATTACAATCACAAAAGTATGATAATGAAAACAATCTCTCAATTGTCATTAATCAAAGTTTATCATTCCGCTGCATTTACATCTGATTTATCTACTTCCATTCCTTCATCTTTAAAACTTTCATAATAATTCAAACTCAGATCCTAACAATTGGTATCAAAGCTTGGTCAATCGAATTTGATTTGAATAGATCAGCTCTCACTGCTAATTCCGTTTGTTCGTTTGTATTGAAAATAGAGTTTAATTACATTTTCAAAGTTTTTAAACAAAATTCAGTTTGTAAACAATCAGAATGTCACACAATCCACAAGATCCTCACAACACCATCAACATGTTTAAACCACTGATCCTTGTCAGATCTGAGTATAATATCTGGCAAAGACGGATGGGTCATGTCCTTGCTCAGCAAAACAACGGGTGCTGGAAGTTGGTCATCTTTGGACCTCATGTTCCAATGATACCGAGTACAGAGGACCTAAAGTCCAAGTACCAAAGAATCCTGAAAATTACTCCGAGCAAGATTACAAAAAATCGAGCTAGATGCAAAGGCATTTAGCATCGTGGCCTCTGCATTACCAAACGATATCTATGCTGCCCTGTTACATTGCAACAGTGCAAAGGAGTTATGGGATGCTTTGAAAGAGCAATTCGGTGGGACTGAGGAAGTGATAGAAAATTACAGAGAAGTTTTAAACCAACAATACGAAATGTTTGTTCATGTTAAAGGAGAGTCATTAGCCCAACAGTTTGAAAGGTTTAGCTGTCTCATTAGTGAGCTTAAACTGGTTAATGTTGAGTTTGCAAATTCGACTTTAATAGTCGTTTTCTTAGATCATTACCATACAAGTGGCACACTATAGCTTTTGTAACTCGAAATTCAGTTGGGTATAAAGATGAATTTAACACAGCATCATGGTTGGCTCCTCACTTATGAGAGAGAGCTAAACCATAAAAAGCAGCTACAAGAATCTGGCAAGGTGGCTGATGACTATGCATTCGGTAGTACAACACTTTTTGGCCAAGAAGAAGCCAATACCAGTTGTAAGGATCAGAGTTATGATCATTGATATAACCTCTGGTGGTAATTTCAACTCTGATTCTTACACACCTAATTATTCATTTGCTGCTAATGGGGAAAGCCAAACTTCTGATAATTTATCTTTTGAGTTAAATGACCTTCAACATTTTGACCCTTTAGATTTGGAAGAGATGGATATTTTGCACCAGCTGCCGCTATTAAGTGTTAGGGCTAGCAAGTATTACAAGAGAAGTGGTAGAAAGTTCCCAGGGTTGAATGGGGGGCTAAAAGTTGGGCTAGATAAGTCAAAGATTAAATGCTATAAGTGTAATAGGCTAGGACACTTTGCTAGAGAATGTAGGTCTCAATCAACTAGACCAATTATCACACACCCTAGCCCTAAACCTCAAAACCATCAAAATACTGTCCATTATTACCAATATACCCCAGCTCCTCATATGCAAAACACTGCTTATTTTGCACACCCTGCTACTATTGTTCCTGTGCAATATGTTGAAACCACTCTTCCCCAAATTCAATATGTTCAAGCACCAATTCCTCAGGTTCAAATTGAACCTGCACCATAAGTTATTCAAATCACTGCTCCGCCAGAGGTTAATCAACATAGTTTCTTTACTCAGGGTTTTGTTGATTGGAGTAGCTTGCCTGAGGATTTGAATGATGAAAACTTTACTCTAGTTGCCAACACTGAAAAGAAACAAAGTGATTTTTATTTTATGGCACTAGATACAATAGTTGAGGGTGATAAATCTTGGGAAGTGGAGTCTAATTCTGTTGTGTTTGATGTTTATGATGAAACATTTGTTACAAAAAAAGTGTTGATGAAAATTTGAAACTTTTGTCTGACCCATGGGATGCCAGTGTATGTGAAGGTGAATGTGACTATGCCATGATGGCTGCTACTAAGGGAGGTTCTACTTGCCTTGATAGTTTATGGTATGTAGATAGTGGAGGCTCCAGGCACCTGACAGGATATAGAGCCCTTCTCAAAGACCTCATGGCTCATGGAGGGGGTGATATATCTTTTGGTAATAATTCAAAGGGGAAGGTGCTTGGGTTAAGGACTATTCAGGCTGGGAAACTCAAATTTGAAAATGTCAATCTTATTGACAATCTGAAATTTAATCTTCTTAGTGTTTCACAAATGAGTGACAAGGGCTATGGGTCATTCTTTACTAAAACAACTTGACAGATTGTTGGGCTAAAAGTGGTTAAAAAGATTGATCAAATCATAGCTGAGAGCAAAGCACAACTTGTTGCTCATAGGAGTGGCAATGTGTATGTGGTTGATATCTTGAAGGATGATCCAATGACTGATGCTTGTCTATTCTCAGCTGCCTCTAACAAAGAGACAAAACTATGGCACAGGAGACATGGCCACACAAATCTGACAACTATCACCACACTCTCTAAACAAGGCCTTGTAAGAGGCTTACCACAAAATTTTTTCACAAGAGAAGAACATTGTGTTTCCTATTTTAAAGGAAAACAACATAAAAGTTCTTACAAACCCATTGGTGAGTCCAAAACTAGTCAGTGCTTACAAATGCTGCACATGGACTTGTTTGGTCCTGTAAAAATCATGAGTCTAAGTAAAAAGAAATATTGTCTTATCATAGTTAATGAGTTTTCAAGGTTTACATGGACTTATTTCATGCAATCCAAGGATGAGACTGCAGGCATTTTGCAAGACTTTGTTAAAAGAGTTGAAAAGCAATTTGACCTGTCTGTAAAAGTCTTTAGGAGTGATAATGGGACAAAGTTTAAACCTAAGGAGTTGGATGAGTTTTGTGATTGTAAGGCAGTATAGTATCCCAAGGACACCAAAACAAAATGGGGTGGTTGAAAGGAAAAACAGAACTTTAATTGAAGCTGCTGGAACCATGCTTGCAGATTCAGGTTTATCCTTGTCCTTTTGAGCAAAGGCTATAAACCTTGCTTGCTATGTTAAGAACAGAGTTTTGATCAACCCAAGGCATCAATCCACTACTTATGAAACTCTATTCAAGATCAAACCACTGATCTCATACTTTAAAATCTTTGGCTGCCCATGCTTCTTTTTAAATCTAAAAGATTCAATTTCAAAATTTATAGCCAAAGTAGATTGTGGTTATTTTCTGGGATACTCAACCATTGCTAAAGCCTATAGAGTCTTTAATTCAAGGAATAGGTGTGTGGAAGAGACCTTGAATGTAAAGTTCAATGAACTTTCTTCATTAAAAATCCCAGCAAATCCATCTGAACCTTTTGATTTAAACAAATTTACTTTTGAAATTGTGTCAGTCAAGACCGACCTTATAGGTACACCACAATCTCCACAACAAGACCATGGATATGACATTGTGATTCCATAATACAAAGCCACATCTACCACCATAGTAGTAGATGTTACTAACAACTATGAAAACTCTACCATTGTTGCATCAACTACCGCTGATCAATCCTCTGCCAGCTCATCAAATATAGTCTCTGTTGATAAAAGTCCAACTAATGTGGATAAAAGTCAACATGTTTTCACATCTCCACCTTCATTCCAAATAGATATTGGCTCTTCAAAATTGCCAACAGATGTTAGCTCAGATGATTCACATCTGTAGCCTTCACCTCAAAATGCCATTATTCCATATAAGGGAGATCTGATCTACCTTAAAAGTCATCCATCTGATCAAATCATTAGCAACATCAATGAAGGGGTGCTCACTAGAAGTCAACCCCAAAACATTTGTCTTTTTGCTGGTTTCCTATCTCTCACATAACCTGTCAAGTACCAAGAGGCACTAAAAGATAACTGTTAGGTAGAAGCCATGCAAGAAGAGCTCCTTCAATTTAAACGACAATAAGTATGGGAACTTGTACCAGTTGCCAAAGGATGTATGTCCAATTGACAAAAAATGGGTCTTTAAAAACAAAACTGATGAAAGGGGTATTGTTGTCAAGAATGTAGGTCCCATAATCCATATGGATCTTCACAGAATCATCTATCCAATCTAGAGTGCGAAATCCTCTAGATCAGATTATCCCAAAAATACGAGTAATATCAAGAACACGAACAATCACTTTCAATCTGTCTTCTATTGATTATCCAACACGAATGTTTATAATCAATTCAAGTCTCACAAGAAATCTCTCAGCCACTCTCTGTAGATTTCTCACACATCTCTCTACTCTTTCTCTCTTAGCTCATCTTTCTTAACCAAAACCCTAATGCACAACATGTATATATGCTACATGTCTGCATACTCCAAGCCCATAACAACTCTAAATAAGCTAAACACAAATGCTAAACCCAATACAAAATATCCAAAGACTAAACTATTAAACTGTTGTCACAAATATGCACCAACAGACTCTCCCTTGACAATAGCTTCATAGTGTAATTTTGTCTTCAAACATCTTGTGATCTTTTGGTCTTTGGATAGCTTCCACTACACACAGATTCTGACATTAACATACTCCCCCTTAGTTGATGCTTCCAATCTCCAAAACTTTCATTCATTGTAGATTAGTGAACTAGCATTCTCTGGTTAAGCACTTATCTTCCAAATTCCTCTATATCTCCCTTTGCAATGTAGTAGAAGGATCCTACCATGCATCTTCACATGTTCTGTACTCCACTCTTAATCTGTACTTTACTTGAATCCTGCACTTCATTTTGATAAATATATCAATCTGTTTAGAAACACAAGCAAGTAACTCGAAAAACTGTTAGTCCTTTTCATATTAAAGATAAACCAATTTATTATCTTATCATGCAAAAACAAACAACTTATCAATTCAAACTGGGAGACTTCAAAAGCAAATCTTTTTGTATTTTTATATTTTCTGAAAACAAATAACTAACAAGAAAATAAACACTCTATTTATGTGAGAATCACTCGTAAGAAGATCATATCAGCAACATCAAACTATTGTAACACTATTGGATAACCCCACTTCAGGACATACCCCCACGATCAAGGTATACACAAAGATTCCTCGTAGTAGGTGAGTATACCAAAGTTCATCCCTTTTGATTTACAATATTAGATACTTGGTGATCAGGTCAGTACTTCCGTACAACATTGAGACCATATCCAACGAGGGTTAGGACAATACCACAGATCTTGGTTTTATGCATTTTGCACATTTGAATGCTCTCTAGGAGAACTTCTTCAATTTCTGGATTTGGCATTTTAGCTCTTGTAAGATATCATGGTTATGCCTAGGTCAGCATATATCTGGATGCAGCAGAAGGACAATCCTGATATCCCGGATGAAATAACGATATAAAGACCTAAAACCTCAAATTTTGGCAATCTATCAACGCAAGATTTAAGGTTATAAAACCATACGCCACTGATATGTTACCCACTCATACACAGTTTATTATATGTGTATCACAAAGATAAGTTGATTATTTCATGCTTTTTGCCTACTGGTACATCATATGATGAATCTGCTATCACACTTAAGCAATTTTAATTTTAATTTCAGTGTGACAGTCTAACTTGCTGATTTACTATCATTTCTTCTTTTCCACACAGTGAAAACTCATTTTTGATTTTCTATTTTTTTATGTTTTTGGATTTTAAAAATTTTTAAACTTTTCAACTTACTCCCCCTAAACTCACGCCCTAACTTGACTCTTTTTGGCTTAGGGAAATTTCTCCCCCTAAATTTGTGTTATTATGGAGTAAGGTTTTAAAAACAGAAATTTAAACACAAACAGACTCCCACTTTAACCTGACAAAAAGTTTTTCACATTTAATAAACATTATCTATCACATAAGTAAATAATTCGTTACCATGTGTAACCTACTATTCACCTCAGATGCTTTACAAGAATAACCACTATTGAACACATCAATAGTCCTTCTTGGTCATCCTGCACACACTTAACAACTTAGTTAGACTTGAGAAACCAAACCCTACCAGTTTTGGGTTGACCATGAATGTCAATGTAACTTAATTTGTCCAATATCCATCACACCCTACTGGTGTCTTGGATGTCTTCCAAGTTGTTGAACAAGATTTATAGATTTCCACGAGATCTATGATCGCGAGAGTTCCAATAAAATCTCAGATTTTCTGTCCTTTGAAAATTATTATCTCAAAACCTTCTTCTCCCATTATCATATTTTGAACTTTGAAAATTTTTTGGATTGTTTTGAACATTTGAGTTACTAATACCCCTATATTCTTTTCTTCTTTGAAAATTTCGATTACCAGAAGTTTGGTATCGATTTTGATATCACCAAAATTTTTACTTTGAAAACAATTTGATTGACCATTATAATGACTTGATTTAGGAGAAAAGTTTCTTAGACTATCAAATCTTCCCGATGTTGAAGGTTTAGATTGAAATCTCGGTTGTTTTGTCTGACAACTTGGTTTAATATTCTTATTTGAACTAACTTGATTCCCATCCTTAATCTCAACCTCAGCCTCTACTTTCTCACCATTTTTAAAAGGACAACAACTAGCCACATATCCTTTGTTGTGACATTTAAAACAAGATCTTTTCACAAAAACTTTCTTTCTGTTAGATCCCGTTTTAAATGATTTGACCGTTTTGTCTTTAGTATCCTCATCCAATTTATGAGGTGTACTGTTAGACCTAACAGATTCTTTCAAAGAAACTGGACTATTAGGTATGTCACCTGTTATCGGATCCACTACAGCTGGTGTAGTAGGCACAAAATCTGTTAGCTCATTTTCATTTGGTAAAAGGAGTAATCCTGATCCTCAGAAGATGAAGCTTTACTAAACCTCACTCCTGTTTTATCACTACTCCTTTTCAAACTTTTCTGAATTTGAGTCCTTACTAACGAGGATTTTCCAAGTTTGTTTAACTTTCCATGAAGTTAAACAATTTTGGCTTGTGCCTAGCAAATTCTGTGCACTTTTCTGAAAGCTCGTTAGTCTTATCCTTCACAGTTTCACGAGCCAAATCAATGATCTATAACAATTCATTGACTTTGCTGGCCAAACTATTAATTTCTTGTTCATTTGATTTGAGTTTATTTAATAATTTGACTTCCCTTTACTCAAAAGAACATTTGACACTTTCTGTTTTTCTAATTCATCTAATAGAATTTTGTTTTTCTCCGATAGTTTGTCAACTTTACCTTGTAGTTCAGTGCACTTATGGCAAATGTGACTCACAGATTGTAATTGTACTTGTACCTATGCTGTAAGCTCATCTGTATCATCCATGCACATTGTAGCTCTTGCATCCTTGACCTCCATTTTCTTCTTCTTAGCTTCCTTCTTCTCTTCTATCTTAGTAGCTGTTTCTTCAATCTTCACAGCTCCAGTCTTAGCCACACATGCTTGATCATATATACCGTGTCTTGAAGAACTCTGTTAACGTTTTCCTAAAGCTTCCCACAGCTCTCTAGAAGACCCATATCTATTACAAATGTGTTTCATATCAACTGGCAAGGACATCTTTATAGCTGCTAAAGCTTTCTTCTCAGCATCATACATACGTTTCTCAGAGTCTTCCATCTTCTCATATGAAAGTACCAGAATTCTCCCATTAACTCGACATGTGGGAGCAATGTACCCATCGATCATACAGTTCCACATCTTAGAATCTTCACTTTGAAAAATGTCCTCAAACTTCTTCTTCCAGTCTACATATTGTTCAACATTTATCAACTTTGGGCAATTATTAACACCCTCACTCAGATTGTTCATTCTGACCATCTTTAACACGCAGAGTATCAGTTTAAATGGATTTTGGTATACCTGTGTCAAAATCCAAATTTAACCTCTCTTCTGGTCCTTTTTCATGTTTTACCATAATCGTACCATTAAAAACGTTCAAAAATTTGTCCGAAATGTGTGTTTACCAAATTGTACCGTTAGACTCATCTCGACAATACGAATCCAGTGATATATAATTTCCGAGACCTTTTTTAGAAAATTTTCGTGCCTTTTTTGTCCAAAAATCACACGAGTCTAACCATGCAGTCGGTTTGTCAAAATTGTTTATGGATCAAATTATGTGTACGAAAACGTTTATCTCCGATTACGTCACCTAGTTAACTTTCCACCTTTTCGAGTTCAACTCGGAATAGTATCCACAGTAACTCGGATTAACAATCCAAGATGGAAATTCGGAACAATGATCCGAGATACCAATCCGAGATGGTAATTCAGAACAGTGATCTGAGATGGTATCCGAGATGTTCCGAAATCAATACCAAAAATCCGAGATGCACTTTATGATCCGAGATGCTTCCTATTTTATTCGAGATGCTTCCCAATTTATCCGAAATACACTGTTTTGATCCGAGATGCAATCCGAGATGATCCGAGATCAACACCAATGATCCGAGATGCACTGTTCTGATCTGAAATGCAAGTTTTCTGATCTGAGATGCAAATTTTCTGATCCGAGATGCTTCACTTATGATCCGAGATGCAAGTCTTCTATCCAAAATCCTTGATGTTTATCCGAAACAGCAGCGAAAACCCTAGAACAGCCGTCAAAACGTCCAAAAACCCAACTTTTTCTGCAGTAACGATTTCAAAACCGAGCAAAACAAGTGCTTAATGCTCTGATACCAATTGTAGGTCCCTTAATCCGTATGGATCTTCACAGATCGTCTATCCAATCTAGAGTGCGGAATCCTCTAGATCAGATTATTACAGAAATACAAGTAACGTCAAGAACACGAACAATCACTTTCAATCTGTCTTCTATTGATTATCCAACACGAATGTTTACAATCAATTAAAGACTCACAAGAAATCTCACACCTCTCTCTACTCTTTCTCTCTTAGCTCATCTTTCTTAACCAAAACCCTAATGCACAACCTGTATATATATTACATGTCTGCATACTAGGTTTTGGACTGAGCTAGGCCATTCTCCAAACCCATAACAACTCTAAACAAGCTAAACACAAATGCTAAGCCTAATACAAAATATCCAAAGACTAAACTATTAAACTATTAAGCTGTTGTCACAAATATGCACCAACAAAGAATAAAGCTAGGCTTGTGGTTCAAGGTTACAAACATGAAGAAGGCATCGACTATGATGAAACATTTGCTCCTATCGCAAGAGCCATCAGACTGTTCTTAGCCTTTGCTGCTAACCACAACATCAAGGTGTTTCAAATAGATATCAAAAGTGCATTCTTGTATGGTAAGATCAAATAAGAGGTATATGTTTGTCAACCTCCTGGTTTTGAAGATGCATTTTATCCTGATCATCTCTACAAGCTTGATAAATCTTTGTATGACTTGAAACAAGCACCAAGAGCCTGGTATGAAACTCTTTCCACCTTCCTCTTATCCATTGGTTTTACAAGGGGTAAAATTGACAAAAATTTATTTTTGAAATGGAGAGGAAAGGCTTTGATGCTTGTCCAAATTTATGTGGATGACATCATTTTTGGATCCACATGCACTGCCATGTGTGAAGAGTTCAGACAACTCATGGCAACAGAGTTTGAAATGAGTGCAATGGGTGAGCTCCAATGTTTTCTTGGTCTCTAAGTAAAACAATTACAAAATGGTACATTCATTCACCAAAGTAAGTATGTCAAAGAACTACTTACAAAATTTGTTATGAATGATTGTAAACCATGCAGCACACCCATGGCAACATCTAAGCTTGTCACTATTGATGACAAAGATGACTTGGTTGATCAAACTCTTTATAGAAGTATGATTGGGTCTTTATTGTACTAATTGCTTCTAGGCCAGATATCATGTTTGCTACATGTGTTTGTGCCAGATCCCAGTCAACACCTAGGAAGTCAAACCTCATTGCTGTAAAAAGGATATTCAGATACATAAAAGGTGCTCTCACACTTGGTATCTGGTATCCCGCTAATGGAAATATTGAGCTTTTAGGTTATACAGACAATGATTTTGCTGGATGTCACTCAACAAGGAAGTTAACTTCAGGAGGATGTCAATTCCTAGGCAATTGCTTAGTGTCTTGGCAAAGAAAAAAGCAAGTTGTAGTATCAACATTCACAGCAGAGGCTAAGTATATTGCTGCTGCAAGCTACACTGCTCAACTCCTATGGTTTTAAAATCAACTATTGGATTTTGGTGTATCTGCTTTAAAGACTCCTCTCATGTTAGATAGTTAAGCAGCTGAAAACATCATCAAAAATCCAGTATCTCAGTCTACTATAAAGCACATTGACATCAGACATCACTTTGTGAGGGATTTCTATGAAAAAGGTTTGATTTCTTTGCATCATGTTCCAACTAAAGATCAATTGGCAAATGTTCTAACAAAAGCATTAGATACATCTACCTTTGAAAGTCTGATCTCTAGGATTGGTATGTAAACATGGAATAAAAACACGCATTTGTGTTCCATGAATAAAAAGCATTAAAAATGCTTTCAGAAAATCAAAATTCCATCCTTAAAAATAGCAAATTGAAAATATTCAAAATCCTAAAAGTCTGTCCATAACCACTGATTTCAAAGAAAATCTCTGTTTGGCTCTCTCTATCCACTGTTAAATTATCCTCTGCTTTCCATTACCAGGTTAGGCAACCCACTGTTTTTCTAACCTCTGATATGTATCCTCTGATAGTATAAAATCACCACGGTTCCTATCCTATGTTGAGAACCTCTGTTGATTCTCAATAGAGGTTTCCTAAACAACTGTCTTCCATTACTAACAGAGGTTACCATGTGGACAGATGATAGTCATCAGATCTTTTGAAAACCACTGCCACGTCAGCATTCACTTTTCACTTTATAAACCCTGTTTTATCCAAATAGTGTTCTACTTGCCCTCTCGAATTCAAAAATTCTCCAAAACGGTTTCCATTACTCTAATCTTCTTCCAAATCCTCAATACTCACTCTTCAATCATGAATCTCATCATCAAAACTCCCCACAACTACCTTCCTATCCTCGAGAAAACAGATAAAAATGCTGCTTATCATACAATGATCGATGTTCTACAAACATCATCATACAAGGATATTTTACTGGCAAAGGCTCCAATCTATGTGGACACACTTTGACAATTTTGGGTAAATGCTAAAGTTGAGATTCAAAACAAAAAGCCATTTGCTATTACATCAAAGATTGGGCAGTCTCTTGTCCAAATTTCTCCATCCACCATTTCCACCACATTTGGTCTAAATGACCTAAATGACCTCACTTCTTTCCCAAAGAAAGACTTACATGATTAATTCATTGAGCATGGTTATGAAGGTCAAATAACAGGTATTACCATCTTTAAACCTGAATTCCTGCTAGTATGAAATTCTTTTTCCATACCCTCTTGTTATGTTTGTCAGCCAAGACAATTGCTTTTAATGAAATACCTTTAAACATTTAGTATCTGGGTTATGCTATTTTAACAAAATCAAAATTTAACTTTTCCTAGGTATTGTTTTCTGACTTGGTTGCAAACTTTAACAACATTAAAAAGGGTAAAGATTTTCTTATACACCTAGGCTATTGAGTTTTTATTTACAAACACAAGTTTCTGAAAAAGGATCAACAAGGTGTCATCTGTGAAGTTGGCAGCCTTAAACATGAAACTTTATCTCAAATCAAAAGCCAAAGGTTTTGAAAACACAAGCAATGGGGACTGAGCAAATTTTAGATGCTAACACATCCACTACTCCTTCCTCTGTTGTTTAGCCCACTACACCTGGTGAACATGGCACTACAACCAGTGCTATGCAACCCCCACCAGAAAAACCCAAAAAGAAACCTTCCAAATCCAAAAATCCTACCAAACGACCCAAAAAGGTAACTCTGGAAGATGAGATCCCAGAGGATATACTTGTGACAACACCAAAGTCACTTGAAACCATTGCTGCTACTTCCTCATAGCAGATGGACCAAAGATCTCCACATACACCAGCTCCTCTTGATTCCTCAAAAAAGGAACAAGTTGTAAGCATAGGGACACCAAATTATGAGGCAGATGATTGACTTGAACATCTTTTCTCAAGTCCCTCTCCAAGGCAATGTTTCTTTCTACTCCACTACTCATTTCTCCAATTCCTTCCACTTTCATACCCCTGTTTCACGCTATTGAGAAAACTCAGATTCCAAACAGTCCCTCTCATTCACCTATCACTGAGAGTACAACCCCATCATTGACTGAATCTGAGAAAACTCAATTAGCTGACCAAGAAACAGTTGAGGAGGCTACACCCCATGAGTTACATGTAACTCTTGGTGGTAGTTCAAGTGAAGCAACTACTACAACTGTTGGCACAACAGTGGCTCAGTTGGACAGTGGTTATATCAATAAGACTTTCTTGAGGGAAACAACTAATCAGGCTACAATTGTATCCTTTGAGCCAGTTGGAAGTCCCAAGTAACAAGAACAAGGGGCATTTGGTTCTGAAAAGATTGAGATTCCTCATGTTGATGATCCAAATACAACTACCTCTGGTAGGAATTTATATGATCCTATTAACTTAGGTGATAAATTAAAATACTAAGAATTGACGGAGAGAATCAGTACCATGGAATCATCCATTGATGAAATCAATTCCATGATGAAACAAGTGCTACAAAATTCTCAACCTCAACCGTCACCAACTTAAAATGCTGATGAGCTAAGGAAAGTTGTGCCACCAATTATCTTAGCTCAGAGAAAATTGGTAGCTATTCAGCATGAGACACACATGAAGTTAATCAGAAATATGGTCGAGGCTAGATACAAAGATATAAAGTAGATATTAAAGCCATCAAAGATCATTTGCTGAAAACTACTGGCTCTGCCCCAGTTATTATTCTTCAAGATGAAACTGAAAATGATGCCAAAAAGGGGGAGAAAGATACTTTAAGAAAGTTGCAACCTGATTCAACTGCTAAACCAAAGGTGCAACAACGGCCAGAAACCACTGCTGAATCATCTGATGCGACTTTGGGAAAATGGATTGATGAGACCCTAAACAAAGAAGCTAAAAAGATTGCTGATGAAAAGTAAAAGAGAATAGATACACTTGAAGCTAAAGCCTAAATGCTAATTGAAGAAGAAAAAGCCAAATAGTTGGAAAAAGAAGATCTTCAAGAAAAAGAAAGTCTGCAAGAAAAGTTAGACAACCAACTGTCACCTCTTCTAAAACCACTGTTGAAGCTAATCTTGCTATATTCCCTGTCCAAAACAACCCACAATCACCAAACAAAAACAACAACCCACAATCACCACAAAACAACCCAACAGATGTTGTGACACTAGATGCTGGAACAACATATGTTCCAACAGATGTTTCCCAAACCTCTGCTTTACTCACATTTCCCACTTTAACTCAACCATTATCCACACTACCAAGAATTCCTAAACATTCACCATCACCCAAAGGCAAGTTCCAACACAAAAGAAAAACTTTTGTTGTTGGTGATGATGATGAAGAGATTCAATCACCCTTCCCTTTATCATCACAACCTATTTCACAACCATCCTTATCATTGTCATATCTTGAAACTTTATTTCCACCCATGCACCTATCATCATCATTCCTTCCAATGGGTGCCTTATACCCTTTGGAACTTTATGCTATGAAATAGAGTCTTTCTATAAGATAGAGGATCCAAAAAAATAGAAATTCCATCTCTTTTTGGGTATCAAAAGCCTAGAAATCTGGATGAATATCTGATGATGAAGGCTAGACAAGCTGAGACTATTGTAAAGGAGCTGTCAAAGAGTAAGGATGACAGGGCTCTACAAAGATCCATGCAATTTCAATTGAGCAAAGTGAGAAACACTGAAGATTTTGCTAAGGATTTGAGTAAGTCCATGTTAGAAAAACCAACCACTAATGGTCCTGAATTAAACCAAGACTATCTTGATCAAATTATGAAGTTTATGCCTTACAAAGCAACAAGGGCTCAATACAAAGACTGGTCTTCAAATGAGCTAAAGGAAGAGATTGAAAGAATACAACCATGCTCAAAGATCCTTTGAAAAAGGCCTACTCTTCCTGTATGGAAAAAGGCTAGGCCTGAAAATCAAGACCATGCCTTGAAGATCAAAAGGATGAAAGCTGAACTTGTTGATGCACAATATGGAACAACAAGGCAAATTGCTAGGTGGTCTGAGTCAAAAGTTGTTGATACCTATAGAAGGCTGGAAGAGCTTAGAAAGAAAGATCCTTCTGTCCTAAGAAAACCAGACTACTCACCAACAACCACTGCCCCTCAACAGACCTATGCCTCTAAGACTCTTCAACCTTCTACCATAATTGCCTTGAATCAAGCAAAAAGGCAAAATTAGATGGAAGAAGAATACCAAATGAGGTATGAAGAACAAAGAAATGAGGGGATCAAAAATCAAATCCTATACCACACTGATGCTGCAAGTGATAAGCTTATGGAAACACTTTCAACACTTGTCAGCAGACCCATTTCACCAAACCCATCTCATATAAATCTACTCCCAAGAAAACCATCTGACTCAAAAATTCTAAAATGGAAGTAATCCTTAGTCACCTATACATTGACTTTGCTCAGGTCAGATGGTAGAGCTCAATAGATAAAAATGGAGGATGCATATGGTCTAGATGCAGCTGACCTCCAAGATCTGATATAGCTTGAGCTTGAAAGGGATGTAAATGACATGATTTCCCTAGACTTTGAACTTCAATTCAAAGGACAAATAAGGGAATCATTTATGAGGAATAAAGATTAGGAATGAATCTTTAGTTTTGGCATCATCTGTTCTTGAGAGATTTTGGAATTAAACCCTACAAAAGAACAAATGAGAGAAAGCCAAAATATACTACAAACCTCTGATCCTTAATAATAATAAAACATCTACCGAAGTAAAGCTCTGTTGAAGACTAAAAGCTAAGGTTTGCCAAGGCAAAGCTTCATTTAAGACTAAAAGCCAAAAGTCTGCCAAGGCAAAGCTCTGTTGAAGACTAAAAGCTAAGGTCTACCAAGGCAAAGCTCTTTTGAAGACTAAAAGCCAAAGGTCTGCCATGACAAAGCTTTGTTAAAGACTAAAAGCTAAAGGTCTGCCAAGGCAAAACTCTGCTGAAGTCCAACAAAGGATGTCTCATAAGTGTTTTCTATCATTCTTTGTAATGTTTAGTTATAACAGTGTTTAGCTTAGCAAATGTTGTTAGTTTGTTATTATTGTTAGATATCGCTTTCTTGCTGACATCATCATAAGATGCTCAGTGGTTAGAATTGTAGTACAAATAGAATAGTTCCTGTACTGTTCTATTAGATCACTTTTCATCACTTATCAATCTAACATTCTTCTTTACATTATGTACGAACAAAATCAGTGATCTTAGGCTGACGGGGAGATTGTGATTTACATGCAAGTGATTACAATCACAAAAGTATGATAATGAAAACAATCTCTCAATTGTTATGAATCAAAGTTCATCATTTCGCTGCATTTACATCTGATTTATCTACTTCCATTCCTTCATCTTTAGAACTTTCATAACAATTCAAACTCAAATCCTAACATATACAACACAAAAAATAATAATCTGCAAAATTAATTAACTATCAATATGTTAAAACAACAAAATTTATAAGATAAGTAGTATGGCTATTTGTCAGTAGGTTTGGTAATGTTATCCAATATGTTTGTGGTTCATCTATTAGGTATCTTAAACAGACGAACCCAAGCGTTGATGTTTGTTTTGAGTCATTTGCAACTCTAATCACATCCATTGTAGAAATTGGCACAACATAATCATTCTGCTGAGCAAGTCTATTGAGTGTTTTTTTTTCAATCGGAGGTTTGCTCAACTTTTGTTGTCTCTTGATTTCTGCCAGCAATTTTTTTAACATTTCTTTTTATTTGGCTCATAATTTTTCAGTTTTTGTATGTCTATCAAGAGAGATTTTACCAGGTTAGGTCATCAGATTATTTTTACCAGATTGAGACAATTTACCTAAATATTTTAGGTTTTTGAGGGTAAATATAGGGTTTCAATTTGATTTGTTTCATATGGCTGGTGATTTCAGTTTCAACTTGTTTATAGTTTGTACACGTTTAACTAACTTTACAAAACAGCTGCTCCTGTCACACGTCTCTATCTAGGTATTGAAACATGTCTCCACAATGGTCATTGTTGAAAAACTACGAGATCTTACCCGGGGGGGGGGGGGGGGGGAGGGGTCTTCTCTTTTTTGTAGTTGATTCAACTTGGTTTCTTAAGGAAATCCAAACTGAGGTATACGAAAGCAACTTGAAGGGGACTGTAAAGTTTGACGCCTGATATTATGCAATTTTTACAATTCAAAATACACCAAAGATTTCTTTCATTAACCTTCAAGATTATTCTTCCTAATTGTGCATGAATTAGCTACTACATCATGAACATCATCGTTGTCGTCATGCCAGTAGCATAGAATGAACCTTTTATTAGGAACATATTCTTCATCTGTCAAATGTATAAACATTAACAAAACATCAAAAATCACCTCTGATAGTGGTGCCTACGATCATCAACAACAAATCTATGCACTCGTTTCTCCATCTCAACCCAACTCGATCCTATATCCTTGTTGGTGCATATTTGTGACAACAACTTAGATTTGGTCTTTGGATATCTTGTAATTAGTAAAATGATAAACAGTTAGCGGGTTTAGTTTTGTAATAGTTAACTAGAAGTAATTGGGTTGAACTAGACATCATATAGCACATGGTAGGCGAATTGGGCCTAGACCCAATAGCAGTCCATATGTAGAAACCCTAGCCCAGTTTCATAACCTGTCTCTATATAAAGGGAGGTTTGCATTAGGGTTTAGGTTGTTGGCTTAGTTGCTCATTCAAAGAAAGTTGAGAGAGAGTCTTGAATTGATTGTAAACCATTGTGTTGGATAATAAATAGAAGACAGTTTGAAAGTAATTGTGTTCGTGTTCTTGTTCGTTATCCTGTGAAGTCTAATCTAGGGGATTCCTTACTCTAGATTGGATAGACGATTATGTGGCGATACATACGGATTAGGGGACCTACAATTGGTATCAGAAGCATTCGACTATTGATTTTGCTTGGTTCAGAATCGTAACAGCAGAAAAAGTTGGGTTTTTAGACGTTTTGGAGGTTGTTTTTGAAGTTGTGACGGTTGTTCTAGGGTTTCGGCGGCTGTTCTAGGGTTTTTGCAGCGATTTCGGACTAACAGCAAGGGATTTCGGATAGAAGTCTTGCATCTCGAATCAAAAGTGAAGCATTTCGGATTGAAGACTTGAATTTCGGATCAGAAACCTGCATTTCGGATCAGAAAAGTGCAACTCGGATCATCAGAGTTGCATTTCGGATTAGAAAAGCATATCTCGGATTCCATCTCGGAATGAATTTCGGATCAGCAGTGTATTCCGGATTCCATCTCGGATCAGAATAGTCTATTCCCTTCCATTTCGGATCAGAACAGTACATTCCGGATTCCATCTCGGATCACTATTCCGAATCACCATCTTGGATTAGCAACTCGGATTACTATTCCGGGTTTCCATCTCGGATTGACTATCCGAGTTACTGTTCCGGATTTGGTACTGTTCCGAGTTCTATACAAAAAGGTGGAAAGTTTACCAGCTGACGTAACTGGAGTTAAATGTTTTCAGACATAGAATTTGATCCATAAACAATCTTGACAAACCGGTTGCACGGTTAGGCTCGTGTGATTTTTAGGACAAAAAAAGAGGCACGAAATTCCAAAAATCATAATCGGACAATATACATCATTAGATTCGTATCGTCGAGACAAGTCTAGTGGTATAATTTGGTGACCACTCATTTTGTACAAGTTTTAACGTTTTTAACGAGCCGGTTCGGTAAAAATGTCGAATATGTCTAACCTAAATGAACTGTTAAGAATGGAGCACGAGCTGGAATAACTAACAAACCTCCAAAAATGCTGGAAGTAGAAAATTATCTTACTTGGAAGCATAGGTTTCAGTCATTCATTGAATACCAGGACACACGGATGTGGATCTGTATTCAAGATGTATACGCTAACCCAACGCATGACTTTGAGGGCAGACAACGTGTCACTGCGTATGTGAACATGTCAGAAGCTGAAAAGAGGATGTATGAGTCTGAGAAGAAAGCCTTAGCTGCTATAAAGATGTCATTACCTGATGGCATCAAACATACGTTCAAGCGTTATACTACATCGAAAGAGATGTGGGATGCCCTAGAGAAGAGGTATGAGGGCAATACTGATGTGAAGAAGAGCAATGTTGATCTACTGAAGAAACAATTTGCTGTGTTTAAAGGCATGAGGAGTGAGTCCCTTGAAGATATTATCACGCGATATTATCATCTGATGTCAGAAATGGATAATTATGACATAGAGGGATACACGAATGTGGAGATAAACGATAAGTTGCTAGATGCTTTACCTGCAAAGTGGGATATTTATACTTTGATGATAAAGGGTGAAGCTGACTACGAAACTAAAGACTTGGAAGAGGTTGTTGGGAAATTGAGAGCTTATGAGCTCAATATGAAGAAGAAGGAGAATGGATATGATTAGGTTCAAGATCCAAGGATTTATAAAGGGCTTACACCTTCATCTTCCAACAATGCTTCAAGTGACACTGCAACTGGGTTTCTCTCTTGTGAAACTAAGCAGATCGTAACGAATTCTGATGGTGAAGTATGTTTTGTTGCTACTTTAGGAGGTTCCTCAGGGGCAAAAAGACAACAATCAAGTAATAGTAACAGCAGTACTAGGTCTATGCCTCTGGGTGTCAAAAGTGTTGAAGATCACCTGGCATTGCTTGCTTCTTTCGTTGCTTCCTACGAGAACTATATTCAGGGAAGAATATCTGATCCTGCTACGTTTGATGAAGATTATGATCAGATCGACCCTGATGACCTAGAGGAGATGGATTTGCAATGGCAGATGGCCATGATCTCTAGAAGAGTGAAGAGGTTCATAAACAGAACGGGCAGGAAGTTCGTTGGATAGAGTGTGGGTTTTGACAAGTCTAAAGTGAAGTGTTACAATTGTCAAAACTACAGACATTTTGCTGGAGAATGTCAATGACCAAAAACTGAATCTCGTTTTAATTCATCCTTTCAAGATTCTCCTGGTCATGGTTCAAGCAACAGGAATGCGTCAACCAACACTGGATCAAAGGCCTTGATCTCTACTGCTAGAGAGGGCTCTTATGATTGGAGTGTTCATCTAGAGGGTGATAACAATGCCTCACAGGCGTTCATGGCTGAGATAGCCCCAGTTGTTGATGAAGATGTGAAAGCTGATGCTGAGGCAGAGCAAGAGACGGTTGCTGAAAAAGCTGATGGAGAACAGAATGCTGCAGAAAGAAGATGGCTGCTGATTTTGCTGCTTTCATGGCTGATCTAAGCAAATCAACATGAGAGGTACATTCTAACTCTGGTAGTTCTGTTTGTTTAAAATGTCGTGAACTGCAAAGTGAAGTTGACACGTTTACAAAACAAAACCAAAGTCTGGTTAATGAGCTCTCAAACCTAAAAGAATCAACCTTTTTTTTAAAACGAAATGAGTCACTGTATTTGAAGACAATTAAAGGTTATGAAGAAGAAATCAATATTCTAACCTGTAAGCTTAATGAAAAACTTCAAGTTATTGACTTAGCTCATGATACGATGAGTGAGAAAACAAAAGAAATTTATGAAAAATGCAAAGATTGTCTGAAACACAACTTAAAATTTGTGAGCTTGAAAAGAAATTAAATCAATTCAGAGATTCATCTTTTTTATGAAACACATGATGAATGGCCTGAAGAAGAGTAATGATAAGACATGTGTGGGCTTCAAAGGTTTAAATAAAGTTCCACCACCTCTTGGTCACGAGTATTCTTTCTTGCCAGATGAAGAAGAGCTTACAGACTTTGTGTCAACTACACCTGGTAGTTCCACATTAGAGGATGTTGATGTGACTGAGAATGCCAAGAAGGATAATAATAGTGAACCAGTTTTGAAAACTAAGAATACACACCCTACAAATAAAAATCAAATTTTTGTTAAAAAGGTTGATTTTGTTAAAGGGAGTGATATGAAAGAAGAGGTCATTGTTATTACAAAAGAGTCAAATGTGTAGTTTGCTAAAAATAAAAACAAAGAAAAATCAGAAACTAAGCAAACTAAACAAGATCCTTCAAAGGCATCATCATCATCATCATCATCATCATCATCATCATCATTATCATCATCACCTGATGAATCTAAGCAAGAGGCTTCAATTAAGAAGCCTTCGGCTAGAAAATCATGTTTCAAATGTTACGAAAAGGGACATGTAGCTAGCTGCTGTCCTAATAAAAAGAGTGAAGCACATGTAAGTGAGAGACAGAGAGAAAAATCACAAGAGAAAATTGGTAATGGTGAGAAGAAGGTTCATAACTCACCAAAGATATCTGCTACTAGGCAACAGAGTGTTGCTGTTGGTGTAGATAAGGCTGAAAAAGGAACTCACCAAGTTCCTCATTTTCAAAGAAATCAACAAAGATTTCAGCTTGCATCTACATCAAGCAGATATGAAAGACCTAGAAGTAGTTCACCAAGAATGAATAACTTTAATGGTCAATCAAATAATTTCAGAAGTGAAGGTCAATATCAAACTCGATATCAGAATGTTGGTAGTCGAAATTTTTATAACAATGGCTTTAGAAATTATTATTGTCAAAATTCATGGAACCAAACTCATAATTTCCAAAGGTCACAAAGTCCAAACATGTTTAGGAATCCTCAGGATCAGAGACCTAGTGGAAATCAAAAACCATTTCCATCAACAGGTCTGAGATCCAAGACTCCTATTAGGTGTGATGGATATTGGATGGATGTTCCTGTGGTCGATGAATCTGGAAGACCCAAGGCCATTAAGGCTTGGGTCTCCCAATCTAACTAATTTTGTTGGGTTGTGCAGGAGTTGCTAAGGAGGATTATCAACTTGTGGTATGTTGATAGTGGCTGCTCCAGGCACATGACGAGGGATGCGTGGTTGTTGACTGAGTTTGAGAATATAAATGGTGGTTATGAGAATTTTGCAGGTGTGAAAGGAGGGCACATTACTGGTCGAGGAAAAGTGACTAACGGGAAGATCACACTGGACAAAGTGAACTATGTTGAGCAGCTGAAGCACAATCTGATGAGCATGTCTCAAGTCTGCGACAAGGGTCACTCGGTCCACTTTACTAAGTCTAAAGCTTTGGTGTTGAAACCTGGTTTGGTGATACCGGATGACTGGATAGTTATGAGAGCGCCAAAGAGAAACGACACTTATGTCATGGACATGGGTGCTAAGGATTCTACAACTGTGGTGGCGTGTTTACTATCAAAAGCATATGAGGCTGAGTCATTGTTGTGGCACAGATGCATGGCCCACATCTACTACCGAAAAATGAACTATATTATTAAAAACGGTTTAGTGGAAGGGGTACCAGTGCAGAGGTTTCACGTGGAAGATAAATGTCTTCCATGTCAAAAAGGAAAACAACATAAGAAACCTCACAAGTCTAAAACAGTAAATTCCATAGATGCCCCTTATGAATTACTTCATGTGGATCTATTCGGTCTGGTGAACGTAAGGAGCATAGGTGGAAAGTACTACTGTTTAGTTGTCATAGATGATTACTCATGATATTCATGGATTTTCTTTTTAGGTACAAAAGATGAGACAGTGGAGATGCTGATAGATCTTTTTACAAAATTGGAAAATGTCCATGATGCACAGATCAAGATGATAAGGAGTAATAATGGCACGGAGTTCAAGAATCAGATTCTGGATCTCTATTGTCTTCGCAAAGGTATTGAACATCAATTTTCTGTTCCTTATACACCACAACAGAATGGAGTCGCTGAGAGAAAAAACAGGACGTTGATTGAAGCTGCAAGGATTATGCTTTCTGATTCAAAGCTTCTAGTTCTTTTCTGGGGAGAAGCTGTGAACACAGCTTGTTATGTCCTGAACAAAGTTTTGACGGTTAAACGGTTTAACAAAACATGTCATGAACTATTGTTTAACCGAAAACCAAACTTAAAAGGCTTTGAACCATTTGGATTACCCTACACCATTGTGTGAAATAAAGATAAGCAAAAATTCGGTGAGGTAGCTGATGAGGGTTACTTTCTAGGCTATATGCCTGGAACACCGAATAAAAGGGTTTTTAATCTAAAAACATGTAAAATTGAGGTTGTGTTTAACATGGAAATCACTAGTTATTCACCTCAACAATCAACGAGTGGTCCTACTATATTATATGATTATGACAGTGTTTTTAAATCATTTAATATTCCTGATTTTTCAGATGCAGATGAATCTCAAGTGATCCAAACTATGATCAATGAAGATGGCGAGGGTGACTTCATGCCTAGATCGAGTATATCAATGACAGATGCTCCAGAAACTTCTTCCAGTAGAGCTCCACAAGACGCCAGTGGTAGTGAGTCTGAACCTAATCAGGGGGAGGATTTCACTAATCCGTTTGCTAATACTAACATTCAGGGGAGGTTGGATCTAATCTAGGAGATAATCTGGTTGTTGACACCATTGCTACCACACGTGTACACAGAGATCATCCAGTTGAAAACATCATAGGTGATGCTGCTGCAGGTGTTCAGACAAGAAGAGGTGTGATCGAAGGTTCCTGTTTATTTACTTTGATTCAGAAGACAGGGTTGATTCATGAGTATTTGTATAGCTGCTTTATTGCCCAAGAGGAGCCGAAGAATGTTCACATGGCTCTAAAGAAAATTGTTGGGTTGAAGCTATGCAAGAGGAACTAGCTCAGTTCAAGAAGTTGAAAGTTTGGGAGCTAGTTGACTTGCCTGAAGGAGAGAAGGAAATTGGCACTAAGTGGGTGTTCAAGTGCAAGAAAGACGACAGAGGGATTGTAATAAGGAATAAGGCTCGGTTGGTGGTGAAAGGATTCAATCAGCAAGAGGGGATTGATTACAATGAAGTGTTTACACCAGTAGCAAGGTTGGAAGCAATTCGTTTGTTCCTAGCTTTTGCTTCATTCAAGGGCTTCAAAGTTTTTCAACTTAACGTGAAGAGTGCATTTCCTTACGGGAAAGTCCAAGAAGTGGTGTATGTCTCACAACCAGACGGGTTTACTAATCCAGATTATCTAGATAGAGACTATTGACTTGATAAGGCATTGTATGGATTGCATCAGGCATAGGGCGTGGTATGAGACACTGTCAGCACATTTGTTAAAGAATGGATTTGAAAGAGGCCAGATTGACAGTACATTTTTCATTAAAAGGAAGAAGGAAGACTTTCTGCTGGTACATGTATACGTAGATGACATCATTTTTAGGTCATCAGATGAGAACATGTGTCATGATTTCGAGGAGGTAATGAAGAGCAAGTTTGAAATGAGTGCGGGGTGAATTATCTTACTTTCTGAGTTTACAAGTTGAACAGAAGAAGGATGGGATGTTTATACATCAGACGAAGTATGTGTATGAGATTTTGTCTCGTTTCAAAATGGAAGATTACGCTACTTTCAATACACCTATCTGTGAGAGTCACAATCTTGGTCCAGATCATGAGAGTGTGGAGAATGTTGATCCAAATCTATACAGGAAATGATTGGTTCTCTGATGTACTTACTGCTTCAAGACCCGACATCATGTTCGCAGTATGTCTTTGTGCCAGATATCAAGCGAATCCAAAAGAGTCCCACATGAAAGCGGTGAAGCGGATTCTTCGTTACTTGAAGGGGAAACCTAAATTGGGTTATGGTATCCAGCTGCTAGTGATTTTAAGTTTGTTGCTTTCACTGATTCGGAATTTGGAGGATGCAAATCAACAAGGAAGTCTACCACAGGTGGTTGTCAGTTCTTAAGAGGGAGGCTCGTTTCATGGCAATGCAAGAAGCAGTCTTGCGTGTCTACCTCTACGTGTGAAGCTAAATATATTACTGCAGGTAGCAGTTGCTCTCAGGTTCTCTGGATCCAACAGCAGATCCGCGATTATGGTTTGAATCGTACTCCTATTATGATAGACAATAATGCCACTATTTCAATCACCAACAATCCCGTAAAACACAGTTGCACAAAACATATTGACATTCGTCATCATTTTATATGGGATTGTGTTGAAAAGAAATTAATTGAACTACATCGAGTCGACCCACACTAGATAACCTGGCAGATCTTTACACAAAAGCATTTGACAGGGCTCGTTTTGAACATTTAGTCGAACTCAACAGGATGAGGAATCCTGAATAACCATTTTTCCATAAAAATATTTTGTAAATAATTTACTGCTTTTCAAAAATCAAAAACATAAAAAATAGAGAATAAAAAATGAGTTTTCACTATGTGGAAAAGAAGAAATGATAGTACATCAGCAAGTTAGACTATCATATGATGTACCAGTAGGCAAAAAGCATGAATAATAAACTTACCTTTGTGACACACATATAATTAACTGTCTATGAGTGGGTAACATATTAGTGGCGTATGGTTTTATAACCTTAAATCTTACGTTGATACAAAATCTGAGGTTTTAGGTCTTTATATCGTTATTTCATCCAGGGTATCAAGGTTATCCTTTTGCTGCATCCAGATATATGCTGACCTAGGCGCAACCAGGATATCTTAAAAGAGCTAAAATGCCAAATCCCAAAAATTGAAGAAGCTCTCCTAGAGAGTCATTCAAATGTGCAAATTGCATTAATTGTACCAAAATTTGGTATTTGCCCTAACCCTCGTTGGATATTGGTATCTTTGCTGTACAGAAGTACTCACCTAATCACCAATTATCTAACATTGTAAATCAAAAAGGATGAATTTCGGTATATTCACCTAGTACGAGGAATTTTTTGTGCATACCTTGGTGTGGGGGTATGTCCTGAAGTGGGACACACTAGTATATCGATATAAATTATCTTATCACATCACTAGGTAATGGTACTTGAAATGTTCATGTATTTTGTTTAAGTGGATAAACAATATTGGTAATCATCTTGAACTTTTTTTCAGAATATCGCATATAGAAGTATCAAAAAGTGTGAAAACAATTTGATGTTGCTGATATGATCTTCTTAATGGTGACTCTCACAAAAATAGAGTGTTTATTATTTTGTTATTTACTTGCTTTCAGAAAATATAAAAATCCAAAAATATTTCATTTTCTTGTATATTCTTAATGTACGGGATATGATTGTTCATGGATGAGTTGTTACCGATAGGGGGAGACAGTGTTAAAAGATGAGTTCAAATTTTTTAGATCTTGCAGGTTCATGGTGTTTAAAATTTTGAGTATGTGGTTTGAATTGAGAAGTGCTTAATCTGTGATACAGTTTTACTATCTCCTGAATAATAATAATAACTTATTTAACTTGTGTTGAAAAATTCTTATGGTTTCTCGAGATGTTTGTTTTATAGTATACAGATTGTAGCAGTGTGTTGCTGAGAAGTTTGGTGAAGAGAAGTTTGCTTGGATGCATGGTAGAACCTCCTTTCTACATTACAGACAAAGTTGAAGAGTTTTTTGAAGATTTCTATGCAAGTACTTAACCGGAGTTTACTCAAACGATAACGATTTAGAAGATTTGGTGATTGGATACATCAACTTAGGGGGAGTCTGTTGCTGACATAAGCTATTAAAGCTGAAGCTATCCAAAGACCAACGTTTTTTTCAAAGATGTTGAAGATTGCAAGAAGACTGAAGACAAAGTTATTTTATGAAGCTATTGTCAAGGGGGAGTTTGTTGGTGCATATTTGTGGCAACAGCTTAGATTTGGTCTTTGGATATCTTGTAATTAGTAAAATGATAAACGGTTAGCGGGTTTAGTTTTGTAATAGTTAATTAGAAGTAATTGGGCTGAACTAGACATCATATAACACATGGTAGGCAAATTGGGCATAGACCCAATAGCAGTCCATATGGTGAAACCCTAGCCTAGTTGCATAACCTGTCTCTATATAAAGGGAGGTTTGCGTTAGGGTTTAGGTTGCTGGTTCAGTTGCTCATTCAGAGAAAGTTGAGAGAGAGTCTTGAATTGATTATAAACCATTGTGTTAGATAATCAATAGAAGACAGTTTGAAAGTAATTGTGTTCGTGTTCTTGTTCGTTATTCTGTGAAGTCTGATCTAGGGGATTCCTTAGTCTAGATTGGATAGACGATTCTGTGGCGATCCATACGAATTAGGGGACCTACAATCCTTCGCCACCCCTACCGCCTTCATCCTTCTTATGGTTTCAGCTCTCTCTTTCCATTTTCCTTTCGAAGACTAAATATTGGCCATCAAAATGTAAGGGACTTGGCTATCTGGGGCTTCAACAGCCCATTGACTGGCTGCATACTTCCCCATCGCTGCGTTACCATGAAAACTACACGCGCCTAATAACACTTGCCAAAGTTGTACATCGGGCTTTCAGGTAGTGATTCAATAAAACTTTTAGCTTCATTCAGAAGCCCTGCTCGGCCCAACATGTCAACTATACACACATAATGCTCTTTCCTTGGGCTAATCCTGTATGTCACACCCTGGTCGTAGCGGAAGCGCAATCATGTGACTGTGAGGTAATCATTGCAACCAAATGTGTAAACAAAAATAAATCAATAACGATGCCATATATGTTAAGTTGCAACCAAATTTTACAAGTTCCCAAAACACGTTACAAGGTTCAGACATGCTCACAATGTTATCCTAGGTATAGTTTTTGAGTTACATTGCACTTTAAACCAAAAGATTGTTTTCATCATAAAAGCATGTGGAGGTTTTGACCCCTATATACCCATATGAGGTTGGGATATAAGAGACAAATCCTCCAAAAATGCATTCCTTGTTATGTTCATTCCCATTCCCATATTTGGGGCTTCAACAGACCATTGAGTGGCTGCATACTTCCCGCTGCGTTACCATGAAAACTACACGCGCCTAACAACACTTGCCAAAGTTGTACATCAGGCTTTGAGGTAGTGATTCAATAAAACTTTTAGCTTCATTTAGAAGCCCTGCTCGGCCTAACATGTCAACTATACACACATAATGCTCTTTCCTTGGGCTAATCACGTATGTCACACCCTGGTCGTAGCGGAAGCGCAATCATGTGACTATGAGGTAATCATTGCAACCAATTGTGTAAACAAAAATAAATCAATAACGATGCCATATATGTTAAGTTGCAACCAAATTTTACAAGTTCCCAAAACACGTTACATGGTTCAGACAAGTTAACAATGTTATCCTAGGTATAGTTTTTGAGTTACATTGCACTTTAAACCAAAAGATTGTTTTCATCATAAAAGCATGTGGAGGTTTTGACCCCTATATACCCATACGAGGTTGGGATATAAAAGAAAAATCCTCCAAAAAGGCATTCGTTGTTATGTTCATTCCCACTTCCCATAGTTTTTCACCGGCTCAAGTTTTGCGTCCTGAAATACATGTAAGTTTGAAAAGTCAACATAAAGTTGGCGACTTCATATAGTTATTGTTCTCGTATGAGATGCCTTTTTTGTAATCCAGTAATCAAATCTTAGTATGTTATTAGCATTCATGGAGTTTAAGGAGCTATCAGTGTGTAGCTAGCACCCTGACATATGTGCCATAAGTAAGTAACCAAACCTAGACAACTCTTGACATCAATTGGGATCACAAAAGCACTCCTAAAGGGTTAACAAACCAGGAGTGGAGCGCGTCTCAAACTCGATAGATCTATACCTTTTGCACCTTGGTCACTAAGTGATTAATGGTTACTTTTTTCATCAACCTACTTATCCACATTGATCGTGTTATCATCTAACCCCATAGCTAACATACCGTTTGTTATGACATGTATTTCCCCCTCGATTGTTTTAAAAACAAAACTTTGAAATATTTGAAAGGAGGGACATGAACTCATAGTTTTGCATTCCGTAAGTCGTATTTATTGGAATTCGAGTGTCCGTACACGTGTGTAACCTACATGTGTATCAACTTAGTTAGACACCTAGGTCTTGGTGGACCTTGTAAAAGTTGTTCATCTTGAATTCTTGTTGTGTAGTTATTTATCATATTAGAACAACTTAAATTTTATTATAGTGTTGGTAGTTTGTTTGTTTGATGATTATTTATATACATATATTTCACAAATATATATATATGTGTATATATATATATATATATATATATATATATATATATATATATATATATTATATATTTTGTCATTATTAGACCGTGTGTGAACGGGCCTCGCCCTTCACATGTCTTCGTGCTTTGCACACGTGTCATTGGGGCTAGCCCATGTCTTTATGTGATTGGGCCTAGCCCATGAAATTTATGTCATTGGGCCTAGCCCATGTCTTTATGTCATTGGGCCTAGCCTGTGACATTTGTGCCTTTTCAACCATTGCACAATTACAAACAATTTCGTATTCAGTGAAAACCTGTGTTTTATTTCCAAATATTTTGAATTCAATAAAATATTGTATTTTATTGATGAGAATGCAAAAATGTCAATCGTTGCACAATTTTGATCATTTTCGTGTTCGTTAAAGCGTTTTACGCATTTTTGCAAAACGCATAACCGTACAACCGAACAAACCGACATCCATGACATTTTTGAGCATAATACAAGTTACACATGTCTTAACACCTTTATCTAACTTAAATATTAGGTTAAAGGGGTTAAAAATGGCAAACAATTGAAAATACAAGTCCAAGGGCCAAAAATGTCAAAAAAATAATAAATATTTTGCTTCTTCACCAAGTTTGTCACCTATCTCCAATTTTTGACACCTAGCACTCATTTTGCCACACTTAATTTGGTGTTGACACATGTTAGGACACTAATCCACACTTGAGGACACTTGTCATCACCACCTTAATCCTAAAATACTATAAATACCCATGATTCTTCCAATTTTTTCACACCACTTCAAAACACTTCAAAGCAAAGTGTGAAGTTCTTCTTTCTATCCTTCTTGGAGCTTGTTTCCAGCCTTTGGAAGCCTCCTATGTTGAGTTCCGAAAGTGTTCTTTAACACGAGTAAGTACTCTTCCTAGTTCTTTCATTATATTAGCTATTTGGAGGTAAAAGTCGAACAATTTGGCTTCCTGATTGACTTTTGGTTCTGACCATATTTTAGTCAAGTCAAAGTTCTATGAACTTTGCAACGTGATCGTAATCACGAAGGTTATAGTCTCTAACGATTTTACCTTCTGATTACCCCGTTTACTAGTCAAAGGGACGAGTCAAAGTTTCAGTCAAAAATGCGCATGATGTGCATTTTACGGTGAAACTATTTTTGGGTATCAAAACACCAAGTTTGATACCAAATCAGTTTTATAAACTTAGTTAGATATATTTTGACATGTCTAACACGTCACTTCTAGTTTAGTGCTTATTTAGGGTTGTAAGTCGAGCGGTCTTGACCACCGCTTTGACTTTCGAATCCGACCCGTTTGGTCGATCTTAGGATCCGACCAACCACATATTTGCGATCATAGTTGTATAGGGAATAACCTACTGAGGTTATACCTTATGGTTCACGTCGTTTGGTTAGTGTTATGATAAGTTACTTCTATGTTCTTAAAAAATGATGACCAAAATGCCCTTTTGCGCATAAATCCATTTTAAACACATGTAACCAACTTTTTAACATATAAACTGATGTTATAACATTTTCAAAAATGGTTGGGTATTTAAGACTTATCATAGGACGATCACATGTTTACGCTAATGACCCGTTAAAGTAGCATAAACTACCTTAACGAGTCATAATGGGTCAAAAGCACTTAGGATACTTTTCAAATCAGAATGTTAAGTTTGTTAAACCATATCACATGAGTTCCAACACTCGTTTGGTTTATAAGACTTCATTCTACTTGATCTCCCGTTTGTAGTCCCGTCATGCTAACATATTTATCTGACACACTAGGACACGTTTGAGCTTTGTTTATTTCGTTGATCAAGAACACTTTCGCAATCCTAAGTGTTTTAAACACATGTAACCAACTTTTTAACATATAAACTGATGTTATAACATTTTCAAAAAATGGTTGGGTATTTAAGACTTATCATAGGACGATCACATGTTTACGCTAATGACCCGTTAAAGTAGCATAAACTACCTTAACGAGTCATAATGGGTCAAAAGCACTTAGGATACTTTTCAAATCAGAATGTTAAGTTTGTTAAACCATATCACATGAGTTCCAACACTCGTTTGGTTTATAAGACTTCATTCTACTTGATCTCCCGTTTGTAGTCCCGTCATGCTAACATATTTATCTGACACACTAGGACACGTTTGAGCTTTGTTTATTTCGTTGATCAAGAACACTTTCGCAATCCTAAGTGTTTTAAACACATGTAACCAACTTTTTAACATATAAACTGATGTTATAACATTTTCAAAAATGGTTGGGTATTTAAGACTTATCATAGGACGATCACATGTTTACGCTAATGACCCGTTAAAGTAGCATAAACTACCTTAACGAGTCATAATGGGTCAAAAGCACTTAGGATACTTTTCAAATCAGAATGTTAAGTTTGTTAAACCATATCACATGAGTTCCAACACTCGTTTGGTTTATAAGACTTCATTCTACTTGATCTCCCGTTTGTAGTCCCGTCATGCTAACATATTTATCTGACACACTAGGACACGTTTGAGCTTTGTTTATTTCGTTGATCAAGAACACTTTCGCAATCCTAAGTGTTTTAAACACATGTAACCAACTTTTTAACATATAAACTGATGTTATAACATTTTCAAAAAATGGTTGGGTATTTAAGACTTATCATAGGACGATCACATGTTTACGCTAATGACCCGTTAAAGTAGCATAAACTACCTTAACGAGTCATAATGGGTCAAAAGCACTTAGGATACTTTTCAAATCAGAATGTTAAGTTTGTTAAACCATATCACATGAGTTCCAACACTCGTTTGGTTTATAAGACTTCATTCTACTTGATCTCCCGTTTGTAGTCCCGTCATGCTAACATATTTATCTGACACACTAGGACACGTTTGAGCTTTGTTTATTTCGTTGATCAAGAACACTTTCGCAATCCTAAGTGTTTTAAACACATGTAACCAACTTTTTAACATATAAACTGATGTTATAACATTTTCAAAAATGGTTGGGTATTTAAGACTTATCATAGGACGATCACATGTTTACGCTAATGACCCGTTAAAGTAGCATAAACTACCTTAACGAGTCATAATGGGTCAAAAGCACTTAGGATACTTTTCAAATCAGAATGTTAAGTTTGTTAAACCATATCACATGAGTTCCAACACTCGTTTGGTTTATAAGACTTCATTCTACTTGATCTCCCGTTTGTAGTCCCGTCATGCTAACATATTTATCTGACACACTAGGACACGTTTGAGCTTTGTTTATTTCGTTGATCAAGAACACTTTCGCAATCCTAAGTGTTTTAAACACATGTAACCAACTTTTTAACATATAAACTGATGTTATAACATTTTCAAAAATGGTTGGGTATTTAAGACTTATCATAGGACGATCACATGTTTACGCTAATGACCGTTAAAGTAGCATAAACTACCTTAACGAGTCATAATGGGTCAAAAGCACTTAGGATACTTTTCAAATCAGAATGTTAAGTTTGTTAAACCATATCACATGAGTTCCAACACTCGTTTGGTTTATAAGACTTCATTCTACTTGATCTCCCGTTTGTAGTCCCGTCATGCTAACATATTTATCTGACACACTAGGACACGTTTGAGCTTTGTTTATTTCGTTGATCAAGAACACTTTCGCAATCCTAAGTGAGTACATAGCCCCCCTCTTTTACATTTTCTAAATGTTTTGGGGTGATTCATATGTGCCTATCATTAGTTTATAGATTTCAAAACAATATACATGGTTTATATATACAAAGTAATTTCAAAGTGAGTACATAGTTCCCCTCTTTTACATTTTGCAAATGTTTCGGGGTGACTCATATGTGCTAAATAATTTTCAAGTTTTCAGAAACAATCTACATGGTTTATATATAAAACAATACGATTTCAATAATGTGAACAACTTATTGATGCGTTATCCATAACACGAATGACATAGCTTTGGCTGAGCCGACCAGTAGTATGTTATGGTACCATAGGACTGACAATCCCATTATTAGACTGTTCACTGGAATTGGTGGTAGTTTGGGTAATGACGAAAAACTGTTTCTGATTAACCAATTATTTGTTGATTTGTTAGTCTAGTTAAAGAGACCCTTTAGTGGTCTATTAAAGATACCCTTTGGTGGTATAGTCAACATAGGTTTGAACGTGTTACTTAAAGAACGATCAAGAGTTTTCACAATTAAAAACACAGACGATTTGTTTATGACATGGACAATTGGTTTATGACACAGACGATTGATTTATAACACGGACAAATGGTTTATAACACGGACAAACGGTTTTGAACAATATCACGCAATGATTTCACTTAAAGATATAAACCATACGAAGTTTTCTTTTGAATCAATCTATTACAAGGTTTTTACAAAAGAAACGTTTTGGTCAAGATTCATGGCTATAAGGTTTTCACAACTCTAACCAACTTGTTTTAGTTGGTTAATTGTATTGCAATATCAAACCCTTTTGATACGAGGTTTCACTTAACGACTCTTGTAGTCGGACGAGGTGTTGCAATATGTATACAAAGTGTAGGTCCACTTGGAGGATCAAGATAGACCTGCTTCCTTGTTCATATAACACATACACGAGTGCGGAAACCTCTTATGAATGCAAACCAAAGCAAAGTAAGAACATAGGATAACCAAAGTTTCAATATCTTGATTAACTGAAGAGAACTAATATAAACATATACAAACAATGTTCATACACTCTCATGTAATACACTCTGTGCTCTTGCGTCTCTCTCTAGCTTACTATTGTCTGATGGTTTCTAACAGGTAACAAATACTGAGGAGTGCATGTCTGCTTATATAGTGTCCATGCTCAGCAACTGTACGAAGTATGTTACTGGACATACGAAACACCAAAAGACACGAAGAACTACTCCAAAGATACTTGTACGAACAAGCTGGTTCATACGAGCAATCAACTAGCTCGTACGAAACAAGTATGATACTTGTTTAGATGGATTGTTCGTACGAAGCGCAAATAGTTTGTACGAGCAATATCTTGCTCGCACGAAGCATGTCCACTCGCACAAAGTGTTTTCATTGGAGAACGTTCCACATATATGACATACATAAGACTCAACAGTATGCACACATGCAACTGTTTAATACAAACATAACTAACCGTCGTACTAAACCAAGATAGGAGGATATCTTGATTCGATCGACACGACCAAGCTATACAGACACTGTAAACAAAGACCGTACAATTAGAGACGTAACTAAGAACAAGCGACATGCATAAAAGTGTATCAACAAACTCCCCCTTGGCTGTTGCTTGGTCTTTGGTCTTCCGTCTTCATACTGAATGGCCTAAAGTATCAACAAACCCCCCTGAAGATCTGCTATCTAATGTTGATAGAAGATCAGGTCTTCAAAACTTTTCAGAAACATCAAACCTTTTCTGTTTCATCTTTAGTAGCACTGAAGGTAACTGGATCGGTTTCGATCTGATCATATTTCCGCTTGATCTCCTGCGCTTTGCATCTATCATTCCAAAGAATGTTCACCTGCTTTCTGCTCATTTCAAACACGTCTTTAATACCATTAAAGCCTTCAACCAGTGTAACATTATGAGAATGATACCATTCCTTCAAGCCGTTATGCTTAGCAGTTAATGTTTCCACATATCGTTGTACAGCTGCCCTACGTTCTTTCAGTCTATTTATCTCAATCCCTCAAGTGTTATCAGCTGCTCTCATTTGTTGTAGCTGAGTTGCTCTTTTAGCATCTGCATTCTTCAGTCGCTCATTTTCTTTTCTTAAGTGCGCAATTTCAGAATCTTGTTTTCTAACAGTCTCTTTCAAAGAATTTATCTCCAACTGTTGTTGAACAACTGTGTTCCGATTTGAAGATATGAACTCCGAATGCTTGTTAATCTGGATTGCGGCAGCTTGCAACTAAGAGAACAGAAAATCCACTTTCTCATCCTTTTCCATTTCAGTGAACAGACGACTGCTTCGTTTTGCATTTTGGTGAGATGTAGATCGGGATTGTTGAGCTGAATAATGTTACAACCGACGTTTTCTGGTTGTAATTAAGCGCGTAACAAACCGTAATACCATCATAAATAACGTAATTAGACGTAAATTAACTCGATCAGGCCCCTGGAGAACCTAGGAACGTCTACTTGATTCACGTTACGCGATTTGGCGATAATCGAAGACTCTAACGCGAAATTGAACGATAAGCGAACTGATGCCGAACAAATACTAAGAATGCCTAAAAACACGAATTTTGTACTTGTATTTATCATACAGTTATGATTATGATTTATTTGGATCTTCGGGCGTCGCAAAGCATAACACAGAAGTTACGAGGAAAAACCGGAGCGCACCGACAACGAAATGGAAGCCACGGGCTAGATTTACATCTAAATATTTGTATAATATGATATTTTTTTCTTCGTTTTCAAATTTTAATGCTCACGGTAGAAACCAGAACGAGAAACTGACAAAGATGATGAGCGTAGAGAAATTACGTGATGTTTAACGTAACGAACGGATTACGTGTCGTAAGCAACTTCCGATATAATTTTAAACGTTTTCGACCCAAATAAATATAATATGACCCAATACGATGTTCGGGTTTTAAAAACGGGTTGTGGAAAGAAATATTTGGGCCCTGAATGCGTTAACGGGCCTTGGGCCCGACGTATTTAAAAACCCTAAGTATATAAACAAGTTAATCCTTCACCACCTTCATTTGAAGAAACCCTAGCACACAACAACATCCCTGCTCTCTCTCACTACAAGTCCGGTCGTCGGACTCCGGCAATAAAACGGACGACTCTGGTCGTCTTCTCCGGTCACACACACACACTCCCATACCCTTATCTCCTTATTACACACATACACCCGCATACGCATACATCTAGACAGAGAGAGAGAGCATAGACAGAGAGAGAGAGCGAGAGAGTAGCGACGGTGGTCGGCTGTGGTTCACGGCGGAGGCGGTGCCGGCTCAACGCGGCGGTAGTGGCGGAGGGGTTATTTCGATTTTCTTCGGGTCCATATTTAACTCGGGTCTCAGTCTAAAATTTGGTTCCTTTCAGATTTGGGTCAGAGTAGCTGGCGGCGGCTGTGGTTCTCCGGCTCGCCAGCGACGGCGGCGGCAGTGTTTTGGATCTCGATTCAATCAAGTTAACAGTCAATGGCTCGGGTCTCGATTTAGATTCACACAGTTTAAACCCGGTTCAGTTCAAATCTCGGTTCAGGTTCCGAGTTCAAGTTCGAATCAGTTTTCGGTTCGGGTTAACCCACTTAAAACAACAGTCAACGCGTTTTCTGGTTCAGTTTTGATATTTCAGTTTCGTTTCGATTTGTGTTCACTTCGGTTCAGTTTAAATGTCTAAATGTTTGTTTCAGGTTCGGGTCCAGTTCGGTCAGATTCGTCGGCACCGGAAATGTCCGGTTTGACTCGGTCAACACCGAGTTAACTCGGTCAAACCTGGTCAACGCATTCAATTGGTCAAACCCGGTTAACTGTCGGGTCAATGGGTCGACTAAGACTCAGTTAAAATTTAATTACGATGCAAAATCTATTTATATTAGTTTATATAAATAATAATATGCAATATCGCGAAATCGAGCTCAAAACCGAACCGTCAACTATTACATATCTCCGAAAAGTTTAAAAATAACAATAGATCCGACGTATAATATTCGCGTAAAAGTCACTAGTTAAACATCGAACCGAAGTCGGTTAAATATATAAATTGGAAATATTAATTGGCGAAACATTATATTGAACACGACGGAAAAGTATTATATATTGTTTGCGTCCATTGAATATTGCGTTTTGATAAATAAATCGACAACTAGTATTGTCAGGATCGTCCGACAACAGAGGAAACTCTGCCCGATTTTCGTCAAAAATACGGAATACGAAATGTGTTGTATTTCAAAGAAAAAAGCGTCCGACTCAAAGCGATTATTATAAAATAAATATTGATATAATATTTTTGCCGACGCTATTGTAATATATAACAATCAAGCCGATAACATACAATAAGCGCAATTTCAAAATAACAAACATTCGGCTATCGATTATGAAGTAAATATAATTATTTAAAATTACTTCAAACGTCGGAAATTCGGATATTTAAATTTGAAACATCGATAACTCATCCGAATATTTTTATAGAATAAATATAATGCTTATATTTATTTCGAAAAGCCAAGATTTCTGAACGCCTTTACAAGATGAATACAAGGTGCGCATCATTTCAAACGAACGAATTCGGAAATCATATATTAAAGACGTCTAAAATTCAGAAATCGTATAACACAGATATAATTTATATATTTGAATGTCGAGACGTTGAATACTTTTATAAAATAAATATAGTTATATTTATTTCAAACGTCGATGATTCGGGAACTTCAAATGCTAATTGTTATATTTAATTCAAACGCCTAACGAGGTATGACACGATACCTCAAGACTATAACAAGCGTACAATTACATTGTTATTTATTTATTATAAACGATACGCCAGACTCTTGCTCAGATACGAAATGTGTTACTTATACGGATATATTTTCGAGTATATATACATTATATCTTACGAAAACTACGAAGAGTCGTACTATTATCCGTCGACGTACATGACGACTAAATATGATTTCATGAAAAATAGTTATGTTTAAATGTAAACATATATTTCAATCGCTCGAAAATAGAATCGTTTCTAAGAAAACCATAGGTTGGTTAATCGAGTTAAGACAATGACAATTTCATGGAATCGTATGAGTAACGATTCGGTAGAGCTCGATGACACGTAGTTTAGCTACGTTATATCTAGAAACTTACAAGTTATTCCATTTTAGGAATATCTTAGATTGCATGCTAGCAAGTCAAGTTGTGGAGACAACACTATGGAATCACATTAAGCTAGCTTTGCACAAGGATATCAAGGTGAGTTCATAACCCCCACTTTTTACCATTTTACATTTTTATAAATGTTTTCGGGGGTGGAAAGACATGCAAGTTTTGCGAAAGCACACAATGTTTTGATGAAACGAAAATCATATATTTCTAAACCATGTTACAAACAGATTTCAATGAACTCAAATGGTTTATGAAAGGTTTATGCTAAACTTAATGGTTTTCACAGCTATACAAAGCTTTTCGAAACATGCATGAGTTTTATGACTAGTGACGGGATTGTCATAGTCACAACTAGGGGGTGAGACCCCAATTTTATTTATAACATGGGCTAGTCCCAATGACAAGAAAACATGGGCTAGGCCCAATGACAAGAAAACATGGGCTAGGCCCAATAACACGGATAACAGATTTATAACAATTGGTATGTAGCTATGGGATTAGATGATAACAAATCACTGTGCGTAAGTAGGATGATGGCAATAGTAACCATTAATCACGTAGTGACCAAGGTGCAAAAGGTATAGATCTATCGAGTTTAAGACACGCTCCACTCCTGGTAAGATAACCGGTTAGGAGTGCTTTTGTGATCCCAATGATGTCAGAGTTGTCTCGGGTTGGTTACTTACTTATGGCACATAGGTCAGTGTATTAGCTACACACTGACAGATCCTTAGATTCCATAGACATACTACATACTACGATTTCAATACCAGTTTACAAAGATAACAGAAAACATTTCGATACCGGTTTATTTACAGATACGATTGAGAACATTTTATCACCAGTTTATAAACATAACAGTTATATGCATGGATTTGCAAACAACACGGAAAACATTTCAATACTGTTATACAAACATGACATTTCAAATGCTTTGGGATACTATGATCCCACAAACCGGTTTTCGAATGCAAAATGCTCAAATGTTTTATGACTCATTTGAAAACAAAAAACAGACAAACTATGAACTCGCCAACTTTATGTTGATTTTTTCGCATGTTCTTTCTCAGGTTACAACTACAAGTATAACACGGCTGGAATAGTGGAACCCATGGGGATTCGAGTATTTAGTGGGTGTTCATTTATTAGAAGTCTTAGCACTCACGTTTACTTCCGCTGTGTAATGAAGATACCAATTTAGTTCACGCCCCGCTCTGATGTGAAGGAATTACAGGGAGTGTGACAAATAAGTAGTAGGTTGCGGTTGAACTTGAGTATCTTCAACTGAAGGAGTTTTAGCTGTTGTGGTATTTGAAGGTTGTGGTTTAGAAAATGTAGAGGGTTCCGTTATTACAGGTTCAGTCTCCTCTGTTGTAAAGGTAGGCTGGACTTCTGCAACTGGTTCACTTGTACAATCATTACCAACATTGTCACCGACATCATCATTACCCTTTCCCTTTTTATGACCAAATTTATCTTCAATCATCCTTTTCAAGGTTGGTTCCTCATTATCTGAATCACTGTCATCATGGCGCCACTTGTCATTTTCTGGTGCAACATATGTATCATTTGCTAGAAAACCGATCAATCTACGAGGAGGTGTGCTTTCCTTGTAATGTTTTGCTGCTACACCTCAAAAGATCTTTAACGAATGTTCCATCATAACCTTAGCTTTTAAAACATAGTTGTCATTCTTTTGAAGATTCGGATGTTGCACATTCAGAATCATTTGGAGAAAACAAGGATACATCCAAAACTTGTTTCCACCATATCCGGTTCTTCTCAGTTTTTTCTTCATGTTTACAAAAATATACTTTGAAACACTAAACGGTTTGTTCAATGCCAAAGCTATCATCATTCCAACCAAGTCGTTATTTGCCATGTCATAACCACTTCGTCTGTTGCTCAAACACTGAATTAGACCATGTAGAAAGAACTTGTATCAGAGTGGCAACCATTCTTTGTTTAGTTGTCCTACGAGAAAATCTCCAACACATTTCATTTGAAGCAAACATCCACGTTGACACTTTAATGGTACTGAGAAAGGAGCTTCAGAATCATTGCCAAGCTGTAATACTTGAGTTAATGATTTCAACAGAGACATCTACTTTCAAGTCATTTACTCTCCCGTGGATAAGTTCCTGCCCATTCACTTCAGCAACTTTAGCTGAATCCCAAAATTCCTTGATCAACGTCTTGTATACTGTAGTCTTGTGCGTGATAGCATAATGTATCCTTGAGTCGTGCAAAAACTTCATTATACCGTTGTACTCAGCATATTTGTCTTCCGGATCCAAGTAGGCCACCGTGTTATGTCTAGGTTCCGACATAATTTCCACTTCTGACTTGTCAGTTCTCTTTGTTGCGGGTTTTCTTTTATGTTCCTTTGTTCCATTCTGTTCACATATAACAACTAGGAAAAGAACACAAATTTATTAGGGAATATATGCAAAAAAGGTTTATTCCAAACCTTTGTATGTATATATTCCCTGAACAAAGAACTACTGACTCATACGAATAACTATTTATTCGTACGAAGAACAACTCGTTTCACAAATTTTTGACAAAATCAAGCAACTGATTCATTCGTACGAACGGCTGGTTCATACGAGCGAAGTGTTGTTCGTGCGAATCTAATTCGTACAAACAACTTCAAGAGAAGTTACTTGTTTTTGTTAAAACGATTCTTTGTTTTAAATTTTGTTGTTCACGTCAGTCAAGGTCACATGGTCGGATAATGATGTTTAAGTTGTTCATCTTCAAAGTATGCCAAACATTTTAAGTATACCTTAAAGAAATCAAAAACAACCTGAAGGGAGGTGTAAATATGATGCGAGCAAGGTGAAAGTGAAGTTCTACCAAAGAACTTCATCACCTTATACCACATCAAAATACCCGTGCAAAACAACTTAGCTTCGTACGAAGAACTAGCTTGTACAAGACCCAAATGTCATTCATACGAAGCACACATGCTCGTATGAATGAAATGATTCGTACGAGTCGAGGTTTTTCACAAGCTGGACTTTCAGTTCTTCGAGAATCTTAGGTTTTTCGCAGGCCTGTTTAAAACTTTGAAAAAATCCACACTAATCACAAAGTTAAGTTAGGAGAAGTGCTTGTTAAACAGATTTTGTTCCTTGAGATGAGTTTACCCATTGTAAGAAAGTGCTTTTATGAAGTTATGATATCAAAGCGAATGTTTTTTAGGGCGTATCTGGGTAGAAAACTTCTGAGCTTCAATATTGGCTAATTCAAAAAGAACTTTATTAAACAACAAAGTAAACTAACTAAAATAACTGCTAACAGATAGGAGTAAACTTTATATTTACTAGATAATCTTTTTCAGAGTTTCAAGGTAAGAGAATCATACCAGCTTTTAATCTTGTCAAAAAACGAGTTTCGTTTAAAACAACAAATTAAATAAATAAATAAGCATTCTATTATGATTATCAGTATGGTTGTCCACGTAATCTCAGCTTATCAGATGTAATCATGATTAGGAGATATGATTAAGGTATAAAGGTATAAATTATACTTACTAGTCGGTGTTCAACAACTTCACGACACATTCCCGTATCAAGACATGCACGAGAGAAAATACTGGTGAGTATACTGTTTATCATCTGTTTTTGACGTATACGATGTGAGAGATTCACTTAATTTGATTGAAAACAAGCCCTATGTGATTAAATCACTTGTTGATGAGGAACTTGATTTTCAGATGCATGCAGGGCATAGGAGTAAGTCCGTGAACAGGTTAGTACCACCGTACCGACAAAGAGATGAACTTAGCTCCCGCTAAAGCTGTGATATTTTATCACTTATTCTTGGGTGGATGTGATATGTTTATCACTTATTGAAGGTCGTATGCAGTATTTACACGTATGTATGGTATCATGGAAGTTCTAGACTTGCGTCACCGTTATTTTTCGACAAAAGATTCAACCATGATACCCAGATGATAAGTCAGCATAAAGACCGTACATCTCAAAACCTCGGCGTACTATCAAACGAAATTTCGCTACCAAGACCATATGCCAATGAATGGTTCCCACCTGGCTTGCAGTCTGTAAAGTTTATATCAACTTGCACATTTTAATCTGATTGTGAGCCTACCGATACATCATTAGTAAAGCTACTTATCAAGTTTCATTTTGTGTTTTTGACTGTTTATGACTGATCACTGGTGTATTTCATCATCTTCACTTATCTATCCAAGAAACTCATTTTTGATTTTTGGGTTTTCTATTGTTTTTGTATTTTTTCTAAATTTTTCTCCCCTTTAAATAAAGAAGGTAATAAAAACTTAAACTAAATAAAAGACATATTTTTGTATTTTTGCATTTTCTCATGTTTTTGTATTTTCTTGGAATATTCTCCCCCTAAAATATAAAACTAAGAGAAAATATAAAATCTTTTTGTAGTTTTAGATTTTGAAGAAAATATTTACGAAAAATGATTAGCCAAGGATGAATTACTCGGTTCACCTTGATGCCATTGACCAAAAATAGATAATCAAAACGAGATTAATCAAAAGCTTTTGTATACAGGTCCGCACGTTGGTGATCAGTGTGGATTTTAACAGCATTCATAAGTTTCTTTTCATAACAATTTCGTATGAAATGATACTTAATCTCAACGTGTTTGGTTTTTGAGTGTTGTACAGGATTACGAGTGATCTGTAAAGCAGCTCCGTTATCAACAAAAATAGGAGTAAATAGAAATTCAAAACCGTAGTCGCGCATTTGCTGTTGAATCCATAGAACCTGAGAGCAGCAACTAGAAGCCGAAATATACTCAGCCTCACAGGTTGACGTAGCTACACAAGTATGCTTTTTGCACTGCCACATGACTAGGCGATTTCCCAAGAACTGACATCCTGCTGATGTTGACTTTGCATCGATCTTGCAGCCGCATGATCAGAATCACTGAATGCTGTCAATTCAAAGTTATCATCCTTAGGGTACCATAGACCAGTGTCGGGCGACCCTTCAAATAACGAAAGATTCTTTTTTCAGCCATCAAATGAGAAACCTTCGGATTGGACTGGTAGCGAGCTAGAAGACATGTTGGGTACATTATATCAGGTCTTGAAGTAGTAAGATACATGAGAGATCCGATCATAACACGATAAAGAGATGGTTCCACATGTTCACCCATTCCTTCTGGAGTAATCCCATGATTATGAGCTAATGGAGTTCCCAAAGGCTTAGAGTCTTCCATTTGAAATCGTTTGAGAATATCCCCGACGTATTTGGTTTGATGGATGAAATCCCTTCCTTAGATTGTTGAACTTCTCCTAAAAAGAAATCATTTCTCCCAAAGCGCTCATCTCGTACTTCTCCTGCATGATCTGCTCAAATTCTTTGCACATCTTGTCGTTTGTAGACCCAAAAATAATATCATCAACATACACCTGCACCAGCAATAAGTCCTCATTCTGTTCTTTGATGAAGAGAGTTCATTCGATCAATCCACGTCGAAAACCATTCTTCAGAAGATCAGAAGACAACATTTCATACGAAGCCCGTGAAGGTTGATGAAGACCATATAGCGCCTTGTTTAGAAGCCAAACCTTGTCAGGATGGATTGGATCTTCAAAACCCGGTGGTTGCTCAACATATACCTCTTCTTCAACCACACCATGAAGAAATTGCACTTTTCACATCCATTTAGTAGACAGTACACTTCTTGTAGGAGCATAAGCCAAGAAAATTCTCATGGCCTCAAGACGAGCTACCAGTGTATAAACTTCATTGTAATCAATTCCTCCTACCTGATTAATGCGCTGGACAACCAATCTTGCTTTTTTTCTCACAACAACAGTTCGCTCATCCTTCTTGCATTTGTAAACCCATCTTGTTCCAATCTTCTTATAGTTGTCAGGCATGTCAACCAATTTCCACACGCCTAACTTCTGAAACTCCTGAAGTTCTTCCTACATAGCTTCAACCCATGAGTCTTCTTTCATAGCCTCCTTCTAAGATTTCGGTTCAACTTGGCATACATAGCAGGCAAAAGACCAGTCATTTTGTTCCCCAGATTCCCCAATAACCGAATACAAACCAGCATTCTGATTATTCCTGAGCTAATTACGTGTCTGCACACATTACTATGGACATTTCCGATAATATTCTGCTGAGTATGGGTATTATGAATTCGAGTT
This sequence comes from Scalesia atractyloides, assembly GCA_947069175.1. Taxonomy (NCBI): domain Eukaryota; kingdom Viridiplantae; phylum Streptophyta; class Magnoliopsida; order Asterales; family Asteraceae; genus Scalesia; species Scalesia atractyloides. The sequence continues at coordinate 50,216,118 of CAMTDV010000020.1, forward strand.
TCAAGAACATTAGGAACTCGAGAGTTTATACCTAAATTGTTGATATTCAGATCAACAACCAATTCATTTGCTGGATTTGATGTTGAAGTAGACGCATGACCTTCAGTAGTCCCTAGATTCTGAATATTTGACGTGACATATGAAATTCCAGGAACCAGAACAGAAGTAGCTTCATTTGCATCATGGAACTCATCATCTTCTGACGAAACATTATAATCAGCAGCATCTTCGTATTCCTCATTTTGAACAAGATTGTTAACCGAAGTAGATAGTTGAGGGTTAACAATGATTGGTCGAAATAATGACGAGTCAACTGCAGTATCACTTTCCAGTAGCATTTGAGCCGCTGCAGAAGCATCATCAAAAGTTGGCAGATTAAAGGAGTTAAACAACCCATCGTAGTCAAACATCCAAGGAGCACCCGGAGCTCTTACTGATTCAGTGTATCTTTGAACCTTCACTTCACCCCATTCTTCAATCTTCTTTGTTGACAAATCACACTTGAAATTAAGAGTAGCATATCCAAGAAAGAAACCTTCGATAGCTTTCGGACCAAATTTACCATGTGGATCAATCATAGTGCATGGAGCTCCAAAAGGTTCTAAGAAAGAAACATCCGATTTCCTTCTATGTAACAACTCAAAACATGTTTTCCCGTGCCTCTTCACCGTAAGAACTCTATTCATCGTATAACATGCAGTAGCAACAGCTTCTCCCCAAAATTGAACAGGAAGTTCTGATTCTACTAGCATAGTTCTTGCTGTTTCAATTAGAGTTCAATTTTTACTCTCAGCGACACCATTTTGTTGTGGAGTGTATCGAGAACTGTACTCATGCAGAATGCCTTTAGTAGAACAGAACTCATCCATAACTTGATTCTTGAATTCGGTGCTGTTGTCGCTTCTGATTCTCCTTATCTTCAAATTCGACAAATTTTCAAGCAGGGTTAGGAGATTCTTGAGGATTTCGGGAACTTCACTCTTGTGTGCCAACATATTCACCCATGAAAATCTTGAGTAGTCATCAGTAACTACTAAACAATATGAATCACCGAAGGTAGTCTTGTGTTTCATAGGTCCAAAGAGGTCCATATGAAGACGTTCCAAAGGCATATTCACCGTGTTAATTTTCTTCACAGGATGAGATTTTCTCGCTTGCTTTCCCTTTTGGCACGATACACAAACGTCTTGTAGATGAAAATTCTTTACTGGTACACCATTCACAAGATTGTTTTTCACCAAATAATTCAACTTCCTCAAGTGAATGTGTCCCATTCGTCTGTGCCAAGAGATTGATTCCTTCTCGGTGGCTTTTGAGACAAAAACTGTGACTTGTGCAGACGTGGTAATAGCTTGGCTCATGTCAAGAATATATTGATTCTTGGAGCCGACAGGAGGATCCATTCCTTGGGAATCTTGAAACCAGGTTTTAGCACATAACATCCGGTATTATCAAAATGAACCGTGAACTTGTTGTTGCAGATTTGAGAAACACTAAGAAGATTGTGATCAATCTGACGTCATAATTGATCTTATCAAAACTCACAACACCATTGGAGACCATTCCTTCTCAAGTGATGTATCCGCCCTTATCACTAGCAAAAGCAACATAACCACCCCTAATGCTTTTCACATCATAAAGGAGCCGTAAGTCGCTTGCCATGTGCCTCGATGCTCCACTGTCAACAATCCAATGACTATTCACAGTTCCTCCTGGAACACCCTGCATTTCAAAAACCAGATCAGTTTGAGATGGGGACCTGAGCCTTAGTGGTCTTCGCCAACCCTTATCATGAAGAAATGTGATTTCAATTTCTTGATGATTAGGAAATTGTGTACCTCCTCTTGAACCATCACAGGTCTTAGGTTTCCAAGATTTTTGTAATTTACCAGAATGACTATTATTTACAGTTTTAATAATTTCTGGTTTTATTAAATTTGAAGATCTTGGATTCCTTTATGAAGAATGCGGTTTTAAAGTTTTTTCAATTATTTTTACTTGTTTACGCCTATGTTTTTCTTCTTGTTCTTTAACAATCCGTTTGTCTTGTTTTGGAGAAACAGGTCGATGTTGGCAAGTTGGTTCAGGAGGGGCTTTCTCAACAAATCTTGGCTTTGTTGGGTTTGTACAATTCTTGATAATGTGGCCAAAGTCTCCACATTTGAAACATGTTCTCCTTTCAACAAATTTAGGAGATCATGTTTCATGACTTGATGTTGAACTTGCGGGTCTTGAGGTACTAGGTTCATTTTCATCACACCCATTTGTATGTTGGGTGTAATTGTTTTCACTGTTACGTTTTAAAATCTTTACTTTATTGACAAAATCTACATTAGACATTCCTTCAAAAGTCTCGACTTTATCAGTACCCGTAGAACTCACAAATTTAACATTCTTAAACCTTTCCTTGTAGTGAGTGCCTTTCGTTTCAACCTTCGGTTGTGATACTTTAGGCTTTTCAACTCGCTTTTGTCGATGTTTTTCTCTTGAACTTGATAATGGTTGTGACTTGATTGGGTTTTTCTTCTCTATAAATTTGGTTGTTGATTTCTCAAAAACTTGATCAATAGAGGTTGGATTTACATTTTTGATCGGAAAATCTTTGTTAGAATAGATTTTCTTCTCTCCAACCAAAGTATACAACACATTATCAATTTCATCTGTAGACACTTCTGTCTTGACAGATTTCATAGGATCCTTCTCTTGATTTTCGACAATTTTTACACTAGGAGTAGCAGACATTTCTATTCCCTTCTCTTCATCAAGAGATTGATCCTGATCAATTTTCTCTGACTCATCATCTGATGAATCATTTTCCTCTGTTGTAGAGGGGTTCTGATTAACAACTGATGATGAGTTCTCGGACTTTCTCGATTCAACTGAGGAATTGTATATCTTGAACCCTAGTCATGCTGCAAATTCCTCAGGATTAAGAGGTATGGAGGGTTCAAGGCATGGCATTTCCTCTTCATCAAGCAATTTGGTATAGTTGTGTTTCATCGGGGGTGGACACGACTTATACCCAAAGCATTTAACATCTCCTTTTGGTTTTTGAACATCAATGATATGATCAATCATATATTGGGAGTTAGAATAAATGTCCAACTTTAGCTTGATCACATCATGTTCGCGTTTGGCGATGGCTAACTCTTTCTTTGTTTCTTCTTAATGTAGTTATTAATTCCAGTCTGTTTATTTAAACTCTTTTTGTCAATTCAGAAACGCTTTTCTTGAGGGTTTCTATTACAAATTTGAATTCTTTTTCGTTTCGAGTTAAAGCCAAGTTCGCCTCTTTGCATTTAGAGTGTTCAATAACTAAGTTTGGTTTATGACTATTAATTGTTTCAAACTTTGAATTCAATTCAGCAAAGTCATTGCAAACTTTGGGAGAGTCGGAATTTATCTGACTTGTCGAACCGACAACATTCGCCATGAAGGGAATATGATGAGGGAAGGCTGCACTATTTGTAAAATTTTTTTTGTTTCTTTTGATGCATCTTCGGCTTTCTTCATCAAACCCACCTTTTCACTCTTCATCTTCTCGGCTTCTTTCAACAACCTTCTGACCTCAGCATCACTTTCCTCTCTGATATCTGAATCAGATCCATAACCACCGGAAATTGAGCATTCTTCATCAGAACTACCAGTATACCCTGAAGTATCATCATCATCTAAAATATCAATGCTGAGAGCATGTTTGATTCAATTGATGATCTTGGCATAACATGCAGTTCCTCCATTATTTCAGTTCCCAACTGTACTGACCAATCGCATCCTTCATCAGCTTGAACTACCAAAGCTATGTGTGTTGTTTGAAGGCCTGATTGGTTGGTGTTGTTTGGGTTTCCAACATCTACTATTCTTCTATCATTGTTAACTTGAGCTGTGTTCGATGGTTGTGATTAATTTCGAAAGGGGTTGTGATTTCCTTGTTTGCTGGGTCTCATGCACTCACGTTTGAAGTGACCTCTTACACCGCAGTTGAAGCAAGTAACAACATTTTTATCAAAACCATATTTTGTATCCTTCTTGCTTTCCAAACTGGTTCTTCCTGTTCTGCTCATGTAACCCTTGGCTCTTCTCACCGCACTAGCAAACGCCCACTTGATATCCAATAGCTCCATCTCATCTCTGTCTATTTGCTGGTAGTCTTCATTTGTCAAATTGATGTTTCCAATTTTACCAGCTACTAATCTGCAATAGGCACTGACCATGGTGTTTAGAAGTTCCATATGCTCTTGAGCAACTTCTACACTGACCTTAGAAAGATGTGATGTGTCAAGTCTGACTATGTTGGTGTTTGCGGCTTAAAAGTTGTTTCCACAGAAAGCTTGTTGAGGAGCTTGCTGTGGAACTTGAGGTGTAAGATCTCGTGGTTGTGGCAAAAAGGCTTTCGGATCAAAAACTTGTCCATAGACTTGAGTACTTGAGCTTGTAGACTGGTTTGATTGAACAGGTTGTGGTAGAAAGGGATTCACGTTTGACATAAACGCGGTTTGAAGCTTTGGTTGCTGACTTGCACTAATACATGTATTAATACCTTCGAAGTACATCTCAGGGTTTTGTGGAACAGTAACTCTATGTGCCTTTCGAAGTTCATCTTCATTCTTGTTCTCTATTTTCTGCACAAATTCATAAATACTGATTGAGTAAAAAACACCTGTATGTTTTAATAAGTCAATAAATTGACCCCATTTTGGTTGTAATGCGTCAGCAAAGCGCATCACGATTTCTTGCGGAGATGTTAACACTTTGTAAGAGTACATTTCGCTAAGAATATGGTAAAAACATGTGGTCATATATTCAATGTTTCATTTTCCATGAACATGAAACCTTCAAACTCCTTCTTTAGCATATCATGCCGAATTTTTCTGGTTGCAGCATTACCCTCTCCTCTTGCTTCCAGGGTATCCTAAAGATTTTTTGTGGTCGTACAGTACACAAACTGATGGTAAATATCTTTATGGAGTGCCTGTGTTAGGATAGCAAACGCCTTTTTCTAAGATCGTAAGCTTTTTTATCATCTTCATCTAGATTGGCTAAGGAGGTTGGGTTTGAACCTGCCTCTTCGAGTGATTCTTTATAGGGTGTAGTAAAGCATGTCCATAATTCTGTGTTCTGTCCGAGAACATATGTATGGAAACGACTTTTCCAGGACGGATAATCGTTCATATGGTTCAGTTTAGGTAGACGGTTATTACTCCCGGTTTCACTCTCACTCATCAGAAGAGTCTGAATGCTCTGCGTCTGGTTTGCGACACATGCCCATTGATTTACAGTAATCATGGCTGTATGTTGAGGCATCAATGATTTTACCCATGAGGTTGTGGAGCTTTGCGAAGAGTCCTGATTTGTGCTTGAACTACTACTCCAATCCCACGGATTAGAACTCATTTTCTTAATTATGAAAATTAAAAAGTTTAAAGTTTGATTTTTTGAAAATAACAGTGTCCCCTTTTAAAAATTCACAATTTTAGAAATCACAAGGTTTGAGAAATCACAAAGTTTGAAAACTGAAACACGAAAAGCAAAACTAAGTTATGTTTTGTACGAACCACTATTCCGTACGAGTGGTAGGTCCTTCGTACGAACTACTTGTTTCGTATGGAGGGTACTACTTCATGCAAACAACTAAGTCTTCGTGCGAACCAAGTTCTCCGTGCGGATGACTAGTCTTTCGTATGAACAATCTGGTTCTTCGTGCGGATGAGTAGTCTTTCTATGAACAATCTGGTTCTTCGTGCGGATGGGTTATTCGCACAGATGTTTTTCGCAGAGGAATCTTTTTGCAGGGCTAGTTGGTGAAAAATTTCCTTTCTACACAGACTAGTTTTTGAAAGTGTTATATTCTCTACACAATTTTAATTAAAAAAGACAAACATTCCATCAGCTTTTCAGTTTTAACAGTCAAGTTCAAAATGTCAGAGATTTGGTCAACCCTACAACAATATTCCGGTGAGTTTCTCCTGCAAGTGTGTTCAAGTTGGATGAAAATTTTAAGAAAAACCAGATTTTAACATGTCTCTATGTGTTCTAACTAGGTTTTTATGAAAACTTTCTGGATACAACAGATTTCAACCAAGTTTTAAGTTTGTTATCTTTCAAAAACTTAAGTTTTCTGCTGAAAGTTCAAGAACACTTCAAGAAACCCTCTCAACTAGCTGAGACACAATCACTAAGCTTGGTTTTGAACAAGGAGGAGAGCCAAAGCTCTGATACCACTTGTAGGTCCACTTAGATGATCAAGATAAACCTGCTTTCTTGTTCATATAACACATACACGAGTGAGGAATCCTCATATGAATGCAAACCAAAGCAAAGTAAGAACATAGGATAACCAAAGTTTCAATATCTTGATTAACTGAAGAGAACTGATACAAACATATACAAACAATGTTCATACAGTCTCATGCAACACACTATGTGCTCTTGCATCTCTCTCTAGCTTACTATTGTCTTATGGTTTCTAACAGGTAACGAATACTGAGGCATGCATGTATGCTTATATAGTGTCCGTGCTCAGCAACTGTACGAAGTAGGTTGCTAGACATACAAAACACCAAAAGAGACGAAGAACTACTCTAAAGATACTCGTACGAACAAGCTGGTTCGTACGAGCATCAACTAGCTCGTACGAAACAAGTATGATACTTGTTTAGATGGATTTGTTCGTACGAAGGGCAGATGGTTTGTACGAGCAATATCTTTCTCATACTAAGCATGTCTACTCGCACAAAGTGTTTTCCTAGGAGAACTTTACCTAGACATGACGTACACAAGATTCAACAGTATGCACACATGCAACTGTTTAACACAAACATAACTAACCGTCGTACTAAACGAAGATAGGAGGATATCTTGATTCGGTCGACACAACCAAACTATACAGACACTGTAAACAAAGACCGTACAATTACAGACGTAGCTAAGAATAAGAGACAGACACAAAGTGTATCAACACAAAGCCACAAATTTGACACACTCACAAAACCTATGTCCTCGCCGACATTTTTATGCTGACTCTCTTTTAACATATGTTTCAGGAGTCAATGCTTGATAATATGATGCATGCATCACGTAGGAATGGACGCGGGCCTTAGTGACTTAAAACATGAAAGCCAATTTATTTATGTGTTGTTTCTGTTTACCCAAGACAATGTAAACATTTACTTAATAAAACAAAATTTTAAATTCCATGAGTTGTGAAACAATAGTTATGTGACATGACTCTCCGATGTTTCCGCCGTGGATAGTTGTTTTACGCGGTCGGGGTGTTACAGAAAGATTGGTATCAGAGCTTATGGTTATAGGGAATTAGGTTATTAATAATGCTTTGAACTAGATGATAACCTTCCTAGGACCCTAACGCGAGTTATCTTGCGTTTAGATTCTTAAAACAATACCATCACCTATCCTTAGGTGACTACCAAAACAAATACACAAGTTACATTTCGTTTTGAAAATCAATCATCTATCCTTAGATGATTTGTTTTGGCTTAAAGCCTTGTAAGTTTTGAAAAACCCGTATAAGTTTGGGTTTTATTAATGTAAACATGTGCAATCTGGAAGGGTGGATGCCTGTACCCCGAGTTTTCTGTCTAAGGCTAGAGTGTCCGTACAAATCCGCATTATCGGACAAATCACTCTTACCTGGGAACTCTTGGGGTGAGTGTCCACTTATAAGCTAAAGCATGTCTTCGCGATACGTTATAAAGACCCATTTACTTTGATTAGTCACCGTGTGTGATTTGTTTGTTTATAAGTAAGGAACGAATGACCATCATCCTTATATTTCGTCGATATTTTTAACATCTCTCTTGATTTCTAATGTCAATCTCCCATATTTTCCATCATGTTTTCTTCTAGAATGCCAACTCTACATAACACAACTCAAGATGCTGATGTGGCAGCTATGATCGCTTAGCAAATTGCTGCTGTACTCTCAAACCTAGTGACCCAGATAAACCAAGCAAACAATAACAACAATAACAACAACAATGCACCTGCACCGTGCAACTACAAAAAAATTAACTCGACTAAACCACTCAAGTTTACTGGGTCCAAAGGAGCTACTAGACTCCTGCAGTGGTTTGAGAGTCTCGAAAGCACATTTCGTCATGTTCAATGCCCGAATGAGCGAAAAGTCAAGTTTGCATCGAGTGTATTACCGAAAAGAGCCCTTACATGGTGGAATGGTGTGATGAGATATAGGGGTGCCGATATGGAAATGGCACAAATGTGGGAAGAGCTTCAAGCTTTAATGATGAGGGAATTCCACCCACGTCATGAACAATGGGCACTGGAAGATGAATTCCACAATCTTAAACAAGATAGTGGAGAGCATCATGACTACACTGACCGTTACGAAGAACTGTGCTTGTTGTGTCCCACCATGGTCACCCCGTTGGATAAAGCAATCGAGAGGTACATCGATGGCCTGCCTGACCCCGTTCAAGACATTGTTACTGGTAGCAACTCTACCACTAGGCTATCGAATTAGCTGCTACCCTGACTGAGTCTCAGGTCAAGAAGGGGAAACTGTTTCGCAAGGGTGACAAAGAAACAGGCAGCTAAGACCACACAAGAGAAAACAAAGGAGAAGAAAGTTGAGTCTTCCAAGAAGTCGAGGAAGCGTAAGGCTTCACAGAACTTTGTAGTTGTTGCACAACCCAACCAGAACACCCAAAACCAGCCAGCACAACCTCCTGCAAGGAAACCCTATGCTGGTACTACATTGTTGTGCAACTGGTGCAATTGTAACACCCTGTAAAATCGTGTCCAATAATATAGTGACACGTGATGTATTTTATATAATTGTCTGTTAAAGACCAATAAGGACTAAAGGTGTCAACATGCTCAAGATTGAGTCTCTGAGTGACGAACCGATGTCAACATGCATAAATAATAGCCTCTGAGTGACTGATAGTCAACGTGCTTAAATCATTAGCCTCTGAGTGACTGATACGTCAACGTGCTTAAATCATTAGCCTCTGAGTGACTGATATGTCAACATGCTTGAAACTTGGCCTCTGAGTGACTAATACGTCCACATGCCTAGCCTCTGAGTGACATCAGAATCAACATGCTTGTGATAAGCCTCTGAGTGATCCTTTGTGAAGTCCTAACTCTCATACGTACCGTTTGTTGGACGAAGGAGTTCAATTCTGTAAATATATGAAAGTTGGATATTGGAGGGATTAAAAGTGTCAACATGTTAATTTATACCTATGAGTGACCTTTTAACGAACCGAGAGCTCAATAATGCCCGGGTATGCCAAGTATTGGCTACGGAGGGCTAAAAGTGTTAAAATAGTATTTAAAATCGTTTTTATAAGCTTTATATAGTTTAGGGGCCAAAGTGTCAAATTTTAAAATTTAAATAGGGCGGTCGCGGGCCGCGAGAGACCCGGCCTGTGTCTCTCGCGCCCCGCGAGAACAGACCTGCAACAGAAAGTTTGTTTTGGAGCCCAAGCAAAGCTCCAAAACCATTAAATCCGAATCATGGCCTTCCTAATTAGCTATGCCACGTTTTAGGACACTTGTAAGCTTCTTCTTACACCCCTAGACACCTGGTTTCACCTCCTTTAAGCTCTCCAACTATAAATAGGTGCTTAAGTTCACCATTTCAACTTGCACCTTTCTTATTCACTCTTCTCCCCCCTCTGGAAGTTCCTAACTAAAAGGAGCAGTCCAACATAGTTCTTTTGCATCTAGGAATCACTGGTAAGTGTTCCTTCTTTGTGCATTTTCGTTTTTAGGCTTCTATAGCCAAAAGTTAAGCATTTTACGTAAAACACTTTGACTTTCGGTTAAGACCATTATGGTCCAGCCATTGTTCAAAATGAACATGGCTAAGTGATCGTAATAAGGTGGGTATTAGTCCCTATAAAGGGCACCTCCTGAAGATCACGTTTGCTAGACCAATTGACGGGTCAAAGTTATGTTATTAAAAAGTCAAACAGACCATTTTTTGGAAAAATCATAAATTGATCTTATATATGTTATGAAACCTATTTTGAAACTTAAACAAGTTGATAATAATTAATAGAACATGTATAAACATGTTCGGCTCATCAATTTCAGTTCTAGGGTCGGTTCGCAACCGAAAGTCGCGAAGTTTGACTTCTGCTTTGACTTTCGATTCTGACCCGATTTAGATTAGTTACCTACTGATCTAAAGTTGCATTATGATCATAATATAATGTAACATAACCCTCTTAGGTTATATTACATGATCATAATCAGAATCCAAGTTTATGCGCAAGTTCCATAATTATGCCATCCTTGACCAAAATGTCCTTTTTGCATAAAACAAAGTTTCAAATGGTAATGAACTTGAAAATGAATTTCTTCTAATGTAATATCATAATTAGGATTATTTGGGATATTAAACCAAGTTATAAACTGAGTTTTTTAAACAAGTCTTTAAACTATGTCGATAAATGACGGTTTTAGCCCCTGTGGCTTATATAATAGTTTTAATCAAATCTTTTCGAGATAAATCATTTACTTACCGATATGTTATATTAATTAACATATTTTAAACATTTAAATCTGATCCAAACAACAGTTTTCATAAACATCGCTTAAAGACGTCACTTTACGACATAAACGCCGTTTCGGCGCATAGTATGGTTTCAAACCATATTAGGGGACCAAGACTTGTTACCTACTGAATTTAAAACTTATTTTAAACATATTTACAGTAGGTACTTATTATAAACTCAGAATCCCAAATAATTTATAAACTATGTGTAAAATGACCAAAATGCCCATTCGGTGCATAGTTTGGTCATAAAAGGTAAAATACACATATATTTGATATCCTACTGATATTATATCATAAATAAATTATTTTTCCAGAATACTTATGATCATAAACTTAAATTTTATGTAAGTTCTTTTTATACGATACGAAATTACCGAATTCAGCCGTTTTCTAAAAAAGAGAAAAATTCCATTGGATTTAAAACTTATTTTTCGGTAAATCAATTACGAAATTTTTTTCTAGAATCCCTAAAATTTGTTTGACGCCTTCTATGCGAAAATGTTCCATTTTCATAAGATCTTCTTGACTGTTATTCAAAAGGTCCAATAATGTATATATGTTGGACCTTTTGAGGCAATTATAGATTTTGGGAGGCAATTCTGATTGGTCAATAAAAATCGATTTCAACGCCATTTTTTTTATTTTTTGTTGGTTTATCCAATTTATCATAAAAGGTAAAAGGGGCCCCTATATGGCATAATTTCGTTTTAAAACCTCAACGGGCATAGAAGTTGATATCCTACTGATATCTTAACTTATTTAAAGTATAATGGCATATAGAACTTGTCCATAACTTATCCGGTTACCCGATATCGCTATTATGCGCACAGTTACGTATATGTGACTATTTTACGGAATTCAACCGTAACGGGTTTAACCTTATCATTTTAAGTTCAAAATCCAGAATGTTTGTAGTTTACCCATATTATACAAGTCAAGTACTTGTCGGGTTTAAACTACATTCTATCTGATCATCGTATAATCAAGCGTTATACGTAATAATCATGTACACTATTCGGTTTATACAACCGTTAGTATTTAATTGGCTAGTTTATGCCATAATCCAGACTAGAGCCTTCTCGGTAAAAGCTATCTGCACTCGGTACTTTTGTATACGGTTGAGTTATTTAAAAATAAAAGAAGAAAGCAATCTCCGGTAAATACTCTCAACTTATTTCCCTATAAGGGCTTGGGATATGGTAAATTATTATTGCATGGTCCATTGCATGGTTAACCTTCATAAGATAATAAAAGATTTTGTGCCGTTTGCACTTGAAATCATTTTTAATATTTTCAAAATGAGTCAGTTGGGTGTATTTACCAGCGTAAGTTGACGTATCCTCCAAAGACTAATCTGCAGGTACAACACAAAATTAAGCCGGAAGCTGCTCGGTAGAGAATAAGAAGATTCTTGTAAATCCTTAGATCTGCCTAAAGTCTGTTTTGTATTCTTTCTTGCACATTCTATGATCCGCCTGTGGATCTTCTATTACGAGCCTGTATATTATTTTAGATTTCGAGCATCTCGGTTTGTAATAGTAATTTTACTCCAAGACTTCCGCTGTGCTATGTTTAATTGACAATGATGTTATCAACTGTTGTCACGATACTCCCCACCCAGGCCCACCGGTGTTTAGATTTCGGGGTTGGAAATCCGGGGTGTGACAGGGTTGGTCACCATCAAGCTCAACTATAGTGTCGCCAATGCACATCATGTATAAGATTCAGTCACATAGCCAATGTTTGTCATTCGGCCGCAAAACAAACTATTCAGAACCCAGTTCAACCCCAATCCAACCCTGCTAAACCTCTGTTCCCACCTGGTTCTTGCTACAACTGTGGCGAGATGGATCACTTTAGAACAACTGCCCAAAATTGGTGAACATGAATGCAAATCCAGCCCGTGGACGCGCATTCAACATCAATGCAAACGAGGCTCGTGCTGATAACGAAGTCATTAACGGTACTTTCCTTGTTAACAATCATCCTGCTTCTATTCTTTTGGATTCGGGTGCCGATAGAAGCTTTATATCACTAGCCTTTGAACCTTTGCTTTCGATGCCTAGAACTAAACTAGAAAAACTCTTAATGGTCGAAATAGCTAGTGGTGAACCCTTTCTGCTCGACTATGTCATTCGTAGTTGCTAATTGAACTTGGATAACCACCTTTTTACCGTTGACCTCACACCAATGTAACTCGGGAGTTTTGACATCATCATAGGAATGGATTGGTTAACCAAACTCCAAGCTGAGGTGATCTGTTTCGACAAGGTTGTTCGTATACCTCTTTCATCTGGTGAAACCTTAGAAGTTCACGGAGAGAAACCCTCTAGTAGCCTAAAACTCATGACCTGTACCCATGCCCAAAATACCTACGAAAGAGTTATGTAGCCTTCTTGGCACATATCGTAGAGGAAAAAGGCAAGGGCAAAACTGTTCATGACATCCCGTTGTTCGGGAATATCCTGAGGTGTTTCCTGAAGAGCTACCTGGTTTACCCCCAATTCGTCAAGTTGAGTTTTGTATTGACCTTTTACCTTGTGCCAACCCAATTGCCAAATCTCCTTACTGTCTTGCACCGTCTGAAATGCAAGAGTTGTCAAAGCAACTCCAAGAACTTTCAGACAAGGGATTCATTCGTCTGAGCTTTTCACCTTGGGGCGCTCCTGTCCTACTCATGAAAAAGAAGGATGGATCCTTTCGTATGTGTATCGATTATCATGAGCTCAACAAACTCACAATCAAAAATTGATATCCCCTACCTCGCATTGATGATCTCTTTGATCAGCTACAAGGTGCAACCTGCTTTTCAAAGATTGATCTGCGTTCTAGGTATCACCAACTTCGTGTACTCGAGGAAGATATTCCAAAGACTGCTTCGCACTCCATACGGCCATTACGAGCTCACTGTCATGCCTTTTGGTTTGACGAATGCTCCTGCCGTCTTCATGGACTTAATGAATAGGGTTTGTAAACCTTATTTAGACAAGTGCATCATTGTTTTCATCGATGACATACTCATTTATTCTAAGTATCAAGCCGATCATGAACAACATCTCCGTCTAACGATGGAACTCCTGAAGAAAGAACAACTTTACGCTAAATTCTCCAAGTGTGAATTTTGGCTAAAATAAGTTCAATTTTTAGAACACATTGTTAACGAACAAGGTATACATGTAGATCCTGCCAAAATCAGTGCGATTAGAGATTGGAGTACACCTACTACTCCTACCGAAGTTCGTTCATTTCTTGGTCTTGCTGGATACTATCGATGATTCATCGCGAACTTTTCAAAGATCGCGGTTCCCCTCACGACTTTGACTTAGAAGAATAAACCTTTCGAGTGGGGACCCACACAAGAGGAAGCCTTTCAAACACTGAAACAAAAACTCTATAATGCTCTGTTTTATCTTTACCCAACGGCAACGATGATTTCGTTGTCTATTGTGACGCATCAAACCTAGGCCTTGGTTGTGTTCTCATGCAAAGAGACAAACTCATAGCCTATGCTTAAAGACAATTGAAAATGCCATGAGAAGAATTACACAGCTCATGATCTTGAGTTAGGAGCAGTAGTTTTTGCTCTCAAAATTTGGAGACACTACCTTTACAGTACGAAATGTGTGATTTTCACTGACCACAAAAGTCTCCAACACATATTTAATCAAAAGGAGCTAAACATGAGACAACGACGCTGGGTCAAACTTCTAAACGACTACGACTGCGAGATTTGCTACCATCCTTGTAGGGCTAATGTTGTGGCTGATGCGCTTAATCATAAGGAACGTGTCAAACTTCATTGTGTTCAAGTTCAATCTGATATCCAGACATGTATCCTTCAAGCACAACATACATGTGTGACCCAAAGCTTGTTGAAAAATGAGCTGCCACTAAATCTCGAACTTCAACTCGAAACAAAAGACAACGGATTACTCTACTACAAGAACCATTTATGGATTCCTAGTTAAGACAATCTTCGCACCTTATTGAACGAAGCTCATAAGTCTCGTTATTCAATCCATCCTGGTGCAGACAAAATGTATAAGGATCTCTGTACCCAGTATTGGTGGCCGGGTATGAACAAGGACATTGCCTTATATTTGTCTAAATGCCTAACTTATCTTAAAGTTAAGGCAGAACATCAACGCCCATCTAGTTTACTTGAGCAACCACAAATACCGGTATGGAAGTGGGAGAACATTGCGATGGATCTCATCACTAAACTACCGCACACACCTAGAGATCATGATGCCATTTGGGTAATCATCTATCGTCTAACAAAGTCAGTACAATTATTGGCAATTCATGAGGATCTATCTGCTAACAAACTCACCAAGATCTACGTTGATGAGATTGTATCTCGTCATGGTGTTCCTTTGAACATTATATCCGATCGAGATGCTCGATTCTTATCTCACTTTTGGAAGGCCATGCAATCTGCCATGGGAACCGAACTCAATCTAAGCACTGCTTATCATCCTCAAACGGATGGACAATCTGAAAGGACAATTCAAACACTGGAGGATATGCTTAGAGCATGTGTGATTGACTTCGGTGGTAGTTGGGATCCGCATCTACCATTGGTCGAATTCTCCTACAACAATAGTTATCACGCCAGCATCAATATGGCACCTTTCGAAGCTCTATATGGTTGAAAATGTCATTCACCTGTCTGCTGGAATGAGGTCGGTGAAGCTCAGCTCACTGGACCTGAACTCATTCATGACACAACCGACAAAGTCAAGAAAATTCGCGATAACCTTCGACAGCTAGAAGCCGTCAAAAGAGTTATGCGGACAAACGATGCAAGCCCTTGGAATTCCAAGTTGGTGATCACGTCCTTGTCAAGGTATCCCCTTGGAAAGGTGTGATTAGATTTGGAAAGAAAGGAAAACTTGTACCACGATATATTGGACCATTCAAGATCGTTGAGAGAATCGGAAAGGTGGCCTACCGACTTGAGCTACCTCCTGAACTTGGGAATATTCACCCAACATTCCACGTGTCCAATTTGAAAAAGTGTTTAGCCAATACAAACCTCCACATTCCCCTCGACGAAATTCACGTTGATGACACTATGCACTTTGTCGAGAAACCTGTGGAGATATTGGACCGTGAAATTAAAAAACTCAAGCATAGACGTATACCGATAGTAGTTCCCTGGGAATCCAAACGTGGCCCATAATTTACTTGGGAATGAGAGGATCAGATGAAAGCAAAATATCCACATCTATTTTCACAAAGTTTCCTCTAATTAAATTTCAGGACAAAATTTCCAAAAGTAGGGGAGACTGTGACATTTGTGCCTTTTCAATCATTGCATAATTACAAACAATTTTGTATTCAATGAAACCCTGTGTTTTATTTCCAAATATTTTTGTATTTAATAAAATCTTGTATTTTATTTACAAGAATGCAAAAATGTCAATCGTTGCACAATTTCGATCATTTTCGTGTTCGTTAAAGCGTTTTATGCATTTTTGTGAAACGCGTAGCTGTACAACCGAACGAACCGACATCCATGACATTTTCGGGCATAATCCAAGTTACACATGTCTTAACACCTTCATATAACCTAAATATTAGGTTAAAGGGGTTAAAAATGGTAAACAAGTGAAAATACAAGTCCGATGGCCAAAAATGTCAAAAAAATAATAAATATTTTGCTTCTTCACCAAGTTTGCCACCTATCTCCAATTTTTGACACCTAACACTCCTTTTTCCACACTTAATTTGGTGTTGACACATGTTAGGACACTAATCCACACTTGAGGACACTTGTCATCACCTCCTTAATCCTAAAATACTATAAATACCCCATGATTCTTTCATTTTTTTCACACAACTTCAAAACACTTCAAAGCAAGTTCTTCTTTCTATCTTTTGTGGAGCTTGTTTCCAGCCTTTGGAAGCCTCCTATGTTGAGTTCCAAAAGTGTTCTTCAACACAAGTAAGTACTCTTCCTAGTTCTTTCATTATTTTAACTATTTTGAGGTAAAAGTCAAACAGTTTGTCTTCCTGATTGACTTTTGGTTCTAACCATATTTTGGTCAAGTCAAAGTTCTATTGAACTTTGCAACGTGATCATAATCCCGAAGGTTATAGTCTCTAAATATTTTACCTTCTGATTACCACGTTTACTAGTAGAAGGGACGAGTCAAAGTTTCGGTCAAAAATGCGCATGATGTGCATTTTACGGCGAAACTATTTTCGGGTATCAAAACACCAAGTTTTGTTACCAAATCAGTTTATAAACTTAGTTAGATATATTTTGAGATGCCTATCTCGTCACTTCTAGTTTAGTTCTTATTTAGGGTCGTAAGTCGAGCGGTCTTGACCACCGCTTTGACTTTAGAATCCGACCCGTTTGGTCGATCTTAGGATCCGACCAAACACATATTTGTGACCATAGTTGTATAGGGAATAACCTGCTGAGGTTATACCTTATGATCACATTATTTGGTTAGTGTTATGATAAGTTACTTTTATGTTCTTAAAAAAATGATGATCAAAAGGCCCTTTTGCGCATAAATCCATTTTAAACACATGTAACCAAATTTTTAATTTTCAAACATGTTTGGACATTTAATACTTATCATAGGACGATCACGTGTTTACGCTAATGACCCGTTAACGTAGCATAAATTACTTTAACGAGTCATAATGGGTCAAAAGGACTTAGGATCATTTCCAAATCAAAATGTTAAGTTTGTTAAACTATATCACATGAGTTCCAACACTCTTTTGGTTTATAAGACTTCATTCTATCTGATCTCTCGTTTGTAGTCCCGACACGCTAACATATTTATCTGACACATTGGGACACGTTTGAGCTTTGTTTATTCTGTTGATCAAGAACACTTTCGCAATCCCAAGTGAGTACATAGCCCCCCTCTTTTACATTTTCTAAATGTTTTGGGGTGACTCATATGTGCCTATCATTATTTTATAGATTTCAAAACAATATACATGGTTTATATATACAAAATGATTTCTAAGTGAGTACATAGTTCCCCTCTTTTATGTTTTGCAAATGTTTTGGGGTGACTCATATGTGCTAAATCATTTTCAAGTTTTCAAAAACAATGTCTATGGTTTATATATAAAACATTACGATTTCAATAATGTGAACAACTTGTTGATGCGTTATCCATAACATGAATGACATTCATTAGCTTTGGCCGAGCCGACCAGTACTATGTTATGGTACCATAGGACCGACAATCCCATTATCGGACTGTTCCCTGGATTTGGTGGAAGTTTGGGTAATGACGAAAAATTGTTTTTGATTAAGTAATCATTCGTTGATTTGTTAGTCTAGTTAAAGAGACCCTTTGGTGGTATATTAAAGATACCCTTTGGTGGTATAATCAACACAGGTTTGAATGTGTTCCTTAAAGAACGATCAAAAGTTTTCACAATAAAAAAACACATGGACGATTTGTTTATGACATGGACGATTGGTTTATGACACAGATGATTGATTTAACATAGACAAATAGTTTATAACACAGACAAATGGTTTTGAACAATGTCACACAATCATTTTCACTTAAAGATATAAACCATACGGAGTTTTCTTTTGAATCAATCTATTACAAGGTTTTTACAAAAGAAACGTTTTGGTCAAGATTCATGGCTATAAGGTTTTCACAACTCTAAACAACTTGTTTTAGTTGGTTAATTGTATTGCAATATCAAACCCTTTTGATACGAGGTTTTCACTTAACGACTCTTGTAGTCGGACTAGGTGTTGCAATATGTATACAAAGCCACGATTTGACACACTCACAAAACCTATCTACTCGCCGGCATTTTTATGCTGACTCTCTTTTCACATATGTTTCAGGAGTCAATGCTTCATAATATGATGCATGCTTCACGTAGGAATGGATGCAGGCCTTAGTGACTTAAAACATGAAAGACAATTTATTTATGTGTTGTTTCTGTTTATCCCAAGACAATGTAAACATTTAACTTAATAAAACAAAATTTTAAATTCCATGAGTTGTGAAACAATAGTTATGTGACATGACTCCCCGACGTTTCCGCCGTTGTTCGTTGTATTACGCAGTCAGGGTGTTACAGAAAGATTGGTATCATAGCTTATGGTTATAGGGAATTAGGTTATTAGTAATGCTTTGACCTAGACTATAACCTTCCTAGGACCCTAACGCGAGTTATCTTGCGTTTAGATTCTTAAAACATTACCATCACCTATCCTTAGGTAACTACCGAAACAAATATACAAGTTACAAATTCGTTTTGAAAATCAATCATCTATCCTTATATGATTTGTTTTGGCTTAAAGCCTTGTAAGTTTTGAAAAACCCGTATAAGTTTGGGTTTTATTAATGTGAACAAGTGCAATCTGGAAGGGTGGATGCCTGTACCCTGAGTTTTCTGTCTAAGGCTAGAGTGTTCATACAAATCCGCATTATCGGACAAATCACTCTTACCTAGGAACTCTTGGGGTGAGTGTCCACTTATAAGCTAAAGCATGTCTTCGCGATACATTATAAAGACCCATTTACTTTGATTAGTCACCGTGTGTCATTTGTTTGTTTTTAAGTAACGAACGAATGACCATCATCCTTATATATATCGATATTTTTAACATCTCTCTTGATTTCCAATGTTAATCTCCCATATTTTCCCTCATGTTTTCTTCTAGAATGCCACCTCGACGTAACACAACTCAAGATGCCGAAATGGCAGCTATGATCGCTTAGCAAATTGCTGTTGTACTCCCAAACCTAATGACCTAGATAAACTAAGCAAACAATAACAACAACAATGCACCCGCACTGTGCAACTACAAACAATTTAACTCGGCTAAACCACTCAAGTTTACTGGGTCCGAAGGAGCTACAGGACTCCTGCAGTGGTTTGAGAGTCTCGAAAGCACATTTCATCACGTTCAATGCCCGAATGAGTGAAAAGTCAAGTTTGCATCGAGTGTATTCCAGAAAAGAGCACTTACATGGTGGAATGGTGTGATGAGAGATGGGGTGCCAATGTGGCAATGGCACAAACGTTGGAAGAGCTTCGAGCTCTAATGATGAGGGAATTCTGCCCACGTCATGAACAACGAGCACTAGAAGATGAATTGCACAATCTTAAACAAGATAGTGGAGAGCATTGAGAGGTTGTTGTGTCCCGCCATGGCCACCCTGTTGGATAAAGCAATCAAGAGGTACGTTGATGGCTTGCCTGACCCCGTTCAGGACATTGTTACTGGTAGCAACCCCACCACTGTTCGATAGGCTATCAAATTAGCTACAACCCTGACTGAGTCTCAGGTCAAGAAGCGGAAACTGTTTCGCAAGGGCAACAAGAAACTGGTAGCTAAGATCACTCAAGAGAAAACAAATGAGAACAAAGTTTAGTCTTCCAAGAAGTCGAGGAAGCGAAAGGCTTCACAGAACTTTGTAGTTGTTGCGCAACCCAACCAGAACACTCAAAACCAGCCAGCACAACCTCCTGCAAGGAAACCCTATGCTGGTACTGCACCGTTGTGCAACTGGTGCAATGGTCACCATCAAGCTCACCTACAGTGTCGCTAATGCACATCATGTGGAAGATTCGGTCACATAGCCAATGTTTGTCATTCGGCCCCAAAACAAACTGCTGAGAACCTTGTTCAACCCCAGTCCAACCCTGTTAAACCTCCGTTCCCACCTGGTTCTTGTTACAACTGTGGCGATATGAATCATTTTAGAAACAACAGCCCGAAATTGGTGAACGTGAAGGCAAATCCAGCCCATGTACGCGCATTCAACATCAATGCTAACGAGACTCATGCTGATAACGAAGTCATTAACGGTACGTTCCTTGTTAACAATCATCCTTCTTCTTTTTTTTTTTCAATTCGGGTGCCGATAGAAGCTTTATATCACTAGCCTTTGAACCTTTGCTTTCGATGCCTAGAACTAAAACTAGGAAAACCCTTAACGGTGGCTAGTGGTGAACCCTTCCTGCTCGACTATGTCATTCGTAGTTACCAATTGAACTTGGATAACCACCTTTTTCCCGTTGACCTCACACCAATGCAACTTGGGATTTTTGACATCATCATAGGAATGGATTGGTTAACCAAACACCATGCTGAGGTGATCTGTTTTGACAAGGTTCTTCGTATACCTCTTTGTCTGGCGAAACTTTAGAAGTTCATGGAGAGAAATCTCTAGTAGCCTAAAACACATGGCGAAACCTTAGAAGTTCACCTGGGCGCTCCTGTCCTATTCATGAAAAAGAAGGATGGATCCTTTCGTATGTGTATCGATTATCGTGAGCTCAACAAACTCACAATAAAAAATCGATATCCCCTACCTCACATTGATGATCTCTTTGATCAGCTACTAGGTGCGACCTGCTTTTCAAAGATTGATCTATGTTCTGGGTATCATCAACTTCGTGTACTCGAAGAAGATATTCCAAAGATTGCTTCGCACTCTATACGTGTTGATGCATAATGTCTGTTGCCTACGTCTAGGATGTATCTGTAATTTTTATAAAGTTTACACGTTAATGTTTAAATGTGAAAAAGTAAGTTTATATGTTTTAACACTATGTTTCGTACGAAAGAATACATGTTTCGTACGAGTGACTCACTCGTACGAAAACACATACTCGTACGAAATATAGTTGTCAGTTTAGCACGCACTTCGGTACGAGTCATGTCGACCTATAAATAGGGAAGTGTTGTGTTAGAGCTAGTTAGTGATTTGTCAATTGGTACGGTGAAGCTCTGCCAGTTTGTTTACTTGCGTCTGTATTTGAACGTCATTAATGCATCGGAAGCAGTTAAACAGTAAGTACTATCTTGTTTGTCTTGTCTACCTCTCTAGCAATGAATTCCGCCTCTGCTAGTTGAGCGAGATCAGGTCGATTGCTCATTTCGGGAGCTCGATCCCCGTTCACAAGTGGTATCAGAGCCAGCATAGGTCAGAAAAATGATGAAGATGAAGATATATCCAAGTCTCAACACTTAGTAACTTGTAACTACTTGTTGTCTATCTGTAGATCAGATCTCATGGCTCTGATAGCACTTGTGAACGGAGATCGAGCTCCCGAAATGAGCAATCAACCTGATCTTGCTCAACTAGTAGAGGTGGAATTCATTGCTAGAGAGGTAGACAAGACAAACAAGATATTACTTACTGTTTAACTGCTTCCGATGTATTAATGACGTTCAAATACAGAGCAAGTAAACAAACTGGCAGAGCTTCGCCGTACCAATTGACAAATCACTAACTAGCTCTAACACAACACTTCCCTATTTATAGGTCGACATGACTCGTACCGAAGTGCGTGCTAAACAGACAACTATATTTCATACGAGTGAGTCACAGCTTGATATTTCTCAAAAGCATCAGGATTGGTTGTTAAAGAAAAAGATGGCAAAAGAAAGTAAAGAAATTGCTGAAGAGACTGGAAAGGAAGTAGAAGAAGAAGATGCTGATGTTGATGTTAAGGATGATTCTAGTAGTTCGGATGATGATAATAATGATGATAATGTTGGATGGTCTGGAATTCGTGTAATTGATTCGAATGTTAATGAATGAGTAGATCTTTCTGAGTACTTTGATGATTCTGCGAACCAAATTGCTGAAGAAGAAAAGACGAATAAAGCTGATGAGTCAGTTGATGCTCAGCAGGCAGGAATTTTCACAGAAAATGTTAATATCTTTTGTTCCTGTTGTGCCAAAGCCGTTTGTGTTATATCTTGAGCATGACGTTGAAGAAGGGGAGTTTGTTCACAGTTACTCGAAAGAAGAAATAGCAGCAATGCTTGGTATTAGTGAAGAGAAGTTGGATTTTGATTTTGAAGACGAACTTAATGAGATAGATGTTTTTGAACCAAATGCATATGTATTTGAAGACATAGAAGATGCAAACATGTATGATAACGTTGTCGTGGAAAGTGATTCTGATGACGATACTTATGATGCCAATCAGGGTACAGATGATTTCCCAACATTTACTGATCTATTTGCAGCAGAGAGTTCTGAGATGTTGCAAAGAAAAGTATCTGAAGCTGCAAAAGAAGGAACAATTCTTCAGAAAATGTCTAAAGCTGAAATTGTTGAACAAAAGAAGAAATGGTTTCGGGTGAGTTCAGCTGAGCGTAAATTTAAAAGAGCCCTAGCATTCTTTACCAGAGATGCTGATATTTCTCTAGGGGATATTCTGAGTTGGGGATGGATTGAAGAGCATAATTTGTATGCGATAAAGAGGGAATTTGGTATCCAATACTTTTGATATTTGAGCGATATCAAAACATTGCCGTATTGGGATATAAAGAAGCTTGTTCAAACAAAGATGTTAAATCTAAAGATGAAGTTTCATGACCAAAGGCTTTGGAGATTGATTAAGTTTGATGCTACGCACGGTCTTGTACATTGGAAACCTCATTATCTGCGTCGCATTATTAAAGTTGATCCAGTAACCAAAGTGAAAGATGTTACTTTGATTGTGAAGAAACCGCGGGTGATGAAGAACATGCCTCTGATTCAAATGGAACAAGATTTTTTCAAGATATTCAAATGGTGGCACTATGATTCGAGTTCAGGAGAAGCTGTTATTTGTGTGCATCCAGATGATGACTCTTGGAAAATCACTGAGGAATTAACCGAAGCCGTCATAGCGCACAAACGAATATACGGTTTATGGCGAGGCATTCGAATACTAGACCCAATGTGGCTAGTAAACTGTTCAAAGAAAGATATAGAATGTTTATTCTATAGTAAGATAAGTTTTGAAAAGAAGGATCAAGAACAAGCGCTTCAATTTCAAAATATCGTTAATGTGTGCTTTGCAAATAATATTCATTCTGGATCGAATTGGAAACAACTTGGAGGAAGCTTGAGAAGAAAGAGTCAAAGAAAAAGGAAGAAAAAGAAGCTCGAATCGAAGAACGTACAAGAATAGCATCTTTAAGGAGCTTTCAGTTTTTGAAACGACCTCCTCCGACTGATCAAACGCCAATTGCTTTTGAGGAGCGTCGAAAGCCTGTAAAGAGATTCTTTGGTCGTTAGAGTCAAATCTAATTGAAGTTTTTTTGAAGATTATCCAGACTGCGCAACATCCAAGGGGGAGTTTGTTGATGCATAATGTCTATTGCTTACGTCTAGGATGTATCTGTAATGTTTATAAAGTTTACACGTTAATGTTTGAATGTGAAAAAGTAAGTTTTATATGTTTTAACACTATGTTTCGTACGAAAGAATACATGTTTCGTACGAGTGACCACTCGTACGAAACACATACGCGAATGAAATATAGTTGTCTGTTTACCACGCACTTCAGTACGAGTCATGTCGACCTATAAATAGGGAAGTGTTGTGTTAGAGCTAGTTAGTGATTTGTCAATTGGTACGGCGAAGCTCTGCCAGTTTGTTTACTTGCGTCTGTATTTGAACGTCATTAATACATCAGAAGCAGTTAAATAGTAAGTACTATCTTGTTTGTCTTGTCTACCTCTCTAGCAATGAATTCCGCCTCTGCTAGTTGAGCGAGATCAGGTCGATTGCTCATTTCTGGAGCTCGATCCCCGTTCACAATACGACCATTATGAGCTCACTGTCATGGCTTTTGGTTTGACGAATGCTCCTACAGTCTTCATGGACTTAATGAATAGGGTTTGTAAACCTTATTTAGACAAGTTATCATTGTTTTCATCGATGACATACTCATTTATTCTAAGTCTCGAGCCGATCACGAAAAAATCTCCGTCTAACGATGGAACTCCTGAAGAAAGAACAACTTTACGCCAAATTCTCCAAGTGTGAATTTTGGCTAAAAGAAGTTCAATTTTTAGGACACATTGTTAACGAACAAGGTATACATGTAGATCCCGCCAAAATCAGTGCGATTAGGGATTGGAGTACACCTACTACTCCTACTGAAGTTCGTTCATTTCTTGGTCTTGCTGGATACTATTGACGATTCATTGTGAACTTTTCAAAGATCGCGGTTCCCCTCACGACTTTGACTTAGAGGAATAAACCTTTCTAGTGGGGACCCAAACTAGAGGAAGCCTTTCAAACACTGAAACAAAAACTCCGTAATGCTCCAGTTTTATCTTTACCCGACGACAACGATGATTTCGTTGTCTATTGTGAATCATCAAACCTAGGCCTTGGTTATGTTCTCATGCAAAGAGACAAAGTCATAGCCTATGCGTCAAGACAATTGAAAATCCACGAGAAGAACTACACAACTCATGATCATGAGTTAGGAGCCGTAGTTTTTGCTCTCAAAATTTGGAGACACTACCTTTACGATACGAAATGTGTGGTTTTCACTAACCAATAAAGTCTCCAACATATATTTAATCAAAAGGAGCTAAACATGGGACAACGACGCTGGGTCGAACTTCTGAACGACTACGACTACGAGATTCGCTACCATCTTGGTAAGGCTGATGTTGTGGCTGATGCGCTTAGTCGTAAGGAAGGTGTCAAACTTCATTGTGTTCAAGTTCAATCTGATATCCAGACACGTATCCTTCAAGCACAACATACATGTGTGACCCAAAGCTTGTTGAAAAATGAGCTGCCACAAAATCACAAACTTCAACTCGAAACAAAAGCAACAGATTACTCTACTACAAGAACCGTTTGTGGATTCCTAGTCATGACAATCTCCGCACCTTATTGATGGACGAAGCTCATAAGTCTCGTTATTCAATCCATCCTGTTGTAGACAATATGTATAAGGATCTCCGTACCTAGTATTGGTGGCCGGGTATGAAGAAGGACATTGCCTTGTATGTGTCTAAATGCCTAACTTGTCCTAACTTGAAGAAGGAGCTCTGATACCAACCTGTCACACCCTGGTCGTAGCGGAAGCGCAAGTGTGTGACTATTAGGTAATCATTGCATCCAATCAAGTAAACAAATATAAATCAACAACGATGCCATAATAATAATAAGTTGCATTCCCATAATTACAACAATCCAAAAGTGATTTCATAGTTTTAACTGTTTTCAACTTGTCATCATAAACGTAATTCGAAGAACATTACTTTAAAGTAAGCTATTGTTTTCATCATAAATGCATAATGAGGTTTTGACCCTTATATACCCATACGAAGTTTGGATATAAAAGGCAAACCCTCTAAAAGATGGCACATCGTTGTCTTGACATTTTCCCATAATCCGAATCATATCACCCGCTCATGCCTTGCGTCCTGAAATACATGTAATTTTACAAGTCAACAAAAGTTGGCGAGTTCATGTAGTTAATGTTTTCATATAAAATGTCATTCTTGAAATCCAGTAATGAAGTCCGAGTATGTTATTAGCATCATGGAGTTTTAAGGATCTATCAGTGTGTTGTGATCACCCTGACATATATGTGCCATAAGTAAGTAACCAAACAAAACTTTGACATCATTGGGATCACAAAAGCACTCCAAAGGGTATACCAACAAGTAGTGGAGCGCGTCTCAAACTCAATAGATCTACATATTTTGCACCTTGGTCACTATGTGATTAGTGGTTACTATTGTCATCATCCTACTTACACACAAATGATCATGTTATCAACTAAACCCATAGCTGACATACTTTTTGATTATGGCATGTATTCCCCTCTATAGTTTTAAAACAAAACTTTGAAAAAATTGAAAGGAGGGATATGAACTCACAGCTTTGCATTCCATACGTCGTACTATTCGTAGTTCGGTGTTCGTACACGTGTGTAACCTACATGTGTATTGAGTTTATTAGACACCTAGGCCTCGTTGGACCTTGTACCAGTTGTTCATATTGGAATCTTGTTATGTATTTCTTTGTTATGATAGAACAACTTTTAGTGTTATCATAGTGTTGGTAGTTCGTTTGTTCGATTAATATTTCTATATATATACTTTCCATATATATATATATATATATATATATATATATATATATATATATATATATATATATATATATATATTGTTATGCTTAGATTTTGCGTGAACTGGGCCTTGCCATTCACATGTCCTCGTGCCTTGCACGCGTGTCATTGGTCCTTGCCCATGTCATATATGTCATTGGGCCTAGCCCATGTCTTTATGTCTTTGGGCTTTGTCTATATATTTTATACAATTGGGCCTTGCCAATATATTTTATGCTATTGGGCCTTGCCCATATCTTTTATAAATTGGGCCTTGCCCATATCTTTTATAAATTGGGCCTAGCCCAAATTCATTTTTATGAGCCCATTATTTTATAAGTCTTATACTTATAATTTTACTAAGTATAAGTTTATAAGTATATATGTTTTTATACTTTTATGTCTTAACTTTCCGGGTTTTAATATCGATAAGGTATATATGTGTGTGTTAAGTGTCTAAATGTATATATTTTAGACTTGTCGTCGTCGTCGTTTAGTACATGCTTTTTCTCATCGTAAATCCCCCGTCGTCGTAATAACTCTTTGTGTCGGCGATTTTCGTTAGTCGTCGACGCGACGGTGTATTTGTGTACGTTCGCCCATCGTCCGCATTGTTTTGGTTGTCCGATTATTGTTTCGACGTATTGTAAAAATGTATTTGTTTGAGTCACCAACACTTGGTAATATATTCAAGTGTTTGTAGTGTTTTGTGTATAGTTGGGAATTTTTATGGTGAATACCCTAAGTTTCTAAATACGTACACATACCATACACATGTATTTATACATAATTCTAGGTGAACAAATATGTACATATACTTTTATTTCCACAAGTAACCATATATTTATTTATAGGGATCACTTACTTTTACATATATATATATATATATATATATATATATATATATACCTGTTGAACACTTGGGTGTTTAGGGTTTCACCCTTGTCATAAGAACTTACTTAATGACGATTTGAGTTACTAATCATGTTTAGTCCCGCTAATCACCCCGTTAATCATACCTTTATCGCGATTATATTTTTAGAAAATTTTGCCATACTTTCCCCTAACTATGGCGTTTTTCACGTTTTTAAAACGTATTTAAACCCTGTTTAAACTCATAATCAAGATCAACAAATATTTAAAGCTTCCATATATTATTTGTTTGCAACTTATGTACATCATCATCCTTAGCATTTTAGTAGTCAAAATCTTGCTAAAAATGTAATGTTATTTCAACATTTATTAGCATTTTGAAATCATCATTTTTGTTACATACTTAGGTCAAGCCGATTATTTTAAACCCCTTTGATTAGTACACTTTTTAAGATGGTTACATCTTAAATCATAGTGTTTATTCCTTATAAAAATTACTCATGTGTAATAAAATTACTTTTAGATTGTAGTACTCTTCATGGATGATGTTGTTGATGATCTTGTTTAGATTTAAACATAACCATGTTTAAATCATCATTTTCATATTTATCCATACAAGACAATCTAACTTTTACACCTTACTTTAACATAAACAACATCATCATGCTAACTAGTTAACATATAAACACAAAATAAACTATATTTAGTGATATTATTAAGGTGTGAGTTAGGGTTTTTAGGTTATATTTTCTTCATTTTCAAGATGATCAACTTGTAGTCATTAAACTAGACATGATAATAAGCTAGGATATAAAGAGATTTGCCTTACAATGGGTGCACAAGTTTAGTGATGATCTAGGAAGAAAGTGGAGCTCCAAGAAAGCCCTAATGGTCCTCCACCTTTGTTAGCATCTTGAATGGTCTTGAAGTGGTTTTAAACTGAGTGGAATGAGGTGGTTAATGATGGTCTTATGGTGGTTATATGGTGGTTGTTGTAGCCGTGGGTTTTGAGGGGAAAGAAGGGAGGTGGTTTCAATCTTTCCTAAGGTGAAAAATATGAAAATGAAGTATAGATTATGATATATAACTAGCCATCTTTCAAGTGTCATCACCTAATCACCACCACGCCTCAAATCTAACATTTTCAACAAGAATCAAGTGGGTGTGGGACCCACTTGAAACCGTCAACATGGAGGGGGGGGAGGGTAAAATGTAAATTTTTTTTATAACACATGTTTATTTATTAGATATTTTAGTAATTAGGTTAAGTGTTGTGATTAGGGGATTGATCTTGTATCCTTAGCATACAATTAGGGTTTAGAGTGTTAATCTATGATAATTAATCCACATGATCATTTAATATAAGTTTCGGAGGACGAAAACGTAGTTAGTTCGCTCATCGATTCAATATTTGCTAATAAATGAACTTTATTATTTAGTACCGGAAGCCTTTGTTTTTGACCATCACAATTGTCATGGCGGTTATTTAGTGCACTTCCAATCTAAAAATTTGCGTAACTAGTTCGCTAGACGAATATATGTTGAGTTAGGATGGCCAAAATGCCTTTCGTTCGATCGTTCGCTCGATATCAGCACTTTTATATCCTACCGTGGAACTTTTCTGGAAGTTGTATTTCCGTGACCTCAAGATAGTTGAAAGAATTCAGAGTCCCAAATGAGGCCTAACTAGTTCTCTAGATACATGAATGAGGCTAAGAACCACTAAAATGTTCGACGGTTCGACAAACGGTTGCTTTCCGGTCGAGTTGTGCACTGTTTGTCGAATTACCGGAAATGATGTCTTATGTGCATTTTTGCTATTCTTAGATTGTTTTAGGATGTTTAACATTGTTTTATTATGATTCTGAAATTTGGAATCCACCGAATTAGTATTGCGGACAAATTGAAATTTGTCGCCTTTTTGGTTGAAACGGACAATTTTGCAATTTAGGCGTTGTACCAGAAAGTTATATATTTTTGTAATGTGTGTTCCCATATCAATGTTTTCATTTATATATGGACTGAATCATGGCATTAGCATGCCATTATTCGTTGTTTTGTTTCGTTTTAGCGGTTTTGCTGACACAAGTAGTGCAACCGCAAATAGGGCGCCAACACTTTCTGCCAACACTTTTTAGGGCATTGTTTGGTTTGTTCCGCGTCGTATCGGGTATCAGTATATGTTATGATCTGATTTACTTTCCCTAATACTTAGGATACGACGTACGACTCAGTTGCGCAATTAAATTTCGATGATATGCATGAGATTATGAACTAAAAATAGTGATTAGATTGTACGGAATTACCGGTTATTTGCCATTTGTCACATACTCCCCCTGTTAAAAAGAATTTTGTGCCGAAATTCACTTTGAGGCATCCACTGAAGGAGTCTTCTTGAACAGGTGGGGGTATTTTGCCTTTATCTGATCTTCACATTTCCACGTGTACTCGGGACCGTGACGCGAGTTCCAGCTAACTTTTACCAGTTTTATTTGGCTTCTTCTCATCTTTTGAACTTTCTAGTCCATGACTTCAACGGGTTCTTTGGTAAATTGAATTTTGTCATCAACATGAATCTCATCTGCTGGAATGATAACTGTGTCATTACTCGGGCTTTTCTTCAGGTTAGACACATGAAATGTGTCGTGTACTCCTTAGATGATTTTTTGAGGGCTTCAAAGGGAATAAAATGTGGTGTTTAATGGTGGAAAAATGGTGGTTTATGGTGGTGTAGGTGAACCAAAAATGGGATTGAGTTGGGAGGTGTTTTTGTAATTTTTTTGTGAAAATAATGATGTGAAGTGTGATGATGGTTATATAATTTTCTAGTCAAAACCAC
Source organism: Scalesia atractyloides (assembly GCA_947069175.1). Lineage (NCBI taxonomy): Eukaryota > Viridiplantae > Streptophyta > Magnoliopsida > Asterales > Asteraceae > Scalesia > Scalesia atractyloides. The sequence goes on from CAMTDV010000020.1 coordinate 50,246,267, forward strand.
ATCTCCTTACCATACTTATATCTTCATTTTTCAACGTAAATCAAGTGGGTAGGGGCCCACATGGGGGGGGGGGGTTAAGGGTAAATTATTTTCAACATGTGTTAAATTGTAAGATATTTATGTGATTAAACTTATGTATGAGGATTAGGGATTTGTCTTGCATCATTAGTGAGTAATTAGGGTTTAGGGTGTTAATTAATATTAATTAGTCCCCTTGACTAATTGTTATTAGTTTTGGATGGCAAAAACACGACTAATTTGCTCATGGGTATGATATCAATTAATATACGAACTTTATTGTTTCGTACCGGAAGCTTTTGTTTTCGACCACCATAAGTGCCATATCGTTTATTTAGAGCACTTCAGACATAGAAATATGATTAACTAGTTCACTAGTCGAGTATATATTGAGTTTGGATGGCCGAAACGCTTCCCGTTGAATTATTCGCTCAATATCGGCACTTATATATTTTGCCGTCGACCAATTCTAGGAGTTGTGTTTCCGTGACCTCAAGATAGTTGAAAGGATTTCGGATCCCAAATGAAGCTTAACTAGCTCTCTAAATTAATGTATGAGGCTATCGACCATTGAAATCTTTGTCGGTTCGACAATCGGTTGCTTTCCGGTCAAGTTGTGCACTGCTTGTCGTACGACTGGAAACGATGTCTTTTATGAATTTCTGATATTCTCATATTGTTTTAGGGTGTTTATCATTGTTATGTTATAATTATGGAATCCGGAAAATACTAAAATAATGTTGCGGACAAATTGAAATTGTCACCTTTTTAGTCGAAACGGACAATTTTGTAATTTAGGTGTTGTACTAGAAAGTTATGTATATTTGCAAGATGTGTTCCCACATTAGTGTTTTCATGTATATGTGGACTCATTTATGGCATTAGCATGCCGTTATTCATTTTTCTATTTCGTTTTAGCAGTTTTGCAGATATGAATAGTGCAACCGCGAATAGTGCACCCAACACTTTCTACCAACACTTTTAGGGCATAGTTTGATTTGTTTCACTCCGTAACGGAAATCAATATATGTTACGTAATCAATTATGATATAATGCATGAGATTATGTACTAAAAATAATGATTAGTTTGTATGGAATTAACGGTTATTTGTCGTTTGTCACATACTCCCCCTTTTAAAAAGAATTTAGTCTCGAAATTCATTTTGACGCATCCTCTGAAGGAGTCTTCTTGAACAGGTGCGGGTACTTTGTCTTGATTTGATCTTCACGTTCCCACGTATACTCGGGTCCATGACGTGAGTTCCAGCGAACTTTGACTAGTTTGATTCGACTTCTCCTTGCGTTTTGAACTTTCCAGTCCAGAACCTCAACGGGTTCCTCGGTAAACTGGAGTTTGTCATCAATATGAATTTCGTTCGCTGGGATGATAACCGTGTCATTAGTCAGGCTTTTCTTTAGATTAGACACATGAAATATGTCGTGTACATTGTTGAGTTCTTCTGGCAGTTTTAGCTTGTAAGCCATTGTACCAACCTTTGCCAGAATTTAAAAAGGCCTAATATATCTCGGGTTTAGCTTTCCGCTTACCGGATCTAGCTACGCCCTTCCAAGGCGAGACTTTTAGTAGCACTTTGTCTCAGACCTCGAAGGATAATGGTTTGCATCTTCGATCTGCATAACTCTTTTGTCTATCCCGGGCCACTTTGATACGTTCACGGATTTTGAATATTTTGTCTATGGTCTCTTGGACTAGTTCGGGACCAATGAGCTGTTTGTCAACGACTCCCGCCCAACATAGCGGAGATCGACCCTTTCTTTCGTAAAGTGCTTTGAACGGTGCGGCCTTGATACTTGTGTGATAACTGTTATTGTAGGAAAACTCTACCAATGGTAAATAAGTATCCCAGTTTCCGCCCAAATCCATCACACAGGCCCGAAGCATGTCTTCCAATGTTTGGATGGTTTGCTCGCTTTGACCAATGGTCTGCGGATGAAAAGTTGTGCTTTAACTAAGCGAAAACCAAATGAAGCTTGAAATGATTGCCAAATGCGCGACACAAAGTGACCATCTTTATATGAGATTATCGAGATTGGCACTCCATGATGTGCCACGATTTCCTTAAGATACAGTTCAACTAATTTCTCGTCACTATCTTTTTCACGGATCGGTAAGAAGTGTGCTGACTTGGCTAACCGATCAATGATGACCCAGATCATGTCATGACCTCGAGAGGTCCGTCGTAGTTTTGTAATAAAATCCATTAAGATTTGTTCCCACTTCCAAACATGGATCTCAGGTTGTTCTAATAGACAAGATGGTTTCTGTTATTCGGCCTTGACCTTTGCACAAGTTAGGCATTTCCCAACATAGATCGCAATATCTCCCTTGAGATTAGGTCACAAATAATACTCCTTTTTAATCCTAATACATTTTATCAGATCATGGGTGTATCGAGTATTTGGACTTGTGTGCTTTGTCCAGCACCAAGTCTTATAGATCGCCAAAATAAGGAATCGAAATCCTTCCCATGAAATATAAAGTTCCATCCTTGTTTGGTTCCATTTCCTTTTCCATTCTCCGTAATGATTCTTCTTGAATGTTTTCCGGTTTTAGAGCTTCTTGTTGTGCATCGCGCACTCGAGTTGTAAAGGTCGTCTGGATCGTCATCTCTAAGGCTCGTACTCATAAAGTTTTGACTCATTCCTTCCGGCTCAAGGGATCTGCCACAACATTTTCCTTGCCCAGGTGATACTTGATCTCATAGTCATAATCATTCAACAAATCCACCCAATGTCGTTGGCGCATATTTAGTTCCTTTTGGTCGAATATATGCTGAAGACTTTCATGATCTATGAATATGGTACACTTGGTGCCATATAAATAATGACGCCAGATTTTTAAGGCAAATACCACTATGCCTAGTTCTAGGTCATGAGTGGTATAATTCTTTTCTTGAACTTTCAACTGACGAGACGCGTACGCGATGACCTTTTCACATTGCATTAACACGTAACTCAAGCCTTGATGCGATGCATCATAATACACCACAAAGTCATCGGTATCGTCTTGAAGTGATAATATCAGTGCCTTACATAATTTTTCTTTTAATAGTTTAAATGCCGATTCTTGATTTTCTCCCCAATCGAACTTTTTATCCTTTTGTGTAAGCGAGGTTAGCGGCTGAGCAACTTTTGAGAAGTTCTCAATAAATCTCCTGTAATATGCCACTAAACCTAGAAATTATCGTATTTCCGTGGGGGTTCTTGGCGCGGTCCAATTCTTTATAGCCTCGATCTCTGAGGGGTCGACGTGTATCCTGTTCTCGTTCACCACGTGACTGAGAAACTGTACCTCACGAATCCGAAATTCACATTTCGAGAACTTGGCATATAATTGTTCCTTCTTTAGCAACTCCAGTATAGTTCTCAAGTGTCGTTCGTGTTCTCCCTCGGTTCGCGAGTATATTAATGTCATCCATAAATACGATCACGAACTTGTCGAGGTATGGCTTACATATCCGGTTCATCAAATCCATAAATACTGCAGGGGCATTGTTAACCCAAAAGGCATAACAAGAAACTCATAATGACCATAGCGAGTCCTAAACGCCTTCTTAGGAATACTTTCCTCTTGGATTCTTAACTGATGATACCCAAATCTTAAATCAATCTTTGAATAAAAACTTGACCCTTGTAAATGATCGAATTAATCATCAATCCTCGATAATGGGTACCGATTCTTGATGGTTAACTTGTTTAGTTCCCGGTAGTCGATGCACATTCGCAAGGTTCCATCCTTCTTTTTCACAAACATCACCGGAGCTCCCCAAGGCGAGAAATCCTCTGTCTAACAACTTTTGAAGTCGTGTAGATAGTCTTTGCATTTATGACGGAGCTAATCGGTATGGAGGCTTAGCTACTGGTGCTGCTCCTAGCACCATATCAATGCGAGAGTTGGCGTGTCGTTGTGGAGGTAATCAGACAAGTCTGATGGAAAGACTTCGAGGGAATACCTTCAGAACAGTTATTTCTCCAATTTTGGCTCCTAAGTTTCCTTGTCGACTACGTGAGTTATAAAGGCTATGCAACCTTTCTGTAGGCACTTCTTGCCTTCATGCAATTAATGATTCGTAAGGGCGTCTCGTGCTTCTCTCCGTGTACTACAAGTGTTTCTTCGTCTGGAAGGGGAATGCAGATACTTTTCTCAGGACAACTACTTTCGCTTAGTTATACATCAACAAGTCTATGCCAAAAGCTACGTTGTAACAACCCAGATAACCGGGTAAAAGATCGATATTAAATTCTCGCTCTTCAAATTCCAAAGTGCATCCTTTTATAACTTCCCCTGACTTCACTAATTTACCATTGGAAAATCCTATAGAATGAGGGAACGTCTATCTTACTTGATTTTAGGTCAAGTATATTTTGAACTCTATGGAGATGAACTAAAATCAGCAAAGGTATCAAACAAGATGGATTTGAGATGTTGGTTGAGAGGAAACGTGTCAGTGACCTTTAATGATTCCGTATGACTCAGCTAATTCCCCATTAGCTAACTTGATAACATGTCTAATTTACATGACTCTAATTCGAGTATATGCTTAACACCTAAAGACACTAGCTAAGCTCGGTGTTGGTATCAAAACAATTGACACGTAATGATTGTAGAGCAGAACGTATGCATGACGACATCAGGGTCTTGTGGGGTATCCATAGTTTCTGCTCACTCACACTTTAATTCACTTTTTTGATTCATTCTTATGACGTTCATGCTTGAAGTGGCCTTCGTTCCACATTTAACATCCTTGTTCTTAGTTGAGTCTTACTAACTTATTGGTTTCTATTTTGTGTCTTGATTCACCACACTTCTACTCTTGGCACTTTCGCAAGTGCCCTCATGAGGAAATTTTCACTTATCTATCACACCCTCAATTTCCACTTGCGGAGTTTTACTGCGAGGCATGCGATCAAACCAGAATCTCAGACACTAGCAGTATCGAACGACTCAATATGATTTATTTAAACGTTTTCCAAAAACATTTGTTTAACCGTTCATAGTCATTTTCAAAATATCTTAGTTTCAAAGTTTAGAGGAAGCATTAAAGTAAAGTAACGGGCGCCAACACAAACGCCAAAACCAAAAATCTCAAACATTATTCGTAAATAAGACTCGATAAAAATGTCTTGATCAAATGCAAGTGAGTGCACCTAGCGCTCCTAGCGTCCTGAGAAACATGTAAAGAAACAAGTGTCAACATTAAAGAAGAGTGAGTTCACAGGTTTTTATAAGTTCAGAAGTTCGGTTTAAAAGTTTGTTTTTCCCCGTTATCCCTAACCCGGGATAACGACATAGTTTCATTATTCCTAACCCGGAATAATAATGTTGGTTCGTAATTAAGTTTAATGTTAACATGTAGGTAGCGAGCCTAAAGTTACGTCACATAAGAGTTCGCGATCGAAGCTGACTGTTGTTACCTCAGTGTTGCCAGGTCTATCACTGACCATGGCGAAAGTTAGGCCAAATTAATCACCCGTTGACCATTCCCGGTAGGCTAGCGCGACTAGCTCAGGTGGGGCTGTTTTCGAGGATTTTTATAAAATAGTTCCAACCTTCCAAAAATTCCAATTTTTTATAGGGAATTTCAATTAGACTTACTAATTTTGTGTAAAATTTTCAAACCCTAAATCCTTACCAATTATTTATAAACATCTATATACTAGGCTGCAGTCAGATTCGTCGCTTTCTGACTGCAGTCCACGAGAAATATTATTTAAAAATCATTGTTCATTCAATTAACAAAATTCCCGTGAGAGATTTCCAGAAATTCCCGTCTCCGGTTACTGTACAAATTTTGTGACCTAACCCCCTAAAGACTATGAGATCCGACTCGATAAACAACCAGCAAATTCTGCAGAATTTACGCAGCTTCAGCTTCTGCACTAAATGACCACTTAAAAATAGCAAACGACCTCAGAAAAATATGAATCCAGCGCCATTAGAAGCATTTTTCAAAAATACACGTTTTAGGCTTTAGAAAATCCACTTTTCGATAAATAATGATCATGTTACAGCCAATTGAAGTTGGCTGTAAATGTCAATCAGCAAACTGTTTTCGACTTTTATCGCATTAGAACATGTTTAAACGATGATGACGCTTAGTAATAATGATTAACAACAGGTTGACTTGTCAAATATCATCATATATATCAATATTCATGCAAACCCTGAATATTTATCATGATCTTTATCGCTAAAACGCAGCCTACGATTGTAGTATTCAACATAACCTCACAACCGTAAAGATTCGCACATTCATCGAACTAATCATAAATTACCACACTTTTTCATACTAATAATCCTACAAACACATAATCATGATCAAGATTAAACAAACCCTAATGTGAATCGCAAAACAATTAAACCCTAACCTTGAAACGATGATGATTAGCGAACCGGGACAAGCTTGGAACCAATTCGGGAGATGTGGGGTTTTGCGATCGTGAGATTGGGGGGGGGGTCTGCCGTCGGTTCTCCTAGGGATTAGGGTTTCTCCTTTGTTTTTGAAAGCTACAACATGCATGTATATATAACAAGGGGAAGGGGGGGGTTTGGGTAAGTGGCTTGGGCCTCAAGTTTAGGTTAATTCCTTGGGCCGCAAGGTGTGTGGGTCGAAGGGGGTGTGGGTGGCGGGTTGGGTTTGCTTGGTCGCGAAGTCGAAACGTTTCACAAGCTTGGTTCGGTTTATAAATAAAAGTTACTAAAATATTATTTGCGACATGGAGTTTATAAAATATTAAATCACAAACGTCTAATAACACATAGCACGTAATTTAGATACAACCCGTCTAATAACACATAGCACGTAATTCAGATACAATACGTCTAATAACACATAGCACGTGATTCACCCTATAGATTCACAAAGTTAGCGTAGTTATTGCGAGCGTGTAATTTAATTCTCTGAATTAAATCAGCGTAGGAGTGAATAACCGTAAAGTAGCGCGTTTAAGATACCTGAAAAACCGGGATGTCACATTATCCCCATGTTGAAAGAATTTTCGTCCCGAAAATTGAGTAAATGCGGTTTAGAAAGCAACGCACAATAGCTCAGTTTGTTAGAATGGTACAAGTAAATCCCAGGCTGTCACATCATCCCCATGTTGAAAGAATTTCGACCCGAAATTTAGTTGGCGGTAACGTCAGATTGCTGCTCAGTTGCAAAGAGGTGTGGATATTTACTTTTCATTTGGTCCTCTCTTTCCCACGTGAACTCCGGTCCACGCTTAGAGTTCCAACGAACCTTGATGATCGGTATCTTGCTGTGCCTTCGAGTCTTGATCTCACGATCCATGATCTCGATAGGTTGCTCCACAAAATGCAGTTGCTCATCCACTTGAATCTCATCCAATGGAATGACTAGGGTCTCATCTGATAGGCACTTCTTCAGATTGGACACATTAAAAACGTTGTGAACTCCACTGAGTTCGGTAGGAAGGTCTAACTGATAAGTTACAGGCCCGATACGCTTCGAAATCACAAATGGGCCTACGTACCGTGGGTTTAGTTTGCCTCGTTTTCCGAAACGAATTACGCCCTTCTAGGGTGACACTTTCAGTAGGACGCGGTCACCTACTTGAAATTCGAGCGGTTTGCGTCGTTGATCAACGTAGCTTTTCTGTCGGTCTCGTGCCGCTGCCATGCGGTTTTTGATTTGCACAATCTTTTCAGTAGTCTCAAGTATCAACTAAGGACCTGTGAGTTGACTGTCATCGACTTCTGCCCAACAGACCGGTGATCTACATTTGCGACCATACAATGCTTCAAACGGTGCTGCCTGAATGCTCGTATGGTAACTGTTGTTATACGAGAATTCCACTAAAGGCAGATGGATTTCCCAACTGTTTCCAAAGTCTACCACGCATGCCCTAAGCATGTCCTCCAAGGTCTGAATGGTCCTTTCACTTTGACCATCCGTCTGAGGGTGGTAAGCTGTGCTCATATCTAAGCGCGTACCCAACGCTTTCTGAAGTGACTGCCAAAAGTTGGACATGAAACGAGCATCTCTGTTTGAAGTGACGGACATTGGCACTCCGTGCCGAGAAACTACTTCCTTAATGTAGATGCGAGTCAACTTATCCATCTTATCTGTTTCTTTTGTCACTAGGAAGTGTGCAGACTTAGTTAGACGATCCACGATTACCCAAATGGTATCGCAACCACCCGGAGTTCGCGGGAGTTTAGTGATAAAGTCCATCGAGATCTGATCCCATTTCCACACTGGGATCTCAGGTTGTTGAAATAGCCCTGATGGCTTCTTGTATTCCACCTTGACTTTCGTACAAGTCAAACACATTCTCACGTAGGTGGCTATATCCGCTTTCATGTTGGGCCACCAGTACGCGGCTTTAAGGTCTTGATACATCTTATCCGAACCAAGATGGACAGAGTATCGGGATTTGTGAGCTTCGTCCATAACGAGCTTCCTGAGGTCTCCGTAGAGAGGTACCCATATACGATTCATGAAATACTGGGCACCATTGGGTTTCACTTCCCAATCGCGTTCCATCTTTCCCACAGATTCGGCCTTTATGTTTTCTTCCTTAACTGCTTCTAGCTGCGCATCGCGTATCTGTTCGGGTAACCTAGAATGAATTGTGAACTGTAGTGCTCGTACCCGAAGAGGTTTCAAGTGCTCCTTCCGACTGAGGGCATCTGCTACCACGTTAGCTTTACCCGGGTGATACCGAATGGCGTATTCATAATCGTTCAGGAGTTCGACCCAGCGACGCTGTCGCATGTTCAACTCCTTCTGGTCGAAAATATGCTGGAGGCTCTTGTGATCCGTGTAGATTGTGCACCTTGTTCCATATAGATAGTGTCTCCAAATCTTAAGTGCAAACACAACTGCTCCCAATTCCAGGTCATGTGTCATGTAGTTCTTCTCGTGAACCTTCAACTGTCGAGACGCATACGCGATGACCTTATCACATTGCATGAGTACACATCCCAATCCCTGAATGGAAGCGTCACAATATACCACAAAATATTCTGTCCCCTCTGGCAAGGACAAAATGGGCGCACTGCAAAGCTTCTATTTCAGCAATTGAAATGCTGCTTCCTGTTTGTCACCCCAAGCATACTTAGTGCCCTTTTGAGTGAGAGTGGTAAGCGGTTGTGCGATCTTTGAAAATCCCTCGATGAAACGTCTGTAGTAACCAGCCAAACCCAAAAATTGGCGAATCTCTGTCGGTGTCCTGGGTGCTTCCTAGTTCTTGATAGTATCGATCTTGGCGGGATCAACGTGTATACCCTTTTCATTCACGATATGCCCGAGGAACTGAACTTCCCGAATCAAGAAACCACATTTCGTAAACTTGGCATATAGTTTCTCCTGTTGAAGTAGTTCCAACAATAATCGCAGATGCTCAGCATGTTCTTCTTCACCCTTAGAGTAGATGAGTATATCATCGATGAACACGATGACAAACTTGTCGAGGTACGGCTTACACATGCGGTTCATGAGGTCCGTGAACACCGCGGGTGCGTTGGTGAGACCGAAGGGCATGACCAAGAACTCGTAATGGCCATACCGAGTGCGAAATGCTGTCTTGGAGATATCCTCCTCCCTGACGCGTAGCTGGTGATAACCGGACCGTAGATCAATCTTGGAGTAGTAGCTTGACCCTTGAAGCTGGTCGAAAAGATCATCAATGCGAGGTAATGGGTATCGGTTCTTGACAGTAACCTTATTGAGTTCCCTGTAGTCGATGCACTTGCGGAAGGTCCCGTCCATCTTCTTGACAAAAAGGACCGGAGCTCCCCATGGCAAAGTACTGGGTCAGATAAATCCTTTTTCCAACAATTCCTGAAGTTGGGTAGACAGCTCTTGCAGCTCTGCTGGAGCTAAGCGGTACGGGGCCTTGGCGATAGGAGTCGCATGGTTTGCCAATTCGATTTAAAACTCCACTTGTCGATGTGGTGGAAGACCAGGTAACTCCTCTGGAAACACATCGGGAAAGTCACAGACGACGGGGATATCTTCAATCCGCTTCTCGTCCTTAGGCTGCTCGGTGACCAGTGCGAGCAAAGTGAAGGAGTTCTTTCTCCGAAGATACTTCTGAGCTTGCATGTAAGAGATGATGTTTGTGATGACGCCTGCCTTCTCGCCTTGCACCATCAAGACTTCGTCGTTAGAGAGCGGAATACGGATAGCTTTCTCGAAACAAAGAACTTCAGCTCGGACGTCGGATAGCCAGTCCATTCCGGCTACCACGTCAAAAGTACCCAGGGTAGTTGTTATCGGATCAATGGTAAAGGTGTGACCCGCGAGTTTAAGTTGACAGCCGGTTACTAAATGGGTCACATCTACAGATTTACCATCGGCTAGTTCTATGACGTAAGGGGTCTCTAGGGGTTTAGGCGTGAGATTTAGGTTCTTCCTAAAAGACTCAGATATAAAACTCTTATCCACACCCGTATCAAAAAGTACAGTAGCAAAATGATCGTTAAGGGGAAACTTACCAGTGACCACATTCGAGTCATTTCTGGCCTCTCCACGGCCCAGCGTGAATGCACGACCTTTGGCACCTCCTGTGCCACCATTTCCATTGTTGCCATTGTTATTGTTGTTGTTGTTGTTGTTGTTGTGGTTGTTGTTGTTGTTCCCACCATTGTTGTTGTTGCTGTTCCCACCATTGTTGTTGTTGCGAAGCTACGGGCAGTCTCGCTTGAAATGGGCAGTACTACTGCACTGATAGCATCCCCGGTTATTAACTTGCGTGGACCCTGGTGCTGGTTCTGATTTTGTCGTGTCATGATCTCCCTGCGATAATCCTTTGCCGCGTGTCCTGCTTTGCCACATCGTTGGCAGCGATTTCCAGCGCAAGGGCCGTGATGATGGAGGTTACAACGATTACATTGCGGCTTTCGACCCGCATAGCTGCTTGAGTTCTGGGTGTTGGCAGACTGATTGTTGTGACCCCGATTGTTGTTGAAATTCTTGGACCGCTTCTGGTTTCCTTGTTGTGGCTGGGCTGACGAAGACTGGCGAGTAGGTGAGTCTTCAAATTTTCTTTTGTTGTCGGGGACGATTTCAGTTGCACCCCTAGGTGGCAACTTCCTTTGCTCCACCGCCTTACCGGTGAGTTTATGCGCCAGCCTAATCGCTTGATGCTCCGTCGTAGGGTTGCTAGACATTACCATGCCCTGGATCTCAGGGACCAGACCCCAAGATAAAACTCAATTCGTTTTTCGACGGTGTTAGCCAGATCGGGACATAGGAAAACCATATCATGATGTTTTGCCGTGTACGCTTCAATTTCAGACCTTACCATCTTGTGGTTCCATAACGCCTGTTCCAACTGTTGAACTCTGTCCCGCGGACAATATTCCTCCTTGATTAGGGCCTTAAATTCGGTCCAGGCCATTGCGTTTGCCACAAGAAGTCCACGCGTTTGGACTTGTGCGTCCCACCAGGTCAATGCCCCATTCCAACATTGAGGCAGCATACTTAACCTTATTAGCTTCAAGGCAATTGCACATCTCGAAAACCAATTCAGACTTTTCAATCCAACGGACCAGTCCTATGGGTCCTTCAACACCCGTGAACTTGCTCGGTTTCACATCGAGGAACATCTTGTAGGGGTTAAGACCCCCTCCTGAAGACAGAGGATAGGTAGTCAGCGAGAAAGTCTACTAGCCCAACTATTAGATTTTCCCATGAAAATTTAATAATGGTTACCTGCTGGTGGGTTTTGAACACCTGCCAGAGTAGCATTCACGTGTTCTTGGATTAAAGCGGCCAATTCTTCAGTTGACATGTTGAGATTTCCACGACGACCGGTTGCCATTTCAGATCTTCGCAAGACCACACAAACACACACCGATAAGTATATATCCAATATAGTTATCATATTCCACACTTAAATAATCACACAATTTATGTCAACCCGACAATTTAAACAATCAAAAGGATCATTCGATTAAATAAATTGCAATGTCTCACAAAATACCAACCAAACATCTCAGTTTAATTATAAAATTTCAAGTTCAAACATAAGTGGAAACAAACAAACTAAAGGAAACAAAACGGGGATTGGCGAGACGAGTTAGTCATCTATGTCTCCATCTCCCAAGTCGCTATCATTGCCGTCATCCTCTGCGGCGTTTTCAGCTTCAACAGCCGGATCCTGTTCCGGCTCTTCTTCCTCCTGATCCTCCTCCGGGTCTTCCTCTAGATTCTCCTCTAGGTCTTCCTCTAGATCCTCCTCTTCTTCCTCTACCGGCGCTGGAGGGGCCGGTGCTGGTGTGGGTACTGGGACAGGTGGTGCTTAGTTCTGCTCCAGTTCTTGAATCCTCCAACTGGACTCAAGAACTCTGTCTTCGAGCCAGTCAGCCCTCAGCCACTCAGCACGAAAGTCCTTTGCTAAAATGTTTTGAACTTTCTTATTCTCATATTGCTCTTCCTCGAGCTCTCCAGTTTTACCAGTTAGCTGACGTATCATCCATCCCTGTGCTTCGATAGTCTCCTGCATTCTCTCTAGTTGTTCCTGTTGTTTCCTTAACACATCTCTAATTAGATCGTCCCCCACTCCTAAAGAGTTGACCGGTTCGACCGGTATAGCGGTGGTCGGATGGGAGGACGACTCCCCTCCTAGAGCGAGTCTTTTCCTAGCAGCTGAGCGTGTCTCCACGCCACGAGGTGGTGAGGGTTCGACCATGGGTGCCTTCCCCGGCGCCCTTAATTGTCAAGATTTATCGGATGATGATGATGACATAGCCTGCTGGGTTGGTGTAGTTAGTTACGTGTTGCGTATGTACCAAAATACATATATATATATATATCACATAAACAATTGTTGCATAACACATAACAAGATATCACAGTTTGGTGCAACTAAGTCTACTGTCGTGTAACAGCCATAGTTTAGGTCTACTTTTAATGCAAACCTGGTTCTCTATAGCTAGAGGCTCTGATACCAATCTGTCACACCCTTAATTTCCACTTGCGAAGTTTTACCGCGAGGCGTGCGATCAAACCAGAATCTCAAACACTAGCAGTATCGAACGACTCTATATGATTTATTTAAACGTTTTCCAAAAACATTTGTTTAACCGTTCATAGTCATTTTCAAAATATCTTAGTTTCAAATTTTAGCGGAAGCATTAAAGTAAAGTAACGGGCGCCAACACAAACGCCAAAACCAAAAATCCCAAACATTATTCGTAAATAAGACTAGATAAAAATGTCTTGATCAAATGCAAGTGAGTGCAACTAGGGCTCCTAGCGTCCTGAGAAACATGTAAAGAAACAAGTGTCAACATTAAAGAAGAGTGAGTTCACAGGTTTTTATAAGTTCACAAGTTCGGTTTAAAAGTTTGTTTTTCCTCGTTATCCCTAACCCGGGATAACGACATAGTTCCGTTATTCCTAACCCGGAATAATAATGTTGGTTCGTAATTAAGTTCAATTTAACATATAGGTAGCGAGCCTAAAGTTACGTAACATAAGAGTCGCGATCGAAGCTGACTGTTGTTGCCTCAGTGTTGCCAGGTCTATCACTGACCATGGCGAAAGTTAGGCCAAATTAATCACCCGTTGACCATTCCCGGTCGGCTAGCGCGACTAGCTCGGGTGGGGCTTGTCGGGCCCAGTAGTACTACCATAATTTCCCCGCTATCTAACCCAATACTAACGATCCGAGAGTTGGTTGAGGACTTCCGTGATAAAGCTGCTTAGTGACCATAACGTACATTAACATTAACTTAGTTACCGAATAGTTTAACGACGTTAATTTCGCATAACGTAAAAGATAGAGTTTTAGAGCGTATACATGTTTCTCCCCCTTTTGTTCAAAACCGGATAAAATAGGGGCCGTGAACTCACCTTAGATTGCTCGGTTAGAATAACTCAAAAGAAGCAAATGATGGGACCGCTAATAGCGTCTTAACATGCCAACCGATTTAAAGTTAGTGTGTGAACACACTGATACAAAACCCTACGCATAACTAACACACAGTGCGGCACACGTAATAACCAATTCGAAACCAAAATCATGCATGCAATGTATCATCATATAAAATAATGATCAAACCAACTTGTCATAAACACAGATTAACTCATACAACACTTTGGTACACACTGATGCAAGTTATCATGTTTTGTCTTGTACGCTCATAACTGGGCTGTTTCGAGGATTTTTATAAAATAGTTCCAACGTTCCAAAAATTCCAAATTTTTTTACAGGAGATGTCAATTAGACGGTAGAATTTTGTGCAAATTTTTCAAACCCTAAATCTTTACCAATTATTTATAAACATTTATATACTAGGCTGCAGTCAGATTCGTCGCTTTCTGACTGCAGTCCACGAGGAATATTATTTAAAAATCATCGTTCATCCAATTAACAAAATTGTGGGAGATTTCTGGAAATTCCCATCTCCAGTTACTGTACAAATTTCGTGACCTAACTCCCTACAGACTATGAGATCCGACTCGATAAACAACCAGAAAATTCTGCAGAATTTATGCAGCTTAAGCTGCTGCACTAAATGACCACTTAAAAATAGCAAACGACCTCAAAAAATATGAATCCAGCGTCATTAGAAGCGTTTTTCAAAAATACACATTTTAGGCTTTAGAAAATCCACTTTTCGATAAATAATGATCAGGTTAAAGCCAATTGAAGTTGGCTGTAAATGTCAATCAGCAAACTGTTTTCGACTTTTATCGCATTAGAACATGTTTAAACGATCATGACGCTTAGTAATAATGATTAACAACACGTTGACTTTTCAAGTATCATATATATATCAATATTCATGCAAACCCTGAATATTTATCATGATCTATATTGCTAAAACGCAGCCTACGATTTTAGTATTCAACATAACATCACAACCGCAAAGATTCGCACATTCATCCGAACTAATCATAAATTACCACACTTTTTCATACTAATAATCCTACAAACACATAATCATGATCAAGATTACACAAACCCTAATGTGCATCGCAAAACAATTAAACCCTAACCTTGAAACAATGATGATTAGCGAACCGGGACAAGCTTGGAACCAATCCGGGAGATGAGGCATTTTGCGATCGTGAGAGGGGGGGGGGCTGCCGTCGATTCTCCTAGGGATTAGGGTTTCTCCTTTTTTTTGAAAGCTACAACATGCATGTATATATAACATGGGGAGGGGGGGCGGCCGCAATAGGGGGGGGGGTTGGGTAAGTGGCTTGGGCCTCAAGTTTAGGTTAATTCCTTGGGCTGCAAGGTGTGTGGGTCGCAAGGGGGTGTGGGTGGCGGGTTGGGTTTGCTTGGTCGCGAAGTCAAAACGTTTCACAAGCTTGGTTTGGTTTATAAATAAAAGTTACTAAAATATTATTTACTAAATATTATTTGCGACATGGAGTTTATAAAATATTAAATCACAAACGTCTAATAACACATAGCACGTAATTTAGATACAACCCGTCTAATAACACATAGCACGTAATTCAGATACAATCCGTCTAATAACACATAGCACGTAATTCAGATACAATCCGTCTAATAACACATAGCACGTGATTCACCCTATAGATTCACAAAGTTAGCGTAGTTATTGCGAGCGTGTAATTTAATTCTCCGAATTAAATCAGCGTAGGAGTGAATAACCTTAAAGTAGCGCGTTTAAGATACCTGAAAAACCGGGATGTCACATTATCACATTTAGGATTTCAGTAAGTTATCAACATGTTTCTCGGTGCTAGCATCAATTACGGCAGCAATTGCCTTCATTGCTATCATCACGGGAGTTCCCTTTCGTTTGTTACTCACTCTCGATCCTGCCATAAGGGGTGTGTATTTTCGCTTCCCGTCACTAGTAGATTCCACACGCGTTTCCTTCCTCTCCGCACCTTTCTTTGATAATTTCCCATTCTCACCGCATCCTTGGTGAGACTAACTGCGAGAGTTTACTGTTTGAGTGATGAAGGTAGGGTGGGATGATGTGGTCATGTTTCGGTTCTTAGAGGCTAAACCCCAAACGTAGCGCTCAAGGCGTTTGATATCAAGTGTTCCTCAGTATGGAACCACCCTTGAGAGATCGTGAAAGCGTCGAGTGTAACCAACAACGTTGGCTGCAATTATGATCGGTTCTAGGATCCCGTTTCTTCCCTTGGAATTCTAGTCATCGAGCAATACTCTTCTCGCATAAGATTTTTGAGTTCTTCCCATGATAACCTTTTCGTGGTATCACTCCTTAAAGTTTCTACTTGAGGATTTCACCAACTCTTTGTTTACCTATTCGTTTACTGAGGAGTGCATTTACTAGCATTGCTAACCGACTCCATTGTCTTGATTTAGCGGACACAACCTACCGCACCTCTCGTACCAGCGAGGTCTCGTGGCTTACAGTCCAGGAAAGCCTAAGAATTGAAAACCTTGTATGATCGCATCTTAAGGTGTAGCACTGCCACTTGTTCCAATCTATTGGGATCCGAACCATTTAAACTACTAGTACCACCAGTACCGTCACTAGTCTCGACTAAATTACTCTTGTGTCGTGCGATTTCCGCAACCATATGTCCTTCCATAAGAACTCTAGTTTGGCTTACCCAGTAAGTCATGGATTAACTAACCCCTTTGGGTGTAGACCTTCCTTTTGGCGCCATATTTCTTCTTAATAGCCAAGATTAAAAGAAGCTAGACATATATTTGGATAAATATAGTCTACCATGCGCCTAAGAATAAAAAATGACATTGGTCATGTAAACCTCAAGAGTGCATTGTTCATACATGTTTGAGACAATGATAACGTGAATAACAACAACCCAAAATTCATAGTACCTCTTGCGTGTATCGACCATATGTCTAAGTGGAAAGGAAATAACTCGTTGAGGAGGAGAAACCAAATGGTCGTATCCAACTTTATAGCTAGATTGTAATAATTTCACTTAATTGCTCAAGTTTTTTATTTTATTTGAACTTTCTACAAGTCATATTTTCTGTTGGTGCATAACGTCTATTGCCTACATCTAGGATATGTCGATATTGTATATAGGGCTTAAACGTCATATGTATAAATGTTATTTTTTGTTTTATGTATTTTGTAGATGACTCGTACGAGTGACACTCTGTCACTCGTATGAGGCAACCACTCGCACGCGTCACAGTCTCTGTTTCACACACTCCAGTGTGAGTCATATCGACCTATAAATAGAGGAGTGTTGTGTTAGAGCTAGTTAGTGTTAGTTCAGTTGGTACGGCGAAGCCTGCTGATTTGTTTACTTGCCTTGTACTTTGCACGTCAATCAATACTCTTTTTTTAAAAATAAGTTAACCTACTCATGTTGACCATCAATACATGTTACACCAAATAAGATTCAAACCTCTACCTCTAGTACAAAGGAGAAACACCTTACCATCTGTCTCTCTTTGTGACACTTGTTTTCTTTTCATTCCTACATTCTATATTTTCACATCATGACTATTTTACTTAGAATTTTCATATTAAAATTATCTTTTTAACACACACACACACACACACACATATATATATATAAAATAAAATAATTACAATAATTTCATTTGAAAGAAATATATTAGTGTAAGTGTTGGATTTATTGAACCCTATAAAAGAACAGATGATTGGAAAGCCAAAATGATCTATATCATCTGATAAAAAATAAGCTGTGCTTTGAATATATAACTCCTCCCAAAGGCAAAGACATCAAACATCTACTGCTTAAAGGTTTGTTGAAGCTGAAGTCTGCTATCAAGATCCGTTGAAGACAAGCTCTGCCTAGATGATATAGTGGTTTGATTTGCACTATAAATAGAATAGTGCATGTATTGTTCTATTCATCACTTTCCTTCTAACATTTCTGTATGAACAAATCAGAGTGATCTTAGGCTGAGGGGGAGTTGTAATAATGCATGCATAGGTGAATTTACAAAAGCATGTTTATAAAACAATCTCTCTATTGTTGTGATTTGAAAGTTTGTTATTTCCACTGCATTATTTCATTGTTGTTTATCTTTTTCATTGATTTCATCTTAAACATTCACAACAATATCAAACTCAGATCCTAACAATTGGTATCAGGGTATGGTCAATCAAATTTGATTTAACAATCATTTTGATAAACACAGATCAGCTCTTATTACTGGTTCGTTTGTTCGTTGTATTGAAAACAAAGTAAAAGTTTTTTTATGTTCAAAATATTCTATCAAAAACTTGTTTGTAAACAATCAGTAATGTCTCAAAATCCATAAGATACACACAACACTGGCACCATGTACAAACCTCCGATCTTTGTCTGATTGGAATATAATAAATAGCAAAGACGGATGAGTCAGATACTTGCACAACAAAATAAGGGTTGCTGTCGGTTATCTTCGGACCTCATATTTCGATGGTACCGAGTACTGAACACCCAAAAGTTCAAGTTCCAAAGAATCCTGAAAACTACTCCCAGCAAGATTTTCAGAAAATCGAGCTAGATGCAAAGGCATTTAGCATCGTTGCTACGGCTTTGCCAAATGATATCTATGCTGGCCTGTTGCATTGCAACAGTGCAAGGATTTGTGGGAGTCTTCGAAAGACAGTTCAGTGGGACAAAGGAGGTTATTGAAAAAATCGTGAAGTTTTAAACCAACAGTATGAAACATTCTGTCATGTTAAAGGAGAGTCATTAACTCAGCAGTTTGAAAGGTTTAGTTGTCTAATTACTGAATTAAAATTAGTGAATGTTAACTATCCTAATTCAACTTTGAATAGCCGATTTCTAAGGTCATTACCATAAAAATGGGACACTATTGCTTTTGTAACTAGAACCGCTGTTGGGTTCAAGGAGATGAGTTTGACTCAACTTCATGGTAGGCTTCTCACTTATAAGAGAGAGTTTAACCAGAAAAAAAGCTACAAGAGTCAAGAAAATTTGCTTTTGACTATGCCTCTTGTAGTCCAGCACTTTTTGGTCAAGAAGAAATCTCTGGTGGTAGTTAGGATAAGAGTTTTAATCATTTTATTGATATAGTATATGGTGGAAATTTCAACCCTGATTTCTACTCACCCAATTATGCATTTGCAGCAAATGGGGAAAAACAAGTTTCTTACAACTTATCTTTTGAGTTAAATGATCTTTAACATTTTGATTCTATTGTTTTGGAAGAAATGGACATCTTGCATCAATTGGCCTTGTTAAGTGTTAGGACTAACAAATTCTACAAGAAAATTGATAGGAAGTTTCTAGGGTTGCATGGGGGCTTATAAGTTGGGTTAGATAAGTCAAAAATCAAATGTTATAAGTGTAATAGGCTAGGTCATTTTGCTATAGAATGAAGGAGCCAAAAAAATGTCCCTATAATTACACATCCAAGTCCTAGACATCAAAACACTCAAAACACTGTTCATTATTCCCAATATACCTATGCTTCACACATGCAAAACACTGCTCATTTTGCACACCCTATAACACACTGTTCCTGTTCAATATGTCCAAACCACTATTCCTCAGATACAATATGTTCAAGCCCCGGCTCCTCAGGTCTAAGTGCAACTTGCACCACAAGCTACACAAACCTCTGCTCAGGCAGAGACTCGTCAACAGAGATTCTTTACACAAGGCTTTGTTGATTGGAGTAGCTTACCTTACATGAGGAACTCCATGATGAAAATTTTGCTCTAGTTGCCAATTCTGATAAGAAAACTGAAATTTTTTGTCTTGTAGGATCGTTTTGTCCAATAGCAAAGGTCCTAATTTGAGTATCTAGTCCTACGTGCAGAATTCATCTAAATTAGTGACAATTAGCCAATTATTTCATCAATTAATTGATTTCATTCAACGTTTAACAGTTACAAATGATCAGTAAATCCGAAGAGCTTCACTGTCTCAGTCGTCAAAGTTCTATCTACTAACGCCTCACACAAATTATATATAGACATGTTACATTCGTGCGAGGAAAGTTTATCTTCGCACGAAGGAAATTTACCTTTGTGCGAAGTTAAATACAAACATCATAAAATCTAACATTTTAGTCCTATTACAAAATACAGACACAACCCTAAGACGTATGCTTTATGGACCAACAAACTCCCCCTTGGATGTTGCCGTAGTCTTGGTCTGTCTTCAAAATCTTCTTATGTTTGACTTTAACGCCCAAAGAAATTCTTGTGCGGCTTCCTACACTCTTCAGATGGTATTGGCCTTTGATCAGTCGCAGGAGCCCACTTCATAAACTGAAATCTTCTTAAATGAGCTTGTTTTGAGTTTTCTTCAATCTTTTCCAACCTCTTTCAGAAATTCTTCTTTCTCTAGCTCTCTCCATGATGATTCCCACATCTTACCAGAACTAATACCATGTGCATTGCATACGTTAATCACACCCTTATATTGCATCGCTTGTGTCTTTTCCTTCACATCAAAACAAATCTTGTTGAAAAACAAGCATTTGATATCTTCTTTCAAAACAGTTAACTAGTCACATCCGGTCTAGTATACGAATAGTTCTCCATAATCTCCATATCCTTTTTCGTTCAATCATCTCTGGATTCAAATAATTAGAAATATCCCAAGTGTCATTAGCTTTCAACACAATAATAGCTTCACTCATTTTAGAATCCACTCGCCACCACTGAAAATAATCATGGAAATCCTATTCGATCTACATTAACGGCATATTTTTCATCACATGTGGGCGTTTCATCACAAGCCTAACCTCTTTCTCTTTCGTAATTTTTTCAATCTTTATTCTTTTCTTCGGAATAAATGGTTTCCACTTGTTAAAACCATGAGCTGCTTCATATTTGATTAACTTCCATAATATTTGATCATGAAACTTCATTTGGAAGTTAATACTCTTTGTTTGTACAAGCTCTTCGATATCCCAGTATGGCAATGTCTTCAAATAATTCAAGTACCTGAAGTATTGAACACCATATTCTCTTTTGATCGCATAGACATCCAACTCAGGAATCTATCCCCAACTCAAAATATCACCCAAAGATTTATCTTTGTCGCGTGTGAAGAATGCTAACAGTTACCTGAACTTCCTTTCTTTTGGTTGTTCTTTAAGCCATATCTTTTTAGCATCAACAATTTGTTCTTTAGATAGACGTTTAGGAATACTTCCCTCTGCAACCGTCTCTACAATCCTTCTTTTTAACAAGTCATCATTTTCTTTACTTAATAATTCTTCAAAAGTTGGAAAGTTATAGTTCCTTCACCAGAAAATTTATTGCTTCATCATCTCCAATGCATCTTCAATAATCACCCTATCATATGTATTAACATCTGGTATATGCTTGTAAACATAATCATTTGGCTCGAATGCACTGATGTTATTCAGTTCCTCTTCAAAATCAAATTCGAACGATGCTTCATCAATTCCAAGCATAATAGTAATCTCCTCTTTTGTATAATTGTGCACAAACTCGCCTTCCTCAACATTATGTTCCAGATATAAAATTTGGGGCGTATAACAATCAGCAACAGCTATAAATGGAGTAGCTGTGAGGATTCCTAACTGTTCTTCATCGTGAGTTTGCTTTTTCTGCTCCCCCTGAGTTGTGTATCTTCTTCTTGGTTAGCAGAATCATTCATATAATCATTGTAATCAAAAAATTCATTTATCTTTGTAGTTGCAACTACCGTCACTCCAGTACCTCCCTGAGTGTCATCGTCATCATCACCCTTATCATCGTCATCTTTTTTTATAATCATTTTCATCATCTTTATCTTTGTCTCATCCTCCTCGTCATCGTCAGATTCATCTAACTGAGCATCTATCTCAGCATACAATCTCTTCCGCTCTTCAATCTTTTCAATCATAGGATTCTCAGAAACATCCATCAGTCTTCCAGCAAGTACAAAATTAACCGGTTCAGCATCAACACCTATATCAACTTCTTCCTCAATCTCAAAAGTAGCAACAATAATTTCTGACATAGATTCAGCTTCTAGCGCAGATTTTTCTATCACAGGAACCTCGTCAATTTTCTCTTTCCCTTTTCCCGAAGCTTTAGCATCTTCCTCTGCTTTCTTAGCCTGTTCGGCTGCTTTTTGTCTTGCTTCTTCCACTTCTAAACGATCAAATTCAGCATCAAAGTCTATCCCCAAGCTGCTAGTCAATACCTTCTGAAATAAATCAAATATTTGATTACTCCGAGCCATTTACCACCAGTCTTAACCATTCCTTATCAGTCACCAGACTTTCAATCACAGCTTTCATATATTCTTGATCATTTCCAAGAAACTTCACCTTGCCTTCCAATACTTCTTTATTATCTTCCAAGGTTTTGATTTTGCTTTCTAGTTCTGCTATCTTGGAGTCATTGAACATGTCTGCATCAAAGTTTTCATCAAGCCCTTCTATAAAT
Source organism: Scalesia atractyloides (assembly GCA_947069175.1). Taxonomy (NCBI): domain Eukaryota; kingdom Viridiplantae; phylum Streptophyta; class Magnoliopsida; order Asterales; family Asteraceae; genus Scalesia; species Scalesia atractyloides. Next base: position 50,268,615 of record CAMTDV010000020.1, read on the forward strand.
TGAATATCTCTAAAATCTGTATGAAATCTGTCTGACATTGATTGTCTCAGAGCTGATTTAGGTGTTGGTTGAGTTTGTGGAGATGTTTGATTTTGTGGAGATATTTGTTGTGGTTGAGTTTGATGTGAGGGTGTGATATGTTGTGATGATGGCTGTGGTGGTGGTGAGGAAATGTGAATGGGTGATGTATATGGTTGTTCAACACTTTCTCTCTACTGTCTTTTTCCTCATATATTTCCTTCTGGCTTTCTTTATAGCGGGAGACCTAGTAGTACATCAGGCTTCCTTTAAATCTTTGTGCCTTCTTCATTGGCCTTTCAGCTTCAGAATCATTATCAGACGGAATATCCACATCATCGTCATCTCCAACCACTTTCTTCTTCTTGATTTGAGCCAACCTTTTAGCATTTTCAACTCCATCAAATGTATCCTCAGAATCTTCATCGTTATCACCACCTGCACCTTCCTTTTCTTTATCTGAGGTAGCAGAAAATACCTTATCCTCAACATTCACTTCAGCTTCAACATGTTGCTCAATAATTTACTCAATCTTTACTTCCTCATCAGTAGTTTCATCTCAGAGGACTGTTTCTCTCTTTCTTTTTTGAGCTTTGGCTTTTGGAGTACTCTGTTTATTAGAATCTTCTTTTTTGTTCCACACACCTCTCTTAGGCTCATAACCATCCATTTGAGCAGCCTCATCATCAGAACCAATGCCTTCATTTCTCCATTTATTCTTTGAAGGTGCTTTTATCTCTTGTCTTTAAATCTCCGAAAGAACTTTCTGGACCCGGCTCTATAGCCTTCTTTAGATACTGATTTAATCTTACCAAAGATAACCTTGTCATGTGATCGAACGGTAGCACATCGTTCTTGTTTTTGACTAAGTTGGGAAATAGATCATCCAACATCATCTACACAAATCTGGGGGATTGCAGAAACTTTTCTTTATCAATGTTTAACTTCATTTGCTTTAATATCATCTTGGTGAAGTTTTAAGGCTTGTTCAGTGCAAGTGCAACGATCATACACATCTGATAATCGACTATAGCATCACCTCCCCCTTTCCTATGACTTAAAGCAGATATCACAGAATGCACAAAAAATTGTAAGGCCTTTCGAGATAAGCTTTATTGAACTGTGTGTTGACATGCCCCTTATAGCCCATTCTATAGAAGCATCCTTTGCACATACGTTCAATATACATCATTGGATCTTCGTCTTTATCTTTAAAATCTAACACTCTGCGAATCAGGTCTTCAGTATTGTACACCTCTTTATCTTCATTCCCAATCTGCAGAAATCGTATAGCTTTCTTCTCTAGTACATACTTTGCATGCTCCCAAAATCTCTCTATATGTAAACGGTAGGCCTTGTGAGGATCTGTAAGTACTTTAAGAATTGGCAACTCGCTCATAAACTTTAATATTAACTTGAAAGGAGTGATGTATGGAATACTCTCATCAAGAACACACTAGATGTTGTGTTTCTTGTCGAAGTTCGATTTCTTTTCCTGTATAAACACAAACACGAAAACACTTAGAATTTTTTCCGAAAAATATGTTTTACCTTCGTGCGAAGGTAATTGGTGCAAAGTGAACCTTTACCTTCATGTGAAGGTAACCTTATACACACTTGAAAATTTTTCCTCGCTTTTCGTGAAATTGATGTTACTATAACACCCTAAAAGAGCCGATTAACATGATGGTATATTCAGTTTTATTTTTGGTCCATTAGATTGTCCTAATCTACGTGTTTATGTATGGTTTACTTAAAACTTCAAATTAAGGTTCAATTCGAGTTCAATTCGGTCCAAACTACCTTAGGCATTGTTCGTGGTGTGCAAATCGACCACTACAAGCTAAGAAATTTCGGCAACACTTCGTTAATCTTTTTGCAATTTTATCTTCGCTCAGATTAGTGAACAATGACAAATGAATTATCTTAGTGTGAAGATAATATATATAGTCATGTTATCTTTGTGTGAAGATAGTTATCTTCGTGCGAAGATAACTTCTTTGAGCGAAGGTAAAACTGATTTTTAACATCCTGTCCATTTTAACCAGTTTTAACGACCCACTCAGTTAACCAAGTCCAAGTTAATGACCCTTGTTAACTGATTGTTTTCCAAGTCCAAGTTAATGACCTTGGTTGAACACTTTGTGATCAAACTGATATTCTAGGCGATGTAAAGTTTCAAGTTAATGAACTTTTAAACTTTTCAAAACTTTTTATCAATACAGATAAGCTCCCAACCCCTTTTCCTCTGGTATTCTCAACATTCGACATCTCTGGAATTTGAAGATTCGCTTACCATCATCGGTAGTCAAAACTAAGATAGAAATAAAATCTTTTAAGTTTTTTCAAAGTTTATGCTAAAACATACTGAAAATCTTTTTGGGCTTTTCTGATATATGAAATGTAATAAACTATGTACAAACATCCTTACAAACATATATTTGTAAGTTTGTGTTAGAGGATCATACCAGTTTTTTAGACATATCACTAGTATCGTTGACCTTCATAAGACTTTAAGTACTAAAAAAATTCACTTAGATTGTCAGTATACTTGTCCATATAAACCTCTACACATTTCTCAATTGATCCCAGATACATTAGGTAATTTTAGGAACTTGACTTAACCGTGTTTCCCACCTCAGAATATACTCCCGTATCAAGATTCCCTGGATTTCATTTTACAGGTGAATATATCTAATTGATATTTGTATCTGGGTAATGGAGACCTTGAGAGCTCAGATTAGTACCAACGTACCAACAAAGAGACGAAGGCTCATCTTGAAAGTAGTGTTCCAATTTGGAATCTTTTACTACAATTGTTGGATCTTTCAATACCTACAATTTGCTGCAGTTTTTGGGTATTAAAAGCAAAAGTATTCTACATGTTCTAGACCATTGCCGATGCAAAATCATAATAACTTGTATAATACCCCATATATCAATTATTTATAAAGACCTAGTATCTCAGAATCCGGCAATCTCTCAAACGAAATTTCGGTGTACTGAGACCATATATCCAAGAGATACTAAGCCACTAATTAAGAAGTTTTTTCTTTTAAGTTTATATCTCAGAAACAATGTACTAAATGTGTGAAGCCTACTGGCACATCCTCAGTGAGACTTGTTTAAACTTTTTAACACTACAAATCTTTAGAATACCGTGATAGACCACGATGTACTATCATTTCCTCTATTCATATGAAAACTCTTTTTGTCTTTTTCATGTTTTTGTACATTTTTGCATTTTTTAATGTTTTTGAATTTTTTACAACATTACTCCCCCTAAAATAAAAAAAAAAATTTTGGATTTTTTTAAAGAAAGAAATTCTAAAAAACTAGAAAATATGATAAACCGATAAGGATCAGAAAAACTCGTCATCCAATCCGTATTCAATCTCTAATTCCAAATCTGAAGTTAAATTTTTCATACCATTAATTCTCAAAAGATATTTAAAATTGGTTCGATCAAATGGTTTGGTGTAAAAATTTGCCTTTTGTTCAGTGTGGATCTTTTCTATTCGAATCAACTTTTTCTAGTAAAAATCAAGGATAAAGTGATGTCGCATTTCAATGTGTTTAGTTTTAGAGTGACGAACAAGTTATATTGATGGCAGCCTTGTATCTACATATATGGGCATATCAAGAAATTGCAATCCAAAGTCTCTCATATGTTGTTGTATCCACAAAATTTGGGAACACAACTGGAAGCCAAAACCTATTCAGCCTCGCAAGTAGAGAGAGCGACCGTTGTTACTTCTTGCATTGCCACGTTACTAAGTGTGTTTCGAAGAACTGGCAACCAGCCGTTGTAAACTTGGCATTAAGTTTGCAGCATCGGAGATCAGAGTATGAATATCCTGCAGGTCAAAGTTGTCATTTCACGGATACCACAAGCCGATGCTTGGGCAACCATTCAAATATCTAAAACTCCACTTGACTATCATTAGGTGTGACACTCGAGGACTTGATTGATATTGGGGAAAAGGCATGTTGGATACATGATGTCTAGTCTTGATGCTGTAAGACACATCAGTGATCCAATCATTGATCGATATAAGGTTTCGTCTATATTAACTCCATGTTCGTTTGGAGAGATGCCATGATTAATGGGGTAGATAATGGTGACGTTCCCGACATATCGAATTTCTTTGAGATATCATGGACGTACTTTGTCTGATGGATGAAGATACCATCAGGCAACTAATTGACCTGAAGCCCCAAGAAGAACTTCATCTCTCCCATTGAACTCATTTCAAATTTCTTTTTCATGAGTTCTTCAAATTCTTTACCACAACGCATCATTCGTAGAGCCAAAAATGATGTCATCCACATAAATTTGTCCGATCAACAGATGGCCTTTCACTTCCCGTCTCAAGAGTGTGCTATCAATAGTGCCTCTAGTAAAATCATTGTTTAACAGGTGCTGAGAGAGTGTCTTATACAAGGCTCTAGGGGCCTGATGTAACCCGTATAATGTCTTATCTAGTAAGTAAACCTTGTCTTGATGCATTGGATCGACAAACCCCGGTGTGGTTGTCCAAGATACACTTCCTCTTTCACTTTTCCGTAAAGGAAAGCTGATTTGACATCCAACTGTTACACTTTAAAGCCTTTCCATGACGCAAATTCTAGGAATATGTGGATTGCTTCTAGTCTTGCGACCGGAGCATAAACCTCTTTATAATCAATGCCTTCTTGCTGATGAAAACCTTTGACAACCAGTCGAGCTTTATTGCGCACAATTACCCCTCAATCATCTCTTTTGCACTTGAAAACCCATTTAGTAGCAATAGCTTTGTGATTAGCCGGCAGGTCAACTAGCTTCTAGACACCAAGCTTTTCGAATTGTTGTAGCTCCTCTTGCGTTGCATTTATCTAGCTATCATCGGCAAGTGCTTTCTTATTTGATTTCGGCTCTATCTACAAAATAAAACAACGATGTAAGCATATATATTGAATTGATGCAATTTTGGTATAAAAACAACTAAGATCCTTGTTGATCTGCTTGCGCGTTTTAACTCCAACTTGCAGCTCTCAAATAATATTCTTGGATGGGTGGTATGACAAATTTCTCAGCATTACTTCATTAGGAACATTTACTTCACTTTCCAAATTTGTAAGATTATGTTCAGCAACCTGGTTACTTGTTGAAGCTTCATTCTTAGAGCTAGAACCTGCAGATTGATTTAACAAACTTGTTATCTGCTCAGAAACTTTGTCGGAGCTAGAACCTGCAGATTGATTTAAAAACTTGTTGAAGCTTCAGAATCGACAGAATGGTCGAAAGTGGGCTCTGTGGCATTCACTACTGATACGATGGGTTCTGTTTGAGTCGTGCTCGGACCTGTTCTAGAATCATTTGTGCCAATAGATGGTTGAGTAACCACTAACGGTCTTGGAATTTGTTCTTGATTAGACGATTGTTGTTGTTGATACAACAACACAAGTTCCTCTTCATTTTGTTCGTCTAGCAGATCGAAAGAATTCCATAAACTCTTGTAGTTGAACATCCAGGATTCACCAGGCTTTTAAGTAGGAAATGTATACTTCTGACAATCAACATGTTGAGCAAGAATAACTCGATTTAGACTTGGTAAATATACTCTTCTCAATGCATATCCTACGAAAAATCCCTCCAAAGATCTGACACCAAATTAACCATCCGGATCAATGACCGTACATGGAGATCCAAATGGTTCCAAAAACTCTAAGTTCGGCTTTCGTTGGTTAAGCAGTTCAACACATGTCATTTTATGTTCCTTGATGGTTAAAACCCTATTCAACGTGTAACATGCAGAGGCAATGGCTTCGCACCAGAAATTAACTGGTAACTTTAAATCAGCGAGCATCGTGTGTGCAGTTTCAATGAGAGTTCGATTCTTACATTCAGCTACTCCATTTTGTTGTGGAGTATAAGGGGCACTGAATTCGTGAAGAATACCTTTGTCGTTATAGAATTTGAGCATTCGATTATCGGTACCAATATCACTTCGTATTCGTCTGATTGGAAGATGGCATAATTTGTCTAACTTTCTGAAGAGAATCATAAGATTATCAAATGTCTCATCTTTACTCTCCTGGAAGATAACCCACGCGAATCTCAAATAGTCGTCTGTCACAACGAGGCAATATAGATCACCATATATGCTTTTGACGTTGACTGACCCGAAAAGATCCATATAAAGCCTCTCTAGTGGTAATTTTATAGAATTCAGAAGTTTTCTCAGGGGTGATTTCTTATTCTGCTTCCCCTTTTTGCAAAGGTAAGACAATCGTCATTCAGATGAAAAGTTTTGAGATTAACACCCTCCACTAGATTGTTGTGCACCAGATAGTTCATTTTTCTCAAATGGATATGCCCCATCTTTCGATGCCATAAGATCGATTCTTTTTTGTTTGCTTTCGTGACAAAACATTGTGCCGACTTCGATATAGTGGATGCGATGCTCATGTCTAGAACATAAAAATCATTCTCTCGTGGAGCGCGCATGAGAATCCACTCCTCATGATTTTTGAATCCAAGCTTCAGAATTAAGCATTTTGTATCATTGAAGTGAGTTGTAAACTTCTTATCACAAATATATGAAATGCTTAGTAAATTGTTCTCCAATTCAACAATGTAGTTTACTTTGTCGAACGAGACCACACCATTGGAAAGTTTTCCGTCTCCGACAATCCTTCCACTTTGATTTCCTGTGAACCCTACCTAGCCTCCACGAATAGGCTTAACATCATAGAGTAAGGCTAGCATTCTTATCATGTGATGAGAAGCTCCACTGTGCATTATCCATTTTGATATGATTGACCTTGAGAGCCCCTGCACATGTAAATAAGCAATTACTTCAACAGTGAAACCCAAGCCTTCTCGGTCTTGGGTGGGTTTGGAATATCACACTGTTGGAACTTTGACAGTAACATCCTATTTAATTTCAGATTTAATAGGTGTTTTGTTTTCTACAGAAGATGTTTTGGTTTTAACCACCAAAGTTTGTGTTTTTAGAATTGCCTTTTTCAAATAAAATTTTGAATCCTTTTGTTCAGTTTTGATTGAAGTTTCATCAATTTCAAATTTTGAAACATTTTGAATTATTGGTTTCACAATTTTGTTGGGTTCATTATTTCTTTTTAAGATTTGTTCTGGAACAAACTCAGGTTTCTTTGTCTCAAGATTCACATTCTGAATCGGAAACATTGATTTCTGTTTGCTTAAACACTTGTTCTACTTTCTCAAGATTCACATTCTGAATAGGAAATTCTTGATCAGAATATAGTTTGTCCGATCCTTTCATGGTATAAGCAACCAATGTAGAATCATCATCCAAACTAGAATCTGATTTGTCAAGATAATTCTTGTGAAAGCTGTCCTCATTTTCAAAAGGTGAACTTGAACTACTTTTCTCCAAGTTCGATCAGCACTTTCAAACTCTGTGATATCACTTTCACTTCCCAAAACCTTTCAACAACTGCTTTAACCACATCAGATTCACAGTCATTGTCTGATTTAGTGTATGTTACATCAATGTTCTCAGGCAACTCATTTATATTTTCAGTTTTCAAATTTAGATTGAGTGCCTTTTCCATTCCTGATGATTTCTTTCTAGCATAGCTTTCCTAAATGGGTGGTGGAACACGATTGTAACCAACACTTTTGTTCTTATTGTTCTTATCATTTTCTTTCTTTAATTTTTGGAAGAATATGATCAATGACATATGGACTGGTGGAATAACTGACTAACAATTTGTTAACTCTTTCCGATTCAATTTTCATTTTTTCAAGCTCATTTTTCAGTTCATCAATTTTGTTAAGATGAATGTTAATTGCCATTTGTTTGTCCATAATAGTTGCTTTAAGCATCGACAAAGTTGCACCATCTTCACTATTAACCTTTTCATATTGTTTTGTGAGAGGGGATCGGCTCTCCTCTTATGAGCACCTGACCGATCTGACTTATCTAACAGGGGCGGAATTCATTTTTAGCGAGTTGGACAAACAAACAAGAAAGATATACTGCTTAAACGCCTTGAATTGTATTGATAAACATGAATAGTTACAGAGCGAGTAAACAGATTGATAGGGCTTCAAAGTACATCAACCATAAGATATCTAACACAACACTCAGGCTCCTCTATTTATAGGTCGACATGACTCACACAGGAGGAGAGAGTGCGTGTGACTCGTGCGAGTGATGCATCGTACGAGTGATAGAGTGTCACTCGTACGAGCCAAGTACAAAACCAATAAATCATATATTAACAAACACTATTCGACATTCTAAGCCCTATATATATATACATATATATTTAAACAACATATCCTAGATGTAGGCAAAAGACATTATGCACCAACAAACTCCCCTTAGATGTTGCCGCAATCTTGAATAGTCTTCAAAAAATCTTCAATGATAATGACCAAAGAAACATTTTGATGGCTTGTGACGCTGCTCAAAAGATATTAGCTTTTGATCTGTAGGAGGAGGCCGGTTACTTGTGTTGCCAAACCGAAAGCTCCTTAGCAAAGCAATTCGTGCTCGCTCAACGATTTTTTCTTCTTTCTTTTCTTTCTTGCTCTGCTCGATCTCCAGCTTTCTCTAAGAAGTGTTCCATGTTGTTCCTGAATGTATATCTTAGCAAAACAGACATTAACAATCTTCTGGAACTGGAGAGCTTGCTCTTTGTTTTTTTCTTCAAAACTAACTTGCTGTAGAACAAGCATTCAATATCCTTCTTCGTACAATTGACTAGCCACATCGGGTCTAGTACTTGAATGCCACGCCATAGACATATATACGTTTATGTGCTATGACGGATTCGGTTAATTCCTTGGTAATCTTCCAAGAATCATCATCTGGATGGACATATATAACAGCTTCACCTATACTTGAATCATAGTGCCACCATTTGAAGATCTTGTAGAAGTCTTGTTCCATCTTGATAAAAGGCATATTTTTCATAACTTTTGGACTCTTTACGATTAGCATCACATCCTTTTCTTTTGTTACTGGATCGATCTTCGTAATTCGCTTAGGGATATGAGGCTTCTAGTGTATAAATCCATGAGTTGCTTCAAGCTTGATCAATTTCCACAGCCGCTGGTCATGAAATTTCATCTTCAAATTAATCATCTTTGTTTGAACGAGCTGTTTGATATCCCAGAACGGTAGGGTCTTGATGTCGCTCAAGTATCAAAAATACTAGATTCCATATTCCCGTTTAATCGCATAAACATTTAGCTCTTCGATCGATCCCCAGCTTGTAATGTCCCCAAGAGAATATCCGCATCACGTAATGCTAAGGGACGTTTGAATTTTTGCTCAGCTGGTGCTACTTTAAACCACCACTTCCTCATTTCAGCAACTTCTTCGGCAGACAGTTGTTGAGGAATGGTTCTTTGTTTAACAACCACTTCTACTTTTCGCTTCAAAAGATCATCACTTTCGACTAGAAACAGATCACTAAAAGTTGGGGAGTCATCTATACCCTTATCGGCAATATCTGTATCATCATCATTAGAATCATCCTCCACGACAACTTTATCATAGTCATGTGCATCAGACACATGTTCGAAGACATAATCTACATGCTCGAAAGCACTGATATCATTAAGCTCTTCTTCAAAATCAAGCACAAAATCTTCTTTGTCCATGCCTAACATTTGAGCGATCTCTTCCTTTGTGTAGCTATGGACAAACTCACCTTCTTCAACATCATGCTCTAAATATAGAATCTTCGGTTTTGGCACGACAAGAACGGTAGACATTTTGGACAATGTGAAGATTCATGTTTCCTTAGCATCCTTAGAGCTTTCAGACTTTCCCTGATCTCTACCTCGTTCACTTGATTCACATAATCATCCAAGTACACAGAAAAATCGATATCATCATTCAAATTAGACTCTGTTACAAGGACACCTCATCCACCCAAGTCATCATCACCACCATTACTGTCATCATCAGACTTATTAGAAAATATATCATCAAAATCGTCTAAGTCTTCAGTTTCTTTCTCAGGCTCTTCAACAAATTCATCTATCTCAGCTTCTATCTCTTTCTCCAACTTTCTCTTTTTGAGCCATTCTCGATGTTTTGCTGAAAGATTCGACATATCAATTTCAACATCCTTAGGCTTACCAACCAATACAAACTTCTTTGAAATAGCATACACCACCACCTCAGAAGTTACTAGCACAGATTCAGCTTCTGGCTCAGTTATAACAGTCACGAGATCCTCACCTACCTTCGCCTTACCCTTGCCCTAAGCATCAGATAGTTCTTTGGCAATGCGTTGACACTCGGCAACCCTTTCTCTGGCTTCGGCTTTCTCTATTTCATCAATTTCAGCAGCTATATTGATTCCGAGTTTCTTTGTGAGAATCTTTTCGAATAAGCTCATCTTTTGCTGATTTCTAAGACGTTCTTCATCATATTTTGCCATTCGATTTCTCAAATGCTCATTCTCCGATACGATACTAGCCAAAATAGCTTCTAGCTGCTGTTTTTCTACATTCAGCCCACTGAGTTTCTCTTGATGCTCTGAAATCTTGACACTATTCAACATAAGTTGTTTCTCAAGCTCTTCAATATGCACATCGTTGAACATGTCTGCCGAGAAATCTTCCCCCTGCTATATCACCAAAATAAAAGTCAAAATCGAATTGGGGTTGAGATTGAGAGGACTGTCGTGTTGGCTGTGGTGGTGGCTGTGGTGTTGGATATGGTGGTCGCTGTGGAGTCGGTTGAGGAGATGGTGGTGGTGGTGGTTGTGGAGTTGGCTCAATATTCTCTTCTTCAACAACCTTTTTCTGCACTTTTCTTTTTGATTTGTCTTTAGGAGAGTCAGTGCTTCTAACTGCTAGCCTCATGAGATGTCGAGAAGTTTTCTTAGAAGATTTACGAACAAGAATACCGTTGTAAGAGCCAGAAGGCACATAAGTCATATCATCCTCTCCTGACGCTTTACGTTTCCTTTCTTCTACTTTGCGTTGTAGCTCAGCCAGACTTTAAGTTCTCTTTCCTAAGGTCTTTCTTTCTCACCAGCAATCCTATCCTCAGATGCAGTACTTGAGGAGGATGCTTCTTCAACTATCCCTTCCTATATCCCGAACGCTTCTCGCTCAGCAGCAATAGTTTCAACATTTTCTTCCGGCTCTGAGTCATCAACCAATTTCGTGCTTTCAGACGCACGCTGCTTCTTTGAAGGCGCATTGGAGGAAGATGTGGACGTTTGCTTTCTATTTGTCCCCTTACCCCCTTTTTATCATCTTTTGAGAACCACACGCTTCTCTTTGCAACGAAACCTTCAAAAGTTTCCAACTCTTCATCTTTGTCTCCACTATCCGCTTTCCTCCACTTTCCCTTTTGCGGTGCCACATAAAATTTATCAATGATAGCTCCAAAGACAGGTTTTGCATTTGGGAAGGCTTTGAGATGCATATTCATCTTCTTTACAGTTGACACATCCATATGCTCCAACTTAAAAACCTCATCTTTCTTTTTCTTCAAATTCGGATGTAAATGGTCGAGCAACATCTGAATAAAGTGTGGATACTGTAGAAATTTCTCACGCTGAATATTTTGGACCAATTGGGAGAAAATCACTCTCGAAAAATTGTAAGGCAAGTTCAGAATAAGTGCGGTGATCATGCACATTTGATAATCAATCAGGTCATCAAATCTGCCCTTTCGGTGGCTAAGAGCGTGAATAACGCAGTGTGCTATATACTGGAATGGAGCACTGAGGTTAGCCTTCTTGAACGAAGTTGTGTTAACAAACCCGGCATAACCCATCCTGTAGAATCACCCTTTAACCATATACTCTGGAAAACCAGTAGGGTCGTCTTCATGATTGTTAATTCTAGCACCGTTCTGATCAAGTCTTCAGTAATCTTTACTTGAATATCTTCATTGTTAATTCTTACTTCAGACGTAATGGCATTTTCTTCTTCATCAAACTCAGCAGCATTCCAAAAGTATTCTATATGAGAACGATATGCCGTATGACGGTCAGTGAGAACTTTGGTGATAGGAAGTCGGCTAAGAAAATCCAGAACTTTTCTATGTGCTGCAATTTCCAGGATAGTCTGGTCTAGAAGACAACAAATATTGTGGAATGACGAAAATGAAGAGTTCTTGATCTATAAGCATAGAAATTTCAAATACTTAGAAAATTTTCCAATAATTTCAAATTTTTAATCACTCTTATGAATCACCATTCATACGAGTCATTTACTTAGACAAAGTATAAGTCTGAGTCAAAACTTCACTCGTATGAGCCACTACTTCGTACGAATGGAAAATATTCTTAACAAATTTTAAGAATTTTGACCAGAACTTCCTCGTATAAGTGATGCTTCGTACGAGTCATCAAGTTATAGACATTAAAGGACCTACTCGTACGACTGAAAATGATAATCAGACATTCGAAATCCTTGCTCGTATGAGTGATGATTCGTATGAGTTACAAACCGCACGAAATAACAAATTATCAAACCAAACTTAAAACGTGTAAATTTAACAAATTGAAGGTTGATTTATAGGTTTGAGGGCCGATTTTAACATTTTTGAGTTCAATTTTATATTTTACCGGTCCAATTACCCTAAATCTACGTTTTATGTCCTTTTAGTCCAATTTTGGCATTATAGCGGCTCAAAACAAGCATTAGTACCTTGCCCATTGAAAGAGGTGTGCAAATCAACCTCCCCAAAGTCTAGATACAAAATGTAGATCAAGAAAATAGAGTGAAAAGAACTTGTTCGCCCAAAGTATGCTCTCAATCACACAGAGTCAATAGTCTGACTCGTGCGAATTAGCATCCCTTTTATACTCATTCAAGGTTCACTCGTACGAGCGATGACTCGTGCGAATGAGAGTTTTGTCACTCGTACGAGTTAAAGTGTCGCTCGTACGAGTCAGTTCTCACACTTTGTTAAACTTTTCAATTTTTTATGAAATTTTATCTGTTTTTATAACCCACTCAGTTAACCAAGTCCAAGTTAATGACCTCAGTTATCTGATTTGCCTACCAAGTCCAAGTTAATGACCTTGGTTGACATTTTAACCAAAACATATTTATTTTAAAAATGTAAAGTTTCAAACTAATGAACTTTATTGACGTTCAGGAAATCTTTTCTTTTCTTGATTAGCTCCCAACCCGTGAACTTCAGCTTTCCTACAGCAAGTGTCACATTGACTTGGACTAACGACGTTTTCATCATCTGTAGATTAAACAAAAAATCTTTTTGGCATTTTTTGAAAAGAAAGAACAAGTAAAGATGTATATACATACATATTTTTTGTGAGTTTTGAATTTAAAGGATCATATCAAGTATTTAGACAAATCACAAGTACCGTTGATCTTGGTAGTAACTTTAAGTTCTTAAACAAATTTACCTAGATTGCTAATATATTTATCCACTTAACCTCTATTTGTTTCTCAATTGTTTCAAGATATGTTAGGTAATTTAAGGAACATGAAGTAACCGTGCGTCCTATCTAAGAATATACTCCCGTATCGAGATTCCTAGAATATCATTTCACAGGTGAATATATCTAACTGATATCTGTAAATGGGGTGAATTGCGAGACCATGAGAGTTCAGGTTAGTATTTCCATACAGACAAAGAGATGAAGGCTCGACTTTAGGTGGTGTTCCATCAAGGAATCTTTTGAACTGTAAATGTCGTAAATGTTTATGACATACTCATTTTTGTGCAGCTTTTGTAGGCGAATAATGCGTAAAGTATTATACAAGTTCTAGGCCATTGCTGACGAAAAATCAGAAGAACTCATATAATAACCTAGATATCGATTAAATATAAAGACCTAGTATCACAGAATCTGGCATTCTCTCAAACGAAATTTCGAAGTACTAAGTTCATATTTCCGAGAGATGTTGACCCACAGGTTACTCAGTTTTTCTTTTAAGTTTATATCATGAAAAACAATTTACTGAACGAGTGAATCCTATTGGCACATCCTTGGTAAGACCTGTTTAATTACTTGTTTAAACATTCCATATCTTTAGCATACTGTGATTGTCATATTGATGTAATATGATCTCCCTTTTAACAAAAACTCTTTTTGACTTTTATAATGTTTTTGTATTTTCCCAAACTTTCTCTCCCTAAAATAAAAAACATACCTTTAGATTTTGAAGAAAAGATATTTACAGAAAAACATGTCATACCGATGAGAATCACGTCAAGTCCTCGTCATCCTCAAACTTAACTTCATGAATATCCCCTAATGCCAAATTTTTTAAACCATTTAATTTTAAAAGGTTTTTAAATCTTGAACGATCAAATGCTTTAGTGTAAAAATCTGCTTTTTGGTCATCAGTGTGGATTTTTTCAATTCTAACCAACTTTTTTCCGTAGCAGTCACGGATAAAGTGGTGTCGAATTTCTATATGTTTAGTGCGAGAGTGTTGAATAGGATTTTTGGTGATATCAATAGCTACCTTGTTATCTACATAAATAGGCATATCAAGAAATTATAGTCCATAGTCGCTCATCTACTGTTGTATCCAGAGTATCTGGGCACAACAATTGGATGCTGAAACGTATTCAGCCTCACAGGTAGAGAGAGCGACCGCGGTCTGTTTCTTGTGTTTCCATGTTACCAAACGAGTTCCAAATAACTGGCAACCAGCTGTAGTAGATTTAGCATTAGGCTTGCAGCAACCGAAATCAGAGTCCGAGTAACCCGCCAGGTTGTAGTCATCATATCTAGGATCCACAAGCCGGTGTGTGGAAATCCTTTTAAGTATCGCATGATTCGTTTGACGGCCAACAAGTGTGAATCTCTTGGATTGGACTGATAACAGGCGCATAGGCATGTTGGATACATGATATCTGGTCGCGAAGCTGTAAGATACATCAAGGATCCAATCATGGAGCGATACAATGTTTCATCGACTATTACTCCATAAGCGTCTGGACAAATGCCGTGATTTGGTGCTAACGGAGTTGATGCTGGCGCAGTTCCTGTCATGACAACTTTCTCTAACACGTCATGAACCTTACTTCGTCAGATGGATGAAGATACCACCAGGCAATTGCTCAATCTGAAGTCCTAAAAAGAGCTTCATCTCCCCTATAGCACTCATTTAGAATTTCTTCTTCATGACTTCTTTGAAGTCTTTGCACAGCTTATCATTTGTCGATCCAAAGATGATATCATCCACATATATTTGTACCAAAATCAGATGACCATATACTTCCTTTGTGAAGAGAGTACAGTTTACAGTTCCTCTGAGAAAGCCTTGTCAAGAAGATGATCTGAAAGCGTTTCATACCAAGCTCTCAGGGCTTAGGGAAGACCATATAAAGCTTTGTTCGGAAGGTAGACTTTATCCTTGTGTATTGGATCGACAAACCCTGGTGGTTGTCCGACATACACCTCCTCTTTGACTTTGCCGTAAAGGAAAGCAGATTTGACATCCAATCGATACACCTTGAAACCTTTCCAAGAAGCAAAGGCCAAGAATATGCGAATAGCTTCGAGATGAGCGACTAGGGCGTAGACTTCAGTGTAGTCTATCCCTTCTTGCTGGTGAAAGCCCTGGACCACGAGCCGAGCTTTGTTTCTGACCATTATCCCTCTGTCATCTCACTTGCACTTGAAGACCCATCGAGTATTTATCTTTTATGACGATCTGGTAGGTCGACAAGCTTCCAGACTCCTAGCTTCTGGAATTGAAGCAACTCTTCCTGCATTGCCTCCAACCAACTTTCTTCTTTCTATGCGTCTCTCCAGTTTCCTGGTCCAACCTGTGAAACAAAACAACTCTAAGAAAGTCTGGTTTATAATGGAGCAATACTGGTATAGAAACAAATTAAATCCTTGTTGATATGATTGCGAGTTTTCACTCCGGTTTGTAAGCTGCCGATGATATACACCGAAGGATGATAAGATAGTGTCCTTGGCATTACTTCACTCGAAACATCTACTTGACTCTGCAAATTCGTGATCACTTCATCAGCAACCGATGCAGAAGATGTAGCTTCATTTCTGACATTTGATTGATCAGCTTGAGCATTTAGAAAGCTTTCAATATGCTCAGATCCCTCATTGGAACTTGATTCTCCATCATCAAAAGTTGGTTCACGATCAGAGTCGGCATTAATTGGGTGTTGGGCAGATGATTCAGCAGTGTTCAAGATAGGTACAGAGACTGATTCCTGCATAGTAGTGCTCGGACCTACATTAGAAGTGTTAGAGACAAAAAATGACGGGGAAATCACCAACGATCTAGAAATTGCTCTTGATTCGGGATTTGATGCTGTTGAAAGAGCATAACCAGTTCTTCTTTTGATGGAACTTCAGGTAGGTCAAATGAATTCCACAAACCTTCGTAGTTAAACAGCCCTGGATCCCCAGGTTTCTGGGTTGGCATAGTATACAGTTGACAATCAACATGCTGTTCAAGAATAACCTGGTTCAGACTCGACAAGAAAACTTGCTTTTATGGAATTGCATAACCGACAAAGAATCCGTCCAAGGATTTGGCTCCAAATTTACCGTCCGGGTCCAAAACAGTACACGGCGATCCAAAAGGCTCCAGAAACGCAGGTTAGGCTTCCGCTGGTTTAGCAGCTCAAAAGTGGTCTTGTTGTGAGGCTTTACTGTTAACACACGATTGAGGGTGTAATATGCTGATGCGACTGCTTCGCTCTAGAAACTAATTGGAAGTTTTGAATCAGTGAGCATGGTTTTGGCAGTCTCGATCAGTGTGCAATTCTTACGTTCAGCAACTCCATTTTGTTCAGGAGTATAGGGAGCACTGAATTCATGAAGAATCCCCTTTTCATTTCAGAATTTGAGCATCCTTTTGTTCTTGAACTTGGTACCATTGTAAGTGCGGATTCTCTTGATAGGCAAGTGATACATGTTTTCAAGCTTCCTGAAGAGAATCATAAGACTTTCAAACGTTTCATCTTTGCTCTCCAGAAATAAAACCCATGAGAATCTAGAGAAATCATTTGTCACTACCAGGCAATATAGAACTCCAGAAATGCTTTTCACATTTACTAGCCCGAATAGATCCATATGAAGCCTTTCTAGTTGTAGCTTGATAGAATTTAGAAGCTTTCTTGGGTGTGATTTCTTATGCCGTTTCCCCTTCTTACAGCTCAAACAATCATCAGATAACTGGAAATTTTTCAGATTAACACCCTCCACTAGATCGTTGTGCACCAAATAATTCATCTTTCTCAAGTTTATGTGCCCCATCTTCCGATGCCATAAGATTGACTCCTTCTCAGTTGCTTTAGAAACAAAGCACTGAACCTTCTTTGATGTGGATGCGACGCTCATGTCTAGAACATAAAGATCATTTTCTCTTTGAGTGTGCATGAGGATCCACTCCTCAGGAATTTTGAATCCCGGCTTGAGAATTAAGCATTCTTTGTCAATGAAGTGAGTTGAGAACTTTTTGTCACAAATTTACGAAATACTCAGTAGATTATTCTCTAGCTCTGCAATGTACTTCACCTTGTCGAAGGAAACCACTCATTCGTAAGAATACCTTCTCCCACAATTCTTCCACCCAGAGTTCCAGCAAAACCAACGTAACCTCCTCGAATAGCTTTGACGTCGTGCAACAACGCAAGTATCCCAGTCATGTGTCGTGAAGCTCCACTATGCATAATCCATTTTGACATGATCGATCTCAGGAGCCCCTTCACACATGAGGAAGAAACTATATAAACAGAGAAACCCAAGCCTGCTTGGTCTTGGGTGGGTTTAGAATATCAAACTTCGGACCAATTTTGATCTTGACATTCTGTTTGGCCTCTATTTTGACTAGAACAGATGGTTTCAGTTCTACTTTAGATGGTTTGATTTTTGCAACCCATGTTTGTGTTTTCAAATTTTCTCTTTTTGAATAAAACTTTGAATCCTCTTAACAATTCTTAGTGGAAGTTTCACCAATTTCAAATTTAGAATTAAGTTGAATCAATTGATTTTATATTTTTGTAGGATTCATTGTTTCTTTTCAAAATTTGTTTTGGTGCAACCATGGGTGCCTTTTGTTTCACACTTTGGTAGATCTGTTGGAGTTAGAAACAGGTTTTGGATTTCTTTGTGAATGATGTCGTGCAATATGCCTAACATTCTTATACTTGTAGCACATCCTACTGTCTTTTCGGACAAAAGAATCCAAAACTTGTTTTCTATTCTCTTTTTCTTTCTTGAACTCATCATTGGATTGTTTACCAATGATCTCTTTTTACCTTTCTATGGCTGTCCCACAGACAAAATTGATTTTCTTTGTAAAGTTTAGCTTTTGAGACTTGGTATACGTTCTTTATTTTTGAAAACCCAACCCAGCTCTCCTGTTTTCAGGATAATCTCTGTTCCTTTGGCGGTAGGGTTTGTTAACACATTTTTATTTAGAATAAAATGATGCATCGTGTTTTTCTAAATCAGAATGGCTCACCTCAACAAGCTTGAACAACTTTTCAACACGATCTAGATTGATTGACATTCTGGATTCGGAAATATTCATCAGAATATAGTTTATCAGATCCATGCATTTTGTAGACGATGATGTTTGGATCAGTATTTAAACTATTTTCTGATGATTCAACATCCGATTCAAATTTCTCAGACTCACTCTTCAAAACACTTTCAACCACGGTTTTAACCAAATCAGAATCACATTCAATTTCAGATTTTGTGTAAGTTACATCAATATTCGTAGGCACTCGTTTGATTGTTCAATTTTCAATTTTAAATTGAGCGCCTTTTCCACCCCTAATGGCTTCTTACAAGTGTAGCTATTCCGCATGAGTGGTGGAACACAATCATAGCTTGCACCTTTGTTTTCATCGTTTTTAATTTCTTCTTTGCTTTCGATCTTTTGAAGAATGTGATCAATGACGTATGAACTTGTAAAATAATTGATTAACAATTTGTTAACCCGTTCTGTTTCTATTTTAATTTTCTCAAGTTCACTTTTTAGCTCGGCGATTGTGTTTAAATGAATATTAATGGCCATAAGTTTGTCCATTACAGTCGCCTTTAGAATAGAAAGTGTTCCGTCATTTTCTCTTATCACCTTTTCATATTGTTTAACAGATTTTCTTCATTTGTCATAAGCTTTTTTAGTTGATTTATAGTCACATGACAAATTGTCTGTTAGACATTTTAGCTCATTGTATCGTGTTCCTTTTACGTCACATTCACTGCATGGCTCGTTGCATTTTAAGCACAATATTTCTTTCACAGACTCATTTTCGGACACGTTTACCTCATTCACATTTGCCATACAAGCTTTGTTGGTCTTGTCAGTCAGCTTTTCCAACGTCTCATCAACTCTCTTTTCTTCTTCAGGCTTCTTCTTTTCTTCACAAAACGATCGATGGCTTGGCTCAAAATAACCTGCAAAAGTTTTAAGAATATCATTAGGCAAGAGATGTTTAAATGCACTATTTAAAAACTCCTCTTCTTCTGACGATGTGCTGTAGTATTCTTTAGGAGCCTCGTCAAAAGATGCCTCTACATATTCTACAGGTTCTTCAGTGATTTCTGTGACTAAAGCCAAACTTTCGTTCTTCCTGATGTAATTGTTCCAGTTGAAGCCTTCGTTGTGACATCCCGGTTTTTCAGACATCTTAAACGCACTACTTCACGGTTATTCGTTCCTACGCTAAATTGATTCGGAGACTTAAATTGCACGCTCGAAATAATTACGATAATTTCTTGAACTTGTCAAATGAATTACGTGCTATGTGTATTAAACGTTTATAAGTTGGTGAGTTATTATGTGATGTTCCGATTTCGTGATTTGTTTTAGTTATAAAATATAGATATAGTAAATAGATAAATGAATCGAACCGAGCCGCGAAACGAGTAGACCTCACTTCCTTGCGACTCAAGTAGTTAACCGAAACTTGAGGACCAAGTTATAGACCCAAACCGACCCACCCAAACCCCTTGCGGCCGCGAGCACCCAACCCGCAAACCCTTCCCTTTTTTCTTGACCTCTTGCGCTATATATACACATACATGCATGTGCATTGTTTCAAAAACAAAAACACACAAACCCTAATAAAAAACACAGCCGACGGCAGCCTTGCTACATCCCTCTCGATCGCGACAGCCTCCCTACACTTCTCTTCTCGGTCGCGATTTCCCTTGATCATCCGAATCGGCTCCCATCCCGCTTACGGTTCGTTAGTCTCCATTGTTAAAGGTTAGAGTTTTATGTTATTTCGCTAATCATACTAGGGTTTATGAACTATGGATCATGTGTGTATGTAATGGTAGAAAGTGTTATGATGTTAGTCGATTAATTATGCTAGTTTGCGATTATGATGATTAGTGGAATAAAAAATCATTAGGATGCGTTTTGTGTGATGAAAACCATATAATATTTAACATACCGATTGTTTAAGCGTGTTATATTGCGATAAAATGCTGAAAACAGGATGCTGAATGGTGTTTACAGCCAACTTCCACTGGCTGTAACTTGGTTATTATTTATCGAAAAACGGATTTTCTGAAGTCTAAAACGTATATTTTTTAAAAACGCTTCTAATGTCGCTGGATTCATATTTTTCTGAAGTCGTTTGATATTTTTAAGTGGCCAATTAAATTCAGTAACTGAAGCTGTGAAAATTCTGAAAATTTGTCAGTTGTTTATCGAGTCGGATCTAATAATCTGTAGAGAGTCGAATCATGAAATTTGTACAGCAACTAGATATGGAAATTTCCGGGAAACTCCCACTGGAATTTTGTTAATTGGACGAACAGTGATTTTTAAATAAATTCTCCCGTGGACTGCAGTCAGAAAGCGACGAATCTGACTGCAGCCTAGTATATTAATATTTATGAATAATTGGTAAAGAGTTAGGACTTGAAAAATTTATATAAAATTCTACAGTATAGTTGACACCTTCTGTAAAATAATTGGAATTTTTGGAATGTTGGAACTATTTTATAAAAATCCTCGAAAACAGCCTAATTATGAGTATATACGCTGAAACTTGATAACTTGCGAATGTGTGTACCAAAGTGCTGTATGGATTGATTTGTGTTCATGATAGGTTGGTTTGATCACTATATTGGTATGATGATACTTGCATGCATGATTTGAGTTTTAGGAATTGTCATTGCATGTACCGCATTGTGTGTTAGTATGTGTAGGACTTGTATCAGTGTGTTTACACACTAACTCTAAATCAATTGACTTGTTAGGACGCAATTAGCGGTCCCATCATTTGCTACATCTGTGTTACACTAACCGAGCAACTAAAGGTGAGTTCACGGCCCCTAATTTTATCCGGTTTTAAACAACAAGGGGAGAAACATGTATACACTCTACAACTCTATCTCTTTACGTTATACGAAATTAACGTCATTAAACTATTCGGTAACTAAGTTAATGTTAATGTACGTTATGGTCACTAAGCAGCTATATCACACAAGTCCTCGATAATCTCTCGGATCGTTAGTATTGGGTTAGATAGCGGGGAAATTATAAGTAGTACTACTGGGCCCGACAAGCCCCACCCGAGCTAGTCGCGCTAGCCGACCGGTTATGGTCAACGGGTGAATAATTTGGCCTAACTTCGCCATGGTCAGTGATAGGCCTGGCAACACGGAGGCACAACAGTCAGCTTCGATCGCGAACACTTACGTGACATAACTTTAGGCTAGCTACCTACATGTTAACATTGAACTTAATTACGAATCAACAATATTATCCCGGGTTAGGGATAATGGAACCAACAACGTTATTATTCCGGGTTAGGAATAATGGAACATCATTATTATTTCGGGTAAGGAATAATGGAACCATCAGTATTATTCCGGGTTGGGAATAATGGAACTAAATCGTTATCCCGGGTTAGGGATAACGGGGGAAACAAACTTATAACCGAACAAATGAACTTATGAAAACCTGTGAACTCACTCTTCTTTAATGTTGACACTTGTTTCTTTACATGTTTCTCAGGACGCTAGGAGCTCTAGGTGCACTCACTTGCATTGATCAAGACATCTTTTTATCGAGTCTCATTTACAAACATTTATTTCGGTTTTTCTTTAGTCTTGGCGCCCGTTCCTTTACTTTATTTTTATGCTTCCGCTCAACTTTAGAAACTAATGCTTCCGCTAAACATTGAAACCAAACTAAGGCAATCTAAAATTAACTATGAATGGTTAAACAAATGATTTTGGAAAACGTATTAACAAATCATATAGAGTCGTTCGACGTTACTAGTGTCTCAGATTCTGGTTTGTTCACACGCCTCACGGTAAAACTCCGCAAGTGGAAATTGAGGGTGTGACATTCGTCCTCCTGAGTAACGATAAGAGCCTTGTCTTTGGAGTTTGATGGTCCATCTTTGATTTGCACCATTGTTGTTTTAGGTTGAGGACGATGATAGACGGCTTTCTTGTAATAGTCGTCAGCAAAAGGGTTTTGATTGCCCTGGACTTCTCTGTTTGGACATTCTCATTTGAAATGCCCCTTCTCTCGACATTTGAAACATGTAACTTTAGACTTGTCGAAGCCAAGTTTTCCATCAAGTCCTCCCAAATTGTCTTTGTCGGTAATCTCCATGAAACGTTGCGCTCAGCTGACAATAGAAGCCATACACCATTTGATGTCAATCAAGTCCATCTCGACTGGATCAATTTGATCATAATCCTCTCTCGTCATCTCTGAATTCCCAATCTTTCCTTCTACTAAATTATCGTAGGATTCAAGAACAGAAGCTAATAATGACATATGTTGCTTTGCGATGTTCTCGTTGAAATTTTGAGCATTTTGGAAATCAACAACAATGTTGCATTGTAGAACCCTTTGATTAGGATTCGATTGATTGTTCTGGTTGATCTGGGGATTGCTTGAACCATGGGATGAATGTGGGCCTGGTGACGTATTTGGGTTGACAGAAGCAAAGGATTGAATACCACTAGGTTGACTTGATGGTGGGCTTGGTGTGTTGAAAGCGCTAAAGGCAGTTTGGATTTTTTGAGACTGTATCTGAGTGGCAAAATTACCCTTGTAATACAAATTTACATCTGGTTGCATATGGGCGCCTTTGTTTTTTGCCATTTTTTGCATCTCGAGTTCGTGCCCTTCCAATCTCTCAATAAATCTTTGTAATGAGAAATTACAATACTCTGTGCCATTCTTCAGAATTGTCAAGTAAGTAGACCATTCTCCTTGAGGTAAGGAATCTGCCAGCTTATCGACTAATTCTTCATTCATCTTCACAATTCCCATGCACTTCATTTGCACAACCAAGTGACAGTATCATTCAATCAGTTGTTTCACTGTCTCTCCCTTGATCAAAGTAAAGATATCGAATTCTTTACTTAATAACGCTCTCTTCCCTTTTCACAACTGTGCACTTCCTTGTAATTTCAAATGTAGAGCATTCCATATAGATTGTGCATCATCATCATGCTGGAGGAGCGCTAAGATGTCTTCCTTGATGGCTTGCTGTAAGATGTTCATCATCTTCTTCTCGTTTATGAACTTCTCCTTTTCGAAATCCGAGACTTGAGCTAATGTTTTTTCAGGACCATTCTCTCCAATTGGAGCTTGATATTTCGCTTCAATGACAAACCAGCAGGTAAAATGATTCTCTTGAACCCAATTCATAAATTTTTCACTCCAACTATCAAAGTCTTCAAGGTTCATCAACTTTGGTGGCTTTGTCATCGTGCGCATCTCATTTTTGAGGTTCATATTCTCAGCTACGGTAGTTGTGACCGCTGAAGCAGCAAATGCATTGTAAAACTCCTCTTCCATTTTTCTACAAAAATTTCAGAAACACACTTTCGAAAAACTGATTAGAATGACCAAAGATACGAAAGTGAAGAAAAATTTCTAAAAAATGTTCTTCGTGCGGATGACAGAACTACTCGTGCGACTCAGCTGATCGTGCGAGTAATATACTCGTGCGAGTCAGAGATTTGTACAAACAAAATGTTCGTGCGAATGAAAGTTACTCGTGCGAATGACTTGTTTGTGCGAATTGCTTACTTGTGCGAATGACAATTTTTAACTTGTAATTTTTAAGGAAACTTGCTAATTCGTTCATACGAGTGGCTAATTCAACGGATGGCCGTTCGTACGAGTGGTCTCTTTACTCGTACGAGTCAACTCAGGTCACTAAACGATGATTTTTACAAATTTCGACATGATTAAGTTTGATTTTAGATCTGAAATTGTCAAGGATTGATTAGAATTGATTTTAACGTGATATACTAAAATCCTAGCCCAATTTGTCCATGAATTCGTCCAAATATGTGATCTATATGGGAAAGTGTAGATGTAGAAAAATCCAATGGTTGAATCTGGATCTGAAACTTTTTGTAGTATGCAGAAACTTGATGTGTGTCCTCAGATTAGGCCTCAAGGCTCTGATACCACTTGTGAGAGGGGATCGGCTCTCCTCTTCTGAGCACCGGATCGATCTGACTCAGCTAACAGAGGCGGAATTCATTGTTAGCGAGTTTGAGAAACAAACAAGAAAGATATACTACTTAAACACCTTGAATTGTATTGATAAACGTGAACAGTTACAGAGCGAGTAAAGAATTTGACAGGGCTTCGCCATACATCAACCAACAGATATCTAACACAACACTCAGGATCCTCTATTTATAGGTCGACATGACTCGCACAGAAGGAGTGTGTGTGTGTAACTCATGCGAGTGATGCCTCGTACGAGTGACAGAGTGTCACTCGTACGAGCCATGATGATCACTCTTACGAGCCAAGTACAAAACCAATAAATCATAGATTAACAAACACTATTCGACGTTCTAAGCCCTATATGTATAAACAACATATCCTTGATGTAGGCAATAGACAGTATGCACCAACCTGTTTAATTGCTTTAGATAATTTGTCATAAATTATAATCACTTGACAAATTATCTGACAGTTCAGAATAGTTTTATCTTTCTCGACACATTCCTTGCAGGGTTCTTTGTATCTCTTGCATGGTTATTCAACCTCAACAACCTGAACTTTGACAACCTCCCTTACCGACTCTTTGACAAATTCAATCACTGACTCTTCCATGAATTCATCAGAAACTACCTCTCTAAGGTTTGCCGTCATTGCTTTGTTTGCAATCTCTGTCTAATTCTCGGCATTCATCTCTTTTTCTACATCTACAATTCCACACATTTGGAATTTGATTCCTCTTCTGCTTGCACTGGATAGCTTGAATCAAAATATCCTACAAAAGATGGAAACAAATTAGGTGGAATCGGATTTCGAAAAGCATTATGCAATATATTCTCTTCTTCAGCATGTTGTTCATGGATATATCCTTCAAGAACAGCTTCCTCATGAGCTTCTTCGAATACTGCTTCAGAATAATCTTCTGTTTCAGGTTCAGGCTCTTTGATTATCTCTGCCTGAAGTGCGAGACTTTCGTTTTTAGAAATGTACTTGCTCCGGTTAAATCCTTCGTCTTCTTGGGCGACTACTTAAGCTTTGTCTTTAGCATTAGATGGACCATCTTCTATTTGAATCATGCTTGAATTTTATTGTGGTGGTGACGACTTATGATAGATAGTACATTCCTATTTGAAATGTCATGTCTCTCTACATCTGAAACAGGTAACTTTTGAATTATCGAACCCAAGCTTCCCATCCAAACCTCCCAAACTATTTCTGCCCATAATCTCCATAAATTTATGAGCTTTTCGAACTATAGAAGCCATGCACCATTTGATTTCAATAAGCTCTAATTCTTCTGAATCTATCTGATCATAATCTTCCTTGGTCATATCTGGATTTCCAATCTTTCCAGCAACCAGGCTTTCGTAAGATTCAAGAATAGATGCAAGCAACGACATGTGCTACTTGGCGGTATGTTCATTAATATCTTGTGCATTTTGGAGATTCACGGCTATGTTACACTGTAAAAACCTCTGGTTTGAGTTTGATTGACCAGATTGTTGACTTTGGAAACTATTTGAGCTTTGTGAAGACTGAGGTGTTTTAGGTGAATTTGGTTCAAAGCAAGAAAATGATTGAAAACCAGATTGATTAGAAGATGGGCTTGAAGAACTATCAGCACTGAAGGCGGTTTGTACTTTTGGACTTTGAAAAAACCAACATAACTGCCTTTAAAGTAAAGGTTTACATGTTGTTGCATTTGAGAACCTTTTCATTTGGCCATCTTCTGCATTTCTAGTTCATGACCTTCAAGCTTATTAATGAACTTTGATAAGTTGTAACCACTATACTCTGCATCATTTTTCAGAATTGTCCAATACGTAGTCCACTCTCACTCAGGTTAAGCATCTGCAACTTGTTGAGTAACTCCTCATTTGTGTTCTGAATTCCCAACCTGTTCATTTGAACAACTAGGTGACAGTAATGCTTGATCAACTGCTTCATAGTTTCGCCTTTCAAGAGGCTGAAAATATTGAACTCTTTTCTAAGTAGTGCCTTTTTGCTCTCCTAATTTGTGAACTTCCTTGGAACTTCAACCTTAATGCCTTCCATAATTATTTTGAGTTATCATCATGTTGCAACAATGCTAAGATATCTTCTTTGATTGATTGTTGGAATATGCTCATCATTTTCTTATCATTGATAAATTTTTCTTTTTCTACTGGTGTGAACTGAGTCAACGTCTTCACCAATTCATTTTCCCCAATTGGTACGATATATTTTCTTCTATTGCAAACCAATAGTTAAAGTGGTTCGCTTGCACCCAGTTAACAAACCGTTCACTCCAACTATCATAATCCTACAAATTCATCAACTTTGGGGGTTTCACCATTGTCCCCATTTCGTTCTCCAAATTTAGATTCTGTGCGACTATAGTTGATACATTAATAGTTGACATAATGTTGGTGCATATTTGTGACAACAGCTTAGATTTGGTCTTTGGATAACATGTAATTGGTAGAACAATAATTGTTAGCGGGTTTAGAATTGTAGTAGTTGATTAGAAGTGGTTGGGCCAAACCAGACTCACATTATAGGGAGTAGTAGGCGAATTAGGCCTAGCCCAATTCGCAGCCCATGTGGTTAAACCCTAGCCCAGTTGCAAACTTGTCTTTATATAAATAGAGTTTTGCATTAGGGTTAAGTGGGCTCTGTTAGTCACTTTAGAGAGAGTTGAGAGAGAATTCGTAGAGAGATTGGCTTGGACAAATTCGTGTGATCTAGATTGATTGTAATCGTTGTGATAGATACTCAATAAAGATCAGGTTATTGTGATTGTTGTTGCTTCTCGTATTTCTGTGATAATCTGATCTAGATGATTCCGCACTCTAGATTGGATAGACGATCGGTGAAGATCCATACGGATTAGGGGACCTACAATTGGTATCAAAGCATTAGGCTCTAGTTTTGCTCGATTCGGAATCGTTACTTCAGAAAAATTTGGGTTTTTTGGACGTTTTGACGGCTGTTCTAGGGTTTTTCTGTTGTTTCGGATAAACATCAAGGATCTCGGATAGAAGGATTGCAGCTCGGATTATTAGTGAAGCATTTCGGATTGAAAGCTTACATCTCAGATCAGAAAAGATTGTATCTCGGATCATAAGTGAAGCATTTCGGACAGAAAGCTTGCATCTTGGATTATTTGTGTTCATCTCGAATCATCTCGGATAAACACTATTTTGGATCATTTCGGAACATTTCGAATCACTGTTCCGAGTTACCATCTCGGATAACTCATCTCGGACATCTCGGATACTATCTCGAATCATCATCTCGGATAGCATCTCGAACAACTGTTTCGAATTCGGTACTGTTCCAAGAACTCAAAAAAGTGGAAAGTTAAAAAGCTGACGTAATCGGAGATAAACATTTTCGTACACAAAATTTGATCCGTAACAATTTTGACACACGGACTTCATGGTTAGACTCGTGTGACTTTTAGGACAAAAAAAAGGTCACAGACATATATCATTGGATTCGTATTGTCGAGACAAGTCTAGCAGTACAATTTGGTAATCACACATTTCAGACAAATTTTTAAACGTTTTTAGCGAGTCGGTTCGGTAAAAATTTCGAATATGTCAAACTTGAACGTTATATTAAGAATGGAGCATGAGGCATGCACGAATAACAAACCGCCAAAAATGTTGAAGGTAGACGATTAACTTACATGGAAGGATAAATTTCAGTCGTTTATTGAATATCAGGACACACAGATTTGGATCTGTATTTAAGAGGGGTACATAAACCCAACTGATGACTTGGAAGGCAGACAACGTGTCACTGCCTATGTAAACATGTCAGAGGCAGATAAGAGACCCAATACGATAAAGAGTAAAACAAAAGAAAGATTTGTTTTAACATTCTAAAAGATATAAATATAAGAAAAAAGAGTTATTTAATATATTTAGATTTAGTTATCTATACAAACAAGATACACAAATGAATAATAGATTTGATCTAGATTAAATGAAATCAATGATTCAGTATATTACTTATTAAATACATGTATATCTTAATTCAAATTATATTCTATCTGAATTGAATTCAAAATCTTTAATTTGAATTGATTTTATTCGCGAGGAGCTGGATGAGAAGAAACTCAAAACAAACCATCAACTATAACCCCAAAAGAACCAGATTCCGTAAAAAACATAGAGGAAGAATGAAGGGAATATCTTATCGAGGTAATACTATTTGTTTTGGTAAATACGCTCTTCAGGCACTTGAACCCGCTTGGATCACATCTAGACAAATTGAAGAAGGTCGACGAGCAATGACACGAAATGCACGTCGCGGTGGAAAAATATGGGTCTGTATATTTCCAGATAAACCAGTTACAGTAAGGCCCGCAGAAACACGTATGGGTTCAGGTAAAGGTTCTCCCGAATATTGGGTAGCTGTTGTTAAACCAGGTTGAATCCTTTATGAAATGGGTGGAGTAACAGAAAATATAGCCAGAAGGGCTATTTCAATAGCAGCGTCCAAAATGCCTATACGAGCTAAATTCATCATTTCGGGATAAAAAAGAAATAGGCCTTAAAAATAGCGGGTGCGGGTTTCTTTTTTGAACAAATAATATTTCTTTTTTTCTTCGACCTTTGTATTGTAAAAAACAGAAAAAAAAATTGATATGATTCAACCTCAGACCCATTTGAATGTAGCAGATAACAGCGGGGCTCGAGAATTGATGTGTAGTCGAATCATAGGAGCTAGCAATCGTCGATATGCTCATATTGGTGACGTTATTGTTGCTGTGATCAAAGACGTAGTTCCAAACATGCCTCTAGAAAGATCAGAAGTGGTCAGAGCTGTAATCGTCCGTACTTGTAAAGAACTTAAACGTGACAACGGTATGATAATACGATATGATGACAATGCTGCAGTTGTGACTGATCAAGAAGGAAATCCAAAAGGAACTCGCGTTTTTGGTGCGATTGCCCGAGAATTGAGACAGTTCAATTTTACTAAAATAGTTTTCATTAGCTCCCGAGGTATTATAAAATGAGACTACAATATGGTTATAGGTTATAGTAGGGTATTTAAAAGAAATAGATTAAGATTAATTTAGTAGATTTTGTCTCACGTATATACCTTATCAAAATTCATGTTAATATTCATAAACAAATACGTAAAAAAAAAACATGTTGATTATATCCAAATTTGGAGGCACCAATCATTTTAATTAATCATGAGTAGTGATACTATTGCTGACATAATAACCTCTATACGAAATGCTGATACGTATAGAAAAAGCGTGGTTAGAGTAGCATCTACTAATATCAGCCAAAGTATTGTTAAAATACTTTTACGAGAGGGTTTTATCAAAAACGTGAGAAAACGACAAAGATTTTTTGGTTTTAACCCTACGACATAAAAGGAATAGGAAAAGGACTTATCGAAATCTTTTAAATTTAAAACGGATCAGTCAGCCGGGTCTACGAATCTATTCTAACTATCGAAGAATTCCTAGAATTTTAGGCGGGATGGGAGTTGTAGTTCTTTCTACCTCTCGGGGTATAATGACAGACCGAGAAGCTCGACTAGAAAGAATAGGCGGAGAATTTTGTGTTAATATGGTAATCTTTCTAATATCCGAATTGAACAGGAAACTTCTTTTTTGTGAAAAAGAAAAGTGAAGGAGTGGGTTGTCTAATAGGGTTCTTCCTCCACTAGTTGATACTTAAAGGAGGTTTTACCTGGAATGAAAGAACAAAAATGGATTCATGAAGGTTTAATTACTGAATCGCTTCCCAATGGCATGTTCCGGGTTCGTTTAGATAATGAAGATATGATTCAAGGTTATGTTTCAGGAAAGATCCGACGTAGTTTTATACGAATATTGCCAGGAGATAGAGTCAAAATTGAAGTAAGTCGTTATGATTCAACCAGAGGTCGTATAATTTATCGACTCCGCAACAAAGATTCGAAAGATTAGGTTTTTTTCAACTTCACTATTTCTTTTTCTTTCGCAGAAATACAATTCAAAATCGAAAATTACAATAAACTTATTTTCTTCCAAGAAATGGATTCAAAATTAAAGTAAGGAGTGGCAAATATGAAAATAAGAGCTTCTGTTCGTAAAATTTGTGAAAAATGTCGACTAATCCGTCGTCGGGGACGAATTATAGTAATTTGTTCCAACCCAAGACATAAATAAAGACAAGGATAATAAGACTCGTTAAAGACCCAATATACAAATAAGAAGGGGGATCTTTTTTGACATGAAATGGATATATCCATATATCTCTGACTCAAATTTATGAGATGATAAAATATGGCGAAAGCTATACCGAAAAAGGGTTCACGTGGACGTATTAGTCCGCGTAAGAGTATACGTAAAATACCAAAGGGGGTTATTCATATTCAAGCAAGTTTCAATAATACCATTGTGACTGTTACAGATGTACGAGGGCGAGCGGTTTCTTGGTCCTCTGCCGGTACTTATGGCTTCCGAGGTACAAGAAGAGGGACGCAATTTGCTGCTCAAACCGCAGCGGCAAATGCTATTCGTGCAGTAGTAGATCAAGGTATGCAACGAGCATAAGCCATGATTAAAGGTCCCGGTCTTGGAAGAGACGCAACATTACGAGCTATTCGCAGAAGTGATATACTATTAACTTTTGTACGGGATGTAACCCCTATGCCACATAATGGCTGTAGACCCCTGAAAAAAAGACGTGTGTAGAAATCAAAATTGAAGATATTTCAATAGAAAGAGAAACAAGAGAAATAAATGATTCAATGATCAGATCAAATAATATTATTATGGTTCGAGAGAAAATAATAGTATCTACTCGGACACTACAGTGGAAGTGTGTTGAATCAGCAGCAGACAGGAAGCGTCTTTTGTATGGGCGCTTTATTCTGTCTCCGCTTATGAAAGGTCAAGCAGACACAATAGGCATTGCGATGCGAAGAGCTTTACTTGGAGAAATCGAAGGAACATGTATCACACGCGCAAAATCTGAGAAAATCTCACACGAATATTCTACCATAATGGGTATTCAAGAATCATTACATGAAATTTTAATGAATTTGAA